>CM038677.1:390933164-393333164 GCA_021605205.1 Aegilops longissima | reverse complement strand
ATGCATCTTTGGATAGCGGTCGATGTGTGGAGTAATAGTAGTAGATGAAGGCAGGAGTCGGTCTACTTGTCTCGGACGTGGTGCCTATATACATGATCATACCTAGATATTCTCATAACCATGCTCAATTATGTCAATTTCTCAATAGTAATTTGTTCACCCACTGTAAATACTTATGCTCTTGAGAGAAGCCACTAGTGAAACCTATGGCCCTCGGGTCTATTTTCCATCATATTAATCTCCTGACAACAAGCTATTTCTTACGGTGGGTGAAAGAATTAATGTTGAGCAATTGACGGAATTGAGCTGTCAGGACCCCGATTCCAAGTCACATCAATCTAGCCAGTAACACCTCATATCACTTTGCGGCCTCACGCACGGTATTCCCACGGGTGTCGCCTTACCATGGCCCGGGACCGTTTAGCCTTTTGGCTCACGTATATGATAGTGTCGCTAGCATCCATATGATGAGAGAACCCGGGCCGACATGACTAGTCGTGAACCCAAAGTGGCACTAACTTACGGGACAGCATACATGAATCAACATCGGGCATGTCGATTGAACGCATAATTCAGGCTGTAGCACTGGCTAACAGGACTCCGTGAACCGGGCTGTAGCAGGCTAGGTAGGACTCGGATGTCACCGAGTGACATTTCCCGAAGGACAGACATATGAGCGAAGTGAATCACATGCCGACGATCAAGTGTTCCGGAGCAGAGTAGTCTTTGGGCTAGCAGGACTCGGTGAACCGGCTGAAGCGGACTACTATGGCTCATGGAAGCACAAGACTACATTTCCCCATAAGAGAGGCTACCAAGGATAAACAACTAGGTTGTCGGATCCCACACATACTGAGGGAGTCTTGGATTAGGGGGTGTTCGGATGGCCGGACTATGACCTTTGGCCGGACTCCTGGACTATGAAGATACAAGATTGAAGACTTCGTCCCGTGTCCGGATGGGACTTTCCTTGGCGTGGAAGGCAAGCTTGGCGATACGGATATGTAGATCTCCTTCCATTGTAACCGACTCTGTGTAACCCTAACCCTCTCCGGTGTCTATATAAACCGGAGGGTTTTAGTCCGTAGGGACGAACAACAATCATACCATAGGCTAGCTTCTAGGGTTTAGCCTCTCTGATCTCGTGGTAGATCTACTCTTGTACTACCCATATCATCAATATTAATCAAGCAGGAGTAGGGTTTTACCTCCATCGAGAGGGCCCGAACATGGGTAAAAACATCGTGTCCCTTGTCTCCTGTTACCATCCGCCTAGATGCACAGTTCGGGACCCCCTACCCGAGATCCGCCGGTTTTGACACCGACACATACCAAGCATTTCAATCATACACACAATATGCTCGATATGTGTAAATACAACATGACATCACAACAAAACTCTAGGACTCGAAGTATTTATTCATTAGGCTTCGAGGAGCGAGATATTACAAACATGGGTCTCATGAACCAAAATTCAGAGCATACAAGTCAAAGCACATGCGGAAGCTTAACATGTCTGAGTACGGACATCTACAAATGAAAAAGGCTGAGAAGCGACTATCTACTGAGACCTCGCCGAGGGCACAAGATCGTAGCTGAGGTATCAAGCTAAACATCAAGTCCACGGAACTACTAGCGAGACCAGCGTCTCTCGCAAAACATAAAATAGGAAAACGTGAGTACAAATGTACCCAGCAAGACTTACATCAAAACTAGCTACATATGCATCAGTATCAACAAAGGGGGTGGTGGAGTTTGACTGCAGCAAGCCAGCTTTGACTCAGTGGCTATCCTAAACTATGACTGCAAGTAACTCTTTTTAGGTGGTGCACACGAGTCCACGTATTCACCATATCAGTACACCATTATGGATCTGCTCCCGTCTCCCTACGAGAAGGCCATCCATTGCACTCATGCTTATCTTGCGAGTTTTAGAGTATCCACTTTCACTTGTCTATGAACTATTATAGGCAACCCAGAAGTCCTTTACCGTGGACGCGACTATTCGAATAGATCATTTATAACCCTGCAGGAGTGTACTTCTTCACACATGTTTCCACCACTTAGCGTCTGCACACGACATGTGCTCGGAAGACTACAAGCAAAAGCCGAGGTGGGTGTAGACCATGACCTAACGAACCACACAAGTCTCTAGTCCAGGTTTATCGCCTATTTGGGTTCCATCCGCGAGGAGATCCGGCCGGGGTTTCGCTCACAGCCCCAAACGATGTGTGCAGGGTTCCCGAGACACCAAGCGGGCGCTTTCGGTACACAGGCCACGGTGTATCTACCGCATCATAGCCCACCCCTAGGGTCAGCGCTACGCACGGCCTACAACACATATCCTACAAACACCAGAAACTAGTTGCAACTCCTGGACAGAGGACAAGGGCGGTTAATAAGTCGAGCGGGGTCATATTTCAGGGCCAAACGTGTGGTAGTAGCTGTTTCATGGATCACAAACACAGAACTCAGTTCCTGAGGACGGTTTCAGTGAGACAACCCACAATGTACTCCTACATGCCTCTCACCGCTACCTTTACCAAATCGTGTTCACACACTTAGCTCACACACAGTAGGACATGTTCATCACCATTCCAATTCATTCCCGATGAATCAGACCCGACTCAACTCTAAGCAATTGCAGGCATGACAAACAAGCATGAATGAGTAGGCACATCAGGGCTCAAGCAACTCCTACTTATGCTAGTGGGTTTCTTCTATTTACTATGGCAATGACAGGTCATGCAGAGGAAAAAGGGGTTCAGCTACCGCAACATGTAACAGTTGAATCGATGTTATCCTAATGCAGTAAAAGAGAGCAGGAGCGAGAGAGTGGGATTGTATCAGAATGAACAAGGGGGTTTTGCTTGCCTGGCACTTCTGAAGATAATATAGTTCTTCATCGGTGTCATTGGACTCATCGTCGGAACATCGTCTACTGAGAGGGGACAACACCGGCAACAGAGAAGAAACACGATCAGTGCAATGCACAATATGATGCATGATCATGACATGGCAATATGAGTGTGTTGGGTTAATGCAACTACAACCAGATGGGTTTGAGCTATTTTGAACCAAAGGTTCAACCCCAAACTCAAACTATTAATTTAAATAGTGCTTTATCATGTTTGATACAAACAGCAGGGTTAAGTTGCTTTAACATGCATGAAACCAGTACAGATGGATAGGTTGGATATTTCTGATCATTTTTCATATATAAATCTTTGCATTTGGAGTTACAGATTAATTTCTATGATTTTTAGAAGTTAGCACTATTTTCTGGAATTTCCTAAATAAGAATAAATCCAGAAAAGGGCATTACTGCGTCAGCACTGCGTCATTGTGATGTCAGCAGATCAATGGGGCCGGTCCAGGTCAAACTGACCAGTGCGGTCCACGCGTTAGTGACAAAGTGCAGGCTAGGGTCACAGACAGGTGGGCCCCGTCAACGTACACGTCAGCAAAGTCAATGATGACAGGTGGGTCCAAATGGTTATGAACTAAACTAAACAGAAGTTAAACTAGCCTAAACAGGCGCTGGGGCCCACATGTCAGTAGCTATAGAGGGTGATCAGCAGGGTCATTAGCAGTTAACGACGTTGCCACGTCGGCTCGCCGGCGTTCAGCCGCCGGCGACCATTTGCCGCGGCGGACGTGCGGCGGGAAAGCGCTAGGGGCCGCGAGTTGTCATGCAGAAGGCATCGGGGAGAAGGCCTTGCTCGGGCGCATCCAATGGGCCAGGCAGGGGGTCGCGGGGCTGCCGGAATCTCGCCGGCGATGAGTTTTGGCGACGGCGCAGCTACGGGTTGCACGGGTGCGAGGGCCACGGTGCACAAGCGGACGACCTAAGGCGCGCTACGGGTTCCTGGAGAATCCCAGAGCACGACTCCATGCTTGGGTTGGTGATGTAGGGCGGAACCCCATGTGGATGATCTTTCATGTTTGGAGAGGATCCCTACGAGTAACACGAAGAACGAGCGGAAGAGCACGAGGGAAATCACGGGGAAAACACAAGAGAATCACTCAAACCGACAAGATCAATCACACATGTGCTAGATCGATGAACACAAAGGGAGATACATGATCCAAAGTCAACAACGGACGATACAAGTGGCGGTAGCTCATCTCCGGAGGAGGTCTTGAATCCACGAGGATCTTCCGTAAAGGGTCTTGAATCCATGGTGGATCTTCTCCGAAGAGGCGCGGTCTCTCACAAGGAGGAGATCGAAATGGATGAATGACTCTATCTAAGAATGAGCTAAATCAACGCTAACTCTAACTAGAAGGAGGTGGAGGAGTATATATAGTCTTGGGCCACGAAGGGGTAAGTGGGGATACATGGACTCGGTCCAATACCTTTGTCTTGTGAGATAGGCGTCGGACGTCCAGAGGGTTCCGGTCGTCCGGAGGCTCGGGAAGGTCCGGACATCCGGTGCTCTTCGGACTTCCGTAGATTCGGCTCGGGTGCGCTTCGGTCGGACGTCCAGAGGGGGCCTGTCGTCCGGAGGCTCGGGAAGGTCCGGACGTCCGGTGCTCTTAGGACTTCCGTAGATTCGGCTCGGGTGCGCTTCGGTCGGACGTCCGGAGGGGGCCGGTCGTCCGGTGCCTGGAGTTCGTCGGACGTCCGGTCCTGGTCGGACGTCCGGCCGCTGTAGCTTCGGGCAGCTTCTTCTCTTGGTCCTTGTACTTGGTGTCCTCGCCATCTTGTCCAATGCTCGTAGCTGTTCCATGGCTTTCCTCTTGGTTCCTGGACATGCATATCACACATGTTTGAGGTAGTATCCATGTCTCACATATGGAAAGTGACGATTCGGAGAGGAGCGAGTTCACCTTGTGTCCATTGGCGTATGTTCGAGGTCTCGTCATATGTCCTCTTGGGGTTTGGAGAGTAGTCGGAGTGTACATGGGGATGAACGTGGGATGCTCCGCATCATCTCCCCCCTTGGGAAAGATCCGACCTCGGATCGTGATCCTCATCACCATGGAAACGGTTGTCGTAGACGGACTTGTAGTTGGACGAAGTTGAAGACATGGCGCAATCCGAGTAGTCCAAGGTGTCACCGGAGTGATAGACATGCAAAAAGAGCAAACACAAGCAACAATCAGGAATACAATGGTTAGCGCACACAAAGTGTCCATCATGTAAGAATGAGTCCGTGAGGCAAGATTGTTCATGACAAAGCACATGAAGCTTAGCAAGATGATATGGAATAAGATGTAAAGCATTCATGGGAACAAAAGCATGGTGCACAAAGCGACAAATTCTACCATTGTGCAAAATGATGTCATAGAGAGACGGTTCATCAATAGCATGAATATGGTAATAGATGCTCAATATGATTATGTTATCATGTAACTGATGATAGGCAATATGATCACGATGTATGAATATGCCATCAAGAAAGATCACAACAAATTTGCTAAGAAAATGCACAAGCTCATATATCATGGATGACATGGGAATAGGTGCAACAAGACAACCATAATGTGTGTCAATCCATGCATAGGGTGCAAATTTTTCATGTGTGGTGTTGTACCATAGCTCAATGTCGTGGTGGAAATGGTGGTCCGTTGGTGAATCCACTAAGTCCGAGCACTCCTCAACATGAAGGTCCATAGGGTCCATCTCCAATGCCGGTCCTCCATCCAATAGATGTATCATGTAGACAACAAGAAGGAAACAACAATGAAAGAATGGCCCATCCAATATGCGTATTTGAGGATGGCTCAAAGGGAAGGAGGTCACCTTTAGGAGGTTCTCAAGGATGATGGAGTTGCGCATCTTGTATGCCTTCACATAAGCAAGTTGTCTCGTGATGTTACCGCCTTGTGAATCCTTCAAACTGAAAGAACATGACAAACACTCGGAAAAACAAATGAGGTTAGTGCAAATGCAAAACCTATCATTTGTGTGGTAAGATACCCAACAAGTGTATGCATGATGCTCATCATAAGAAAGTACAAGGGAGCATTTCATAGTGTGGCGGCATATGATGCAAGAACAACCAAATAAAAGAGGCTCAATCAAACAAGCATGCATCACAAGTAAAATGTCCGAGTCTCCAAGATCATGAAGCATAGAGGCAACTATTGGAGGCATGCGACAATAAACAAGATATATCATCTGAGAGGCATGAACATATATGTCATCAACCCAAGAAAGCGAGTAAGGATGGAACATGGGTGATGCGACAAAGCAAGCAATCATAGAGATCAAGTCAAGCAAGCTAGTAGTGCGAAGATGCAACATACTAGATGTAATCATGGTAATCATGTCATGTGTGCAAATAGTGGGCATATAAAATGCACATGACATAGCACAAGCATAAAGGCGAGATATGAGCAAAATATCATCAATAGCATGGGGCACATGATAAACATGGCAATAGCAACAACGATCTCTACCAAGCATGCAAATACACATAGGAGTAGCAGAATGGTGAATCATGGGTAGATGCAAGCAAGGGTCACAATTGCATGGCAAAGGCATAGGAGTAAAAATAACATGCAAAGTGAACACGGTAAAATGAGAATAAAGCGACAAGTGATATATAGCCCATAGACGTGTGAGAGACAAGTAAAAGAGATGCGCGTAGTCCTTGCGCAAAAGGAATGGTGGGAATGAAAGTCCACGGGATCCCAAGTCATCGTTGCTCTCAAGAGCTCGTTTCGTCAACTCTTGGGATTGAGAAGTTGACGAGTATACATGAGTACCTACGCAGAACAAAGACAAAGGGAAAATTGTGTGTGCGTGGTAGATGTACGCATCATCCATCATGATGCATACGTGCATGTGTCGGTTAGCACAAAATATCCAATGCTCAATGAGGGAGTCCCGGACTAGGGGGTGTTCGGATAGCCGGACTATCGTCACGGCCGGACTCCAAGACTATGAAGATACAAGATTGAAGACTTCGTCCCGTGTCCGGATGGGACTTTCCTTGGCGTGGAAGGCAAGCTTGGCGATACGGATATGTAGATCTCCTACCATTGTAACCGACTCTGTGTAACCCTAACCTATCCGGTGTCTATATAAACCGGAGGGTTTTAGTCCGTGGGGCTAACAACAATCATACCATAGGCTAGCTTCTAGGGTTTAGCCTCCTTGATCTCGTGGTAGATCTACTCTTGTACTACCCATATCATCAATATTAATCATGCAGGAGTAGGGTATTACCTCCATCGAGAGGGCCGAACTGGGTAAAACATCGTGTCCCTTGTCTCCTGTTACCATCCGCCTAGACGCACGATTCGGGACCCCTACCGAGATCCGCGGTTTGACACGACATTGGTGCTTTCATTGAGAGTTCCTCGGTGTCGTCACCGATAGGCCCGATGGCTCCTTCAATCATCAACGACGACGCGATCCGTGGTGAGACTTTTCTCCCGGACAGATCTTCAGATTCAGCGGCTTTGCGCTGCGGGCCAATTCGCAGCCATCGATCGAAAAGCTACGCCCGCCATCGGTCAGATTTGGAAGTTTGAACTATACGGCCGATATCCACGGAGACTTGATCTTCAACGGATTCGAGCCGCAGCCAAGCGTGCCGCACTGTCTCGATGGGCATGATCTAGCTCTGCAGCCGAACAATGCCCTGGAGGCCGCACCAGCTTCCGCTCCGACCCTTAATCCGGAGCCGGATTCCCTGATCGAGGACGAGTGGTTGGACACCGCCTCGGGGGCTACCATATCTATGGCGATTGAGCCGAATTTCATCCTTGTCCTTTGCGAAAACCTCGACTCCAGGGTGCCGGACTCCTCTCCGGACTCCGAACCCTCCGCGCCCCGGCCAATCGAATCCGATTGGGCGCCGGTCATGGAGTTCACTGCCGCGGACATCTTTCAGCACTCGCCCTTTGGCGACATCCTGAATTCACTAAAGTCTCTCTCTTTATTCGGAGAGCCCTGGCCGGACTACGGACAGGAAGGTTGGGATGCAGACGACAAAGAAATTCAACGCCCACCCACCACCCACTTTGTAGCCACTGTCGATGATTTAACCGACATGCTTGACTTCGACTCCGAAGACATCGACGGTATGGACGACAATGCCGGAGACGACCAAGACCCAGCGCCTACAGGGCACTGGAAGGCCACCTCGTCATACAACATATACATGGTGGATATCCCAAAAGATGGGAACGACGATGGAACAAAGACCCCTCCAAAAAGCAACTGAAGCGCCGGCGTCAGCAGCGCCGCTCTAAATCCCGCCACAGCAAAAATGGTGATTCCGGTACGGGAGATAATAACACCCGGACAGTATCGAAGACACACCCTCCAGCAGGACTCGGCGGGAGGAGGGAGAAGCAAGTCCGCACGACAAGTCGGCGAAAGAGAGGTCGAGGGCGATAATTCGCGCCTCCCTCTCAAGATGAGGCAAGCCTCGGCGATGGCAATTTGTCATGCCCGAGGATCCCGCCCAACAGAGGCGTTTCAAACGCAGGCTTATAGCCACAGCAAGCAGCCTCAAGAAAAGCAGCAACAACTTAGAGCTGACCAAGACCTGCTAGGCGGATGATGGATCAAGTCCTTGCAGCCAAGAGTATGAACTCGAACACCCTCCAAAAGCTACCCCAAACGCAGGCCGTTGCCTCGATCAGAGGAGGAAGCACCCAAGTCACCAGCAAGACGACATGGTAGACCGCCACCCGTGGCAGCGATGAGAAGCCTCTCGCCCTCCGCTCAAGCCACACCCCGCCGCTCAAAAGTACCAAGGCACGGAAAACGCGCCGGACTTGCGAGATATATTGGAGGACAAGGCAAAATATACAAGATCGATCTCACGGATCGCGTGGGCCTAACGACACGGATGATTACCGTCGCGCGGATACAAACCGGCGGGCGAACACGATGAACAAAGCTCATATGAGCTATGTCGTGATATAGCCCAATCTGAGGCGCCAAGACACCCACTATGCTTCACAGATGAAGTAATGAATCATCAAATCCGGAGGGTTTCAAACCCGTAAACATCGAATCATACGATGGTACCACAGATCCTGCGATGCGGATCGAGGATTATCTCCTCCATATCCACATGGCCCGGTGATGATCTACATGCCATCAAATACCTCCCACTCAAGCTTAAAGGACCAGCTCGGCATTGGCTCAACAGCTTGCCGCCAGAATCAATTGGTTGTTGGGAGGACACCGAAGCCGCATTCCTTGATAACTTCGGGGCACATATGTGCGACCACCGACGCCGATGACCTTATCCACATAATTCAGCAGCCAGAAGAATCGGCCAGACAATTCTGGACACGGTTCCTAACAAAGAAAAATCAAATCGTCGACTGTCCGGATGCAGAGGCCCTTGCAGCCTTCAAACATAACATCCGCGATGAGTGGCTTGCCCGGCACCTAGGACAGGAAAAGCCAAAATCCATGGCAGCCCTCACAACACTCATGACCCGCTTTTGTGCGGGAGAGGACAGCTGGCTAGCTCAAAGCAACAACTTGGCCAAACATCCCGATAGTTCGGATACCAAGGACAACAATGGCAGGTCGCGTCGCAACAAGAACAAGCGCCGCATTAACAGCGACAATACTGAAGATACGACCGTCAATGCCGGATTTAGAGGCTCTAAACCCGGTCAGCGGAAGAAGCCATTCAAAAGAAATACCCAGGGCCCGTCCAACTTGGACCGAATACTCGATCGCTTGTGCCAGATACATGGCACCCCCGAAAAACCAGCCAACCACACCAACAAGGATTGTTGGGTGTTCAAGCAAGCAGGCAAGTTAAGTGCCGAACTGAATGACAAGGGGCTGCATAGCGATGACGAGGAAGAGCCCCGGCCGCCGAACAATATAGGGCAGAAGGGTTTTCCTACACAAGTGCGGACGGTGAACATGATATACGCAACCCACATACCCAAAAGGGAGCGGAAGCGTGCACTAAGGGACGTATATGCGATGGAGCCAGTCGCCCCAAAGTTCAACCCATGGTCTTCCTGCCCGATCACCTTTGATCGAAGGGACCACCCCACTAGCATTCGTCACGGCGGTTTTGCCGCATTGGTTCTTGACCCAATTATCGACGGATTTCACCTAACCAGAGTCCTGATGGACGGCGGCAGCAGCCTAAACCTGCTTTATCGAGGATCAAGTCGCAAAATGGGCATAGACCCTCAAGGATTAAACCTACAAAACGACCTTTAAAGGCGTCATACCGGTGTAGAGGCCAGTTATGCGGGCTCGATTACACTCGAAGTGGTCTTGGATCCCGGATAACTTCCGAAGCGAAGAGTTAATCTTCGACATCGTCCCATTCGCAGCGGCTATCATACCTTTGCTCGGACGAACCGCATTTGCTAAGTTCAATGCGGTGCCGCTCACGCATACCTCAAGCTCAAGATGCCAGGCCCTCGAGGAGTAATCACGGTCAATGGAAACACGACGCTCTCTCCGAGCGGAGGAGCACACGGCAGCCTTCGCGGCGGAGGTACAAAGCAGCCTCTCACAGCAACTCTCGAGTCCGGCCATTAAGCGTCCGGACACTGTCAAGCGCGCCCGGAGTAACCTACAACAAGACCGCCTGGCACGATTGAAGCACGCGTAGCAATCCGGCCCCAACCCCAGCCCTCGCGAAATTGCGAAG
Source organism: Aegilops longissima (assembly GCA_021605205.1). Lineage (NCBI taxonomy): Eukaryota > Viridiplantae > Streptophyta > Magnoliopsida > Poales > Poaceae > Aegilops > Aegilops longissima. Next base: position 393,322,557 of record CM038677.1, on the reverse strand, counting down.
CTAGTGTTACGCGTACATAATTACGCTCTGGAGATACCATGGGCATATGGGGAGGGGCAAGACCACGGCACGCCAAGAATGCGGCTCGACCACACCAGGGGCTCCCAATTGTGTCATTCTTTTCCTTTTTCCTTTTTCTTCCTTTTTCTTACTTACAGGACTCCGTCTTTCAGAAGTCCTTTTGGCACTAGAATCACCGAACCCACGATGCAACAGCCAGGGAAGCAGAAAGCCACGTCGAGTGTTCAGGTGGTCTCTATTACGAGCATTATACCTGTTTTACATACAATACCGCAGCTTACCCCTGGAGGGGGACATGTAGATAGTCCCATCCCTTGCTTATCGCACCATTTGTATCGTTCTGCTTTCATTGCAGTACCTTTTTGAATAAACAATACATGGCTCTTGCTTATTATTGCTCTACTTACTTTATCTATACATATGTTCATTTCATGACATGTTGCAACCGTACACTTTGGTATGGCCAATACACCAGGGGCTTAAGTATCCCAAAATTATGGTGTGATAAGTCCGAACACTTTCACAAGTGCGGCACCCCGAACTTATAGCATTATATGAATCGGCTCCGAATCATGTCTTGGGTCAATAGTTGGGTTTGCCCGGCTCCGTGTTTTGTACCTTACGTTCCGTTATATCGGCTAAGGTAGCACCGGAGAACCATCGCGATCGTGCCCAGTTGAGCTGGGTCGAGCACCTTAGTGGAGAAAGCTAAAACTGACCGTCATGATAGGGCGAGAGCCGATCGCTGTTCGAGAGGTTTTTCGGTCCCTAAAGACTTATGCCGCTTAGAGCGAGGAACCGAATTGTCCGCCAAGGCGTGGATAGCGCCCGAACTCGGTCTTCGAATACTAGGGGCTTCACCGAAATTTAAAATTATAGAATTCTATGGCTAAGTGAGAGTGTTCAAGCATTATAAGTCCGGTTGCCTTGTTCGTTGTGTTGGCGCCTCCTAGATGGACCCAAAATGGGAACAAGAGTGCTCAAGTTTATCCGAACACCCCACAGACGTGGCATGGGGCTGAAGCCAACGACTTGCCATCTCTCAAATTTGATAAACAGCCGCATAGAAGGTAATATTTTAAATTAACAAGCGTTGCTTAGCGCATATGAACAAGTTTTCAGCGCACATGATAACAAATGCGAGTCTATTAAAAAATTACATCTTTGGAGCACTCATCCGCTATTCGGCGGGCACCCTTCAGGAGGCCCTCATAGTACATTTCGGGCGTGCGATGCTCCTTGCCCTTCGGTGGCCCGTCCGTCACAAGCTTCTCAACATCCAGCTTGCCCCAGTGCACTTTAGCACAGGCAAGGGCCCGACGGACACCTTCAATGCAGATGGAGCGCTTGATGACGTTAATCCGTGGGCAGGCGTCCACCAGCCGCTGCACCAAGCCGAAGTAGCTCCCAGGCATGGCTTCCAATGGCCACAGCCGCGCAATCAGGCCCTTCATGGCCTGTTCGGCGACCTTGTGGAGCTCGACCAGCTGCTTCAGCTGGTCGCTCAGGGGCACCGGTTGTCCGCCTCGACATCTGAGACCAAAACACCTTTTCCGTCGAGCTCCCTCCTTGGCGCGGTAGAATGCGGCAACATCGGACACACCACGGGCAAATCTGTGAATGCTCTGGAGAGCTCCGAATCCGGGTAAGTAATAGGTAATTTACTTTCACATGCTTGCTTTGCATAAAGAATGCCTTACCCACCGCTATCTTCTTTAACGACTCAATTTCTTGGAGGGCTTTTTGGGCCTCGACCTTAGCAGCTTTGGCACTCTCAAGAGCCGAGGCGAGCTCGGACTCGAGTCTTGAGTCACGCCCAAACTCGTATTTTTCCACGAGAGCTTGGAGCTCTTGCCGTCCTTGGCCAGCTGCCTCCCCTTCTCTCGCTCGGTGCGTTCCGCTGGCCGCTTTGTTTTCGACCACGGACACCGCTTCCTTGTGGTCGCCACCTCGTTCGTGGCCCTGCATATCCATGTTATTCCTGTTATTTTTCGCAACAAAACCTTTCTATAAGGTATTTCTTTAATAAGGTACTACTTACCTTCCTTGTCCTTGAGCTGCTTCTTGGCTTGGCCGAGCTCGTCCTCGGACCGCTCGAGGCTCTGCTTCAATGCATCGACCTCCTTGATCGGGCTGGCAGAGGTCAGCAAGCGCCTGCATTCCCATATTGACATACTTATGTTAGACTCTTGCGTATATCTTTTTAGATCCTTAGTCCGGCTTTTCTTTCCAACACCAAACTAAGCATCGGGGCTACTGTCTATGCGGTAATATTTTTACATATTCTAAACTTACCTCAAAGCCTGTTAGAAGGCTCAGACAGCTTCGATCAGCCCGCTCTTGGCGGACTGAACTGTCCGGATCACCGCACTCATAACAGGCGGTGCTCCTCCTCGATGGAGGGCTGTTGGCGCCCAAGAGTTATCCGGCGCCCCGGTTGGACGGAGGACACGGCGTCTTACTTCTTCTTGAAGGACCGCTTGGGACTCGGAACCGCTGAAGGTTTCGGCATGGAGTCCGGACAAGGTTCGGGCTTAGAACCCCTGGGGGTCTTGCCCCCCACGCGCCTGGAGTCCGGGAGGTTGCCTTGTGGCACCTCCTGCGCCACCTCCTCTTGACCAAGCCCCCCTTGGGGCCCCACTGCGGCGTCGACCGCAGCATGAGGCAAGGAGGCGGTCGGAAGCGAAGTACTCTCCATTTCCGACAAGCCCAGGGACCCGCTCGATGAATCAGCGAACTCGCCCTTGGGCGGGCTGCATGATTGTTCGACATTAGAGAACACTCTGCAATAATAAAAAGCCATAGGTATCCGGACACTTACGATCTCGCCAGGGGCTTGGCCCTTATAGGCCAATCCTCCTCGTCGTCGTCGACGTTGGTGGAGAAGTCCGGAGGAAGGGTTCTTCCCTTGTTGGACCCTCCGGCCTCCCCAGTTGGGGCGGCCTTCCTTTTCCTCTCCTCCCCCGCTGGGGGAGAAGCTTCTTTTTCCTCCTCCTCGTCCTCAGGAGAAGATTATGCTTCAGAATCTGACAGCACCTGGCGTCGGGAGCTCCTTCGAGTTCCCGTGGCCTTCTTCTCCGGCACCACATGGGGTGCCGGAGCCAGCAGCCCCGTCAATCGGGCGTTCGCCGGGTCTTCCGGCAAAGGAGCCGGACTGCTAATCTGTCCGGACGTCTTCAGCCAGCCCTGTCAAAGATTAGGGAGTTTTAGATCCCACATAGAGTCAATCTATGAAGAAAGAGTCCCGTAAAGGGTAAAATAACTTACCTCGCCGGCTTGACGCCGCGAGCTGTATCCGCGATCTTTGTTAGCGGATGCGGGGCTTCAACGCCTTGAACAACACCTTCGTGCATCTTCGCATGCGTAGTGTCGAAGAGCCGGCTCAAGGTTCGTCTTGTGCCGGATCGAACTCCCACAAATTAAAGGCCCATTGTTGGCATGGGAGAATCCGGCGGATGAGCATCACCTGGATTACGTCGACAAGCCTGAGATTCTTGTCCACCAGGTTTCGGACGCATGTTTGAAGCCCGGATAGCTCTTCCGAATTCCCCCACGTCAGGCCCGTCTCTTTCCATGACGAGAGCCGTGTGGGGAAGCCAGATCTGAATTCAGGGGCAACCACCCATTCGGGGTTGCGTGGCTCGGTGATATAGAACCACCCCGATTGCCACCCCTTTATTGTCTCCACAAAGGCGCCCTCGAGCCATAGGACCTTGGCCATCTTGCCGACCATGGCGCCTCCGCACTCCGCTTGACGGCCGCCCACTACCTTCGGCCTGACATTGAAGATCTTCAGCCATAGGCCGAAGTGGGGCTGGATGCAGAGGAAGGCCTCGCACACGACGATAAACGCCGAGATGTTGAGGATAAAATTCGGGGCCAGGTCGTGGAAGTCTAGGACATAGTAGAACATGAGCCCCCGGACAAATGGGTGAAGTGGAAAACCTAGTCCGCGGAGGAAGTGGGGGAGAAACACCACCCTCTCATGGGGCCTGGGGGTTGGAATGAGCTGCCCGCGTCGGGCAGCTCTGGCTTGTGATGTCGCCGGGACAAATATCCGGCCTCCCGCATCTTGTGATGTGCCCCTCCGTGACGGAGGAGGCCATCCACCTACCTCCGCTCGACATGGTTGGAGAAGGTTGAGGTGGGATGTGCGGACTTGGGCGCTGGAGCTCGAGTCTTGTGAAATGGATGAGCAAAGGAGGAAGAAGGCGTAGGTGAAAAGGTGGATCCTTATCCCCTTATATGGGCGGACGAAGTTATGCGTCCCCCACCAGCCTGGTAAAACTTGCTTATCTCCCAAGCGCCGTAATCAATGGCGCGGATGGGTTACCCACGTCCGTATTGATGAGAATCCCGGAATAAGGGGGCACGATCTATGCTTTGATTAGACGTGCCAAGGAAACCGCCTCGCTAAACGCGCTAAGGTGGAACGTTAAAAACCGATTCATATAAAGGCCTGGCCATGGTGTGATGTCACGCCGTGGAATACGTCAGCAGATCTGTGCAAAAGTTATTCTCTCTACGGTGTTATGTGGAACTTGTTTTGCAGAGCCGGACACTATCCTTGTGTTCAAAACCTTCTATGAAGTATTCGGAGGAGGAACCCGCCTTGCAATGCGAAGACAATCAACGCCGGACTCATCGTCATTGAAGCCTGGTTCGAGGGCTCTTGAGGAGTCCGGACTAGGGGTGTCCGGATAGCCGGACTATCGTCACGGCGGACTCCAAGACTATGAAGATACAAGATTGAAGACTTCGTCCCGAGTCGGATGGGACTTTCCTTGGCGTGGAAGGCAAGCTTGGCGATACGGATATGTAGATCTCCTACCATTGTAACCGACTACTGTAACCCTAACCTATCCGGTGTCTATATAAACCGGAGGGCTTTAGTCCGTGGGGCGAACAACAATCATACCATAGGCTAGCTTCTAGGGTTTAGCCTCCTTGATCTCGTGGTAGATCTACTCTTGTACTACCCATATCATCAATATTAATCAAGCAGGAGTAGGGTATTACCTCCATCGAGAGGGCCCGAACCTGGGTAAAAACATCGTGTCCCTTGTCTCCTGTTACCATCCGCCTAGACGCACAGTTCGGACCCCCTACCCGAGATCCGCCGGTTTTGACACCGACACTCAAATGGATGAGATGCGTGATATAGAAACATGTCATCCATCATGATAGGTTTGTTATTATGTATGGCATAATGGAGACTCAGAGGATGCAATGCATCATGAGAAATATCTAGAGCATTGTTATTCATGGAATGCATATGGTGCAAGCAATCATGGAAATCATGCAAAGGATGGGATGAATCAAAATCTCCAAACATGTATGAGGAAACTATGGGGGTCTCCTCATGAGCAAGAGTAGAAACATCATGTGGAGAATATTGACAACATCCAAAACAATGCATATTTGGAACAGTGTGATCATGGCATGGCATAGTAGATGAATTTTGAAAATCATGTAAAGGAAGCATGGCAATATCATCACATGAAAAACAAAAGCCAATGACCATCATCTCGTCATCTATGCCATAAGTGCAAATGGGATTTATTTTAATGGGGCATGCATAGTTACTATGTTGAGATTGAAATTATGCAATATGGGAGATCTCACTCATAGCATATGACAAGTTCAAAGGATTGTCAAACATGATGTGACCAAAAGAACTTTCACATGATATCCTATGGAGCATATCATCACAACTAGGCAACTCAACATGCTCATCATCATATTCATCATAAATAGGTAAGTCAAGACATGAAGAAGTCGCACTAGCATGAAGCATGGGAATAGGAGGATCGACATCATGCAAGCAATCATTGTCAAGATAGTCCACTAGTGGAACAAGAGAAGTACCATCACCTATGTTACCGTTGGAGCGTCGCTCATGTGTTGTAGGTGAAGTGTTGAAGATCGTCTTGTTGTCATATTTATCTTGATGGAACCATGTGGGGGGTGCATCATCATCCACCATGGCCATCGTCGTCTCCATTGGAGGTATGGATTCGTCGAGGATAGGCATATCGTCACGTAGGAGACCTAGCACCAAAGAAGAAAACACACTAGGAGTAGAGGTGAAGTCATTAGAAATCATGGTGGCCTCACATGCCGTGTCAACTACCTCACTCACTAAGTGTTGTGTCTCACTCACTCCCAATATGATGCTCTCACTCGTATGGTTGGTGGAGTCACTCAAATGGCTCTCAACCTCACATAGGATGTGTGGCATGCTCTCAAGTGTAGGACTAGTGGTGGTCACACTCATCCTCTCATAGGAAATGCACTCAATGTCATATAGGGTGGAGTTACTCATCTCACTCATGGGTTGGTGGCTCTCCTCACATGGCAATTGGGTCATCTCATGATATGTGGGTGTCCGAGAGATGTTGGTGCAAATGTCTCCATTCTCAACTCCTACCGCCGTCTTGGTTGAAGGGATAGTCCCATGCTCAACCTTCTTGTCGCCGTCTTGGTGTTGGAGGCCCATATGATGTGGCACCTCGTAGCTCGTCTCCATGACCGAAGGGAATGTCCCATGCTCGGCCATCTTCCTTGAGGGGCTTCCGAAGATGGAAGTGTCGCCCTCGCTCATAGGTGGGCGCCTTGGACTTGATGAAGTCGATGTAGGCGTACAGATGGGAAGTAGGCGAAGATGTCGTACGTCCAAAGGCGAAGATGCCTTGAGAACACTTGGCGAAGATGCCGAAGTGGTTGATGTAGCCGTAGCGCCGTCTTTGTGGTGGTCGTCTCGCGGTCTTCTCTTGTGCTCATGAAGCTTGGACTTGGCGTGAAGTAGGGCTTGTTGGGACTTGTGCACTTGCGCTTGTGGAGCATCTTCATGATGATGGTGTCGTTGTCGTGCTTGAGCTCGTAGTAGATGTCGTTCGTCGTCGTCGTGCACATGATGCTTGGAGGTCACTTGCCCTTCATGACGATGTTGATCACGAACGTGATGGTGGTCGCCATGGAGATGTGGACGACTTGCGCTTGCATCGCTTGGGCGCTCCGAAGACTTGTGACTTGAACGTCGCCGTCTTGAAGATGATGAAGGGGAAGTAGATTTGAGCAAGGTCTGAATCTCCTGCATCCTTGCATCTTGCTCCTCTTTATGTGCGGCAAGCTTCTTGTCGATGTAGTCCCTTCTCCTTGCTTCGGAGTGACGAATGTCGATGGAGATGTTCTTGATGCACTCTCGCAATCTTGATTGCGTGCCTTGCATTTGTCGTTTTAGATCAAAGATTGACGCTTTGGTGATGTAGTTATTCACGTCGTCGTTGTTGTCGAAGACCGGAGATGAAATGCCTTGCCTATCCATCACAAAACTCGAGCAAATATGAGTGGGAGAAAGAGAAGAACTTATACCAAATGTACCTTGACCGATGTTGAAGATGGATCAATGATCACTCAAATGTGTAACAAGGAAATAGCACAATTGGTACCAATTCTTGTCGGTTTCTCACACCTACACAAATAAGGCTTATGGTGGAGCTCGGTGAGGATAGTGGCACAAAAATTTGATGTAAAATGTTAGCAAGAGTCAATAATGTTGAAAGATATTCACAAATTCACAAGAGAAACAAGTAGACCAATAGCAATGAATGGCACACGGAAACACACACACGGATAGATAAATGGTGTCGTACAACCAAGGAATGAGCTCAAAATGTGGAATCCACCAAAATGCTCATGTTGCACAACTCAAGAGAGACGCTAGCACGATTGCTCAATAGGCGGATACGAAACTTGTGCACAACCTATAAGATGCAAAATGGATAAACTTCTATCCCAAGTATGCTATGTATGTATGGTTCCCGGTGTGTCTCTCACGATGATCCAAGATGATCGGATATGACAATCTTATATGCAATGTGGTATGATGCTATGGCACTTGCTTACAAGCTTCTTTGCTCTTTCTCTTTTTGCTTAAAAGCTTTCTTTTTTTTCTTTTTTTTATCTATGGCCAATTTGCACAATGCACAAACCAAGATAGCAATTGTGTATATGCGGGAACAAACTTGTGACACAAGATATGATACCAATATGATATGGTATGTATGCAATGGAAGGTGTATCGATGATCACTAATGTGCACAAGTAACATTGCCGGGCAATACTCAAATGGCTAGTCTCGATAGGCAAGTGACGCAAAATGGGCTAGGGTTATCAATGCAATTGCAAGGGGAATATACAATGGTGTCGTCGAGGTTACCGTCCTTTGCGATGATGAGTGGCAGTGTTCTTGATGTAGAAACCAAGATTATGGAGACTCGTCCCTAAGTAGCCGAAACACCTTAGAAAACGGAAAAACCGCGAACTCAAAATCTCAAATGACAAATGTCAAATGGTGGTAGCGTAATGCGGTGGTGGTTGCGGAAGCTCAAAGGGATTGCGGAAATGCAATGGTGGTTTTGGAGTACGCAATGCGGAAGTGGAGGGTAAGATGGTGAACTATACATGGTGTCGGAGTTGGAAGCACGGTCCCTAAGTAGCCAAAACACCTTAGGAGACACAACTCACAACACAAACAAAATTGGGTTAAGTTGGGATGGCGGAAGTGCATGGTGGGTAAGCCTATGCGGAAGTGGCGGTGGTGGTTGATGAAGAAGCAACCGTCCCTAAGTAGCCGAAACCCCTTAGGAGACTCGAATCACAACTCAAACAACCATGGGGAACAAAATTGGCTAGGTTGCGGAAGTCGGTGGTGGCTATGCGGATGATGTGGTTGAAGCCCTAGGCAAAGATGCCAAAATTCACAAAATTTTATGGAGTCAAATGATGTTGGTGGTATTTTTTTGGGAAGGGGGATGTCAAGAGCTTCAAAACGAGCTAAAGAACGCGAAAATCGGAGTCCGAATGAATTAGTTATGGACAAAACAAAAATCAGCCGAAATGGGAATCTACAGGTTACGGACGTCCGTAAAGGTCGGATGTCCGGGGCGTCGGACGTCCGGGAAAGTCGGATATCCGTAAATTCAGCTCTGGTTAGGGGTTCCGGTCGTCTGGAAAGGTCGGACGTCCGGACGTTCCTGGGGCTCCGGACGTCCGTAAAACGTCGGTCGTCCGGTGGGTCGGGGTCAACGCGAGATGCGAGTTTCGGGACGCGATTTTGGGCGGAATTTTGGGATTTTGGGGTCAAAATTCGCGGGATTTCGTGGATGAAAGATGGGAAAACTTGGAGAAATGCTAGATCCACTCGAAACCAAGCAAATCCATGGATCAAAATCAACAAAACATCATCACACTAACAAATCACAAAAAAAATTGGGGCTATTTTTGGTGGGGAATTTTCGAAATTGGGGAAGAACACAACAAAATCGAGCTAGAAAACAAGGGGTATGGGCTCCAATTTCGTGATCAACCTTGCTCTGATGCCAGATGATGTAGGGCGGAACCCTATGTGGACGATCTTCCACGTTTGGAGAGGATCCCTACGAGGAACACGAAGAACGAGCGGAAGAGCATGAGGGAAATCACGCGGAAAACACAAGAGAATCACTCAAACTGACAAGATCAATCACACATGTGCTAGATCGATGAACACAAAGGGAGATACATGATCCAAAGTCAACAATGGACGATACAAGTGGCGGTAGCTCATCTCCGAGAGGAGGTCTTGAATCCACGAGGGATCTTCCCGTAAAGGGGTCTTGAATCCATGGTGGATCTTCTCCGAAGAGGCCGCTGTCTCTCACGAGGAGGATATCCGAAATGGATGTGCGAAGCTCTATCTAACAATGAGCTAAATCAAAGCTAACTCTAACTAGAAGGAGGTGGAGGAGTATATATAGTCTTGGGCCACGAAGGGGTAAGTGGGGGATACATGGACTCGGTCCAATACACTGTCGCAGAGCAGGCGCCAGACGTCCGGAGGGTTCGGTCGTCCGGAGGCTCGGAAGGTCCGGACGTCCGGTGCTCTTCGGACTTCCGAGATTCGCTCAGTGCGCTTGGTCGGACGTCCGGAGGGCCGGTCGTCCGGAGGCTCAGGAAGGTCCGGACGTCCGGTGCTCTTCGGACTTCCGAGATTCGCTCGGAGTGCGCTTGGTCGGACGTCCGGAGAGGGCGGTCGTCCGGTGCACAGAGTTCGTCGGACGTCCGGTCCTGGTCAGACGTCCGATCGCTATAACCAGCAGCTTCTTCTCTTGGTCCTTGTACTTGGTGTCCTCGCCATCTTGTCCAATGCTCGTAGCTGTTCCATGGCCTTCCTCTTGGTTCCTGGACATGCATAGCACACATGTTTGAGGTAGTAGCCATGTCTCACATACGGAAAGTGTTGATTCGGAGAGGAGCGAGTTCACCTTGTGTCCATTGGCGTATGTTCGAGGTCTCGTCAAATGTCCTCTTGGGGTTTGGAGAGTAGTCGGAGTGTACATGGGGATGAACGTGGGATGCTCCGCATCAGTTGGTCAGGTGGGGTGGCTAGCGACATCGAGCTTCTCGGCAGTGGCATCGATTGCTCGGCTATGGCGGGGCTGTGGTTAGAGGGCGGGAACAGAGGGGGCGAGCACGGGGGGAGGTGTAGGAGCTCACAAGGATGCGGCAGAGAAGGTCAGCCGGCTCGGGGACGCGTCGGAGATGGCGGATCGACGACGGCGGTGGTCGGAGCCTGAGGTGGAAGATGACGGCGATGGCGACGTTGGAGATGAAGCAGAGCTTCTGGCGCCGCGCGACTCGATGAAGAGGACGAGGAAGACGTAGCGGTGCTTCTGGGCTGCTCAAGGGGGCGAAGGAGAGGCGATGGCCGCAGTGGTGCTCGTCGGCGGCGGCGGGCGCGTTCGGTGAGGAGAACAGAGGAGGGGGAGAGCATTCGGGGAAGAGAGAGGGAGAGCCGAATGGCTCAGGGGGTCGCGTGGCGTCGTCCAGACGCGTCGAGGAGGAGCCAGGCAGGCAGGGAGGGAGGAGGTGGCCGCGACGTGTGCCGGCGTGCGTCGGGCGCGTGCCCCTGTCCTCCTGGCGAGAGGAGGGGGATGACTGGCAGGGGCCAGTCGGCTGGGCCGACTTGCTGGGCCACCAGGTAAGGCCCAGGTGAGTTTCTCTCTCTCTAATTTCTACTTTTGTTCTGTTTTCTAATTGTTTGCCTCTGTTTTGATTTAGTTTAACACCAAATCATTTCTTATAAATTCTGGAAAAACTTTGAGTATGCAAAATGGATTATTACAGAGACCCACCATCTTTTCCAGAATTATTGGAGCTATAATATTACTTATAGAATTTTACAACTCCAATTCAAATAAGTAGTCAGTTAATTCAAAGACCTAAAATGCCAAAGAAAAATATGCATCATCACAGGATAAGGTTTACACCTTTTTCCCTAAATCATGAACATTTTTTAAGCCATTTTGGGATCATTGAAAATATTTTTAGGTTGAACCTATTTGAATTTCATTTGATGCTAGGGTTTGAACATCCCCCATTTCAAATTAATTTGAAATTAACATGATGTCATGAATGCTTATGCAACTATCTGCAACCAAATTCTAGGGTTGTGACAACTCACCCCCACTATACAAGAATCTCGTCCCGAGATTCAAGACGTGAGGTAAGAAGACAGAGGGGCACGAGACCAACACAATCTTCACAATCCAGGTTGCTCCTCATAAGGTTGTTGATTCGTTGCCTCTCGTTGATCTTGACATCCTCGCTTTTGAGATCTTCATCCACGCGATGACGATGGAAAGAAACTCTACTCGGATTGATCTTCTCGAAGATCGACCTATTCAATATCAACTCGCGGAATGAGATGTTGAACATCTCAAGTTGAGACACAAGGCACCAATCGAGAGGGATGGTGCATGGTTTCAAAGTAGCGAGGAAAAAATTGCCATGATTCCACAACGGGGCACCTTGGGAGAGGTGACTCATAGAATTATTACCTTAAGTGGCAAAAAGAATTACTTTTGATCCATAGATCATTGAAACTCTTCATACCAGCCTGAGGCAAATCACAATTGATCATTTGAAAGAATTCGAGAGGATGGTCTACTCAGTTTGGAAAGGAAACTACGGTTATAGAACAACTCGGCAAATGGAAGGCACATTCCAGTTGATACCAAGGATATAACCTAGTGACTGAGCGTTCTTTCAAGAACTTGAGCATTTCCATATTAATCAAGGTTTTACCAACATTTATGCCAAGATCCTGGTGACACCTCATACTACCATGATAATAACGATGGAGGATGCACGTGCAGAGGAGGACAACACTTTCTAAGATTTTACCTTGACGACGCCAAGGAAACAAAATATGGATTATCGACCGAGAGACATTTAGCACTCCGCTTCTAATGTTCTCCCCTATGTACCAGCTTAACTCAATATCATCCGGTATCTGGAACATCAAATAAAGGTCTGACTTCGGGGACACAAACATCCATAAGGATCAACTTTTAGTATAGAACATACGAAATCCTCATGGAGAAGATGGTCAAATTGCTTAATCAAGAAGCTACAATAATAGATCTTCCGGCTAGGTGTGCCAGCCAACATCAACCCTGTCGGGACCTACATCATAGATCTTGGAAAAGTTCCAACCATCATATCTGCCGTAGATTCAGATCCGGTTGGTAACGGAATATTTCAGACAGCATGTCTGGAAAGAAAGTTTGCAACACAAATCGACGAGATGACGTTGCGAGATTCTCGGGAATGAACTACGATAGCAAGCTCCAAAACATGAGCTGGTTCTGCTACATACATGTGAACACATTGCCCAAGACAAGCATGACCACATAGTAGTCTTACAACGAAACACTACCGAGTTCTGATTGGGAACCATCATTGCGGAGAGTGAAGTCCTGCGCATGTACCTTTTGGTCCTCAAGGGTTAGCACTCAAGAACTTCTTTTCCTTGAACAAATCAATCAGTGGCTTGGTGTGCTAGGGAATACATATGGAGTGGAGGTAATTAATCTACCAAACCATAGAATACATTCGCACATGCATAACTGACTTGGGATGGTACCAAAGGAAACAAAAACAATCTTTCTTGAACTCACGGCGGCAACTTGCACCAAATGCACATGAATTCAGGGAAGTCACTTCTTCCATCCAAGCATAAGCTTCATGAACGGAATACGAAGGCATTGCTTACAAAATTTTCAACACTAGGTTGATGTTCAACATGAATCACGGGGGAGACAAAATGCTGCTGATGGGCTCAACAGCAACTCATCGGAATTTCCATATCACTGGACTTCCACCATCATGTGAACACGGTGATAGCATTGGTCATACAAAAAGATGTAATGGTGTATGCTCGAGGGATCAACCACGAGTAAGACAACATTACGGACATCGTTGGTTCTGATTTGACTTGACGATAGCCCATACTCAAGTCAAAGTTTTGACAAGGAAATAGATCCAACAACTGATCACAAGGACCATCAAATGGAGATATCATCTTTCTTCAACACACACACACACACAAAAAGATATCCCTTAACATGAACTAAGTCAGACAAGCTTTTATCTTCCAACTCTCCAAGTTGTTGTTTGGCTTAACCAACTACCTCAGGGGTATCCAACACAGATTCTTGGAGAATGTGTCGTTTGGAGGAAAACCAACACGATCACGAACTCAACATAGCGGTCAGGTGACAACCTGGTAATGCTTCCAAGAACATATTCGGAACATCACGAACTACCGATATGTCCCTAAGCTCGAGAACAATCTTGCTTTTCAAGGCAAGACGACATGATCGGAAGAGCAAGGGATTCAATCCTAACTCAAAGATCAAAGAGTGCACCAAAAATAAGGACAAGGTAGCACGATCAATCCTAGAATAGTGATTCGATAACCAGCACGCTAAGAATGATATTAATGTCCATTAACACAGTTGCTAGAAGTATTGATTTCACACATCATGGTTCATTTATCGGCATTCCGGTTGCGACAACACGGGACCAAGGAATGAAAAATGATGGCAAGAAGTATCACTGTATCAAGAGTTCATAGGATGGTGTGCGATTCCCGTGATATTCCTGACATAAAGAAGGCAATACTCCAAGGTAGAATAGAACAAAAGCTGGATTGACATTTTGATCTGCGGAATACAACTACTTTGACCCAATCCTAGAAATGGATGAGGTACTGGAGTTTGTTTCTCATAGTCATTCTGAACTAGAATGGCTTGACGGACCACAAGAATGATAGGCATCGATGAACGAATGGACGCATACTCTTGACTATCAATTGATAGACGAAGGTCAGAAGACAACTAAAGAGGGACAACTCAAAGGAACATATGTTTTTCTGAGTTGTGGATGCATGGATTAGTATGCCGAACTAATTCAACATATTTCTTCCGGATAACCCATGCAGAGAGGTAGAATTGGCAGAGTCACAATATAGAATGGAGAACTCATTAAGACCACTCTGGTTGTGATCTTTTGGTTCAAAGAACTTCTGCCATAAGCGGTTCATGGTAATTGGAAGAAGGATGTACCACGAATCTCGAGGACTATCGCAAAGGTTACTAATATCCTAAAGGAACTAGCAACACTATCAACATGAGGTAAGTAGGGTGAATCTCGGGTTCAAGAACCCAGGAATAGATTACCTACTAACTAATAACATCACGGGATGCTTTTGAGAATGATGGCCAGAATCATCATATGGGGAACACAAAACATGGTAGATTACTAGGTGATCCTGACACCTAGGGTCATAATATTAGCTCCAACATATATGTCGAGGCAACAAAGTACCTCAAGTCACCGGTTAGTGTGGTGAAACTGGCCCAAAGGAACATCGGTAACGAGAAGAGGGAATTTTCAAATGCTTTAGATTAGTTAGAAACCTGGGATGACTCGGACAGCATAACGGCTGTAAATGCTCAGAAAAAGAGTTGAGACATTCACAATGATTTGCATAGTCACTTAACAACATCATATCAAGGTTCTGGTTCAACTGACAACATACTAAAAGTAGTAGAAACTGAACTGAGGCTTAAATCCATCAATCATATAAGTCTCTATCATAGTAACTCGTCATCCTGATAGATAGACGAGAAGGCCTAGTTCTTAATCCCCGTAGAAAAGAAGAGGCTGACTCATATTAGAAGGCATAAGACAAAGGAGTAAAAAGAGCCTTATGTTCCCTTCCACAATCAATTCCCTTATATAACTAAAGCATTTCTAGACACAACTTCGACCAGTTTGGCTTGGTAATCCTGCAGGCAGTCAGGCTCTAATACCGAAGCCGTCAGGACCCCGATTCCAAGTCACATCGATCTAGCTGGTAACACCTCACATCACTTTGCGGCCTCACGCACGGTATTCCCACGGGTGTCGCCTTACCATGGCCCGGGACCGTTTGCGCCTTTTGGCTCACATATATGATAGTGTCGCTAGCATCCATATGAAAGAGAACCTGGGCCGAGATGACTAGTCGTGAACCCAAAGTGGCACTAACTTACGGGGACAGGCATACATGAATCAACATCGGGCATGTCGGTCAGCAGCGTGCGAATCCGGGCTGTAGCACTGGGCTAACAGGACTTCGGTGAACCGGGCTGTAGCAGGCTAGGCAGGACTCCGGATGTCACAGCGTGACATTTCCCCGAAGGGATAGACATATGAATGAAGTGAATCACATGCCGGCCAGTCAAGTGATCCGGAGCAGTAGTGTTGGGCTAGCAGGACTACGGTGAGCCGGGCTGTAGCGGACTACTATGGCTCATGGAAGCACAAGACTACATTTCCCCATAAGGGAGGCTACCAAGGATAAACAACTAGGTTGTCGGATCCCACACATACCTAGCATTTCAATCATACACACAATATGCTCGATCTGTGTAAATACAACATGACATCACAATAAAACTCTAGGACTCAAAGTATTTATTCATTAGGCTCCGAGGAGCGAGATATTACAAACATGGGTCTCATGACCCAACATTCAGAGCATACATGTCAAAGCACATGCGGAAGCTTAACATGTCTGAGTACAGACATCTACAAATGAAAAAGGCTGAGAAGCCCGACTATCTACTGCACCGCCGAGGGCACAAGATCGTGGCTGAGGTATCAAGCTAAACGTCGAAGTCCACACGGAACTACTAGCGAGACTGACGTCTCTTTGCAAAACATAAAATAGGCAAACGTGAGTACAAATGTACCCAACAAGACTTACATCAAAGCTAGCTACAAATGCATCAGTATCAACAAAGAGGGTGGTGGAGTTTGACTGCAGCAAGCCAGCTTTGACTCAGTGGCTATCCTAAACTATGACTGCAAGTAACTCTTTTGAGGTGGCGCACACGAGTCCACATATTCACCATATCAATACACCACTATGGATCTGCTCCCTCTCCCTACGAGAAGGCCATCCATAGCACTCACGCTTATCTTGCGAGTTTTAGAGTATCCACTTTCACTTGTCTATGAACTGTTATAGGCAACCCAGAAGTCCTTTACCGTGGACGCGACTATTCGAATAGATCATTTATAACCCTGCAGGGGTGTACTTCTTCACACATGTTTCCAGCACTTAGCGTCTGCACACGGCATGTGCTCGGCAGACTTCAAGCGAAAGCCGACGTGGGTGTACAGCACGACCTAACTAACCACACAAGTCTCTAGTCCAGGTTTATCGCCTATTCGGGTTCCATCCGCGAGGAGATCCGGCCGGGGTTTCGCTCACAGCCCCAAACGATGTGTGCAGGGTTCCCGAGACACCAAACGGGCGCTCGGTACACCGGGCCACGGTGTATCTACCGTATCATAGCCCACCCCTAGGGTCAGTAACCATACGACCTCCAACACATATCCTACAAACACCAGAAACTAGTTGCAACTCCTGGACAGAGGACAAGGGCGGTTAATAAGTCGAGCGGGGTCATATTTCAGGGCCCAACGTGTGGTAGTAGCTATTTCATGGATCACAAACACAGAACTCAGTTCCTGAGGACGGTTTCAGTGAGACAACCCACCATGTACTCCTACATGGCCTCTCACCGCTACCTTTACCAAATCGTGTTCACACACTTAGCTCACACACAATAGGACATATGTTCATCACCATTCCAATTCATTCCCGATGAATCAGACCCGACTCAACTCTAAGCAATAGCAGGAATGACAAACAAGCATGAATGAGTAAGCACATCAGGGCACAAACAACTCCTACTCATGCTAGTGGGTTTCTTCTATTTACTATGGCAATGACAGATCATGCAGAGGAAAAAGGGGTTCAGCTACCGCAACATGTAACAGTTGAATCGATGTTGTCCTAATGCAGTAAAAGAGAGCAGGAGCGAGAGAGTGGGATTGTATCGGAATGAACAAGGGGGTTTTGCTTGCCTGACACTTCCGAAGATAATATAGTTCTTCATTGGTGTCACTGAACTCATCGTCGGAACGTCGTCTACTGAGAGGGGACAACACCGACAACAGAGAAGAAACACGATCAATGCAATGCACAATATGATGCATGATCATTACATGGCAATATGAGTGTGTTGGGTTAATGCAACTACAACCAGATGGGTTTGAGCTATTTTGAACCAAAGGTTCAACCCAAACTCAAACTATTAATTTAAATAGTGCTTTATCATGTTTGATATAAAAAGTAGGGTTAAGTTGCTTTAACATGCATGAAACCAGTACAGATGTATAGGTTGGATCTTTCTGATCATTTTTCATATATAAATCTTTGCATTTGGAGTTACAGATTAATTTCTATGATTTTTAGAAGTTAGCACTATTTTCTGGAATTTCCTAAATAAGAATAAATCCAGAAAAGGGCATTACTGCATCAGCACTGCGACACTATGACGTCAGCAGGTCAATGGGGCCGGTCCAGGTCGAACTGACCAGTGGGGTCCACGCGTCAGTGACAAAGTGCAGGCTAGGGTCACAGACAGGTGGGCCCAGTCAACATACACGTCAGCAAAGTCAATGATGACAGGTGGGTCCAAATGGTTATGAACTAAACTAAACAGAAATTAAACTAACCTAAACAGGCGCTGGGGCCCACATGTCAGTGGCTCTAGAGGGTGATCAGCTGGGTCATTAGCAGTTAATGATGTTGCCATGTCGGCCCGTCGGCGTTCAGCCGCCGGCGACCATTTGCCGCGGCAGACGTGCGTCGGGAAAGCGCTAGGGGCCGCGGGTTGTCGTGCAGAAGGCATCGGGGAGAAGCCCTTGCTCGGGCGCATCCAATGGGCCAGGCAAGGGGTCGCGGGGCGGCCGGAATCTCTCCAGCGACGAGTTTTGGCGGAGGCGCAGCTACGGGTTGCACGGGTGCGAGGGCCACGGTGCACAAGCGGACGACCTGAGGCGCGCTACGGGTTCCTGGAGAAGCCCAGAGCATGACTCCATGCTTGTGTTGGTCAGGCGGGGTGGCTAGCGACGGCGATCTTCGCGGCGGCGGTAGCGATTGCTCGGCCATGGTGGGGCTGCGGTTAGAGGACGGGAACAGTGGGGGCGAGCACGGGGGAGGTGTAGGAGCTCACAAGGATGCAGCAGAGAAGGTCAGCTGGCTCGGGGATGCGTCGGAGACGGCGGATCGACGGCGGCGGTGGTTGGAGCCCGAGGTGGAAGATGACGGCGATGGCGACGTTGGAGATGAAGCAGAGCTTCTGGCGCCGCGCGACTCGATGGAGACGACGAGGAAGATGCGGCAGTGCTTCTGGGCTGCTCAAGGGGACGAGGGAGAGGCGATGGCCGCGGTGGTGCTCGTCGGCGGCGGCGGCGCGTTCGGTGAGGAGAACAGAGGAAGGGGAGTGCGTTCGGGGAAGAGAGAGGGGGAGCCGGACGGCTCTGGGGGTTGCGTGGCGTCGTCCAGACGCGTCGAGGAGGAGCCAGGCAGGCGGGGAGGGAGGAGGTGGCCGCGGCGTGTGCCGGCGTGCGTCGGGCGCGTGCCCCTGTCCTCCTGGCGAGAGGAGGGGCACGACTGGCAGGGACCGATGGTGAGCCGACTTTTTGGGCCGCGAGTAAGGCCAGTGAGTTTCTCTCTCTAATTTCTACTTTTGTTATGTTTTCTAATTATTTGCCTCTGTTTTGATTTTGTTTAACACCAAATCATTTCTTATAAATTCTGGAAAAACTTTGAGTATGCAAAATGGATTATTACAGAGACCCACCATATTTTCCAGAATTATTGGAGCTATATTATTACTTATAGAATCTTACAACTCCAATTCAAATAAGTAGTCAGTTAATTCAAAGACCTAAAATGCCAAAGAAAAATATGCGTCATCACAGGATAAGGTTTACATCTTTTTCCCTAAATCATGAACATTTTTTAAGGCCATTTTGGGATCATTGAAAATATTTTTAGGTTGAACCTATTTGAATTTCATTTGATGCTAGGGTTTGAACATCCTCCATTTCAAATTAATTTGAAATTAACATGATGTCATGAATGCTTATGCAACTATCTGTAACCAAATTCTAGGGCTGTGACATGAGCATAGTTATGATAATATCTAGGTATCATCATGTATATAGGCATCACGTCTGAGACAAGTAGACCAACTCCTGCCTGCATCTACTACTACTACTCCACTCATCGACCGCTATCCAGCATGCATCTAGAGTATTAAGTTAATGAAAAAAGAGTAACGCCTTAAGCAAGATGACATGATGTAGAGGGATAAGTTCATGCAATATGATAAAAACCCTAGCTTGTTATCCTCGATGGCAACAATACAATACATGCCTTGATGCCCCTACTGTCACTAGGAAAGGACACCGCAAGATTGAACCCAAAGATAAGCACTTCTCCCATTGCAAGAAAGATCAATCTAGTAGGCCAAACCAAACTGATATTTCGAAGAGACTTGCAAAGATAACCAATCATACATAAAAGAATTCAGAGAAGATTCAAATATTGTTCATAGATAATCTTGATCATAAACCCACAATTCATCGGTCTCAACAAACACACCGCAAAAAGAAGATTACATCGAATAGATCACCACGAGAGAGGGGGAGAACATTGTATTGAGATCCAAAAAGAGAGAAGAAGCCATCTAGCTACTAACTATGGACCCGAAGGTCTGAGGTAAACTACTCACATTTCATCGGAGAGGCTATGGTGTTGATGTAGAAGCCCGCCGTGATGGATGCCCCCTCCGGCGGAGCTCCGGAACAGGCCCCAAGATGGGATCTCGTGGGTATAGAAGTTTGCGGTGGTGGAATTAGGTTTTTGGCTCCGTGTCGATCGTTGGGGGAAGTGCGAGGTATATATAGGAGGAAGAATGCGTTGGTGGAGCAACAGGGGCCCACGAGGGTGGAGGGCATACAGGGGGGTGGCGCGCCCCTACCTCGTGGCCTCCTCCTTTGTTTCTTGATGTAGGAGCCAAGTCTCATGGATCATATTCTTCCTAAAAATCACGTTCCCGAAGGTTTCATTCCGTTTGAATTCCGTTTGATATTCCTTTTCTGCGAAACTCTGAAATAGGCAAAAAACAGCAATTCTGGGCTAGGCCTCCGGTTAATAGGTTAGTCCCAAAAATAGTACAAAAGTGGATAATAAAGCCCAATAATGTCCAAAACAGTAGATAATATAGCTTGGAGCAATAAAAAATTATAGATACGTTGGAGACGTATCATGCGTGCCTTCTGCATGGAGGAGGGCACAATATGGGCATTCTGCTTCACGTTCGTCAGCAACCAGAATATATTTCGCTTCTTTCTTTACCGTCTTTAATAGTACAAGTATACAACTGTGGTTCATCATTATTTATTTGGCTCTTATGTAATTCTTGAACATATGTACCTATGAATCGAATAATTCATTGGTTGTTTGAACCTAATTGATATGAATATAGCTGTAACATACATTAAAATTCAAATTCAAATTCAAATCTGGTACAATTTGAAAAAGCAGCAATTTAATTACGGTGAAATTACGCTCTCCAGGTTGTTACGGGCCACACGGTTGGTAAAACACGAGCGTTTGCGATATGCACCATAATCCGAGACGGTTCACAGAGAGGAAACGTGTGCAAGCATGCACACAGTTGCCGTTTGCAAAGTGTGTGCGATGTCAGACAATATCACAAACGGTGCGGGAAAACTAAATGTTTGTGTTAGTTGCCTTATCGTACATGATTTGCAACCATGAACTGTTTATGATGAAGTATGCATCATAAACGTTGCACCACAGAATAGCATGTGCGATAGTTGTCGTGTATGACGATGTTACGACGGTCCGACGTTTCGTAATCCTGTCCGACACTCGTACGGCGATTAGCTAATCTTATTAACAGTGAACCATTTGTGATGGGCCGCGCATCATACATGTTCTATCATAGTGAACTGTTTGTGATGGGCTGCGCATCATAAACGTTGCACCACAGAATACAGACTGCGATGGCAATGCAAGCAGAAACGAGTAGGAGTACTGTAGGGGCCCTATCCCTGACGGTTTCTGGGTCGTGTAGGAAGGACCCCCCTATCACCCACACTCACTTGGCGATGGTTCCAAATGTCGTCATGGAAAGGGGTTAAAAACCGTTTGTTTAGCACCGACGCGCACCAGTGTGAGAAGAGGATGTGAAACATTTAGACCGCTGTGGCCTTTCCGGTCTTTGATGATCTAAAATTGAGCTATTAAAAACTAATGCCTAGCATGCCATCAACGTGTTTTTGTTCCTCATCTAGAGATGCAACTCCGTGTTGTGGTGTGATATAATGTAGAGGAGTTGGATGTGAATCGTTTGTCAGCTTAGCATATGATGTTACACAGAGATGCTACTGATAGTTTACGTCGTTGAAGTATCTTAAACCAAGCTTTTTTAAAACTGATGCTTGGTTGATGTAGTTCTAGTATATTAGTTGGATGAGAGTCTACTGTTGTTGGTATTGTGTAGTCATTTCTTTTTATGTCATTGAAGAATGAAAAAGATGAGCATTTCTCCAGCCGATGTCTGAAGTAGTTGCTGCTGTGTAGTCGGCTGGACCTATGCATTTCATCAGAAGTCAGATATAGCTTGGACCATACTTCTGAATAGAATGAAACATTTCTCTTTCGTTTATGTGTCTTCAATTCTTCTGATCGAATGGCTCTCTTGAACACATGTACGTTAGTGTGGTGATAGTTAAACAACTACGGTAGATCGGTGTTTTTTTGCATTTCTCAACCATGGATATTTTGCCAAAAATAAACCCTTAGATTTGTTGTCATTCCTTTGATAGTAGTAATTCGTTGTGGCTATTAAGTATTTTTTAGCAGTAATAGACTTGACTCTTTCATGTTGCAACCCAACAGCAGCACCCATGTTTGTCTGCGTACTACACATATTTGCTCTACTGCTCTTAGTTTTAACTAGCCAAGGCAAGGATGACGTCCACCACCGCTATTATATTTGTTATCCATGTTGTATTTATCTTTTGTTGATGCTTGCCCACACTCTAAATGTCTGCTTGTGGCATTCTTTATCGAACAAGGGATTGCCGCCTGTCCCCGACTTGATTGAGTTAGGCTTCAGTTTGCACGTCTCTTTCAACTTGCGGGATTAGCGTTGCTGCAAGTAATCCACTTTCTTTGTAATGGATGGTGGCAACATTATTTAAGCCATTGTAGAGTTTTTGATAGGGTTGAACATTTAGAAAGATAGATTCATTTAGCCTTGCAGTACCAGTGTCTGCAAGCATTGGCTATTCTTAGTAAAATGTTGAGTTCTTCCTTTATATCATTGTCTTATTGCTATCCTTTTTTCAAGGCTGATGCAGTACCTTGTTCTTTTCACTCAGACTTGCCTATTGTTTGTTTTCTTTTATTGCCTTATTGCTATCCTTTTTCAAGGCTGGTGCAAAACCTTGTTTTTTTCACTCAGACTTGCCTCTTGTTTGTTAATTTTGCTGTGATATAATCTTCTGTTATAATTGGGTAATATTAACTCCCCTGCAGTAGAATGGATGGTCGTCGTAGTAGAATAGTACTGCCTCTGTAAACTAATATAAGAATGTTTAGATCATTAAAGTAGTGATCTAAACGCTCTTATATTAGTTTACAAAGGGAGTACTTTTCTTCAGGTGAATGTGTTACAGTGTTGTTCATTGCATGACCTGCACTTGTATCAATATACCATGCTGGTACATGTAGGTTAGTGTTGTTGGTGCCTAACATGAGCTTGAATGTTGTAGTTGAAGTATAGAACAACAACAGGTTAACGTGTTTTATTTGCCCTGTGCAAGTCTGTTGTTTTGTTTACCCTTTCTAGTATTGTACAATCTGATGCATTCCTGGCATATTCTATAAGATTTGTAAAAGCAAACATTTCACTATGCAAGTCTGTTGTTTGATTTTCCCTTTCTAGTATTGTATGATAGTATCCAAATTCAGGATGGGAAAGGTGAAGCTGGAAAGTCCTAGTGGGTAGATCTGCTTTGCTGCTTGCATTAGTGTTGCCATTGCATTGTTTGGTTCTGGCCTCAGTAGTAGTACACTAATGCTGGTAGCCTTTGTGTTCACTCTTTTACAGGAGCGCCAAGACAAATTTGAAGTGCAAAGCCATGAAGCCAAGTGCAAAGCTGTGATGCATTGTGATAGACTGTAGAGATTATGACATTGGAACAGATTTACTGTTATTTGTGATCACTTGCCAGAGATTTGTTTGCTCTGTTTGACTGTAATAGACTATAGAGATTGTGACATTGGAACAAATTTTGATTGTAGAGATTGTGGCATTGAAACAGATTTACTGTTATTTGATGAATTATATTTGTTCTATTTTGTTTGAAATAGTGATTTAAAAATGTGTGAGATGGAAACCTGACTTGTGGGATCCACTTATCAAAATTATCTGAGAAATTTTGAAATATCTGACATGTGGGACCATTGTATGAGATTATGACATGTGGGGCTCGGGTGACTAATGGTACTAGCTCCAATAGATAATGGCCGAAACTAGAAAATCAATGGACTAAGAAGGCCACATCCCAAAAATAAGAAGGCTGCAATGTTAGGCTTGGCCCATGAAGTCGACCAAAAATTGACAGGAAAAAATATAGAAAGACTGAATTGTTGGGCTCGGCCCATGTAAAACACCAAATTGGACCGGGCTGATTATAATCATCATTTGGTCACACTTTTGCCACGTCATGTTGCCACGTTGGATCCGACGTGGCCTGGGTAGACAACCAGTGACCAAAACAATTCATCATAGGACCAACGATTTTTTTTGGTTGTTGCCTTCTACGATCATATCATAGAGAAGGTCGTTAAGTTTCACTAAAGACGGTCAGCTTTTGACCAATTGTTTTTGGTCATAAAAATGTCAGAAATGAAAAACAGTGACCATTTAGCGACCAATGGTGATGGTCGCAAGTTGACATATTTCTTGTCACTTGTACGCGTCGGTCCTAAACAAACGGGTTTAACCCCTTTCCGCGATAGCATTTGGAACCGTCGCCAAGTGAGTGTGGATGATAGGGGGCTCCTTCCCACATGACCCAGAAACCATCAGGGATATGCCCTCCTGGAACACACATTCGGCAAAATGAGGTCGTGTGTGAACAGCGAGCACTCAAATACGGAAATACGTATAGTAGAGCTAAAAAACAATTATACGGCAAAATTGTTTCCGGTCGCAAGTACATCCCACACAGTTAGTCCCCGCTAAACGTTTCCGTTCGTCGGTACATCCCACACAGTCGCTCCAAGGAAAACATTTTCGTTCACAGGTACATCACACACAATTTTTCCCGTTAAATCGTTTGCGTTATTGAATGTATCACACACGGTCCGTAGAAGAAACTGTGTGGCAAAGGCTGTCCATCACATTATGTGGTAAACGTTTGCGCAAGGTGGCCTAACGCAAACAGTTTTCAAGAGAAAGTCGTGTGTGATTGTTCATTGATCCAACACGGTTTATTCCTAGAAACTGTGTGCCTTGCCTGAGGTCATCGCCGACGGTATTTTTTCAACAACCGTTTGCAATAGCAAAACCCAATTAGCAGGCTAATTCACCATTAGCAGGCTAATTATCCAATTATTCATAATCCATTTATTAATCTAATAGACATTTCATATTAAGCACACAATATATTTCATTTCCATATTAAGGAAGCATAATTTCATAATTGAAATACATCAGAGTACAACATGATATAGATTCAGCACTCAGCTACCCCATTACACAACTACACTAGCAGCAAGTTCCGCATGCAACATGTAGAACCTTTCGAAATTAGCATCATAGACGGTATATAGACAGATGCATCTCATCTGGAAAACTGCTGAAGCGGAAGGCGAATATTGAGCCTTCATTCATGTTGAAGGTCTTTGCAACTTTAGGCCAATGCCTGTGGATGATTGACTGTCCGTCCTTCGTCCTCTTCAGGAACACTTCAATATTGAACCATGGGTGTTGTATGAAAACCTTCCTCGCCTCCTGACCATAGAGGTGGTTTGAGAGGTAATCATTAGTGAACTGCTTTGGAAAGGCCTGAAAACAAGGATGTGCATAAATATCTTCTCTATATTGGAAATGGGGCAAAGGAATAAAAAAGGCAAGGTATAATAGTTAGTACCATCTTGTAGTGAACTGATGTCTTGTTCATTGTGCAGACAAAGATCTTGTTGTTTTCTGTCGCTAATTTCTTTATCCTAACAATCTTTCTGAATTTCTTGATTTGATTGATATTCATGGACAACTCATTTCCCCATATGCAAAAAGGGTCGAACAATGGGTCAAGACCTCTGACAGCAAGACCTACATGTGCAAGTCCAAATTGTTAAAAACCGAAATATTAGAATGGTTCCTGCAATTGCACAATAATTTGCTATTAGACAACGGACCATGCACCTGCTAACCTCGATTGTAGACCTCAGTGCTTCCCATTGTTTCCCTGCAACACATATAAGGTAGTTAGTCATCAGGTTAAGTAAGGGTTCGCATGCTATCAGTAAAATATGTTGATGAAAAATAAGCACATTGCATATTCATGAGATTAATTCAAGCCACACGGAAAACCCATTTACCAAAACCAAGCATGATTAAGAACTAGGAAATATAACACTTGTATATGTTTCTCATGTATTAAGTGCAGCCAAATTCAATTTATTCCTCACATGCACAACAATACAAAATTCTACCCATGACAATTGGACATCTCGCATTGCAGAATTGAACCAAGCAGTTAACTAAACACCACAACAAATGAACCAAATATTAACTAAGCACCACATTGCACAATATAACATACTCCTAATAGAAGATCAGATAGTTAACCAAACAGTTAACTACAGCCAGTTGTAGCAATTGTATTTGTTTCTCATGTATTTACTACAGCCAAATTCAATTTATTCCTCACATGGTATACAATAACAGAATGCACCCACAATTTTGTAAAGATAAATTTGATTTCTTTCTCACATGGAAGACAATACAAAATTGCAGCCTGAAGAATTGAACATCACATTTGGAAAAGTGAACCAAACAGTTAACTGAAGACGACAACTAATTAACAAAACAGTTAATAAGTGAGCACCACACTGCATGACATATAGAACATATACACTAGAGCAACATATTGCATGGTAAAATTAGATAGCAAAATTCCCTAGAATTTGTGAAGGAAAGGCAGGAGCAGCACACGCAAGGGGTAAACCGAGCATGCTTAACCGGCGTAGCTAGCAAATGGCAAGGTGCTCCTCCAAGATCTGGGGGTCGGCATGAATGGCGGTGCTTATTTGGTGGAGGGTTCGGTGATTTGGGTGGAAGGTGTCGTGCTCGCGCCGGAGGTCGGGGCATGTGGGATGTGAAAGGAGGAGGATGGGGGTCGGGTGTGGATTACCTGCCTGGATAGATGAGGCCGAGCAGCGTGAAGGAGGGTCGCCGATGAGGAGGCAGCACTGCAAGCAAGGAGTGAAGGTTTCAACTTGCAAAGGAAGGCAGAAAGAGGGGAAATGTGGCTTCTGGTAAGGGGGAGGGGCGAGGAGGTAGATATTTCCGCGGAAGCCAAAAATTTGGAATTGCTTCAGCGAAAAACCGGGCGCGCAAAGTGTCATCAGACACGGTCCCTTATTCCGAACTGTGTATGATATGTGGACATCACAAACGATTCAGATAGCTTAACCCGTGTGTGTTGAGTTTGAATGTCAAAAGTTTTGGTTCAAATTTCCATGGTTACAGTGGTCATCCACGTCATTGCATAATTTGGGTACACAAAGGGGACTACAGCACACCCACACTTCTTAATCGAGCAAGTTCAGCAATTAAACAGAGCTAGATGACCTAAACATTACTCTAACAAATTAAAGATCGGCGCTCTTAATTAAACAAAATAAAGAGTCCTACAACGGCTGGTGCTCGTCGATCTCTGCCATCGCCTCCATGTACAACTCGCGCCCGACGGTCTCCTAGGGAAGGGGCTCCATGCCATCCATCGCACCATACCCGGCAAGCATCTCGCCATCCGCATCCGCAATTACTTTGGAAAAGGCCGCCATGAGCTGGGCATGGGCGGATGCAATCTGGGCTTGGGCGGGCTCCGTCGTCGCAAGGAATGCGGCGGAGGAACGGACGGCTGCTCGAATGCTCTCGGCGATTGCCAGCTCTTCGACCGTGGGTTGTCGACCGTTGTCGGAGAAGCTTCGTTCGATTTGTGCAGTGACCGCCAGGAGTTGGGCATGGGCGGCCTCGACATGGTCGTGGGCGGCCTCCATCAGGTCTAAGGCCGCCGCTACGGAATGGACAGTTGCTGTGCCGCTCTCGCTAGTTGATATCCCCGAGGCAGATGTTGCTGCTGCCACCTGAGAAGCAACATCGGCCGTTTGGGCTGCCTTTGCCGCTCAGTCGCAGATTGCAACCACGCTCATGCACCTTGTTAGCACGCGCATGGCAGCTGCGGCCGCGCTCTCGCCGGAGTGGGCCACCGAAGTTGCCCTCATGACGCGGGTCCACATGCCCATCTTTCACCGGCGACGATTGAACAGTGAAATGATATTTGGGGAGCGAGCTAGTGTGCTTGAGACGTCGGCTGTGGACTGTAGCCGACGCACCTTCTCGCGTAAGCCATTGTAACATCCCAAATTTTCAATTTGGAATGTTATACATTAGGTCATTATGCATATCATATTTTCTCGCATTTTTCCGATCCTAGAAAATTTCACGCAACTCAAGGACCCTCGGAGAGAGTTGGAGATTTCATTATTTTCATATTTGGGATTTCTCAAATTTTGAAAATAGGATCATTGGATTTATTTAATTATCTTCATAAAGTTTTTCCTATAAAAAATTAAGAGAGGGAATAATATGACTTTCCCAACATTTAGGAAAAATGAAGATTTTATAAATAAATCAAATTTGGTTTTGAACGATTTATTTTGCTTAGGCAAAAATGAGCATTTAAAAAAATATGCATGTTTGCCGTTTTTAAAGTTCATTTTGTTCGACTCATTTTTAGGAGTCGGGGAAAATTATTTTTATTAAAATCGGAGTTCGTTTGGTATTTTTTTTAATTCGTTTGGTTTTGTTTAAAAAATCGCCCCCCGGGCCGAGGCCCAGCCGGCCCAGCGCCCCGGCCCGCCTCCTCTCTCTCTCAAGCGCTCGCTGGGCGGTTCCCGCCCAGCCGCCGCCACCGCCGCTCGCTCGGTCGGTTCGGACACGAGGCCATGCCCCTTGCCCCTCCCCAAGGCGCCGCCACCCCCCTTCCATAAATACCGGCCGCCCCTCCTCTCTCTCACACCGCCGCCCCTTAACCCGAGCCCGCCCGCCGCCGCGTTCCTCGCCGTCGCCGGAGCACCCCGCCGACCCGCCCCTCCCGAACCCCGCGGGACCCGCCGCCTCCCGAGCCCCGCGGAGCCCCGCCAGCGAAGTCACCGAGGTAGCCACCGCCCGCCTGATTCGGTTTTCCGATCCGGTTTTTTTAAACCCGATCCGGTTTTTTTTCGTGATGTTCGGTTTTTTTTAAAGAAAAAAAACCCTAGATGGTTTTATTTTTTTGGTTTTCTTAATTAACGAACGTTCACCGAACCGTTCGTTTCAATGAATGTGTTCGTTGGATTAGTTCTGTTAACGAACGTCCATTATTTAATCCGTTCGTCGTTTTCTTTTAATCGGATTTAATCCATTATTTTTCTGATTCGATTTCCGATCCGATTTTCAAATCTGTTTTATTTCTAGCTCGTTTATCGGAATCAGGTGATTCAAGCGCCTGGAGTTTCGTTACGAAACCGCCGTTCCGACTAACCTACTTACACAAAGTTTTGCTACTGTAAAATTTTAACCTAGTTTCAGATTGCTAAACCGAGTCGTTCTCTCTCGAGTTTCGATTTTCGATGCTTTATTTGATTCGATTCTTTTACAACCAGGGTTCTTAAGTTGAACTATCTGGTTAGATCTTTTATTCGAGATTTCCCTGTGCATTAGATGATTACTTATTGTATGCTTGTTGTTTGTCTGCGTTAGATCACCCGGAGTGCGCCGCTTGTTACTTCGAATCTCTAGGTCTCGCGGATCATCAGCAAGGCAAGTAACACTTGATCATACCTTTTCTACTACCCAGTTTTTATGCATTAGATCAAACCCTCAAACACTTGCATGTTTAGGATCTACTTAAATTGTGGGATTGGGAAGTAGATTGAGGTAGTACCTATTACACATTACTTATGAAACCTTGGGAGTTACTTCTACGTTTGCTTATTATGCCATGCTATGCTAGTAGACGTGGATTGGGTGAGTGAATATCCATGACAGATGTGAGATTGTTAATTAATGGTTTATCTAAGGTGGCAACCTAAACACACATCTGGGTGGATTGAGGCACTGGTTTCCATCGAGGACTTACTGTATTTCTTGGACCGCCACCTGGCTCTAAGAGATCATAAGATTATTCAAACTGGAAACTTCCGTGTGCAGCCACAAGCCAATTATGGGCTCTGGCGTAGTTGACTAAGTTGTGCGAACTCTTACGGGTAGGCTAGCTGATGTAGGGGATGTAGGTTGGTACGGTCTACCCACATGTAAGGTGCTAAGCGCTTCGAAAGACTATGTCTCGGTCATCGGTTTCTCAAACACCATGTAGTGCGAGAACCAAGCGGAGGCGATCGAGTCTTGTGGGGAAAAGTGCACAAACCTCTGCAGAGTGTATAAACTAATCATGATTAGCCGTGTCCCCGGTTATGGACGTTTTGAGTATCTGGTAATTGAATATCATGTGAATCTCAACATGTTACTTCTAATAAAAGTTATTGGGTTTTGATGAGTACTTTTTAATTGGGATTGAGGATCTGTCAACCATTCTCAATGTTTAACAACCACCATGATAGTTAAATAAAATTATTCCTTTGATGTAGGGAAAAACTAGCTTTATGCAAATTTAACGTAGAGCCTTACCACCAGCCAAATATGCATGTAGTATAGGCTTATTCCTTCATTGCTCTTTATGTGTTACATTGCGGCATATTCCATGTCTTGACCCGTTTCGGGCTGCAACTTTCACGTTGCAGACTTTTCGAACGACGAGTAAGGTGTTAGGTCGTGGTTCGTACTCGGTGATGCCGATGGAGTTGATGGACTCGCTTATCTTCCAAGCCTTCGCTGTTATTGTTAGATGGCCTTAAGCCATATTATTGTAATAAGTTCCCTTGTGGACAACGATGTAATAAGTGTGTGATTGCTACTCTGCTATAAATCCTTGAAATCTTGTGTGGTGTCGGCATTCTGATCCAGGATGACACCGAGCACGAGACTTGATCCATTCGGTCTGGTCGCTCTGAGAGAATGGTATCGAGCACACTGCTGATCGTAGGACACGACCACTAAGTTAAAGCCATAGATCACTACTCTCTTCCCATTTTCTAACTCCTCATCTTTTCTACTCTCTTTAGGATGGCCGGACGCGAAGATCAAGTACACCCAACGGATGAAGGCACACCTTTTGGATTTCACTTGAAGGAAGTTACCAAATACTGAACATTGGACTACCAAGCTTCACGGGACTTTCAACGCCACTCTGCTGAAGAGGAGCTGGAAGATTCACGCTCACGTTCGGGAAGGACATTCGCCCCAATCACCAAGCCTATAGATAGTGTTTTGATTGCACCAACTTGGAGTGCAGGAAAGAGCATGGCAGCTCACATCACCATGGGACGCATTGGAGAAGTTTATCAAGAAGACCTCAAGGACACCATCTACCAGATTTGCGGACGCCGAGATGACAAGCTGGGACGTCGTCGGCACCAAGAAGGATAGATCCATTGCAGCGTTCATCCAGAGTTAAATCAGCACATTCGGCGCCGGAGAACCAAATGTGCAATGACATGTTGGAGTTGCAGAATGCAAAGGAAGGATCATCGAATGGAAGGAGAACTAAAGACTACACGCAAGGACTACATGGGCGAGATCGTAGCTCGGCAAGACACAATAACGGTCTTAAGTACGAGATCGAAGAACTCAAGAAGAAGTTGGCGCTCGGGAATGATGACCGGTATGTCGAATACCCAGCGACTACATCAACATCGACGACACCGATTCGGATCCAAGTGAACCCGACTTTGAAGACGAAGCTGGAGCAGACATCATGGAGTCTTCCACCGGTTCAAATTAGTAGAAGTCCCCCACATATTAGTAGTATTTCCCTCCATGTAAACATTGTAGTACACGCACTTTTGCGATAGTTAGATCGTTGTAAGCCTTTTGTTTGATTGAATGAAGTGATTTTGTGTGTATTTGCTCATGTGCATTTGGGTAGTGATTCCCCTTAGACCTCAATCTATTCTAAGTTCTCTTCTTTTCTAAACCCATCAGATGCCTCCGAGACGTGACCCCGGATTCGTTTTCCCGCCAGAGATCACCCAATTGATCCAGAAGCAGAATACCCTGATTCAAACATTGGTGCAGAACCAGGGCAACAACAACAACAACAACAACCCACCACCACCACCACCACCCGCGGATCATCTGACTCGTTTCCTTAGACTGAACCCGCCGGTGTATTCCAGTAGCACCGAGCCGATTGTAGCAGATGACTGGCTCCGCAAGATAGGAAGGGAGTTGACCACTGCGGGATGCACAGATGGTGAAAGAGTGAAGTTTGCAGACATCAGCTTGAAGGACCCGCAGCAGCATGGTGGGAGAATTTCACAGACCACTTACCCGTGAACAACATCACATGGGATCAATTTCAGCAAGCTTTTCGACTTGCCCATGTTTCAGCAGGAGCCATGGCCATGAAGAAGCGTGAGTTTATAACTTACGCCAAGGAGGAAGGACTGTTGGCGATCGTGGATGACTTTAGTAAATTAGCACGTTATGCCCCGGATAGCGTTACTACCGACGCAGCTAAACAGGAGAAGTTTCTAGAAGGACTGAATGATGAGTTCAGCATGCCGTTGATGGTAGCAAGTTTCAATAACTACCAGGAGTTGGTAGACCGAGCCCTCATGATTGAAGGAAAGCAGCAGCAAATTGAGAACCGCAAGAGGAAGTATGGGCAAGGGAAGTATAACTCTGGAGCTCAGCAGAAACCTCGTTATACCCCTAAATCAGGAATTCAGTTTCAGCATACCCATGGAGGAGGCAATTCGCATAACCATAATAGCACCAAGAATGGGAACGGGAATGGAGGAAG
This sequence comes from Aegilops longissima, assembly GCA_021605205.1. Taxonomy (NCBI): domain Eukaryota; kingdom Viridiplantae; phylum Streptophyta; class Magnoliopsida; order Poales; family Poaceae; genus Aegilops; species Aegilops longissima. Next base: position 393,289,998 of record CM038677.1, on the reverse strand, counting down.
CAACGGACAGAACCGCACCAACCCGTCAACACCATCCAAGGTAGACCTGAGTCACATTACTTGCTTTAAGTGCCGCAAGACTGGGCATTATGCCAATGACTGCCCGAAGGCCGAATGGAAATGGCAATGGAAGCTCGGAAAGAAGCCCAACCCTTTCAACCGGGACGGGTGAACCAAATTGATGTGGAGGAGGTTGAATATCAGCCCGATGCGATGTCGGTAAGTTTTGGTTAAGTCATTTATGCAGTTGCTCTTTTCGATCTTGGTGCATCACATTCATACATATCGAGGGATTTGTGGATAAGTACAAATTACCAACCCAAGCCCTTAGGTCACCCATGCTAGTAACCTCACCCGGAGCAGAATACATGGCTAGTAAATGGTGTGATCGACTGCCATTAAGGATTGGACACTATGTTTTCCCCTCAGACCTAATAGTTCTGGAATCCCAAGGACTGGATGTGATATTAGGTATGGATTGGTTATCAAGATATGGAGGAAACATTGATTGCTCCACTAGATCAATTTTGCTCACCACACCAGAAGGAAGAAGGATTAAGTATGTATCACGGCACGAGCCGAGGAGAGCACAAGTTAATTGCTTATCAGGAGTGGTGCAGGAAGAAGTACCGATGGTGAAGGATTATCTGATGTATTTCGGAAGAGTTGCGGGAATGCCACGGATAGAGACATTGAGTTTTGATCGAGCTGTTGCGAGAACAGGCCCGATATCGAAGCGACCGTCTGAGGATGCCCGCAAAGGATTTGGCGGAAATCAAGAAACAGATTAAGGAACTATTGGATAAAGGTTTTATACGCCCAAGTTCTTCACCTTGGGGATCACCCGTTTTGTTAGTGGAGAAGAAGGATGGATCTTTAAGAATGGTTGTTGATTATCGTGGATTGAATGAAGTAACAATCAAGAACAAGTACCCACTACCCATGATAAATGATCTGTTTGATCGCTTGCAAGGAGCCAAAGTGTTTTCCAAGATCGACTTGCGATCAGGGTACCATCAGTTGAAGATTCGGGAGCAGGACATACCCAAGACAGCATTTACCACGAGATATGGACTATGCGAGTATACCGTTATGTCATTTGGATCGACTAACGCACCAGCCTATTTCATGAACCTGATGAACAAAGTGTTTATGGAGTTTTGGATAAGTTTGTCGTGGTGTTCATTGATGAAATTTTGATTTTCTCGAAGAATGAAGAGGAACACAAGGAACATTTGCGATTGGTTTTGAGGCGAGGGAACACCGGTTGTATGCCAAGTTCAGCAAATGTGAGTTTTGGCTAAAGAAGTTGGATTTCTCGGACATGTTATATCCGGAGAAGGAATAGCAGATTGACTCCACAAAGGTTGAGACCGTAACCAAATGGGAAGCACCAACGACAGTTGGAGAGATTCGAGTTTCCTTGGACTCGCAGGATACTACGAAGATTCATTGAGAATTTCTCAAGGATTGCAAAGCCTATGACAGAATTGTTGAAGAAGGAAAACAAATTCATATGGGTGAGGACTGTGAGGCAAGTTTTCAGGAGTTGAAGAAAAGATTGGTTACCTCACCAATTTTGATATTGCCAGATCAGACTAAGGATTATGAGGTGCATTGCGACGCTTCACGTCGAGGACTTGGAGCCGTACTTATGCAGGAAGGAAGAGTTGTTTCGTATGCTTCACGACAACTTAAGCCCCATGAGTTGAATTATGCCACTCATGATTTGGAGTTAGCAGCCGTTGTGCATGCCTTGAAGACATGGAGACATTTTCTCATTGGAAATCATTGTGAAGTATATACGGATCACAAGAGTTTGAAGTACATCTTCACACGTATGAATTGAATCTCGAGACAAAGGAGATGGTTAGAGCTTATCAAGGATTATGATATGAGATTGCATTATCACCCGGAAAGGCTAATGTCGTAGGCGGACGCATTGAGCCGTAAGAGCCACGTCAATACCCTAATGATGGGAGGAATACCCAATGAGTTAGGCGAGGACCTTCGAGAGCTATGTTTGGAAATAGTTCCAAGAGGCTATGTAGCAGCATTGGAGATTGATCAACAACGATGGACAAAATCGAGAAGCTCAAAAGGCAGATAAGGAAGTTGCCTCTATAAAGGAGAAAATGAGCAAAGGAAAAGCTAAAGGATTTCGTGAGGATGAGCACGATACCCTATGGTTTGAAGACCGTGTTTATGTGCCCAATGACCCGAGATCGAAGTTGATTTTACAAGAAGCCCATGATTCACCCTATTCGATTCACCAGGAAATACCAAGATGTATTTGGATTTGAAGAACACTTTCGGTGGACGGAATGAAGAAGGATATTGCGGAGTATGTAGCAGTTTGCGGCGTATGTCGAAAGTAAAAGCGAGCATCGAAGCCGGCAGGATTGTTACAACCATTGCCGATACCCGAATGGAAGTGGGATAAACTAGGCATGGATTTCATCACAGGTTTTCCAAAGACCCGTTCAGGATATGACTCGATTTGGGTTATAGTCGACCATTTAACGAAGGTAGCTCATTTCATTCCAGTCAAGACTACCTATAGCAGTGATAAATTGGCAAAGTTATACATGACCAGAATTGTGTGCTTACACGGAGTTCCGAGGAGCATCGTATCAGATAGAGGAACCCAGTTTACCTCGAAATTTTGGAACCAGTTGCACGAAACATTGGGAACCAGATTGGAATTCAGTACAGCTTTCCACCCACAGACCGATGGACTGACCGAGAGAGTCAATCAGATTTTAGAGGACATCTTTGAGAGCTTGTGCACTAGATTATGGATCTAGCTGGGATGATAATTTGCCGTATGCAGAATTTTCCTACAACAACAGTTACCAAACCAGCTTGAAGATGGCACCTTCGAGGCTCAGTATGGAAGAAGGTGCAGGACACCGTTGTCATGGGAATAAACGGAGATCGTCGATTGTTTGGACCAGATTTGATTAAGGAGTCGGAACAGAAGGTTAAGTTGATTGAGACAGGCTCAAGGTAGCCCAGTCCGCAACAGAAGAGTTATGCCGATTCAAAGCGCCAGCGATTGAGTATGGAGTTGGAGCAGAGTATATCTTAGAGTATCCCGCTTGAGGAGTTAAGCGTTTTGGAGTTAAAGGAAAGTTAGCACCCCGTTTCGTTGGACCGTATAAGATTTTGCAACGCATGGGAGAAGTTGCTTATAAGTTGGAATTGCCAGAAGGACTGTCAGGAGTTCATGATGTATTCCATGTTTCTCAGTTGAAGAAATATCACCCCGAGATAGCAGAGGTACCGTTAAGAGACACAATGCCACTGGAAGCAATTCAGTTGAAGGATGACTTGACATATGAGGAAAAACCGGTTAAGATTCTCGATTATGCCAGCAGAGTTACCCGCAGCAAAGTTATCAAGTTTTGCAAAGTTCAGTGGAGCCACCACACTGAGGATGAAGCCACCTGGGAAAGAGAGGAAGTTTTGCTTAAGGATCACCCTCACCTATTTTCTAGCCAACTCGAATCTCGAGGGCGAGATTCATCTTAAGGGGGTAGGTTTGTAACATCCCAAATTTTCAATTTGGAATGTTATACATTAGGTCATTATGCATATCATATTTTCTCGCATTTTTCCGATCCTAGAAAATTTCACGCAACTCAAGGACCCTCGGAGAGAGTTGGAGATTTCATTATTTTCATATTTGGGATTTCTCAAATTTTGAAAATAGGATCATTGGATTTATTTAATTATCTTCATAAAGTTTTCCTATAAAAATTTAAGAGAGGGAATAATATGACTTTCCCAACATTTAGGAAAATGAAGATTTTATAAATAAATCAAATTTGGTTTTGAACGATTTATTTTGCTTAGGCAAAAATGAGCATTTAAAAAAATGCATGTTTGCCGTTTTAAAGTTCATTTTGTTAGACTCATTTTTAGGAGTCGGGAAAATTATTTTATTAAAATCGGAGTTCGTTTGGTATTTTTTAATTCGTTTGGTTTTGTTTAAAAAATCGCTACTGGCCGAGGCCCGGCCTGCCCAGCCGCCTGCCCGCCTCCTCTCTCCTGCGCCTTGCTGGTGGTTCCCACACGCCGCCACCGCCGCCGCTCGTGTCAGTTCGGACACGAGGCCGCTGCCGCCTTTGCCCCCCCCAAAGCGCCCGCCACCCCCCCTTCCATAAATGCCGCCCCCCCTCTCTCTCACACGCCCCGCCCCAACCCGAGCCCTTGCGCCGCCGTTCCTCGCCGTCGCCGAGCACCCCGCCGACCCGCCCCCTCCGAACCCCGCGGACCCCCCGCCCGGAGCCCCCGCCGGCGAAGTCACCGGAGGTAGCCACCGCCCCGCCCGATTCGGTTTTCCCGATCCGTTTTTTTTAAAACCCGATCCGGTTTTTTTCGTGATGTTCGGTTTTTTTTAAAAGAAAAAAACCTAGATGGTTTTATTTTTTTTGGTTTTCTTAATTAACGAACGTTCACCGAACCGTTCGTTTCAATGAATGTGTTCGTTGGATTAGTTCTGTTAACGAACGTCCGTTATTTAATCCGTTCATCGTTTTCTTTTAATCGGATTTAATCCGTTATTTTTCTGATTCGATTTCCGATCCGATTTTCAAATCTGTTTTATTTCTAGCTCGTTTATCGGAATCAGGTGATTCAAGCGCCTGGAGTTTCGTTACGAAACCGCCGTTCCGACTAACCTACTTACACAAAGTTTTGCTACTGTAAAATTTTAACCTAGTTTCAGATTGCTAAACCGAGTCGTTCTCTCTCGAGTTTCGACTTTCGATGCTTTATTTGATTCGATTCTTTTACAACCAGGGTTCTTAAGTTGAACTATCTGGTTAGATCTTTTATTCGAGATTTCCCTGTGCATTAGATGAGTACTTATTGTATGCTTGTTGTTTGTATGCGTTAGATCACCCGGAGTGCGCCGCTTGTTACTTCGAATCTCTAGGTCTCGCGGATCATCAGCAAGGCAAGGAACACTTGATCATACCTTTTCTACTACCCAGTTTTTATGCATTAGATCAAACCCTCAAACACTTGCATGTTTAGGATCTACTTAAATTGTGGGATTGGGAAGTAGATTGAGGTAGTACCTATTACCTGTTACTTATGAAACCTTGGGAGTTACTTCTACGTTTGCTTATTATGCCATGCTATGCTAGTAGACGTGGATTGGGTGAGTGAATATCCATGACAGATGTGAGATTGTTAATTAATGGTTTATCTAAGGTGGCAACCTAAACACACATCTGGGTGGATTGAGGCACCTGGTTTCCATCAGGACTTGCCTGTATTTCTTGGACCGCCACCTGGGCTCTAAGGGATCATAAGATTATTCAAGCTGAAACTTCCGTGTGCAGCCACAAGCCAATTATGGGCTCTGGCGTAGTTGACTAAGTTGTGCGAACTCTTACGGGTAGGCTAGCTGATGTAGGGGATGTAGGTTGGTACGGTCTACCCACATGTAAGGTGCTAGCGCTTCGAAAGACTATGTCTCGGTCATCCGTTTCTCAAACACCATGTAGTCACGAGAACCAAGCGGAGGCGATCGAGTCTTGTGGGGAAAAGTCATAAACCTCTGCAGAGTGTATAAACTAATCATGATTAGCCGTGTCCCCGGTTATGGACGTTTTGAGTATCGGTAATTGAATATCATGTGAATCTCAACATGTTACTTCTAATAAAAGTTATTGGGTTTTGATGAGTACTTTTAATTGGGATTGAGGATCTGTCAACCATTCTCAATGTTTAACAACCACCATGATAGTTAAATAAAATTATTCCTTTGATGTAGGGAAAAACTAGCTTTATGCAAATGTAATCAGAGAGCCTTACCACCAGCCAAATATGCATGTAGTATAGGCTTATTCCTTCATTGCTCTTTATGTGTTACATTGCCGGCATATTCCATGTGCTGACCGTTTTGGGCTGCAACTTTCACGTTGCGAGACTTTTCGAACGACAGTAAGGTGTTAGGTCGTGGTTCGATACTCAGTGATGCTGATGGAGTTGATGGACTCGCTTATCTTCCAAGCCTTCCGCTGTTATTGTTAGATGGCCTTAAGCCATATTATTGTAATAAGTTCCCTTGTGGACAACGATGTAATAAGTGTGTGATTGCTACTCTGCTATAAATCCTTCGAAGTACTGTGTGGTGTCAGCATTACTGATCCAGGGATGACACTAAGCACAGAGACTTGATCCATTCGGGTCTGGTCGCTACAGCCATAGGCGTACTATACACCGACGGTGCTCCAGGATATTTTGTGTTGCATCTCACACGGTTGCTGACAATAAAATGCGTGCGATCTACTTGATTTTTCATCTTGTTTTGAATTACATAATGGGGTCACAGCGGCAATGGATGGTGTTTGAATTGCTAGACCTTTTAGCTGGAGTGAACATGCAACTATATGTGTGTCGTAAAAGAATTGGAATTATTCAGGGTTCGTTTGAACATTTTATACATTAAATTGGTTTTCTAGCCATTTCGGGTGAACAATTCAAAATTAAACTACATGCACATGCTCCAGTGCATATAAATTGGTTGAAAATGAAATCTGTGTCCTTGGGTGAATGCTTAGGTCCCATGCAAGAAATGGGAATGAATTTCAAACACCAGGGCACCGTTGATTGCCGGCAAAACATTGAGATGCCTGGTTTTTAAATTCTAGTAAATCTAAAACTCGTCTGAAATTCATGAAACTTGGCATGCTATCATGGAGCGGCATCAACATGCCATGGTAAAAAAATTGTCCCATTTGGGGCAGGTTTGGGTATATGCTTCTCACAAACCGAAGCTTCTCACAACAAGCATGATGGTTTTCGGTAGGGAACGTCCCACCTTTCGGGACGAAACGATATCCATTGCCTCTTATTACTTTCAAATTTTTTATCGTGTCAACATAGAACAACAGGAGTGTTGTGTGAATTTTTGTGATTTTTCAGGGTTCGTTTGGACATTTTGATGCATTAACTGAGTTTTCAGTGCATTTATGTGCATAATTCAAATTTGAACTACATGCACCTGCTCCAGTGCATATAAATTCGTTGAAAAATCAAATCTGTGTCCTTGTGTGCATGCTTAGGTCCCACGCAAGAAATGGGAATGAATTTCAAACACCAGGGCACCGTTGATTGCCGGCTAAACATTGAGATTTCTGGTTTTTAAATTCTCATAAATCCAAAACTCGTCTGAAATTCATGAAACTTGGCATGCTATCATGGAGCGGCATCAACATGCCGTGGTAAATTTTTTGCCCCATTTGGGGCAGGTTTGGGAATATGCTTCTCACAAAACGGAGCTTCTCACAACAAGCATAATGGTTTTCGGTAGGGAACGCCCCACCTTTGGGGACGAAACGATATCCATTGCCTCTTATTGCTTTCAAATTTTTTCTCGTGTCAACATAGAACAACAGGACTGTTGTGTGAATTTTTGTGATTTTTTGGGGTTCGTTTGGACATTTTTACGCATTAACTGAGTTTTTTATGTGCATAATTCAAATTTGAACTACATGCACATGCTCCAGTGAATATAAATTGGTTGGAAAAACAAATCTATGTCCTTGGGTGCATGCTTAGGTCCCATGCAAGAAATGGGAATGAATTTCAAAAACCAGGGCACCGTTGATTGCCCGCAAAACATTGAGATGACTCGTTTTTAAATTCTAGTAAATCCAAAATTCGTCTGAAATTCATGAAACTTGGCATGCTATCATGGAGCGGCGTCAACATGCCGTGGTATATGCTTCTCACAAACAGGAGCTTCTCACAACAAGCATGATGGTTTTCGGTAGGGAACGTCCCACCTTTGGGGACGGAACGATATCCATTGCCTCCTATTTCTTCCAAATTGTTTTCTCGTGTCAACATAGAACAACAGGAGTGTTGTGTGAATTTTTGAGTTGGGGGTTCGTTTGGACATTTTTACGAATTAACTGAGTTTTCAATGCATTTATCTGAATAATCCAAATTTGAACTACATGCACATGCTCCGGTGTATATAAATTGGTTGAAAAATCAAATCTGTGTCCGTGGGTCCACGCTTAGGTCCCATGCAAGAAATGGGAATGAATTTCAAACACCAGGGTACCGTTGACTGCCGGCGAAAGAATGAGATGCGTGGTGTTTAAATTCTAGTAAATCGGAAACTCGTCTGAAATTCATGAAACCTGGGAATCTATCATGGAGTGGCATCAACATGCCGTGGTACAAATTTTGTCCCATTTGGGGCAGGTTTGGGTATATGCTTTTCACAAACCGGAGCTTCTCACAACAAGCATGATGGTTTTCGGTAGGGAACGTCCCACCTTTGGGGGCGAAACGATATTCATTGCCTCTTATTGCTTTCAAATTTTTTTCTCGTGTCAACATAGAACAATAGGAGTGTTGTGTGAATTTTTTGTGTTTTTTCGGGATTCGTGTCGACATTTTTACGCGTTAACTGAATCTTCAATGCATTTATGTGCATAATTCAAATTTGAACTACATGCACATGCTCCCGTGCATATAAATTGGTTGAAAAATCAAATATGTGTCCTTGGGTGCATGCTTAGGTCCCATGCAAGAAATGGGAATGAATTTCAAACACCAGGGCAACGTTGATTGTCGGCAAAACATTGAGATGCCTAGTTTTTAAATTCTAGTAAATCCAAAACTCGTCTAAAATTCATGAAACTTGGCATGCTATCATGGAGCGGCATCAACATGCCATGGTAAAACATTTGTCCCATTTGGGCCAGGTTTGGGTATATGCTTCTCACAAACCGGAGCTTCTCATAACAAGCATGATTGTTTTCGGTAGGGAATGTCCCACCTTTGGGTATGAAACGATATCCATTGCCTCTTATTGCTTGCAATTTTTTTTCTCGTGTCAACATAGAACAACAGGAGTGTTGTGTGAATTTTTGTGATTTTTGTAGGGTTCGTTTGGAGATTTTTATGCATTAACTGAGTTTTCAATGCATTTATGTGCATAATTCAAATTTGAACGACATGCACATGCTTTAGTGCATATAAATTGGTTGAAAACTCAAATCTGTGTCCTTGGGTGCATGCTTAGGTCCCACGCAAGAAATGGGAATGAATTTCAAACACCAGAGCGCCGTTGATTGCCGGCAAAACATTGAGATGCCTGGTTTTTAAATTCTATAAATACAAAACTCGTCTGAAATTTATGAAACCTGGCATGCTATCATGGAGCGGCATCAACATGCCGTGGTACAAATTTTGTCCCATTTGGGGCAGGTTTGGGTATATGCTTCTCACAAACCGGAGCTTCTCACAGCAAGCATGATGGTTTTTGGTAGGGAACGTCCCACCATTGGGGACGAAACGATATCCATTGCCTCCTATTGCTTTCAAAAAAAAATCTCGTGTCAACATAGAACAATAGGAGTGTTGTGTGAATTTTTGTGATTTTTCGGGTTCGTTTGGACATTTTTACGCATTAACTGAGTTTTCAATGCATTTATGTGCATAATTCAAATTTGAACTACATGCACATGCTCCAGTGCATATAAATTGGTTGAAAAATCAAATCTGTGTCCTTGGGTGCATGCTTACAATACTAGGGAAAACCCTAGTAGCAGCACTTGAAATATGCATAGCAGTAGCGCTGGGTCCAGGGCTACTGCTAGCGCGCTGTAACTAAGTTGTAGTAGTAGCGCTGGTATGGGTAGCGCTACCGGTAAGTATTGTTAGCAGTAGTGCTTCTTGGACCAGCGCTACTGATGCCTATCTGTAGCGCTTGTTCATAGGAAGCGATGCTCTAATCCGGCGCTACTGCTAGGTGCTTTCTAGCGCTACTGCTAATGTTCCTGCTTTCACCAATTCGCACCCCTCTATGTATTTGTGTTGTATTTATACAGGCTCTAGACAATAGTTTCATCACATCATACTAAACATACACTATTCTCATCATATCATAGACATACAGTAGTCTCATCAAACCATCATCATCATTCAACGCAAATATGATCAAATCTCAAAAATAGCGATACACAAGTGCGATCATGCCATGTCTCGAATAAGTGCAACTACTTGGTCATGGCACACACACACACAAGTTTCATCATCTCTATCTAAACCATGATGTAGAAGAGAAGAGCGATCAGCATGAGGAAGAGCGCGACTATGTAGTACCGGCAGTCCCGGCCCTGCTCATGCTGGAGTGTCCACCTCAAGTAACTACTTTCCGCTTCAGCTATGCTGTCGAACCCTCTGTGGCTAGCACCCGGGTACCTGTGCACCTGGGCCTGAGTGGCTGGCCAGTGGTCGTAGACTCCTAGAACCCTACCAACGTACAAAACATAGTAGACCTTCACCATCTCTGATCTATGTACCTGCATCGTGAGTTGATGAATTGAACGATAATATGCAACATAATGTACTTAAGAAAACAAGGAGGCATAATTAGCAAAATACAAGCAACAAATAGTAAACATAAATGACGAAGTTCCTCATACCCAAACTAATTAACTAGAGCGATCTACGCTAGTTCATGACCACAGTTTAGTTACATCACATAGTTTGGCCGTGCATAAATTCAAAGTTTTGCCATAGAAAGACAGTAGTGACACATTGTCATCAACAATCAGTCCTCCATGTCGGTGGTCCAATCTTCATAGTCAGGGAGGAAGCACCCGAGCTTCTTGAAAGGCTTCAGGTCCAGACGTTGAGCGAGTAGCAGTGCTCGGACATCTTCCCGCGTGATTGGCCCATGGTAGAACATCCCTGTTGGTTCAAGGACCTGCTTCATGATCACTTGGGCAAGTTCACACTTTACGTGATAAAACTCAGCTCTGATTCGATGATCCAGTGTCCTTCCTATGCTTGTGGCCCAGCTGACAATCTCGGCATCATTGGTAGTAGGTGACATGCGAAGGCGTTGATTATCCATACGTACTCGGCGGGTGATGCATGAGGTAGAATCCATCAGCCATCTTGGTGTGCGGTTCTTTGGATGCAGAAGTCGGTCTTATGACCGAAAGCCAGCCCGCGATTCCTGTACTTTTTCACCTTGATATATCCACCAGACAGGTTGAATGTTAACAGGGCACTATCGAGAACACTCTTTATGTGCTTGTAATCCTTTTTCCTGAGGTTCTTTCATGAGTCCAAGTACATCGCATGGGAGTATTCCGAGGAAAGAACGATGAGGACGGCGCCCCGCTGCACAAATTAAGTACACCTCAAGTTAACCTCCATGCTTGCAAAGGAATGGTTAACACTTACGAAATGATATGTGCAGATGACTTACGTGGGATGATAAGGCAAGAGAATCACTTCCTTGTCCTTATTTGCGATCATGAATTCACCGACGTACTTGCTCGCATAGTCACGGTGATCTTTGCAAACTGCCAAGAAGCTCTCGTGCATATAGAATGGGTCCACGACGCAGATATATTTGATGTTCTCGACCCTGATGAAGTAGTTCAGATACATCACATACATGTGGATGAATTGGAAATCCAGTTTGGTCATGTGGAACATGTCATAGATGTAGTCAAATCGCATGATGAACTTATCACGGGCCATCTCTCGACGTACAACCTCCCACCCGGCACCTAAGCCGCGTAAAGCGGGTATCCTGGTTTTTCCGCGACCAGAAGGCTTTTCTCTCTGGCCAGCGCATCTTCATGGAGTCTCCTTAGATCATTGTTCAGTATGTGCTCTAGCGCTTTCGCAGGTAGGATCGGCTGGCCGGCGACATGGAAGCGCTGTGCACCTTCGACAGGCATTCTGTCTACCACCCGGGGCTCCAGAGGCGGCTGGCTGCTTGAAGCAGCTCTGGCTCCTTTAGGGCCTTTCTTGTCCGGTCTCCTCCTTTGCTTCTTGGTGGGTGGCGGTAGTGAGCCCACCATACCTTCCCTAACCACCACCCCCAGTGTCGTCGGGCTAATCAATGGACGGGCCTCGGGGGGTTGTTGGGTACAGGCGGCATCTGGAGGCGTCTCCTATGAGGATTGCTTGAAGAGAGACTTTTTGTATTCCACCTTAGGACGTTCCGGCTCCGGCAAATCAGGCAGCATCAAGTCATCATCTCCACGCTCATAGCCCGAGTCTTCGCCGCCCCGAGCCATCAATTCTCCATCATCATAGGCGGTATTGAAATACTTGTATGGGTCATCATCATCATCATCCATGTCATCATCAACATTTGCTTCTTTACCAATGAGGGCTACATCATCTGGCACCAACGGAGGCTCTCCCTCGCGTCGTCCGCTATCACTCGCCACGACAGGTGCAGGTAATGTGGTAGGTGGGGTGGTGTTCATACCTTCTTGAGAAGGTGGTGTTGGCGTGATACTGGGAGCATCGAGACGAAGAAGAGACTTGGTCCAAGGCAAGAACCAGCTCTTGCATGCGCCAATCATCTTAGGGGTCTCGTCGTCATCGACTGGTACCGGAGGAGGCAAATCCTCGAAGCCCGCTAAGACACTGACCATGTTAACCTTGAAGACGCCATCGGGCATCTCTCGGTTGTGGAACATGCGGTCCTTTGGCTTCACGATCGTTGCCTTTCCCACGGCCACCTTCTGGCCCTTGATGTCGTAGAGTAGGGTGCACGGGGTGTCATCGGCCTACGAAGGAGACATGTCTGCGACGTCAAACATCCGAAAGGCAACTGAAACGGAAGACTATAGACATGCTAGTGAAAAGGGTATGACGCGTAATTACCATGAGGGCGTCGAGCTCAGCCAGCGATGAAGGCCCACCGACCATGCAAGAGATGGAGGTCGGGCTGCTATGAACAGGAGCGGGACCTTTTGCGGTTGCTTGAGCAGGTGCTGGTGCTCTGGTGTTCACCGAATTGCCCCCGACAAAGCTGGGAAGGGTAAAAGTCCTCTGGCCGTGCATTTGGATTGTTCTTCACGAAATCCCATAGTGCCGGAAGCAAGCTGACCATCATGTTAGTGACCGCTACAGAGACGGCCCCGAGCAACTCTTCTTTGGTCTCAGCTTTGGTCTTATCGATCGCAATCTTGACCTTCTCATTGATGCTCTGTTGAGTGACGACCGAGCGTCTCTTCCTTCTTTCCTCTAGCTCCTCGAGGTAGCACGTCTTCCACGAGGCGCCATCTCTAATGCCGTGCACACGTTCATAGGACGGAGGCTTGTCCACCGGGACCTTCTTCAGTATGTTCATGGCCCTGTTGAGTGGGGTGTCCCACTTGGGCCTCACTGACGACTGTGACGACTCGTCGCTTTCGACTGCCTTTTGGTGTTGCTCTTTCTGCACAAGGAAAGTGGATGGTTTACTAATGTGACAAAATTGCAGTCGAATTGATTGGAAGCTATAATATGATAATGTGGTAATATAACAATTACCAGAAGTCTCATGAACTCCCTCGTGATCGGGTCTGTGTAAAAGAGCTTTTTTTCTTTGTCCCACTTGTACCAGGCCCTGATCCAGTCATGCTCCAGCGGGTTGGTGAACTCCGCCAAGGGGTCTGGGATTCCGTGACTTTCATGTTCGGCGTCCTCCTTGGCCCATACGGCCCTCTTCCCCTCGTAACCACGGCTTCCGAGGCGGTGGGGAGGCGTGTTCCTAGCCTGGATTCCCCTCGTAACCACGGCTTCCGAGGCGGTGGGGAGGCGTGTTCCTGGCCTGGAGCGCCTTCATTTTCTCCGACTTTGCCTTGACACTTTCTTTAGCGCAATTCTCCTTGAATTTTGCAAAGTCCTCTTCCATTATTGACAGATTGTCAGCATGAATCTTGGACCACGGTTCATTCTTCGCAATCACTTTTTTCACTCGAACTTTCCTGGAGGACAAGTCATTGGTGAACGTCACCATCGCCTTGTCGTTTATCTTTGTCATGGTGATGTCTTCCCACAGATATTTATATTTTTCTTCATTCCGGCCGGGGAACAAGAACCTATTGTGCAACTTCTTTAGGAGCATTTTCTCCATATGTGGTATCTGCCTCAACCTCTTGTCGTTGATGTTGGCGGTTTCCTTGAGGATGCATCCAAGTTGATTGCCCCAGCACGAGCGCGCTTCCTATGGCTACTGTAGGACCTTGAAGTATGTCTAGAGGGGGGGGGTGATTAGACTACTTGACCAATTAAACACTTAACCTTTTCCCAATTTTAGACTTTGGCAGATTTTAGCTAACTTTGAACAATTCAAGCAATCATCACGCAATTCAAGCAAGCATGCAAAGAGTACATAGGCAGCGTAAAATAAAGCATGCAACTTGCAAGAATGTAAAGGGAAGGGTTTGGAGGATTCAAACGCAATTGGAGACACGGATGTTTTTGTCGTGGTTCCGATAGGTGGTGCTATCGTACATCACGTTGATGGAGACTTCAACCCACGAAGGGTAGCAGTTGCGTGAGTCCACGGAGGCTCCACCCACGAAGGGTCCACGAAGAAGCAACCTTGTCTATCCCACCATGGCCGTCGCCCACGAAGGACTTGCCTCACTAGCGGTAGATCTTCACAAAGTAGGCGATCTCCTTGCCCTTACAAACTCCTTGGTTCAACTCCACAATCTTGTCGGAGGCTCCCAAGTGACACCTAGCCAATCTAGGAGACACCACTCTCCAAGAAGTAACAAATGGTGTGTTGATGATGAACTCCTTGCTCTTGTGCTTCAAATGATAGTCTCCCCAACACTCAACTCTCTCTCACAGGATTTGGATTTGGTGGAAAGAAGATTTGAGTGGAAAGCAACTTGGGAAGGCTAGAGATCAAGATTCATATGGTTGGAATGGAATATCTTGGCCTCAACACATGAGTAGGTGGTTCTCTCTCGAGGCTGGTAAGTTGGAAGTGTAGGTTTGTTCGATGGCTCTCTCCACGAATGAAGAGGAGGTGGAGGGTATATATAGCCTCCACACAAAATCTAACCGTTACACACAATTTACCAAACTCGGTGGGACGAATCATAAAACTCGGTCGGACTGATTTAGTAAACCTAGTGACCGTTAGGGTTTTCGATGGGGCCGACATGCAACTCGGTAGGACCGATATGGTTAGGGTTAGGGCATAACGTAATCTCGGTGAGACCGATTACACAAACTTCGGTGAGACCGATTTTGGTAATTAGCTAACGGAGAGTTGGTCGAGTAAACTCGGTGGGACCGATTCGCTCTTTTCGGTGAGACCGAAATGTTGTTACAAAAGGAAACAGAGAGTTTACATTGCAATCTCGGTGGGACCGATCGCTCACTTCGGTTAGACCGAAGCGTTCTGAAGGAAGCAGAGAGATTACAATCCCATCTCGGTGAGACCGAGATCCCTATCGGTGAGACCGATTTGCCTAGGGTTTGTGGCGAGTGGCTATGACATTTGAAACTCGGTGGCGCGGATAGAAAGAATCGGTAGGCCGAGTTTGACTTTAGGTTTAGGTCATATGTGGATGTGAGTAAGTAGTGGAGGGTTTTGGAGCATATCACTAAGCAGATGAAGCAAGAGGCTCATTAAGCAATACCTCATCCCTCCTTGATAGTATTGGCTTTTCCTATAGACTCAATGTGATCTTGGATCACTAAAATGTAAAATGTAGAGTCTTGAGCTTTTAAGCTTGAGCCAATCCTTTGTCCTTGATATTTTGAGGGATCCACTTTCATCATCCATGCCATGCCATTCATTGAGCTTTCATGAATTATTTGTCTTGGAATAGCATTAGCTTAATGAGCTATATGTTGTTATGAATTACCAAAACCACCTAGGGATAGTTGCACTTTCAATCTCCCCCTTTTTGGTAATTGATGACAACATGTAGATCAAAGCTTCGACAAATGATAATAAAATTGAAAAACATCGTCGCTTTGAGAAGTATGTGATAAGCAAGAGCTCCCCCTAAATTTGTGCATATTTTAAGATTTGCTTTGGACTGCAAATGCACAAGGAATTAGGCTCATGGGTTACTCTTCCATGTCACATACATCTTGGTGGGCGCTCAAAATAATAAAGATTGAATACATGCACTCATCACCAAGCAAAGTGAATGATCATATAAGGATAAGTAAGATAATATCATAACAAGCATAAGTGTAGCTTATGATCAAACACATGATCATCAATGTCTCACAGGTAAAAGCATAGTATCTCAAGCAATCAAAGCAAGCGAAGTTCAACCAAGAAGACAAGAGAGAACAAAAGCAAATCTCTCTCTCTCTCTCTCTCTCTCTCTGAAGCCTATGATCTATACATTTTCTCCCCTTTGGCAACAAGTTACCAAAAGTTCCTAGAAAATGCATAGGACTATATCGTCTCTCGGGCTTGGTCTTACGGTGGTGGTGTAGATAGGACTCCAGGGCGAAGGCATCGATAGATGTGGAAGGAGCTGAAGGAGTTGGTCTTTGGAGCTGGTTCTTGCTGGAGCTGTGGCTGGAGCTGATGAAGTGACTCGGTGGCTGGCTCTGCAGCTGATCTCTGAGCTCGTGGCACTCTGGCAAATGCATCGATCGTTGTTCTGCCCTTCCTCTCCTGCATGTCATCTGTAGCTGCTCCACGGTGGTGAATCTCGATTACTTTGACATCAAGATCATAGAATTTTTGTTCCATGATTCTTTCCAGGCTCTCCTGGTTTTGAGTTAGGGTGGCCAACCCTTCTCAATCCATGAGTTGATGCTATCAAGTAACCAAGCTGCTCCTGCTTGTTCTTCAGAAAGTAATCAGATGCCTCTGCTTGAGTTGGCATCTTGGCAGCCTTCTCTTTCCTTGCTTTCTCCTTCTTCTCTTGCGCTTGTACTGATGATGGTTCATTCTCAGTCATGACAACTTGATTGTCCTCAAAGTCAGGATAGAGAACCATGTGTTCCTTATCCAACAGATACTTCCCTGTGCCCATCTTTGAGTTTATCAACTCCTGAATCTATGGGGCATATCCACAGCTCCTCTTACAGTCTGCTGCTTTGTCCTCTTGATAGTTTCAACTATGAGGCTCATGACTTTGAATTTCGAGGCACATCAAATATGTGAAGCAAATTGATTGCATGCCCTCTAATCATGTTGTGGTCACTGATTTGGGCAATAGAGTGTGCCTTAGGATCCGATTGATCGTAGGCAGCCCGACAGAAGAAAATGAACTGATCCAAACTTGAAAGTCTCAAGTGCATCATCTGGGATCTCCTTGTACATCTGTGACATTGAGTTGTGACCCATCTTCTTCTTGGCATAAATGTCCAAGTCATCTTCACTTTCCTTGGGGCATTGATCAGACTTGCCCATTCCTCTATGGTTGGTGATATCTTGTTCCTTGGACATCAAACTATCCTGCCATCTGGATAGAAATGTGTTGTGGAGTAGAATTGCATAATGAGCTCGTCATTCCAGTTTGTGAGCTTCGCCCAACAAAATCTGCAACTCCACAAGCTTTGAAGCTGTCATACACTCCAGGATAGTGTTCGCATTCTCTGAATGTAGGTCAGTCGACCCACCTCATATCACAAACTATGGGCTTCTTATCCAATAAGATGGTCTCATAGAAGTCCTGCTGCTCCTTGGTGTGGAACACTGTAATCTACAATAGTCCTTCTCCTGGTGGCATATGGATCGACTCTCTCCATAGCCTCAACCCTTGATCTCTCTCGATCTTCATGTTCTCAGCCACAGGATGAGCATCATTGTGGTCTGGAATCTTGGGCTTGAGCTTCCTTAGGACCTGCCCTTCTTCATCTTCCTCGGCATCAACCTCGGGCATTGGGGCCTTGTTCTTCTCATCTCTTTGGTATACTCTGGTATTCCTCTTTGGTGCACTCTTGGGCTTAGGGGCAGCTTTGGGCTTTGAAGTTGCAGCCCCTGATTTTATGGCATCACCCATCAGCTTTTGTGCCTTGGGTGCTAGCTCAGCAACCTCTTCTTCTTCCTCTTCCTCCATCATAGAAGGCTTCCCGATCACTCTAGCCATGGTCTTCTTGACCCTTTCTTTCCTTTTCTTTCCTTGACAGCAGCAGGTTCTTTGGGTTGGGATTCCAAAGAAGCTTGAGTGGAGACTCGGCTTTGGACATTGGTTGTCTTCCTGCTGGCCTTTTGATCTTCATTCCAGGCTTAGCTCTTTGTTGAGCTGTACTCCTTCTTGAGCACTTTCTTCTTTGAACTGGCCTCATCCTCAAGCTGCCACATAATCCTCATCCTCGGACTCTGAGGTCTTCTTCTTCCTTGTCCTTGTGGCAGCCTTGGGCAAGTCTTGGGAGTGCTACGCTCCCCTCATCTGAGCTGCTTGAGGGACTAGTGCCCTCACTCATGTGAATCTGCTCTTGACCTATTCAGGCTGTCACTTTGGTGCGACATGTTGCACTCCCTGACTGCTGACCCTGTGAATAGTTATAGATGAGGTAGAGTGGATGAGCATCACAAAATGCAGAGATTTTTGCAAAAGAATGATTCAAAAACTTAGTTTTAGTTTTCCACAAAAAGCATTTCGGATCTACCGATTTTCAAACTCGGTGATACCGAAGCAGTTTTGGAACCTAAACTAGTGAACTCGGTTAGACCGAGTCACAGTTTGGTGGCACCGAGACTGCTAGGGTTTCACAAAGTTCTAAAATCGGTCACACCGATTTGTAATTCTCGGTCAGACCGAGACTTACTAGTGCAATGGCGTTAGCCAAATCGGTGGGACGAGTTTTTCAACTCGGTGGGTCGAGATGGTTTTGGCGAAACCTAACCTAAATTTTGAATCACAACTATTCTAAGGATTGTTTTGACTGGATAGAAGTGTTTCAATCGTGGCAAGATGCATTATGAACACAATGTCTTTGAGAATCAGACGAGGATAGCTTGTGATCGAGTTCATACCCTAGTTTGGCGGTGAACTCGCTCTGGGTGCAACGGCGGAGAAGAATTCCGTTGGTGGCGGAGACCAGCAGGTGGAGGGTGGCGGCAAGTCGACGATCCGTGAGACCTAGTAGGCAGAAGCGAGCTATCTTGCGGCGAGGAGTTTGGAGAAAGTTTTCCAAAATTTGCCGTGTGAATATATAGCCCGACACTATCGGTGTGACCGAGTTGAACAACTCGGTGGCACCGAGATGCATAACTGTTAATGATTCTGACAACTCGGTGTGACCGAAAAGTTCAAATCGGTTGCACGAGATTGAAAACCTAGATCGACTTAGTGATCTCGGTATGACCGAAATGGAGGAATCGGTCAGACCGAAAATCACAAAGAAGTTTTGGAAGTTTAAGTCTATGACGAATCGGGGACTCCGAGTGCTCCTCACATAGAGTGGTTCGAATCTGACTTGATCAAATTTTGTGATGTAGCATGAATAGAGTTTGAGACGAGAAAAGCATAGATAGCTAGAGAAGGTTCTTAGGCATTCTTGTCCATCCACTTGGCCAAAGAAAGAGAAGCCAAACAATCAAAACAACAAGTGGATGTCCTCGAATGAGTAAAATATGCAACCAACATGCTCACACAATAAAATGACAAATGAAATATGTGCCAAAGCATGCACAACCAATTCTAGCATCTATCAAACAATTGGCGATGACTAGGTCATCTATATATGAGTATATTGACTTAGGAGTCAAATGAGAACATTTGATCATAGGTCATACTCATCGTTTAAGCTCAAGTGGGGTTACCACTTTTACATAAAGCATTTATGTGTTCACATCATTAGAGTTGCTTCGACTCAATTCTTAGAGTTAAGCTCCCTCTAGATGTGAGATTCCCCTTAGAGGATAAACTAACCTTGGGTTTTGTCGATGATGACTTCATGTAGGTGTTGAAGATGTGGATGCTCAATGTTGATGTAGATCTTTTGGAGCAATCCTTTGGAGTGAGTTGCACTTTCAATACCTACATGGGTTAGTCCCACAAGGAACAAACAAGAATATCCATAGACATAGAGTGATGCACACACAAAATGATGTCCATGAAAACTTTAGGTTACCTTGTCCCTTGCCTTACCAACATGAGGGTTTGTGACTCCTTGAACTAGTGCAAGATATGGAAGTTGATTGCACTTGTCCTTGCCATAATGATATGAGTGAAAAATGTTGGCGGAGTCACCCTCAAGAACTCTCTAGTTCTTCTTCTTCGGGATCCACATCATCTTGATGGGAATCCTTGGTGTAGTAGTTGTGCTTGATGAAGTAGAACTTGGCGTAGTCTTGGGAACCCACTTGACCAAGGCCTTAGGTGCTTCTTCAAATGCATCAATCTCCTCTTGAAGCTTGTCCTTGCCTTTGTTCTTGTGGTCTTGTGGTGGAAGATCATCTTGTGCTTGTGTTCCCTTGAAGGAAGTAGGATCATACTTCTCTTGTTGAGGAACAAACTTCGTCTTGGGGTATTGATCTTCTTCCCTCAACTCCATTGGCATTGAACTTTCGCTCAAAACCAACACCTTGATTCTTCGGTGCCTTCCTTGCTTGCGTACAATTTCCTCAAATTGCTTACATCGGCAAGGCTCTTGTATACACCTTTCTCTATAATTCCCTTCAATAAGCTGTTTTCTTGCTCAAGTGTAACTTGGCTAAGAGAATCATTAGTGGAATCAAGAGAGCTACTAGAAGCAACAATATTGGATTTAGCATTGTTATTGTTACTACTAGAAGAAGAATCTTTCTTGTTCTTGTTGCTAGACTTGACTTGAGGCATGTAAGTAGATAAGAGTAAACGCTTGGCAATATAAGAAGAACTTTTCTTACGGAGATCATCATTGATCGCTTTTAGGAACTCATGCTCTTGCTCAAGATTGAGCTTTTCAAAGCGTAACTTCTCATGAGCCCTTAAAGTTCTCGATGATCTTGAAGATAGTTTCATGAGCTAACTTAAGAGTGTTTAGTTCTTTAGTTAGGCGCTCAATCTTCTCCTTATCATTGTCATTCGTTTCATCTTGATTAGCATGATTAATTGACGTTTCATCATAGTATTCATCACTAGAGTTGTCAATAAGTAAATCATCATCACCTAGCAAGTCATCTTCATCACTATTAAAATCAACATACTGGGGTGTGTTACCTTAGGACCTTTGGCCATGAAGCATCTTCCAATTCCTTCATTTGGTGATTCAAATATGTCGTAGGAGTTGGTTGACACAAGTGCTAAACCGGCAACACCTTCATCTTGAGTGTATTGGTCGGAGTGATAGCTTCTCTCGGAGTGATTGTCGAGTCGGGCGGATACCCATTCACCAACATGAGCTTGATGTCTTCGTTTTGTGTAGCTCTTTGATGACTTGTCCTTCCTTTCCGAATCCTTGCTTCTCCGTGAGGGTCTTCGTTCATAACGATCATCTCTACTCCTTCTCTCTCTTGGTGGTGATTCTTCTCTTCTACTTCTTCTCTTGGGAGAATCTTCTCTTCTTTTGTAGGGTGTCGTACACTCATTGGAATAGTGTCCGGGTCTCCCACAATTGTAGCAATTTCGCTCTCGACTAGAAGATCTTTTGTCATTGTAGGACCTTGACTTGGAGCTTCTTTCTTTGCTTCTACTCTTGTAGAATTTGTTGAAGTTCTTCACCATTAAGCTCAATTCTTCATTGAAGGTTTGTTTCTCACTTGATGATGTGGGGGCTTCACATGAGGCTTTGTAAGCACCACTTGACTTGTTGTGAAGTTCCTCCTTATCCTTGAGTGACATCTCATGAGCAACAATTCTTCCAATGACTTCCATTGGCTTGAGATCTTTGTAATTTGGCATCATTTGGATCAATGTGCTGCGGTATCATATTTTCCATCCAATGCTCTTAGGATCTTCTTGATGATGAATCATCGGTCATTTCTTCACTTCCTAAGCCGGCAATCTCATTTGTGATAAGAGCAAGCCTAGAGTACATTTCAGCGACACCTTCACCATCCTTCATTTTGAACTTGTCAAGCTGACTTTGGAGCACATCAACTTGGATTCCTTGACGTGAGTCGGTACCTTCATGCATATCAATCAAAGTATCCCAAATTTCCTTTGCATTCTCAAGGCGGCTGATTTTGTTGAATTCTTTGGGGCACAAGCCATTGAAGAGGATATCACAAGCTTGAGCGTTGTATTGCAACATCTTCAACTCTTCTGCACTAGCTTCACGGTTCGGTTCTCTCCCATCAAAGAATTCACCTTGCAAACCAATACACACAATAGCCCAAATGGCGGGGTTATGTCCGAGAATATGCATTTTCATCTTATGCTTCCAACTAGCAAAATTAGTGCCATCAAAGTAAGGACCTCTACGGTGATAATTTCCCTCGCTAGACGCCATACTCTCCTAGGTTGTGAAACCAAGGCTATGACCACCGAAAGCTATGGAAATCAAAGCAAATGGAGACCAAAGCTCTGATACCACTTGTAGGACCTTGAAGTATGTCTAGAGGGGGGGGGTGATTAGACTACTTCACCAATTAAAAACTTAACCTTTTCCCAATTTTAGACTTTGGCAGATTTTAGCTAACTTTGAACAATTCAAGCAATCATCACGCAATTCAAGCAAGCATGCAAAGAGTATATAGGCAGCGGAAAATAAAGCATGCAACTTGCAAGAATGTAAAGGGAAAGGTTTGGAGGATTCAAACGCAATTGGAGACACGGATGTTTTTGTAGTGGTTCCGATGGGTGGTGCTATCGTACATCCACGTTGATGGAGACTTCAACCCACGAAGGGTAGCAGTTGCTTGTGAGTCCATGGAGGCTCCACCCACGAAGGGTCCACGAAGAAGCAACCTTGTCTATCCCACCATGGCCGTCGCCCACGAAGGACTTGCCTCATTAGCGGTAGATCTTCACGAAGTAGGCGATCTCCTTGCCCTTACAAACTCCTTGGTTCAACTCCACAATCTTGTTGGAGGCTCCCAAGTGACACCTAGCCAATCTAGGAGACACCACTCTCCAAGAAGTAACAAATGGTGTGTTGATGATGAACTCCTTGCTCTTGTGCTTCAAATGATAGTCTCCCCAACACTCAACTCTCTCTCACAGGATTTGGATTTGGTGGAAAGAAGATTTGAGTGGAAAGCAACTTGGGAAAGGCTAGAGATCAAGATTCATATGGTTGGAATGGAATATCTTGGCCTCAACACATGAGTAGGTGGTTCTCTCTCAAAACTGGTAAGTTGGAAGTGTAAGTTTGTTCTGATGGTTCTCTCCACGAATGAAGAGGAGGTGGAGGGGTATATATAGCCTCCACACGAAATCTAACCGTTAAACACAACTTACCAAACTCGGTGGGACCGAATCATAAAACTCGGTCGGACCGATTTAGTAAACCAAGTGACCATTAGGGTTTTCGGTGGGACTGACATGCAACTCGGTAGGACCGATATGGTTAGGGTTAGGGAATAACGTAATCTCGGTGAGACCGATTACACAAACTTCGGTGAGACCGATTTTGGTAATTAGCTAACCGGAGAGTTGGTCGAGTAAACTTCGGTGGGACCGATTCGCTCTTTTCGGTGAGACCGAAATGTTACAAAAGGAAGCAGAGAGTTTACATTGCAATCTCGGTGGGACCGATCGCTCACTTTGGTTAGACCGAAACGTTCTGAAGGAAGCAGAGAGATTCCAATCCCATCTCGGTGAGACCGAGATCCCTATCGGTGAGACCGATTTGCCTAGGGTTTGTGGTAGTGGCTACGACATTTGAACTCGGTGGCGCCGGATAGAAAGAATCGGTAGGGCCGAGTTTGACTTTAGGTTTAGGTCATATGTGCATGTGAGAAAGTAGTGGAGGGTTTTGGAGCGTATCACTAAGCACATGAAGCAAGAGGCTCATTAAGCAACACCTCATCCCTCCTTGATAGTATTGGCTTTTCCTATAGACTCAATGTGATCTTGGATCACTAAAATGTAAAATGTAGAGTCTTGATCTTTTGAGCTTGAGCCAATCCTTTGTCCTTGATATTTTGAGGGATCCACTTTCATCATCCATGCCATGCCATTCGTTGAGCTTTCCTGAAATATTTGTCTTGGAATAGCATTAGCTCAATGAGCTATATGTTGTTATGAATTAACAAAACCACCTAGGGATAGTTGCACTTTCAGCTCTGCTGGCTCTAACTTCTTGGGGTGCATCTCCGTGACCACAATTTGTTCGATGCCAAGCTTGTTTCGTCTTCGTGTCCTCTTCTTCTTTGGTGTTTTACCGGCTACGACAGCATCGTTGCGGTCTCGAAATGGTGTCGGTGCGGTGCAGTCTTTGGTGCGGTGTCGATGTTGGGGTTCGTGCCACTGCCGCCACCAAGCAACCCCATCTGGTGGTCGTCCAGGTAATCGAAATAGTGATTTGCTGCCTCGATGGGGTCTTCGAGGCGAGCAGAACCACCCGCGACTTCGGTGTTGGTAGACATGTTTCCTATTCAACAATTGTAAATAAAAGATATAATGAAAAGAAAAAGGGGCATATATTTGGTCGGAATGTTGATTCATTCCCCTTCTAGCAAATTTCGGTTACTCCATATGTCCTAGTTTCTAGCACAAGTCATGCAGAAAATCACAGAAATTTTTGGCATGACCTTTGCTAAAAAGTGGACATATGGAGCCCCTGAAATTTGCCGGAATGGAAATGAATCAACTTTACAGCAAAACATAGGCCACTCATATATTTTTCGACAATTGGCACAAGTTCATATAACAGATTTGACGCTATCTCAAGAGAACATGGCACATTATGTCGAGGGAAAATGACACCTATGGGATCACTGAAATCCCTTCTATGGTTGGCACGCGCGGGGTTGTGCAAAGAGCGGGTCTAGAAGCCAGCATGAAGGTCGTTTACCCAGGTTCGGGCCGCGAGGATGCGTAATACCCTAGTCTTGCTTTGGTGTATATTTGAGTGTTCTTGAGCTTTTGAACTAGCTATGGTGCGTGCATCGTCCAAAAGATCCGAATCCCCCCTTAGTACGCCGCGGGCCTCCTTTTATAGACAAAGGGGGTGCCACAGTGGCACACAGGAGGTGGGAAGGTATACAGTGTCCAAGCTTATCGCTTGTCATTACGGGACAAGGCGCATTAAATGCGCTACTTAGGTGTCCTCTTGCTTTATTGGGGACGGTAACGAGGCCCGTCCCGTCCTTCGCCGCTCCGCCTTGCTTCGACGCTCGTCCAGGCCAACGAGGCATGCAGCGCCATGTAGGCTGGCAGGCTGCTGAGGTGGCATGATGGTAGGGTCTTCACGAAGATATGCATGCCACCACGTAGGTGCTCGCTGAGTTGGTCTAGAGGCCGCACGCCACCACACAGGTGCTCGCCTAGTTGTTGGGCTGGCAGTTGCATGGGAACGGTGGTGGAATCTTGGCAGATGTGGGCCTGGCTACGGCCCAGCGGATGTCTTCGGCAAGAGTCTTGCCGGGGCCCCGGCAAGGGTCTTGCCGTGGTGTTGCGGTCGTCTCCGGCAAGGGGCTTTCCAGGGGTCTCGTGGATATCCTCAGCAAGGATCTCGCGGAGGATCGTCGTCTTCTGATTCACACCTGATCTGGTATGCTTCTGGTCTTCACAAAGATCTGCATGCCACCATGGAGGCACCTCCCGAGCTTGGGTTCCAATGTGGTTGAGGGCGTCAGAACTCTCAGGGTCGAGGGTGGCAGCCCTGCTGGCGTTTGGGAAAGTTGCCCCGGCAAGGATCTTGCCGTGGCTGTGGAGGCCGCCCCGGCAAGGGTCTTGCCGGGGGAGTCCACCTCGCCCTTCTGCTCTTTGTGTTTCGCTCCTGGCGTTGGTCTGGTTGTTTTGTGCCTTTGCTCCCTCTGCCCCGCCAAGCATGGTCAGGTGCGTGGGGCTGCGACCGCCCGCGCACAAGTAAAGGGTTGCAAAAAAGAGACCCCTACTTTTGTACACCGACAGGAGCCCCCGGGCCTGGGCCACATATAAGCACGGAGGGTTATTGCGCCAGGCCCAGAACGGTGCGCGGGCGTGCGGGCGGTGGAGTTTTTACCATAGTAATTCCCCTGCTCGCTTGCGCTTCCCCACCACCCGTGTTGAATGCGCGACCTGGGGGTCGTGGGTGACGTGGGGGTCATGCGTGGGGCGGTTGCTGCCCTCATGCGTCACATCACGGTTAATGGTAAAGAGGCGGCCCGCGCCTTCCCCAAAAATGAAGGGGAAAACTGCAGGCGCACTGCTCATTTACCCTCCGGGTATTTTCAATCTTGGAACCGCCATCCCTCTCTTCTTCCTCAAAGCGAAAACTCTCTCGCCTCTGCTTGCTGCCGCCGCGCCTCCATTGCCTTCAATCCCCCACCTCTTTCTCGGTCGCCATGGTGCCCAAGTCAAGCAAGGGCAAGGGAGTGGCCAAGGATGCCGGGGAGAAGGAGGCGCCGGAGAGCGAATTGGCGGCGCTCCGGACGCAGCACGCCTACTTCCCCTCCATGGTCGATGATGTCCATCTCAGGGACTACTTCAAGCCCCTGTGGGGGGTCGAGACAACGGGGAATCCGGCCACGCACATCATCCCTGCCGATTTTGCTGAGGCCGGCCCGGATCGGTACTCTTTCTTTGTTGACTACTTCTGCGAACTCTGCCCCCCTTTCTCCGATTTCTTCAATGACATCATGCACACCTATGGCTTCCACCTTCTGGATTTTACCCCAAATGCGGTGGCGTGCATGGCCATTTTTGCCCATCTCTGTGAGGGCTTCGCCGGAGTGCATCCCAACATGGCGCTCTTCCGCCACTACTTTTACCCTCGTATCCAGAAAGGAGGCGCCATCTCTGGCTGTGTTGCCTGGATCCCAAGGAGCCAGGAGAAGGGTACGTACCCAGAGGGCGCCCAGAAGGAGAGGTGGGAAGAGTGGCGGGGCCGATGGTGCTGGATCAAAGAGGGAGATCCGCAGGAATTATGTCGTGTCCGTAAGGCGCTGCCGGTCTGTAGAGATGACTCGGGCGATGTCGATGCCAATGATAAGAATCTCTCGGTCGCCACCACCAGGATCCATCGCCTAACCATGGCCGGGCTCACCCTTGAAATGATTGGGGCCGATTTCATCCGCCGTCGGATTACCCCATTGCATAACAAGGGCAGGCCGGCCTGGGATTACAGGAACGCGGCCGACATCATGAGGCTCCGCCCTGGCTTGAACCACAACTTCACGGTGATGGGGCACACCCACTTTTGCCAGAGGCTCTTCCAGCTCGACGTGGACCGCGACGGTAGGGCTGAGAGGACTGGAAAGGCCGTGAAGGCCGGCAAGGCCGTCAAGGGGCCCTTGTTTGGGTTGCCAGCAGGAGTGCTCCCGCTGAGCAACAATTCTCGCCAGACCGACATCATTTCTATGATGCCAGACTTCAATGCACATGGCCTTGACCCGAGCTGGGTCGAGGCGGAAGAAGAGCGGGTGCAGGACGTTTTTGATAGCTTGTCAGAGAAATACATCCATGATGAGCCAGCGCTTATCCGAGATACCACCAAGGAGGATCTGGATTATATTGCCGCCAGGGCGGCTGAGGCAGAACTTGCCCGAGAGGCCGGCAGCGCTGGCACCGCAGAGGACGAGGCCGGCGCTGGGGCTCCTCTTGTCGAATGGGTGGAGTCTGCCGGGGAGGCCAGCAATGCCGGCGCTGGGGCTCCTCTTGTCGAAGATGTGGTTGAAGAGTCGACCGAGGGGGAGGCCGAGGCCGACGACCCTCCGGCCCCAAGAAGGAGGCGCGTCTTGTGCCAGGCTGGCTCCGGCGAACTAGTTCGTCCCGGCACGGCCGTGCCGCATCAACAGGTCCAGGAGCAGTCCATGCGCCAGACAAGGGCCGTGGCAGCGAAGAAGGCGGTGAAGGTCGCGGTGGCGAAGAAGAAAGCAAATGCCTCTTCTTCGTCCAAGCATCGCCGGACTCCATCCACCCTTCTCCCCCCGCAGATCTCGACACGGAGGTTATCTTCGATTTTGGGTCTCTCAGCCCAAGGAGGAAGAGGAAGTCGGCAGAGGAGGAGGTGGAAGAAGAGTCGCCCCCCTGGTATTATCCCCTGTCTTTACTCCTGTGTCATCTTTCCTTGACCTGATGTTGTCCTCATAGGGACACGGAGATGCTGGCGCAGAGGGTGGCGAAGAGGGCCAAGGCCTCCATGGGCGACAAGCCCCTGGTGGGTACTTCGAGTACGCCGCTGGTGGTAGAGAGCAGCCCGGAGAATAGCCCCCAATGCAGCCCCCGCTTCATCCCCAACGTGAGTCCATCACTCACTCCTCCATTGATGAACTTTGGGTTGTGAATCTTTGATGTTGATCTTGCCGGGTTTGCAGGAGAAGAACGACAGCAGCAGGAGCCGCCGAGGGCTACCCCCAACACGCCGCCCCTCTCGACTGCGCTGCCCCGAGGGGCGTCCCTGGAAAGGGCATCCACTGCCGAGCCCACGCCTATGGAGGAGGAGGAGACGAACTTGGGTGCCAGTGGTTCCACCCCGGCAATGAACGTCGGCGGGGAGGGTGCCACCTCTTCCCAGGCCGGTGCTGTTAAGTTTGCTTGCTTCCCGTCCCTGTTCTTTCTTCTTCTTTTGAGCTTTTTTTGAACTTTGATTTGGCTCTGCCTCATCCTCCTTCTTGGCATCTAGGCGCTTCCTTGGCGGACCAGGAGAACATTGATACCATCATCAAGAAGGTCGCCAGGGATGCTGAGGCCGAGGCCAACAAGATCGCCGCCGAGGAGGCCACCAAGACCGCCGATGAGGACGCTGCCAAGGGGCCTGCCGGGGAGGCCGGCAAGGCCGCTACCGGGGAGGCCGGCAAGGGGCCCGCCGGGGAGACCGGCAAGGACGCTGCCGGGGAGGGGGCGGTCGACGACCAACCTTCCTCCTTGGCCGCCTCCGGCTCGGGAAAATACCTGAAGGTGAGCGACGACATGTTCGTCCACCTCCCAGGTGCGGTGAGCACCAGGGCGCCCACCGAGCGGGAGGTGTTCGACGACGAGGTGCTCGCCGCCGCCGGGCTTGAGGCTGTCGATGAACCGAGCGCCGGTGGCGGCGGTCCCCCGGAGGAGTAGCACCTTCGGGGCATGAGCGCCAACTTCCAAAAGCTCCAGGCGCTCCACTGTGCCCGCCTGGACAAGGCAAAGTCCAGGATGGCAGCTGTGGACAAGGAAGTGGAGGACCTCATGGGGCGCGTCGCCGAGATGCATGCCTGGTTCTGCCAAGCCCACGAGGAACTGAAGATCGCCCAGGATCTGCTGGCTGAGCTGCAAACAGGAGCTTTTCTTGAAGCAGGCTGATATCGAGAAGGCCCAGGAGCTGGCGAAGGAGCAGGCTGCCAAAGACGAGGCCACTTGGCACCAGCACCAGGCCGAGCTAAACTCCCAAGAGGAGGACCTTGCCGCTTGTGAGGGGGCGCTCGCCGCCACCCTCCGCGGCAAGGATGAGGAGGTCGAGAAGCTTGTCACACAACGGACTCAGGAGCTCGAGCAGAGGCACAGGGAGGCGCTCGTTGCCCAAGCCTTGGTCCATGCTGGCAAGGTGAAGGAGCTGGAGGTGGAGCGGGATGGGGTGAAGGAACAGGCTCTGAAGGTGGCGAAGGAGAAGGACACGCTCAACGGAGCTCTGGTGGCGGCGCAGGCCGCAGTCCTCAGCAAGGCTGAGCAGCTCTTCAAGGCCAACGACTCCATCAAAGACATGAAGCTGAAGCTGGAGGGTCTCGAGGGGATGCTTTCGGAGGTCATGGCTCGGGAGGAGACCCTGACCAAGAATATGGAGAAGGAGAGGCAGTTGCGGCGGAATGACGCCACCAACCATGAGGATTATGTGAAGGGTGAGAACCTCTGGATCAGCCGCCTCGCCGACATCGCCGGCAGGATCACCACGAAGCTGGTGGCCATGGGGATGCCAAACGTGAGGTACACCCCGGAGCCAAACGTAAGCCCCAACGCCAAACTGACCCTGTTCTTCGAGGGTGTTCTCGGGGCCCTTTAGCAGTTCCGCTCCAACAGGGTGACCTCCCTGGCCGATGAGGCCCGGAAGCTTTGCCGGGGTGCAATGACCAAGGTCCTCACCAAGGTGGCATACTGGAACCCCGACCTCGACTTCGACGCGGCGCTGGAGAGCTTGCCGGAGGATGTGGACCTGGCGATGCTCAACGAGCGTATCGAGCCCATCATCAGCCGTGTCGACGGAGTTCAGAGGATAGAAGGCCAGCGGCAGGACTAGGCGCCCCGTTTCTCATCGCCGCTACAGGTTCACGACCAAGACAATTTTTATCTTTAGTTAGAACCATAGCAACAATTGGTGTAATATAACTCTGCAGTACTTTGAAACGATGCATGTTATTTCCCTATTCGATTTCTCTTCGTATGTCGACCCTACGTTTAATTGGATAGGCTTGCCGGCGCGTAAACCTAGGCTGCAGCATCTCGAGGACGGGTCCTCAACAGCGCGGCCAAGCAAACCACCTTACCACTCCCAGCGCAGCCGTTTGAACTATCAAGCGGACTCGAGACAAAACAAAAGCTTTGCCAGTAGTGGAAAGGCCACCCCGCCCTTGTCGACGCGGCCGCTCGAACTGTTGAGCGGACTCAAAACAGAATGAAGGCATTGCCAATAGTGGAAGGGCCCCATTGCATGCAGGTTTATCATACAGAGAGCAGGATCTCCGAGGAAAATAATCTTATGTAAAAAAGGAATTGCTCAAAGTTTTTGCATGACTTAGCTTCTTTGTCACCATACGGGTGGTTGCTGTGTCTGTAGATGATGTCGCTCGCTTGATCATCTTCTTCCTTGGAACCCATGGCGACGAAGAAGCGCCAAACTAGCTGCTAGGCCGGATTTTCACAATTGCACCCCCTACCTGGCGCGCCAAAGGTGTCGAAGGACGACACCTATGGGATCACTGGAATCCCTTCTATGGTTGGCGGGCACGGGGTTGTGCAAAGAGCGGGTCTAGAAGCCAGCACGAAGGTCGTTTACCCAGGTTCGGGCCGCAAGGATGCGTAATACCCTAGTCCTGCTTTGGTGTATATTTGAGTGTTCTTGAGCTTTTGAACTAGCTACGGTGCGTGCGTCGTCCAAAAGATCCGAATCCCCCTCAGTATGTCGCGGGCCTCCTTTTATAGACAAAGGGGCTGCCAGAGTGGCACACAGGAGGTGGGAAGGTATATAGTGTCCAAGCTTATCGCCTGTCATTACAGGAAAAGGCGCATGAAATGCGCAACTTAGGTGTCCTCTTGCTTTATTGGGGACGGTAACGAGGCCCGTCCCGTCCATCGCCGCTCCGCCTTGCTCCGATGCGCGTCCAGGCCAACGAGGCATGCAGCGCCATGTAGGCTAGCAGGCTGCTGAGTTGGCGTGATGGTATGGTCTTCACGAAGATCTGCATGCCACCATGTAGGTGCTCGCTGAGTTGGCCTAGGGGCCGCACGCCGCCACGTAGGTGCTCGCCTAGTTGTTGGGCTGGCAGTTGCATGGAAACGGCGGTGGAATCTTGGCAGATGTGGGCCTGGCTGCGGCCCCGCGGATGTCTTCGGCAAGAGTCTTTCCGGGGCCCCGACAAGGGTCTTGCAGTGGCGTTGAGGTTATCCCCGGCAAGGGGCTTGCCGGGGGTCTCGTGGATATCTTCGGCAAGGATCTCGCCGAGGATCGTCGTCTTCTGATTCACACCTGATCTGGTATGCTTCTGGCCTTCACAAAGATCTGCATGCCACCATGGAGGCGCCTCCCGAGCTTGGGTTCCAATGTGGTTCAGGGCGTCGGAACTCTCAGGCTCGAGGGTGGCAGCCCTGCTCGCGCTTGGGCAAGTTGCCTCGGCAAGGCTCTTGCCGTGGCTGTGGAGGCCGCCCCGGCAAGGGTCATTGTCGGTGTCAAAACCGGTAGATCACGGGTAGGGGGTCCCGAACTTTGCTTCTAAGGCGGATGGTAACAGGAGGCGGGGGACACAATGTTTACCCAGGTTCGGGCCCTCTCGTTGGAGGTAATACCCTACTTCCTGCTTGATTGATCTTGATGATATGAGTATTACAAGAGTTGATCTACCACGAGATCGTAGAGGCTAAACCCTAGAAGCTAGCCTATGGTATGATTGTTGTTGTCCTACGGACTAAACCCTTTGGTTTATATAGACACCGGAGAGGGCTAGGGTTACACAGAGTCGGTTACAAGGGAAGAGATCTACATATTCGTATTGCCAAGCTTCCCTTCCACGCCAAGGAGAGTCCCATCCGGACACGGGATGAAGTCTTCAATCTTGTATCTTCATAGTCCAACAGTTCGGCCAAAGGATATAGTCCGGCTGTCCGAGGACCCCCTAATCCAGGACTCCCTTAGTAGCCCCTGAACCAAGCTTCAATGACGATGAGTCCAGTGCGTAGATTGTCTTCGGCATTGCAAGTCGGGTTCCTCCTCTGAATATTCCATAGAAGATTTTGAACACAAGGATAGTGTCCGGCTCTGCAAAACAAATTCCACATACCACCGCAGAGAGAATAATATTTCCACAAATCTAATCTGCTGACACATTCTGCAGCATGACATCACACCATGGCCCGGTCATTATTCGTACCGTTTTTCTCAACTAGCCTGTCACTGCACGCTCCGCGAGGCGGTTTTCTCGGCACGTCTTGTCGAAGCAGAGATCGTGTCCCCTTATCACAGGATTCTCATCAATACGGGTGTGGGTAACCCAATTGTGCCTGTTGGTATGACTCCTCGATTTTAGGCAAGTTCCAAACGGCCACGCGGAGGACGCTTGATATTCACCCTCTTTATAAAGGGGCCAAGGCCTGTCCTTTTCCTCTCGCGCTCAATCCAATCCTTCCCCCACCTTGAGTTCCAACACCCAAGGCTCAGGCTAGGCGCTTCATACCTTCAATCATGTCCGGATCTAACCTTCAAGGTCGGTGGATGCCCTCCTCTGTCACAGAGGAGGATATCAAGAAGGCTAAGAAGAAGCCATGTATCTGACCACCGAAATCTCGCACAGGCTGCCTGCTCGAGGGCAGGCCATTCCCACTCCCGAACCCAGCGAGAGTTTCGTATTGGTCTCCCACTTCCTCCGAGGGCTCAACAGATCCAGTACTGGCCAGAATGCTTGAGCTCGCGCCTTATCAAGCGCCATCAGGGGAAGATAAAGGGAGGAATAAAGAAGCCGAAAGCGGGCCTCACGCATTGTTCATCCAAACGGGGGGAATTAGTGTCTCTGCGAAGGAGGATAACCGGGGAGAAGGATCTAAAATCCCTTCTACCCAAGGAAGGAAGAGGACCGCCTCTGAAGGCTTGGAAACAATGGTTTACAAACGAGGGAAGACATCTCTGTCAGGGGGCCCTACCCCGGAGGGTATCCTTACCGCACAGAGCCCGCAAGGGAATCAGCCCTCCACCGAGCTGTAAGTAAACAAAAGTACTCTATAGTAAATATATCCTGCTTTATTTCCGAGGAAGATAACCGAGACGTACGTCTTGTAGTTCGGATCATAGCCCTTCTCGATAGAGTTCATCTTCGGGGGATCTTCTTCCAGAGATGATGGAGAGCGAAACACCTCCTCGTGCCTCCCCGCCTCGTGAAGTGGACGAACACGAGGTGTAAATCACGGAGGATTTCTCTGATCCGCCTAGGCGAGAGGTAACACTTGACCACCGAAGTGCAGGTATTCGACTCCTAAGGAGAGCAAGAGAAGAGTCGGGACTGTCGGTGCACGACGACGTCTTGATGAATCTTACGACAAGCGGCTATCTCGAAGCGCATAAATGCGCTAATGGATGCGGTGGTTGAGAGGATTTCATCCACCAAAGCGGGTTGCAAGAAGCTTTTATGAACTCTTTGAGAGGCTTGAGTTACATAAAGTAATATATGTTTTTGGCGGTACCACACACGCTAGGTGTGCCCTATGTGAATAGTAGCCCACGAGACTGGTTCTTTGTCGGCAATGACAAGCAGAGGATCATAGTCCCAGGTAATAATCATGCCACCGTCATGTGCAGGTGGCTAAAGGTCTGGTGGCTAGCCGGACTGGTGAGTTTGCCGAACTGAAGCGGCAACTTGATGTGGCAGATGCCTACATCGTGCTTGTAAACAGGGGGCTTGATGAGGCACAGGGTATGTATTCTCCGACAGTCAACATTTATTAAGAGGAGCATAATGCTAGTATCTATAATATGTTGTGACTGCAGATGGAGCTGCCGCCGTGGAGACCCTTCGGGCGGAACTTGCCCGAGCCAAGGAACAAGCCAGAAGGAGTGATGCGGCCGCCCTAAAGGCTGTCGAAGAGTTAAAAGCCGAACAGGCTGCGCATTGCGAGAGCAAAGAGAAAATAGCCAAGATGGCTATTGAGCTAAAAGATGCCGCTAACCGTTATGAGCTTCTCGAAAGGGAAAGTCAAACGAAGACGGCGGACCTGGAGAAAGTCATGGTAGCAGCTAAGGAAACTCGCTCTAAAATCAGAGCGGCAAAGGAGGAGCTACATCAACCAGAAATATCATGGCTGGGAAGGCCTTTTTGTTGCGGACGAAGTTCAGAGATACTAAGTATGCCCTTCTGGATCAATTATGGAGTTCTGCGGACGCGTACCTGAATTTGGCAGCAAGTGCTGCTGATGCGACCAATTTTTTCGAAGATAAACAAGATCACGAAGTGGAAAAGTTGTTCTGGTCGCAGTTCAATGCTCCGGCGCGTCCGCTGCTTTTAAATGAGCAAATGACCGAGTGGGCCGAGCTCCATAGGTTGTCCGGGCTTGCCATGAGGTCTGTCGTGGATCGTCTCTGGCCGGAGGGACCAAGGCCGAATAGTTATTTTGGTCTTGTGCAACGGTTCCTTGGTGCTGTGCCGCATATCGACGCTGTAAAGAGGTTGGCGTGCATAGAGGGTGCATGGATGGCTCTTGCCCGTGTCAAGACATACTGGGCGGAGATGCAGGCCACCGCGATGCAACCTAGAATCCGGCCATAGGCCAGGTTTCGGCCGAGCACTATTTTGAAGAACTCCTGGAAGGTGCTCGTTTAATAGAGGCTCAGTGCTCGAAGAGTGTCATGTTCGAGTGACATGTATCTCGATTGTAATAACAATGCTATTTGAATTATAAAGGCTGTGTTTATACTTTTGCCTGAAAGTATTATGGTGCCTCCTTTGCGGCCGTTTATGTATATATGTATATAACCTGAAAGTTTGCAGTCGTCGGCTTCAGCCCCCACGCACATAATGCGGGGGTGTTCGCAAAAGCACGTATTCACACTTGATCCAACGTCTTGGTCCATTAAGGAGGTGGTAGCGCAGCGAACGAGGCAATCGGACTATATTGCTTTAACACTTTCACTTAATCATAGGAGTTTGACAGTGGGGCTACTATATAGCCCCTTGTACTTTCGCGCTCATCCGAATATGGGGCACATACGTACATGAACAGGAAACATGCCCTTCGTTAATGCGAAGGAATCCCGAAGATTTCGCTAAGTCATTGAGTGGTTGACCAGACTCGCGCTTTATCATGACAGTCAGTTTTCGGCTTTCTCTACTGAGGTGCTCATCCGGATGAACCAGGGCACAATCGCAGTAGTTCTCCCGGTGCCACCTTAGCCGATAGAGCGGAACGTAAGGTAGCAAAACGCGTGAGCCGGGCAAACCCAACATTTGACCAAAGACATGATTCAGAGCTGATGCATACAAGGCCAAACTCGCGACGCCGAACACTCCAGAAGGTATTCGGTCTTTACAACATATACCGGGCTGGGTAATGCCCTTGATAATGAACCCCTAGTGTCCAGGTACGTGCATTATTCTTACGTGGCGAAATGCCAATAATGTCAGCATCCCACTCGGGTATACTAATTATCCGGAGTATGTGAAGCAACAAGAGACGGTAAAAAGGTTTACACAGGGTCTTAATATAAAAAGAAACCTTTGAGCGGGGCCCTGCTGCACGTCTGCACCTGTGTCTCCGTTGTGCCGTATCCTGGAAGGGTGTAGCACGATTATCATCTATAAAAGAGAAGAAATTAGGTGAAAGTTGTCATGCAAAAAATTGGTTATTCTCAATAAACCATTAAAATTCAAGATGAGTAAGGTCGAACTGTAATCCTTTTTACATGCGGGAAGCCCCTGGTACCGCTTATAGGGGTATATCCGTCAAACCAATCTCAGGTTTATCTAAGCTATTACAACTAGTGATGCGTCGGACTCGTCTAGCCGTGTCCGCGGTCTTGACGACCAATCATTTATTCTGGTTGGAGAGGCCGTTTAGTGTTCGGCTGCTAAAGCCGCCACACCTTCTACCGCGCGTAAGGAACGCTCAACATTTCCGCTAATTGTGATGATGCCACATGGATCGGGCATCTTAAGCTTAAGAGAGGCGTAATGCAGGACTACATTAAAACGAGCAAAAGATGTTCTTCCGAGTAGTGCTTGATAGCCGCTTCGGAATGGAGCGATGTCGAAGGTTAACTTTTCACTTCGGAAGTTGTCGGGAGAATCGAATACAACCTCTAGTACTAGAGAGCCCGTATAGCGGGCCTCTGGGCCTGGTATTACTCTTTTAAAGGTAGTATTGCTTTGGCTGATTCTTGTCGGGTCTATCCCCATTTTGCGGACTGTGTCCAGATATATCAGATTAAGACTACTGCCGCCATCCATGAAGACTTGGGTGAGATGGTATCCATCGATAATTGGGTCTAGCACCAAGGCTGCCAGTCCTCCGTGCCTGATACTCGTCAGGTGATCCCTGCGATCAAAAGTGATCGGGCAGGCCGACCGAGGGTTGAACTTAGGGGGGACAGGCTCTACGGCGCATATGTCTTGGAGTGCATGTTTGCTCCTTCTTTGAATCATGTTCAATGTTTTGACCTCTGGTGGGAATTTTTTCTGTACCCCAGTGCTTTGCTGGCGAGGCTCATCCTCGTCTTCACTTGGTGTCTCCCTCCCCTTGTGTTCGGCATTTAACTTGTCGGCTTGCGTGAAGACCCAGCATTCTCTGTGGGTGTGATTTGCAGGTTTGTCTGAGGTGCCATGAATCTGACATAATTTGTCTAGAATCTTGTTTAGGCTGGACGGTCCATCTCTGTTGCCTTTGAAAGGCTTTTTCCGCTGACCGGGTCGAGAGCCCCTGAATCCGGCGTTTACCGCCATGTTGTCTGGGTTGTCATTGTTATTTCGACGCTTGTTTTTAATGCGTCGTGGTTTTCCATTGCCATCCCTGACTTCAAATGTGCCTGGGTCGCTGGTGCTACTACGGGCCAGCCAGCTATCTTCGCCCGTGTAAAAGAGGGTCATGAGGCTTGTTAGGGCTGCCATTGTCCTTGGCTTTTCTTGGCCGAGGTGCCTGGCGAGCCATTCGTCTCAGACGCTGTGTTTGAAAGCTGCTAAGGCTTTGGCGTCCGGGCAATTGACGAGTTGATTCTTCTTAATGAGAAATCTGTTCCAAAGCTTTCGGGCTGACTCTCCGGGCTATTGAATTATATGATTTAAATCGTCTGCGTCCGGAGGTCGGACATAGGTCCCTTGAAAGTTAGCCCTGAAAGCATCCTCAAGCTCCTCCCAACTTCCAATTGAATTTCCGGGGAGGCTCTTCAGCCAGTGCCGAGCAGGTCCTTTCAACTTGAGGGGCAAGTATTTGATGGCGTGGAGATTGTCTCCGCGAGCCATATGGATATGGAGGATGAAGTCCTCAATCCAGACCCCAGGGTCTGTTGTTCCGTCGTATGCCTCTATGTTCACGGGCTTGAATCCCTCTAGAAATTCATGATCCAGTACCTCATCGGTGAAGCATATGGGGTGTGCGGCACCTCTGTATTTGGATGTATCGTGGCATTCGGACGGTTGTAGTGTTCGATTTTGATTTTGTGCCGGAGTGCGCTTCCTAGATCCATGATGGACTTGGTCATACCGAATTTTTGGCGCAAGTCCTCACGTAAATCGTGTGTTGACTTATGTGCAGCATCGTTAGCCGCTCTATCGCGGCCACGAGGTGGTTGATCCGGCTGATCGGCCGTTTTATTCTTCGGTTGTGTAGGCTCTATGGCCTCATCATCGAACTCAGGCAACAACTTGCGCTTTGGATAGCTCTTTGTGTGTCGACTGCCATCATACTTTTCTTCATTGTCGAGCACTTTGTTCCATCTACTGTTGAGCGTATTCTGCGCGGCCTTAAGCCTTTGCTGATGCTTCTTCAGACTCCTCGCGGTGGCAATAAGCCTTTTATGGAGGCTCTCTTGTTTCAAGTGCCTTTCCGGGATGATGTGTGCATCGTCGTCCGGACTGTTCTCCTCTCCAGAGACAGGTTGATTAGCTTGACGCTCGGCGTCGCCGTTTATCGGACAGTGGCTCCGTACTATGTTCGCCGTCCGCTGGCTCATCCTGCTCTATCGCTGGGTCGGTGTGGTCGTTGTTTCCTCTGGAGTCGACCGGGGTATTACTCTTCCTTGCGCTGTTATCGCATTTTTTGCCGAGGCGGGATTTGGAGCGGAGCCTACGTCGTCGCTTTGATTGCTTCTCGAGGGAACTATCCTTCGCTACATCCTTCCGTTCCTCATCATTGTCTTCTTTGGGGGTATCCACCATGTATATATCATACGATGAGGTGGCAGTCCAGCGCCCTGCGGGCGGTGGTTCTTGTTCGTCTCCTGCATCGTCGTCCATACCGCCGATGTCTTGAGCGAAGTCGAGCATGTCGGTTAAATAAATCGCCGATGTGGCTACTAAGTGGGTGGTGGGTGGGGAGCGAATTTCTTCGTCCTCCGCATCCCATTCTAGCCGGACATAGTTCGGCCAAGGGTCTCCTGACAGGCAGAGATACCTCAATGAGTTTAGCACATCGCCAAAGGGCGAGTGTTGAAAGTTATCCGCGGAGGTAAACTCCATGATCGGTGCCCAATCGGATTCGATAGGCACGGATGCAAGCGGCTCGGAGCCCGTGGCCGGGGACGAATCCAATGTTTCGGCAACACAGCTCTCGTAGGAGGTGAAGTTAGTGTTCGGCTCTATCGCCACTGAGAGTGCGGCCTCCGTGGCGGGGTCTATCAACCCGTCCTCAGATGGCGCAATTTGTTCCGGATTGAGGGCCGGATTAGTTGCAGGTGCGATCTCCTGGACACTGTCCGACGGCAGAGCTAAGTCATGCTCGTCATAATTGTGCGGCGCACCTGACATGGGCTCGAATCCGTCAAAGATCAAGTCTCCGCGGATGTTGGCAATATAGTTCAAGTTTCCAAACCTGACCTGATGGCCAGGGGCGTAGCTCTCGATCTGCTCCAGATGGCCAAGCAAGTCGGCCCGCAGTACGAAGCCGCCGAATACGAAGATCTGTCCGGGGAGGAAAACATTACCCTAGATCGCATCGTTGCCGATGATCGAAGTAGCCATCAAGCCTTACGGTGACGGCACAGTGGAACTCTCAATGAAAGCACCAATGTCGGTGTCAAAACCGGCGGATCTCGGGTAGGGGTCTCGAACTGTGCGTCTAAGGCGGATGGTAACAGGAGGTGGGGGACATGATGTTTACCCAAGTTCGGGCCCTCTCGATGGAGGTTATACCCTACTTCCTGCTTGATTGATCTTGATGATATGAGTATTACAAGAGTTGATCTACCACGAGATCGTAGAGGCTAAACCCTAGAAGCTAGCCTATGGTATGATTGTTGTTGTCCTACGGACTAAACCCTCCGGTTTATATAGACACCGGAGAGGGCTAGGGTTACACAGAGTCGGTTATAAGGGAAGAGATCTACATATCTGTATTGCCAAGCTTGCCTTCCACGCCAAGGAGAGTCCCATCCGGACACGGGACGAAGTCTTCAATCTTGTATCTTCATAGTCCAACAGTCCGGCCAAAGGATATAGTCCGGCTGTCTGAGGACCCCCTAATCCAGGACTCCCTCAGTCTTCCCGGAGGAGTCCACCTCGCCCTTCTGCTCTTTTGTGTTTCTGTCTTGCCGTTGGTCTGGTTGTTTTGTGCCTTTGCTCCCTCCGTCCCGCCAAGCGTCGCCAGGGGCGTGGGGCTGCGAATACCCGCGCACAAGTAAAGGGGTGCAAAAAAGGGACCCCTACTTTTGTACACCGACACATTATATGACAGATTTCCAGGACTTAGAAAATTAACCATTAGTTAATGCCCTAAACAAATTTGCCCTAGATTAATTTGCTCATTTGCTAAAATATTTGGCCCTAGCTATATTTGCTACTGCCCCAATTAGCTATAGTTTTTAATTTTCTACTGTTTTATTTATTTGCTACTGTTTGTATGCCTAATTTTTTGCTACTGTTTTATACCTATTTTTTGCTACTATTTTTATACCTATTTTTTGCTAACTTGCTACAAAAATTTTCTAACTTGCTAAAAAACAAAAATAAAAATTTGCTAATGAGCTACTGCCCTAATTTGCTAACTTGCCCTAAAATTTGCTAAATTTGCCCTAAACAGAGGCTAAATTTGCCCTAAACAGAGGCTCAGGCAGGGGAGAGGAGAGGGGGAGGAGGGTAGGGGAAAGGAGAGGCTTACAGTGATGGTGCTCGGGCAGCAGCGGTCGAGGGCTGCGGACGGTGGTGGCGGCGGCGAGGTCGAGGTCGCGCGGGCAGGGGAGAGGCGGGGGTGGCGTTGTGGTCGAGGGCGGGCAGGGGAGACGCCGGTGAGGTCGAGGGCTGGCTCGGGAGACGGACGGCGACCAGGTCGACGGCGGCCAGGGGCGATGGCGGGCAGGGTGACGGCGGCGGCGACAGAGTGGGGGAAGAGGGTGTGGGGTGAGTGGGGTTGGGACTTGGCGGACTTGGCAAAATTTGAACATCGCGGTGGTTAACTCAAAATATTAGTTGACCTATAGATGTAGGTTTCTGATCAGCTGCGTCGACGACGTTTCACATTGAGCTTCTTCCCTTTCTTGTTCATGCCCGAGTAATTGAGCCCCTCCTTATGAATTTTCCGGAGCCATGGATTACGATCTTTCTTTGTCATCATCATATTCCCTCATCGGGTTGCCGTATTGGTCGTAGTCTTCCTCGTTGGCTACTCCATCCATTCCGACGATGCTCCTTTTGGATCTCCTCACGACAACACGGCTGGGATTGGCCGGGTCGGTTATGAATAAGCATTGTGTCACGTGCATAGCGTGTACCCATGGCTCATTTTTGGCGATGACTTTAACGTTCACGGGAGTGCTCTTTGCGTCGGGTATAGACATGGTGGTGAAATACTTGTTTTCTCTTATGACGTCCTTGGCCCATCTGACACGAAACATCGTCGCATCGTGCATTCCAGCATAGTCAAGCTCCCAGATCTCTTCGACCCTTCTGTAGAATCTCTCAGTTGTGCCATTGGCATCAGTCACGCATTGAATTGTCACCCCAGAGTTCTGGTAATCAATGTCCATGTCTTTGGCCTCCGTGTAGAATGTGTACCCATTAATATCGTAGGACTGATAGGTCGCGAGCTTGGGCGCGGGGCCATGTGCTAAGACGTGTATGAGCAATCCGTCTGAACTGAGGATATTCAAGAACTTGTTGTTTAAACCAGCGCAAGAAAGTGGCGTTGTGCTCTACAGTAACTTCGTCGTCCGTCTTGAGCATCCCCTTATCACGGTACTTCTTTGCGATGGTTTCTTTGTGCTGTGCCACATAATCATCTACCACATCTAGGTGTTGTAGCACTACTAAGTTAGCACTGTCAAAGTCGTTCTGTCTATCTGAGTAGTCCACGTGCAATTACCTCTGGTCGTTGTTGTGACCATCTCCTTCGAGCTTCCCATCGTGCTTCTTGACGGGCAAACCAATAACTGGGTCTCTGACGCTTATATAATTCTAGCAAAAGGAGACGCACTCATGTGTTAGATACCCCTGGACGATGCTCCCTTCCCGACGGGACATGTTACGAACGAATCCTTCGATGACCCCATTCATCCTCTCAAACGACATCATGATGTGAAGGAATGTCGGCCCGAGGTCGATGATATCGTCCAGGATGTGGACACGCAGATGCACCATGACATCAAAGAACGTGGGTGGAAAGTACATCTCAAGCTCACATAGTATGACAACGATCTCTTCCTGTAGCCTTCGGAGCTGCTTCACAATTATGGACTTTTGAGATATAACGTCGAAGAAGTTGCAGAGACCAGTAAGTGTGTGACGGACGTGCTTCTCCATTATCCCTCTAATGGAAACCGGGAGTATCTGTGCATCATCACGTGACAGTCATGAGACTTCATCCCGCTGAACCTTTTCTTCTTGGGGTCTAGAAATCTGCTTATCTTCCCACAGTAACCGGAACTGACTTTGATTCAAATAAGGCACTTGATGAATTGATCGATCTCCTTCGCACTTAAGGTGAAGCAAGAAGGGGGGCAATAATTCTCCTCCTTCTTGTTGACTTTTCTACCCCTTTCCCCCTCCTCCGTCTCCGTCTCCTTCTCCTCCATCAACTTTTTATGGTGGAGATCTTTCCTGATCTTCAAATCTTCCAAGTCTTTCCTTGCCTTCGACCCATCCTTGGTATTCTCCGGCATGTTCATCAGTGTGCCAAGCAAGCTCTCGAGGACATTCTTCGCGATATGCATTGGATCAAGGCAATGAGGTGTGTCACGATTGGGCCAGTACTCCAAGTCCTAGAAAACAGACCTCGTTTTCCATAACTTCAGCAACGGCTCCGGCGCCTTTATGATCTTTCTCGACGCGGGGCATTGTTCCCAGTTTCTCAACAACTCGTTGATTTTGGTGCCGCTCCTCTTACGTGGAGGTCCTCAAAGCTCAGCCAACCCATTGAATAGATCTCCACGCTTTCTCCACGGGTCATCCTTCTCAAGCCATCTACGATGCCCCATGTACACGATTTTCCCAGACCCGCCATCTTTCGTTGACGTAAGCTGATGAGACGTTGTATCATCCATGCACCTCGTGCATCCGCAGTATCCGTGGCACACTTGGCCTGAGGTGTACCCGTAACCGAGATAGTCGTGCACCGTCACCATCAACGCGGCTCTCATATGGAAATATTCTCCTTTGCTGGCGTCCCATGTCCATGCTGGTGTTTTCCATAACGTGTCTAGTTCCTCTTGTGGAAGCCCCATATACAGGTTAACACTATTTCCCGGTTGTTTCGGCCCTTGAATCAGCATGCTCATGTGTATGTACTTTGTCTTCATGCACTTCCATGGGGGGAGGTTGTACATCCATACAAACACGGGCCATGTGCTGTGGTTGGTGTTCTGGTTTCCAAACAAATTCATGCCATCGGTACTCGCACCAAGCACGATGTTCCTTATATCCTCTGCAGCAGATCCATATACGGCGTTGAATGCTCTCCACTGGCTACCATCTACGAGGTGTCTCAGCCTCGGATCATCTCCTTCGTCGGGCTTCTTCCTCTCCGCGTGCCAGCGCATGAGCTTTTCTTCCTTAGGATCTACGAAATACCGCTGCAGACGGGGAGTGATCAAAAAGTACCATACAACTTTCTGAGGAGCTTTCTTTCCTGCCTTCTTGTATCGAGAAGCATTGCACACTAGACAACTGGTTTTTCCCGTGTGCTCCCCCCGATAAATGATGCAATCATTGATGCATGTGTGGTACCTAATGTGCAACAAATCAAAAGGGCAAACGATTTTCTTGGCTTCCTCGACACTAGTAGGACACAGGTTCCGCACGGGAAGAACTTTATTATGTAGAAACTTCAAATGCTCATCGAGGCTTTTATCTGTCCATTTGTTTTTGGCCTTCGTCTTTAGAAGTTCGAGCGTGAAACTCAAGCGGCTCACCTCAGGATCGCAATCGTCATACAATGGAGTCCTCGAGTCTACTTCAAGTTGTGCCAGCTTGGCCTCCTCTCTAGAAGCAGCTCTCTTGCTAGTCGTACTCTTGCGAAGGAGGTCTCGAACATGAGGGTCCTGCACGACTGCACTTAGTAGCGTCGAAGACTGCGGCATGACCACCACCTCTTCTCTGCCATGTCCGGACTCTTCTTCGCCGTGTCCGGAATCTTCTTCGCCGCTATCGTCTATTTCAGACTCTTCCCCGCCGACATGTCCGGCGCCATCGTCCTCTTGTCGATCGGTCATCTCTTCGTCTAGCCCCATGTCGTTATTCCCTGCCATGTGGACATCCTCATCATCATCATCTTCTTCACTTATCCACTTAGTATAGCCATCCATGAAACCATTCATCAGCAGGTGCGCCTTCAAAGTGCCACGATCAAAAGGGTCCAAAAGGACTCCTTCCTTGCATCTTGCACATACACATCTAATTCTAGTCCGATTATTTGCATACATGTCCATCACCGCGGATTGCATGTACCGCTCCACCGTCCATCCAC
The DNA here is from genome assembly GCA_021605205.1 of Aegilops longissima. Taxonomy (NCBI): domain Eukaryota; kingdom Viridiplantae; phylum Streptophyta; class Magnoliopsida; order Poales; family Poaceae; genus Aegilops; species Aegilops longissima. The sequence continues at coordinate 393,245,941 of CM038677.1, read as the reverse complement.
TCACCTTCATGACTGACTGCACGGTATAACGAGCAAAAGGGTTATGAAATAAATAATGCATGCTTCGAAGTCATATATATAAAATTTTGGCATGACCTTGCCTAAAAATAGGAGATATGAGTTTGCTCGAAATTCACTGAAATAGAAATAAATTGAAATTTCAGCAAAACATAAGCAACTCGAGGCCATGTCACTAGCACAAATATCTCCACATATATATATACATACATATATACATACATATATATATATATATATATATATATATATATATATATATATATATATATATATATATATATATATCCCAAACGCATATATTCTCATTCACACACATATTCCTATTCTTGAAATGAACAACTTTTTAATCACCTATATATATATATATATCTCCCGAGAGAGACTGAGAGCACGCGGTTAATTAGATGATGAGAGAGAACGATCGACAGAGCACGTGTGGTTGGCTAAATAGCTAGCTAAATCTAGTTGCTGGGGAGGAGAGGTGAATCTAGCTAGCTAACTAATGGAGAGGTGTTATGGTGGATGGGGGCATTAATGGGGGAGAGAAGAGAGGTGTAGGAGAAAGAGAGAGGTCATTTATGGAGGAGGGTGCCATTAATGAGGAGAGAAGAGTGGTAGGAGGAAGAGAGAAGAAGAGAAACAATGGTGGAGCTAGAGTGGAGAGGGGAGAGGGGAAAGGAGGGGGAGAGAGGACAAAGTGGGGGAGAGGAGGGGAAGGGGTGGAAAATGTGGCACCAGCCGCAACTAGCAGTAGCGCTGCTTTGCAAAAAGCGCTGCTGCTATTGGACTTAGTAGTAGCGCTTTCCAGGAAAAGCGCTACTACTAAGTGGGGCCCACTAGCAGTAGCGGAGCATAAAAAGAGAGCGCTGCTACTAAACTGTTAGTAGTAGCGCTTTTTTCAGACAAATGCTACAACTATTTAAAACGATCGGTGGCCTTATGTCGGTCCCACATAGTAGTAGCGTTTTTTTTGCCTGGCGCTACTACTATGGAGTTACTAGTAGCGCCTTCCTGGAAAAGCGCTACTGCTAAATAGTAGCAGCGTTTACTTCTTTCCAGTGCTACTACTATGCTACTGTGTATAAGCGTTTTCCTAGTAGTGTTAGGTCCCATGCAAGAAATGGGAATGAATTTCAAATACCAGGGCACCGTTCATTGCCGGCAAAACATTGAGATGCCTGGTTTTTAAATTCTTGTAAATCCAAAACTTGTCTAAAATTCATGAAACTTGGCATGCTATTATGGAGCGGCATCAACATGTTGTGGTACAGATTTTGTCCCATTTGGGGCAGGTTTGGATATATGCTTCTCACAACAAGCATGATGGTTTTCGGTAGGGAACGTCCCACCTTTGGGGGCGAAATGATATCCATTGCCTCTTATTGCTTTCAAATTTTTTCTCGTGTCAACATAGAACAACAGGAGTGTTGTATGAATTTTTGTGATTTTTCGGGGTTCGTTTGGACATTTTTACGCATTAACTTAATTTTCAATGCATTTATGTGCATAATTAAAATTTGAACTACATGCACATGCTCTAGTGCATATAAATTGGTTGAAAAATCAAATCTGTGTCCTTGGGTGCATGCTTAGGTCCCATGCAAGAAATGGGAATGAATTTCAAACACCATGGCATAGTTGATTGCCGGCAAAACATTGAGATGCCTGGTTTCTAAATTCTGGTAAATCCAAAACTCGTCTGAAATTCATGAAACTTGGCATCCTATCATGGAGCGGCATCAACATGCCGTGGTAAATTTTTTGTCCCATTTGGGGCAGGTTTGGGTATATGCTTCTCACAAACCGGAGCTTCTCACAACAACCATGATGGTTTTTGGTAGGGAACGTCCCACCTTTGGGGACGAAATGATATCCATTGCCTCTTATTGCTTTCAATTTTTTTTCTTGTGTTAACATAGAACAACAGGAGTGTTGTGTGAATTTTTCTGATTTTTCGGGGTTCGTTTGGACACTTTTACGCATTAACTGAGTTTTCAATGCATTTATGTGCATGATTCAAATTTGAACTACATGCACATGCTCCAGTGCATATGAATTGGTTGAAAAATCAAATCTGTGTTCTTGGATGCATGCTTAGGTCCCACGCAAGAAATGGGAATGAATTTCAAAAACCAGGGCACCGTTGATTGCCGGCAAAACATTGAGAGGCCTGGTTTTTAAATTCTAGTAAATCCAATAACTCGTCTGAAATTCATGAAACTTCGCATGCTATCATGGAGCGGCATCAACATGCCATGGTTCAAATTTTGTCCCATTTGGGGCAGGTTTGGGTATATGCTTCTGACAAACCGGAGCTTCTCACAACAAGCATGATTGTTTTTGGTAGGGAACGTCCCACCTTTGGGGACGAAACGATTTCCATTGCCTCCTATTGCATCGAACAACAGAAGTGTTGTGTGAATTTTTGTGATTTTTCGGGGTTCGTTTGGACATTTTTATGCATTAACTGACTTTTCAATGCATTTATGTGCATAATTAAAATTTGAACTACATGCACATGCTCTAGTGTAAATAACACTACAAAAAAATACACTTCCGTGATGATACGTGTTTGTCACAGTAGGTCGCTTTTTTGTCATGCACGTACATCCATGACAAATTTATGACAGAATCAAGATAGTCATACACTGTGTTTGTCGAGAAGTGTTCCATGACATTACCAAAATTATCATCACGGAAGTGTCCACTTCCATGACGATAAATCGCGCGTCACAGAAGTGCTTTCGTCAAGGGTGACCGACACGTGGCATCCACCGTAACGGAACGCCGTTAAGCTATCGGGTCGGGTTTTGGATTCGATAACCCATTAACAGCCCCGACCAATGGGGATTTTCCACGTGTAAAATCATCATTGGCTGGAGGAGACACGTGTCGGTCGCGCTGGCACAGTGTCACTCATCCAATGGGCCGACAGCGCTTATGATATGTTGACACGTGGACCGTCCCATCAAGTTTAAATGGGCCGGCCCAACTGAAGGCCCACAAGATTTTGCGGACCATAATGGGCCGGGCCAACTAAAGGCCCACGAGATTTTGCGGACCATAATGGGTTGGCCCAACTAAAGGCCCACAAGATTTTGCGGGCCATAATGGGTTGGCCCAGGTAAAGGCCCACAAGATATTTGTGTGCCATAATGGGCAAGCCCAGGTAAAGGCCCACAAGATTCTTGCGGATCATAATGGGCCGGCCCAGCTAAAGGCCCATGAGATTTCGCCGACATTAATGGGCCGGCCCAGCTGTAGGCCCACAAGATTTTGAGTACCCTAGTAGGCCGCCCCATTAACTGGCTGCTATGTTTTGGGCCAAATGCCGGCCCATATTTGATCCGGTCCATTAATGGCCTGCCACGCTCCGGGCCTAATAGTGGCCCATATGAGATCCGGCCCGTTAAGAGCCTACCACGTTCTGGGCCAAATTACGGCCCAGATCTGGTCCGGCCCTTTAAGAGGCTTTGGGCTCAATTATGGCCCATATCAGATTCGGCCCGTCAACTGGACACTATGCTTTTGGGCCCACTTGCTAAAGGCCCACTTAGTAATTCGTCCTGATATTAGTTTTGGCCTGTTAAGGGCCTGTTTAACATTTTGGCCCTATATTAATTTCGGCATGTTAAAAGCCCGTCATATAGTTGGGCCTAACTACGGCCGGTTTGCATCCAGCTCGCTTTCATGGCCGATATCTGATTGGGCCAAACAAGGACCGAGACAATTTTGGCCTGTTAAAAGCCCGTGATTTGATTCGACAATCATGGGCCGGGGTTCATTTCGGGCTGCTGCCGGCCCGTGAGCTATTCGGCTTGTTTCGGGCCCAACCTACATCGTGATTGCATGACGGCCCGATTATGTACCGTAATTTTATGGTTTGGCCGGTGTACTGCGAAGACAGGATATATATACAGTAAAATAACTGCAGTATCATGAATAAGAAAAAACATAGACTATACAATAAAGAAATTACGGCATATTACATCCACTGGGCATCAAAGTTCGCCACTATGATAATAAAGCACAAGCAGACGGCAGATTACATACACTGGGCATCAAAGATCGCCACCAGTGCAAATAAACATGCTGACAAAATAATATACAAAACCGATAGCACTTCAATAGAGTTCAAGAAAGGTTAGCCCTACTGGAGAGCTGCAGCGCAAGCAGCTGAGCAAGATGATGAGACTGCGCTTGTTCAACACTTATATCTTCCTCACATAAAAGTATCAGTGCTGACAATTCATCACATTTATTACTGACGAATAAAGTGACACAGTTTAAAATTGCATTAACACAATATAGTATTGTTCAGGTCAAGACATGGCAGGAAATGACATTGTGAAGGAGATGGCAGCTTCACGACACCACTGGATTACAGATCAAGAACTCATAAGTATCAATGGTTAGTGTGTTGTCAATTTATACCATTTCAGATTGGCAAATAAAGAGACTGTTTAAATAATAGTAGAATGATATGACATTGTTCATAGTTAAGACATTGCAGAATATGACATTGTGCTGTAGTGGGTAGGTTCACCACACCACTGGATTACGATGAAGAACAGAAGCATACATGTAGTGCAAAAGAAGATCACTTGCTCTGTATAGTTTAATTTACATGGTATGAAGAAGGAACTTGGTTGTACAACTGAAAACTTAAATTGAGAAAGGACAAACTTTTGTTTATGAACTACATAATAAACTTTAAACAAGAAATTTGATGCAAACACAAAAAATAAACAGCTGTTGCAGTCATGCCTAACCAAATATATACAACAAAGTTTGAAGGCTTGAGATGGATAAACTTACATTATTGGTGAAGACATGCTCTATAAAGGCCTTGTCCATGCTGATGGGGGGCAATTCAAGAAGTTTACAAAGGTTGACGCACAAGCAGTGACTGTTGGATGGCCATCCAACGGCCGTCGTGCTTCTTCAATCTCTGCTCTTCCTGCTCCAGCCGCTCAAACTAGCGCCATGGACTGCTCGCTCCTCCTCCCGCTGGCCGGCTCTTACGCGCGAGGCCTCACCGCCCCATCGATTCCCATCGCTGGCCTAGCCATCCCTCTACTCACCCACACCCCATCGTTATTCTCCGACGACGGCAGATTTAACCAAGACCCTCCTCAGTCAACAGACTTCTCCGCGTGGGAAACAATTGCGAGTCTTCCCGCCTCCATGTCGTTCCCTTCCTAGGCCTCGCCGTCGTCCACCGCCCTGGTGCTCTCGGCGTGGCCTGGTCAACGTGGTCAACGACCGACATGCATCTGAAGTGGACTGTACGTGGAGAGGCCGACAGCTAGGTCCACGGCCGCACACAAGGAAAGCCTCCTTATTACGCGCAAAATTATGATTCCTCCACCTAACATCAGGGACCCACCGAAACGGCCTCTGTATTTCGCGAAAAAAATGTTACTGCCGCTGACAGCTCGGACCCACCAGCTATATCTTCGCACGCAAGGAAGTGCCTCCTTATTACGCACAAAAAAATGAATACTCCCCCGTTAGCTGGGACCCAAAGATAGTGGCAGGTTGACTTGTGGGCCTACTAAGTTGATGGGGACGGAGGGCTTTGTCAACTTAGTCAATATGCACGATTCTAGCTCCAAAGGACCGCACGATGTCCATCCAACGACCGTAGTGCTTCTTCAACCTCTGGTCTTCTTGCTCCGGCCGCCCAAACCAGCACCGGTCGTGCCTCGTGCTCCTGCCTCCCATGGCCGGCTGCGATGGCGCGGCAGAGGCCTCACCGCTTCTACTACTCCCACTCGCTGGCAGGCCATCCTCTACTCACCCACACCCCTGTTATTCTCATGCATCGCAGCCTCACACCATAGCGAACCGGTGAACCTCACTCCTCTCACGCTGGGCATCCACTGCCGCGTCTTCCCCGGCTCCACGTCGTCCCCTTCCTAGGCCTCGCCGTCGTTCACCGCACTGGTTCCCTCGGCGCGGTGTGGTCAACGTGGTCAAGGAACGGATTCCATCAGACGTGCACTGTACCTGGAGAGGCTGACAGCTAGGTCCACGGCCGCAGCAAGGAAGTGCCTCCTTATTACGTGCAAAATAATTATTCCTCCACCTGACAGCGGGGACCCATCGGACGAACCACCATATTTCGCGAAAAAAAAGTTTCCCCCTGACTGCTGGGACCCACCAGCTACATCTTCGCACGCAAGGAAGTGCCTGACAGTCGGGACCCACCTGGTCGAAGCATACGTAGCGTTGTCATTCTGGTCGCGAACGTGTACATACATATATACTGGTGGATGTAGAGGCGCGCACTTGTCGTAGTAGAGGCGCACACATAGCATGTACACGTACGTACAACAGCCAGGGTGCAAGAAAGAAAATACGACCACGTATGTGTACATACGGGCGGGGTCTCGAACGCCTACTCGCGCATACGTACGGCCAGGGCTTGTGTACATGGTTGGGTCGGAACGGAGAAACAGCGTCGTCGTCATGTTCATGGGGAGGCAACGGAATGCGTCGTGTTCATGGGGAGGCAACGGAATGCGTCGTGTTCATCGGGAGGCAACAGAATGCGTCGTGTTCATCGGGAGGCAACGGAACGCGTGGGAGCCAACCGGCTGGGTCGGGACGGAATGCGTGGTCATGTTCATCAGGAGGGCTTGGACGGAACAGGCCATGGAAACGAGGCCTGGCGTATCGCACAACGGAGGAAACGGCCTTGTGTTCGACCGGCCACATTCGAAACGTGATCCTGTTCGTCAGGAGGGGTCTAGCGTACCACAAAACGGAGGAAACGGACCTCCTACAGTCGAAACGGGGGTCCTGTTGATCGGGAGGGGTGTGGCTTACCGCAAAACGGACGAAACGGGCCTCCTACAGTCGAAACGGGGGTCCTGTTGATCGGGAGGGGTGTGGCGTACCGCAAAACGAACGAAACGGACCTCCTACGATCGAAACGGGGGTCCTGTTCATCGGGAGGGGTGTGGCGTACAGCAAAATGGGACTCCACGGGATACTATTCATCTCCACCATCGACCTCCTCCAGCCTCCACGGGCTCCCGTTCATCCAGCCTCCACCGTGCGCTACTTCACCGGCTACTGTTCAACCACCCCTCCACCGTCTACTATTCATCTAGCCCTCCACACCACAGGGTCCTGTTCAACCACCCCTCCACGGGCATCCCTCCACCGTCTACTGTTCATCCAGCCCTCCACACCACGGGGTCCTGTTATACCACCCCTCCACGGGCACCCCTCCACCGTATACTGTTCATCCAGCCCTCCACACCACGGGGTCCTGTTCAACCACCCCTCCATGGGCACCCCTCCATCGTCTACTGTTCATCCAGCCCTCCACACCACGAGGTCCTGTTCATCCAAAGGCAACGCCGCCGCTCAATGTTCATCCAACTCCTCCCCTAAACACTCATCGCTCATCCAATCGATCGGCTTGATTAGCAGCAGAGCGGCGAATCGCCGATCGGGTTCGATTAACAGCCATCGATTGATCGCCGGGTTCAAGAACGCGTAGTCTGCAGGCAATCGCCGGGTTCGATTAGAGCCCAACGCCGCCGGTTTCATTAGAGCTAACGCCACACACACGCGTGCGTATGTCTCACGAGAGAAATGCGATCACTCGGCCCCGACCTCCCACCGTAACTGGAACTCCCTGAAATTTTCCTTGCCCTTGCTTCTACCACGGTTTTTCCGTCATGGACGGCCCAAAGAATGTCATGCAGATCGTCTCCGCCCGCCCCAGACTTAAAAGCCCATTTTCTGTCATGATTTTTTGTCATAGAAGTAGGAGCCCAGCACATCTATGATGATACGGGTTTTGTCACAATTATAGTCATAGAAGTGTCATATGTATGACAGAAAAAAATTCGGTCGGCTCAAAATGTTACGGATGTGTATTTTTTTTGTAGTGTAAATTGGTTGAAAAATCAAATATGTGTCCTCGGGTGCATGCTTAGGTCCCATGCAAGAAATGGGAATGAATTTCAAACACCAGGGCACCGTTGATTGCCGGAAAAACATTGAGATGCCTGGTTTTTAAATTCTAGTAAACCCAAAACTCGTCTGAAATTCATGAAACTTGGCATGCTATCATGGAGCGGCGTCAACATGTCGTGGTACAGATTTTGTCCCATTTGGGGCAGGTTTGGGTATATGCGTCTCACAAACGTGAGGTTCTCACAACAAGCATGATGGTATTCGGTAGGGAACGTCCCACCTTTGGGGGAGAAATGGTATCCATTGCCTCTTATTGCTTTCAAATTTTTCTCGTGTCAACATAGAACAACGTGAGTGTTGTGTGAATTTTTGTGATTTTTCAGGGTTCGTTTGGAAATTTTTATGCATTAACTGACATTTCAATGCATTTATGTGCATAATTCAAATTTGAACTACAAGCACATGCTCCAGTGCATATAAATTGGTTGAAAAATAAAATATGTGTCCTTGGGTGCATGCTTAGGTCCCATGCAAGAAATGACAATGAATTTCAAACACCAGGGCACCATTGATTGCCGGCAAAACATTGAGATGTCTGGTTTTTAAATTCTAGTAAATCCAAAACTCGTCTGAAATTCATGAAACTTGGCATCCTATCATGGAGCGGCATCTACATGTCGTGGTAAATTTTTTTTCCCATTTGGGGCAGGTTTGGGTATATGCTTCTCACAAACCGGAGCTTCTCGCAACAAGCATGATGATTTTCGGTAGGGAACGTCCCACCTTTTGGGACGAAACGATATGCACTGCCACTTATTGCTCTAATTTTTTTTCTCGTGTCAACATAGAACAACATGAGTGTTGTGTGAATTTCTGTGATTTTTCGTGGTTCGTTTGGACATTTTTACGCATTAACTGAGTTTTCAATGCATTTATGTGCATAATTCAAATTTGAACTACATGCAGATGCTCCAGTGCATATGAATTGGTTGAAAAATCAAATATGTATCCTTGGGTGCATACTTAGGTCCCACGCAAGAAATGGGAATGAATTTCAAAAACCAGGGCGTCGTTGATTGCCGGCAAAACATTCAGGGGCCTGGTTTTTAAATTCTAGTAAATCGAAAACTCGTCTGAAATTCATGAAACTTGGCATGCTATCATGGAGCGGCATCAACATGCCGTGGTACAAATTTTTTCCTATTTGGGGCAGGTTTGGGTATATGCTTCTCACAAACCGGAGCTTCTCACAACAAGCATGATGGTTTTCGGTAGGGAACGTCCTACCTTTGGGGACGAAACGATTTCCATTGCCTCTTATTGCTTTCAATTTTTTTCTCGTGTCAACATAGAACAACAGGAGTGTTGTGTGAATTTTTGTGATTTTTCGGGGTTTGTTTGGAAATTTTATGCATTAACTGAGTTTTCAATGCATTTATGTGCATAATTCAAATTTGAACTACATGCACAAGCTCTAGTGCATATAAATTGGTTGAAAAATAATATATGTGTCCTTCGGTGCATGCTGAGGTCCCATGCAAGAAATGGGAATGAATTTCAAACACCAGGGCACCATTGATTGCCAGCAAAACATTGAGATGCCTGATTTTTAAATTCTAGTAAATCCAAAACTCGTCTGAAATTCATTTAACTTGCCATCCTATCATGGAGTGGCATCAACATGCCGTGGTAAATTTTTTATCCCATTTGGGGCAGGTTTGGGTATATGCTTTTCAAAAACCAGAGCTTCTCACAACAAGCATGATGGTTTTCGGTAGGGAACGTCCAACCTGTGGGGACAAAACAATATCCATTGCCTCTTATTGCTTTCAAAAAATTTCTCGTGTCAACATAGAACAACAGGAGTGTTGTGTGAATTGTTGTGATTTTTTGGGGTTCGTTTGGACATTTTTATGCATTAACTGAGTTTTCAATGCATTTATGTGCATAATTCAAATTTGAACTACATGCACATGCTCCAGTGCATATAAATTGGTTGAAAAATCAAATCTGTGTCCTTGGGTGTATGCTTAGGTCCCACGCAAGAAATGGGAATGAATTTCAAAAACCAGGGCGCCGTTGATTGCCGGCAAAATATTGAGAGGCCTGGTTTTAAATTCTAGTAAATCCAAAACTCGCCAGAAATTCATGAAACTTGGAATGCTATCATGGAGCGGCATCAACATGCCATGGTCAAATTTTGTCCCATTTGGGGCAGGTTTGGGTATATGCTTCTCACAAACCGGAGCTTCTCACAACAAGGATGATTGTTTTTGGTAGGGACCGTCCCACCTTTGGGGCCAAAACGATTTCCATTGCCTCCTATTGCTTTCAAAAAAAATTCTCGTGTCAACATCGAACAACAGAAGTGTTGTGTGAATTTTTGTGGTTTTTCGGGGTTCGTTTGGACATTTTTACGCATTAACTAACTTTTCAATGCATTTATGTGCATAATTAAAATTTGAACTACATGCACATGCTCCAGTGCATATAAATTGGTTGAAAAATCAAATTTGTGTCCTTGGGTGCATGCTTAGGTCCCATGCAAGAAATGGGAATAAATTTCAAACACCAGGGCACCGTTGATTGCCGGCAAAACATTGAGATGCCTGGTTTTTAAATTCTAGTAAATCGAAAACTCGTCTGAAATTCATGAAACTTGGCATGCTATCATGGAGCGGCATCAACATGCCATGGTACGGATTTTGTCCCATTTGGGGCAGGTTTGGGTATATGCTTCTCACAAACAGGAGGTTCTCACAACAAGCATGATGGTTTTCTGTAGGGAACATCCCACCTTTGGGGGAGAAACGGTATCCATTGCCTCTTATTGCTTTGAAATTTTTCTTGTGTCAACATAGAACAACAGGAGTGTTGTGTGAATTGTTGTGATTTTTTGGGGTTCGTTTGGACATTTTGATGCATAAACTGACATTTCAATTCATTTATGTGCATAATTCAAATTTGAACTACATGCACATGTTCCAGTGCATATAAATTGGTTGAAAAATCAAATCTGTGTCCTTGGGTGCATGCTTAGGTCCCATGCAAGAAATGGGAATGAATTTCAAACACCATGGCCCAGTTGATTGCCGGCAAAACATTGAGATGCCTGGTTTTTAAATTCTAGTAAATCCAAAACTCGTCTGAAATTCATGAAACTAGGCATGCTATCATGGAGCGGCATCAACATGTCGTGGTACTAATTTTATCCCATTTGGGGCAGGTTTGGGCATATGCTTCTCACAAACCGGAGCTTCTCACAACAAGCATGATGGTTTTCGGTAGGGAACGTCCCACCTTTGGGGACGAAACAATATCCATTGCCTCTCATTGCTTTCAAATTTTTTTCTCGTGTCAACATAGAACAGCAGGAGTGCTGTGTGAATTTTTGTGAATTTTCGGGGTTCGTTTGGACATTTTTATGCATTAACTGAGTTTTCAATGCATTTATGTGCATAATTCAAATTTGAACTACATGCACATGCTCTAGTGCATATAAATTGGTTGAAAAATAAAATATGTGTCATGCTTAGGTCCCACGTAAGAAATGGGAATGAATTTCAAAAACCAGGGCGTCATTGATTGCCGGCAAAACATTGAGAGGCCTGGTTTTTAAATTCTAGTAAATCCAAAACTCGTCTGAAATTCATGAAACTTGGCATGCTATCATGGAATGGCACCCGACATGCTGTGGTATTTTTCATGTCCATTTTGAGGGAAGGCGGACTCGAATAATGACAGCCAACAAAGGCATTTTACAAAAATATCTGCCACTTTAATATCTCAAATGTTTGTATAATTCAAACCGTGTGCGTTTTGTTAACCATTGATGTGACGCCACGTGTCATGGTTTTAATGGCTGTAGGAGGTGCCGTGCGGACAGCTGCTTGACCTTGACTGAACGGGAGGCATGCGAGCGCTGTCTGGTGTGCAGGTTGCCCGAGAGGCGTGCAAGCTGTCCTCGAGTGCGCAGGCTCACCGGGAAGCGTGCGAGCTGTATGCTGCGCAGGCTCACTGGGAAGCGATCCCTTTGATTTCCATGGCCGCCCGCCTTGCTCGCATCCTCTCCATTAATGGCGCCCAAGCCGCAATTTAATTCTCTTCTTACATATAAAACACTCATCGCAAACGTTTTAGTTAGCACACCCGTATGCAAACTGACAGCTTCCCCAGGAAGACAAGAGAAAATGTGCCGAGCAGGATTTCTGCAGCTCTTGATCGCAAACGTTTTAGATAGAACACCCGTATGCAAAGTGAGAGCAGCGCAGGATTTGTGCATCCCTTCAACGCAAACGGTTGTTTTGGATGACCCGTGTGCAACCACGTACAAACAATTTGGTAAGATTTGTCAATCCTTGTAACACTGCGATTTGTCAAAATACGAAGCTAAAAATCACTAGCAGTATCTAATTTTTGCAACTAAAATTCAGTAATTAAGCATAGACTTCATTCATAGATTAAGCAGTCGTTCTTAATTTATACAAACAGTTCAACTCGACAGCTGAACCGACCAAACTTTTCCCCAATTGTTGCCAACCACGTACTGAAATAGCTAGTTCAACTATATATACTAGCTAATTTTAAGTACGTTGTACAGTTCCACCAGATCTATAGTCAGATGAACAACGTTTGCGGTTAATAAAAAACGTTTGCGATTTAATTACCTACTATACCACCGTCCTGGTTTATAAGTATGATAACTAATAAAATACGAATGCATGTCGCCAAAGATTATATAGTTGGAATTGTATTTAAAAATAGTCTCCAATTATATAATTTTTAAAACATGCATTAACATTTTGTTGGTTAAATTTGAGGGCAAAGTATGGCATAGAATATAAAGGAGACTATAGACTAGACGGAGGTGGTAGCACGCAGCCGCTCTCTATGCAGCGACGCAACTGTCGGTCGGCTTTTAGGCGACCATTTCCTGCGTGTTAAACTGCTCTTTGCCGGTGGTTGCTTGCGGTTCAGGCGGCCGCCGCGCGCTCTGCTCGCGTCCCGCTGCGCGCGCTCTGCTCTCGCGTCCCTTCGGGTGCTCTGCCCTCGTCCCTCCACGCGCGCTGCCAGTGTTTGGGGCCGGAGCACGATCATGCATGTTCGTGTGCAAGAGCTTGCGCCGGGCGCGGCGCGACAAGGCAGTTACCCGCTGCAAAAACTGCCATGCGGACGCGCCGAGAATCCATGCCACCCGGCCCCCTTTTATTCATGCGGCCATTTACCTTCATCTCTCGTATCACACGACACAATAAGCACACCCACGAGGACACATACAGAGAGGACATCCGGCGGTTCCAATGGCGCTCCCAGCGGCCGATGACGACAACGGTGGGCAGTTCACCACGCATCACGTAGTGGACAACCACGTGAGGGGAAGGCCCTCTCGGTGGTGTACATGAACGATCCGGTCTCGGTGGAGAGCTCCATCCAAACTATGGAGCAGTTTCTTGCCGAGGACAAGTACCGAGTGGTCGGCTTCGACCTCGAGTACACCATCGGTCGTGCCGGGCACGATTAGAAGGTTGTTGTCGCCCAGTTGTGCGTGCGACATGATGTCCTCCTCTACCACTTCCACCTTGCCACAAGGCCTTGCGAGCGTTTCTCCAGGTTAATCAACAGCTCCGACTACAGTTTCGCTACGGTGGACACCACCAACGATCTAAAAGCGCTCAAGGTTTCGGACTTGAAATTCCCGAATCTTGTCAACATCCAGCACCACTACAAGGTCTGGGGCAGCGACAAAAACAAACTAAACTCGCTGGTTGACCTTGCCTCGGCGATGATCGACCCCTACTACACGAAGATGAAATAAGAGAGCAATAAGGACAAGAACGCCTGGCACAGTGTGTGGCATGAGAGACTGGATGAACAACATGTCAAGTACGTGGCCATGGACGCGTACACAAGCTACGAGATGTACTGGCGGATAGTTGATATGAGGAACTGTCTTCTTCCTTACCCAGACGAGGGATCCAGCCACATAGCAGTGGCGGGAGCGTCACAAGAAGTAGATGACTAGACGATCGTTTCTCCTACTTTGGAATGCATGCTATTGTTTATGGAGGTGTGTGCGAATGATCTGTATAGTCACTAATGTAATTGGATGTTTATTTCAGTTATATATAAATATACATGTTATTCTATTGTAGACAGAGCAATTCACATGGCTTATTAGCAGCAATCGTCTGTGTCATTATTGGTCTTCGCACACATTTCTGATTACGGACATGTTTGCCGCGTATCACACACATCTTGTTCAGTTGAACCGTTTCCATTGTGTTGCCTAATCACACACAGTTCATCCCAGTGAACCGTATGCTGTATATCACACACGCCTTCATCTGGCTTCCCGTTTCTTTTGTGCCTCCTCATACCAAACAGTTAGTTGAGCTGAACCATATGCCCTGCATCACACACGCAACTAAATTCTAAACCGTGTTCGATGCATTTGTCATCGCAAACGTTTTGCACCTTTTTTGATGTTTTTTTACACCATCGTTTGCGATTATGGCATCGCACACAGTTTCGTCGTAGGGTCTCTGATCGTAGTGTCGCGTTTGGACCATCCTGCAGTAGTGTGTAGTGGTGTGAGACGTAGCTAGCCAGTTGGGTTGCCTCTGGATGAACAGTGCCCATTGTTGTCGCGCGTGCAATATGTAGAACGAGTCAAGACGTGGCGAGTCGAGCCGGTAGGGTTGGCTATGGATGAACAGTTCCTGGTGGGGATTGGATGAACAGGACCCTGGCCATGTGTAGGCGGTTGCCGCTGGATGAACAGGATACCGTGTTAGTACGTGCCTGCCGCTGGATGAACAGGACCTCGAGGAGGCCGCCACACACCCCAGCCGGCTGGGGGTGGATGAACAGGATCTCGTGGAGGCTGGTTGAATTGTAGCCGATGGAGGCTAGACAAACAGTAGCCCATGGATGAACAGTCACTGGTGGAGGCTGGAGAGGTTGACAGTGCACGAATAGTAGCAGGTGGAGGCTGGAGGAAGTCGAAAGTGGATGAATAGTATCCCGTGGAGTCCCATTTTGCGGTACACCACACCCCTCCCGATGAATAGGACTCTGTTTCGACCGTAGGCGGTCAAACAGAAGTCTGTTTCCTCCGTTTTGCGGTACGCCAGACCCCTCCCGATAAACAGGACCCCGTTTCGACCGTAGGACCTCGAACAGAAGTCTGTTTCCTCCGTTTTGCGGTACGCCAGACCCCTCCCGATGAACAGAATCCTGTTTGGATTGTACGCGGTCGAACTGAAGGCCATTTCCTCCATATAGCGGTACGCCCGACCCCGTTTCGGCTGTTCCGACCCAGGCTGTTGGCTCCTCTTGAACACGACGCATTCCTATCCAGGCGGTTGGCTGCCGATGAACAGGACGATGTCGCTATACGCGTTCGAGACCACGCCCATATGTACATACGTGGGCGTGTTTTTTGCAGAGTGACTGCCATATGTGTACTGTATTTAGAGGGGACTGCCTGAACTAATACCGCTCCTTACTCGGCCACGGTTCATCGTGGCAGACAGACCGATCGACCGGTATGTACGTACACGTCTACAACCACACAGACAACGGTATGTATGCTTCGACCTGGTGGGTCCCAGCTATCAGGGAGGATAAGAACACACTTCCTTGCATGCCAAGATAAAGCTGGTGGGTCCTAGCTATCAGGGGGAGGAATCATTTTTTCGCGTAATAAGAAGGCAGTTTCTTCCATGCGAAGATGTAGCTGGTGGGTCTAGCTATCAGCCTCACCAAGTACAGTCCTCTTTCGACGGCAGTCGTTCATTGACCACGTTGACGACGCCACACCGAGAGCACCAACGTGGTGGACGACGGCGCGACCAAGGAAGCGAACAAACCGGAGCCGGGGAAGACACGGAAGTGGATTTCCACGTGCAAGGGAGTACGAGGGTTGACTGGTTCGACTGTGGTGTGAGGCTGTCGCCACCGGAAAATTACAAGGGGTGTGGGTGAGTAAAGGGAAGGCCTGGCCAGTGGTGGGAGTAGGGTGGGCCGGCGATGCCTGTTGATATGTCTCCAACGTATCTATAATTTTTTATTGTTCCATGCTATTATATTATGTGTTTTGGATGTTTTATATGCATTAATATGCTATTTTATATTATTTTTGGGACTAACTTATTAACCTAGAGCCCGGTGCCAGTTTATGTTTTTTCCTTGTTTTTGAGCTTTGCAGAAAAGGAATACCAAATGGAGTCCAAATGGAATAAAACTTCCGCGATGATTTTTCTTGGACCAGAAGACACCCCGTAGACTTGGAGTCCAAGTCAGAAGAGCCACGAGGCGGCGACAAGGGGGGGGGGGGGGAACTCCTAGGGGTAGGGCACGCCCCCTGCCTTGTGGGCCCCTCGTGACTCCCCTGACCTAGTTCTGCCTCCTATATATTCACGTATACTCCCAAACCACCAGAAGTATCAACGAAAACACTTTCCCACTGCCGCAACCTTCTATTCCTGTGAGATCCCATCTTGGGGCCTTTCTGGCATCCTGCCGGAGGGGGATTCGGTCACGGAGGGCATCTACATCAACTCTATTGCCCTTCTGATGAAGCATGAGTAGTTTACCTCAGACCTACGGGTCCATAGCTAGTACCTAGATGGCTGCTTCTCTCTCTTTGATTCTCAATACCATGTTCTCCTCGATGTTCTTGGAGATCTATCGATGTAATCTTCTTTTGCGTTGTGTTTGTCGAGATCCGATGAATTGTGGATTGATGATCAGCTTATCTATGAATATCATTTGAATCTTCTCTGAATTCTTATATGCATGATTTGATATCTTTGTAATTCTCTTCGAACTATCGGTTTGGTTTGGCCAACTAGATTGGTTTTTGTTGCAATGAGACAAGTGCTTAGCTTTGGGTTCAATCTTGTGTTGTCCTCACCTAGTGACAAAGTAGGGGTAGCGAGGCATGTATTGTATTGTTGCTATTGAGGATAAAAAGATGGGGCTTACATCATCACTACTACAGGATACTGCTAACGCGACACTACGATCAGAGACCCTTTGCCGAAACTGTGTGTGATGCATTAATCGCAAACGATGGTGTAGAAAAACCGTCAAAAAGGTGCAAAACATTTGTGATGGCGGAGCCATCAAACATGGTTCAGATTTTAGTTGTATGTGCGATGCAGGGCACATGGTTAATCCATTCAAAATGTTTGCGATGAGGCAGAACAACAGAAATAGGCAGCCATATCAATGTGTGTGCGATGCAGGGCACACAGTTAATCCATTCGAACTGTTTGCGATGAGGTAGAACAATAGAAACAGGCATCCATATCAATGTGTGTGCGATATACAGCATACGGTTCACTCGGATAAACTGTTTTCGATAGGGAACACAACAGAAATGATTCAACTTAACAAAATGTGTGTGATATGCGGCATACAGTTCACATGGATGAACTGTTTGTGATGAGCCAAAAGAACACAAACGAGTCATGTAAACAAGATGTGTGTGATACGTGGCAAACAACCGACTCGGATGAACTGTTTGCGATGAGAAATTACAACACAGACGGTTAATACAGTTAGTTCGTGTGCGATTCTGCGTGTACAAAAAACTTTGAAAAATGCAAACTAGTTGCTTGCGGTGGCTAGGAGTATCGCACACGATGCGTCTGCGAGTACTCGTGTGCGATGATTAGTAAGTTACACATACCTTTCCTTATGTTAACATGTGTGTGAATTTGCAATATGGGCAGTTAATATGCGAATGCCTTCTGGACATCAGGCACACGCTTAAACTCAATGAACTGTGTACGATACTAATACTTTCCTTGAAAATTTAAGAACTTGGGTAACAGTATTTGAGTAACATATATATAGTGGTTACACTATTCGACAAAAGGAGGATCTTCGTAACACGGTTTTGATAAACATATGGTCCATATCTACATACTTAACATAGTAACAACTATCACATTTTAAGAGGCTAAGGGCCAACAACCATATGGTCCATATCTACATACTTAACATAGTAATAGCTAGCACATTTTAAGAAGCTGAGGGCCAACAACCACAACTATCCGCTGGAAGCAGCTTGATCACGGTGACTCAGCATCTCGTCAATGAAAAGGAAGATCCCTCCCGTGCCTTGGTAGATCATGAGTAGAACAGTGTCTCCAATTTTCCAATACGGATACATTGCCACGACAAGCGAGAACTTGTTGATTTGAATGTTTCCATTTCTGTGGGAAATGCAGACTTTGATCGGCTGATGACATTGGGGAAGTAAATATCCATGTTAATTAGACCAGGCTGTGGTGCATGCACTAGAATTTTATTGCCAGCTTTCAGTTCATAACACTTGGAAATTTTTCTCCAAAGGTCCGCGTTAAAATAGGAGTGACCATCTTTATCAAGTTTTACGCTAATGATCATTGTAAATGCATGCTGCATTGTCAATATGACATCCTGGGAGTCATCAACAAAGTAAAGCCCAAGATTTCCTTCTACTCCCGTTCTTGCAAAGCAAGGGATGTACTGCTTGAAATGAAAATTAAGATCGTAAATTAGATATATTGAAATAACAGAGCAAGATGCAAATATGGGAGTAACTGATAGAACAGATCAATATATAGATGAAAGCAAAGTACAAAAATATAGAATTAAAAATAGATAATGTAACAAATATTTGATGCAAATATATAGATAATGTAGCAACAAACGGTATATGTTCACAAAATTAGGTCATGCCGACCGTGGTAGGTTGAGATTGAACATAGCGAGCGCTCCCTGAAGTCATCCGGAATGGTGAGATAGAACTTCTCTTCCGACTGGCCACGACCACACTTGCCCAATTTGTGCTCACACTGTGGACACATGAATGAACACCCACGAATCAGCTAGAACAAAAATGATTCCACGACGATTTCCGCCAGCTGATTAACAGCGATGGACGGACTGCAATAAGAGATGAGTGAATATTTTGCTAAGTTGATTACCATCTCCATGAGAAAAATCCCCGGCCCAATCCCGCAGAAAACCCTAGTCGACAAGAGTCTAGAATGTCGGTGCAGATAGGCGGTGGAAAGTGGTAGGGGCGAAATCTCGTGACATTTGGAGCGCGACCTACGCCCGCCGACAACAACCGTCGAGCTTAGGGTGGCTGCCATGATAGAAGTTGAGGTGCAGACTTGCGGAGGAGTCCACGTTGAGTGGGTGGGGACGAAGGGCGAGTGTTTTCTTTTTCCTTTTGCATGTGTGCGTGAACACACACGATTCACAGAGGCGACGGAGATGAATCATGTGCGATAGTAAATCACCGAGATTGAATGGGAATCCAAATTTCCTTTGTCCTTCATCCATGAGTTTTTTCCTATGATGAACATAAACCCTGCTAATCACCGTGTTCAAATTTGACACTTTTCCGGGTTCATTTACAATATTTAGGGGATTATGTGCATTTTGTAGGCACTAATGCACATAATTCAAATTCAAACAATTGGTGCTTGAAAATGTGCACAAGAATGGTCTGGAAAAACCATACTCGTGGTATTTAGTAATTTCTCAAGCCTTTTACAAGGAATGGGCAGAGATTTCAAGGGAATGCATGGCAATAGTCAACCACAAATGCGTCATTTACTGGGTTATCAACTATAGAACGATGATATACGTGCTTGAAAAACATGACGCCTGGCATGGTACCATGGTATGAGGCTAAAATCTAAGAAGGTTTGATTTATCTCGTCATGCATGCCCTTCATAAATCGAACCATCACCGAGGAAGTTCAATGCTTTCGAGAGAGAAATAACCAAGATTGAAGGGAAATCCAAATTTCCGTCCTAGTTTGTCATTCAGTTTTTTTCCAACGATCAACATACCGCCTCAAATGCAACGTGTTCAAATTCGACATTTTTTCGGGCTCATTTACCATATTTAGGGGCTTATGTGCATTTTCTAGGCATTAATTATGCACATAATTCAAATTCGAACAATCGGTGCATGAAAAGGTGCACAAGAAGGGCAAAAATTTGAGAATGTTTTCCTTATGTCGTCATGCACGCCTTTCAAAAATCAAACCATCACCGAGGAAGTTTCATGGTTTCGAGGGGGAAATCACCAAGATTGAAGGGGGGGGGGTCCAAATTTCCTTTGTCCTTTGTCCATGAGTTTTTTTCTACGATGAACATACACCCTGCACATCACCATGTTCAAATTTGGCACTTTTCCCGGTTCATTTGCCATATTTAGGGGATTATGTGCATTTCCTAGGCATTAATGCACATAATTCAAGTTCAAACAATCGGTGCATGAAAGGGTGCACAAGAACAGCCTGGAAAACCATGCTCGTGCCATTTAGTAAATTCTCATGCCTTTTACAAGGAGTGGACAGATATTTCGATGAAATGTGTTGCAATAGTCAACCACAAATGTTTGTTTGTTGGGTTTTCAACTATAGAAAAAATGAAATAAATGCTTGAAAAACATGACGCCTCGCATGGTGCCATGGTATGACCTCACCATGCCCTAGTTAAAATTTGAGAAGGTTTGGTTATGTCGTCATGCACGCCCTTCATAAATCGCACCAACACCGAGGAAGTTCCATGCTTTCGAGAGGGAAATCACCAAGATTGAAGGGCAATCCAAATTTCCGTCCTAGTTTGTCATTCAGTTTTTTTTCAACAATCAACATACCGCCTCAAATGCAACGTGTTCAAATTTGAAATTTTTCCGTGCTCATTTACCATATTTACGGGATTATGTGCATTTCCTAGGCATTAATGCACATAATTCAAATTCGAACAATCAGTGCATGAAAAGGTGCACAAGAACGGTCTAGAAAACCATGCTTGTGTTATTTAGTACATTCTCATGCCTTTTACAAGGAATGGGCAGATATTTCAAGCAAATGTGTGGCAACAGTCAACCATAAACGCGTCATTTACTGGGTTAACAACTATACAAAAAATGAAATACATGGTTGGAAAACATGACACCTCGCGTGGTGCCATGGTATGACCTCACCGTTCCCTGGTAAAAATTGGAGAATGTTTTCCTTATGTCGTGATGCACGCCTTTCATAAATCGAACCATCACCGAGGAAGTTTCATGGTTTCGAGGGGGAAATCACCAAGATTGAAGGGGGATCCATATTTCCTCTGTCCTTTGTCCATGAGTTTTTTTGCTATGATGAGCATACACCCTGCAAATCACCGTGTTCAAAGTTGGCACTTTTCCGGGTTCATTACCATATTTAGGGGATTATGTGCATTTCCTAGGCAATAATGCACATAATTCAAGTTCAAACAATCGGTGCACGAAATGGTGCACAAGAGCGGCATGGAAAACCATGCTCGTACCATTTAGTAAAATCTCATGCCTTTTACAAGGAATGGACAGATATTTCATTGAAATGTGTGGCAATAGTCAACCACAAACGTTTGTTTATTGTGTTTTCAACTATAGAAAAAATGAAATAAATGCTTGAAAAACATGACGTCTGGCATGGTGTGCCATGGTATGACCTCACCATGCCCTGATAAAAATTTGAGAAGGTTTGGCTTATGTCTTCATGCACGACCTTCATAAATCGAACCATCACCAAAGAAGTTCCATGCTTTCGACAGGGAAATCACCAAGATTGAAGGGGAATCCAAATTTTCTTCGTTCTTTGCCCTGGAGTTTTTTTCTACGACGAACATACACCCTGCAAATCACCGTGTTCAAATTTGGTTTTTGTCCGAGCTCATTTACCATATTTATGGGATTATGTGCATTTTGTAAGCATTTAGCGCATATAAATCGCATCCAGCTACAGCTGCACGGGTGTGATGTGAGGGACGTGGATTGCCGTATGATCGCGGCGCATCCTACGGTGCACACGTGCGATCCGCGTGGCTGGGGTTCCGGCCAATCATAATGTAACACACAATAGGTTCAGTGCACACTATTTCCGGAAGCGACGTAGATGATCCGTGTGCGATAATGAATGAGCAAAATTGTAAGGGAAGCCAAATTTCTGTTGTCGTTTGTCGTTGAGCTCTTGAATACCACCGCACTGTATGGCTGCCCAGCCCCTCTGTCGGTGTCAAAACTGGCGGATCTCGGGTAGGGGGTCCCGAACTGTGCGTCTAAGGTCGATGGTAATAGGAGACAGGGGACACGATGTTTACCCAGGTTCGGGCCCTCTCTATGGAGGTAATACCCTACTTCTTGCTTGATTGATCTGGATGAATATGGGTATTACAAGAGTTGATCTACCATGAGATCATAATGGTAAAACCCTAGAAGTCTAGCCTGTATGATCATGATTGCCCCTATGGACTAAACCCTCCCATTTATATAGATACCGGAGAGGACTAGGGTTGTACAAAGTCGGTTACAGAGAAAGGAATCTTCATATCCAAACGCCAAGCTTGCCTTCCACGCCAAGGAGAGTCCCATCCGGACACGGGTGAGAGTCTTCGATTTTGTATCTTCATAGCCCACTAGTCCGGCCCATGTCCAACAAGCCGGATGTCCGAGGACCCCTTAGTCCAGGACTCCCTCAGTAGCCCCTAAACCAGGCTTCAATGACGAGGTGTCTGGCGCGCAGATTATCTTCGGCATTGCAAGGCGGGTTCCTCCTCCGAATACTCCAAAACATCCTTCGAACACAAAAGACGTGTCTGGCTCTGCAAAACAAGTACCACACACACAACCGCAGAGAGTATAATATTTCACAAGTCCAATCCACTAACAACTTTTGTAGAGTGATGCCACATCACCACCCGGTCATTATTTTGAACCGTTTTTTCGGCCTGCCGCTCCATGTTTCGAGATGCGATTTCATTGGCACGTCTTGTTAAAGCAGAGATCGTGTCCCCTTATTACGTGATTCTCATCAATACGGGTGTGGGTAATCCAACCGTGCCATCTGCACGGCCCTTGGGAAACAGGCGAGTGGATAGGCGCTTGATATTCACTGCCTTTATAAGGGGATAAGGATCCACCCCCTTTCGCCCATGCCTTCTCTCTCTGCCCACCCATTCTCGAGTTCCAGCGCCCAAGTCCTCATCTCTTCCACCTCAATAAAGCACTCCGATCATGTCCGTATCCGGAGCGCAGGGCAAGTGGATGGTCTCCTTCGTCAAGGAGAAGGACATCACCAAGCTCCGGGAGGCCGGATATTTGGCCAAGGAGGTCGCCCACCGGCCTCTGACCGAGGGACAGATTGTCCCTACCCCGGAGCCCCATGAAAGGGTAGGTTCATCCCTCACTTCATCCACGGATTGGATTTTCCCTCCACCCATTCATTGGCGGTCTTATGTTCTACTACGGGGTGGATTTCCATGATCTGGCCCCAACTCCTTCCTCAACATCTCGGCATTTATTGTCGTGTGCAGGGCCTTCCTCCGCATCCCACCCCACTTCGGACTGTGGCTCAAGATATTCAATGTGAAGCTGAAAGTGGTGGATAGTCAACACGCAGAGTGCGGAGGCGCCATGGTGAGCAAGATGCCCAACGTTACATGGCCTAAAGGTACCTTCATAGAGACCGTAAAAGGGTGGCAACAGTTGTGGTTCTACGTCACAGAGCCTCGTGACACTATCTGGGCCGCGGCTCCCGAATTTAGTCTGGGGCCCCAATGCGGCTCACCTCCTGGCTAGAGAAGGGTCTGGACTGGGCTTCGTCAGATGAGCTGACGTCAGTGCAGACACGTATCAAGAGCATGGTGGACAAGAACATTAAGCTCGTCAACATGATCCAGGTGATGCTCATTCGATGGATCCTTCCCTGCCAGCGCTGAACTTGCCATTTGTGGGAGTTTGACCCGGCCGAGCACCACACCTTGCAACAATTCTTTGGCACCACGCACGAAGATATCTAGAAGGTGCTATTCAAGGGAAACCAGACGTGGCCAGAGACGACCGAGGACCACGGTCATGACCTGACTCATCCAGCCAGTCCAGTGAGTTCTCCATATTACGCAGTATATCTTCCACCTGTATATTCAAGGAAGATTTCTAAGCTTCCCCATTTAACTATTCAGGGCTGGACAAAGAAGGCGGAGGGGAGCCGGTGTCCGGCTCCGCTGCCCGAAGACCCAGCTATCCCGCGTCTGACGAAGATGCTGGTTTCGGCGCCCTACCAGGCGCCAGAGAAGAAGGCCAAGAAAAAGGCCAAGGAGACCAGAAGTGGTCTCTGTCGCAAGGGTGCTTCGGATGTGACGTCCAAAGACACCGAGACTCACTCCTCCGCTCCTGAGGAGGGGGAGGAGGAGGAGGAAAGCAACTCTCTCCCTGAGGAGGGAAGGAGAAGAGGGCGGCCTCCACAAATCTGGAGGCAGATGCGTCCAAAAAGGGGAAGGTCTCCCTCGCGAATAACTCCGTGTGGGACATCGATAGCAGCCCAGAGCGGCGCCCCCGAGATAAGCCTCTGGCCGAATCGAGAGTACTCAAAGACCCTGATGCATTCATATATCAGCCTCTTTACTTCGTAGTTTTAACATGTTGAATCATGCACTTACTGTCCGGCTCGTTCCGACCTCATGCTGGCCCCGAAGGTGATGGACAGCGGGTCCCTTCCGGCGGCCTCCTCTCCCAGGGCCATGGATGACACCGAGGTGTTGTCCTGAAGGATCCCAGGCCAGGGAGAGATGCAAGAGGCCATTAGGGCGGCACCAGAGGGTGAAACCTCGGCCGCCGGACACATGGGCGAGCAAATCACCATGGATACTGGCGACGGGGGCCATATCCAATTCGGCCCCCAGCCGAATACGGTCCCACAGACCTATACGGCTCCGGGATCCGGCAAGCAGCCTCCTTCGAAAGAAGGAGGTGTGCCCATTCCGCCAGTGACCTTTGTCCAACCAGAGGCACCGGATACCCTACTGGAAGTGTTGCGAAGTGCTTCCATTGTTGAGGAACACCGTACACTCATGGGTACGGTGATTGAGAAGATTCAGTCCGTGAAGAGCGGACTGACCGAAGCCTGCACCAGCCTTCTGACAGGCTTTGAGGTAAGCGACACAATTGTATGAAAAGAATGCCATAGTATAGACAGTAGCCCCTGAGACTCTGTCCGGTGTTTCGGAAAGAAAAGTTGGACAGAGTATCAAATAACTTTCGCAGGAGACTAACTGGACATGTATATGTGAATAAGCAGGCATCGTTGCTGGCTGCGACTTCTCATGCTGCTGAGGTCTCCGGACTGAAGCAGACTCTGGAGCGGGCCGAGGAAGAGCTCAGCCGAGTGAAGAAGCAACTGGAAGACAAGCAAGGTATGTAATGACCTTCTGTATAGCAGAAAGGGTGAATGATTTGTGTTTGACCAGAGTGCCATGATGTTTGTAGGAGAGGCGACCGAGGTGGAGGCCCTCAAGAAGGCGCTGGCCGAGGCCCAAAAGAAAGCGGCAAAGGAGCAAGCCACCCGTGAAAAACATGAGGCCAGGGTTGATGAGGTCCAGCAGGAGCTCCAGGACGCCGTGAAGAAATGAGAGTCCTTGGAGCGCAATATTGCGGATCAAGAGGCCAAACTCGCCAAGGCTCGCCAAAGCGCACAAGTTACCCGGGTTTAAGCCCAGGGCGCCCTCCAGGAAATCCAAGAGGCCAGAAAAATCACGGCGGGTAAGGCCTTCATTATGCGGAGCAAATATGTGAAGAAGAGGTATATCTTACTAACCCGGATTTGGAGTTCTCCAGGAGCGTTTGCGGATTTACCGCTTAGTGTTGTCGACGCTGCGGAGTTCTTCCGAGCCGAAGAGGGGGGCTCGACGGAGAAGCTGTTCTGGTCATAATACCTTGCGCCAGAACATCCGATGCCCTTTAGCGACCAGCTAAAACAGCTGGTCGAACTACATAGGGTGGCCGAACTAGCCATGAAGGATTTGATAATCCGGATGTGGCCTACCGAAGCCATACCCAGCAGTTACTTCGGGCTCGTGAAGCGGCTGGTCAATGCCTGCCCTCGACTTGACGTCATCAAGCGGTCGGTCTGCATTGAGGGTGCGCGGATGGCCTTCGCCCGCGTCAAGGTGCAGTGGGCGAAGATGAATGCCGTCAAGCTCGCGACTGAGGGACAGCCTGTTGGCAAGGAGCACCGCATGCCCGAGCGTTATTTTGATGATGTCCTGGAGGGATCCCGTATTGTAGTGCAGCAATGTGCTAAGAGACATAATTTTTGAATGAATACATTCATGTTATCCTGTCCTGTATGGTGAAACAAGACTGATATGTAATATAATGCTTGTTTATTTTTGAAATTTCACCTCCTGTGCGGCCGTTTTTATTAATCTGAGAGTTGGCAGTCGTCGGCCTCAACCCCCACGTAGGTGGTATGGAGGTGTTCGGGTTGGAATCTAAACACTCTTGATCCGAAGGTTGGTCCTTGAAGGTGTTTAGCGCAACGAACCAGGCAATCAGACAATGTAGCTTTATCACCCTCACATTGCCATAGGAGTTCGACAATAGGAATTTAGGCGCAGCCCCTAGTATTTGTGAGTCCGAACTAGGGTGCTGTAAACACCTGATTGGGTAAAGACCGATTCATCGCATAATGCAGAAAAAATCGCAAAAGATTTGTAACCTCCGAACACCTGACCGGCTCACGCTGCATCATGACAGTTAGTTTTTGGCTTTCTCTACTGAGGTGCTCATCTGGATAAACTAGGACACAATCGCAGTACTTCTCCCTTTACTACCCTAGCTGATAGAGCGGAACGTAAGGTAGTAAGCACAGGAGCCGGGCAACCCAACTATTGCCCAAAGACATGATTCGGAGCCAATGCATATAATGCTAAATTCGGGGTGCCGAACTGTACTGTAAAAGTGTTCGGACTTTGTTGCCATAGTATGGAGCGCCATGAAGCCCCTGGCGAATTAAAGCATACCAGAGTGTACGGGTGCAATTGATAAGATTATCAAGAAAAAATGAAGTAATAAGCTAGTGCCGCAGAAGTTGGGCCGCAAACAGTTCTCATTATAATTTAGTTAATACGTTAAAGCGTATTTGTACAAATAGGGTGATAAGGAACCTGGCTATTTAACATGCCGAGACCAAGGGGGAGCTGTGTGCAGATCCTGAAAACAGGTAGGACGATCGTCGAAGAGAACGTCTAGAGATTCCCCACACGTCTGTGCCGCCTGCCACATTGGTGTATCCGTCTGTTGAAAGGACTAATGATCAGACCGCCGCTAGGGGCCTGCGGAAAAGAAACCTGAAAATGATACAAAGAAAAAGTGAACGTATGTGTGTCCGGGGAAGGTCGAGTCGTATTGTGGACCACAGTCTGGTTATGCCTCCGTCTCTGCCCATGGTATTTTGAGTGCGTAGTTATGTACGCGCGGTACATATGCCGCCATTTGGTCAGGACTGAGATGGACGCCGAACTGCTAGTCTAAGTCCTAATGAGCCGTACTGTCAAGCTGCGGAGTAGTCCGGACTCGTTTGATAGTGTGCGGGAGCTTGGCCGCTAAATTGAGATTCTGCCTTAAAAGGCCGCTCTGTACTTCCGCTGCCAGGGCCGTGGTTTCTTCTTCAGTACGGAGGGAGCGCTCCATGTTTCCATTGACTGTTATGACCCCGCGTGGTCCGGGCATCTTGAGCTTGAGATAAGCATAGTGTGGCACCACATTAAATCGAGCGAATGCGGTTCGTCCGAGCAGTGCGTGATAGCCATTTTGTGCACTGTATCCTGATAGAGCAGGTTAAGGCTGCTGCCCCATCCATGAGGACTCGCGTGAGGTGGAATCCATCGATTATTGGGTGAAGGACCAGTGTGGCTGAACCGCCGTGGCGGATGCTAGTTGGATTGTCCCTGCGATCGAAAGTGATCGGGCAGGACGACCATGGGTTGAATTTTGGGGCAACTGGCTCTATCGCATAGACGTCCCTTAGCGCACGATTGCACTCCCTCTTGCGGATATGGGTGGCGTATATCATGTTCACCATTTTGACCTGAGGGGGAAATTTCTTCTGCCCCCTTGTGTTCGGTGGACGGGGCTCCTCGTCATCGTCCTCACTTTGCGACCCCTTCTCCTTGTTTTCGGCATTTATCTTGCCGGCCTGCTTAAAGACCCAACAACTTCTGTTGATATGATTGGTTGGTTTATCAGGGGTACCTTGTATCTGACATGGGCGATCGAGGATGCGGTCCAAGCTGGATTAGCCTGGATTGTTCCTTTTGAACGGCTTCTTCCGCTGGTTGGACTTGGAGCCACTGAATCCGGCATTGACTTCTGTGTCAACGGTATTGTCAGCGTTGCTTCGACGCTTGTGTCTGTTGCGTCGGGGCTTGCCGTTGCTATTTCAGGCTTCAGAAGTGCCAGGCTCGCTTGTATTGTTATTGCTACGGGCTAGCCAACTATCTTCTCCCACGCAAAAGCGAGTCATAAGCGTCGTGAGGGCTGCCATGGACTTTGGCTTTTCTTGGCCGACGTGTCGGGCGAGCCATTCATTGCGGATGCTATGCTTAAAGGTCGCTAGGGCTTCGGTATCCGGACATTCGACAATCTGGCTCTTTTTAGTTAAGAACCTAGTCCAGAATTTCCTGGCTGACTCTCCGGGCTGTTGGACTATGTGACTTAAGTCGTCGGCATCTGGAGGTTGGACATATGTACCTTGGAAGTTGTCGAGGAAGGCGTCTTCCAAGTCCTCCCAGCTGCCAATGGAGTTTTCGGGCAAACTGTTCAACCAGTGTCAAGCTGGTCCCTTGAGTTTTAGTGGGAGGTATTTGATGGCATGAAGATCATCACCACAGGCCATATGAATATGGAGAAGAAAATCCTCGATCCATACCGCGGGGTCTATTGTCCCATCATATGATTCGATGTTCGTGGGTTTGAACCCTTCTGGGAATTCGTGTTCCATTACTTCATCGCTGAAGCAAAGGGGGTGTGCGGCACCTCTATCTCGGGCCACGTCGCGAAGTAGCTCGGATGGAGTCCGTCTGCGGTTTTCGGCCCGGGCGTGAATATGCTTGTCGCGTCCGGCTGGGTAGCCATCGTCGCATGTCGGGGCACGCCCCCGTGATCCATAGATCGATCTGGTCTGTCCTGCTCTACTGCCCAGGTCGTGCCGCAGGTCATATGTATATCCCTGAGCTGTTTTATCTCCGCCTTTACGGCGAGGTGGTATGGGCTGGTGTTCGGCTTGAGTTGCCGCTTTGTCCTGGCCACGTGGTGGTCGATCAGCCGCATTACGCGCTGATGGTACGGCTCAAGTGCCTCGTCGTTGAATTCAGGTAGCAATTTGCGCTCCGGGTAACTTTTGGTTGGGCGCTCGAGGCAGTATTCCTCGGCCGCCAGGACATCAGTCCATCTATCGTTGAGCAGATCTTGATCAGCTTGAAGCTGTTGCTGCTTCTTTTTCAGGCTCCTTGTAGTGGCTATTAGCCGGCGCTTAAAGCGCTCCTGCTTGAGAGGTTCCTCAGGCACGATAAAATCTTCGTTGTTGAGGCTCACCTCATCCTCGGAGA
The DNA here is from genome assembly GCA_021605205.1 of Aegilops longissima. Classification (NCBI taxonomy): domain Eukaryota; kingdom Viridiplantae; phylum Streptophyta; class Magnoliopsida; order Poales; family Poaceae; genus Aegilops; species Aegilops longissima. Next base: position 393,216,544 of record CM038677.1, on the reverse strand, counting down.
GCGGAAGATAATTGATGTCCTCCGAGTCTTCGTTTCCGGCCTGTTCATCAGGGCTGACTCGCCCATCTTCCCGTTCGTCCTGTTCGGAGGTTGGCTCGATGGGGTCTTCATTGTCTTCAGCATCGTCTAGAGTATTGTTTTCTCCTGTGCCGGTATTGCTGTCTTTTCCACGGCGTGACTTGGAGCGGCACCGTTGTCGTCGGTGCTTTGGTTGTATCTCAGGAGGTTTATCCTCAACTGGGTCTTCTTTGTCATCGTCGTTATTCTCTTTGGGTGTATCCACCATGTACACGTCATACGAAGAGGTGTCCGTCCAGCTCCAGTAAATGGCGGGTTATGGGCCTGCTCTTCTCCGGCATCGTCGTTCATACCGTCGATGTCTTTAGAGTCGTAATCGAGCATGTCGGTTAAGTCGCCGACAGTGGCTATAATGTGGGTGGTGGCTGGGAAGCGAAATTCCCCGTCGTCAGCCCCCAGTTCAAACCAGATATAATTCGGCTATGAGTCCCCTGCTAAGGAGATGGTTTTTAATGAGTTTAGCACATCGCCTAAAGGTGAGTGACGGAAGATGTCCGCGGCGCTGAATTCGACGACCGGCGCCTGATCAGGCTCGACGGACGCGGATGTATGTGGTTCGGAACCTGTGGCCGGAGACGAATCTGAGGTTTCCGTGACGCAGATCCCGCTCGAGGTTGGGTCTGTGTGCAGTTCCAACGCCGCTAAGTCTGCGGCTTCCATGGCGGGGTTGAGCTTCCCGTCCACGGATGGCGCAATCTGCTCCGGGTCTGGGGCCGGAGCATTTACAGGCGCTATTTCCTGGGTATGGTCCGATGACAGATTTAGGTCATGTTCATCGCGGTGGCAGGGAGCGGCTGCCGTGGACTCGAATCCGTTGAAGATCAAGTCTCCGCGGATATTAGCAACGTAGTTCAAGCTTCCAAACCTGACTTGATGGCCAGGGGCATAGCTGTCGATCTGCTCTAGATGGCCAAGCGGGTTGGCCCGCAATGCGAAGCCGCCGAATATGAAGATCTGGACCGGGAGAAAGACCTCCCTTAGGGAAGCATCGTTGTAGATGATTGACGGGGCCATCGATCCTTCTAGTGACGACACAGTGGAACTCTCAATGAAAGCACCAATGTCGGTGTCAAAACCGGCGGATCTCGGGTAGGGGGTCCCGAACTATGTGTCTAAGGTCGATGGTAACAGGAGACAAGGGCACGATGTTTACCCAGGTTCAGGCCCTCTCTATGGAGGTAATACCCTACTTCGTGCTTGATTGATCTTGATGAATATGGGTATTACAAGAGTTGATCTACCACGAGATCATAATGGATAAAACCCTAGAAGTCTAGCCTGTATGATTATGATTGCCCCTATGGACTAAATCCTCCGGTTTATATAGATACCGAAGAGGACTAGGGTTGTACAAAGTCGGTTACAGAGAAAGTAATCTTCATATCCAAACGCCAAGCTTGCCTTCCACACCATGGAGAGTCCCATCCGGACACGGGCGAGAGTCTTCGGTTTTGTATCTTCATAGCCCACCAGTCCGGCCCATGTCCAATAGGCCGGACGTCCGAGGACCCCTTAGTCCAGGACTCCCTCACCCTCCGTCCCAGAGCTCTCTCCAGGCGCCGTCCATGGCACCGCGGCGCACAATAACTGGTAAGGAAGCGATGGCATCCCGCCGCGCCGCGTTCCTTGCCGCCCGCGACCGCACACATGGTAAGGAAGCGATGGCATCTCGTCGCGCTGAGTTCATCACCGCCGACAGCCACATAGTTACATGGGCGGACTTTGAGGCTGCCATGGCCGAATGGGTGGTGGATCTAGAGGCGGCCAAAGCCGCACAGAAGGAGCATAAAAGGTAGAAAGCAGTCAAGAAAAGAGAGTCCCGCTGCCGCAAGAAAGAAGTGGCCGCACGGCATGGTGAGGAGAGCTTGGCGGAGATCGAAGCACGGTGGGCTGCCGCCTACAAGGCCGGGAAGGAGAATGCCAGCGTCTGGCCAGCATGCCCCGATTGCAGCATGTGAGAAGTAGTTTAAGTTGGTAGTATTAGAGAAAATTACCAGTAGTACTTTAAGTTTGTAGTATTAACGTACAATGTCGGCAAGAGCATCCTTTGAGGGCTTTGAGCGTTTATTAGCATGTGTGCCCGTGTGCTTTTTTTGCGTTAATCATTAGAAGATAAAAAAACGCACGGTTTCTATGTCATACCCATCTGCCATTTTTTTGCGTTAATGATCCATAAGTAAGTTAACTGTGTGATGTTTCCTAATAAACCAGGCGTACCATTGACAAAAAAATCAACTACACGTGTACATTTTTTTGGAGACGGGATCTGCCAATTTTTTGTTTTCTCGCACAGGAGTATTTTACGCGCCTCGGCTGCGTTGTGTGTTTCCCCCGCCCAAGTTTCAAGTTTTGCAGCGAAATTTTCATTAGGCGCGCGATTTCAGAATTTATTCCTCCGACCGCATCCCCACCCATCAAATTTCCTCAGTATCTCCCCCCTGCCTCCCCCTACCGGCATGCTGCCGCAACCACAGCTTCAACCACATCTACGTTCTTCTCGGATCCAGTCAGGTAACCCATCGATCTCTATCACAGCCCCGGCCTGATTGCTTAAATGGCACCTGGGAAACATCCTCATGCCTCCATATCCCCTCCGCCAAGAGCTGATGGCGGTCCATGGTGCGATGGCCATTGTGCGTGTGACCCGGAGGAACACCTCACATACGCCGCCGCCAACATGGTGCAGGCTCTGGCCCAGATGAAGTGCCCCTGCGACTCCCCTCAGGAGTTAACAGGTAAGTTTTGACCAGCTAAATCTTACCAATACCACTTGCAACGGCTATGATTTGTACGGTTGATGTATTAAGCATGTTCGTGCCTTATTTATTTCAGTACTGAACACTGTGTGATGTTCAAATATTACCGTGTCCAGCTCAATTTCACCAATACCAGCAACAAACTTACAATACATGACTCAGGATATCACTAGAGATGCTGCCCATTTGCTATTTTTAGTGGATGCTAACCCTGTTGTACTTAACATGCATGTCCATGTACTTACGCAGGGTCATATCGGCCGATGCTGTTGTTTCCCGTCGAGGTTAGCAGCATCCCACGTCTTACAGTGTTTCACATCATTTGTGCAATTGCAGTTTAACTTCTACCATTTACTGGTTGCCTGTAGGTACACATGTCAGTGGCACTGATCCATGCTTCGACCCGGAGGAACAGCTCACCTCTGCCGTCGTTGACTTTGGGCGGGCTCTGGCCAAGATGAAGTGCCTCAGCAACTACCTCTCAGGACTTACCAAGTATGTACTCACCAGTTCAATCTTACCAATACCAGTTGCAATTAATGGCTATGTTCTGTACGGTTAATGTATTAAGCATGTTCTAGTAAACATGTCTAACACATTTTAGCTACTTTCCCTACCTTTTTATAGACATCTGGGCCATTCTCTGCTCTGGGAGCACCTGCCTTGTGATGTTTAACTATGCCAATTGCATTTTTATCAGTAACGGTTTCAATGGCTATTAAGCCTGTTGCAATTTACAGTTGAATCCATTTTTAAACAGTTGTATTTCAATGGCTACAAACTTACAAAACATGACTTAGGATGTTGTTAAGCCTGTTGCAATTAACAGTTGTATCTATTTTTTAATCTGTCCCTTTACTACCATACTACTCTCCGCAATGAAGATATACTAGAGATGCTGCCCATTTGCTAATTTTGGTGGATGCTAACCCTGTTGTACTTAACATGCCTGTCCATGTACTTACGCAGGCTCATAATGGCTGTGCTATTGTTTGCCATCGAGGTTAGTTGCATCCCATGTCTTACAGTATTTCACATCATTTGTGCAATAGCAGTTTAACTTCTACCATTTACTGGTTGCCTGTAGGTACACATGTCAGTGGCACTGATCCATGCTTCGACCTGGAGGAACAGCTCTCCTCTGCCACTGCTAACTTTAGGCGGGCTCTAGCCAAGATGAAGTGCCCCAGCAACTGCCTCTTAGGACTTACCAAGTATGTACTCACAAGTTCAATCTTACCAATACCAGTTGCAATTAATGGCTATGTTTTGTGTGGTCGATGTATTAATCATGTTGTAGTAAACATTCCTAACACGTTTTAGCTATTTTCCCTACCTTTTTATAGACAACTGGGCCATTATCTGCTCTGGCAGCACTTGCCTTGTGATGTTTAACTCTGCCAATTGCATTTTTATCAGTACCGGTTTCAATGGCCATTAAGCCTGTTGCAATTAATATTTGTTCCATTTCTAAAGAGTTGTATTTCAATGGCTACAAACTTACAAAACATGAATTAGTATGTTGTTAAGCCTGTTACAATTAACAGTTGTATCCATTTTTTTACTCCGTCCCTTTGCTACCGTGCTACTCTTTCGCAATGAAGACATCACTACAGATGCTGCCGTTTTATTACCATTTGCTATTTTTGGTGGATGTTAACCCTGTTGTAGTTAACATTGGCTTTCCATGTACTTACACAGGGCTACAATGGTATTTGTTGTTGTTTGCCATCGAGGTTAGCTGCATCCCATGTCTTATACACCATCTATTCCTAAATATAAGTATTTTTAGAGATTCCAATATAGACTACATAAGGAGAAAAATGAGTGAATCTAGATTCTAATCTAAACTATATCTATAATTCTATATACATCCGTATGTAGTTCATATTGAAATCTCTAAAAATACTTGTACTTAGGAACATAGGTAGTTGTATTTTACATCATTTTTGCAATCTCAGTTTAGCTTGTAACATTTACTGGTTGCTTGTAGGTACGTATATGAGTGGTACTAATCCACGCTTCGATCCCTTTTGCATATGGGGAAATGAGATATTCATGAACAAGAGTCAAGTGAGGAAACTAAGAAAGATTGTTAGGCTAAATTAACGGGTGATTGGAATTAAGCTCTTTATTTACACTTTGTCCAAGACAACAGTGAACTTTAGGATGGTAAGTAATGTGTTGCCTTTCCCCCTGCCCACAACAAGTTACTCTATTAGACCTCAGTATCTGATTTTTTTTCTCTTTTCAGTGGTTTCCGAAGCTATTTACTGATGATTACCTTGCAAACTACATGACCGGAGTGGAGGCAACTAAGGCTAAAGTATATAATTCATGCTAACATGATAATGCTCTAGAAGTCTTCCAGAAGGCGGTGAAGGATGGGCGGGTGATCGTCACAAGGGGTTGGACAAAAGTGGTTCGTGCCTATGGCATGCAGGAAGGCACATTATGGGCATTCCGCTTCGTCAACACCATCGGCGGTCAAAATGATTTACACTTGTCTCTTCACCTTTACCGCATTTAAATATTGTGGTTCATCATAGTTAATTGCTGTCTAATCCTGTAATTACTGAACATATTGTACTAGCAATTTTATTTATGGATTCGTTGTTGAACCATTGTGCTGAGAATTTGAATTGCACGTTTCATATTTCAAAATATCTAATTCGAATAATAAATTACAGGCACAAATAAAAATATACAGGAGCTAATAAAATAATGTGCACATGGTTAGAAAGAAAACAGCGTGTGCGATGTCAAAAGAGAACAGACGGTCATGGAACTTTGCAAACGGTTCTGGCAGTAAAAGCGCTTGTGATGGATAGCCCAATGCCACACAATTTTCTTCATCAAATCGTGTGTGATGTAGTTGATAAAAGCAAATGGTTAACCAAGGCAGAGCGTGTGTGATAGTTACACCTTTCACACACGAGCCTATACATAAAACTGTGTGGGATGTACATACGAACGGAAATGTTTTCCCTGGATTGACTGTGTGGGATGTACATAAGAACGGAAACGTATTCATTGGATTGAATGTGTGTGATATACTACGAACAGAAATGTTTTTTTGGGATTCACCGTGTGGGATGTACATACGAACGGAAATGATTGGGTTTCGATGCCTCGCCCGAGCGCACACGAGCTCATTTTGCCCCAGCTTGTGTCCCAGGAGGGCCTATCCCCGACGGTTTCTGGGTCGTGTGGGTGTAGCGACCCGACCTCAGACGGTCAAGTCTCTGTGCTTAAGTGTCATCCCTGGATCGGTATGCTGACACACACAGTACTCGAGGATTTATAACAGAGGTAAATCACATGTGTAAAGTAACGTAAATACTATTACCTCAATCCATATAGCGGAAGTAACAACAAGGTTGTGGATTCCCATCAACACCAACGGCAAAGTTGAGTGTAGAAATCGTAACCCTAACGTATCACTTACTCGTCGTAAGATTCCTGCAACATGAGACGTTGCAGCCATATAGGTCAGTACATTGAATGTACTGAAAATTCACACAATAGGATAATTATGAATAATAACTATCACTACATGCATATATGGTTGGTGCAGGCTCTAAGTTTAATTTTGCATTAAGCTAATTTTTTCCTACAACAAAGGAATATATATTATTTAACTATAAAGTTGGTTGAAATATTGAGAAGGTTCCTCCAACTCAATCCCAAAATAGAAACATTAACCCAATCAAGTTAATTAAATAAAGTGTTGAGATCAACATGATAATCCAAATACCAAAGATTCGAGATGTCCATAACCGGGGACACGGCTAACCATGATTAGTTTGTACACTCTGCAGAGGTTTGCGCACTTTTCCCCACAAGACTCGATCTCCTCCGTTGAATTTCTCGCACTACATGATGTTTGAGAAACGGATGATCGAGACACAGTATTTCCAAAGCGTTAACTCTTTACTCTGGGTAGACAGTACCACCTACATCTGCTAGCCTACCACTGAAAGAGGTCACACAACATACTCAACTATGCCAGAGCCCATAATGGCTTGTGGTTGCACACGGAAGTTTCTAGCATGAATAATCTAATGATCCCTTTGAGCCTGGGTGGCATTCCATAGGGTGATCACATGGGTACTCCGGGATCCCCATGGGCAAGCACTGGGTTCTTCAGGTGCCCGTGCAAACCACTGGGTGCTCCAGGGTGCCCCAACCAATCCACCCATATGTTTATTAAAGTAGCCACCTTAAGTTAAACCTTAGTTAACAATAACTCCCACATCTTCCATGAATTCTCTCAAAACCAAACCACATCTACGAGCATAGCATAGCAGTAGGCATAACGTAGTAGTACCCAGGATTGAATGCAAGACAATACGTTCCTACCTCATCAACTACTTCCCAAAACCCACATGTTATCAATCCTACTCATGCAATGTTTGAGGGTTAAAACTAATGCATAAAAACTGGGTAATGAAAAGTATGATCAAAGTGTGAACTTGCCTTGTACTATTGATGAAGATGATTCGCACTCATAACTCCTGATAGTTCTATTCGTCACACTCCGGTCAATCTATCGTAAGCAATCAATAGTAACCACACATAAGCAATCATGCAAATGAATCAAAGAAAAGATCTCGGAAAACTTTGAAAACAAGCAATTAACTCTTGCAACAGAAAACAATTTCTAACAGTACCAAAATTAAGTGAATTTGGCCTTATCAGAAAGTTTAGGTGAAGAGCTTCGATTTGCAAAAAGAATCAACCCAATCGGAGTTACGAAACTCAAGTTATGATCAAAATAAGTTTGAATATGAATCTGAATAAATTTCGAAAATTTCAAAGTTGATGTGACAGGTGCTTTGGATAGGTGAAAACAAGACGAAACTATAAGCGCTTGTTTCATCTAATTTGGATGAACGAGTAAAAAGTTATGTCTATTTGAAAAATCAGGGCCAAGCTGTTTTACGGAAGAAAAATAGGTACGGCTAACAGAATTCTAAGTCTGATGTATAAATACAGAGACTAATTGATAATCTAATTATTCTACCAAACTAGTTTAGAAATAATAAACTATGGAAGTATATAAAAAAAGGACGAAAGATACCTTTCTAAGGTAGAGAAAAGACGACTTCGGAGATAGAAGACAACTTTCAGAAGTCCCACCGGAGAGGAGAAAAACTATTTTTCTTTAATGAATCTAGTCAAACCAAAATATATTGATTTAACCTGAATCGAATGATTTTTGGAGGCTCTATGGCTCTTTATTTATAGGTTGAAGAGATGCGTAAACATCTAAGGCTAGGCAATGTAGGACTAAACGTAGACGTAAAGATAAACGAAACACAGAGAAAATCGGCCGGCCGCGCGTACGAGCTGTAGTTTTTTTTTTAGCCTCAGGAAGAAAGAATAAAAAATCGAGGAAGAAAAAGGCTGGCTGGGCCTGGCCCATTTAGAAGAAAAAAATAAGATGAGGCGCCTGCTGCCACTATGCTACGCATGTGGGCGACATATAATTATCGGCCGCACGTACAGTTTTTTTATATATGCGTATTATATATCAAAATTTTCATAAAAACATTTTCTACAACATGAACATTTTCCTGGTGTCAAATAAAATCCACAAAAATTGAAATAAAGCAAAGAGTGCTAGTGTTGCAATAATACCTCATAAAAACAATTTTAAGAATATCAAAATAAATTCAAATTTATTTCCTCCAATTTTCTAATGTAGGGAATCATTTTACCCTAATTTCGGTATATTTTATTTTTGGGGAAAAATTATTTGAATAAAACCCAAATAACTCCAAATTGAAAATAATTTCAAAGGGACTTTAAATTTGAATTCTTTGAAAGTTCCAACTCATATTTCATATGTTTTGAAGAAGTCATTTTATCTTCTCTCATGAAAATCATTGAGTTGCATAAAGTTTTTGAATTGGAAATATTTACAAATGAAATTCAAATATTTTCAGAACCCTTTTCATTTTCAAATGGAAGAAGTCATGTCATCTTCTCTCTAGGGTTTTGTATCTAAAAAGAATTTGAATTCATGGAGATCATAAATGAAAAAATGAAAGTTTGGGAAAGTCTTTTTATTCCCTCTCATTTAACTTTCAAAAAGTTTCAAATTTCACTCAATTCCACACAACCAACCACACCACAATCAAACAATCAACCCAAAACTACCTATTTAATATAACATTCCAAAATTTAGAATTTTGGGATGTTACAGTGGGAAGGACCCCCCTATCACCCACACTCACTTGGCGACGGTTCCAAATGCCATCGCGGAAAGGGGTTAAAAACCGTTTGTATAGCACCTCGTTGTACCAGTGCATATTGCATGGGTGTATTCCTCTACATGATGTCATCTTACTTAAGGCGTTACTCCATTCTTCATGAACTTAATACACTAGATGCATGCGGGATAGCAGTCGATGTGTGGAGTAATAGTAGTAGATGCAGGCGGGAGTCGGTCTACTTGACATGGACGTGATGCCTATATTACATAATCATTACCTTGGATATCGTCATAACTTTGTGCTTTTCTATCAATTGCTCGATAGTAATCTGTTCACCCACTGTATTATTTGCTATCATGAGAGAAGCCTCTAGTGAAACCTATGGCCCCTTGGTCTATTTTCTATCATATTAGTTTCCGATCTACTATTTTGCAGTCTTTTACTTTCCCATCTATAAATCAAAAACCCAAAAAGATATTTTATCTTTTGTTTAGTTTTATTTATCTATCTATATCAGATCTCACCTTTGCAAGTGACCGTGAAGGGATTGACAACCCCTTTATCGCATTGGGTGCAAGTGTTTGATTGTTTTTGCAGGTATTGGTGATTTGTGCGTTGTCCCCTACTGGATTGATACTTTGGTTCTTAACTGAGAGAAATACTTATCTGTACTGTGCTGCATAGACCTTTCCTCTTCAAGGGAAAAACCAACGCAAGCTCAAGAAGTAGCACCTATGCGGTAGCACAGCCGGCCACCGGAGGCGGGAGCAAGCGTATGGCCGAAGCTGGTTTTGGCGGCTGGAGCAAGCAGATCAGAGTTGAAGAAGCAGCACGACGCTTAGATTTACATTCAACGGTCACTGTTGCTAGAATCATTTGCTGACTAAGTTGACAAAGCGATGCGTACACGTTAACTTAGTAGGCCCACAGGTGAGCCTCCAAATCGGGTGGGTCCCAGCTAGCAGCGGGAGGAATCATTTTTCTTACGCGTAATAAGGAGGCACTTTCTTGCGAAGATGTAGCTGGTGGGTCTGAGCTTTTAGGGGGAGGAAACTTTTTTTCCGCGTAACAAGGAGGCACTTGCTTGCGTGCAGAGATGTAGCTGGTGGGTTTCACCTGTCAGTGGGAGGAATCATTTTTTAGCGTAATAAGGAGGCACTTGCTTGCGCGCGGCCATGGACCATGTGGGTCCCTATTGTTAGCCGCTTCACGTGCATCCCTCTTCCGATGGCTATCGTTTTTTGACTACATTGACCACGCCGCATCAAGAGCACCAATATGATGGACAACCGCGAGGCCTAGGAAGGGAACGACCTGGAGCCGGGGAAGACTCGGCAGTGGTTACCCACGTGGTGGGGAGTACGAGGGTTTACTGGTTCGGCTGTCGTTACTGGAAAATAACAGGAGGTGTGTATAAGTAGAGGAATGGCCCCGCCGGAGATGGGAGTAGGGTGGGGCGGTGTGGCCTGCGGGCAGCACAGCCGACCATGGGAGGCGGGAGCAGGTAGTCCCACCGGCTATGGTTTGGGCGGCTAGAGCAAGAAGATCAGATATAGAACAAACAGCACGGCCGTTGGATTAATATCCAATGGTCACTGCTGCTAGAATCGTTTGTGGACTAAGTTGACAAAGCCTTGCGTACACGTCAACCTAGTAGACCCACAAGTCGGCCTCCAAATCTGTCGCAAACAGCATACAACCTGAAGTAATTTAAAAATTAAACATACCTTTATATAAAATCCAATGAAATTTTAGCCGCACAAAAACAATGAAATTTAAAATATCAAAAGCCGAAAGAAAAAAGTAATTTGGACCTAATTTCCTATTTGCTGTATTTTTTCATTTTATAGCCCATTTCTTATTTCTTATAGCTCATTTTCTGGGCAAGCCGAATGCATCCCTCCTTGTCTTGAAAGATTTCCTGCCCAGCAAGGCGTAGAAAAGCAAGTAGGCCTCCGTTGGGTATTCTGCAAAAAATAAAATAGCTGGGCTAGCCATTTTCAGAAAGAAAAACAAACTGGGATGGTCATGTGGTAAGCATTGAAATAAAAGTCTGGGCTAGACGGGCCACAACTTCTGCACAGCCCAGTTGATACCCTGCTCCGTTCCGAAAACAAAAAAAATATTGTGTGAGCTGCCGGGTCCCAGGTGTTAGCCGCTCCTTGTGCAGTTATCTCGCTTATTGACTACGTTGACAGTGGTGTGTGACCCAGATGTCAGGAAACCATCAGGAGGAACCATTTTTTTCTTGTAATAAAGGAGGCACTTTCTTGCGTACTGCCATGATCCTGGTGGGTCCGTACTGTCATCCTCACCATGTACAGTCATCTCCTTATTCCTCTCGGTTGTTGACCATGTTGACAACACCAGAGGGCGGCGTCGCGATGAGCGAACCAAGGCGGAGGACGATGGTGAGGCCTCGGACGGGAATGAATAGGGACTGAGGAAGATGCGCAGAGTTTAGGGTACGATGTGGACGCGATGCGTGCACGGCAACATAGACAGTCGTGGGAGGCAGGAGCAAGCGGTCTCACCGGTGCTGGTTTGGCTTTGGCGGCTGGAGGAAGAAGAGACTGAAGAAACACGACAGACGTTGAATGTCAATACAATGGTCAAGGTTGGCACAATCGTTTGTTGACTAAGCTGACACCATGTAGCATACTTTTTATAGGAAGAAAAGAAAAACTGGACTCACTCGCCAGATAACATTCCGAAACTGCCACCATTTGATCTTGTGTCGCAACTAAAACTGCCAGGAAAAATGCGTTAATTTGCCGCTGTCCTCCCAGGGAACGTTCGCCAGATAACATTCCCTAAAATCAAAGACTTGATAAGGCGTACGGAACAAGCTAGTGTACCAATAAAGATACGTTCTTGAGTTCTATAAAAAAGAGAGACGTGCTCCAATAGCTGGTTCGAATCCAAACCTAGACTAAGACTATATTATGTGCTATGCACTCTGCAAGTAATGAAGCTGACATATCGAACATTCGCTTCTCCTCTTCTCTAGTTACTCTGCCTAGCATCAGAAGCTCCGGCTGCATCAACCATGTCCGCTGGCGGCTCGTCCACCTGCTCTTCAGCATGCAACAACCAGATATGTTCCAAGTCACCACCCGTACCATCGCCTGTGGGTCTCATCACACCCCCGCCGGCACACTCACCATAGCCGGTTTCTCATCACAACCCGCTGCCGTTGGTGTGGTTGCAAATCATGCAGAGTCATACGTCGTGTCTCAACTAAAATGCTCAACCCTGGCCGAGTAGTCCTTTCGATAAGTAAGAGTGTCGAACCCAATGAGGAGTAGAAGGAAATGACAAGTAGTTTTCAGCAAGATAATTTCTGCAAAAACTGAAATTGTCGGTAACAGGTAGTTTGATAGCAAGATAATTTGTAACAAGTAACAAGTAACAATAGTAACAATAAGTGCATAAAGGTAGCCCAATCCTTTTACTGGCAAAGGACAGGCTGGAATGGTCTCAGATAATAAGCAAAGCATTCTTGAAGGCACACGGTAATTTCATATAGTCAATTTCATCATGTTGGTTTGGTTCGCGTTCGCTACTTTGATAATTTGACATGTGGGTGGACCGGTGCTTGGGTGTTGTTTTACTTTAACAAGCCTCCCACTTATGATTAACCCCCTAGCAAGAATCCGCCACTACGAAAGATGTATTAAGTTAAATCTAACCATAGCATTAAACATATGGATCCAAATCAGCCCCTTACGAAATAGTGCATAAACTAAAGTTTAAGCATCTGTCACTCTAGCAACCCATCATCTAATAACTACTCCACAATGCATTCCCTTAGGCCCAAATATGGTGAAGTGTCATGTAGTCGACGTTCACATAACACCACTAAGGGAATCACAACATACATATCATCAACATATCGAATGAATATCAAATTCACATGATTACTTACGACATGACTTCTCCCATGGCCTTAGGAACACAGGCAACTACTCACAAATAATATTCATGCTCAAGATCAGAGAGATATTAAATACCATAATAGATCTGAACATATAATCTTCCACTAAATAAACCATATAGCATCAACTACAAGATGTATTCAACACTACTAGTCACCCACATGTACCAATCTGAGGTTTCGGTACAAAGACTGAACACAAGGGATGAACTACGGTGTTGAGATGAGATGGTTCTGTTGAAGATGTTGATGGAGATTGGCCTCCCAAAGATGAGCGGGTTGTTGGTGATGACGATGGATTCGATTTCCCCCTCCAAGAGGGAAGTTCCCTCAGCGGACTCGCTCCACCGGAGGGCAAAAGTGCTCCTAACCAAGTTCCGCCTCGAGACAGCGCGGCACCATCCCGAAAGTCCTCCCCTTATTTATTTTTCTAGGTCAAAAGACCTTATATACCAGAAGATGGGCACCGGAGGTGGGCTGAGGGGCCCACTACCCACCAGGGCGCGCCAGGGGGTCTGGCGCGCCCTGGTGCCTTTTGGCCACCTGGTAGACCCCTCTGGTAGTTTTTTTCTCCAATATTTATTATATATTCCAAAATACTTCTGTGTAAAATTTCAACTCATTTGGAGATGTGCAGAATAGGTATCTCTGACATAGCTTTTTCGGGTCCAGAATTCCAGCTGCCGGTATTCTCCCTCTTTGTGTAAACCTTGCATATTATGAGACAAAAGGCATCAGAATTACTCCATAAAGTGCTATAATGCATAAAACTATATAAATAACAATAGTAAAACATGATGCAAAACGGACGTATCACCGAGTCTTCTACAAATGCCCGAATCATGGGGTAATAATATGTTTAAGTTGTTCGCCTGCTTTCAGTTGCTGATTTTTTTTAATAGTTTGGTTGCTGATCTTCCAATTTGATTCGTGCAGAAAAGGGAAGATTTGTGTGATTTGTATTTCTGGGAAGTTGCTGATGTGTGCCGAATGGAACTATGCTGATTATTTGATTAGCCGAGGAATCCCAATACCAGTAGGTTGGGGTGTTGGACAAGTAACTGAAGGAACGACAGAAGAGGAAGATGTAGAGCAGAAGGTTAAAGATGCATTTCATCTGATCATGGCCAAGCAACAATTGTTGAATGGCCTTATCATCAATGAGTAGATGAAAGAGCTTGTGAAGATCATGGGCAACATCTTGTGCTCTGTAGGATGATTGTCTCTTTATTTGCAGTGTATGTAGCACTCGTGATGTATTCATTGGATATGACACGAGCACTTTGCTGAAACCAGTAATGAATAAAACCTGCTTAGCAGGCTGCGCGTAGTTTTGTGAACATCTAATAATTTCTATTAAAAGAAATCGGGGGTACCCCCTTTTGCTCATAAATAAATAAATAGCAAAGGCCCTTTTGCTAATAAAAAAATAAATTAGCAGAGGCCATGTCAGGTCAGCTTTGTTCCTATTGGAAGACGTAGAGCAAATTGCAATCCAACAACAAAGTATGTCATCAAATACAAGTTTCACAGCCAAATATGAGTACAACTAAACAACACGTCATCATGTTTTAGTCATCATACAATCACCAAACACGAATCAACATACATAATAAATGATGTTCTCATAGAAAAATACTAAACAACAACTTCATCAGGTTTTAGTTGTCATAGCAAACATAATTTCACATAGTAGATAAAAAGTTGTCTTCTCACAAGCAAATACGACAAAAGAAATCTAATCATCATCCGCAGAAGCCGCGTCAACATCTTTTCCGTGTGTACCAGTCTGAATTTTGATTCCCCGCAGTGTCATCTTCTTCTTCATCCTCAATGTCCTCGGATGTTGGCCTCTTATTGATCAACTCTCATACGTCCACAGCCCGACAGGGAATCTTTTCGCTAGCGCTATTGATGTGATGGTTCTCAAAGATACTACGAACATCTATGGAATCTTCTACATCAGTAGCAGTGTAAGCATCATCTTGTTGTGCAACTTCATTAAACGAATTCCTCTGCTCAAACCTTTGCAATACTCTCCAGTCATCGCTACATGCAAATGTGTCTTCCAAGAAAAATATATGTGTTGCTTGATTTGCCAAAATAAAAGGCTCGTTAGTGTGGTATGCCGCCTTGACATTGATGGATTTGAAATAATCACCACCTTTGGGTTTTGCGATCCTGGAAAACAGGTTATACCAACAACAGCAGAACAAAACCACACATCCATGAACCTCAAAACTGGAGATATACTGCAACTGAACAATGTCTCTTTGCTGTACATATCCATGCTCATGACGACACTGTTTTGTGTCTTCCTGCCTTCGTTGCGTGCAAGGGTGTTGTAGCGCACATCTCCAACAATGCAAGATTCATAATCTCTTACCCGAGTATCAGGACCCATTGCTAGTGCGTAATGGGCATCATTAACTGCCTGCCCATCCTCTCGCATCTTCTTAACCCATGGTTAGAAAATAGACAAGTTGGTCATCTTATGTACTCAATGTATTAAAAAAACTGACAGTAAAATTCAAAAGCTTGCATGGCTCTTGAACCATTTCGCAAATCTTGCCATAACCAATTTTCCAATGTTTCTTGGATTTTGCACCTGTAACTCCTTTTGTAGATGTTTCACAGCATAGTGATCGCGTCAAACATCTAAATATATAAAAGTGTGCTGCAAGTTTAGTAGATTAAGATATATAAGTTGTAGTACTTAGCACTTACTCGATATAAGGTAGAATCTCAGGACAGTTATTCAACACATACCAAACCATTTTGTCCAAATCTTTAGGTTTGTCATCTTGTCGACTTCTCCCTGTAACTCGAACGGAACAATTGAAAACACTAAGCTCAGGATTGTCTTCATCCACCTTTTTGCTAAGCTGGTCAGCTATTTCAATGTATTTTGAGCAGAATGTCAACGCTTCTGTAGCAGTGTAGGCCTCTGCAATGGAACCCTCAGGTCTAGCTCTGTTCCTAACATAGCCCTTGAAAGTGCCTAACCGCCTTTCAATAGGGTACATCTAGCCATACTATACTGGACCTCTAAGTAGTGCCCCATCAGGTAGATGAACAGCCAAATGCACCATCACATCAAAGAAGGCTGGAGGATATATCTTCTCAAGGTTGCATAGGATAGTTGGTATCTTGTCTCTAAGATGCTCCACATCATCTATCCTGATATTTCTACAACAGAGTTCCCTGAAGAATTGTCCCAAGTCTGCAACTGCTCTGTATAAGTCTGGGCACCCCAATACTCTAAGGATAACAGGTAAACCCTTTGAAGTAGGACGTGGAAGTCATGAGTTTTCAACCCTTGTACATTATTTCCATCTGTACTGACTCTCCTTTCATGGTTGGAAGCAAATCCATGTGGGAATCTCACACGTGACATGACCTTGCAGAATTCTTTTCTTTTTACCTTGTCCAAGACGTACGCAGTTGGTGCCATATACCGTGATGCACCATCATCTTTCACCTACAAATCGGATCTGCTACCCAGGTGTGTCAAATCAATCCTAGATTTTAAGGTATCTTTCGCCTTGCCTTCAATATTAAGAAGTGTGCCGATAATGTCGTCACATATATTTTTCTCAATGTGCATCACATCAAGATTATGCCACGGATCCAAATCTTTCCAATACTCCAAGTCCCACAAAGTGGACCTGTGGGTAAAAAATAATCGCTCTTCTACCCTGCCACGCTTCCTTTTCACGCTACCATTATCAGGATGGTTTCCTAGTGTAATATGCCTGACCTTCTGTAATTCCCCGTGCAACTCTTCGTTGGTGAGCCTCTTTGGCGCATCACAGTTTTCATGCTCTACATCGAACACGGGTCTTCAATATTTTCTAGGACACGACTTGTCCTTGGCAAGGAAACAACGGTGTGCAATGTAACAGATCTTGTTCCGTATTGCGTATAACAACGGATTATTGTCACAGTGAGCACATGCATTGTAACCATGTGTCGTTCGCCTTGACATAGTGACCAAAGCTGGATAATCATGGATGTACCAAATTATAACAACACATAGAAGAAATCAGCTAGTGGGCTGCTATATAGGTCTTGAGTGAGAACACCCCTCCATAGCAGTTGAAGTTCCTCCATAAGAGGCTCCATGAATAAATCAAAATCCTTTGTAGAACTTTTTGGACCTGGGATGAGCAAGGCCATCATGTAGTTTGATTGTGGTGTAGACATTTGGTGGCATGTTGTAAGCGATAACAAGCGCTGGCCACATGCTATATGTGGCACTCTGGTGGCCAAATGGGTTGAATCCATCTGTAGCTAAGCCAAGTCTAATGTTTCTCGGTTCAGCAACAAACTTTTTGTGTTTCTGATTGAAGTTTGTCTAGTCACTACCATGAGATGGATGGCTCATTACATTCTGATATCTGTACTCTTGTTTCCTAGAATGCCACAGTACATCCTCTCTTGTTTCAGTATCATGAAACAACTTCTGCCTGCAATCTTGGTATAATTGGAAAATGTCTCAGAACATTATGAGGGATCCTCTTCACAACATCGCCATCTTTCCATCTTGATGATTTGCATTTTGGGCATTCACTTAAGTTGGCATAATCCTTCCAGAATAGAACACAATTGTTCTTACAAACATGGATCATATCATATCCAATTCCAACTGCACGAAGGAAAATCTTCATTTATTGTAGGTGTGTGGCAGCTCAGACGCATCTGGGTAAGATTTGCAGAAAGTAGCCAACATCACATCGAATGATTTGTTGGTCATCCACTCAGATGTCTTCACCTGAAGAAAGGTGACCATAGCTAAGAATACTGGCAACTTATTTCCTGTGGTGACTGCCACGCTGCATTGTTCCAACATGCGGGCCCACCATTTTCTTATGCAGGTGAAAGTTCACGAAATGCGCGAGCATTTCATAGCATTGTTTCAATGTTGGTCAAACTCACTGGCTCCACCGCCACCACCTCCTCCTCCTCTTCCTCCTGAGCATCGGGCAGATCAAGATGGTGATCTGCTGCTTCCACATAGTCACTAACATTTACATTCACAGCTTCACCATGATGAACCCACCTAGAATATGTGACCGATGTCCCATACAAGTGTGGATGATTCTGCATAGTTTGTTGGGGTCTTGAAACTGAATTCATATAACTACTACACGGGCAGAGCACATCTGATTTTGGACCACCGTACTCAACTCTAATAAAGTTCATGAAGTTTTCAACCCCCTCGACATATGCAGGGGAGAATCTTCGAGCAGAAGTTATCCAAGTCATGTCCATCTGTTAGACATACAAATTAGTTCATCTACTAGATATTATAGGAAAAGCATATATGTTTTTTTATAAAGTCCAGAAAATACCTAGGTTGATGTCTAAAGCTAGGAATCTTCATTAGATTTTGAACTTTTATAGGACAGAAAAAGAAAAGAAACCCGACCGTAAACCTATCCTATGGCGGCAGCCGACATCCACTTTCCTTTGTACTTCCGCATCGGTGACGACGTCCTCCATCTGCCGTCTCCATGAACAGCGGCGGGGTTCAAGACCCGTGAAGTGAAGGTGCGGTCTCCGGCGAGGAAGAGTACAACACAGGAGACGACGCATGATAGGAACTCAATGTTCTCAAATTTCTGAAACTCAATCTTTGATTCTTTCTCAACTAGATGAAGATAATCTTGTTTCTACAAATGAAATTTTGGCTCGTAGTGGTAAAAGAACACAGGATCCTAAAGGCTCGGAGTGGTACGAGAATGAGCAAGAACAAAGAAGAAAAGATAGCCAGAGTCAAACACAAGAGAACAGAGAACTTCTCTTTGGTGAAGAAGAACCTGAAGAACGGGCCCATCAGGATGCCCAAGAAAATGAAGCAAAAGCAGACAAAGAAATTAACCCGAATGCTAAAACAGTATATGGTGACAATAATGAAGAAGAAGTAGTTCTGGAAGTTGAAAGAGCCGAAGAACCAAGGGTGGAAAGGAACACCCGAACACCTTATCCCACCAAAGAAGAAAGTAGCCAAGCAACGAGGAATAAAGAAAAAGGTAAGGAAAAGGAAAAAAATACAAAGGTAAAATGAAGAAAACACTTCCTTACCCCAAAGATGTCAGGACACCTTTGAATGATGCACTTTATTCCTCCTTTATGCAAGAAATAGCTGATCTTAAAGTAAGATTCCTACATTTGCCAAGTTCTTGCGTGGCATCATTAACAATAAAAGAAGTATGAACATGAAGGAACAGGTGGCTACAATAATGGAGTATTTATAACCCACAAGTATAAGGGATCGTTTGTAGCCTTCTTCGATAAATAAGAGTGTCCAACCCAACGAGGAGCTAAAGTTAGAACAAATATTCCCTCAAGTTCTATCGACCAATGATACAACTCTATGCACACTTGACGTTTGCTTTACCTAAAACAAGTATGAAACTATTTTACAAGAATAAAACTATGAGTACTTTGCGAGAATAAAACTACCAATAAAGTGCAAGACAATAAAAGTGGACAGCTTTTGTCAACAAGATATTCATTTGTCCCTAGGCAATCGATAACAAGTATAAGTGAAGCATGAGAGTTTTAATTCTTTCTACAAAATACCATGCTCTGATAAATATAAGTGAAGTAAGAGAGCATTTGGTTTTCTATGTGAAGATAAACAGGCAATCCAAACTTCAAATGATATAAGTGAAACACATGAAGCATTCTATAAAGCCATACTCAAAAGATATAAGTGAAGTGCAATGAGCATTCTATAAATCAACCATGGACTATCTCATACCAGCATGGTGCATAAAAGGAAAGTGAAAAATAAACACAAAAGACGCTCCGGGATATACACATATCACGTGAACGAAACGAAGAGGAAAACATACCGATACTTGTTGAAGAAAGATGGGATACCTTCCGGCGCATCCCCAAGCTTAGATTGAGTCTCCTTGGATATTTACTTGGGCTGCCTTGGCCATCCCCAAGCTTGAGCTCTTGCATCTACTCCTTCTCCTCAGATCGAGACCTCCTTGATCTTCGATCACTTCATCCACACAAAACTCAATAGAAAGCTCGGTAAGATCCGTTAGTATAATAAAGCAAATCACTACTCTAAGTATTGTTGCAGACCAATTCATATTTTGTTTTTGCATTGTACCTACTATAATATAACTTTTACATGTCTTATACCATCGAAAAAAACCGATAGTTTCATCAAAACAAGCAAAACAATGCATCAAAAACATAATATGTCTTAAACAGGACAGCCTGTAGCAATCTGAACATCTACCATACTTCTGGTACTCCAAAACTTCTGAAAAATTAGGACAAAATAAACAATTTGTATAGCAATACCGTCCAAATAGATTCAGAAGCTATTGACGTTCTAGTAAAAAATGTAAACTCGCGCACTACAACCAAAGTTTCTGTTTTTGCACCGCACATACCAACAAGCAATCTACTCATCCTAAAGGCAAATCTTGGCACAATAATTTTAAAATACAATGGATTTGTACAAGGGGATAATTATTTTTGTTAAAAATGTTCTGTAATTCAAGATTCACAAAGTTTCCATGGGCATGAACAAAGTTCAAGGCATGCTCCCGCTTCCACGGTGCTCGTCTTTCTCAATTTCACTTTTCTTTTTGTGAAGTTTTAAGTTCCCCTATATATTTTTTTTGTTTTTAAACTTTATAAAAGCACTCAACAGAATAAAACGACCCTCTAAAACTTCCGGGTTGTCTCCCTGGTAGTGCTTTCTTTAAAGCCACTAAGCTAGGCATAAAGTGCTCAAGTAACGAATCCACCCGGATCCCAAGGTATCAAAGCCAATTTTAATTAGCAATGATTTGGCTTTTAGTAGTGACATAGAGCAACATATATCATGCAATGACGAAGTCTAACTCTCCTATGCATCGTCATGTCATAACAGAACAATTCATGCACATCAAGCAAAGGCCAATACATAGCATAAGAAGTTTCTTGCAATTTTTTCGTGTTGGAAACATAAAGAGGTAGAGATGTAGTTCCTCTCTCATAATAATTGCAAGTAGAAGTGGCAAGCACATTATATTCATCAAAATCATCATGTGTAGTAGCAAAACGCAACCCAACAATATAATCCTTAGTAAGTGCAAACTTCTCCGATATAGTGTAGTTTGGAGAATTCAAAAGGATAATAGGACTATCATGCGTGGGTACAATAGCAACAATTTCATTCTCAACATAAGGAAATATAGCAAGTTCATCTCCATAAGCATAATTCACATTGGCATCTAGGCCACAAGCATAGCAAGCATCAAGTTCATCAAAAAGGGATATTTCAAAAGAATCAACGGGATCATAGCAATTATCATAGCATTCATCCTTTGGTAAGCATGAAGGGAAATTAAACAATGTATGAGCTGGAGAGTTACTATCATTAGAAGGTGGGCATGGGTAGCTAATTATCACTTCCTCCTTTTGTTCTTCGCTCTCCTCATTATCTTTTTCATCCAATGAGCTCACAATGTCATTAATTTCTTCTTCCATAGACTCCTGCAAAATATTAGTCTCTTCTTGGGCAGCGGAGGAGTCCTCAATATATGGTTTAACATAGGCATTATAAGCATTATCATAGAAATATTTAAGTATGGCAAATTTTTCATATTTGTAAAAGAGTAGCACCATACTTTTCAATCAAAGAAGCAATTTCATAAGCACCCTTAAAAGCAACAAATTCTTCAATTTGTTGAACATCATAGTAATTATAAACAACCATAGCATACGAAGATACGATTCCATTATCACTAAAATCACATTGGTAAGGAAGGTGTTTCTTAGGGTCTTCAGAACAACAAGTAAAATCATATAATTCACATAAATTCCAAGCATAGCATTGCATAGTATTAATTTGATGCCTTAAAAGTTTCCTTTGGATATAAACGGTGTCGCACGTAACAAGCATGCACATCTACTGATTTTCCCTCAACTAAGCTAGTGGGGTTTCAGCACGAGCACATAGGGATCAAAGATGATCCAAGTAAAAAGCTTCAGCAGTGTGATAGATTTTGGGTGGTTCTGCAACCATTGGTTTAGTAGGTACACCTATTTTTTTTGGTATTTTGCATTTCCTACCCAAAACTAAAGATAGAAAACAACTTAGAACAGGAAATAAAAACTACTTAATGATAAAGCAAAGAAGCACACACGAGAATATTCATCCCACACTAGTGCTCCCCGGCAATGGCGCTAGAAAAAGGTCTTGATAACCCACAAGTACAGGGGATCGTTTGTAGCCTTCTTCGAGAAATAAGAGCGTCGAACCCAACGAGGAGCTAAAGGTAGAACAAATATTCCCTCAAGTTCTATCGACCACCGATACAACTCTACGCACACTTGACGTTTGCTTTACCTAAAACAAGTATGAAACTATTTTGCAAAAATAAAACTACGAGTACTTTGCGAGAATAAAACTACGAATAAACTGCAAGAAAATAAAATTGGATAGCTTTTGTCAACAAGAAAGTCATTTGTCCCTAGGCAATTGATAACAAGTACAGGTAATCATTCATGTAATTTTACATGAGGGAGAGGCATGAGCTAACATACTTTCTCTACTTGGATCATATGCACTTATGATTGGACCCCTAGCAAGCATCTGCAAATAATAAAGATCATTAAGGTCGTGAAACCCAACCATAGCATTACGTATCAAATCCTCTTTACTCCCATACGCCATAAACCACTTATCAGTGTTTAGGCTGCTGTCACCCCCGCAACACCAACAATAAGAAAACCATGAACATATTGCAACACCCTATAGTGGGGTCCCCTCCATTTGCGCGACATGGAGGGCACCGTAGGACAGTACCATAAATAAAATATACAATCATACCAACGAAGATCACGATTAACCCACAGGACAAAACGGATCTACTCAAACATCATAGGATAGCCAAACATCATTGGGAAATAATATATGGAGTTGAGCACCATGTTTAAGTAGAGATTACAGCAGGGAGAAGGGGTGTTACACCGCTGCATAGACGGGGGAGAGTTGGTGTTCACGGTAGCAAGTTAGTTGATGTAGATCGTCGTGACGATCCTAGCCCCGGCGGCACTCCGGCGCCACCGGGAGATACTCCTTATTCTTATTCCTTGGCGTCCCCACTAGATGGGAGGAGAGTTACCCCTCTGGTCCATCGCCTCCATGGCGGCGGAGGGGCAGGAACCCCTCCGAGATTGGATCTCCCTCTCTGTTCTCTTCTGTTTCGTGTTCCCCGGATTTGGCCCTTCACGGTTTCTTAAATTCCTGAAGATCCATAACTCTGATTGCGCTGAAATTTTTACACGATTATTTTCCATAAATTATCTTTCTTGCGCAAGAAGAAGGGCCCCAACCGCCATACTAGGAGGGCATAAGATACTTGGGCGTGCCTGGCACCCTCTGGCGCGCACTGGTGTATCTTGGGGCCTGTGGTCCCCTATTTACGTTGATTCCACCTCCCAAAATTCACAAATATTCCAAAATAATTCTCCATAAAATTTTATTGCATTTGGACTTCGTTTGATATGGATTTTCTGTGAAATAAAAACATGCAACAAATAGGAACCGGCATTGGGCATTGGATCAATAGGTTAGTCCAAATAAAGCATATAAAATGTTGCCAAAAGTATGTGAAAGTTGTATAATATTGGCATCAAACAATATAAAATTATAGATACAATGGAGACGTATCAAGTATCCCTTTGAGAATAAGATACCAGAAAAGTTGGGAGATCCAGGTATACCTATAATATCTTGGTCAATTGGTAATCTTGATATAAATAATGCTCTTTGTGATGTAGGAGCAAGTGTTAGTGTGATGCCTCCAACTTCATCACAAATTGAATTTAGCTGAATGTATGCCCACGAGAATCACCTTGCAGATGGCAAATAAGTCCACAAGGAAGCCAGTTGGAGTGGTTGAGAATGTTTCACTAAGATTAGATGAGCATGTTATACCTACCGATTTGTTATCCTTGCCATGCCCGAAGATGAAAAATTACCAATGATCCTTGGTAGACCATTTTTTAATACCGTAGGTGCAGCACTGGACTGCTCCAAAGGAAAAGTAACTTTCAGAGTTTGCGAAGAAGAAATAGTGAAGTACTTCCTGAAGAAGCCAGGGGCAAGGGACAAGTATATACCCCCACCTAAAAGAATATGTGCAGTAAGTAAAGAAAGTCTTAGGCCACCAGGGACTTGACATGATACCGAGGTATGGGGTTGAGCTTAGCAACCTAAATATCAGCGCTTAATGGGAGGCAAACCATTAGTCTCTCAAAACTTTTGCTTTGCTATTTTGCTCTCATAAATAATTTTATGAAAAAATATTCTTGACAAGCTTGTGTTTGAATTTGTGTGATAGGAGACACATTGAAGAAAGAAGGTGGAAGGAAGAGGCTAGAGAGAAGAGCAAATAGGGAGAAAGACGGCGCGTCATATGGGCGCATGCGCCCATATGAGTGGTCACATGGAAAACTAGAGGAAACATCGAACAAGACCAGGGAAATCAATGGTGTATATGTAGGAATGAAGTATGTCTACCAGAGGGGGGTGAATGGGAGTTTGAAAATTTCTTTCGGGAACTTCAAAACTCTCAAAACACAACAGTGGAAAGAAGGATAACAGATAACAGTGAGTGAAAGTAAACTACAGAACTGAAACTAAGCACAGTCATTGGAGAAATCACATGGTGGTAAACATATAGGCAGGGTAATTCAAATGGAATAGTGCGAAGAAATAACCAGTGATGCTCGATGGAGACAAACGATTTGGTAGACCATTTCGTCCTTCTGCATAACGACTACGTCTGGTTGGAGGGGTTGTGATTTAACACAGAAGATAAACTCTCTTCGCCCTATTCTCCTCGACAATTGGTTCGTCAACCAATGCCGATTACTCGTGGTCGATACTTGAGGTGATCTCCGAACCTTTACAGACTTCTTCTTCGATAACCACAATCACTCTTGGTCTCTGAAGGAAATGCCACCTAACCATCTAGAGAGTTTGCAGCTCTCAAGAGTAATAGGTGGAGCGTAGTGGACTTAGACTCGACTGATGATAAACCACTATCTAATTCTTGGCTCTAGTTTTTCTCTCTGTGGATTTTAAACTCAAATCACTCTGCAAAGGGGGTTGCTCGACGGTCTTCTTAGAATCAAATAGAGCAGCTAGCGGACAAAGCCGGTACGGGGTGGCTATTTATAGTCGCAGCCTTCCCTGATGGGAAATGACCATTATGGACACGCAGTCCAGCCAATTGCCAACTGACACGTTTGCAACGGTCAGATTTTCTAAGCAACGGTAACATTACTTGATGAAGAAGTAATGCTAACTCTTCGGTCAGAGTCAAATCTCTTGGAACAAAGAAGATCACAGTCTCTTGCTGACAAGTATTTGCTCGAAACACAAAGATATTAATCACACAACTTTCATAGGTTTGAGTTTAGCATCAGAGAACCTAAGCTTCAAACACTATACCCCTCTTAATAGTACGATGGTCCTATAACTCAATGAAAGAAAATATGAACAACGAAACAAATACTACGTCTTCACTTCATCTTCGACTTCCTTTGGCTGCAGTCACATTCTTCGTAACCCACCGAACAAATTACTTTGTGTCAACAATTTTAGGGGTCACACTTCACAGCATAATCTTCGTGAATAATGTTTACTGCTGCACAGGGCATATTCTTCATAGTTTATAGCAAACTCCTCATGACTTCAGGGACTTGATACTCTGTGTTCACTAGCAAACAACTTAGTCCCTTACTATTTATGTGAACAATCTTCAAAACATAAGGAGGCAAATTATTGCACCAGGAATCTCCCCCTTTCGGAGAGATTGTTGACAAAACATATAATGATCAAAGAGAGAAAGATATGCGATAAAGAACATGGTGGGAGTGATAAAGTGTTACTGTTCTCGAGCATGAAATATGCTCCCCCTGAGTGTATGCAGGAATTGTGATTTTAGATCAGATAATTCTGCAATAAGTTAAGATATGGAGGAAATTTCATTCATTCGAGATAGTGATTTGCACTGATGAGATAAGATCCATTGATAGCAAATGTGCAATCATTCATAACTCCGATAAATAACCACCCGCAAAACATATACTTCAAGAGAATATTCATCGCAGGGGGGGTATTAATATTACAACACCGAAGTCAATGAGAGTTTTACAACACGATACAGATAAGCAGGAAACAACTATTGCAAACTCGAGAGAAAACCATTTGAAAAGAACACCAGAAAGCAAATCTATAAAACTCGATGTAATTCTCCCCCCTTTTGTCAACAAGTGGCAAAAAGGTGACGAATAACATGAGGCGAAAAGGAAAGCAAACAATCACTTCTAGGCATCGCCAGAAGAGTTGTCCAAAGAAAGTTCATCTTCGGAGGTAACTGGAGTTTCTTCTGCTTCAGCGGCAATAGGATTTTCTTCATGCACTGTAACAGGTTGTTGGGAAAATGTGCTTCGCACACTGGGATGAAAATAGGAGGAACATTGGGGATCAGATTGCCTTCGGTGGGTTTGACAGTGAGAGAGGTGGCTTAATATTCTTCGAGCAATTTAGGAATTTGCAAGTGAAGAGTATTAGCTGGGAGTTGCGGGCTGGTAAAGGAGGAGTACTGCACTCCTAACAATCATCCAAACTTAAGTCCTTATCAATGTAATCATAAATCTCACGGAGTTTCACATTTAGGTGTTGTTTTTCGATGAAAAACTTTTGAACTAACTTCCAGAGTCTCCTTTTATTTTCATCAGCAACCAAATGAACCATCCTGGTGCGATTGTTAATGAGATTGATTTCATTCACAAGATGCTCTTTTATTTTCATCAGCTTGTGGAACATTTTGATCGGTTGGGGAAGCCTTGACCTTCTTAAGAGCAGTCTTGGGAATCCGTTTGCCTGGTTTGGCATACTTCATAGGTGCCTCAACAACCAAATCCTTCAAATCAATTACATTGGGATGAGGAGTGTTGTTGATGTGCTCTTGAAAAGTGACAGTTGTATGAGGAAATTTTCTTTTAACAACAATTTTCTTCGGTGGAGCCTAAGGAACAACAGGTGCACGAAGATCTGGTAGCACTGTGGAAGTGGTGATGTTAACTTGCTCACTAAGAGCGACAGCTTCTTCCTTAGAGATAGAGGATCATCATCATCAGATGGATCACTCATGCCATACTCATCAACAGGTGGTGCCTTATTTTTCTTTGATGCACCCTCTTTTTTGAAGCAGAGCTGGGATCATGCTTTCGTTTACTATGGCCTTCGGATTTTCCTTCGGCCTTTTTCTTCTCAAGATCATCTTTAAGTAGGCGAAGGTTTTCAGCTTCCTTAAGCCTTTTCTTTTCAGCCTGCTTGGCTCGAATGGCAATGTTCTTTTGATGTTTGAGTAATTCATCGAGATAGTCAGTGGGTTTGCATAGAGATGATTCATCAGCATCAGGTGGAGGAGGAGGTCTTGCTTTGGGACCTTCACGAGGTATGAAAGAAATATCCTAGCAATCACCACATGGAGGATGAATGGAAAAATTCTTGGCATAATGAGGGTGAATGAACTTATAGAGGAACCATTTTCACACCCAATGAAGCCGAATCTTTTGCACACACTTTTATTTTTTATCCTTGGTTTCTCCTTCGATAGTATTGTAATTGTCATGAGATATATATTGAGTGTTGTTCGTGTATGGCTGTCGTCCGCCCTTCCTCTTTTTCTTTAGAGCAGTCTCTGCTTGCTCATTGTTTGATCAACATATTTCTTTCGCTTGCTAGTTGAGGGGCTTTCTGATGGGCCCTTTGCATTTGGTGCCTTTGAGTCATCAGCCATGCCCAAAAGTAGATCTTCATCTTTGTCAGTGCGACCCACTGGTTGGGTAGAATCTTTGACCGACTGCATTTTCTAGTGAATATAGGTAGATGCGAGGGAAAAAAGGGATAGGGTGACAAATGCACATAGCGAAGCATAATACCCACTGCATTCTAACTTCACCATGATTTATACCCCCCGATAAAACCCATAGATTCATCAAAACAAGCAAACTATGCAATAAAAATAGAATCTGTCAAAAACATAATAGACTGTAATGATCTGGACAAGCGCAATACTTCTGTTACTCCAAAATTTCTGAAAAATGATGACAACATGGGCAATTTGTATATTAATCATGTGTAAAAAATTCAGAATTTATCACATTCCAGTTAATTTAAACAATTCTGCTACTGGGCGCAAAATTTTCTGTTTTTTCACAGAATCAAATCAACTATCAACCAAAGCATCCCAAAGGTTTTACTTGGCACAAACACTAACTCAAACACAAAAACACAACCATAACAGTAGCATAATTGTGTGCACACTCAAAAATAGAAAACAAAAAGAAGAAATAAAGATAACTATTGGGTTGCCTCCCAACAAGCACTATTGTTTTACGCCCCTAGCTAGGCGTAATGCATAGTTTCAAGTGTTGTCATCCTTCGTTTTCACCATCTTAGTAGGGCTTTTCTCAAATCCAGGAGGTTCTCTACGCTTCCCATTATTCTTAGAGAATGAAGAAACTTTGATATCTAAATCATCTAGCCCCTTATTGCAACAGGTAATCGATGTATTCATGTGGTTGAGGTTTCCACTAATATTTTAAAGCGGATCATTGAACTTTTGCAACTCAATTAATTTTTTCTGCACATCACCTAGTTTGTCCAAAACTTGGAATATCTCTTGAGTATAACTAAATCCTTTCTATGGGTGTGGGTTCCCAATATACCCTCTATTATCTCATAGGAAGTATTAGCATCACCCTCAATAAAATTCCCTTTAGCGGCAAATCCAAAAGTTGCCTATAGGGCATAGTTAATCCTACATAGAAATTACGAAGCAAAATTTTAATGCCCTCTTTATAGTGCAAACACGATAAGATTCCATTATCCTATACCAAGCATCTTTCAAATTTTCTCCTTGTTTCTGTTTGAAGTAAAGAACTTCAAAATCCGGGGAGAAAGAAGGGATAGTAACACTAGTCATAATGACAAAGCAAGCGAACAAACAAACAAGCAAACAAAAATATTTTTTTGCAAAACTGTTTTAGAAGTGGGGGGGATGAAAACGAGGTATGTGATAGTTTATGCGAAGGTACTTGATAGCTTTTGGTGATGTCTCACCGACAAGTGATGTCTCACCGGCAACAGGGACAGAAATTCTTCCTGCTACTCGTGAGCTACGTTGGGATTTCCTTGAAGAGGAGAGGATGATGTCATACAGTAGTGATAATTATTTCCCTCAGTTAATAACCAAGGTTACCAATCAGTAGGAGAACCACGCTAAGTCTCGTTAGTAGCACCTACACACAAAAGAGCAAATACTTGCACCCAACGCAATCAAGGGGGTTGTCAATCCCCTTGGCGGTTATTTGCAAGGATCAAATCTGATAGTCATAGATAGATAAAATAAAACACACAAAAAATAATGGTAAATAAATTGCAGCAAGGTATTTTTGGATTTTATATATGATAAAAGTAGACCCGGGGCCATAGTTTTCACTAGAGGCTTCTCTCTGGACCAAAAAGCATATGATGGGTAAACAAATTACTGTTGGGCAATTGATAAAAAAAGTGCATAGTGATGACAATATTCAAGGCAATGATCATGTATATAGGCATTGATGAGGACATAAACCTGGGGTAGAGTAATAGGCCTGACCTATACGTCCTACCTAAGGTCCTTGTCCTAAGAGCAAAGAAGTTTAAGAATCAATAGAAGGGACCTAGCAAAGATGTCGAGTGAACTCCACTCGACCTTGAATTCACTCGGAGACCCCTCCTTGTTTAGGTCACTCGACCATTAAACCACTCAACATGCAGAAGACCTAAAGCCGCTCTGCGCAGCAACGGTCAGGCGTTTACTCGTATATTTAATGATCATTTATATCACTTTATTACAGACGTTACCTGTAACGCTCTCTCTTTTTATGAATATTGAACCTTGTGTAATGTAGGGGAGCTGGGGTCCTGGCGCACTCTATATGAGCCACCCCCCTCCTCTAAGACAAGGGTTCGCACCCCCTGTAACTCAAACGCATATAATCCAGTCGACCGCCTCCGGGCTCCGAGACGTAGGGCTGTTACTTCCTCCGAGAAGGGCCTGAACTTGTAAAACTCGCGTGTACAACTTCTCCATAGCTAGGATCTTGCCTCTACATCCCTACCCCACACTCTACTGTCAGACTTAGAACCACGACAGTTGGCGCCCATCGTGGGGCTCTTAGCGACTTGTTGGAGAAGTTGCAATTTTTTCGATCCCCATCAGCATGGTTTCAGGCGGAGGTTTGGCCGAGGGCCGCGAGATCCGTCTTGGCGCGCTCGTGTTCGTTGCCGACGACTCCGCTTGGCTCCAAGAGGCTCCACTCAACGTCGAGGCACTCCCCATCCGCGGAGCAACGCACTTTCGGGCGTGCATCCGCGGCGTCCTCCTGCTGCAGCCGTCGACTCGGTATCAGTCGGCTCCTGTGGCGTCCTCCCTCCCTGTTGCCCGTCGGCGCAAGCGTTCCGGTCGATCGAGGCTTCAGCGGTGGGTGAGGAACACGGTGGCTTGCCAGTCGGCCACCCCCCAAGTCGCGGCAATTGAGCCCGACGAAACTCTCTACGGCCTATTCAACTGGCTCCGTAGAGGCGCATCCGTCTTGACGGCGATGACGGCGGAAGTCCTGATGGTCAATGGACCTCGCAGTCCTCCTGGCTTTCCCCGCGGCGACGATGGCGATGGTGGAGGCGATCCGTCTCGTGTCCACGAGGAATACCTCCCCGAGCCCCTCTATTCGCAGCAGAGGGAAGAACTTCGCCGCCGGAACATGGATGCACTTCACACTCCTATCATTGGAGAAACCCCCGAGGCCCGGGCCTTGGAGGACGCGCGCCTGGCCAACTTGGCTGAGCGCACTCAACTAGAGAACCTCCAGCACGCACTCGACAAGCATGCTCAGCAGCGAGTTCCAGAATCCAGTCGACGACAACTTTTTCCATCTCCAACCCAGGTATATCGAACTCCGATCCGAGAATCTCACATTTGCAGCCCGAATAGCGAGTCAATCCAGCCTTCGGTCGAAGCTGGCAGAGATTTGATGCACATCAGGGCTTTACTCCGGGCAGCGGGAGAACAGAATACAACTGTGTCACAGTCGCGGAATAGGATCCATAGCAGATCCGTTGTTGCAGATACAGTCCAGTTGGCTCACAGCCCAAGATCGCCCCCGAGGCGTGAGGGACGTGGAGACCGGCAAGATCAGTACAGAAACTGTGATCAGTATGATCACCGACTCGATCATGATGATCGTCGTCGAGTGCGCACGCCTCCCCCAAGGAGTGGGTCATACGTGCCTCGGTAGCATGATGACAGACACCCTCACAGTGGTGGGCGAAGTATTCCAGTCGACCCCAGGGAATCAGGCTTTGATGCGAGATCTATTCTCGCTCAGGGTCTGGTCGACAGAAAACAGAGCTCACAGAGAAGGCCATGATAGAGATTTTCCAACCAGCAGCGAGTGCATGTCTCGAGGTCGAGTGCTTCAGTGAGCCATCGAGGCTGCGGTGATTCCCCCAACTTCAGGTTGGCGGTTGAGTCGATAAGTTCCTTTGGTGAGTCCAAGCGACTTGGCGAGGATTACCGAGTGGCTGTTCAGATCGGTGGCGGCAATGATGAGGTGGCCATGAAGCACCTTCCTCTGATGTTGGAGGGCTCGGCCAGAGCATGGTTAAATCAGTTAGCACCCGGCAGTATTTATAGTTGGGAAGAACTTGCCCGAGTGTTTGTCGAACATTGAAGGAACATGCAAGCGGCCAGCAGGGGCTATGAGCTGCAATCTTGTGTGCATAAGCCAAATGAAACTTTGAGGGATTATATCCAGAGATGGATCACGTTGCACCACACGGTGGAGAATGTGTTTGATCACCAAGCAGTTTGTGCCTTCAAGGAAGGTGTCAAATATCGAGAGTTGAATCTGAAGTTCGGTCAGACCAGAGATATGTCTCTGAGTTGAATGATGGAGATTTCCACCAAGTATGCCAATGGTGAAGAGGAGGATCGGCTCCGGAGTAGCAAACACAAAACAGTCGCCCATGAAACCGGAGGAGGAAACTCCAGTCGGAAGCAGAAGCGCAAAGCTGAGCTAGCTGCTCCTGGAGAAACCTTAGCCGTGACTCAGGGAAAGTTCAAAGGGAAGCCCAAAGGACCGTGGAACCCCAAGAAAATAAAAGATCAAGACGGAAATGATGTGTTGGATTTGCCATGCCACATTCACACAAAGAAAGATGAAGAGGGTAATCTCATTTACCCGAAGCATACCACTCGACAGTGTCGGCTCCTAATCCAGCAGTTCCGAGAGAAACAACCCAAAGAAAAGGAAAAAGAGTCGGACAAAGTTGAGTACAAAGAGGAAAGTGACGACGGTTACCCCCACATCAATTCCACTCTGATGATTTTTGCTGATGTTGAGAGCAAAAGTCGACTGAAAGTCATCAACAAAGAAGTAAACATGGTCACTCTGGCGACGCCTAGTTATTTGAAATGGTCTAAGACTGCCATTACATTCGACCAGTCTGATCACCCGACACACATAGCCACCCCTGGGAGGCAAGCGTTGGTGGTCGACCCAGTCGTCGAAGGCACTCATTTTACTAAGGTTCTGATGGATGGTGGCAGTGGCCTGAATATACTGTATGCGGAGACGTTGAAAGGAATGGGCATTCCGATGACCAGACTCCGTGAAAGCAATATGAGTTTCCATGGAGTTATTCCTGGCAAGAAGGCTGAGTCACTCGGCCAGATCACCCTTGATGTAGTTTTTAGTGATTCCAAGAATTACCGCAAAGAAAAGTTGACATTTGAAGTTGTGGATTTCCAGAGTGCTTATCATGCTATTCTGGGCAGGCCGGCTTATGCACGATTTATGGCTCGACCATGTTACGTGTACCTCAAATTGAAGATGCCTGGTCCTAAAGGAGTGATCACTATCACTAGCAATCGAAAGAAGGCAGAAGAGTGCTTCCAGAAGGGCTCAAAGATCGCCGATGCACAGATGACGGTAATGGAATTGCAGGAGTATCAAAGAAATGCAGATCCGAGTGATTTGTTGCGAGCTAAGAAGCCTGCCACAGATTGACATTTGATCGTCGGTGAAAGCGAAGCGATTCATATTCACCGACGGATCCCAATGCTGCTCCGACTCACATTTCAACAACACTTGACTCCAAATAGGAAGAAGCGCTCATCCAGTTCCTCCGTGAGAACTGGGACATCTTTGCATGGAAACCTTCTGACATGCAGGGTGTTCCTAGGGGACTTGCTGAGCATCGTTTGTCAGTCGACCCAAAAGTGAAACCAGTCAAAGAACATCTTCGACGGTCCGCCGTTCAGAAGAGAAAAGCAATCGGTGAAGAAGTGGCTCGGCTTCTAGCAGCTGAGTTTATCGGAGAGATTTACCACTCCGAGTGGTTAGCTAATGTTGTCATGGTCCCTAAGAAGGATGACTCACTTCGCATGTGCATTGACTTCAAGCATATCAATCGGGCCTGCCCGAAAGATCACTTTCCTCTCCCTCGCATCGACCAATTGTCGACTCGACTGCGGGGTGTGAGAGTTTGTCCTTTTTGGACGCTTATTCAGGGTATCATCAGATCCGTCCGTATGATCCCGATGAGATAAAACAACTTTCATCACCCCATTTGGGTGCTTCTGTTATGTCACTATGCCATTCGGGTTGAAGAACGCTGGAGCCACATTCATGCGGATGATTCAGAAGTGTTTACTCACTCAAATCAGTCAGAATGTGGAAGCGTACATGGATGACATTGTGGTCAAGTCACGTAAAGGTTCCGACCTACTGGCTGACCTTGCGAAACCTTTGCCAACCTCGGAAGGTATGATATCAAGCTTAATCCATCAAAGTGCATGTTGGAGTTCGGCAGAAAATTACTCGGTTTCTCATTTCGAGCGAGGATCGGCGCTAACCCGGAGAAAGTGGGTGCCATACTCCGGATGAAGCATACATGCATGTGCATGATGTCTAGAAGCTTCTGGTTGTTTGGCCGCCCTAAGTCGATTCATTTCTCGCCTCGGTGAAAAGGCAGTGCCTCTTTACCGACTGATGAAGAAGTCAGATAAGTTCGAGTGGACTCCTGAAGCTGATGCAGCGTTTGCAAAGCTTAAAGCCCTGCTTTCCACCCAGCCGGTGCTTGCTGCCCCAATCAGCAAATTGCCTTTACTGCTTGACATTGCATCCACTGGACAAGTCGTCAGTACAGTACTTACGGTCGAGCGGGAAGAAGAAGGAAAAGCTTACAAAGTTCAGCGCCCAGTATATTATGTTTCTGAAGTTTTGACTCCATCAAAGCAAAGATATCCACATTATCAGAAGCTTGTTTATGGGATTTATATGACCACGAAGGAGGTTGCACACTACTTCTCTGACCACTCCATTACAGCCGTCAGCGATGCTCCATTATCAGGGATTCTGAACAACAGAGATGCAACTGGTCGAGTGGAAAAGTGGGAGATTGAACTCCTTCCCTTAGATATCAAGTTTGAGGCAAAGAAAGCTATCAAGTCCCAAGCAATAGCAGATTTCCTCGCCGAGTGGATCGAACAGCAGCTGCCGACTCAAGTTCACTCGGAGCACTGGACCATGTTCTTTGATGGTTCCAAGATGCTGAATGGTTCCGGTGCTGGGGTGGTACTGGTATCCCCCCGAGGAGACAAGCTCAAATATGTCCTCCAGATTCACTTTGATTCCTCCAATAACGAAGCAGAATATGGAGCACTTTTGTATGGGTTGCGTATGGCCATCTCACTCGGCGTCCGTCGCCTCATGGTCTATGGCGACTCAGATTTGGTAGTCAATCAAGTGATGAAGGAGTGGGACGTCAAAAGCCCAGCCATGACTGGTTACTGCAACACAGTGAGGAAGTTGGAAAAGAAGTTTGAGAGGGTAGAGCTCCATCATATACCCCGACTGAAAAATCAAGCAGCCGATGATTTGGCAAAGATAGGTTCAAGAGAAGCCATTCCGACAGCGTGTTTTGGAGCACATTCACACACAAGCAGTTCAAGAAGATCCTTTCCTTTGAAGAGCCCCGCAGCCTAAGAGTGCCACAGATCCGGTGAGGTCGAGGTCCCGGCCGTGGTCGACACGATCATGGAGGTTTTGGTCATCACTCCCATTGGACGAGTGCCATACATTGCATATATCCTTAGGAAGGAACTCCCGGAGGATGAAGAAGAGGCTCGACGGATCGCCGTCGATCCAAAGCCTTCTTGTGATAAGAGGACAAGCTGTTGGGGAAAGCGTAATCGAGTCGGCGAAATGCATAACACCGGAAGAAGGTCGAGTGATCCTCAACGACATCCACTCGGGGACTGTGGTCACCATCGTCCTCTCGGACCATTGTGGCTAAAGCATACCGAGCTGGATTTTCTTGGCCTCGAGCAAATGAAATGGCGAAAGATATAGTCGACAAATGTGAGGGCTGCGGTTTACTCCAATATGTCGCACAAGCCTGCGTCGATACGAAGACCATTCCACTAAATGCGGCCCTTTGCTGTTTGGGGAATGGACATGGTTGGACCCGAGGATTGGTAGGGCGGCTTCACTCATGTGCTTGTAGCAGTCGACAAGTTTACCAAATGGATTGAAGCCAAGCCTATTAAGAATCTTGAAGCCAGTACTGCCGTCAGCTTCATCAGAGAGTTGACATTCAGATATGGGGTTCCGCACAGCATCATCACTGATAATGGATCGAACTTCGATTCTGATGAGTTCAGAACCTTCTGCGCCTCCCAAGGCATGCGAGTCGACTATGCTTCAGTCGCCCATCCCCAGTCGAATGGACAAGCAGAAAGAGCAAATGGCTTGATTCTCAAAGGATGAAACCACGGTGATCGAGATCTCAAGCGCATAGCAGGCGCTGGGTTGATGAACTTCCATTAGTTCTTTGGGGATTGAGGACAACTCCCAATCGGTCATTGGCGAACTCCATTCTTCTTGGTCTATGGAGCTGAAGCTGTTCTACCGAGTGACTTGCTTCACAATGCACCACGAGTCGAGCTCTTCTCTGAAGATGAAGCAGAACAAGCTCGGCAGGAGACAGTCGACCTCCTAGAGGAGGAAAGAGAGATGGCCTTGATCCGGTCGACCATTTATCAGCAAGACTTGCGTTGATTCCACGCTAGAAACGTGAGGGGTCGAGCCTTTCAAGAGGGAGACTTGGTTCTTCGAGTGGATCAGTAGAAACCACACAAACTCACTCCTGCTTCGGAAGGTCCCTTCATCGTCACCAGAGTTCTCCACAACGGAGCATATCATCTTTACAATATCGAGCATAAGAAAGACGAGCCACGGGCTTGGAATGCGGAGCTTCTCCGCCCCTTTTATACTTAAGTACTCATTCGGATGAGATGTAATAAGAAATACCTTTGTAGTTTGTTTATCAAAGACGAGAGCTTTACAGTATTCTTAAACGATTGTTGTCGCTTTTGTTTGTGTCTGAAGCCCCCAAGTGAGTGACTTTGCTGCAAATCCGTTTCGCCTAAGTTTGAAAAAATCCTACCGAGTGGTGAGCAAGCCTCTCACTCGGGGGCTTAGCCGCGAATCCGTTTCGCCTAAGTTTGAAAAATCCTACTGAGTGCTGAGCAAGCCTCTCACTCGAGGGCTTAGCTGCAGTCCAGTACTCGCCTAATTTTAAAAAATCCTACCGAGTGGTGAGCAAGCCTCTCACTCGGGGCCTTAGCTGCAGTCCAGTACTCGCCTAAGTTTAAAAAAAAACCTACCGAGTGGTGAGCAAGCCTCTCACTTGGGGGCTTAGCTCCAGTCCAGTACTCGCCTAAGTTTTAAAAAAACCCTACCGAGTGGTGAGCAAGCCTCTCAATCGGGGGCTTAGCTGCAGTCTAGTACTCGCCTAAGTTTAAGAAAAATCCTACCGAGTGGTGAGCAAGCCTCTCACTCGGGGTCTTAGCTGCAGTCCAGTACTCGCCTAAGTTTAAAAAATCCTACCGAGTGGTGAGCAAGCCTCTCACTTGGGGGCTTAGCTGTAGTCTAGTACTCGCCTAAGTTTAAAAAATCCTGCTGAGTGGTGAGCAACCCTCCCACTCGGGGGCTTAGCTGCAGTCCAGTACTTGCCTAAGTTTAAAAAATCATGCCGAGTGGTGAGCAACCCTCCCACTCTGGGGCTTAGCTGCAGTCCAGTACTAGCCTAAGTTTGAAAAATCCTACCGAGTGGTGAGCAACCCTCCCACTCGGGGGCTTAGCTGCAGTCCAGTACTCGCCTAAGTTTGAAAAATCCTACCGAGTGGTGAGCAACCCTCCCACTCGGGGGCTTAGCTGCAGTCCAGTACTCGCCTAAGTTTGAAAAATCCCACCGAGTGGTGAGCAAGCCTCCCACTCGGGGGCTTAGCTGCAGTCCAGTACTCGCCTAAGTTTGAAAAATCCCACCGAGTGGTGAGCAACACTCCCACTCGGGGGCTTAGCTGCAGTCTAGTACTCACCTAAGTTTGAAAAATCCTACCGATTGGTGAGCAACCCTCCCACTCGGGGGCTTAGCTGCAGTCCAGTACTCGCTTAAGTTTAGAGTCCATCCTTATCTGCAAGGACGATGAGGTGCAGGTCTACTGCAACCTTCTCCTTCGGAGTTGCGCCACAAATACAATGTGCACTACATCCCTATCCGCAAGGACAACGAGGTGCAGGTCGACTGCAACCTTCTCCTTCGGAGCTGCGCCACAAATATAATGTGCGCTCCATCCCTATCCGCAAGGACGATGAGGTGCAGGTCAACTGCAACCTTCTCCTTCGGAGCTGCGCCACAAATACAATGTGCGCTCCATCCCTATCCGCAAGGACGACGAGGTGCAGGTCGACTGCAACCTTCTCCTTCGGAGCTGCGCCACAAATACAATATGCGCTCCATCCCTATCCGCAAGGATGACGAGGTGCAGGTCGACTGCAACCTTCTCCTTCAGAGCTGCGCCACAAGTACAATGCACGCTCCATCCCTATCCGCAAGGACAAAGAGATGCAGGTCGAAATAATATTCCGAGTGAAGAGCAAATTCCACTCAAAGGCAAAGACAAGCATATTCAGAAATAAACCAAGTTCAGATAAATCCTAAAGTTCCGGACGACGGATCAAAAGTATTCGAGCATCAAGCCCGAAGAAGTTTTATGGTTACACAATCACTCGGCATTCCGAGGAATAAAGGTGGAGCATAATGTTTCTTGGTCACGCGTCAGGAGAAGGACTGGTTGGGTCGCAGAAAATGTCAAGGTCTATGCTGTCTGCAATACGAGTGGCGGCGTCAAGGAAAGTGTCCATGAAGGACTGAAAAGTGTGTATCATTGTGTTAGCAACCTTGATTTCCGCCAGCTTGTCTTCTTTTACGTCTTTGAAGTGCACTCGGACCAGGGACAACGCAACGTCAGCGCCACAGCGAGCGGATGACTTCTTCCATTCTTGCACTCAGTCGGGGATTTGATTCAGTCAAGCCATAGGGAATCGAGATCTTGAGACAGTTCCGCCTGAGGCCAGAGTTCAGCATCAACCCGAGTCATCGCTGCTTTCAGGCGGGCAAGATAAGAAACTGCGCTGTCCATGCGAGATTCCAACCGCATCACATTCATCGCAACATCATCCTTGACTGGACAGTTTATGGGATCGAGACCCGTCTCGACCTGCCCAGTTTCCGCTTCAAAGTCTTGGCAAAACTCTACACAGTCGAGTAAATGGTGAGTCGACGATATAATTAGACTTGACAGTCGACAGAAATAAGTCAGTCAATCATCAGTACCTTCAAGGTTTAAGACCAGCTTTGCAGCAAGCTGGCCCAGATAAGACTCCAACTCACCCTTCTTAACTTTGAGGCCCCCAAGCTTGTCAGTCAGCTTCTCCTTTTCCTTCTTCAGTCGCTCGACCTCCCGATTGGTGTCAGAAATAGCAGTCTTTAGTTTGGAATTCTCTTCTTCTAGCTTGCCGGCTAAAGCAAGCTTCTTGTTGGCAAGTGCAGTTTTCTCTCACGCTTCCTTCTGTGCAGTAGCAAGATCCAGATCCTTCTTCTCCAAAGCCTGCTTCATTTTCTCTAAAGAAATAACATTCTTCAGACGGGCTTGGAGTTGACGGTTTTCACTACATACATCTGCTCGAGTGGAATCACTCGGTTCAAAAAAATGGAAAGGAAAAGTGCCAACAGCAGTAAGATAGACAGTTGACGATTGGTTACCTCCCATGGCAGCTACTTCATCACGAGCAGTCTTGAGATTCTTTCTGGCCAGTTCTAGATCAAGGTTGAGGCTGATTTGTTGCTTGTTCAGTGTAGAGAGTTGAGCACCGAGATCACAAGATTTCTGCGGTCAACACATAAGACATGTCAGTCGACTGAAATGAAAGACATCATTGCGACAGTTACTCTAAGACTACCACCGAATCAAACATTCAATGGCAGTCTCGGGGACTACACCCAGTGGGTGCACTTAGCGTGCCCCCACTGGTTCAAAAAAAAGAGGTTCAGATTCTCAGACCATAGTCATTGCCCATGATCAACTATGGTCGAGGGATTCTACACAGTGGGTGCACTTAGCATGCCCCCACTGGTTTTGGTTCCACTCGGCATGGTCCGCCCAGCGCGAGTTGGAAAAAAAAAGTTCAGATTCTTAGACCACAGTCGACTGCCTGCAGTCAACTATGGTCTCGGGTACTACACCCAATGGGTGCACTCAGACTGCCCCCACTAGTTCAAAGATTCAGCTCGAATCGACCCAAAGTGACTTATACAATTTCAAAACAGCCACACCCCAGTGGGTGATCAGATGAGAAATATGATAAATCGGGAATCGACTAACCTGGACATTGGTTTGCAGAGCAGCTCTGGCATTGAACGCCACCTTACTAGCCTCATGCACCACTTTCATTTGCCCCATCACAAGATTCAACTGAAGAAGAGCCTCCTTGGCAGCAGTCGGTGGGTCGTCCGGAGTTTGATACACAGTGAAAAGCGATGCTGGCAGGGCAATCGAAGCAGCCGCCGGATCTGAAGCGTGGAGTTGTATTGGTGCAGCAGAAATCTGAGCAGCTAATCCCGATGGGCAATCAGTCAACAGCGGGACAGCGAAGGTGATGTTGGTTCGAGCCGGATCTGTCGATCGCTTAACTGTCGTCCCAGGCGTCACGGTAGATTGAGGAACCTGGACCTCAGGCGCTTTCCCGCCCAGTTCCTTGTCTTTCCTCCTACTCCCCCTCAGCGGTACTTCTTCTTCATCGTCCAGGAGCACAACAACGTCCCGTGTAGCTGCAATAAATAGAGAAAGTCGTACGGATAGCTGACAAACAATCCAGTCGTCCAAATAAATTCGAATCGAGCAGACTTACTGGCTTTGGAGGTAGTTGCGTCGTCGGTTTCCTCATCGTCTGGGGTTTTGTCAATATCCATATCAGTCGCGGCTGAGGTCGGGCTGTAAAGGTTCATCATCCACTTGGCCAGAACAAGAAAATTGGTCGGAAAAAGAAAATACGGGAAGAACATTTACCCAGAAGCAACAGGGACGTCCATCTTGATTCTAGGCAAGGTCTTTCGGGCCTTCGAAGGATTGATCTTGGGCTGCTTGGTGACCTTCTCAGCCAATTCTGGAGTCAAAGACCGAGCGCACTTTTGAGATGGAGCACTCGACGCCACAGCTTTGCCGCGCCTGCCCGCGGGATCGTGGTACTGCTTGGATCGACGCTCAGAACGAGGCGGTGAGTCGGCTACTTCCTCATCGCCCGATTCATCGCTCTCGTCTTCATCATCCTCGGCTGGTGACTCCCACTCGCCCTCTCCTCCGCACTGTCCTCGCCCTCTTGGTCTTGCTCCAGAGCTTGCTCACGATTGGGCATTGAGTACATCTCCGTGTAAATCTACAAAACAAGGAAAGAAAAGAACTATCGGGGAAACAGCAAGAAAAGAACTATCGGGGAAACAGCAAGAAAAGAAAATAGAAGATTTCTCCGTGATACGGTGGTCATTAGGTTCTGGGGGTATATAAATATTTTTTATCTTGGGAAACAAGCAAACAGTAGAAAAACGGAGTCCGGAAGGTACCCGAGGTGGGCAGAACCCACCTAGGCGCGCCTGGCAAGCCAGGCGCGCCCTGGTGTCTTGTGCCCACCAAGGTAACTTTCCTCGAAGTTTCTTATTTTCCTAAATTTTGTTATATTTCCAAACTGACAAAAATATTTTTGTGGGTTTTTCGGAGTCGGTTTACTTACCTTATCACGTACCTCCTCTTTTTTCACTATTCTGGAGTGTTCCGGAAGGGCTCTTTTATGTGTTCTTCCGGTGTCATTGTTTGGATAATATTACTTTCAACATTAATGGGCGTACCTGAGATATAATGTTTTATTCATTGCCCATGAACAACCATCGGGTTACTACCTTCGACATTATTTATTTTGATAGCTCCAAACCGATAAACCTCCTCGATAACATAGGGCCCTTCCCATTTGGAGAGGAGTTTTCCTACAAAGAATCTGAAATGAGAGTTGTACAACAGAACATATTCTCCAACTTTAAACTCACGCTTCTGGATTCTTTTATCATGCCATCTTTTAACTTTTTGTTTATACAACTTGGCATTTTCATAAGCTTTGGTTCTCCATTCATATAGTGAGCTAATATCAAATAACCTCTTTTCACCAGCAAGTTTAAAAGTCATATTTGAGTTCTTTGATTGCCCAATATGCTTTATGTTCTAACTAAAGAGGTAAATGACAAGCCTTTCCACAAAACCATTTTGTAGACATACCCATAGGATTTTTATATGTTGTTCTATAAGCCCAAAGTGCATCATCTAATTTCTTAGACTAATTCTTCCAGGACCTATTGACAGTATTTTGCAAAATTAACTTTATTTCTCTATTGCTAAGTTCAACTTGACCACTAGACTGAGGATGATAGGGTGATGCAATTCTATGTTTAACATCATACTTGGCAAGCATTTTACGGAAAGCACCATGAATAAAGTGTGAACCACCATCAGCCATTAAATATCTAGGGACTCCAAACATTGGGAAAATAACTTCCTTAAGCATTTTAATAGAGGTTTTTTGATCAGCACTACTGGTTGGAATAGCTTCTACCCATTTAGTAACATAATCAACAGCAACCAAAATATGTGTATACCCATTAGAGGAAGAAAAAGGTCCCATGTAATCAAAACCCCAAAAATCAAATGGTTCAACAGCAAGTGAATAATTCATAGGCATTTCTTGACGCTTACCGATATTACCTATTCTTTGGCATTCATGACAAGATAAGACAAACTTACGGGCATCCTTAAAGAGAGTAGGCCAATAAAATCCGGACTGCAATACCTTATGAGCAATTCTGTCTCTAGCATGATGCCCTCCATAAGCTTCGGAATGAAATTTTCATAGCATTTATCCCTGTTCATGCTCAGGTACACAACGTCAAATAATAAAATCTACTCCTTCTTTATAAAGATGTGGGTCATCCCAAAAGTAGTGTCATAAATCATAAAAGAATTTTTTTGTTGGTATGTAAAGCTACGTGGTAAATATTTAGCAACAATGTAATTAGCATAGTCAGCGTACCAAGGAGTGTTATTAGAAACATTTATTGCAGCTAACTGCTCATCAGGAAAACTATCATCAATAGGTAGTGGGTCATCAAGCACATTTTCAAGCCTAGACAAGTTATCAGCTACAGGGTTCTCAGCTCCTTTTCAACCAGTGATATGTAAATCAAATTCTTGTAACAAGAGAACCCATCGAATAAGTCTAGGTTTAGCATCTTTCTTTTCCATAAGATATTTTATAGCAGCATGATCGGTGTGAACAATTACTTTTGAACCAACAATGTAAGATCTAAATTTATCACAAGCAAACACCACTGCTAAGAATTCCTTTTCAATAGTAGCATAATTTCGTTGAGCATTGTCTAGAGTTTTATTAGCATAATAAATAACATTTAGTTTCTTATCAACTCTTTGTCCTAGAACAGCACCAACAACATAATCACTAGCATCACACATAATCTCCAAAGGCAAGTTCCAGTCAGGTGGTTGAACAATAGGTGCAGAAATTAAGGCTTTCTTGAGTGTTTCAAAGGCTTCTAAACAATCATCATCAAAAACAAAAGGAACATCTCATACGTCTCCAATGTATCTACTTTTTCTCACGCTTTTCCTCTTGTTTTGGACTCTAATTTGCATGATTCGAATGAAACTAACCCCGGGCTGAAGCTGTTTTCAGCAGAACTACCATGGTGTTGTTTTTTGTGCAGAAATGAAAGTTCTCGGAATGGAATGAAACTTTGCGATGATTTTTTATATCAATAATAAGGATTTTTGGAGCCAAGACACACCAGAGAGGGGCCCCTGGGTGGGCACAACTCACCAGGGCACGCGCCCCTCTCCTGGCGCGCCCAGGTGGGTTGTACCCACCTGGTGGCCCCACTGACGACCCCCTTGATACTATAAAATCACATT
The DNA here is from genome assembly GCA_021605205.1 of Aegilops longissima. NCBI lineage: Eukaryota > Viridiplantae > Streptophyta > Magnoliopsida > Poales > Poaceae > Aegilops > Aegilops longissima. The sequence goes on along the minus strand of CM038677.1, from coordinate 393,173,028 downwards.
ATTCCAGAAAAAATCAGGGAAAAAGAATTATCGCGAAACACCAGACGGAGCTGCCGCCAAGCCCTGTTCTTCCTCGGGAGGGCAGATCTGGAGTCCGTTTGGGGCTCCGGAGAGGGGGATCTTCGTTCTTTGTCATCACCAACCAATCTCCATCGCCAATTCCATGATGCTCCCCACCGGGAGTGAGTAATTCCTTCGTAGGCTCACTGGTCGGTGAGGAGTTGGATGAGATTCATCATGTAATCGAGTTAGTTTTGTTAGGGCCCGATCCCTAGTATCCACTATGTTCTTAGATTGATGTTGCTATGACTTTGCCATGCTTAATGCTTGTCACTTTGGGCCCGGGTGCCATGAACTCAGATCTGAACCATTTTTGAATTTATCATTATATCCATGTTTTAGATTCGATCTTGCAAGTTATAGTCACCTACTACGGTTATGATCCGACAACCCCGGAGTGACAACAACCGGGCCCACTCTCAGTGATGACCGTAGTTTGAGGAGTTCATGTATTCACTATGTGTTAATGCTTTGTTCCGGTTCTCTATTAAAAGTAGGCCTTAATATCCTTTAGTTTCCAATATGGACCCCACTTCCACGGGAGGGTAGGACAAAAGATGTCATGCAAGTTCTTTTAATAAAGCACATATGGCTATTTACGGAATACATGCCTACATTATATCGATGAACTGGAGCTAGTGCCGTATCGCCCTAGGTTATAATTGTCTCATGATGAATATCATCCAACAAGTAACCGATCCAATGCCTACAAATTTATCCTTATTGATCTTGCTGCGTTACTACTGCTATCATCACTGTTACACTTGCTACAAAATTACTGCTATCACTATTACTATTACCGTTGCTGCTATCACTATTATCAAAACTATCAAACTACATTGCTATTGATCACTTTGCTGCAGATAATTAATCTCCGGGTGTGGTTGAATTGACAACTCAGCTGCTAATACTTTCAAATATTCTTTGGCTCCCCTTGTGTCGAATCTATAAATTTGGGTTGAATACTCTACCCTCGAAAACTGTTGCGATCCCCTATACTTGTGGGTTATCAAGACCTTTTCTGGCGCTGTTGCCGGGGAGCATAGCTATATTTGTTGAGTCACTTGGGATTATTATCATATTATCACTATGAAGAATCTGAAGGATCCTAAACCGAAGATATTTCCCTCAAGTACAATGGGAGGTAAGAAACTGCCATCCAGTTCTACTTTGGATTCACCTTCTGTTATGAGTAAACTTGCAACACCACCTCATGCTATGAATTCTAATATGTCGCAAGTTATTGATGATGCCACTTCGACTATGAATGATGCTTATGATGAGTGAAGAAGCAACTTGAGATATTCTTGCTTGCAATGATAGAGACGATCTAGAGAAATTACTATGCAAGTATAAAGAAAAATCTCTGAATACTAGAATGAAATGTGATCCTAAGTTTGCTACTTCACCTATCTGTATTGCTGATAAGGATTATGAATTCTCTGTCAACCCAGAGTTAATTACTTTGGTTGAATCTGATTCTTTCCATGGTTATGAAACTGAAACTGTTGTGGCACATCTTACTAAGTTGAATGATATAGCCACCCTTTTTACTCATGATGAGAAAACTCGCTATTACTTTATTCTCAAATTATTTCCTTTCTCATTAAAGGGTGATGCTAAAGCTTGGTACAATACTCTTGCTCCTGGTTGTGTGCGTAGTCCCCAGGATATGATTTATTACTTCTCTGAAAAATATTTTCCTGCTCATATGAAACAAGCTGCCTTATAGGAAATATTTAACTTTGTGAAAACTAAAGAAGAGTCTCCCACAAGCTTGGGGGAGGCTTTGCCAGTTACTTAATGCTTTGCCTGATCATCCTCTTAAGAAAAATGAAATACTTGATATCTCCTATAATGGATTAACCGATGCTTCTAGGGACTTCCTAGATAGTTGTGCTGGTTGTGTTTTCAGGGAACGAACTGTTGGACAAGCTGAGGAATTATTGAATAACATATTGAAAAATTATGATGACTGGACTATTCCTGAACCACTGCCTAAACCCACTCCAAAGAAGAGGGGTATATTATATCTCAGTCCTGAAGATATGCAAGAGACAAAGAAGTCAATGAAGGAAAAAGGTATTAAAGCTGAGGATGATCAAAATTTACCTCCTATTGAAGAAATACATGGGCTTAATACACCACCATTGCCTAAGGTGGTAGAGGTAAATTCTCTTATAAAGTTCAACGAAAATGATAATCCTCACAATATGCATCCTAGTCAATGCCTTTATGAGTTTGAAAACTATATTAGAAAACAAGATCACTTCAATGCAAATGTTATGAAACAATTGAAATATAATTCCGATATGATTGCTCGCTTGAGTGACCTACTATTTAGAATCTCAAATGATATTAGAGGTGTGGGAAACATGCGTCTATGGTTCAAACCAACTAGAACAAGTTGCTAAATCACAAAGAGATTTACTTGATGAAATGAATCACAATATGCATGACTTTGCTGTTAGAGTTGCAACTAGAGGAGGTAAAATGACTCAGGATCCACTTTATCCTAAGGGACACCTAAAAAGAATTGAACAAGATTCACAAAGAGATAACACTAGTGCACCTAGTCCTTCTAAAAAGAAAAGGAAAAATGATAGGACTTTGCATACTTCTAGTGAACCTGAAATAGAGAAACCTCCTGGTAATGAAAATGAAACTTCTATCTCTGATTCTGAAACTCAATCTGGTAATAAACACTCACCTAGTGATAATGAAAAATATAATGATAAGGTTCATGAAGACACTCAACCAAATAATGAAAAAGAACTAGATAATGATGTTGAGATAGAACCACCTGTTGATCTTGATAACCCACAACCTAAGAATAAAAGATATGATAAAAAAGACTTTCTGGCTAGGAAACACGGTAAAGAAAGAGAATCGTGGGTTAAAAAACCTATGCCTTTTCCACCCAAGTCAACTAAAAAGAAAGATGATGAAGAATTTGAACGCTTTGCTGAAATGCTGAGGCCAGTCTTTTTGCGTACTCGCTTGACTGATATCTCGAAAATGCCTCCTTATGCAAAGTATATGAAAGACATCATCACAAATAAGAGAAAAATATCGGAAGCTGAAATCTCCACTATGCTTGCTAATTATACTTTCAAAGATGGAGTACCTAAAAAACATGGAGATCCAGGAATACCAACTATACCTTGCTCTATCAAAAAGAATTATGTGAAAACTGCTTTGTGTGATTTAGGAGCTGGTGTTAGTGTTATGCCTTTCTCTTTATATAAAAGACTCGACTTGAATAAACTCACACCTACTGAAATATCTTTGCAAATGGCTGACAAATCAACTACCATACCTATCGGTATCTGTGAGGATGTGCCCGTGGTTGTTGCTAATGTTACTATTTTGACTGACTTTGTTATACTTGAGATGCCCGAGGACGACAACATGTCGATTATCCTTGGTAGACCCTTCTTGAATACTGCAGGGGATGTTATTGATTGCAATAAAAGCAAGGTCACTTTTCATATTAATGGTAATGAGCATATGGTGCACTTTTCAAAGAAACAATTCCAAGTGAATGGTATTAATATTGTTGAAAAATCTCCGACAATCACTATTGGAGGTTTTCAAATACCTCTACCTACTGTCAAAAACAAAATATGAAATATTTATTGTTAGGGAAATGCAAATCCCCATTGAGGTAACTTAGTGATTTACGGAAGTTCTTCGGTTTCATGCTAATCGAAAGTGGTTGTTAATAAGACATGATCAACCTTATTAATGAATCATTTTTGAACGGTATGAAGTTGATGAATTTAGTAAGCACTACCTTCTGTCCTTACCATTTATTCTTTATTTTTATTAGTTAAATAAAATAAAATGCCATGTTTTGTCTGTTTTCTGAATTCCCCGTGAGATAAAAAAATGACCCAAAAATAAAAGTTCTCAGAATGCCCTGAAAATTTTATATGATTCTTTCCTGAATATTTCAGAATTTTCGATGCAAAAATTACCAGAGTGAGGTGCACCAGGTGGGCACAACCTACCTGGGCGCGCCAGTGCCCCCAGACGCGCCCTGGTGGGTTGTGGTCCCCACGCCCTCCCTCACTTATCTCTTTAGCCCACATCATCACTTACCTCCAGAAAAAAAATCCCAATTGCTCTCTCTCCCGTGTTCTTGAGCTCAAACCCGTGGATTTCGATCTCTTTGCTCGAAGATCCGTTTCTGAAACTGTTTCGGGGGATTGTTGTTTGGTATGTGACTCCACCATTTGTCCAATTAGTTTTTGTTCTAGTGGTTTATACTTTGAATAAATAGCTACTCTTGGTGCTGCAGTAGATGTACTTGCATGTTCAATTCTTAGTGTTCTATGTAGTTTGAATGCTTGCTATGGCCTCTGTGTATCCCTATGAGTAGTTGCTATTAGTTTTGTGAAGTTTTGTTGGAAAAATTTTGTGAACTAAAAATTCAGATTTTTGTTCATAGGGAAAATTGTACGCGGACATGAATATGGCTCTAGGAAGAACTCCAAGGGTGTTATTGGGGAGTCTTCTGACAATGATCTCCACCTTTGAAGGTTGGCGGAGGAACGGCCGTGCGAATGGATGCACGTACCGTTCCTACAAGAAGCTGGAATTCATGAGGAGTTCATGCAATTCATTGCCAACGCTGGTGTCACCGACTTCATCGCAGATGAGTGTGACCAGCACTAAATCCTCACAAATGTCTTTGTTCAAAGCTTTACATTCTTGCCTAGAAATAATCCTCCTGAAGTGAGCTTTGATCTATATGTTGAAAACCACCAGATACCACTTACTGAATTTTGTGACATATGCATGATCCCGTCTGATGGGAGCTTGGCTGAGCCTAGGCAGGCTGAGTTTGATAATTTCTGTTGCCCTTTGACAGTGGGTGATGAGAGGAGAGTGCCAGCCATCACTGTCGGTGGCTTACATTTTCCTGTTGTTCGTTACTTTGCACTCTTCATTACCAAATGCTTGCTTGCTAGGGAGAAGGTGGGTGCACTTAGTTCACCAGACCTTGCTGTTTTACATCATGCTATAGAGGGCGACAACTCCTATAGCTTGGGAGCTATTGTGGCTCGTCGCCTCCATCTTAATAAATCTCAAGGGAAAATACATGGTGGGATTTTTGCTACTCGTTTGGCGGCTCACTTTGAAGTTGCGATACGCCCCCATGATGTCCCTCTTACCACAGTTTACCTAGACCGTGCAGCCATGTATCAGCATCACTTTCTTGCACATGATAGTCCTGATATTGCCATTCCTTATAACTTGGTCTATAGCGTTGACACTCGTGATGTTATCCCCTTGCATGCACCTGCTCTGCTTGATTCTGTTGCCAGGGCCGGATACCGGATTATGTCTGCATACATCCTCGCCTACTGGAATGCTCAGGCTGCTGCCAATGCTGCACAGGCACCTCCGCAGTGGGATGAGTGGATTCCCGCTCCTCAGGATCCCTACTACCCTCCAGGCTACTGATCTATTACCAACTTAGGCCAAAAGCCTAAGCTTGGGGGAGTACGTGTTCTCACCGATAATATATTAATGTTCACATATCATTCTATTCGTTGGTGCTCACACTTTTTCATTGTATCATCCATGCTTAGATTTATTTTCTTGCTTTCTTCTTGTCTGTTTGAAAAACTTTAGAAAAAACTAAAAAAAATAGTTGTAGTAATTTACTTTCTATGCATGCTTAGTAGTAGTATTAAAAAGAAAATTCAAAAAGATTTCCTTGTTCTTCTTTTGCTTGTTGGCAGCTTTCCCATGTAAATAGTTTTTCTCGTTTTGCTTTCTATTTGCTTGTTCAAGAAAACCAAAAACTCCAAAATGATTTTAGAGTGTTTTTCTGAATTTCTTTTCTTTTTATTCGAGTTGTACCAAGGAGAAGACCATGATGAAAATGTTGAGTGGCTCTCATATGAATAACTGTTGAACTAATAAAGAGCACATTTGACCTTGTCTTCTCCTGTTGAATAAAATGTTTTGCACATTCCAGCTTAGTCCACAGCACTCTTGCACTACTATTATTTTCATATCATTCGATCGTGCAAGTGAAAGGCAATAATGAAGACATGCGATGAACTGGCCGTGGCAAAGAGAACCTGGTATGAACTCGACTTGTTCTGTTTGTGTAAATATGTTTAACCTAGTATGCAGGCTTCATCCCATTATGATTAAACATGTTTGCAATGACAATTAGAGATTATAGTTTCTCATGCCATGCATAAGTAGGTGGGAGTTGATAATGATTTATCTTGGATATCAACATAGCGTTAAAATGATTGTGATGTAGTGTGATGATATGGTATCCTCCTCTGAATGTTCGAGTGGCTTGACTAGGTACATGTTCATGCATGTAGTTGAATCAAAACCAACATAGCCTCTATAATGTTTATGTTCATGGTGTTCATATCCTACTCATGCTAGTGTCCAATGTTCATTACAAGGATCCGGGTCTATTGCAACAAAAGTGTTCATCGCAATAAGTACCCAATTGTTGCAACAGGTACCTATTGCCACGACATGGTGTTCATTGCTAGTCGTTGCGATAGGATGCATGGTAATAGGTTATTGCCACAAAAAATAAACATGGCAAGAAAGCGCGCTATTGCAACAACCATGTTGCAAGTTGCCACCTTTTTTCTCGTGGCATCATGCAATTGATGCCACAATTTGGTTTGTGGCAATAGCTTAATGCAGCACGTAGTGAACCGTGGCGATTTGGCTGTTTGTGGCGATAGGCATTTGTGGCAATAACCTATACCAACAACTCTTTTTTGTGGCGCATTCTCTTCCGTGGCAATAGTCAATTGTGGCAATACCCTATGGCAACAACTCTTCTTTTTGTGGGTATAGTCCTTTCGCCACGAACCCTATGTTCGTGGCAGTAAAGTGTGGCAACGACTCTTCAGACGTGGTAATACTAAAATTGCAGCATACTCCTTTTGGTGGTGAGAAATAGCTGTCACGACAAACAGACTGTTTGTGGTGAGAGGTTGTTGCAACAATATGAACATTTCATTTAGAAAGGCCTATTTCAGCAAAACTGAATTCCGTGGCGACAAGTAGTTATCTCAACAGACTGAGATTTTGTGGTGATAAGTTATTGTGACTATATGAAGTGTTCTGTCTGTTGGGGAACGTTTCAGAAATTTAAAATTTTCTACGCATCACCAAGATCAATCTATGGAGTCATCTAGCAATGAGAGAGAGAAGTGCATCTACATACCCTTGTAGATCGCGAGCGGAAGCGTTCAAGAGAACGGGGTTGATGGAGTCGTACTCGTCGTGATCCAAATCACCGATGATCCTAGCGCGAGCGGACGGCACCTCGCGCTCAACACACGACGGTTGGGGAAGACATCTCTCTTTCTTGATCCAGCAAGGGGAAGGAGAGGTTGATGGAGATCCAGCAAGACGACGGCGTGGTGGTGGAAGCAGCGGTGTTCTCGGCAGGGCCGCCAAGCTCGGCGAGAGGAGTGGTGTTACGAGGGAGAGGGAGGCGCCAGGCTAGGGTGCGCAACCTCCTCTCCCCTATATATAGGGGTCTGAGGCGCCAGCCCCTAGAGATCCAATCTCAAGGGGGCGGCCAAGGGGACTTGCCCCCAAGTCGTGTGGGCGCCCCCCCCCAGCCGCGTTCAATCCTAGGCGCAGGGGGAGGCCCAAGGGGGGCGCACCAGCCCACCAGGGGCTGGTTCCCTTCCCACTTCAGCCCATGGGGCCCTCCGGGATAGGTGGCCCCACCCGGTGGACCCCCGGGACCCTTCTGGTGATCCCGGTACAATACCGGTGACCCCCGAAACCTTCCCGATGGCCGAAACTGGACTTCCTGTATACAAATCTTTACCTCCGGACCATTACGGAACTCCTCGTGACGTCCGAGATTTCATCCGAGATCCCGAACAACTTTCGGGTTACCGCATACTAATATCTCTATAACCCTAGCGTCACTGAACCTTAAGTGTGTAGACCCTACGGGTTCGGGAGACACGCAAACATGACCGAGATGACTCTCCGGTCAATAACCAACAGCGGGATCTGGATACCCATGTTGGCTCCCACATGATCCTTGATGATCTTATCGGATGAACTACGATGTCGAGGATTCAATCAATCCCGTATACAATTCCCTTTGTCAATCGGTATGTTACTTGCCCGAGATTCGATCGTCGGTATCCCAATACCTCATTCAATCTCGTTACCGGCAAGTAACTTCACTCGTTCCATAATGCATGATCCCGTGACCAACCACTTGGTCACATTGAGCTCATTATGATGATGCATTACCGAGTGGGCCCAGAGATACCTCTCCGTCATATGGAGTGACAAATCCCAGTCTCGATCCGTGCCAACCCAACAGACACTTTCAGAGATACCCGTAGTGCACCTTTATAGCCACCCAGTTACGTTGTGACGTTTGGTACACCCAAAGCACTCCTACGATGTCCGGGAGTTGCACGATCTCATGGTCTAAGGAAATGAGACTTGACATTAGAAAAGCTCTAGCAAACGAACTACACGATCTTGTGCTATGCTTAGAATTGGGTCTTGTCCATCACATCATTCTCCCAATGATGTGATCCCATTATCAATGACATCCAATGTCCTTGGTCAGGAAACCGTAACCATCCATTGATCAACGAGCTAGTCAACTAGAGACTTACTAGGGACATGTTGTGGTCTATGTATTCACACATGCATTACGATTTCCGGATAACACAATTATAGCATGAACAATAGACAATTATCATGAACAAGGAAATATAATAATAATCATTTTATTATTGCCTCTAGGGTATATCTCCAACAGTCTCCCACTTGCACTAGAGTCAATAATCTAGTTACATTGTGATGAATCGAACACCCATAGAGTTCTGGTGTTGATCATGTTTTGCTCGCAGAAGAGGTTTAGTCAATGGATCTGCGACATTCAGATCCGTATGCACTTTGCAAATATTCATGTCTCCATCTTGAACATTTTCACGAATGGAGTTGAAGCGAAGCTTGATGTGCCTGGTCTTCTTGTGAAACCTGGGCTCCTTGGCAAGGGCAATGGTTCCAGTGTTGTCACAGAAAAGAGTCATCGGCCCCGACGCATTGGGAATAACTCCTAGGTCGGTAATGAACTCCTTCATCCAGATTGCTTCATGTGCTGCCTTCGAGGCTGCCATGTACTCCGCTTCACATGTAGATCCCGCCACGACGCTTTGCTTGCAATCGCACCAGCTTATCGCCCCACCATTCAAAATAAACACGATCCGGTTTGTGACTTAGAGTCATCCAGATCGTGTCGAAGCTAGCATCGACGTAACCCTTTACGACGAGCTCTTCGTCACCTCCATAAACGAGAAACATATCCTTAGTCCTTTTCGTACTTCAGGATATTCTTGACCGCTATCCGGTGTTCCATGCGGGATTACTTTGGTACCTTCCTACCAAACTTACGGAAAGGTTTACATCAGGTCGGTACACAGCATGGCATACATGATAGACCCTATGGCCAAGGCATAGGGACGACACTCATCTTTTCTCTATCTTCTGCTGTGGTGGGACATTGAGCCGAGCTCAATTTCACACCTTGCAACACAGTGCAAGAACCCTTCTTGGACTGATCCATATTGAACTTCTTCAATATCTTATCAAGGTATGTGCTTTGTGAAAGACCTATGAGGCGCCTCGATCTATCTCTATAGATCTTGATGCCTAATATGTAAGCAGCTTCTCCAAGGTCCTTCATTGAAAACACTTATTCAAGTAGGCCTTAATGCTGTCCAAAAGTTCTATATCATTTCCCATCAAAAGTATGTCATCCACATATAATATGAGAAATGCTACAGAGCTCCCACTCACTTTCTTGTAAACGCAGGCTTCTCCATAAGTGCGCATAAACCCAAACGCTTTGATCATTTCATCAAAGCGAATGTTCCAACTCGAGATGCTTGCACCAGCCCATAGATGGAGCGCTGGAGCTTGCATACCTTGTTAGCATTCTTAGGATCGACAAAACCTTCCGGCTGCATCATATACAATTCTTCCTTAAGAAAGCCGTTAAGGAATGACGTTTTGACGTCCATTTTCCATATCTCATAATCGTAGAATGCGGCAATTGCTAACATGATTCGGACGGACTTAAGCTTCACTACGGGTGAGAAGGTCTCATCCTAGTCAATCCCTTGAACTTGTCGACAACCCTTAGCGACAAGTCAAGCTTTATAGATGGTAACATTACCATCTGCGTCCGTCTTCTTCTTAAAGATCCATTTATTTTCTATCGCTCGCCGATCATCGGGCAAGTCTGTCAAAGTCCATACTTTGTTTTCATACATGGATCCTATCTCGGATTGCATGGCTTCAAGCCATTTGTTGGAATCTGGGCCCGCCATCGCTTCTTCGTAGTGCGAAGGTTCACCGTTGTCTAACAACATGATTTCCGTGACAGGGTTGCCATACCATTCGGTGTGGAACGTGTCCTCGTGGACCTCACGAGTTCAAGAGCAACTTGATCCAAGTACCTTGATCATCATCATTAACCTCCTCTCTAGCGGTGCAGGCACCACAGAACATCTTCCGAGCTGCGCTACTTTCTCGCTTCAAGAGGCGTACTTCATCAAGTTCCACTTTCCTCCCACTTACTTCTTTCGGGAGAAACTCTTTCTCGAAAGGACCCATTCTTGGCAACAAAGATCTTGCCTTCGGATCTGAGGTAGAAGGTATACCCAATGGTTTCCTTAGGGTATCCTATGAAGACGCATTTTTTTGACTTGGGTTCGAGCTTTTCAGGTTGAAGTTTCTTGACATAAGCATCGCATCCCCAAACTTTTAGAAACGACAACTTAGGTTTCTTCCCAAACCATAATTCATACGGTGTCGTCTCAACGGATTTCGACGGAGCCCTATTTAAAGTGAATGCGGCAGTCTCAAAAGCATAGCCCCAAAATGAGAGCGGTAAATCAGTGAGTGACATCATAGATCGTACCATATCCAATAGAGTGTGATTACGATGTTCGGACACACCGTTACGCTGAGGTGTTCCAGGCGGCGTGAGTTGTGAAACGATTCCACATTTCCTTAAGTGCGTACCAAATTCGTGACTTAAATATTCTCCGCCACGATCTGATCGTAAGAACTTTATCTTTCGGTCACGTTGATTCTCTACCTCATTCTGAAATTCGTTGAACTTTTCAAAGGTCTCAGACTTGTGTTTCATCAAGTAGACATACCCATATCTACTTAAGTCATCGGTGAGAGTGAGAACATAACGATAGCCTCCATGAGCCTCAACGCCATTGGACCACACACATCAAGATGTATGATTTCCAATAAGTTGGTTGCTCGCCCATTGTTCCGAGAATGAGTCTTGGTCATTTTACCCATGAGGCATGGTTCATGACGTGTCAAATGATTCATAATCAAGAGACTCCAAAAGTCCATCCGCATGGAGCTTCTTCATGCGTTTGACACCAATGTGACCTAGGCAGCGAAGTACACAAGTATGTGGGACTATCGTTATCAACCTTACATCTTTTGGTATTCACACTATGAATATGTGTAACAACACGTTCGATATTCATTAAGAATAAACCATTGACTAGCGGGCATGACCATAAAACATATCTCTCATATAAATAGAACAACCATTATTCTCGGATTTAAATGAGTAGCCATCTCGATTAAACGAGATCCAGATACAATGTTCATGCTCAAAGCTGGCACTAAATAACAATTATTGAGGTTTAAAACTAATCCCGTAGGTAAATGTAGAGGTAGCGTGTCGACGGCGATCACATCGACCTTGGAACCATTCCCGACGCCGCATCGTCACCTCTTCCTTCGCCAGCCTCCGCTTATTCCGCAGCTCCTGTTTTGAGTTACAAATATGAGCAACCGCACCGTATCAAATACCCGTGAGCTACTACAAGTAATTGGTAAGGTACACATCAATTACATGTATATCACATATACCTTTGGTGTTGCCGGCCTTCTTGTCCGCTAAGTACTTGGGGCAGTTCCGCTTCAAAGGATCGCTTCCTTGCAATAAAAGCACTCGGCCTCGTGCTTGGGTCCATGCTTTGGCTTCTTCCCGCAATCTGGCTTATCGGGCGCGCAACTTCCTTGCCATCCTTCTTGAAGTTCTTCTTACCCTTGCCTTTCTTGAACTTAGTGGTTTTATTCACCACCAACACTTGATGTTCCTTTTGATCTCCACCTCCGCTGATTTCAGCATTGAATATACCTCGTGAATGGTCTTTTCCATCCCTGCATATTGAAGTTCATCACAAAGCTCTTGTAGCTAGGTGGGAGCGATCAAGGATTCTCATCAACGACCACATCATCCGGGAGATTAACTCCCAAATGAGATAAGCGGTTGTGCAACCTGACATTTTGAGTATGTGCTCACGACGTAACTATTCTCCTCCATCTTACAATCTGTAGAACTTGTCGGAGACTTCATATCTCTCGACCCGGGCATGAGCTTGGAAAACCATTTTCAGCTCTTGGAACATCTCATATGCTCCGTGCTGCTCAAAACGCTTTTGGAGCCCCGGTTCTAAGTTGTAAAGCATGCCGCACTGAACCAGAGAGTAATCATCACTACGCGACTTCCAGGCGTTCATAACGTCTTGAGTTGCTGGGAAAATGGGTGCTTCACCTAGCGGTGCATCTAGGACATATACTTTCTTGGCAGCTATGAGGATGATCCTCAAGTTCCGGACCCAGTCCCTATAGTTGCTGCCATCATCTTTCAGCTTGGTTTTCTCTAGGAACGCGTTGAAGTTAAGGGCAACATTAGCGTGGGCCATTTGATCTACAAGACATATTGCAAAGATTTTTAGACTAAGCTCATGATAATTAAGTTCATCTAATCAAATTATATAATGAACTCCCACTCAGATAGACATCCCTCTAGTCATCTAAGTGATACATGATCCGAGTCAACTAGGCCGTGTCTGATCATCACGTGAGACGGACTAGTCATCATCGGTGAACATCTTCATGTTGATCGTATCTTCTATATGACTCGTGTTCGACCTTTCGGTCTCTTGTGTTCCGAGGCCATGTCTGTACATGCTAGGCTCGTCAAGTCAACCTAAGTGTTTTGCATGTGTAAATCTGGCTTACACCCGTTGTATGTGAACGTTAGAATCTATCACACCCGATCATCACGTGGTGCTTCGAGACAACGAACTTTCGCAACGGCGCACAGTTAGGGGGAACACTTTCTTGAAATTATTATGAGGGATCATCTTATTTACTACCATCGTTCTAAGCAAATAAGATGCAAAACATGATAAACATCACATGCAATCAAATAGTGACATGATATGGCCAATATCATTTTGCTCCTTTTGATCTTCATCTTCGGGGCGCCATGATCATCATCGTCACCGGCATGACACCATGATCTCCATCATCATGATCTCCATCATCGTGTCTTCATGAAGTTGTCACGCCAATGATTACTTCTACTTCTATGGCTAACGGTTTAGCAATATAGTAAAGTAATTACATAGCATTATTCAATGACACGCAGGTCATACAAAAAATAAAGACAACTCCTATGGCTCCTGCCGGTTGTCATACTCATCGACATGCAAGTCGTGATTCCTATTACAAGAACATGATCAATCTCATACATCACATATATTTCATTCATCACATCCTTTTGGCCATATCACATCACAAGGCATATGCTGCAAAAACAAGTTAGACGTCCTCTAATTGTTGTTGCATGTTTTTACGTGGCTGCTATAGGTTTCTAGCAAGAACGTTTCTTACCTACGCCAAAACCACAACGTGATATGCCAATTTCTATTTACCCTTCATAAGGACCCTTATCATCGAATCCGATCCGACTAAAGTGGGAGAGACAGACACCCGCTAGCCACCTTATGCAACTAGCGCATGTCAGTTGGTGGAACCTGTCTCACGTAAGCGTACGTGTAAGGTCGGTCCGGGCCGCTTCATCCCACGATGCCGCCGAAACAAGATAAGACTAGTGGTGGCAAGGAAATTGACAAAACCAACGCCCACAACAATCTTGTGTTCTACTCGTGCATAGAAACTACGCATAGACCTAGCTCATGATGCCACTGTTGGGGAACGATGCAGAAATTTAAAATTTCTACGCATCACCAAGATCAATCTATGGAGTCATCTAGCAACGAGAGAGAGAAGTGCATCTACATACCCTTGTAAATCGCGAGCGGAAGCGTTCAAGAGAACAGAGTTGATGGAGTCGTACTCGTCGTGATCCAAATCACCGATGATCCTAGCGCCGAATGGACGGCACCTCCGCGTTCAACACACATACGGTTGGGGAAGACGTCTCCTCTTTCTTGATCCAGCAAGGGGTAAGGAGAGGTTAATGGAGATCCAGCAGCACGACGGCGTGGTGGTGGAAGCAGCGGTGTTCTCGGCAGGGCTTCACCAAGCTCATCGAGAGGGAGAGGTGTTACGAGGGAGAGGGAGGCGCCAGGGGCTAGGGTGCGCAGCCCTCCTCCCCGCCCTCTATATATAGGGGTCCTGGGGGGGCGGCCAAGGGGGGACTTGCCCCCCAAGTCAGGTGGGGCGCCCCCCACCCCCAGCGTTTCCAACCCTATGCGCAGGGGGAGGCCCAAGGGGGGCGCACCAGCCCACCAGGGGCTGTTTCCCTTCCCACTTCAGCCCATGGGGCCCTTCAGGATAGGTATCCCCACCCGGTGGACCCCCGGGACCCTTCCGGTGATCCTGGTACAATACCGGTGACCCCAAACCTTCCCGATGGTCAAACTCGACTTACTATATAGAAATCTTTACCTCCGACCATTCCGAACTCCTCGTGACGCCCGAGATCTCATCCGGACCTCGAACAACTTTCGGGTTACCGATACTAATATCTCTACAACCCTAGCGCCACCGAACCTTAAGTGTGTAGACCCTACGGGTTCGGGAGACACGCAGACATGACCGAGACGACTCTCCGGTCAATAACCAACAGCGGGATCTGGATACCCACGTTGGCTCCCCCATGCTCCTCGATGATCTCATCGGATGAACCATGATGTCAAGGATTCAATCAATCTCGTATACAATTCCCTTTGTCAATCGTTACGTTACTTGCCCGAGATTCGATCGTCGGTATCCCAATACCTCGTTCAATCTCTTTACCGGCAAGTCACTTTACTCGTTCCGTAATGCATGATCCCGTGGCCAACCACTTGGTCACATTGAGCTCATTATGATGATGCATTACCGAGTGGGCCCAGAGATACCTCTCCGTCATACGGAGTGACAAATCCCAGTCTTGATCCATGCCAACCCAACAAACACTTTCGGAGATACCCGTAGTGCACCTTTATAGCCACCCAGTTACGTTGTGACATTTGGTACACCCAAAGCACTCCTACGGGAGATACCTCTCCGTCATATGGAGTGACAAATCCCAGTCTCGATCCATGCCAACCCAACAAACACTTTCGGAGATACCCGTAGTGCACCTTTATAGCCACCCAGTTACGTTGTGACGTTTGGTACAACCAAACCACTCCTACGGTATCCGGGAGTTGCACGATCTCATGGTCTAAGGAAATGATACTTGACATTAGAAAAGCTCTAGCAAACGAACTACACGATCTTGTGCTATGCTTAGGATTGGGTCTTGTCCATCACATCATTCTCCCAATGATGTGATCCCGTTATCAATGACATCCAATTTCCATGGTCAGGAAACTGTAACCATCCATTGATCAACGAGCTAGTCAACTAGAGGCTTACTAGGGACATGTTGTGGTCTATGTATTCACACATGCATTACGATTTCCGGATAACAAAATTAGCATGAACAATAGAAAATTATCATGAACAAGGAAATATAATAATAGTCATTTTATTATTGCCTCTAGGGCATATCTCCAACACTGTACCACAGCCTAGTGCTACAAAACAGGTCGGCATGGCGACGCAACGCTAATTTTTCGTGGTGCCAGCATGTTGCAACCAAAAGTAGCTTGTGGTAATAGCCTATTGTAACCACACAAAAATACTGGCATTCAATTACATGATTCAAATAATGCATATATGATGTAGATTCATCAAACATCAAAGTTTGCATAGCCAATATCCATCACAATAAAATGTAATATAATTTAGCATGCATTCAACATACTGAATGTGCCATCCTAATTAAGACCGAAGATTAAATTGTCCGTGGCCTAGAGTCCATTCCAGCTAAATCTTTGGATCCTGTTATGAAGAAATCAGAAATTTATTTAGCACAAGTTAATTGAAAATAGAAAATACTTAGTCACGAAAATAAAGAAACAACACAACGACTAATTAGCAGAAAGATATAACCACTATCATGACAATTGTGTAATTACTATATTCGTGCATGCATGGGTATCTTCCTGACGAATTTTCATGACCACAATAGCTAGCAAGCAAATTCTTGTGCCTGTTGTACTACTCCATCAACAATTAGGTGCTATGCAAAAAGAATTGGATAATTTCACAAAAGAATTTTTAGTTCAAACACAAGAATAATTATCTAAATTAATCAAACTAAACTTCTCAGAAACAACTACATGCTGGCGCAAGTTCAGAATTTCTAATGGTGAGAAAATTGTTCTATTTCTGGCTTGTATGTGCTTCAGCAACAAAAAAAGTACAATAATGCAATAAAGTAGATGAATGCACATTATGAAGGCCATTTACGTATCAAATAAAGGCCAACATGAAGACAAACCAAGCTTGTGACTTACCATTGTATCAAACAAAGGCCAACATGAAGACAAACCAAGCCTGTGACTTACCATTGGTCGAAACATTCGAGAATTCATTTTTTCAACTTGTATGAGCATATTTGGAGCAATTACATTGTGCCTTGTACCTAGAGTCCCAGTAGTACTAGCGGTCTGCAAAAGAGAATTTTGCAAGTTTGGCTTCCTATTTTATTTGCCAGTCCTTTTCTTAGGCATCTGCAAATAGAAGTGCACTTTTAGCAATGCAAGTAAGCAAATAAACCTGACAAGTTCGCAAGCATATGACTATAATCACCAGATGTGTTTGCGTCTATTGGGCTCCCATCTGTTGGATCACCAGCAAGATCTTGCGTTGAATTCATCATTGTGCCCTTCTATACGTAATATCATAATTTGAGTCAATTTCAGAAGAAATGTGATACTTAAAGCAGGCATAAAAAGTAACCGAAAAAATATCTATTCAAGTCTATACTGAAGCTGTTGTAAGAAAAAATAAGCTAGGCTTCAAAGATTAAATGAAATCAAATTGTGTCATAGCGTGCAGAACAAAAGCATGCAGAACAGAAGTCTTTTAGCATACCATATGTCTATAATTTTGATTTAGAAATTGAAAGCTAGGCTTCAAAGATCAAACAGAGCATATAAAATGTAATCAAGTGTGTACTAAAGTTGTGAGGCATACATATGACACACCAATTAGATCCCATCCTGACAAGGCTACTCACAATACATACACATGTAGTAACCTAGCCCGAATATGGTAAGCAAACTACCAAGGTTAAATAAGCTGAATGTGGCAGTATGCTTTAGTATAGGCACATACGCTTTTAAGAAGTCCGGACAGTGGTTCTGGTATTAGCTTGGTAATATTTTACATAGTGAAAAGGAAAACTTGGGACTATTTACACCAATTGTGGGACACTTCAAAATACAAAAATAAATTAGTCATGGTCGTGGCTGCCATGGCTGTGGTCATCGTGGGTCAAGCCGTGATTTACATTGAAGACAGCAGTCAACAACCTCTCTCACTCACAGGAGTGTGCCGCCATCGCAGCGTAGGGGCATGTTGCATCCCCGGGGTTGTTGCAGTGGTGGATCCAAGAATTCAACTTTGGGTGTTAAAAAGATCACCTAACATCAACTCTTTTTTCTATTTTAGCCGACGTTTGCTTTTAAGAAAACCATTTGTTATTTTTTTTACTAATGGAATCAATTACATCAGGACAGTTCTATGTACAAAGATACATCTCTAAATCCAAACAGAAGCTACACATGAATGCAATTTCAAATTGTAACTTTGGAGGGGATTGGTGAATTCTTGGCTTGCTTAGGCTAGTTTATCTGGACTGAAGCTGAGTTGAGTAACTCACTCCGCGTACTCTCCGAAGTCTGAACTCAAGCATGTACGCAGTACTTTTTGTCATATACCTATGCTGGATCTGCCCCTGGGCTGCTGTAGTAGGAAGGTGAGGCTATTGCATCCCCGCAGGAGGCGAGAGTGACTAGATATGCCTCACAAGAGTATAGACTTGATTACATACAAATGTACTGCACGGCAGCAGTCAGCGTGGTAGTTCTACGATGGAAAGGGGGCGCTGCCATGGCCATGCCGTCCACCACCTCCTGATGCGCCTCCTCCTTGTCTCCCCATGGCCGCCAAACCAAGATGGCTTGGTCTAAAACACTTAAACGATAATCTAGTTGGGCTGGAATCTAAATGCAGTCTGTACACATTGCTTGCACATGTCAAATGAGCGATGAATGAACTAATTTTCTAGCACAACAAGCAAACACTCCATTCATAATAGAAGAAAGTCCGATTTTACACAAACAAAGGCTAAAGGTTGAATGTTCGGTGGCACACATAATATAATAGTAAAAAGGCACAATTGTAGCATCAGATTGGCAGCAAGATTTTCTTATTCTTGGGCATGGAGAGCTCTATATAAATTGAACCAAGCCAATGGATCAATTTGGCGTAAGAAGGACCAACCCAAAGCCATGGCAAAAAAAGGGTTGAAAGCTAGCTCAGTTGATGAATTTGTTACAGCTGAAAAAAATAGGGCCTAGACCATCTCTAAAACCAACCATCCCTACATGTACATAGTAAACTGAAACCAAATCCAAGCTGCTCCATGGATAGGATATGATAGGATCGTCTTGGAGCAAAGCAAACTAGTTTGTTAGCTATAGGAAGGGGGAGGGAAACTAAAACGATGCAAGGAGGAAGGAAGGGTCGTGGCCTTACCACCGTCGTGGTGCAGGGCGCCGAAATGGTGGCGATGGCGGATCGATTTAAACGGGAGGAGAAGGGAGACCCTGACTATTCCATGGCGGCGTCCCTGCATCTATCGAGCTGCAGCTACACGGGGAAGGAAATCAGGGGTGGAGATCAAATCAAATCAAAGAGAAAGGATGGGCGAGGGTTGACCTTGAAACGCAGCCATGTGTGTGCCTACGTGGCTCTCATGGCCTCCATCAACGGATGGTCAATCTGGGATCGGAGGAAGCAGCCTCCCACGTTGATCTCCATCATGGGATCCTTGACGAAGCCCTCTTCTCAGTCATGGGAGGAAGCTGGATAGGGAGGAAGAGGACGCCGGTTCTGGCTGTGGCAGATCTGACCGCCACCCGACCCACATCAACTGTACCGCCGCTAGGTTCGCCTTCAGGGAAGTCCCCGCCTCTGGGGACGAGGTTGTCGTCATGGCGGCTGTGGGACGCAGAGGGGCAGATGGCCATGGGTGGGGAGGTGGCGGCGGTCGTGCATGGGGAGGGAGGAGGATCCTTAAGAGGAGGACGGCAAGATCAGGGGAGTCGGGGCGGACAAAAGGAAAGGAAGAAGCCGGCGGAGATCTACACAGGAGTTGACTGCTTGCCGTTGGATCACAAAAGAGTAGACGGTCTGGATTTGCGTTCCGTGGGTTGGTTCGCTCAACCAATCACATTGCAAGTTCTCCCTCACGCTGGATTGCCACATCAGCATCATCCATAACGGTTCAAATGGTGTATAAGAACAGACATAATTGATCGAACCATGACGGTTATGGTGACGTCCCTCTTTGCCTGTTATGATGGGTCTACCGATTTCGGGTGTCATCCCCAGAGAAACTCTAGCAGAACTCGTATATGTCGCCAACCCGCAAAATTCTGGCGAGTATATGGGCTCGGATCAATTTTCTAGCCAGAACAGAGCTTGTATACTCTCCCTGCCCATAAAACTTTTTACATGCCCGCAAACCCCCCACTTCAAGCAAGATATCTACGGATTCACGGGACATATACGGGTCTAAACCCTATCCCCACCGCCACTGCGTCTTGTCACAATTCCCCACTTCCCCCTCACATTTCCGGCCGCCAGTGAGCCCCCTTCCGCCTCCAGCCGCCATGTGGGGCCGCATGTGGAGCTCCAGCCGCAGCTCTTGTGGCAGCTCCGGCGGGAGAGGCGACCCTGAGTGTGAGCGGCGTGTCCGCTCGGACGGTGCGAGGAAGCGCACGGCAAGGAAGTGGACGAATAAGGGCCTCTTCTTTCTTTTAGAATTTTCGCTTACGCGTGATAATTGGGCCGGCCCGTGTCACTACAAAAAAAGACACTTCCGTGATGATACGTGTTTGTCACATTAGGTCACGTTTTCTGTCATGCATGTACATCCATGACAAATTTATGACAGAATCAAGATAGTCATACATGTGCTGTCGTAGAAGTGTTCCATGACATTACCAAAATTATCATCACGGAAGTGTCCACTTCCATGACGATAAATCACGCGTCACAGAAGTGCTCTCGTCAAGGGTGACCAACACGTGGCATCCACCGTAACGGGTCGCGTTAAGCTACCGGGTCCGGTTTTGGATCCAATAACCCGAACAGCCTGGACCAATGGGAAATTTCCACGTGTAAAACTCTGATTGGCCGGAGGAAACACGTGTCACTCGTCGATTGGTGTCGATAGGCGCCTATGATATGTCGACACATGCGACGGCCCACCATCGGCCCATTTAGCTTACAAAGGCCGGCCCGTTTGACTTGGTCAAAAGTTAGCGGGCTGGCCCATGAAAAGCCTGTTAATGGTCTCTTCGCAAATAATCCATTTTACGGCCCGGTAACTCACGGCAAGTTAGGGCCTACCCGAAATCCGCCCAACAACGTCATGTGGGTCGTTGAATATAACACCAGCTCGTTTCACTTTCGGCCCATGTATGGCACACGACGTCTTTCGGCCATATGAGGCCTTCGTATCTTTAGGCCCTTTAAAGGCCCACGGTGACTCTAGCCCAGAATGAACAGTAAATTTCTATGTACCCGTTATGATGAGGACATCAATACCATTGTTACACCCACAGCCCCTACTGCTACATATACTGGACCAATTACTAGAGCTCGCGCACGCCAATTAAATTATCAGGTACTTTCGCTTTTGGCAATGATTCTAATGTTCATGAGAATATGATGCTGCCTAAATTGGATACATTTGTTTTGCTTACAAATGAAGGCCCTAGCTTGGAGAAGGATGGACATTGAGCAAGAACAAGCATGGAGATAATGCCATGCGCAAGGAGAACAAGAACGGAGTTACAAGTGATGATTCCAGGACTTTGAAGCCACCCTAATGAGTGCATGAGGCCTTGGACGAAATATACAAGATGCCACTTCATAATATTCGTCCATAGGCTATTCTAGGTGCTGCGTCACCTTATTATTGGGCCAGGCCCATGTAATTTCGAAATACTTAAGTATAGGCTGTTTTAGAGTCTCAGATGTGTGGGAAACAAGAGTTAGGGTTGATTTGGACCCTCCACCAAGGGCCACGAAATTCCCCCTCTTCCTCCATATATACAGCCCTTAGGGCACCGCTTAGACCTTGGGTTTTGTTTAGATTAAAAGTTCGCCATAGCTGCAACTTCGCGCATTTCGCTTGTGTTCAACGACTGCATAAAGGCGCCACAGTAACCCCACCTTGATCAATAAAGCTTTCATCTTATATTCGCAATATCCAGATTGCAATCTCAGTTTCTTGCTTGTTCTTCGCTTGCTCGCAGGAAATGCACTCGTGGTCGTTGATCGTGCTCGGCGTGGTCAATAACCTCTCGGAGTTGGTTTAGCGATTGCTAAGGCGCGACATCCTCAAGACGTTAGTAGTCGGATCGTCAAAGTCGACTTCCTCTAAAGCGAAAACCACATATCATCGAAAGACGGGACACCTTTGCCCCTATCACGTTAACAGCACATGATTCACATGGGCCGTTTCCAGCCCGTGTTAGCTTTCGGCCTACTGACGGCACATACGTTCTTGGGCTCCTTTCCGACCGTCGATTACTTCCGGCCCGTTACTGGCATGTTCCCCTAATGGGCCAAATTCGGCCTATGGCAAGAGTCGGCCCGTTCCTGGCTTGTTAACCCGTTGCGCCGTTTCCAGCCCGTCCTATATTCTGGCCCATTAACGACCCGTTATACCTGTGACAGAATTAAGCCTTTGCTGTCGTCCGGCCTGTTAATGGCCCGTTACCGTGCTGGGCCAATACCAATTACGCCCGTTTACGGCCCATGTAGACTCATTTATCCGACGGCCCAAGGCCCACCGATTCTACGGCCATGTTGGAGGCCCATTTAAAGACGGCCCGTAGGAGGCCCATGGATCCTATGGCCCGTAGCAGGGCCATGATTACCATGGTCCGTATATGGCCCATGGTTGTTGCGCCCACTAGCAAACCAGGGAAAAAGAAGACAAGGAAATAAATAAGGCCGAAACTAACGCTAGGCTATTAAGGCGATTGCACAGATTACATCCACTGGGCATCAAAGATCGCCACTAGTGCAAATATAGGGAACACCCTACACTATACAAAAATGGCTTGTTGTTTTCTTCAGCCGGTGGCTGCACGTTAAGAACAAATTCTTATCGCAACAAAACAAATTACAACTAGAAAACAAAAGGAAGGTTGGCATAAAAGTTAATAGTCTGGTAGATAAATGCACCACCAGAAGTTCAGAAGCTCAGTTCATTTGATCTGACTGTTACGTTTTCATGTTGTATTGTCTGATGGAGCACCATAATCTTCGCCTTCATTACTTCTAGGCTCCTAAACAACATAGCAAATGTCTGATAGTCTAGTTTCAAAACCATGCATATCTTGACGACATCGAACAATGTCTGTCCTTGTTTCACAAAGGGTCTCTGTTAGGGAACGGACTTGTCTGGAGCGCAGATATAACATTGTTTTGAGCTTGCATATCTTAATCATGAGGCAGTTTGGACGAGATTGCCTTAACAACCAACCCAGTATTATGCAGGAATGTGCTTTTGGCACTGTTAGTGGACAGGTACTGACCCACTGCAGCAAGAGCTGACATTGCAGTTATAGTTGCCTCGCCACCTTCAAAAGGTGGCGGTTCCACCATTTTTTCCATAGCTTGTTGAAAAGTTGAGTTTTTACATTAGTACCAGAACAGAAGATATTAAGGGCATGTTCGGCAGCTCACTGGCTTCCCAAATCCTCAACTCCAGGACTAGAGCGCACCCGAATGGGTCAACTCCTGGCTATTCCATATGTATAAAGCGACGGCGCGATGCAAAATTGCAGGATCGGTGGAGTTGTAAAACTGAGCTCCACGTAAACTAGGAAGCGGAGTTGAAGGAAATTACTTTGTGCTGCCACCGCCAAGTGACTCGCTCGACCGAGAATCACGCATCGATTCGCTCTCGTGTCGCTCTCTCGCCGGGAGCAGTCCCTCCCCGACCGGGCTTATGGCCCAGCCCATCTTTTTCCAACCTTTTGCATTGCCACCTGCCATCGATGGGCCAGAAGAGGTGATTTCATGGGCTTGAGGCTCGCTTCCCTCGCATGAAGCGAGAAGCCGTGACGCCGAACGGATCGCTCACTCCAGGATCGATCGTGGGAAGCTGGCGCTGGATTTGTGGCGTTGGAGTTGAAGATTTTCTGGGCACGGAGGGCTCCCGAACACGCCCTAAGGAGGCAACAAAACCAAACAAAATAGCTTTGGTCTATATACAGAACTTATTCTGGTGAACCCATGTAAAATATTAGTTGTATTTTACTGCATAGTACATAATAAAACCAGGTTTCAAACATATGACCATGTACCATGGCTGATGTATTGTCTATTTCTTCACATTGTATTGACAGCTAAGGATAAAGAGACAAAGTTTATAATACGATAAGCATAATATGACATCATTCATATCACAAAACAACTGAGAACAGACAAACAGACAATTTTAACGTTGTGGGCAAGTCCAGCACGGAACTAGATTACATGTCAAGATCAAAGGAACATCACTCCTCTCTTTTAAACCTTGTAAGGTGCAATGATACGCTAAGACAATTGTGTATAAAATTGAAAAGAGTAATAGACATTGGTTGCAAACAATGCAGTTCAAGGCACGAGTCAGAGTAAGTAGTAGTTAAAAGGCATGAGGATTAAGAACTTACAACAGTGGCTTTGACTGGTGTAGTCATGCCCTTCGTCTTGCTGGTGTGGTAGTCCTTGAAGATTTCCACAACATTTGGTTCGGGTACTTTTTGGTCCTTGTGGGCTTTCCTCTGCATTTGGAACAAGTCAATATAGATCTGACAATATGGTACAGCGAAAAGAGTGAAACAACAGCTAATTACAAGAGCCTCGCAGCAAAGTGCGGCTACGAGATCCCCGCTGCCCTGTTGAATTTCACTTTCAGACGGTTGGCCTTGTTCTTTGAACAGTTCACCTACAAGAAGATAGATTTGTGTGGCACATGCGTAAATAGGACTTCAACATGTGATCTGATCACATATATATAATGTACCTGATACTTTGGACCGGACCAGTGTTTAACGAGGCCTCTCCAGTCTTCATCCGATATATTTTCCACTGGAGATGTTTGGGCAAGTTCACTGTTAGCCTTGCCTTCAAAGTGAGTTCTCCTTAAGTTATACCGATACTGTCGCAGAGCAGACTTGAAAACATGGGTGCAAGCTTGTCTGGTTGCATCATCTTGGCTATCCAACTTGAACCTCATATGTTGAAAATTATGGGAGTCTCATTATCAGCAACCTACAAAGTATTGGACAGAGCAAGACGATATTACTAGTATCCATACATAACAGAAAAATGGTCGAGGAAGGTGTTGAACTGAGTTTCTTCTTTGTCATTCTTGTACTGAATCCATGTCGGGAGGATATGTACATGACACCTAACAGCAACCGCTGCCTCTGATACTAACTTGGCTGACTCTATAGCATCACGTGGCCTTTTTAAACCTACCTCAAAACGGATATCCATTCTTCCTCCTCTAGATTTAGTTAACCTATCGAGAATTATCCCTGATGATTGTTTCCTCTTGCGCCTAGGTGTTGGGGAACGTAGTAATTTAAAAATATTTCCTACGCACACGCAAGATCATTGTGATGCATAGCAACGAGAGGGGAGAGTGTTGTCCGCGTACCCTCGTAGACTGAAAGCGGAAGCGTTAGCACAACGTGGTTGATGTAGTTGTACGTCTTCACGATCCAACCGATCAAGTACCGAACGCACGGCACCTCCGAGTTCAGCACACATTCAGCTCGATGACGTCCCTCGAACTCCAATCTAGCGGAGCTTTGAGGGAGAGTTCCGTCAGCACGACGGCCTGGTGACGATGATGATGTTCTATCGACGCAGGGCTTCGCCTAAGCACCGCTACGATATTATCGAGGTGGATTATGGTGGAGGGGGGCACCGCACACGGCTAAGAGATCAAGAGATCAATTGTTGTGTCTCCAAGGGGTGCCCCCCTCCCCGTATATAAAGGAGTGAAGGAGGGGGAGGGCCGACCCTCTCTATGGCGCGCCCTAGGAGGAGTCCTACTCCCACCGGGAGAAGGATTCCCCCCCTTCCAAGTAGTAGGAGTAGGAGTCAAGGAAAGGGGAGAGAGGAGAGAAGGAGGGGCGAGCCCTCCCTTAGTCCATTCGGACTAGGCCTTGGGGGCGGCAGCCTCTCTCTCTCTTTTCCCTAAAGCCCAATAAGGCTCATATACTCCCGGCGAATTCCTCAGAACTCTCCAGACTCAAAAATACCGAATCACTCGGAACCTTTCCGATGTCCGAATATAGTCGTCCAATATATCGATCTTTACATCTCGACCATTTCGAGACTCCTCGTCATGTCCCCGATCTCATCCGGGACTCCGAACTACCTTAGGTACATCAAAACACATAAACTCATAATATAACCGTCATCAAACTTTAAGCGTGCGGACCCTATGGGTTCGAGAACTATGTAGACATGACCGAGACACGTCTCCGGTCAATAACCAATAGCGGAACCTGGATGCTCATATTGGCTCCCACATATTCTATGTAGATCTTTATCGGCCAGACCGCATAACAACATACGTTGTTCCCTTTGTCATCGGTATGTTACTTGCCCGAGATTCGATCGTTGGTATCTCAATACCTAGTTCAATGTCGTTACCAGCAAGTCTCTTTACTCGTTCCGTAATACATCATCCTGCAACTAACTCATTAGTTGCAATGCTTGCAAGGCTTATAGTGATGTGCATTACCGAGTGGGCCCAGAGATACCTCTCCGACAATTGGAGTGACAAATCCTAATCTCGAAATACGCCAACCCAACAAGTACCTTCGGAGACACCTGTAGAGCACCTTTATAATCTCCCAGTTACGTTGTGACATTTGGTAGCACACTAAGTGTTCCTCCGGTAAACGGGAGTTGCATAATCTCATAGTCATAGGAACATGTATAAGTCATGAAGAAAGCAATAGCAGAATACTAAACGATCGTGTGCTAAGCTAACGGAATGGGTCAAGTCAATCACATCATTATCCTAATGATGTGCCCGTTAATCAAATGACAACTCATGTCTATGGCTAGGAAACTTAACCATCTTTGATTCAACGAGCTAGTCAAGTAGAGGCATACTAGTGACACTCTATTTGTCTATGTATTCACACATGTACTAAGTTTCCGGTTAATACAATTATAGCATGAATAATAAACATTTATCATGATATAAGGAAATAAATAATAACTTTATTATTGCCTCTAGGGCATATTTCCTTCAGTCTCCCACTTGCACTAGAGTCAATAATCTAGATCACATCGCCATGTGATTAACATCAAAAGTTCACATCACCATGTGATTAACACCCATAGTTCAAATCGTCATGTGACCAACACCCATAGGGTTTACTAGAGTCAATAATCTAGTTCACATTGCTATGTGATTAACACCAAAGAGTACTAAGGTGTGATCATGTTTTGCTTGTGAGATAATTTTAGTCAACGGGTCTGTCACATTCAGATCCGTAAGTATTTTGCAAATTTCTATGTTTACAATGCTCTGTATGGAGCTACTCTAGCTAATAGCTCCCACTTGCAATATGTATCTAGAGTGAGACTTAGAGTCATCCAGATCGGTGTCAAAGCTTGCATCGACGTAACCGTTTATGACGAACCTTTTGTCACCTCCATAATCGAGAAACATATCCTTATTCCACTAAGGATAATTTTGACCGCTATTCAGTGATCTACTCCTAGATCACTATTGTATTCCCTTGTCTAACTCAGTGTAAGGTATACAATAGATCTGGTACACAGCATGGCATACTTTATAGAACCTTTGGCTGAGGCATAGGGAATGACTTTCATTCTCTTTTTATCTTCTGTCGTGGTCGGGCTTTGAGTCCTACTCAAGTTTACACCTTGTAACACAGGCAAGAACTCTTTCTTTGAATGTTCCATTTTGAACTACTTCAAAATCATGTCAAGGTATGTACTCATTGAAAAAACTTATCAAGCGTCTTGATCTATCTCTATAGATCTTGATGCTCGATATGTAAGCAGCTTCACCGAGGTCTTTGTTTAAAAAAACTCCTTTCAAATACTCCTTTATGCTTTCCAAAAAATTCTACATCATTTCCAATCAACAATATGTCATTCACATATACTTATCATAAAGGTCGTAGTGCTCCCACTCACTTTCTTGTAAATACAGGCTTCACCGCAAGTCTGTATAAAACTATATGCTTTGATCAACTCATCAAAGCGTATATTCCAACTCCGAGATGCTTGCACCAGTCCATAGATGGATCGCTGGAGCTTGTACATTTTGTTAGCACCTTTAGGATCGACAAAACCTTCTAGTTGTATCATATACAACTCTTCTTTAAGAAATCCATTAAGGATGCAGTTTTGACATCCATTTGCCGGATTTCATAAAATGCGGCAATTGCTAACATGATTCGGATAGACTTAAGCATAGATACGAGTGAGAAACTCTCATCGTATTCAACACCTTGAACTTGTCGAAAAACTTTTGCGACAATTCTAGCTCTGTAGATAGTCACACTGCTATCAGGGTCTGTCTTCCTCTTGAATATCCATTTAATCTCAATGGCTCGCCGATCATTGGGCAAGTCAATCAAAGTCCATACTTTGTTCTCATACATGGATCCCATCTCAGATTTCATGGCCTCAAGCCATTTTGCGGAATCTGGTCTCATCATCGCTTCCTCATAGTTCGTAGGTTTGTCATGGTCAAGTAACATGACCTCCAGAACAGGATTACCGTACCACCCTGGTGCGGATCTTACTCTGGTTGACCTACGAGGTTCGGTAGTAACTTGATCTGAAGCTTCATGATCATCATCATTAGCTTCCTCACCAATTGGTGTAGGTGTCACAGGAACTGGTTTCTGTGATGAACTACTTTCCAATAAGCGAGCAGGTATAGTTACCTCATCAAGTTCTACTTTCCTCCAACTCACTTCTTTCAAGAGAAACTCCTTCTCTAGAAAGGATCCATTCTTTAGCAACGAATATCTTGCCTTCGGATCTGTGATAGAAGGTGTACCCAACAGTCTCCTTTGGGTATCCTATGAAGACTCATTTCTCTGATTTGGGTTTGAGCTTATCAGGATGAAACTTTTTTTATAAGCATCGCAAGCCCAAACTTTAAGAAACGACAACTTGGGTTTCTTGCCAAACCACAGTTCATATGGTGTCATCTCAACGGATTTAGATGGTGCCCTATTTAACGTGAATGCAGCTGTCTCTAATGCATAACCCCAAAACGATAGTGGTAGATCGGTAAGAGACATCATAGATCGCACCATTACTAATAAAGTACGGTAACGATGTTCGGACACACCATTACGCAGTGGTGTTCCAGGTGGCGTGAGTTGCGAAACTATTCCACATTGTTTCAAACGAAGACCAAACTCGTAACTCAAATATTCTCCTCCACGATCAGATCGTAGAAACTTTATTTTCTTGTTACGATGATTTTCCACTTCACTCCGAAATTCTTTGAACTTTTCAAATGTTTCAGACTTGTGTTTCATTAAGTAGATATACCCATATCTGCTCAAATCATCTGTGAAGGTTAGAAAATAATGATACCCGCCGCGAGCCTCAACACTCATCGGACCGCATACATCGGAATGTATTATTTACAATAATTTGCTCGCTCCATTGTTCCGGAGAACGGAGTTTTAGTCATCTTGCCCATAGGGCATGGTTTGCAAGCATCAAGTGATTCACAATCAAGTGATTCCAAAATTCCATTAGCATGGAGTTTCTTCATGCGCTTTACACCAATATGACATAAACGGTAGTGCCACAAATAAGGTGCACTATCATTATTAACTTTGCATCTTTTGGCTTCAATATTATGAATATGTGTATCACTACGATCGAGATCCAACAAACCATTTGGTGTGTATGACCATAGAAGGTTTTATTCATGTTAACAGAACAACAATTGTTATCTAACTTAAATGAATAACCGTATTGCAATAAACATGATCAAATCATATTCATGCTCAACGCAAACACCAAATAACACTTATTTCAACACTAATCCCGAAAGTATAGGGAGTGTGCGATGATGATCATATCAATCTTGGAACCACTTCCAACCCACATCGTCACTTCACCCTTAACTAGTCTCTGTTCATTCTGCAACTCCCGTTTCGAGTTACTAATCTTAGCAACTGAACCAGTATCAAATACCGAGGTGTTGCTACGAACACTAGTAAAATACACATCAATAATTTGTATATCAAATATACCTTTGTTCACTTTGCCATCCTTCTTATCCGCCAAATACTTGGGGCAGTTCGCTTCCAGTGACCAGTCCCTTTGCAGTAGAAGCACTCAGTCTCAGGCTTAGGTCCAGACTTGGATTTCTTCACTTGAGCAGCAACTTGCTTGTCGTTCTTCTTTGAAGTTCCACTTCTTCCCTTTGCCCTTTTCTTGAAACTAGTGGTCTTGTCAACCATCAACACTTGATGCTTTTCTTGATTTCTACATTCGTCGATTTTAGCATCTCGAAGAGCTCGGGAATCATTTACGTCATCCCTTGCATTTTATAGTTCATCACAAAGTTCTAGTAACTTTGTGATAGTGACTAGAGAATTCTGTCAATCGCAATCTTATCTGGAAGATAAACTCCCACTTTATTCAAGCAATTGTAGTACTCAGACATTATGAGCACATGCTCACTGTTTGCGTTATTCTCTTCCATCTTGTAGGCAAAGTACTGTCAGAGGTCTCATACCTCTCGAGACGGACATGAGTATGAAATATCAATTTCAACTCTTCGAACATCTTATATGCTCCGTGGCATTCAAAACAATTTAGAAGCCCCGATTCTTAGCCGTAAAGCATGGTGCACTAAACTATCAAGTAGTCATCATACCGAGCTTTGCCAAACGTTCATAACGTCTGCATATGCTCTTGCAATAGGTCCGTCACCTAGCGGTGCATCAATGACATAATTCTTCTGTGCAGCATTGAGGATAATCCTCAGATCACGGATCCAATCCCCATCATTGCTACTAACATCTTTCAACTTAGTTTTTCTCTAGGAACATATCAAAATAAACAGGGAGCAACATCGCAAGCTATTGATCTACAACATAGATATGCTAATACTACCAGGACTAAGTTCATGATAAATTTAAGTTCAATTAATCATATTACTTAAGAACTCCCACTTAGATAGACATCCCTCTAATCCTCTAAGTGATCACGTGATCCAAATCAACTAAACCATGTCCGATCATCACGTGAGATGGAGTAGTTTCAATGGTGAACATCACTATGTTGATCATATCTACTATATGATTCACGCTCGACCTTTCGGTCTCAGTGTTCCGAGGCCATATCTGTTATATGCTAGGCTCATCAAGTTTAACCTGAGTATTCCACGTGTGCAACTGTTTTGCACCCGTTGTATTTGAACGTAGAGCCTATCACACCCGATCATCACGTGGTGTCTCAGTACGAAGAACTTTCGCAACGGTGCATACTCAGGGAGAACACTTATACCTTGATAATTTAATGAGAGATCATCTTATAATGCTACCGTCAATCAAAGCAAGATAAGATGCATAAAAGATAAACATCACATGCAATCAATATAAGTGATATGATATGGCCATCATCATCTTGTGCTTGTGATCTCCATCTTCGAAGCACCGTCATGATCACCATCGTCACCGGCGCAGCACCTTGACTCCATTGTAGCATCGTTGTCGTCTTGCCAACTTATGCTTCTACGACTATCGCTACCGCTTAGTGATAAAGTAAAGCATTACAGGGCATTTGCATTGCATACAATAAAGTGACAACCATATGGCTCCTGCCAGTTGTCGATAACTCAGTTACAAAACATGATCATCTCATACAATAAAATATAGCATCATGCCTTCACCATATCACATCACAACATGCCCTGCAAAAACAAGTTAGACGTCCTCTACTTTGTTGTTGCAAGTTTTACGTGGCTGCTACGGGCTGAGCAAGAACCATTCTTACCTACGCATCAAAACCACAACGATAGTTTGTCAAGTTGGTGATGTTTTAACCTTCGCAAGGACCGGCGTATACACTCGATTCAACTAAAGTTGAGAAACCGACACCCGCTAGTCACCGTGTGCATAGCCCAGCGGTAAAACCAGTCTCGCGTAAGCGTACGCGTAATGTCGGTCCGGGCCGCTTCATCCAACAATACCGCTGAACCAAAGTATGACATGCTGGTAAGCAGTATGACTTATATCGCCCACAACTCACTTGTGTTCTACTCGTGCAAATAACATCTACGCATAAAACTAGGCTCTGATACCACTGTTGGGGAACGTAGTAATTTCAAATATTTCCTACGCACACGCAAGATCATGGTGATGCATAGAAACGAGAGGGGAGAGTATTGTCCACGTACCCTCATAGACTGAAAGCGGAAGCATTAGCACAACGCGGTTGATGTAGTCGTACGTCTTCACGATCCGACCGATCAAGTACCGAACGCACGGCACCTCCGAGTTCAGCACACGTTCAGCTTGATGACATCCCTCGAACTCCGATCCAGCCGAGCTTTGAGGGAGAGTTCCGTCAGCACGACGGTGTGGTGACGATGATGATGTTCTATCGATGCAGGGCTTCGCCTAAGCACCGCTACGATATTATCGAGGTGGATTATGGTGGAGGGGGGCACCGCACATGGCTAAGAGATCAAGAGATCAATTGTTGTGTCTCCAAGGGGTGCCCCCCTCCCCGTATATGAAGGAGTGAAGGAGGGGGAGGGCCAGCCCTCTCTATGACGCGCCCTGGGAGGAGTCCTACTCCCATCGGGAGTAGGATTCCCCCCTTCCAAGTAGTACGAGTAGGAGTCAAGGAAAGGGGAGAGAGAAGAGAAAGAAGGAGGGGGCGCAGCCCCTCCCCTTAGTCCAATTCGGACTAGGCCTTGGGGGGGGCACGCAGCCTCTCCTCTCTCTTTCCCCTAAAGCCCAATAAGGCCCATATACGCCCCGGCGAATTCCCGTAACTCTCCGGTACTCCGAAAATTACCCGAATCACTCGGAACCTTTCCGATGTCCGAATATAGTCGTCCAATATATAGATCTTTACGTCTCGACCATTTCGAGACTCCTCGTCATGTCCCCAATCTCATCCGGGACTCCGAACTACCTTAGGTACATCAAAACACATAAACTCATAATATAACCGCCATCAAACTTTAAGCGTGCGGACCCTATGGGTTCGAGAACTATGTAGACATGACCGAGACACGTCTCCGGTCAATAACCAATAGCGGAACCTGGATGCTCATATTGGCTCCCACATATTCTACGAAGATCTTTATCGGTCAGACCGCAGAACAACATACGTTGTTCCCTTTGTCATCGGTATGTTACTTGCCCGAGATTTGATCGTTGGTATCTCAATACCTAGTTCAATCTCGTTATAGGCAAGTCTCTTTACTCGTTCTGTAATACATCATCCTGCAACTAACTCATTAGTTGCAATGCTTGCAAGGCTTATAGTGATGTGCATTACCGAGTGGGCCCAGAGATACCTCTCCGATAATTGGAGTGACAAATCCTAATCTCGAAATACGCCAACCCAACAAGTACCTTCGGAGATCTGTAGAGCACCTTTATAATCACCCAGTTACGTTGTGACGTTTGGTAGCACACAAAGTGTTCCTCCGGTAAACGGGAGTTGCATAATCTCATAGTCATAGGAACATGTATAAGTCATGAAGAAAGCAATAGCAGAATACTAAACGATCGTGTGCTAAGCTAACAGAATGGGTCAAGTCAATCACATCATTCTCCTAATGATGTGATCCCGTTAATCAAATGACAACTAATGTCTATGGCTAGGAAACTTAACCATCTTTGATTTAACGAGCTAGTCAAGTAGAGGCATACTACTGACACTATGTTTGTCTATGTATTCACACATGTACTAAGTTTCCGGTTAATACAATTCCAGCATGAATAATGAATATTTATCATGATATAAGAAAATAAATAATAACTTTATTATTGCCTCTAGGGCATATTTCCTTCACTAGGTGCTAGTCCAACAACAAACATAGGAAGTGTTTGTGTACATCAAACTGTGAGACTACATATAAAGAAGCATGCAATCAGAACTTGACTCAAAGAACTACCTTCTTGCTGTTGAAGCTCACAAAGTTCATCTGATCTTGCCAACTCATCTTGTGTCAAGAGTGCTTCGGAAGTAGTGTCAGGTGGCAAGGGAGCTTGGGAACGTGCTGATAGCTGAGTTGACCAATGAGTAAATCGTGCAGCTGGTGGTACTGTGGAAGGTGTTGCAACAACTAGGGTTGTCTCTGCTGTTTGGTGGCGGCTATTTGTTTCTATTTGGCTTGTTCTGCAGCTCGTGTAGCACGGGATACCATGTCGGTACAATTTTCCACTGGACTTTGACCTTCTATTGCACCATCATTACCAGTAGAATCTACAGGATTCTTCCGCTTCCCTTTCCCTGTCGTTCTGTCTTGCTTCCTCTTTCTCTGTGCCATGTTAAGTCAAGCCGACAAGAAAAACGAATAACAATTTAGTTCTTCAGAACAATTGATGCGTGATATAGACGAACTGAACTTTGATGTTAGACAACCACATGATAGGAGGATGTAATATGTACAAAAAACACGATGGCATGAGATAACTAGAACTATGATGTGTAAACTAGGCAGAAGACATTTCACTAAATTAGAAGCAATGCAATGGAAGGTAGACACCATATGAAAGATGCTACAAATATTGCTCTGCCAAGTTAACAGTGTCTCATCATAAATGTTGTTTAAACAAATGTGAAGTAGTACAAGAAATAAATCATTTGCAAGATGCAAACAACATCACACTACCAAGTTAAAGGTCTCTCATCATTAGTGCCATTGCATATTCACAGCGTATGATGTGTAAATTAAGGAGAAGGCATTTCAACAAATTAGAAGCAATGGAAGCTAGACACCATATGAAAGATGCAACGAATATCACTCTACCAAGTTAAAATTGTCTCGTCATAAGTGCCATTTCAACAAATTAGAAGTAGTACAAGCTAGAAAATGAATGCGAGATGTAACCTATATCACACTCCCAAGTCAAACGTGTCTTATGATAAGTGATTGTTGCAGGTTACACAACAGTAGTACTTCGATGTAAGAACATGGTGTGATAGACAGATATTGTATGTTCTAGAAACAGGAACACGTGTCTTATTCACAAGTATAATGTGTAAAGTAAGCAGTTGAAATTCAACGAAATTAGAAGCAATACAAGCTAGACATCATACATAACATGCAACCACATATAACAGTGCCAAGTTAGAGGGAGCACCTGTGATGGTGCACTAGGGGAGACGTCCTCATCATCAACAATGCTACGTTGAGTGTCTATGCATGTGTTGTCTTGGAAATCATCTTGGGGGATGGAGGAGTAGAATCTGTAGAGGCCCTTCGTTTGGAAGGAGCACCATCATCCGCTGACTTGCTAACTTCCTTCCGATTTATCTATTTTGAATTTTCAAGTAAAACCGACAAGAAAAAGCAATAAAATTCACTCTTCAGAACTCATTCGTGCATGATACTGACAATCACTACTTTGATGTAAGGCAAACACATGATTCCATGATGGAATAATATGAAAAATAGGACGGCATGGCATATTCACAGTTGTTTGTGTAAACTAAGCAGAAACCATTTCAACAAATAAGAAGCAATGCAAGCTAGACACCACATGAAAGATGCAACCAATATGACTCTGCCAAGTTAAAAGCATCCCATCATAAATGGCATTTCAACAAATTAGAAGCAGCGCATGCTATAAATTATATGAAAGATGCAACTGATATCACACTGCATATACTAAAGGTGTCTCGTCATATTCATTTATGCGGGATACAAAAAACAATAGTTTTATGTAAGGACATGCTTAATAGACAGATGTACTATGTACTAAAAACAGGAAGGCATGTCACATTAACAGGTATAATGTATACACTAAGCAGAATAGCACATGCAATTTAACCAGATTGGAAGAATTACAATCTAGACACCATATGCAACATGCAACCACATATCACGCTGCCAAGTTAGAGCAAGCACCTGCGATGCTAGTGTAGGGGAAATGCGGTAATCAACTATAGAGCTACATTCACTATCTTCATCTAGCCTTGCTATTTCTTGAGAATCATGTGGGGAGGCTGACGCTGCAATCTTTAAATGAGGATATTTTCTCACAGTAGTCCACTTGCCTGACTGCCTCATCATAAGTGATTGATGAGGGATACACAAGAACATTAGTTTGATGTAAGAGCATGGTTAATAGATAGATGTACTAGTATGTACCAAAAACAGGAAGGCATGTCATATTCAAAGGTATAGTGTGTAAGCTAAGCAGATGCAATTTAACCAAATTGGAAGCAATACAAGCTAGACATCCGGCTAGAGTGGTGAGCATGATCATCTAGGACCTGAGAGCCTGGTGGGAGGCGGGCTGCTTCACCACCATCGTGGCTTTTTAGTTGGCTTCCAGGTGATGCATGTTTGTGCTGGGCTTGTCACTGGCTCGGCCAGTGCCCTGACTAGCCATTTGACTTCTGGTGCTCCTGGGATGGTGGTTCATGTAAAAAATATCTTTCCTTACCTTAATAAAGACCGACTTCGGCCTTTCGAATACAAGATAGAAACCATATGCAACATGCAACCACATATGACACCGCGAAGTTAAAGCAGGCACCTGGGATGGTGGTTCATTGGGAGCGAGGTCATCAACTCCAGAGCTACGTTTATCGTCTCCATCTGCTAACACTGCAGCCTTTAAATGGCTGAAACTTGTCTGGCTTAGCCGCGTACCACGCTGTACCAACTTCTCTCTTTTATTTTCTGATTCTGTGAAGGCAACAGAGTCTGAAATACCCTTGCATAAAAACACAATAGTGGGAGTATGGGTGAAGTGTGTGCAGAACTAGTGCACTGTAAAAGTAGCACATAGCAGGTGGCTGAAAAATAAATGACATGAGACATATGATAGCTCTACAACATTGCATGGCAAACAAAATTAGATTCTACCCCGTATGATTTTGTAATATATGAGCACAGGAAATGCAGGTACTCCTCCAGACACCACCACATGTGGTCCTATCAAGATAACAATGATTGAAAATAAATAAGTCGACGATTTTTTATGAACCGCCCGATCTATAAGGAACAGGCAGATGGCCTCGCTCACCCTCCCGATCCTTGTTGATGGTCTTTCTCGAACCGCCAACGACCACCGCCTGACCCCTGCCTCCACCGCCCGCCTCCTCGACCTCACACCACCGCCATGCTTGGCAGCGCCCCCAGGCCAACCCTTTAATCCCGGCCGACCTCCAGATCGGGCGCCAGCAGCTCTAGGCCCCACACGCCTCTAAGATAAACACCGAGGCGCTGCTTCACCGGCGTAATAGGCGGACTAGCGCATGTTACACTGGGGAATGCTTCCGTTAATTGGGAATCAACTAACCAGGAATTGAAATCCAGGGGGGTGACGGACCTCTAGCTAAGGTGAAATAGTATATGAGGAGAAACCTTGTGCATCGCGAGTAACTAGGAATATCTAGTATCAAGAAAAAGTGGTCAACTAGTGTCTTCTGTGGGATGAATACCGTGCAAGCAAACACGTAAGATTTTCACGAATAAGGGAAGAGGAGTACCATTACCGATTGCCAGTGTAGTCGCCTCCACATGTCGCGTTGATCTTCTTCTTTTTGTCGGGAACTCGATATTTTGGAGGAGGGTGCAGGCTTGGACGAACCCACGGCCAAATTTGTAACTTTGTTGCCATGGCCGTATGTCGGCGAAGGGGAAGCAGATCCGAGGCGACGAAGGACGGCGTAGCAGGAACATCTCCGGTGTGGTGGACGGCGGCAAATTTGGAGCGGTAGCGGTGAGGCGCAGGACGGTGTCGTTGAACTGGCTTGAGTATGGACGGCTCGGCCTTGGCTTCAACTACTAGCCTTGGAGGGCGTTGCAGTTGAGGTTGCGGTGGACGACGACGTTGGGGTATCGGCTCCGGCGTCATGGAGGAGGGCGGCGGTTGATAGGTGGGATGGGGTGGAGGACGGAGGACACTGGGGTTTCGCGACTCGTGGAGAGGTAGTTTTGGCACCCACGGAGCACGAATGGGGAATCGGACGGGGGGTGGGGGAGCTAAGGAAGAACCATCTTTTGGTCTGGGACGCGCTTGTTTTTGGCTTTTTTGAACAAATGGGACGCGCTTGTTTGAAACTTGAAGAAAGTACAAACTTTACCCCCCCCCCCCTCTTAAATTCCGGACCTACTGCGGGTCGGGGGTAGGATTGTAATCCCAGGTGTCCCAAATAGTGGGCGGGAGCGATTTCGGCCGCGCGCATGTGTGCTTAGGCGGCCATTGTGTATGAATGTTTTCCTGAGGCGGTTGAATGGCGTCTAGGTGAAGCTACAAACCTACCCCGGTTTAGACCTTTGGACGTCGGGCCGGTAGGTTTCACGGGTCGGAGTTAGAAAAGTAATTTCCTTCTACTACCAAACATTGGTCTCACGCGGTTTCGGGCGAGTAGAGGCTCTTTTGGTGCTTCGTTTGAAATTTTGAAACAGAAGCATTCACGTTTAGAGTACTCTTGAACTTTGAGGATTGACCTAAATAGACAACGTTAAATTTGACCTTGTATGTTTGAAAACCTCATGAAATTATCCGCTTCATTTTGAAATTTTGACACTTGAAAATCCTATAACTACAATTATTTTGGAATGGAGGAGCTAAATTTGAATCTATTTCGTACACGACTATAAATGCTATTATGTACAAAATCAGAGCAAAGATTGGTGCCCCCATAATTTAGGTATGATTTACAAATGCCATGATATCGAATTCAAATAATTGAATGGACTTCATGTTGAATTCAATTTTTTTAAACCACCTTAAGTTGAATTCAAATGTATACTAGTTCATAGCTAGCTATTTATAATGTTCACTGTGTAACTTTTGTATGTATAATATGCTTTACACACACAACATGAACTATACTCACATTTATATTCGATTGCTAAAGCGATGCATTGTCTGGAGTTCAAACTACTAACTATGTGGATTAATTATGTCGAATAATAACATAGACATGCTCAAATTCGATAGAATCTAGATGTCTGATAGATCGATGACTGTTCCTTACGCGAATTGCAAATATCATGATCCCATCCTAATATTTGGATACAATTTATATATTTAATCAATGTGTACATCAGTCATTTACGTGTAGTTTCACTCTCCATCGGTGGTCTCTCACACATGCTCACACACTCTCTCTCGAGGTGTCTTTCTCGCATACATGCTCTTGATATAACCCTCCCTCCCTCTTGTAACCATTTACAACTGTTTTCACTAACCTTTATCACAAGCACTCTTCCTCTCACAAGCATACACACGCACAATCCCCATCAACCCTTTCTATATACATAGACCTGCCTACGTGTCTCCTGTACGCACATTATCTTTAGGTCTGTCTCTCACGCATTGTCTCTCACTCTCTTCCTAATCGACGAGTATGATTCTAGCAGAGCATTTTGTAGGATGCCCCTTAAAGTTACGTTGGATGAATAGTAATATCAGAGATAAGGGGTTACCTTAGTCCGAGAACCCAGGGTTACAAATCCTAGCTGGCTTTGT
Organism: Aegilops longissima; assembly: GCA_021605205.1. Taxonomy (NCBI): domain Eukaryota; kingdom Viridiplantae; phylum Streptophyta; class Magnoliopsida; order Poales; family Poaceae; genus Aegilops; species Aegilops longissima. The sequence goes on along the minus strand of CM038677.1, from coordinate 393,133,729 downwards.
CAGTGGACACAGAGTCCTTCACAATTCTGCTATCATTATCTTGTACGACAAGTCATCCATGGGTCTCCCTAAATGCATCATGGGCCGACCAATGTGGCGCAGGAACCGAACCAAGGGCCTCACCTCGACCCACCGGACCTCACGCGGTGACACACCCTCTGCCCCCAGGTCTCGTTATCTTCTCACACCCACACATACCAACACAGACACCACACACAAAAAAATCTCCGCGTGCCTCTATCCCCTCCCCCCTTGCATATACACACTCGAGAGAATCTCTCGCCGTGACATCATATTAGTCTCTCTCTCTCTAGACCTCTCTCATTTCTCGTGTTATCTCTCCCACGCCCCCTCCCCGCCGGCCCCTCTATCCATGGCTCTCTCGAATACGTAATACACACACATACCTCTCCAGGCCCTGCCAAATACATCAACTACACATTCACACATGTTACATCACATACCCCATTGATCTAAAAAGCCCTCTCTTCACGTATATTTCGCATACAACATTCCTTTTGAATAAAGTGTGGCCAAAAAATTATTTTAGAATTTCTACATATATACAACATTACAAAGTTATATGGAGGAGTATGAACGTTAATTTGTTGCATGGTGCCCACAACGATATTTATTCCGCAATGTGAATTTTTATTTTTATACTATATATAAAGTTAGTCATAATAAAGAGAAACGAAGAGCATCTCTCTCCCCATCGCATACACCCCCTCTACACCCCTTTCACGTACGCACACAAACTATCTCCAGGTCCTCTAAAATTTAGCCCCCAGCACATTCACACATGTTTCATCTTTCTCTTGCGATATATACAGTGACGATCATTGCATTTGGAGCGAAAGCGTGATACGTACATTGGACTTCAGAATCCACTCATTACGTCACCATTTACGTTTTGTGGTTATTATACAGTCACGGGCTCACTGACAGCTCTGTATTTGCTCAAGACACGACTAGTTGACCAGTTAAACGCTCCACGTGGCACCTCTAGTGTTGCATCACATTGTCTCACTACCATTGGGCCCACCTATCGGCTTGTATCTACTCTTATACACTCTTATAAAAAACAGAGTTGGTGATGATGGTGTGCCTGCTATCCTGCAATATAGGCCGTTCGATTTATATCTCGCGGATAGGAAGAAATTATGGAAAATTTGCAAAAAGGTACCGACACACCTCTCCACATTTGCAAATAAGGCCTTCCCTCGTTCATCCTTTTCTCTCACAAGATAAACTAGTCATACAAATGCATCTTGATGTTACATGCAACGCACGGGCATCTTGCCAGTAAGAATGAAAACAAACGACAAAAAATATTGGACGGTGGTTCAAAGTCATGACCGTAGGCACAGCGGACAAGGTGGCCTTGTATTGGTATGCTCAGCCGTCTGTTTTAACACACAGGAGCTGGTGTGGTGATTATACACACACGCACGCATGCACACGAACTGCATGCACGCAACACTCACACGAACACATGCATCCACGCACGCACGCAACACTCACACGTACACATGTAGCCACGCATGCACGCAACACTCACACACACACACACACGCATGCATGCATGCACACACCACATGACCAACACACGCTCTCACTCTCAAGTGCTCAACCTACACGTGCATGCGCACACATCAGGCCCTGACTGACACATACACAACCAGGCAGGGCCGGCCCTGGGCCAGGGCAGCAGGGGCGACGGCCAGGGGCCCAGCCAAATTAGGGGCCCCGACCTAGTGCTGCTACCTGCAGTGTATATATAGATATGGGCCCTAATAAATTGATGCAAATAGAAAAGGCCTGTAGATAGGGAGGCCCATCTCGTACAGAAGGCAGAAGCCCAACAGCTAAGAGGCCTGAAACTGAAGGCACACACGCACTGGCAGGGGCGAGCGACTCTGTTCCTCCTCAGACTGCACGCCGACGCCGGTTCCTTTTGTCGCCTGTTCCTCAGTCGGCGACAGCGGCCGCCGGCGGATGCTAGCTGAATACTGATAGAATGCGTTCGCAAGGACTAGCAGGAGACGAAGGTAAATCTCTAGATGAATTTCTCTTAGCCCTCAATCTTAATCTAGTGAATACCGATTCATCTATAATCTTCTTTTTACAGCAGAGTTTGATCATCTGTTGCTGCCGACTTGGTCCTGAAGACCTGGACTTCTTGTTTCAATGATGATTGATGAACAGCTGAAGCGTGAAGAAATCACAGATTGTCACTAATTTACTGCAAACTTCAGCCTTCAGGTGCATCCACTCCTTTTCTTGTAGCTTTGCAAAAAAATAAAACAAATCTATTAATGTATGGAATCAATTTTTCCTCCAATGTCGCCACTGAGCCCATTCATTTGAGTTTGCCCCGGGGCCTACCAAACTCCAGAACCGGCCCTGCAACCAGGTGAGTCTCGCGCACGGGTTGGAGTCTTGTCGCGCCTGCGTAAATTTGTGTTTATCTGACCTTTTTCCTATGCGAACTGACAGGTGGGACCCACAAGGAACGTGGTCAATTTAACTAGTCAACATGGTGCCACGCAGACTATTTGGCTGGTCAATGAGTGCAATCCGATCTTTGAGCGGTGAGCAAGTGACCGATAATCACCGCAAAACATATATAGTGACCGTAATGAGCGATTCTCGAAGTTCGGTGACCGTATTATGCTTTCTCTCTGTAGGCCCTCCAAAACTACATCTCTACACGTTCTCGCATGTTACATCTAACAACTATGCAATAGAGCACTACTACTACACTCTAACACAATAAAGCATATGTGTTTTTAGTTTTACTAGATATCATATTGTTACTTAATTATTCAGTTTGCATACATTAAAATTGCCTTTGAAATGTATGGCCAGTATCATCTACCGCGCGGGAAAAATCCCGCCCTTTCCTGTTTAATCGGGTTTGTGTCGATGGACAGTGCGAAACAGCAAAACTATAGTACTAGTATACAGTACAAGTGATAGTTCTTTGGGCGCCGTGTCGTGTACTCCTCCGTCAGAAGAGTGGGCTTCGCTTTCATAAATGTTCTAGTCCCTTTCGCCGACATGTGGGACATCAAGCTACCGGGTCCACGTGCCATACAGAAATACAGTGCAGAGCAGCAGGGGTGAAGCACCCCAGTCATGGTGCCGGCGTAGTAATGAGCAATGAGGCGTCGAGTCAGAAAGTTGCACCTTTGCCGCAGTTAAGTTGGAGGGACAAAGTGATAATAATGCTAGTCAAAAAGAAGTTGGAGGGACGAAACAACCATCATTTCACTCGTTGCTGAATTCGCTTCTCCGTCATCTTCTTCAAGTTAACCACGTATTGCTTCTGCGTTGTTCTGCCTCATGTGGGACGTGGATCGGCTTGGTAAAGCACTGGCACGTGGGACCGCATGTTAGCAAACCGCCAGGCCAACGTCCTCTAAAAATAAGAAACCTCCCCCACCATCCGCGCGGCAAAATCACCTCCTTTTTACTAATCTTGATTCTATAATTTTTTAGATCAATGTAACTGAGATTTGTATAGATAGCATACAGGAGCAAAACCAAGCGGTACGGTTAAGGGCATCCGCAATGTGTAGCCAAATGTGAAAATAGCTTTTGTCATCGATGGGAACCATTTGTGGACAGTGCTGCCAAAGCCAAAAAGGTGGAACCGAAGCTCCCTGGTTGATTGATTGAAGGAATAGAAAAATGCAACGTCTCTCCTCTTTCTCTCGTGCTTGGACGCATGTACAGTATAGAGCACAGAGTCTACTCCCCTGTCCCTTCTATCACAAATCACAAAGCAGTGAGGCGTCAAATCACAAAGCACGGACGAAGCAACCATCATTTCACTCTTCGCTGACTCCGCTTCTCCATCGTCTTCTTCAAGAAACCACCTCACCGCACTAAGCTGGACGGACGAAGCTATTGTGTACTAGTACATTTATGTGTCCTTTGGTTCAACGTACTTCCTGGATGCAAATAAGGCAGTTGTCTCGGCTTGCAGGCGGCACTTGCGAACGACTTATCGTGGTCTCCCTCAATGGTGTTCTCCGTTGAACGCACTTTGTACACCAGGCCATTATATCAAAATTACAATTTGCAAAAGGCTACTAACACTAATCGAGGCAAAATTGATGGGGTTTGCCTCGTACTAGCAGCAACCAAGTACATTAATATACCCTTGCATGCATGCGGAAGTGAGAAGGTTTGTTTGCATGGTGCTGCATTAATCAAGCGATGAGGAGTGAGATGGTTAACTCTTTGGGCTTTGGAGAAAAAAATACCCATTAATTGACATGTCAAGTGATGATTTGTATCGAACTGCAACCTCACGCAGTCGCTCCTGCACGCCGCGGTTGCACCACACCCTCACACAGTCGCTCCTGCACACCGCAAACCCAACCAAGGGAACGCACCCTCACTGACACGTGCTACCGCTGACAGATAATTTTTGTTCATACATTATGTTTATCCAACCGCATGTTGGCGTGGATCTGTACAGCCCGTGCGGTGGTCTGTTGGGGAAGAAGAATAGGTGAGGAAGTGTTAGGAGACGTAGGATATTCATCCAACCGTCTGAAATGGTAGACTAACCCAAATGATGAAAGTCAGACGACTTACATAACAATATATGTTTTTACACAGCAAAAGATCCCTAAAAACAACAACATAAAGAAAAACTATCACTGCTCGTGGAACGAGACGACCTCGTCGTCTTTGGCTGCCGGCGTGAACCAGTTGTAGCTGCCGACGTGTGTCTCCGCACCGTGGTTGTCCTCGGCCTCCAGCTACTCGTTCACGCGGAGCGTGCGGGTGCTCTGCATGGACGAGAGCACAACCCGGTTCACATAGAGGACGTCCGGTTCCTCCTGCGGGAGGGCCTCGATGGCAGCGGCATCTGCGCGCTCCGCGTCGAGTTGAGCCTCAGCCGCCCGGTTCAAGTCGAGGACGTCCGGTTCCGCTTGCAGGAGGGCCTCGATGGCAGCAGCATCTGCGCGCTCCGCATCGAGTTGAGCCTCCGCCGCCCAGTTCAAGTCGAGGACGTCTGGTTCCGCCTGCAGGAGGGCCTCGATGGCAGCAGCATCCGCGCGCTCCACGTCAACTTGAGCCTCCGCCGCCCGGTTCACATCCACGACACCCGCCTGCAGGAGAGCCTCGATGGCAGCGGCATGCATGCGCTCCGCGTCGAGTTGAGCCTCTGCCTCCCGGTCCTCCTTTAGTATCGCCAGGTTGAACCGCTGGTCCGCCGGCACCATGGGGGACCCGGACGCCGGCACGAAGTTGATGTCCATCGTCTCATAACCATCGGGGGCCTTCTGCGCCGCGACCTCCGCCATGAACATTGGATCGGCTTCCTCCTCCTCGCGGCTTGGCTCCAGAGAACTCGGGGATTGGCCCGCTTCAAAGCGAGCTTGGGAACGGAGGTCTGTGGCGCCGACCGCCGCCGCGATTTCTGCGCGGCGCTCCGGCGTCAGCATCTTGTAGTACGTGATCTTGCGGCGCACCATGGCTTTCCAGTGAACTAGGGGACGCTTGATGCGGGCTAGGGGATCGAAAGGTGGGGGAATGGGCTGGAGAGGAGGTGTGGTTTTGGGGCGATGGCGAGGCCGAGCGGCGGCGAAAGTTTCGTGTGAATAGTGGTTCCGGCCGAGCAACGAAGGTCAATCGGTTTTGACTGTACATCGCTCTTGTCACGTTCCCGTTGCACGCCGGCACGCTAGACACTCCACGTCGTTCACCGAATGGAACGCACGCGCCGTCTTGCGTTTTGCCGCCAGGGACCACAGTTGAGAGCAAACCGACGTCCCTCCCTCCCCGCCCGTGTCATTTATACTACCACTCCCTCCGTTTTATGCGGAGTGAATAAAAAATAGAGGGAGTATACTACGGATGAGGATCCCCTGACGTGGCCGAACCCATTGAGTAACTGACATGCGGGGCCTAGCACGCGTGGGTCCGCCAGTAAGTGCCCGAAAGGGAGGGTAAGGCATGGATCCTACGTCAGAGGATCCACTTCCACTACTACTCCCTCCTTCCATCTACAGGGCCTAATGCGTTTTTCGAGGCTAACTTTGACCAAATGTTAGAGTAATAACATACGACATGCAACTTACACAAAGCATACGGTCAAATTCGTATGTGAAAGGAGCTTCCAATGATATAATTTTCACATTATATATCTCATGTACTATTAATCTTGTCAATAGTCAAAGGCGGTTTTGAAAAACGCATTAGAGCATGGTTAATAATATAGCAAGCCGATGGCTATAAGGAACTACCATCTCATCTATAGCCATCATCTATATGCACTCATACAATAGTGTGGGCTATAAGGTTGGCTATTTCCCGCAAAAAAAAATATAAAAGGTTGGCTATTGTATTGGTACTTTTTCCCATCTCCTCTCTGCTATCTCTTTCTTCATATTTATTTAATTTACCTAGGAATGCGTATATAGCTAGGCTCTTGCATGAGAGCTCACTCCCCTTACTTTTTCACATCTCTCTCCTTCACATCAGCAAAAGTGCCATGTAAGTTGGCTCTTAATGGCTATTAGGTTGGCTCTAAGCATTTAATATTTGCATGAGCAAGGTATATGATTGGAAGAGAATTGCATGCATACTTTTTTTCTTGATCTATGTGTTATGGCCAGGCTGTAGAATATAAGAGCCCGCTTCACTCTCTCTCCTCTCTTCTCACTCCTCCTAGTAGGATTTTAATGACATGACAAGTCTTATAGCCTGCTGACTAGGCCTTATTATTAGACTTGCTCTTAGGCCCTATATAAATGGAAGGAGGGAGTACTATGAGCACTGCATACTCTACTACGGATGTTGTCAATACTCCACTAGTACTATTGGACAGGGAGCTTAAAAAAGTTACTATTGGACTGGCTATACGTGGAGAAATCCTAGTAGGAAGAGCATGCACGAGAACAAGCACATTCACGTGGTTGAAAACAAATTGGAAACCATCTCTATTTGAATACAAATCTAGGAGTACGTACGAATCTAACAATATTGATTGGGCGTTGTTGAATGTTGATACTTTTTTCTGTAAGTTTGATCAAAGTAGAGATACTTTGACTACACATAAAACTTATATGTATACTAGAAAGGATCATAGGGAGTATATTGTACGTTCAAAAGCGAAACGAACATTGAATACCCTTTATATATGATTTGCGGATGCTATGATCACCGGTTCAAAATTTTGAATCCGCCTTAGGTATCACACATGCACCCACTTGTTTCTCTCGATTTCATCTCGGGGTCCGGAGATCGATTGAAAGAGGACTAGGGTGGGTACAATACGTTCGTTCTGCTTATGAACATACAATATACTCCCTCTGATCCCCACAGACCCCCCCCCTGGGTCATTTCTATCATTCTATCATAGAAACAGACCAAACTTTTATCTCCTTGCACGACACACAATTGATCTCTCAAACATCAATCGATCTCGTCAAGATGTGTCGGGGCATGAACCGAATGGGATGTCAAAACTAAGATGGGAAGCGACACGTAGTGGAGGCAAAGTGAAACTTTAAACAAACCATTTGTTTGTATGAATGTCGTACAAATTACAACATTGCAAATACAAGCGAATGATACTCGGCGGAATGTTCAAATGACGCATGCAGGAGGATGGACTCGACCGGAGGGCGGCATGATCGATGGAGAACAGGGTTGGAGAGGAATGAGAAATAAGCAACGCCGCATGATTATACTTGAACAGCTCAAATAAACAATAAGTTGTCTTGTTTTCCCTTCCGTCCTGGTCACGCAGTAAGATACTCCCTCTATTTTTATTCAATCTGCATATTAGGTTTGACTGAAGTCAAACTTCATAAAATTTGACCAGGTTTATAGAAAACTGGCAAGATGCATGTGCCTTGCACGGAATATCAAGATCTTCTGGGAGAAAAGGATGAACGAGGGAAGGCCTTATCTGCAAATGTGGAGAGGAGTGCGGGGAAATTGTCATAGTTTCCATCCTATCCGTTAGATATAGATCGGACGGCCTATATTGCAAGATGGCAGGCACACCATCATCACCAACTCTACTTTTTATGTACACTAGCAAGATGCCTGTGTGTTGCACGGAACATCAAGATGCATTTGTATGAGTAGTTTATCTTGTGGGAGAAAAGGATGAATGAGGGAAGGCCTTATTTGCAAATGTGGAGAGGGGTGTGGGTATCTTTTTGCAGAATTGCCATAGTTTCCTTCCTATCCGTCAGATATAAATCGGACGGACTCTTATAAAAAACAGAGTTGGTGATGATGGTGTGCCTGCCATCCTGCAATATAGGCTGTCCAATTTATATCTGACAGATAGGAAGGAAACTATGGCAATTTTGCAAAAAGGTACCCACACACCTCTCCACAATTGCAAATAAGGCCTTCCCTCGTTCATCCTTTTCTCTCACAAGATAAACTAGTCATACAAATGTATCTTGATGTTACGTGCAACGCACGGGCATCTTGCTAGTAAGAGTAGAAAAATAAACATTTACAATAGCAAATATATATGATGTGAAAGTATATTCAATAACGAATCTAATGGTATTGATTTGTTATTGTATATGTTATTAGTTCTGTCTATGAATTTTATCAAAGTTTACAAAGTTTGACTTTGAGCAAAGCTAAAATGTGGAGTAAATAAAAACAGAGGGAGTACGCAGGGACTAGTATAGTTACTACTGCCGGAACATGGTAAGTTGGACCCCTAAATGCGGGCACGGACCGGGCACACCTCAATTATTCTTTCAAATAGTCGGACACCTACATCTAGCACACCATCCGTCTACTTAATCAAGTGTTACGCTTCACTACTTGAAAAGGAAAAGGGTGGCACCATACCCAAAACCACCACACTTGGGGCTAGGGTAACAACTTGGTACTGTACCCCATTTGAACCAGGGCACAAAAACCACCTGTTCTGCGCCAACACGGAGCACTGACGCTCGAATATGGCCGGGAAAACAGGGAAACCGACAGGTGGGGCACACCTGTCGGGACGACGTGGCGCAGACTAGTCCAGTGGAGGAGCTGGCCCACGACCTCCTCGCCACCGGCAACCGTTCATGTGGGTTGTGGGGGCCAGCAATATGGCGCAGATCCAAAGACCGCCTCGATGGGCGAGGCGACCGCGTGAGCGACACGCCATCATCGCTGGACACGGTCGGTTTCGGTGCCGAGGGTGGCGTTAAGCGCTGTGGCACGACCAGCAGATCAACACCCGGCTGCGTCGAGGATGCACGGGCGCCCGAAGTGCTGCAGCGCCGCGACGCAGCGTCTGGAGTGGTGTAGCGCCAACTACATCCCTGGACCCGAGACCATGCCGGTCGCCTTGCTTTTTCAATGACATGTGGGGTCGCATGTGAGCAAAGGGCATCTCCAACGTTGCCGCATCACGCGGTGACTACCGGCACACCAAAACCTCGTCCCTCGCGCCGTCGCGTGGTGCCTTCCCACCGGGCGCCCAGTGCCGCATTCACTACTAGGGAAAACCTTACCAAGAGCGCTGGTTTTGAGCTACCACAGGCTGGCGCGAGCGCCGGTCTATCAAGCACGGTACTCTGACTGTTTTGTAGCGAGAGCGCTTTTTAGGCCAGCCTTCATTGGTAAGTTCAAGTACTAGTAGCGCTTTTTCAGACAGCTCATGGTAAATGAGCGCTCTTTGGTAATATTTTGGCCCGCCATCGCTAAAATTTATGTTTTTTTAGCATTTTGGTGTTGTACATGTTTAAACAGATATCTCTTTTATACAATAACAACTCATCATGAACTAGTCTGTTTAAATAGCATATTCATTACCACTCTCATCACCACCAAACAATGTTCGTCAATGAGACATCATATAACAAGTTGGTCACTAGTCATAATCACAACTCCTCCTCATCATCATCAACTCTAACACATTGTAGCACATAATAACACATTCTAGCTACGACCTACTCCTCTCATAGGACCTACTCTACCCTCTCTTAGGTAAAATATCATAAAACAAGATAGGCATTGACTCTCCATTAGGGAAAATTGACTCTCCATAATAAAGAACGGAGATCATCCTGTCTCCAAGTCTTGGCCTACGCACAATGTTACTTCCAAGTAGCTCTCTACGATGGTTCAAACATTTTTTGAAATCATTTATTATCATGGCTTCCTCGCTTTTAGAAATCCGGTATGGACAGGAGTGATGTGGATACCGCGGCTGACCTGGTCGTGGTGGCCGTAAGCTCATAACATCAACGCGACCTCTTGACAACATCAGATGAGGCACACAATCCATCGGGATTTTCTGTTCAAAAACATAGTAATAACTTTATAGTTAGCAATGTAGTTTAGTTTTAGAATAATTTATGCAAAAGATGCACGGATGTCGTAATAGTAGAAAATCTTACCATGATATCTCCATTGATGTTATCGTAGTTCAACACGTGCACTAGTGGCACATATTGACTATAATGTGGAGGAGTTTGATAATAGCTACTGTAATTCTCAAGATTAGTAAAAAATGCGATAAGACCATCTTTCTCCTTATAAGTTAATTGTGCTTCATCATTGTAGTAGTAGGTTATGTCTACCATTTTCCGTACATTTTTTGTAGAATGAAAATAAGCTGTCAATGGAAATAAGTTGTCAAATATTTTGAAATAAAAATATAAATTACTTAATAAATATGTTTGAGAAACTCACACAGCGGTAGAACTGGAAGCGTGTCAACAAGGACCCAAATGGTCATATTATTTTCGTCGATGTCAGGATCACCAAGATCGAAGGTGAGAAGCATACCCTCATGAAAATCATACGCCTTGCAAAGGGCTTCCCATTTCAGGCAACCAAAATTGGATGAGTTCACAGAATTGTATAGATTTACAGCAAAATCATAACCATGATGGGTCCTTAGTTGAATTATCTTTGTCTCCATGCTTTCATGATCTTCAAAACCCATCTTCTCCAAGACATAGCGTCTTGCATGGCATGGTATAAGCTAGTCGAATTGTAAAAGACGGAAATTACACGTTGAAGAAGCAGAGAAGTCGTGCAAAAAATAACAAAAAACACTTGTCGTCATTGCGTACCGTTTCAACATCGAAGGTCTCTTGGGGCTTGATCTGAAGTTACCGACCTTCTACCGGTGAGGCATGTCGCATGCATCGCGCTCATCTTCGCAAAGTACTCGCACATAGCGAATTCCCTTTCATCGTCAGACATTTCCTAATAGGTAATTAATAATCCATCATCGAATACATATATAGTAGTTTGTAGCAAAGATCGTCATATAACAACTAAAACACCTAAAATTTGTAGTTTGTAGCAAAGATCATCATCGAACCTAGTTTGTAGCAAAGATCATCATATAATCCATCATCGAATATATATATAGTAGTTTGTAGCACAAACCGCGCTCATCTTTTGCATTCAATAAGCAAATAACTAATAGGTAATTAATAATCCATCATCGAATACATATATAGTAGTTTGTAGCAAAGATCATCATATAATATCACTAATACATCTCGAATAATAGCTCCTCTAGGTTCAGTGGGCCGCTGTGGACACCCAAAGAGAAGGAACCATCACCGCATCATAGCTCTGGTGAGATTCCCAAAGAATCTGCCAGGTATTGGAGAACCGGCCGTTCGCCAACGCAACCATGTAGCATTGGACGTGTGCGTTCTCCTCCGTGACACGGTCTTTGTACCACCGCGCTGGGGACTCAAGCCTCTCCACCGATGCAGCCCACGTGATCGCCACCAAAGAAGCTCCGGTCGACGACGGGCTGGCTCCTCACTAAGCTGCGCTCACCGGAAGGTAGCAGACCAGTACCAGCCGGCGGAGCCAGGTCCGGACATGGCCCCTCGGCTCAAGCAGGAGTCCTCCGCCGAGTCGACGACGAGGATGAGGGATAGGCATCGTCAACATCGAGAACAAAATGCTTAATTATGAAAAAAAAATTAATAAACACTTAGAAAAATTCGGCATGACCTTTGCTAAAAGCAGGACATATCGACGCCTGAAATTTGCCAGAACGTAAACGAATCGACATTTCTGGCAAAACATAGGCCACTCAGTTAAACAACTAAGATTGTGACATGTTCAAAATATGACATATATCCACTTCAAATTTGCATATAACAGGAATAATTGTTTTTACTAAAAAATAACAACAAATGTGATAGTTCAAAATATGATCCTAAGATTAACTAGCTAGGGTCCATACTACATTATTCTAATATTCATACTACATTATCCTAAGATTAACTAGCTAGGGTTCATACTACATTATCCTAAGATTAAACAACTAAGATTAAACACCTAAGATTAAACAACTAAGATTAAAAACCTACATTATCCTAAGATTCATACTACATTATCCTAAGATTAACTAGCTAGGTTTCATACTACATTTTCCTATGATTAAACAACTAAGATTAAAAACCTAAAATTTTCAACTTTGTGGGGTTCAAAATAAACTAGGGAGGAGGAGGAAGGAGGGAGGAGGATGTACCTCTCGGTGGAGGAGGGCCATGGGGCGGGAGGAGGAGAGCTGGCGGGGGCCGGGCGGCCGACGGGAGGAGGCCGACGGGGAGGTGAGGGAGTCCTGGACTACGGGATCCTCGGGCATCCGGCCTGCTATCCATGGGCCGGACTGATGGGCTGTGAAGACATGAAGGCCGAAGACCATACTCGTGTCCGGATTGGACTCTCCTTGGCGTGGAAGGCAAGCTAGACGGCCAACTGTGAAGATTCCTTCTTATGTAACCAACCCCGTGTAACCCTGGATCTCTCCGGTGTCTATATAAACCGGAGAGCATAGTCCGGATAGGACACATTCATTACCATATACACATAGGCTAGGCTTCTAGGGTTTAGCCATTACGACCTCGTCGTAGACCAACTCTAGTAATACTCATATTCATCAAGATCAATCAAGCAGGAAGTAGGGTATTACCTCCATAGAGAGGGCCCGAACTGGGTAAACATCGTGTCCCCGCCTCCTGTTACCATCGATCCTAGATGCACATTCGGGACCCCTACCGAGATCCGCGGTTTTGACACCGGCAGAGGGCGGCCGACGGGAAGAGGGCAGGGTGAGGCGAGGGCGGCCGACGACGGAGGAGGGCCGGCTGGGGACGGGGCAGCGTCATGGGCTCGGCGGTGGTGCTGGGGATTGAGGGAGGAGTGTGGAGTGTGTGAGTGGCTGAGTGATGAGGCGGGGGGCGCGAGCAGGCCGGCCGGCGCGGGGGGAGGGAGTGGGCTTAACAGCAGCGCGGGTAATGGGTCAGCGCTACTACTAAGCCCACTAGCTGTAGCGCGGGCGCACATCACACGCTACAGCTAAGTGGCCTGCCCTTTTGGCCCCGGCGGCCCGCTAAACAGCAGCGCGGCCCGCGCCAACCAGCGCTGTGCAAGAGCTCAAGAGTGATGAGCGTCCGTTTTGGCGCGCCATCGGTACATACCAGTAGCATGGGCGCCCAAACAAGCGCTACTGCTAAAATTCTATGTATAAGCATTTTCCTAGTAGTGATTCATGTCGTCCGTCTGTATGCCGTCGTTAATTATTGATGACATACCAGAGGTCGACATCAATGGCTTCAAGATGCATGCGCATCTTATTCTTCCAGTAGGGGTAACCAGTGCCATAGGAACAAACTTCGGTGACTTAATGACGTGCCCGGACACTTTGGCCTCACCGGAATGCGCTACTTAAAGCGGCAATGCCCAGCTAACCTCCACACCATAGCGCATCGTCCTGCTACCTGGCACCACATCCACCATGACTGCGAGCGCGAACACTCTGCGGGAGAGCTTTATCTTCGGGGATGAAGCTCGAGGTCACCGCCCTCGCTCAAGTCGCCGCTCGCGATGCAATAGCGGCATAGCCGGATGTGGACGCGACCGCACAAGCGGTGGCCACGATGGCGGCCGACGACGGGAGCACCGTCAGCCACGCGTCCTACTTGCCGCCGTCCAACATCCAGCACCGCCGAGGTCGGGGACTCCTCTAAGGATGAGTAGGGCATGGGAGGCGGCAGGGCATTGTGTGCCAACTGGTCGGTCCATCTCCCGTGTTCTACTCTTCCTCGCCGGAGACCGCACCTTCGTCTTGAACCCCGCCCCCGTACATGGAGATCGTAGATGGAGGACGTCGGTCGCCGCTGTAGAATAGGTTTAGGGTCGGGTTTCTTTTATTTTTCTGTCCTATAAAAGTTTGAAATGTAATGAAAATCGGTCGTGTTTGCATTAATCTCGGCCAGTGTATATGAACTCTCACAATTATATAGTATATTGTAGGAGTACTAGCAAGATGCATGTGCGTTGCACGCAACATCAAGATCTTGTGGAAGGCCTTATCTGCAAATGTGGAGAGGAGTGCGGGTAAATTGTCATATTTTCCTTCCTATCCGTTAGATATAGATCGGACGGCCCATATTGCAGGATGGTAGGCACACCATCATCGCCAACTCTGCTTTTTATTGAACCGAGAGAAAGCTAACATGCGAAGTAAATAAACACATAGGGTCTACATATACAATTTATCTTAGGCACTCCAATAGTACATCCACTACACATTCACGCATTTCACATCTTTCTACATCTACAGGATCCTACGAAATGGTTAACACAAATTGCCTCTCTCTCTCCTTCCTGATTTTCATGGTGGTGGGCCCCTCCCTCCCCCAATCTACAATCAACAGCTCACACGTTTCACATTATGTTAATTACGTAACTGGGATTACGTAGGTGTAGAATTACTCATCCAAAAAAACCAACTAAGCCAACCTCCCAGCATATCGCGCGAGAAAAGACCAGGCGGCGCCGTTTTAGTCGGGATTACCGAATTACTAGTAGTAGTATTGATGGATCGCGCGAAGCACCAAGTTTTTTTAAGGGCGAGGCACCTAGTTTAAAAGGAAAAAGGGGTACACTCACGGCACTTCGTCATGCGTCGCATTGCACCCCACACACGCTCGGTCTCGCACACGGCTCACGCAAACGGGAACGCGCTTCGCTTGCCTCTTCAACGACACGCGGACTGCACTTGGAGAAACCGACCATGCGCCTAAACTCCCCCGCCCACCGCCAAATCCCCACCCCAAAAATCCCCAAATCCCAAATTCGGCCGCCCTTGGACAACTAGCCAATAATATTCCCAAACCCCTTCCCCCTCCACTCCATTCGCTCCGCCAAAGCCGCCCTCCCCGCCGCGCCGATACGTCGGCACCGCGGTTTGTCGAGGGGACGCACGGCGATCCTCTCACTCCCACAGTACGCTCTCGTAGACTGTCGTCCTCGAGCCTCGCCGCCACTGCTGGCAACGTTCTTGTGGAAGCGCACGGTGGTCAGCGCCGCCACCGCTGGCGATGTTCGTGTGGAGACGCACGGCGGTCAGCTTCTCCCACGGTACGAGCATTCTAGACTGAGGCCCCGTGCATGTCGGTCTAGCGCTGAATGTTAGCTGATAGACGTTGTTAATCTCACTATTTGACCGAAGTAGTTTACTGTCAATATGCTCTGCTTAAGAAGCTTCCTTGCCCTGTTCTGCACTCAATCTGCTTAGCTGAGATGGCATGCCAAGCCCGATTAGTTGCTAAAATATCCTGCCATATATTTATTGTGACGTAGATTGCCATGGTCTAGTAGCCAATATGTTAGGTGAAATAGCTCTACACCGTTTTATACTCGATCTTTGTTGTTGTGATGGCCTTCGATAGTTCGATGGCTGTGTGCTCGGCCTCATTGACTGCTGAAACAGCCTGCCATAATTTAGCACTCAAATCTGTTTGCTGAATTAGCTTTAAATATATTTCATTACTTAGGTCTGCTCGTCCAAATATCTTGCCATAGCTTTAGACATCGACCTAGGTAATTTTTTTTGGACTTCATAAAGAAGCATATATGTTTTTCCTATAATATCTAGTAGAAGAACTAATTTGTATGTCTAACAGATGGACAAGACTTGGATAAGTTCTGCTCGAAGATTCTCCGCTGCATATGTCGAGGGGGTTGAAAACTTCATGAACTTTATCAAAGCTGAGTAAGGTGGTCTGAAATCAGATGTGCTCTGCACGTGTAGCAGTTGTATGAATTCAGTTACAAGACCCCAGTCAACTGTGCAAAATCATCTACACTTGTATGAAATGTCGGTCACATATACTAGGTGGGTTCATCATGGTGAAGCTGTGAACGTCAATGTTATCGACTACGTGGAAGCAGCAGATCACCATCTTGATCTCGCCGATGCTCAGTGGAAGAGGAGGAGGAGGAGGTGGTGGCGGAGCCACCGAGTTTGACCAACATTGAAACAATGCTACGAAATGCTCGTGCATTTCGTGAACTTTCACCCCTGTAAGAAAAATAGTGGGCCCGCATGTTGGAACAATGCAACGTGGCTGTCACCCCAGAAATAAGGTGTCAGATTCTCAGCTATGGTCACCTTTCTTGGTGAAGACATCGGAGGATGACCAACTAATCATTCGATGCGATGTTGGCTGCTTTTCGCAAAGCTTTCCCGGATCGTCGAGCTGCCACACACCTACAAGAAATGAAGAATTTCCTTCGTGCGGTTGGAATTGATATGATATGATCCATGTGTGTAAGAATAATTGTGTTACATTAGGAAGGATTATGCCAACTTAAGTGAATGCCCGAAATGCAAATCATCAAGATGGAAAGATGGCGTGTGAAGAGGATTCCTCATAATGTTCTGAGACATTTTCCAATTACACCAAGATTGCAGAGGTTGTTTCATGATGCTGAAACAAGAGAGGATGTACTGTGGCATTCTAGGAACCAGGAGTACAGAGATTAGAATGTAATGAGCCATCCATCACATGGTAGTGAGTGGAAAAGCTTCAATTAGAAACACAAAAAGTTCGCTGCTGACCCAAGAAACATTAGACTTGGCTTAGCTTCAGATGGATTTAACCAATTTGGCCACCAGAGCGCCACATATAGCATGTGGCCAGTGCTTGTTATCCCTTACAACATGCCTCCAAATGTCCGCACCAAAGAATCAAACTACATGATGGCCTTGCTCATCCCAGGTCCAAAAAGTCATGGAAAGGATTTTGATTTATTCATGGAGCCTCTTGTGGAGGAACTTCAACAGCTATGGAGGGGTGTTCTCACTCGATACCTATATAGCAGCCCACCAGCTGGTTTCTTTCTATGTGCTGTTATAATTTGGTGCATCCATGATTATCCGGCTTTGGGCACTATGTCAGGGCGAACGACACATGGTTACAATGCATGTGTTCGCTGTGATAGGAATCCGTTGTCATATGCAATACTTAGCACGATCTATTACATTGGACACCGTCGTTTCCTTGCCAAGGACAAGCCGCGTCCTACAAAATACCGAAGACATGTGTTCAATGCAAAGCATGAAAACCGCGATGCGCCAAAGAGGCTCACCGCCGATGAGTTGCAAGTGGAATTAGAGAAGGTCAGACATATTACACCAGGAAACCATCCTGATAATGGTAGAGGGAAAAGGAAGCGTGGCAGGGTAGATGAGAGATTATTGTTTACCCGCAGGTCCACTTTGTGGGACTTGGAGTATTGGAAAGATTTGGATCTGCGGCATAACTTGATGTGATGCACATCGAGAAAAATATATGTGACAGTATTATCGGCACACTTCTTAATATTGAAGGCATGACGAAAGATACCTTAAAATCTAGGATTGATTTGACACACTGGTATCGAAAGGATTTGCGGTGCAAGATGAAGGTAAACCACGGGATATGGCACCGGTGTGTACGTCTTGGACAAGGCAAAAGAAAAGAATTATGCGAGGTCCCATCACGTGTGAGATTCCCACATGGATTTGCTTCCAACCACGAAAGGAGAGTCGGTCTGAGATGGAAACAAGGCACAAGGGTTGAAAACTCATGGCGCCACGCCCTACTTCAAAGAGTTTTACTGTTATCCTTAGAGGATTGGGCATACGACTTATACTGAGTTGGGACAATTCTTGTGGAACTCAGTAGTAGAAATATCAGGTTAGATGCTTTGGAGCGTCTTAGAGACAATATACCAACTATCCTATGCGACCTTGAGAAGATATATCCTCCAGCCTTCTTTGATGTAATGGTGCATTTGGCTGTTCATCTACCTGATGAGGCACTACTTAGAGGTCCAGTACAGTATGGCTGGATGTACCATATTGAAAGGCGGCTTGGCACTTTCAAGGGCTATGTTAGGAACAGAGCTAGACCCGAGGGTTCCATTGCAGAGGCCTACATTGCTACAGAAGCATTGACATTCTGCTCAAAATACATTGAAACGGCTAATCAGCTTAGCAAAGAGGTGGGTGAAGACAATCCCGGGCTCAATGTTTTCGATTATTCTGTTCGAGTTATAGGGAAGAGTCGACAAGAGGACAAACCTAAAGATTTGGACAAAATGGTTTGGTATGTGTTGAATAACTGTCCTGAGATACTACCTTATATCAAGTAAGTGCTAAGTACTGCATCTTATACATCGTAAGCTACTAAACTTGCAGCACATTCTTATATATGTAGATGTTTGACGCGATCACTATGTTGTGCAGAATCTACAAAAAGGAGTTACTACCACAAAATCCAAGAAACATTGACAAACTGGTTGTGGCAGGATTTGCAAATGGTTCAAGAGCCATGTAAGCTTTTGAATTGCATTGTCAGTTTTTTTAATATATTGAGTACATAAGATGATCAGCTTGTCTATTTTCTAACCATAGGTTAAGAAGATGTGGGAGGATGGGTAGGCAGTTGATGATGCCCTTTACGCACTAGCAATGGGTCCTGATACTCGGGTAAGACATTATGAATCTTGCCTTGTTGGAGATGTGCGCTACAACACCCTTGCACGCGATGAAGGCAGGAAGACACAAAACAATGCCATCGTGACCATGGATTCATATGGCAGAGAGACAACTGAAATGTATGCTAACATAACAAACATTGTTCAGTTGCAGTATATCTCCAGTTTCGAGGATCATCGGTGTGTGGTTCTGTTGTGCTGTCGTTGGTATAACCTGTTTTCCAGGATCGAAAAACCCAGAGCTGATGATTATTTCAAATCCATCGATGTCAAGGTGGCGTACCAGACCAACGAGCCTTTTATTTTGGCAAATCAAGCAACACCGATATTTTTCTTGGAAGACACATTTGCACGTAGCGACGACTGGAGAGTATTGCAAAGGTTTGAACAGAGGAATTCGTTTAATGAAGTTGCACAACAGGATGATGCTTACACTGCTCCAGATGTACAAGATTCCACAGATGTTCCTAATATCTTTGAGAACCATCACGTCAATGACGTCGGCGAAAAGATTGCCTGTCGTGCTGTGGGCATACAAGAGTTGATCAAGAAGAAGACAATGTTCGAGGACACTGAGGATGAAGAAGAAGATGACACTCTAGGGAATTATGATTTAGACTGATACACATGGCGAAGATGTTGACGCTGCTGCTGCGGATGATGATTAGATTGCTTTTGTCGTATTTGCCTATCAGAAGACGTTTTTTATCTACTATGTGAAATTGTGTTTGCTATGACAACTGAAACCTGATGAACCTGTTGTTTAGTATTTTGTTGTGAGAACATCACTTGTTATGTATGTTCATTTCTGTTTGGTGATTGTATGACGACTAAAACATGATGACATTGTTGTTTAGTTGTACTCATATTTGGCTGTGAAACTTGAATTTGTTGACATAGTTTGTTGTTGGACTGCAATTTTCTCGACTTCTTCGAATGGGAACAAAGCTGACCCGACAGGGCCTCTGCTAATTTATTTATTTATTACCAAAAGGGCCTATGCTATTTATTTATTTATGAGCAAAAGGAGATACCCCCGATTTCTGTTAATAGAAATCATTAGATGTTCACAACACTACGCCCAGCCTGCTACACAGGTTTCATTCATTACTAGTTTCAGCAAAGTGTTCTTGTCATAGCCACTGAATACATCACGAGTGCTACATACATCGCAAATAAAGAGACAATCATCCCACTGAGCACATTGATTTTGCCCATTATCTTCACAAGCTCTTTCATCTCCTCATTCTTTGTCAAGGCCGTTCAGCATTTGTTGCTTGGCCATGATCGAGGAACTGCATCTTTAACCTTCTACTCGTGATCTTCCTCTTCTCGCTGCCGTTCCGCCATTTAGTCCAACACCCCAACCTGCTGGTATTGGGATTCCTCGGCTAACCAAATAATCAGCGTAGTCGCGTTCCCCCACATCAGCAACTTCCCAGAAATACAAATCACATGAATCTTCCTTTTTCTACACGAACCAAATTGGAAGATCATCAACCAAACTATTAAAAATATCAGCAACTGAAAGTAGCAGAACAACACTTAAACATATTATTACCCCATGATTCGGGCATTTGTAGAAGACTCGGCCAGGGTTGAGGATTGTGGTTGAGACGCGACGGATGACTCTGTGTGATTTGCAGCAGTGGCACCACACCAACGGCAGCGGGTTGCAATGAGCAACCGGCTGTGGTGCGTGTGCCGGCGGGGGTGTGATGAGACCCGCAGGCGATGGTACGGGTGGCGACTTGGCGAATATCTGGTTGTTGCCTGCTGAAGAGCAGGTGCACGAGCAGCCAGCGGACATGGTTGATGTGGCCAGAGCTTCTGATGCTAGGCAGAGTAAGTAGATAAGAGGAGAAGCGAACATTGGATATGTCAGCTTCATTACTTGCAGAGTAGCATAGCACCATATATAGTCATAGTCTAGGTTTGGATTCAACCAGCTACTGTGAGCACGCCTCTTTTTTCTAAAACTCAGCAACGTCTCTTTACTGGTACACTAGCTTGTTCTGTACGCCTTCTCAAGTCTTTGATTTTCTTTCTTTTTTTGCAAGGAAGGAAGGAGGACAAAATTGAGATTTCCTGGGACTCGAACCCAAACCTCTCGGTTGAAAACCAAGGGTGCTAGATACTTATGTGGCGAATGTTCCCTGGGAGGAGGACGGCAGACGAACGCATTTTCCTCGCAGTTTTAGTTGTGACGCAAGATCGAACGGTCGCAGTTTTAGGAATGTTATCAGGCGAACGAGCCCAGTTTTTCTTTTCTTCCTATATATAAAAAGTATGCTACTTGGTGTCAGCTTAGTCAACAAACGATTGTGCCAACCTTGACCGTTGGATTGACATTCAATTTCTGTCATGTTTCTTCAGTCTCTTCTTCCTCCAGCTGCCAAAGCCAAACCAGCGCCAAGGGACCGCCTGCTCCCGCCTCCCACGGGTGGCTGTCAGGTTGCCAAGACGATCGTGGGCTACATCGCACCCTAAAACCTCGCAGATCTTCCCGCCTCCTGTTCGTTTCCCGACCGAGGCCTCACCATCGCCCTCCGCTTGGTTCACTCGCATGTGGCCGCCCCCGGTCTTGTCAACATGGTCAACAACCGAGAGGAATAAGGAGATGACTGTACATGGTGAGGATGACAGTAGGGACCCAGCAGCACATGCAGTAATCTTGTTTTTTCGGGACGGAGAAGGGTACCAACTGGGTTGTTCAGGAGCTGTGGCCCGTCTAGCACATGACTAGCCCAGCTTGTTTTTTTTCCTGTCTAAAAATGGCTAGCCCAGCTATTTTGTTTTTTGCAGAATAACCAACGTATGCCTACTTGTTTTTCTACGCCCTGCTGGGCCGGAAATCTTTCAAGACGAGGAGGGATGCATTTTGTCCAGAAAATGGGCTATAAGTAATAAGAAATGGGCTATAAGTAATATTAAATGGGCTGTAAAATGTAAAAAATACAGCAAACAGGCAATTAGTTCCAAAATACTTTTTTCTTTCGGATTTTGATATTTAAATTTCATTTTTTTGTGCGGGTAAAATTTCATTGGATTTAAATTAAGTTATGTTTAGTTTTTAAATTAATTTGAATCTGGCTACAAATTTCGGGCTGTATGCTGTCTGGGACAGATTTGGAGGCTGACTTGTGGGTCTACTAGGTTGACGTGTACGAAAGGCTTTGTCAACTTAGTCCACAAATGATTCTAGCAGCAGTGACCGTTGGATGTTAATCCAACAGCCGTGCTGCTTCTTCAATATCTGATCTTTTTGCTCCAGCCGCCCAAACCAGCGCCGGTGGGACTGCCTGCTCCCACCTCCCGTGGCCCACCCTACTCCATTGCTGGCCAGGCCATTCCTCTACTCACCCACACCTCCTGTTATTTTCCGGCGACGGCAGCCGAACCAGTAAACCCTTGTACTCCCCACCGCGTGGGCAACCACTGCCGAAACTTCCCCGGCTCCGTGTTGTTCCCTTCCTAGGCCTCGCCGTCATCCACCGCCCTGGTGCTCTCGGTGCGCCGTGGTCAACGTGGTCAATGAACGACATCCATCGGACGTGGACTGTACGTGGAGAGGCTGACAGCTGGGTCCACGGCCGCACACAAGGAAATGCCTCCTTATTACACGCAAAATAATGATTCATCCACCTGACATCTGGGAACCATCGGAAGGGCGTCAGATTTCGCAAAAAACGCCCCCCCACCGACTGTAGGACCCACCAGCTATATCTTCGCACGCAAGGAAGTGCCTCCTTATTACGCAAAAAAAATGAATACTCCCCCTGCTAGCTGGGACCCAGCATAGTGGGAGGCTGACAAGTGGGCCTACTAAGTTGACGGGGATGGAGGGCATTGTCAACTTAGTCAATATGAACGATTCTAGCTCCAGTGACCGTACAATGTCCATCCAACGGTCATAGTGCTTCTTCAACCTCTGGTCTTCTTGCTCCAGCCTCCCAAAGCAGCGCCGGTCGTGCCGCCTGCTTCTGCCTCCCGTGGCCGGCTGTGCCGCGGAGGCCTCACCGCCCCCTACTACTCCCACCGCTGGCCAGGCCCTGCGGCGACGCAGCCTCCACCGCAGCCAACGGTGAACCTCAGATTCCTCTCCGGCGTGGGCATCCGCTGCGCGTCTTCCCGGCTCCGCGTCATCCCCTTCCTAGGCCTCGCCTCGTCCACCGCCTTGGTGCTCTCGGTGCGGCGTGGTCAGTGTGGTCAACGAACGATTTCCATCGAAACAATACTATACGTGGAGAGGCTGACAGCTGGGTCCACGGCCGCAGCAAGGAAGTGCCTCCTTATTACGCACAAAATAATGATTCCTCCACCTGACAGCAGGGACCCACCGGACGGGCCACCATATTTTACAAAAAAAACATTTCCCCCCTGACTGCTGGGACCCACCAGCTACATCTTCGCACGCAAGGAAGTGCCTGACAGTCGGGACCCACCCGGTCGAAGCGTATGTAGCGTTGTCATTCTGGTCGCGAACGTGTACGTACATACGATCGGTCTGTCCGCAGGCTGCAGCGATGAACCGTGGTCGTGCAAGGAAGGGCATGTGTCGTAGTAGAGGCGCGCATGTAGCATGTACACGTACCTACAGCGGCCAGGGTGCAAGAAAGTAAATACGGCCACATACGTACAAACGGGCAGGGTCTCGAACGCCTACTCGCGCATACGTACGGCCAAGGCTCGTGTACATGGCTGAGTCGTAACGGAGAAACCGCATCGTCGTCGTGTTCATGGGGAGCCAACGGAATGTGTCGTGTTCATCGGGAGGCAACGGAACGCGTGTTGTTCATCGAGAGCCAACCGGCTTGGACGGAACATGCGATGGGAACAAGGTCTGGCGTACCGCAGAACGGAGGAAACGGCCTTGTGTTCGACCGCCAAAGTGGAAACGGGATCCTGTTCATCAGGAGTGGTTTGGCGTACCGCAAAACGGAGGAAATGGACCTCCTATGGTGGAAACAGGGTCTTGTTGACCGGGAGGGGTGTGCGTACCGCAAAACGGAGGAAACGGACTTGTGTTGGAGTGCAACGGTCTAAACGAGGGTCCTGTTCATCGGCAGGGGTGTGGCGTACCGCAAAACGGGACTCCACGGGATACTGTTCATTTCCACCGTTGACCTCCTCCAGCCTCCACGGGCTATTTTTCATCCACCGTCGACCTCCTCCAGCCTCCACCTATGATTGTTCATCCACGGGCTCCTGTTCATCAAGCCTCCACCGTGCGCTCCTCCGTCGGCTACTGTTCAACCAGCCCTCTCCACGGGGTCCTGTTCAACCACCCCTCCACGGGCTACTGTTCATCCAACCCTCCACCGGCTACTGTTCAACCAGCCCTCCACAGGGTCGTCCTGTTCATCCAGCCCTTCACGGGGTCGTCCTGTTCATCCAGCCCTCCACGGGGTCCTATTCATCCACCCCTCCACCGGCTCGATCGATCGGGGTCCTGTTCATCCAGCGGCAACGGCCTCTACTACCACGGGGTCCTGTTCATCAAACCCCCCACCGGGAACTGTTCATCCAAACCCCCCAACAACGCTCACTGTTCATCAAAGGGTAGGAGGCAACAGTGTTCGATCGGCTTCAGTTAGCAGCAGTAGCGAAGGGATCAATCGATCGCTCGGGTTCAGTAACGTGTAGCCTGCAGTGCAATTGCTCGGGTTCAGTTAGAGCCCAACGCCTCGCACACACACGCGTACGTATGAGAGAAACGCGCATCGCTCGGCCCCCGACCACCCACCGTAACCGGGAACTCCCCGATATTTTCCTCGCCCTCACTTCTACCACGGTTTTTTCCGTCATGGACGGCCCAAAGAATGTCATGCAGCTGCCTGTAGCGACCTGACCCAAAATCGGTCAAATCTACGTATGCATACCATCCCAAGATCATCTTTGGTACTCACAAGACATCGATAAAGTAATCAAAGTTCAATCACACCTGAATATTATTACACGGTTCTCATATAGTCTTTATTACAAGAGAATAAATTTGGCTCAAGGCCAACTCATGAGAAATAAACTACTAATGTTGCGGAAGCGTCGAAGATAAAGCGAGTCCATCCGACTCAAAGGGCAATCGCCAAGCGCGAGCGTAGCCTCACTCCCGATCGAATATACCCGCAACATAAGACGTTGCAGCCATGTAGGTCAGCTTTTTGAATAAGCGGCAAGTCATGAAGAATAACAATAATAAACTTACTATCACTATATGCATTTTGGTTGTGGAGCTCTAAGTTTCATCATTTTGCTAAAAGCAAATTTTTCCCTACTACAATGGACTTGCTTGCAAATTACTACAATTGTTGGTAGTTATTGAGATGGTTCCGCCAACCAATATCTCATTCCCAAATTATTAAGTCATAAACCCTCAAATTAATTCATTAGTTTTAGTGTTGAGATTTCGAATACTTCCAAGTTCCAGAGGCTCAAATTGTCCGTGAATCGGGACACGGCTAATCGATTAGATCTTTAACTCTGCAGAGGTTTGCGACTTTCCCGCAAGAATCATTCCCTCCTTTTAAGTCTTCGCACTTCATGGTGTTTGAAGACGGACTAATGAAACAGGTCTTCCAAAGAGTTCTTCCGCTACTGCGGTACCCATCCAATCCTACCGTTCTTCTACATCTCGTAGTCTTGTCCAGCCAGCGTCACCACTAAGGTTAACCCAGCCAGAGCCCATAATGGCTTGCGGCTGCACAGGTAAGCTTCCGGTCATGGGGCATCCATCCTTCTCTTCGTGGCTGGGTGAAGCTTTCCGCAAGATGTCATGGCACTTCTCCATGCATCCCGGCCAACCACTGGGTTCTCCAGGGTGCCCGTCAACCGTCCTCCACCCAGTAGTGATTTTCGAAGTCCATCTTGATCATTGTAGTTCATGGGGTTGTCATCATCATTGACTCTCACATCTTGCTCATGAATTTCACTCAAACAAAACCCGTCTACGAGCATAGCAAAGTAAACTACTCCGTCCCGGGGTCATGGTAACAAGGGGATTGGTTCATCCTACCACATGATACTACTCAAGATTAATAACTTCAAAATTTCAACTACTGCATGCATGGTGGGGTGGTGACAATTCTAATGCACAAAAACATAGGTATAGAAAATAACATGATCAAAACTTGCCTTGCTGATGATCCTCGTAAGCTAAAGATTCGTAGTAGCAAGCTTCGCACTCCGGAAACTCTACCGAGACAAACAATAATCACAATGAGCATATAGCATAGGATCATATAACACAATAGCATAACAAAAGTAACACACCAAAACCTACAAAGCAAAATCCAAAGGGAAAAACTCAAAGAAAACCAATTCAAAGTTTCCCTACTTCAAACAATAACTAAAAGTAGTTTTATATAATAAAAATTTTCTCAACGTAACCTAATCATGGTTTTAGGTTAACTAAACAGAAAGGATTTCATTAATCAACTAGGAGCAAAAAGAATTAATTTAAAAGCTATTATAAAACTCCTTTTAGGCCTAATCAAATTTCTATTAAGAAAATAAAATAAAACTTTTATTAATTATAAATAAAAGTTCATCCTATAAAGTGACAGAAACTATCCTAGAATAATCAATCACATGTTAAAAATAAATTTATTTACTAATTAAAATAATAGGAAAACAGTAGCTAGTTAATTAATTAGGATTAACAAGATTCTGCTTAAAACTATTTTTTTATTAATCCTAAAATACCCAAATTAATTTTTATGGTTTGGCAATGACAAAACAAAGTTGGGACAAAAAGAATCATATAAAAATAATTTTTCTAACTCAAGTTATAGCAAATTTACTATTCTGACTAAAACAAAAATAAGGCCATTTTAATTAATTTTAACATAGCTAAATATATATTCTACAGAAACTTTAGAAAATTTGCAAACCAACAAAAAAAGAATCATCTAAAAATAATAAACAGAATAAAAGATATGAATTTTTCAAAACAGAAACTATTCTGTTAAAACAGAAAAACAAAAATAAAAGAAAAAAGGCCTAATGGGCCTAAACTACGCACTGTGCGTAAAATAACCTAAACGGGCCTAATGGTTAAACTAAAACGGACCGGGCTAATAAATAAAAACCCTAACTAAATAAACCGTAAACGAACCGGTCGAACCGGGCGGTTTTTATAAAAAGAAATACCCCTTCGGGGTTCTAATCTACACCGTCCATCACGCATCGGACGGGGGAGGGGATTCCGGCGACTAACCGGAGCTCGGCGGCGGCGGCGGGCGGCGACGACCAGGCGGGCGAGGCTCCGGTCTCGGGAGGTTTGGGAGTAGCTGGTCAAGGTCTTGAGCTCGGGAAGCTTTCGGTGGAGTCGGGGGAGATCGGGGATGGCTAGGGCGGCGACGGCGACGAGTATGGCGGCGGGGACTCTGGCTCCCATGAGCTCAAGAGAGGGAGAGGGGTCCGCGAGGGCTAGGGGGGAATGGGTGCGGGCGAGGGCTTAATAGCGGGGCCTCGGCCTAGCCGGGGCGATCGGAGGGGATCGGGATCCCGGATCCTTGAGTCCGCGATCTGGGTGCGCAGCGAGGTGGCGGGGGCGGGGTTGACGATGGTGGGTCCCACTGTCGGTGAGAGGAGAGGGTGGAGGCGAGCGGGCGGCTCGGAGGGAGTTCGGGCGTGGGGTGGTGCGGTCGGTCGGTGGGCCGGCTCGGTGGCAGATGGGCGGCTGGTAACTGCTGCTGGCTGGGGTTTCAATGCTGGTGGGCAGAGGGCCTTTAGGCGCTGGGTGGGTTTTCTCTTTTTTGAATTTATTTTTTAATAAAACAAAACAGAAATAAAACAATAACTATAAATATTTTATATAGGGTATATATATACCAAAATGATCGGGAATATTCCTTTCATTTGAACATTTTTCCAAAGGCAAAATCCAAACTTTATAAAAATCCATTTTTTCAAATTCAATTAAAATTCAGATTTGAATCCAAAACTTTTGGCAATGTTTTCCTCGATATTTTGAAGTGTCATGTTTACTCCTCTCATACTTTTGATCAAGTATTTATCAGGCATAGTTTTTGAAATGTTTCCCACTTGCCAAAGTTTGAATTCAAATTCAAAACTCAAAATTCTCTGAAACTTCAAATGGCATTCAGATTTCAAACAGGATGCATAGGATGCTTAGCTGTAATTGTAAAACATTCCAAATAGGAAATTTGGGATGTTACAAACCTACCCACCTTAAGATGAATCTCCCTCGAGATTCGGGTTGGCTAGCAAATAGGTGCGAGTGATCTCAAGAAGGTCTTCTTGGCGCTCCCTGTGTGGCTTCTTCCTCGGTGTGGTGACTCCACAAGACCTTGCAAAATTTGATGACCTTGCTGCGGGTGACTCGCTTGCAGTCTCGAGAATTCGGACGGGTTTCTCCTTGTAAGTCGATCACCGTCTGCTGTATGGCCTCGAGGGCACTGTGTGTCTCTCAACGGAACATCGGCCATGTTGGCATGACACTTCTTCACCGAGAAACATGGAAGACATATGAACTCCGGACAATCCTTCCGCAATTCCAACTTTATGCAACCTCTCCACGACGCTCGAGGATTTTGTAGGGCCAATGAATCGGGTGCTAACTTTCCTTGACACCAAACCTCTTGATTCCACGAAGTGGAGACACACGAAGGTATGCTCGATCTCCCACTTCGTAAGTCACTTCCTTGCGCTTCTCGTCGGCATAACTCTTACGTCTTGGTGTGCTATCTTGAGCGTGGCTCGAATCAGCTTGACTTTCTCTTCGTAATCCACGATAAGGTCGGAACCGAAAAGCGATCGATCTCCAACACTATCCCACAAAGAATGGTGTTCGCACCTCCTTCCGTGATAGAGCTTCGAAGGGGCCATCTTTAGATGGATTGATAACTGTTGTTGTATGAGAACTCTGCGTATGGCAGATTATCATCCCAGCTAGACCCATAGTCTAGCACACAAGCTCTTAACATGTCCTCCGTAATCTGGTTGACTCTCTCGGTCTCATCCATCTGTCTGCGGATGAAAAGTCTGTCTTGAATTCAGCCGCATACCCAAAGTTTCATGCAATCGCTTCCAAAACTTTGAGGTAAACTGCGTTCCTCTATCGACACGATTTTCCTCGGAACTCCATGCGGACATACGATCCTGGTCATGTATATCTTGGCCAACTTAGCACTGGTATAGGTAGTCTTCACGGAATGAAGTGAGCTACCTTGGTCAAACGATCAACCACTACCCGGATAGAATCATAACCGAACGGGTCTGGGTAATCTGTGATGAAGTCCATACCAAGTTTCTCCCATTTCCAATCGGGAATCGGCAAAGGTTGAAGTAACCTGCTGGCTTCGATGTTCGCCTTTACTGTTGACAAACATCGCATATCGCTACGTACTCGCAATATCCTTCTTCATACCGCCCACCGAAACTTTCCTTCAAATCCAGGTACATCTTGGTGTTGCCGGGTGAATCGAGTACGGTGAATCATGAGCCTCTGAGAATTAGCTTCCCGAGTTCGGGATCATTGGGCACATAGATACGATCCTCGAACCATATAGTTCCGTGTTCATCCTTACGGAACCCTTTAGTTTTTCCTTCATTCATCTTTTGCTTAATCTCATCAATTTCCTTGTCCGACTTCTGGGCTTCACGAATCCTTTCGCCAAAGTGGACTGAACTTCCGAGTTGCAACAAATCCTTTCGAACTATCTCCGATCAGAGATCTCGAGGTCATCGACTAACTCTGGGTAATCCTCCTGCTTTGTAAGAGTATTCACATAACTCTTACGGCTCAAAGCATCTGCTACAACATTAGCCTTACAGGTGGTAATGCAATCTCATGTCATAGTCCTTTATCAACTCTAGCCATCTCCTCCGCTCGAGGTTCAACTCTTCTGCGTGAAAATATACTTCAAGCTCTTGTGATCTGTGTAAACATCGCAACGATTTCCGATGAGGAAATGTCTCCAGGTCTTGAGTGCATGCACTACGGCTGCTAACTCCAAATCATGTGTGGCATAATTCATCTCATGAGGTCGTAGATGTCTGGAGGCATAAGCTACAACTTTTCCTTCCTGCATGAGTACTCCTCCGAGTCCTTGATGAGAAGCATCACAATAAACCTGGTATTCCTTGTGTATGTCCGGCAAATTCAGTATTGGGGCTGTGACCAACCGTTTCTTCAATTCCTGAAAACTGGCTTCACATTCCTCGGTCCAAACATACTTGGCTTCCTTCTTCAACAGCTCAGTCATGGGCTTGGCAATCTTCGAGAAGTTCTCAATAAACCTCTGATAATATCCTGCGAGTCCGAGAAAACTGCGGATCTCCTTGGTCGAGGTGGGTGGCGCCAATCGTGATCGATTCAACCTTGGCGGGATCAACTGCTATTCCTTCTCCTGAAATAACATGTCCGAGGAATCCAACTTCCTTCAACCAAAATTCACATTTGCTGAACTTGGCATACAAGCGATGTTCTCAAGTTTCTCGAACTAGACGCAAATGTTCCTTATGCTCTTCCTCGCTCTTGGAGAAAATCAATATATCATCGATGAACACCACGACAAACTTGTCCAGATATTCCATAAATACCTTGTTCATAAAATTCATGAAGTAGGCAGGAGCATTAGTCAATCCAAATGACATGACGGTATACTCATATAAACCATACCTGGTAGTGAATGCTGTTTTGGGTATATCCTTTTCACGGATCTTCAACTGATGATACCCTGATCGAAGATCGATCTTAGAGAATACCTTGGCTCCAACTAGCTGATCAAACAGATCATTAATCATCGGCAGAGGGTACTTGTTCTTGATGGTTACTTCGTTCAACGCACGATAGTCCACGACCATCCTCAAGCTTCCATCCTTCTTCTCTACCAAAAGAACTGGGGCTCCCCAAGGTGATGAGCTTGGACGAATATATCCTTTCTCCAATAACTCATTAATTTGATCCTTGATCTCTTTCAACTCATTCGGTGGCATCCGATAAGGTCTCTTGGATATTGGGGCTGTGCCGCAATAACTCAATCGAAACTCAATGTCCTGTCCGGTGGCATTCTGGTAATTCCTCAGGAAACACATCGGAAAGTCTTGCACTACTAGCACTTCTTCTGAACAACTCCCGTGAGGGAATGCACTGATTCTTCATCCGGGTGTGCTGGCTACATACTTGATCCTTTTACGCCCGGTGGTGAGCAGAATAGACTTCTTGAGCACGATCTATGTTCCTTCAAACTTTGACAACCAATTCATGCCTAGGATTACATCCAAGGTCTGGGTTTCCAACACTATGAGGTCCAAGGGAAATTTATGGTTCCCGATGTTGAGGGTTGCATGACAGCCTAAGCTCGCCATCATTTCTCCTCCTGCGAGGCCCGCGAAGGGGCTTCTAAGGGTTTTAGTGGGTAACCCGTACTTTTCCACAACTACCCTTGATATGAATGAATGCGTTGCACCGTAATCAAAGAGTACCAAAACTGAACGTGAATTCAATAAAACTTACCAACCACGATTGTTCGGCTGATCATAGACGTCCTCCACGCCGATGTGGTTCACCGAGCACGAGGGAACGGATTGGGCTTCTTATTTGAGCCTCCATTTCCATTTCCATTCCTCTGCTTGGCCTCCGGCGTCGGTGGCATAGTGCCCCGTCTTCGGCACTTGAAGCGGTGATGTGGCTCAGATCCTTGAGTCGGGCAGAACGGTGCTGATTGCCATTACGCTTCCATTGCCATTGCCATGGCCTGACTTGTTATCCTGGCTGTGGTTGTTCCCATTTCCTCCATGGTTATGACCTCCATGGTTATGATGGGTGTGCCCTCCTGAGTATGGTGCATAGCGGGGCTTCTGCTGAGCTCCCGAGTTGTGCTTCCCCTGGCTATACTTCCGCTTGCGACTTTCGATCTGCTGCTGCTTGCCTTCAAGTATGGTGGCCTTGTCTACCAGCTCCTGGTAGTTGTTGAAGGTAGCCACAATAAGCTGCATGCTCAGTTCATCATTGAGTCCCTCAAGGAACTTCTCCTGCTTTGCGGCATCTGTGGCCACATCATCCGGGGCATAGCGAGCGAGCTTGTTGATTCATCCACGATTGTGCCACAAGACGGTTCCCTTTGGCGTAAGTTGCGGAACTCACGCTTCTTGAGACTCATGGCTCCAGCAGAGACATGAGCGTGCGGAAGGCCTGCTGGAACTGATCCCATGTGATGGCTCCAATGGGATAGGTGGCGGTGTAGTTCTCCCACCAAGAAGCTGCAGGTCCATCAAGTTGATCTTGTGCAAAGCGCACCTTCTCGACATCGATGCATCGAGCGGTGATTAGCTCTCTTCCGACTTTATGAGCCAATCATCAGCCACAATCGGCTCGGTGCTACTAGAGAACACCTGGCGGATTCAGTCTCGTAAATCGAGTCAAGTTGTCCACAGGGGTGGTGGCGGTGGATTGTTGGCGTTGTTGTTCGATTCTCGAATAAGTAGCTGCATCGGTGCATTCTCGCTGTTGGAGCAGCTGGGTGAGCTCGGCGGAAAACCGTGTCACGTCTCGGAGGCATCCGTGTTTTTGGAGTGGATGAGAAAATTAGAATAGAACAATGGTCTATGAGAAATAACACTACCCATATG
This sequence comes from Aegilops longissima, assembly GCA_021605205.1. Taxonomy (NCBI): domain Eukaryota; kingdom Viridiplantae; phylum Streptophyta; class Magnoliopsida; order Poales; family Poaceae; genus Aegilops; species Aegilops longissima. The sequence continues at coordinate 393,101,323 of CM038677.1, read as the reverse complement.
AATGCACAAACATAAACACACCAATCATTTATTCATTCCACTCAAACATGGTTCAAACTCGATTACAAAAGCTCATGACTAATCGAAGGAAAATATCGGCCTAACTGATCAACGAAAAAGTAAAAGATAACATGGTGGTCGACTAAAAAGTCTTCATCAGTGGCGCCTCCTCTTGTGGCTTCCTTCAGTGGAACTCCCTTCATAATCCTGATCATTGCTCACGAGGGGTCCTTCATCTCCACTCGGAAAAAGGTCCTCTCCCAAGTCCATCTTTTCCTCTATCGCGGCAAGCTTCATCTTCAGGTCGTCGACTGTCTCCATGAAGTCCGCGACTTCTTCCTCATGGTTAAGGAAGTCTGCGTGCCTTCTCCTCCAGTTCGATTCGCGGAACAAAAGCTTCCGGTGTGTCTTCGAAGTTACGGCGAAGATGCAATCTCCGCCTCTCGAGAAGACACTCCAAGTCCTAGATGTAAGAGAGAGTGGAATCGTCCTCCACAGCACGGATGATATCTCCATTCCTTGCTCTGCGAGAAACCATGGCGAGGTCTCGAGGGATCGAGCTCGGCCTCAGACTCCTCTCGGAGATGTCCAAGTGCTCGATAGATCGCCACGTCCCTTCCGATGATCCAGCTTGAACTCGGTGAACTCAAAGTCAATAGGCTCCGTGTGTCCTCCGAAGGTTCTCCAGGATATGCACTTCAATCTCAGAGCGGGTGTCCGTCGGAAGTGCGTTAGTTGGCTTCGGTGATCGAGGGTAGAGCGATCTTCACTTCTTCACCATCTGGACCAGCTTTACGCGAAGGGCATCGTCTCATCGGGTGGCAAAACTCCGTAGCAAACTGGGTGAACTCGACGGCCATCTAGAATGTTGAAAATCGGAGAGGAGTTAGAAATGAACAGGAGAATTACGGAATGACAAGGATAAAAGTAAATGGTCTCTTCCTATGGCTTTCCGATCCTAGGGGTTACGATCCCACGGTCGGCGTGTGCTCGATACCATCTCTCAGAGAGACTGACCCAAAATCGGTCAAATCTACGTGGTTCCGTACCATCCCAAGATCATGCTTTGGTACTCACAGTACATCGATAAAGTAATCAAAGTTCAATCACACCTGAATATTATTACACGGTTCTCATATAGAGTCTTTATTACAAGAGAATAAATTTGGCTCAAGGCCAACTCATGAGAAATAAACTACTAATGTTGCGGAAGCGTCGAAGATAAAGCGAGTCCATCCGACTCAAAGGGCAATCGCTAAGCGCGGAGCGTAGCCTCACTCCCCGATCGAATATACCTCGCAACATAAGACGTTGCAGCCATGTAGGTCAGCTTTTTGAATAAGTCGGCAAGTCATGAAGAATAACAATAATAAACTTACTATCACTATATGCATTTTGTCTGTGGAGCTCTAAGTTTCATCATTTTTAAAAGCAAATTTTTCCCTACTACAAATGGACTTGCTTGCAAATTACTACAATTGTTGGTAGTTATTGAGATGGTTCCGCCAACCAATATCTCATTCCCAAATTATTAAGTCATAAACCCTCAAATTAATTCATTAGTTTTAGTGTTGAGATTTCGAATACTTCCAAGTTCTAGAGGCTCAAATTGTCCGTAATCGGGACACGGCTAATCGATTAGATCTTTAACTCTGCAGAGGTTTGCGACTTTCCGCTAGAATCATTCCTCCTTTTAAGTCTTCGCACTTCATGGTGTTTGAAGACGGACGAATGAAACAGGTCTTCCAAAGAGTTCTTCCGCTACTGCCGTACCCATCCAATCCTACCGTTCTTCTACATCTCGTAGTACCGTCCAGCCAGCGTCACCACTAAGGTTAACCCAGCCGAGCCCATAATGGCTTGCGGCTGCACGTAAGCTTCCGGTCATGGGGCATCCATCCTTCTCTTCGTGGCTGGGTGAAGCTTTCCGCAAGATGTCATGGCACTTCTCCATGCATCCCGGCCACCACTTGGGTTCTCCAGGTGCCCGTCAACAAATCCTCCACCCAAGAGTGATTTTCAAGTCCATCTTGATCATTGTAGTTCATGGGGTTGTCATCATCATTGACTCTCACATCTTGCTCATGAATTTCACTCAAACAAAACCCGTCTCTGAGCATAGCAAAGTAAACTACTCCGTCCGGGTCATGGTAACAAGGGGATTGGTTCATCCTACCACATGATACTACTCAAGATTAATAACTTCAAAATTTCAACTACTGCATGCATGGTAGGGTGGTGACAATTCTAATGCACAAAAACATAGGTATAGAAAATAACATGATCAAAACTTGCCTTGCTGATGATCCTCGTAAGCTAAAGATTTGTAGTAGCAAGCTTCGCACTCCGGAAACTGTACCGAGACAAACAATAATCACAATGAGCATATAGCATAGGATCATATAACACAATAGCATAACAAAAGTAACACACCAAAACCTACAAAGCAAAATCCAAAGGGAAAAACTCAAAGAAAACCAATTCAAAGTTTCCCTACTTCAAACAATAACTAAAAGTAGTTTTATATAATAAAAATTTTCTCAACATAACCTAATCTTGGTTTTTGGTTAACTAAACAGAAAGGATTTCATTAATCAACTAGGAGCAAAAAGAATTAATTTAAAAGCTATTATAAAACTCCTTTTAGGCCTAATCAAATTTCTATTAAGAAAAATAAAATAAAACTTTTATTAATTATAAATAAAAGTTCATCCTATAAAGTGACAGAAACTATCCTAGAATAATCAATCACATGTTAAAAATAAATTTATTTACTAATTAAAATAATAGGAAAAGCAGTAGCTAGTTAATTAATTAGGATTAACAAGATTCTGCTTAAAACTATTTTTTATTAATCCTAAAATACCCAAATTAATTTTTATGGTTTGGCAATGACAAAACAAAAGTTGGGACAAAAGAATCATATAAAATAATTTTTCTAACTCAAGTTATAGCAGATTTACTATTCTGACTAAAACAAAAATAAGGCCATTTTAATTAATTTTAACATAGCTAAATATATATTCTACAGAAACTTTAGAAAATTTTCAAACCAAAGAAAAAGAATCATCTAAAAATAATAAACAGAATAAAAGATATGAATTTTTCAAAAGCAGAAACTATTCATTAAAACAGAAAAACAAAAATAAAGAAAAAAGGCCTAATGGGCCTAAACTATACAATTGTCGTAAAATAACCTAAACGGGCCTAATGGTTAAACTAAACGGGCGGGCTAATAAATAAAAACCCTAACTAAATAAACAGTAAGCGAACCGGTCGAATCCAAGGCGGTTTTATAAAAAAATACCCTTGAGGTTCTAATCTACACCGTCCATCACGCATCGGACGGGAGGGATTCAGCGACTAACCGGAGCTCGGGCGGCGGCGACGAGTCTGGCGAGGGCTCCGGCCGTCGGGAGGTCGGGAGTAGCCGGCCAAAGTCTGGGAGCTCGGGAAGCTTTGGTGGAGTCGGGGAGATCGGGATGGCTAGGGCGGCGACGGCAACGAGTATGGCTCTGGCGGGGACTCGGGCTCCATGAGCTCGTCTGAGAGAGGAGAGGGGTCCGACGAGGGCTAGGGGAACGGGTGCGGGCGAGGGCTTAATAGCAGGGGCCTCGGCCTAGCCGAAGCGATCGGAGGATCGGGATCCGGATCCTTCGATCCGGTGATCTGCGTGGCATGGAGGTGGCGTGGGGCGGGGTTGATGATGGGCGGGTCCATTGTCAGTGAGAGGAGAGGGGTGCGGAGTGGCGGGCGGCGACGATGCGAGGGAGTTGAGGCTGGGGGGTGGTGTGGTCGGTCATTGGGCGGCTCGGTGGCAGATGGGCATGGCTGCTGCGCTGGCGCTGGGGTTTCGGGCTGGTTGGCTGGGCAGGGGGCCTAGGCTGGCGCTGGGGTGGGTTTTCTCTTTTTGAATTTATTTTTTAATAAAACAAAACAGAAATAAAACAATAACTATAAATATTTTATATAGGGTATATATATACCAAAATGATCAGGGAATATTCCTTTCATTTGAACATTTTTCCAAAGGCAAAATCCAAACTTTATAAAAATCCATTTTTTCAAATTCAATTAAAATTGATTTGAATCCAAAACTTTTGGCAATGTTTTCCTCGATATTTTTGGAGTGTCATGTTTACTCCTCTCATACTTTTGATCAAGTATTTATCAGGCATAGTTTTTGAAATGTTTCCCACTTGCCAAAGTTTGAATTCAAATTCAAAACTCAAAATTCTCTGAAACTTCAAATGGCATTCAAATTTCAAACAGGATGCATAGGATGCTTAGCTGTAATTGTAAAACATTCCAAATAGGAAATTTGGGATGTTACACTGCCTCTCCGGACCGCCCAGGACGAAAAGCCCATTTTCTGTCATGATTTTTTTCATAGAATTAGGAACCCACCACATCTATGATGATACCTGGTTTTGTCACAATTATCGTCATAGAAGTGTCATAAGTATGACATAATTTTTTCGTTCGGCCCAAAATGTCACGGAAGTGTCTTTTTTTTGTAGTGTGTGCACGTCGCTTCAGAGAAGCCGCGACGATCAGACGTCTAGTTCGACCACGCGTGGACTTACCTTTTCCTTCTTTCCAATTGGACCATGCATCCTCCACCCTCCATTGCGATCTCGCCCTCCTCTGCCTCTTGATCCTCCTCCTCACCCCTCAGTCCTCCTCCTTAGCACTGTGATGGTGTGATCCCACACCCTGCGTTGCTGCTGTAGGTGATGTACCACAGTGCTTCAGCCCCTCTGCCGCAACCCCGGGCCGCCAATCATCTGCAGCCAATTAGGAAGGTGTTGTTTCATCATGGATCTACACTTGGGTTGGGATATGTCAAAAATTTATGCCTTGGTCAACTGTTGGTCAAAGTAGCTGAAATGTGGCCAGTTCTGAACTACATGTCACAGAAACCTCATGCGACCCTCACTTTAAAACAATTAGGTTATACTCTTCTCTCGAAACATAAGTAGTGATGGGATTGGTTGATGAGACGGATGATCTATGTCAGTCTCGATCTCACATTCCCATCTTCAGATGGGGTGATCTCAGCATCTTTCATTTTACCGGACAATCTGTCGAGGGTTTGTCCACGCCAGAGTAGGTCCAACATAATTATGCCGCTTTTGTTCAAACGATAAGCATGGAGATTCGACTATGTAAATTAAACAACCCTGCATCACGACACCTTTGCCTGTTGGATCCGCCCTACATCAGATCCACACCCAAGGGGGCGAACGAGCCCTGCCGCCGCCGCCGCTGGTCCGGCTTCACCTAGTCACGCCCTCTAGCGGTGGTAGTGGAGGGGAGGAGCAGGAGATGGGGTGCTGGGAGGCGGCTAGCGATCTCTCCCGTCGCTTGCGAGGGTGACTCGGGGGGGGGGGGGTCCTCCCCGCCACAGTAGGTCCAACATAATCATCTTGCTTTTGTTTTAACAAAAATAATAGAGATTCAACTATGTCAATTATCAACCAAACAAATTTAGTTTTGAGTTTTACTTATTGGCATATCACACATTTGTTAAAAACCAAAAATGTATTCTGATAAGGCCAATGCCTTGTCTCTTCTTTACATATTCATTTTCAGATGTAAAAAATCTTCAAGTCTTGGACCGTCGACTCGTCTTATCCGCCCCTTCATTATGTATTCACTAGCAAGCATGCCCGTGTGTTGCAACGGGAGGAAAAAAATCACCCCTCGTGCACACACCGACGACATTAACAAATTTCCTAAAATGTTTCACGGTGCCACATGACAAACAACATGATAAGTGGTGTTAGACAAAAATATAATGATGAGATGATTTTTAAAGTGTACTCAAGGTGTTTCTAATCCATTAGATAACAGAAATATCTACCTAGTTGCCGCTATCTCTTTGTGCCTCTATTGTCGTTATTCCTTGGTGATGCCCAATAATTATTGCATTAGGATGAAAATAGCAAAATACATGTTAGTACTCGGTGATAGCATATGCATAAGAGCTTATTTTTGTCTTGATGATATATGTGTTTACAACTGTAATCAAGTCAAGACTTAATTTGGTTGCAAACATATTACATAGCTTCACCAAAAACAATCAAACATGCATTCCAAATATCAAGATTGCATATCAATATCTTTATATAACTCTCAAAAAACATGAAAATCAACATTAAGTCACTAATATTGATTAAAGTTGCATGCTAAACATAATTTGGAAATGATTAACATGCAAGAAAATAACATATTTGAAAAGTACACATTTTTCTAAGAGATTTTCATATATAACATGTTAGATTTGAAGTTGCGGTTTAAAAGATATGAATATTTTAAAAGATTTTAAATCTGCCATGTTAGATTTGGAGTTGCAGTTTAAAAGATATGAATATTTTAAAAAGCTTTTAAATCTGCCGGGGAAAAACAATCAACTTTTTAAAAAGCTTTTAAAAAGATTACAACTGTAATCAAGTCAAGACTTAATTTGGTTGCAAACATATTACATAGCTTCACCAAAAACAATCAAACATGCATTCCAAATATCAAGATTGCATATCAATATCTTTATATAACTCTCAAAAACATGAAAATCAACATTAAGTCACTAATATTGATTAAAGTTGCATGCTAAACATAATTTGGAAATGATTAACATGCAAGAAAATAACATATTTGAAAAGTACACATTTTTCTAAGAGATTTTCATATATAACATGTTAGATTTGAAGTTGCGGTTTAAAAGATATGAATATTTTAAAAAGATTTTAAATCTGCCATGTTAGATTTGGAGTTGCAGTTTAAAAGATATGAATATTTTAAAAGCTTTTAAATCTGCCGGGGAAAAACAATCAACTTTTTAAAAGCTTTTAAAAAGATTACAACTGTAATCAAGTCAAGACTTAATTTGGTTGCAAACATATTACATAGCTTCACCAAAAACAATCAAACATGCATTCCGAATATCAAGATTGCATATCAATATCTTTATATAACTCTCAAAATACATGAAAATCAACATTAAGTCACTAATATTGATTAAAGTTGCATGCTAAACATAATTTGGAAATGATTAACATGCAAGAAAATAACATATTTGAAAAGTACACATTTTTCTAAGAGATTTTCATATATAACATGTTAGATTTGAAGTTGCGGTTTAAAAGATATGAATATTTTAAAAAGATTTTAAATCTGCCATGTTAGATTTGGAGTTGCGGTTTAAAAGATATGAATATTTTAAAAAGCTTTTAAATCTGCCGGGGAAAAACAGACAAGACGGACTTGAACCTGGGGTGCCCAGTGCTGAAGCGGAGTGCTCTATCCACTACGCTTTCTCAGTTCTTGTGTTATATTGTAGGACTTAACTTTATTGAGCAAAGTCGCCAGTAGCATATAAAGGAAAAAACCGCACGATGGATCAGACGCCCTGTCTGTCTGGTGGAGCGCGTAGGACTCGCGCGATGGATCAGACGCGCGTCTGGTGGGTTGCGCCGCGCCAGATCTCCTCCCCTTTTCCTTCGATCATTTTTTCTCTTTCCTTCGCTCTTCTTTCCCTCTTTCCTTGTTCCGCCGCTGCCCGACCCGAGCGCTGGCCGCATCCAGCAGCCACATCATGGCGGCACGACGAAGCAGCCCGCGCCGGCGCCTACCTGCCGCTCTCCTCTCCCACTAACCTTGCTCCGCCACCCGCCGCTCGGCGCCTTCCGCCCTTCGGCCTCCTCCTCCTCCCTGGATCTCGGCTGGTCGATCCTGCCCGTGGGCGCGTGGCTGGACCACCCGACACCTCAACTCCGGCGCCAATCGGCTCTGCTCCGGCTCTTCCGCCATCCTGCTCGCCTGCCCGGGACTCCCATGCGCTTCAGTGCAACGCCATGCAAGCCGTCCCTCTGCTCAACGCCGCCCGGACTGGCTCGCCTGCCTCCCATCCGACCTACGACCTCCACTGACTTGCTGCTACTACCACCACAACAACAAAGGTATGGTTATTCCCCCCTATTTCCCTCTGTATTTTTCATTGCAAGTGCAGCAAATTCTGATTTTGCTGTTTTTGTGAAGAGCCAAACCCTTTTGGCCTGTAGGATTGCTTGCCTATTTGCTGCTGACTTGCGCCATTCTTCAGTCATGCAGTCCATGTCTTTTTTTCCCTTTCGTGTATGCTCTGCCGCGCTGGGGAGTGAGGGCTCAACTCGTGTGTTATTTAGAAAATCTCTTCAATGCAGTACTGCTGACAAAGTGCATAGCTGATATCCCTATGTAGATTAGGAGAAAAAATTTACTCTGAAGTTTAAACAGTGGAGCAGAATGCTATCACCAACAGGTGATAAGGCCACAGCAGCAATTCTGATTAGGATAGCATGCAAAGATGAGAATATATGAAGAATTGAAAAGAGATAAGGAAAAAATACGTGGTTACATTTGTCATGTAAGCCAGGGGATTTTTTATACTGCTTTGTTGCCTGCATAAATAAGCGGGGAAGCACAAGAAAAAAATATAAGAGTCTTATGTAGTGATGAAGTATTCTGTACATGACCAATTTCACCAAAAACGCACGAGCATACTGTACCTCGTAGATATTAATTTTTCTGTTTAAATCCCGTCGTTCAACATGGCAACAAATTGGGTTGTGTTTGATTTTTTTTACAGAAGCCCGCACATCAAATGCCTCAGCATATTTATCCCGTAAAGCAACGAGTGCATCATTCATATAATCACGAGTCAACTATTAAAGAAAGTAGAGATACCAAGTCAAAAAAAGAAAGTAGGGATAGGACCTAGATGACATTGATACAGACTAAAAATTTAGAGACTAAAATCGCAAACTAAATCCACGCAATTTGTTTGCTCCTTCTGTTTTAAATGGTGTAGGCCTTGATGAAGCTGTTGAAGCCGTTGAAGGTGGTGAGGCAGACGTACTGGATGTCGTCGATGCAGAAATTACAATGCCAGAAATTACAGTATGAAGAGATCACTAGTTGGTGCAGAAAGGATGATGAAGGATCCAGCATTGATGTTTCAGTCATAGAAAATATAAAACCTGTTGAGTTTGAAGATGTCCAGTTCGAATATGATGATGATACGGATGATGATGAGGCTTACGTAAATGATGGCCATGTTGCTCCTTTGGGACAAGAAGAATCGGATGATGACCAGGGGTTCTTTGTATAGTTTTCAGTCTATTGGTAAGGTGCTTTTCACATGTTTAAGCCATGAATATAAGTTCCTGAACTTTTTTGATGGTTACCTAGGAGTGTTATCTCTCCTAAAGCTTAATCTGATGTGAAACAGGTTCAAACAAGGCACCCCTGCATAGTTTCATCTGTTGTGGCAAATGAGAACAAAAGCTAGTGCCCAGCACTGACAATTTGGTGACGAAGAGAAGAGAAGAGTAGTTGTTGTTCTTTTAGTGATGTTGCTATTTTGAGAGTGATGCTATGTACACACTGTTGCTATGAACTATGGTTTTTAGAGTTGTCGCTATTTTCATTACTTTGCGGTCAACTTATGGTCTTTTGTGTGAACAATCTATACAAGTATGGCTGCTGAAACTTGTGTGCTTTCATGTTGAAACTTGTGTTATATATCTCACTGAGATGGTTTGTTATATCCTACTAAAATCTTGTGTCATATGTCCTTATATATATCTTGATTTAGTGTTGTTGATTTGCTGATGAATTCTTACTAGAAATTAGGCTGGGATGCAACTGTTATGCTGCTCAATTGGTGGCTGATGAACTGTTTAAATGGAGCCTGGGAGTGTTCAAAAATAGCTAGTATGCAGCCTTGCATAAATACATACAATCACATCAAGCAAGATGCAGAAAAATTAGGAAGAGAATGTGTGTTGCTCAGTGCTCACGACTCACCTTTGTGAGAAGGGCACTGAGCTTGCCGTCTTTCCAGTGCCGAGGATGACCTTGCTACCGGAGGAGGTCAGTAGGGCGAGTGAAGGGCGTCCGCGAGTGTGCAACGCTCCGCACATGCGTAAGCAAGCATTCCTCCAAGTTGTGGTACCACCGATGTCCACTTTGCAAGATATGTGACTAAAATGCAACTTAGGTGCAAGTTGTGGTAACTAATGTGTTAATAGCTCTATAAAGTAGTATGCCCCTTTAATCAGATCATGAGAAAAATAGTATAATAAATCAAGGAAAAAATCAGGAGCACTATAGAGAAGGGCACTGAGCTTGCCATCTTTCCGGTGCCGAGGATGACCTTGCTACCGGAGGAGGTCAGTTTGGCGAGTGAAGGGCGTCCACGAGTGTGCAACGCTCCGCACACGCGTAAGCGAGCATTCCTCCAAGTTGTGGTACCACCGATGTCCACTTTGCAAGATATGTGACTAAAATGCAACTTAGGTGCAAGTTGTGGTAACTAATGTGTTAATACCTCTATAAAGTAGTATGCCCCTTTAATTAGATCATGAGAAAAATAGTATAATAAATCAAGGAAAAACTCAGGAGCACTATAGAGAATATCGTTGCAATATCCTGCTCCTTTTTGGCAACACTAGAGGATTGTTGCATTGTGTTGTACGTATTACCATGGATGCTCAATTTGTCGCAATATATAATAGTTACTGCAACACAACGAATGTGAGGCAAAAAGTCACCCTATTACAACCAATACATGCTTTGTTGCAATACGAAGCCATGTTTTTTGCAACAGTATCTGTGACTAACGCCACATGTTAGAATTGTTGCAATATATGTCTAAAATATTACCGCAAAGATGTAATTTGTTGCAATACCTAGCCGCTATTGCAACAAGATGACCAATTCACGCAACGGGACGGGACTGTTGCAATAGCACTACCATATTGCAACATCGATGCAGTTTGTGGCGATGCATGGCTTCTATTGCAACAAAATGAGTACTTAGCGCGATGAAACGAAATTGTGGCAATATGTAGATCCTGTTACCACGAACTGGAATTTTGTGGTAATATAGCACTTTATTGCAACAAAAGATAGTTGTAGCAATAGGTTTTGTTGCAATAGATCGGAATCCTTGTAGTGGTTACTTATGCATAATGCCTGGTCATGATCGTTGTTGCTCTCTAGCTGGTCGCTTCCCAATCTTAATTGCTAACCTTCGCCTGTACTAAGTGGGAATTCTGCTTGTACATCAAAACCTTGAACCCAAAGTTATTCCAGATAAGTCCACCATACCTACCTATATACGGTATTACCCTGCCGTCCTAAGTAAATTTGCATGTGCCACCTCTAAAAACTTCTAAAAAATTGTCTATTTTGTGTGCCTGGATCGTTCATGGAACGACAGGAGGTAGTCGATATCTTCTGTGCTAAGCGGGTTATCCTCAGGTCGAGTGTTTATTCACTCGCCATCGCACAAGGAAATGGGCGGTAATAGGGATGCCCAGTCCCAAACTGCAAACATGAAAAGAGTTCATCTCTGAAATAATCAAACAAAAACTCCCAATGGAGTCAAAACCTTTACTTTCCACTTGGGAACCGCCACTATCGTGCTTAGCATGGAAGATGTTGATAACTGATGGTCGTGAAGTGAATGAGAAGGGGGCATGTCTCAAAATTATCATTTATCTCTGTTTTAAAAATTGAGCTCTGGCACCTCTGCAAATCATTGCTTCCCTCTGCGAAGGGACTTTTTATTTACTTCTATGTTGTGTCACCACCTTCTAAAAACAAGCGCCAGAAACTGAGTAGAGCACAGCTGTCATGATTTATGCATTGTGTATAGCTAATGTTGGGTGCATCATGACTGGATCTTTTCTACCATGAATTACAATGTTTAGACGCTGCTTGAACTTTGGAGGTGCTCTGCATTTATGTTTTGCGGTCTCAGAAAGGGCTAGCGAGATACCACTATTGTCATATTATATCATGGTTGTATTGACAACATGTTGCTGCTTGAGATATCTTATTATTGCTAGCTAGCTGATTATGTCATTGATATGAACCATTATAATCTTTAAGAGTTATTGTTGACATGGTTAGTTATAATGTTGGCTGAAAACCTGGGTGTTGTTTAAGCTTATTTATGCAAACAAGAGCAAAGAGTTCATAATTTTTTTTCTTTCTCACTTTCAGTTTATCAACTGAATTGCTTGAGGACAAGCAAAGGTTTAAGCTTGGGGGAGTTGATACGTCTCCAACGTATCTACTTTTTCTCACGCTTTTCCTCTTGTTTTGGACTCTAATTTGCATGATTTGAATGAAACTAACCCCAGACTGGCCCTGTTTTCCGCAGAACTACCATGGTGTTGTTTTTGTGCAGAAATGAAAGTTCTCGTAATGGAACAAAACTTTGCGAGGATTTTTTATATCAATAATAAGGGTATTTTAGCCAAGACCCACCAGAGAGGGGCCCCTGGGTGGGCACAACCCACAAGGGCACGCTCCCCTCTCCTCGCGCGCCCAGATGGGTCGTACCCACCTGGTGGCCCCACTGACGACCCCCTGATATTATAAAATCACATTATTTCAGGAAAAAATCAGGGAAAAAGAATTATCGCGATCCACGAGACGGAGCCGCCGCCAAGCCCTGTTCTTCCTCGGGAGGGCAGATCTGGAGTCCGTTTGGGGCTCCGAAGAGGGGGATCTTCGTTCTTCATCATCACCAACCAATCTCAATCGCCAATTCCATGATGCTCCCCATCGGGAGTCAGTAATTCCTTCGTAGGCTCGCTGGTCGGTGAGGAGTTGGATGAGATTAATCATGTAATCGAGTTAGTTTTGTTAGGGCCCGATCCCTAGTATCCACTATCTTCTTAGATTGATGTTGCTATGACTTGGCCATGCTTAATGCTTGTCACTTTGGGCCCGGGTTCCATGAACTCATATCTGAACCGTTTATGAATTCATCATTATATCCATGTTTTAGATCCGATCTTGCAAGTTATAGTCACCTACTACGGTTATGATCCGACAACCCCGGAGCCACAACAACCGGGCTGAAAGGATCGACAAGAGGTGTCTAGAGGGGGGTGAATAGACTCTTAACCAGAAAAAGTTGTAGTTTTTATTTTCTTCAAGTTAAGGTAGAGTTTTAGCTCAAGTTTAAACATTCACAATACATTCAAGCAAGCATGGCAAGAGTATATGAGCAGCGGAAAGTAAAGCACACAATTTGCAAGAATGTAAAGGGATGGGATTGGAGTGTGCAAACGCAATTGGAGACATGGAGATTTTTGGCGTGGTTCTGATAGGTGGTGCTATCGTACATCCACGTTGATGGAGACTTCAACCCACGAAGGGTAACGGTTGCACAAGTCCATGAAGGGCTCCACCCACGAAGGGTCCACGAAGAAGTAACCTTGTCTATCCCACCATGACCATCGCCCACGAAGGACTTGCCTCACTAGGGTAGATCTTCATGAAGTAGGTGATCTCCTTGCCCGTACTAACTCCTTGGTTCAACTCCACAATCTTGATGGAGGCTCCCAAGTGACACCTAACCAATCTAGGAGACACCACTCTCCCAAAGGTAATAGATGGTGTGTTGATGATGAACTCCTTTGTGACGCCCCAAGACCGGAGCTTCAGTTGCCTTCCAGGGTTTCCGAGTTTTGTCGTGTGATTTGTTTTGTTTGTGCATTCATCATGTCATCTCTTGCATTGCATCATCTCATCATGTCATTAATTTTTAAAAACTCTTCTAAATAAATTGCATGGATTTCTCGATCCATTTAAATCGAGGGATATTCACATGGTGATTTCTCTTTATAACATATCCTCTCGATATTTAGAGAGCTACTATAAAAATATTCCATTAATTTGGAATTCACCATAACACACTTGCAAATTCCATGGCCTTTCTACTTCAAGTTTGGTCCTCAAACTTTGCCAACAATTCTTACCTCTTTTATCGAGGCTCCTCCTAAATTCTTAACATTTCGGACTCTTCCAAAATGTTATCCTAGTCCATACCATTGAATTAAATTCAAATGATTTTGGATTTAAATCTTTCGGTCATGCCCACTTCTAATTTTCCTGGTTCCACTCATTTTGTGAGCCCGGAAAATTATCCGTGTCAACTTCTTCCCTAACCTCTCTTTCTTTTCTTTCTTGATCTTCGTTTTTTTTCTTTTCTCTTTTCTTTTATTAGTGAGAGAGGGCCCAGCCGCAACTTTGAAGCCCAGCCGGCCTCTTGGCTTTGGCCAAGGCCCGACCGAACCCAGCGCAGCTCTAACCCTAGGCGCTCCGTGCCGATCCACCCCTATCCTCTCGTTTCCTGCCCGCCGCCACACCCATGACGCAGCGCCGAACCCATCTTCTCTCGATCCCATCTCCTCCTCTGCGCCCCATCTCTCCTCTCGATCCCATCTCTCCTCGGCCTCCTACACCCGTCGTCGTTCGGCCCGCGCCTCCCGAGACCTTGCCGCCAGCACCACCAGCGGCCACGAGCCCGCCGCCCGCCGGATCAGGCTGCGCTGCTTTGGGGCCCTCCCTGCCGCCGCCTCGGTCTGCTGGAGCTCTTCGCCGCCGGGAACCAGGAGCTCCCTCGTCCTCGCCGTCCTTCAGCTCTTTCGTCGCCCTTGCCATCTCCGGCGCCGTGCGGCGAAAGTGCCACCGTCGGAGCTCCAACCCGCCCGGCCGACGAGGCCACGCCAAGCTGGAGCCTCTCTCGCCGCCAGCGCCCGGCAGAGCCACCGCCGTCCTCCTCCAACGCCGGGATCTATCTGCTGCACCTCTCGAGGCCACCTGCACCACCTCGGGAAGCCCTGCCCGACGCCATGGCCGCCGCCCATGGAGTCCCACCGCTGGACCCGGCGGGAACCAGATGAGCCCCTGCCCGCCTGCGCCTCGTTCGGCGGGGTGGAGGACGCGTCTCTGTTCGCCCGCTCTCTTGCCCGTCGCGAGTGCTCGCGTGGGTCACCGACCATTGACCTCCTCAAGTTCAGGACCAAGACTCGAGACCCATGTGCGATTACACAACGAGCGGTGGAGTTACACGAGTTACAAGTACCGCGGCGACCCGGAGATCGGATTCATCAAGTTCCTCTCGACCACTACTTCCACTCATCGTCGACCGAACATCTACGAACCGGGTACAACTACCGTCGCCGTGTCGACTACTTCCACTACATCGCGAGAACGACTACTTCCTCTACTTCCCTCGGCGACCCGTGAACGTCTACTTCCCTCTCAAACTTCGACCCGTCCCGATTGCTCGCTTGAAGGTATAACCCGAGGCGTTACCCGTGAGCGAATGCATGTTGTATGAGTTGCACCCTACGTTTGCACCGTGTCGAGAGGTCTTTGCACGTTCCTCGTTTGCCATGCCGTCGACCCGTGGGAACCGGAATCCGGGATCACCCACCATCCGTGCACGCATCCGCCGCCTCCTTTTGCACGGTATCTCCGTGATCTACGGAACCGATATGTTGCCGTGGCATCATTTTCGGATATGTTGCCGTGGCACCATTTTGTTTCGCCGCCGTGGCACCCTTTTCGTTCCGCCATGGTGACCAAATGCTTCTTAATGCTCTTGTCAACATTTTCATAAAGATTGCATATAACTTGTATATGTCATCCGCATCATGATAACAACATTTAAATGCTTAAAATTGTTGTTGCTTTAAATTGCTAAATGCATATGGGGATTTACGGATTTGTTGTTTTTATATCCGCCCCATTTAAATTGTTTAGATGGTATAGTTTTGTTATGCTTCACCACTTGCCATGTTAACCAACATTTAATATTGTTGTGTTCATAACGAGAGAGAACTAAATAATTGATGTGGTGCCAGTCAATATGCAACTCGTTGCATATTGAGCTCCACTTAATTTGTGGTATTGTTTGTTGCACTTTGCCATGCCATGCATATTTAAACGGACATGCATCATACTTGTTTTGCATCATGCCATGTTTATGTGATGGTTGTTTACTATGTCGTTTGTTTCTTTCCGGTTGCTTCTCTCGTTAGCCGGTTTCGTTCGGAGATGTGAGGATTCGTTCGACTACGTCCGTTTGTCTTCTTCATGGGATCGTTCTTCTTCCTTGCGGGATTTCAGGCAAGATGACCATACCCTCGAAATCACTTCTATCTTTGCTTGCTAGATGCTCGCTCTTTTGCTATGCCTATGCTACGATGCCTACCACTTGCTATATCCGCCACCCACATTGCCATGTCAAACCTCTAACCATCCTTTCCTAGCAAACCGTTGTTTGGCTATGTTACCGCTTTGCTCAGCCCCTCTTATAGCGTTGTTAGTTGCAGGTGAAGATGAAGTTTGTTCCTTGTTGGAACATGGAGATGTTGTTCCTTGTTGGAACATGTTTACTTGTTGGGATATCACAATATATCTTATTTAATTAACGCATCTATACACTTGGTAAAGGGTGGAAGGCTCAGCCTTATGCCTGGTGTTTTGTTCCACTCTTGCCGCCCTAGTTTCCGTCATATCGGTATTATGTTCCCGGATTATGCGTCCCTAACGCGGTCGGGTGATTTATGGGACCCCTTGACAGTTCGCTTTGAATAAGACTTTTCAGCAAGGCCCAACATTGGTTTTACCATTTGCCTCACCTATGCCTTTTTCCCTTGGGTTTCGGAGCCGAGGGTCATCTTTATTTTAGCCCCCCCCCCGGGCCAGTGCTCCTTCGAGTGTTGGTCCGAATTGAGCAGACTGCGGGGCCACCACGGGGCAACTTGAGGGCTGGTTTTACTCGTAGGCTGACTTATCCGGTGTGCCACGAGACCGAGGTACGTGCGACTCCTATCAGGATTTGTCGGCACATCCGGCGGCTTTGCTGGTCTTGTTTTATTCTTTGTCGAAATGTCTTGTAGCCGGATTCCGAGACTGATCGGGTCTTCCGGGAGAAGGAATATCCTTCGTTGATCGCGAGAGCTTATCATGGGCTAAGTTGGGACACCCTGCGGGGTTTGAACTTTCAAAGCCGTGCCGCGGTTATGTGGCAGATGGGAATTTGTTAATGTCGGTTGTAGAAAACCCGAAGTTGATCTTAATTAAAATACACCAACGCGTGTGTAACCGTGATGGTCTCTTCTCGTGAGTCCGGAAGTGAACACGGTGTTGGAGTTATGTTTGGCGTAAGTAGTTTCAGGATCACTTCTTGATCATAGTTGTTCGACCGTGCCTTGCTTTCTCTTCTCGCTCTCTTTTGCGATTGTAGCCACCAGATATGCTAGTCGCTTGCTGCAGCTCCACCTCACTACCCTGTCCTACCTTTAAGCTTAAATAGTCTTGATCTCGCGGGTGTGAGATTGCTGAGTCCCCGTGACTCA
Source organism: Aegilops longissima (assembly GCA_021605205.1). Lineage (NCBI taxonomy): Eukaryota > Viridiplantae > Streptophyta > Magnoliopsida > Poales > Poaceae > Aegilops > Aegilops longissima. Next base: position 393,084,107 of record CM038677.1, on the reverse strand, counting down.
CAGATACTTCCAAAACCAGTTTGCAGGTGCCGATGAAACCGTGCAGGTGACACATCCGAGCTCAAGGAGGAGCTCATTGAAGATCTTGTTCATTGTGTTGTTTCGTTTCAGTTGATCAGTAGTGGAGCCCAGTTGGGACGATCGGGGATCTGTGTAGCATTTGGGGTAGTCTTCTTTTATTTTGGTTCCATAGTCGGACCTTGATTGTATCTGTATGATGTAATGCTTTACTCATGTAATGTGTGAAGTGGCGATTGTAAGCCAACTATGTATCTCTTTCCCTTATGTATTACATGGGTTGTGTGAAGATTACCTCACTCGCGACATTGCTTTCAATGCGGTTATGCCTCTAAGTCGTGCTTCGACACGTGAGAGATATAGCCGCATCGAGGGCGTGACAAGTTGGTAATCAGAGCCTTCCCCGACTTAGGAGCCCCCTACTTGATTGTTTGCTGGCGTTGTTGAGTTTAGAACGGAAAATGTTTTGAGTCTTAGTATTATATATATCGGAGAGTAGGATTCTTTTTACTCCTCGGTCCCTTCGTCGCTCGGTGAGGCATCTGACGTAGAGTTTTGACTCTCCTCTCCTCAAATTTCACTAAAATTTTTTTAGGATCACGCTGGTATCTTGGAATCGTTCGATGGTTTTGTGACGAGAACATTGTTCTTGGTGCCTCGACATTTAGGGGTTGTGGCGGTGTCCCGGGAGTTGAGCTCCGAGGTGTTGTCGTCACAATTTTATCGCTGCGATTCGGAATACCTGATTTTTGCCGACATCGAAATCTCTTTTGTGCAGTTGTTGGTGAGATAATCTCGATAACCCGAAGATTGGGCGAGCTCGAGAGTATTGCCATGACTTGTATAACGGATGTTTTTCAAGGTCGAGGTAAGCGATTTCGAAGGTTTCTTGGTTATGTGTTGACGGATGGATACAATTTGGATCTAGGTATTGTTAGTTTGGGTGATATATTTTGTGTCCCCTGATCCCCAACACCAGATTGCATAACCGAAAGTTTGGGAGTTTATAGGTGGAATTCAAGTAGCTCCTAGAATATCTTTCCGACAGATGCATGATATGGGATTGGGTAAATCTCTATCATATGTATTTGTTCCGGCTTATTTGCAAGCCAAATCCTTTGTTTTTTTGTTCCGTTTTGTGGTATTCAAGTTGCTTCAATGCCAAGTGTTGATTCCATACCTTTCCTAAATGGTGTTCTCTTATTGCTATGTGAATACTAATCCTTCTTCATCACTGAGCTTGTCATGTCAATTTTTTTTTTCTCAACCGGTGTGCTTCTCTTCAAGTGGATCCGACTATTTCAACGTTTGCAAGATCAATTCTAAGTTTTCTCAACGGTGTTTGTTTCATCCGTCCCAAGTTGCCTTTGTTTTTCCCGCCCTCCCACCCTTTTTCTTCAAGGACTCAGATTTCTTAATCAAGTATCAATTTTATTGAGTGAAGTTTCTTCATTCTTTTCCTTTAATGTTTTATCCGGTGATTTCTCATGAAGACGCTAAGGAAGCTTTAACCTTATCATTGTTCCATTCTAATTTTCTTCTCCGGTGGATTTAAGTCAAGTTTTCGGTGTTGATCGTATTCTTTTCATCGTTTCAAATGCTTTCTCATGTCGGTGCACATCTTAATTTTCACTTCTTGTTATTCAATTGTTCCGAGTGTTGAAGATATCTCGGAAGATTCGCATTTCCATTCCCAATCCGTTCAAGCTATCTGGAGATAATTATCTCATTCAAGCCATTTAATTCAACCGGTGCAATATCTATTTCAAACAATTGTTCAACGGTGGTTCTTTTGAGTGGGCCCTAACCCACAGGTTTTTTCCCAGGATCTTACCTAACTCTTCTAATTTTTCAAGAGCTATTCCCAAATTCATTGCAAAGTTTGACGTAAGAATGATTTATCATCAGTCAAATGTCTTTCTCCAAGATCTTTCAAATTATCATCATCGTTGGTTCAACCTTTCTAATTTTCATTCCGGAGTGTCTCAACAATTCATGGTGGTGTTTCTCGTCGTCATTCTCGAATTGTGAAGACCAAATAAGAGTTTCTCTTCAATCTTGCTCCATTCTCTTCAAGATTCATGGTTCTAGCTTCGTGCCATCCTCATAATTGTTTTGATTGTGAGAATTCTTTTCACCCACCCGGAGCATTTCAGGAGTCTTTTCAGTTTGATTCTCCGGAGCCCATCATCTCAGAATTATTCATTCAAGCGTTCAACTCTTGTTTTCCAAATCTCACCGGTGCATCGTCGAAATATCCTCTAATCAGTTCATGATCTCTTCGTTCTAATGTATCTAAATTCTCTCAAGTATCTTGGTTCATTTTCTAATTCTTCCCGGTGTTTCTTTATCTTTTCTTCGTTCATTTTCAATTCTTACGGTGGTTCGTTCAAGATTTCATTTCCTTTATTATCGTATCAATTCATTCGTTCTTTCCGAATCCTACCGGTGAATTGTTGAAGACCTTCCCAAGTTTGCGCCATATCTATCTTAATCCTTTCTACGGGAATAAGTAGTATGCCAAATCCGTTGCTTGTCATCAATCTAAATTGGTGAAGGATACGCATAACATAATTCTTGTTCTTGTTTCATCCAAGTGATTGATTCATTCTTCCGGAGTTCGTAATGGTATCAATTTCTCAGTTCTAAGTTGTTCATCTCTTCTTTCCGGGGTTTGTTCATCATATCACAATTTCGGTACGAGATGCTTCATCTTTTCTTTCCGAAGTTCCAAGTTTTCTCGGTTATATCATTTCAAAGCTTCACCTTATCACTGCAAGGCTTCACCTTGTGTTTTCAACTTCTCTTTCTTTCTATCATCCTTTTATTACGGAGTTCTTCATGGAGGCTCTACATGATGGTTCCTCAAGGATTCTTTTCATTCTTCAATTGTTCATCAAGATTTCTCTCGGAGTTAATATCCGTCAAGCCATACTTCAAAATAAACATGGTTCCAACACATGTTTCGTTTTGAAGCGTTCAAATATTCTTCTTCCTACATTCAAGTGCAATTCTTTCTACCTTATCTTTTGAGGTGGTCTTATGTCATTCTTGACAATTTTCCTTCATGCTTCATGATTCACATGTTGTCAAGAACGAGGTATTTTAAATCCATCAATCTCTTCGTTGGAGTTATCTTGGTATAGATTTCACCTAAAGCCTTCCCTAAGGAATGTTGATATTGTGGTGCTTATCAATGATCCAAGTTTTAACTATCCTCTCAGCGAAAGAAGTTTTCATCTCCGTGTTGCTCTCAATCCAATCAATTGTTTCCGTTGGTGGCAGAAGCTCACCTCATAATTTTGAGATGTTTTTCTTAAGCCACTACAAGCTTATGCTTACCGTTGTTGTTTTTTTTTCAAACAACTCCGTTCTATCCTTGTTTGTAAGGATGCTTCATTCAAATTCATTTGTGGTAGAACTTGTCATTTTCTTCTCCATCCCTTTATCCCAACAATCTAGATTCTGTTCTTTCGTTTCGAAGGCATTGTGATGTTGCTATTTTCACCCATCATCTCGTTTTGCCAAGATCAAGTTCTTTTCGTGCTTATCCATTTAACCGGAGTGTTGGGTCTATCATTCCTCTATTAATCAGAGTCTCATCCAGGTGCTTTCATTTTGCCAAGTTCATGTTCAATTCCTTCCATTTTCAGTCCAAGTGCTGCCCAAATTATATCATTCTTATTCATTCTTATCTCGTTTCAACCAGAGTGGTTCCAATTCCTTCTTGTCCATTGTAATCGTCATTCATAGCTTCGCAACCCCCAAGGTTCACAGGGTGTTCCTTGTTTCTATTTTCTACCGGAATGCTCTCAATTTCATTCAACACTATTGTGTTATTCTTTCAAGTTTTCAACCTCTCGAGGTTCTTTGGTTTCACTCGTTTGTCAAAGAAGCAACTTAGTTTTACCTCTTTCTTCTTCCGCTTTCTCTCGGTGCCATCCTAGATCTCGGACGAGATCCTCTCGTAGTGGTGGAGTGTTGTGGCGCCCAAGACCGGAGCTTGATTGCCTTCCGGGTTTCGAGTTTTGTCGTGTGATTTGTTTTGTTTGTGCATTCATCATGTCATCTCTTGCATTGCATCATCTCATCATGTCATTAATTTTAAAACTCTTCTAAATAAATTGCATGGATTTCTCGATCCATTTAAATCGAGGATATTCACATGGTGATTTCTCTTTATAACATATCCTCTCGATATTTAGAGAGCTACTATAAAATATTCCATTAATTTGGAATTCACCATAACACACTTGCAAATTCCATGGCCTTTCTACTTCAAGTTTGGTCCTCAAACTTTGCCAACAATTCTTACCTCTTTTATCGAGGCTCCTCCTAAATTCTTAACATTTCGGACTCTTCCAAAATGTTATCCTAGTCCATACCATTGAATTAAATTCAAATGGTTTTGGATTTAAATCTTCGGTCATGCCCACTTCTAATTTTCCTGGTTCCAGCTCATTTTGTGAGCCGGAAAATTATCCATGTGTCAACTTCTTCCCTAACCTCTCTTTCTTTTCTTTCTTGATCTTCGTTTTTTCTTTTCTCTTTTCTTTTATTAGTGAGAGAGGCCCAGCCGCAACCTGAAGCCCAGCCGGCCTCTTGGCTTTGGCCAAGGCCTGACCGAACCCAGCAGCAGCTCTAACCCTAGGCGCTCCCGTGCCCGATCCACCCCTATCCCTCTCGTTCCCTGCCCGCCGCCACACCCGCACGCAGCGCCGAACCCATCTTCTCTCGATCCCATCTCCCTCCTCTGCGCCCCATCTCTCCTCTCGATCCCATCTCTCCCTCGGCCTCCTACACCCCGTCGTCGTTCGGCCCCGCGCCGCCCCGTAGACCTTGCCGCCTTAGCACCACCAGCCGGCCACAGAGCCGCCGCCGCCGCCGGATCAGGCTGCGCTCTTTGGCCCTCTCCTGCGCCGCCTCGGTCTGCTGGAGCTCTTCGCCGCCGGGAACCAGGAGCTCCCTCGTCCTCGCCGTCCTTCAGCTCTTCGTCGCCCTTGCCATCTCCGGCGCCGTGCGGCGAGTGCCACTGTCGAGCTCCAACCCGCCGGCCGACGAGGCCACGCCAAGCTGGAGCCTCCTCTCCGCCAGCGCGGCCAGGAGCCACCGCCGTCCTCCTCCAACGCCGGGATCTATCCTGCTGCACCTCTCGAGGCCACTGCACCACCTCGGGAAGCCCTGCCCGACGCCATGGCCGCCGCCCCATGGAGTCCCACCGGCCTGGACCCGGCCGGGAACCAGATGAGCCCCCTGCCCCGCCTCTGCCTCGTTCGAGCGGGGTGGAGGACGCGTCTCTGTTCGCCCGCTCTCTTGCCCGTGCGCGAGTGCTCGCGTGGGTCACTTCGACCATTGACCTCCTCAAGTTCAGGACCAAGACTCGAGACCCATGTGCGATTACACAACGAGCGGTGGAGTTACACGAGTTACAAGTACCGCGACGACGACCGGAGATCGGATTCTCAAGTTCCTCTACGACCACTACTTCCACTACTGTCGACCCGAACATCTACGAACCGGGTACAACTACCGTCGCCGTGTACGACTACTTCCACTACATCGCGAGAACGACTACTTCCTCTACTTCCCTCGACGACCCGTGAACGTCTACTTCCCTCTACGAAAACTCGACCCGTCCCGATTGCTCGCTTCGAAGGTATAACCCCGAGACGTTACCCGTGAACGAATGCATGTTGTATGAGTTGCACCCTACGTTTGCACCGTGCCCGAGAGGTCTTTGCACGTTCCTCGTTTGCCATGCCGTCGACCCGTGGGAACCCGGAATCCGGGATCACCCCACCATCCGTGCACGCATCTGCACGCCTCCTTTTGCACCGGTATCTCCGTGATCTACCGGAACCGATATGTTGCCGTGGCATCATTTTCGGATATGTTGCCGTGGCACCATTTTTGTTTCGCCGCCGTGGCACCCTTTTCGTTCCGCCATGGTGACCAAATGCTTCTTAATGCTCTTGTCAACATTTTCATAAAGATTGCATATAACTTGTATATGTCATCCGCATCATGATAACAACATTTAAATGCTTAAAATTGTTGTTGCTTTAAATTGCTAAATGCATATGGGGATTTACGGTTGTTGTTTTTATATCCGCCCCATTTAAATTGTTTAGATGGTATAGTTTTGTTATGCTTCACCACTTGCCATGTTAACCAACATTTAATATTGTTGTGTTCATAACCGAGAGAGAACTAAATAATTGATGTGAGAGCCAGTCAATATGCAACTCGTTGCATATTGAGCTCCACTTAATTTGTGGTATTGTTTGTTGCACTTTGCCATGCCATGCATATTTAAACCGGACATGCATCATACTTGTTTGCGCATCATGCCATGTTTATGTGATGGTTGTTTACTATGTCGTTTGTTTCTTTCCGGGTTGCTTCTCTCGTTAGCTTCGGTTTCGTTCCGGAGATGTGAGGATTCGTTCGACTACGTCCGTTTGTCTTCTTCATGGGATCGTTCTTCTTCCTTGCGGGATTTCAGGCAAGATGACCATACCCTCGAAATCACTTCTATCTTTGCTTGCTAGATGCTCGCTCTTTTGCTATGCCTATGCTACGATGCCTACCACTTGCTATATCACGCCACCCACATTGCCATGTCAAACCTCTAACCATCCTTTCCTAGCAAACCGTTGTTTGGCTATGTTACCGCTTTGCTCAGCCCCTCTTATAGCGTTGTTAGTTGCAGGTGAAGATGAAGTTTGTTCCTTGTTGGAACATGGAGATGTTGTTCCTTGTTGGAACATGTTTACTTGTTGGGATATCACAATATATCTTATTTAATTAACGATCTATACACTTGGTAAAGGGTGGAAGGCTCGGCCTTATGCAGTGTTTTGTTCCACTCTTGCCGCCCTAGTTTCCGTCATATCGGTATTATGTTCCCGGATTATCGTCCCTAACGCGGTCGGGTGATTTATGGGACCCCTTGACAGTTCGCTTTGAATAAGACTTTTCCAAAGCAAGGCCCAACATTGGTTTTACCATTTGCCTCACCTATGCCCTTTTTCCCTTGGGTTTCGGAGCCCGAGGGTCATCTTTATTTTAGCCCCCGGGCGGTGCTCCTTCAGTGTTGGTCCGAACCGAGCAGATCAGGGGCCACCACGGGCAACTTGAGGGCTGGTTTTACTCGAGGCTGACTTATCCGGTGTGCCCGAGACCGAGGTGCGTGCGACTCCTATCAGATTTGTCGGCACATCCGGCGGCTTTTGCTGGTCTTGTTTTATTCTTTGTCGAAATGTCTTGTAGCCGGATTCGAGACTGATCGGGTCTTCCGGGAGAAGGAATATCCTTCGTTGATCGCGAGAGCTTATCATGGGCTAAGTTGGGACACCCTGCAGGGTTTGAACTTTCGAAAGCCGTGCCCGGTTATGTGGCAGATGGGAATTTGTTAATGTCGGTTGTAGAAAACCGAAGTTGATCTTAATTAAAATACACCAACGCGTGTGTAACCGTGATGATCTCTTCTCGGCGGAGTCCGGAAGTGAACACGATGTTGGAGTTATGTTTGGCGTAAGTAGTTTCAGGATCACTTCTTGATCATAGTTGTTCGACCGTGCCTTGCTTTCTCTTCTCGCTCTCTTTTGCGATTGTAGCCACCAGATATGCTAGTCGCTTGCTGCAGCTCCACCTCACTACCCTGTCCTACCTCTAAGCTTAAATAGTCTTGATCTCATGGTGTGAGATTGCTGAGTCCCGTGACTCACAGATACTTCAAAACCAGTTTGCGGTGCCGATGAAACCGTGCAGGTGACACATCCGAGCTCAAGGAGGAGCTCATTGAAGATCTTGTTCATTGTGTTGTTTCGTTTCAGTTGATCGAGAGTGGAGCCAGTTGGGACGATCGGGGATCTGTGTAGCATTTGGGGTAGTCTTCTTTTATTTTGGTTCCGTAGTCGGACCTTGATTGTATCTGTATGATGTAATGCTTTACTCATGTAATGTGTGAAGTGGCGATTGTAAGCCAACTATGTATCTCTTTCCCTTATGTATTACATGGGTTGTGTGAAGATTACCTCACTCGCGACATTGCTTTCAATGCGGTTATGCCTCTAAGTCGTGCTTCGACACGTGAGAGATATAGCCGCATCGAGGGCGTGACATCCTTGCTCTTGTGCTTCAAATGATAGTCTCCCCAACACTCAACTCTCTCTCTCAGATTTGGATTTGGTGGAAAGATGATTTGAGTGGAAAGCAAGTTGGAGAAGGCTAGAGATCAAGATTTATGTGGTTGGAATGGAATATCTTGACCTCAACACATGAGTAGGTGGTTCTCTCTCAGAAAATATATGCTGGAAGTGTAGGCATGTTCTGATGGCTCTCCTCACGAATGAAGAGTGGGTGGAGGTATATATAGCCTCCACACAAAATCTAACCGTTACACACAAATCACCAAACTCGGTGGGACCGAATAATGAAACTCGGTCGGACCGATTTAGTTCATAATGTGACCGTTAGGCATTGGATCACTAAAAGTAAAATGTAGAGTCTTGAGCTTTTGAGCTTTAGCCAATCTTTTGTCCTTAGCACCTTGAAGGATTTCCACATCCTCTTGTTCATGCCACTCCATCTGTTGAACTTGTATGTAATATTCTAGATAAGACATTAGTCCAACAAGAGATATGTTGACATTAATTACCAAAACCACCCAGGGAGCACTTGTGCTTTCAATCTCCCCCTTTTTGGTAATTGATGACAACATACATCAAAGCTTTAGATAAATATATAGAGAATAGCAAGTAAAGCTTTGGAAAGGCATGTAACCTGCATAGGCTCCCCCTGCATGTATGCAATCATGTCAATATAGAATGTAAGAGCATGTGAATGCATAAACATGACACAACAAGCAATGTGTTACATGTATCTTGGCTATATGCATCAGAGCGAATGATGTGAATATATGAAGTTGTAACTTCATGTTCATGATTCCTTCTTGCAAACAATATGTACATTTAGCAAGAAATCATCATGCACATGAGTGTGATGCATATACTTACCTTGTGATATTGAGCTGGCTTAGGAAGAGATGAACCTGAGTAAACAAGGTTAGAGTAACACAGATACAACCACTAGACAGAGCAAGCAAAAGAAGCACAAGAATACCAAGACTGGGATGACATGTAGAGAGTGAGTACTAGGTACTCTAGTTTGATATAGACATGTCCCCAAAGATAAAAATATATGCAATGAATTCAAGATTTCCTTCCCTAGCGGTCTTTCTCCCCCTGAATCTTATACTAGATAATGGGAGAAAATAGGGAAACAAAATCAGAGCAAAACAGATCAGATCACAAATCATAACACAAATTGACATGTCTTTCCCCTCTAAAAGACATGTGACTTCTCTCCTCTTAAACACCAAGCATCTGGGGCCTTTCATGTGATTATCTCTCTCCCTTTTTCTCTCTCTCCCCTTTTGGAGTGAATAAGCTTTGATGTGATCTCTCTCTCCCCCTTTGACATCAATTTCCAAGATGGGATCTTCTGGAGTGTGAGTCAAAATAGGTTTGTTCCTTGAGTCACAGAGCAAAGCAGCATATAGAATATGATGCTGGTAGAGGACAAGAATCATCGAGTGGTGCTGGAACAGAAGTGCAGGAACAAGTGGCAAATTGTCTTCTCTGAAGTGAAGTCGGTGACACTGAGTTATATTTTTTGGTTGCACCAAAATGGTTCGGTTTGATAAAAAGTGATAGATCGGTGTGACAGAGTTCAACATAGAGAAAGAGCAATCGTCACATCAGCTCACTAGGCAAATAAGATCTCACAAAGATTTGCAAGGAATTAATTGAAAGATTAGCAATGAATTAGATGCAGGGAATGCAGAACAAAACAGAGAAAAGAAAATATAGATGAAGTTTTTTATTAAAGGAAGGGGAAACAAAAATAGAAGGGACAAATGCAAAAACTCAGAAACACTAGAGAACTTCATCTAGAATTGGGCGGTGACAAAGTCACCTATGTTAGAGTATATTGTCTGAGGAGTCAAGTGAGAACACTTGATCATAAGTCATACTCATCGTTTAAGCTCAAAAGATTACCATTTTTTGGTTAAGCATTTTGATGTATTCGCATCTTGTTGAGCTGCTTTGACCCATGGCTTAGGGTAAAGCTTCTCTAAGATGGAATATTGATAACCCACAAGTATGGGGATCGCAACAATTTTCGAGGGTAGAGTATTCAACCCAAATTTATTGATTCGACGCAAGGGGAGCCAAAGAATATTCTCAAGTATTAGCAGTTGAGTTGTCAATTCAACCACACCTGGATAACTTAATATATGCAACAAAGTGCTTAGTAGCAAAGTAATATGATAGTAGTGGTAACGGTAATAAAAGTAACGGAAGCAAAAGTAATATTTTTGGTGTTTTGTAATGATTATAACAGTAGCAACGGAAAAGTAAATAAGCGAGAACCAGTATAGGAAAAGCTCGTAGGCATTGGATCGGTGATGGATAATTATGCCGGATGCGGTTCATCATGAAACAGTCATAACATAGGGTGACAAAGAACTAGCTCCAATTCATCAATGTAATGTAGGCATGTATTCCGAATATAGTCATACGTGCTTATGGAAAAGAACTTGCATGCCATCTTTTGTCCTACCCTCCCGTGGCAGTGGGGTCCTAATGGAAACTAAGGGATATTAAGGCCTCCTTTGAATAGAGAACCGGAACAAAGCATTAGCACATAGTCAATACATGAACTCCTCAAACTATGGTCATCACCGGGAGTGGTCCCGATTATTTTCACTTCGGGGTTGCCGGATCATAACACATAGTAGGTGACTATAGACTTGCAAGATAGGATCAAGAACACACATATATTCATGAAAACATAATAGGTTCAGATCTGAAATCATGGCACTCGGGCCCTAGTGACAAGCATTAAGCATAGCAAAGTCATAGCAACATCAATCTCAGAACATAGTGGATACTAGGGATCAAACCCTAACAAAACTAACTCGATTACATGATAGATCTCATCCAACCCATCACCGTCCAGCAAGCCTATGATGGAATTACTCATGCACGGAGGTGAGCATCATGAAATTGGTGATGGAGGATGGTTGATGATGACGACGGCGACGAATCCCCCTCTCCGGAGCCCCGAACGGACTCCAGATCAGCCCTCCCGAGAGGTTTTAGGGCTTGGCGGCGGCTCCGTATCGTGAGACACGATGATTTCTTCTCCTTGCGAGGATTTTTTTATTATTTCTGAAAAGTTGTTCCGTGGAGTTTCAGGTCATTCCGAGAAGTTTCGTTTCTGCACATAAATAACACCATGGAAAGTCTGCTGAAAATAGCGTTAGTCCAGGTTAGTTCCATTCAAATCATGTAAGTTAGAGTCCAAAACAAGGGCAAAAGCGTTTGGAAAAGTAGATACGACAGAGACGTATCAACTCCCCCAAGCTTAAACCTTTGCTTGTCCTCAAGCAATTCATGATAAACTGAAAGTGATAAAGAAAAACTTTTACAAACTCTGTTTGCTCTTGTTGTTGTAAATATGTAAAGCCAGCATTCAAGTTTTCAACAAAGATTATAACTAACCACATTTGCAATAACTCTCAGGTCTCATGTTTACTCACATCAATGACATAATCAACTAGCGAGTCATAATAATAAATCTCGAATGACAACACTTTCTCAAAACAATCATAATATGATATAACAAGATGGTATCTCGCTAGCCCTTTCTAAGACCGCAAAACATAAATGCAGAGCACCTTTAAAGATCAAGGATTGACTAGACATTGTAATTCATGGTAAAAGAGATCCAATCATAGTCATACCCAATATAAATTAATAGTAATGGATGCAAATGACAGCTGCGCTCTCCAGCTAGTGCTTTTTAATAAGAGGGTGATGACTCAACATAAAAGTAAATAGATAGGCCCTTCGCAGAGGGAAGCAGGGATTTGTAGAGGTGCCAGAGCTCAGTTTTGAAATAGAGATAAATAAAATTTTGAGCGGCATACTTTCATTGTCAACATAACAACTAATAGATGGCGATATCTTCCATGCTACACACATTATAGGCGGTTCCCAAACAGAATGGTAAAGTTTATACTCCCCCTCCACCAACAAGCATCAATCCATGACTTGCTCGAAACAACGAGTGTCTCCAACAAGCAACAGTTCCAGGGGGAGTTTTGTTTGCAATTATTTTGATTTACTTTGCATAAAGCATGGGACTGGGCATCCCGGTGACCAGCCATTTTCTCGTGAATGAGGAGCGGAGTCCACTCCTCTTGAGAATATCCTGCCTAACATGGAAGATAAGGGCAGCCCTAGTTGATACATGAGCTATTCGAGCATACAAAACAGAATGTTTATTTGAAGGTTTAGAGTTTGGCACATACAAATTTACTTGGAACGGCAGGTAGATACCGTATATAGGAAGGTATGGTGGACTCATATGGAATAACTTTGGGGTTTAAGGGATTGGATGCACAAGCAGTATTCCGCTTAGTACAAGTGAAGGCTAGCAAAAGGCTGGAAGCGACCAACTAGAGAGCGACAACAGTCATGAACATGCATTAAAATTAATAAACATTGAATGCAAGCATGAGTAGGATATAATCCACCATGAACATAAATATCGTGAAGGCTATGTTGATTTGTTTCAACTACATGCGTGAACATGTGCCAAGTCAAGTCACTTAAATCATTCAAAGGAGGATACCACCCCATCATACCACATCACAACCATTTTAATAGCATGTTGGCACGCAAGGTAAACCATTATAACTCATAGCTAATCAAGCATGGCACAAGCAAATATGATCTCTAATTGTCATTGCAAACATGTTTATTCATAATAAGCTGAATCAAGAACGATGAACTCATCATATTTACAAAAACAACAGAGGTCGAGTTCATACCAGCTTTTCTCATCTCATTCAGTCCATCATATATCATCATAATTGCCTTTCACTTGCATGACCGAACAAAGTGAATAATAATAAGAGTGCACGTGCATTGGACTAAGCTGGAATCCGCGAGCATTCAATAAACATGAGAAGACAAGGCAATATGGGCTCTTGGTTAAATCAACAATAATGCATATAAGAGCCACTTCAACAATTTAATTATGGTCTTCTCCTATCGACCCCCCAAAAAAAGAAAAGAAATAAAAACTATTTACACGGGAAAGCTCCCAACAAGCAAAAGAAGAATGGGAAATCTTTTTGGGTTTTCTTTTTAATTATCACTACTACAGCAAGAAAAGTAAACTACTACTATTTTTTTATTTTTCTTAAGGTTTAACAAACACACAAGAAGAAAGCAGGAAAATAAAAAATAAACTAGCATGGATATTACAGTGAAAGAGTATGAGCACCGACATCTAGCAATGAGTGTGTGTAAACATAAATGTAATGTCGGTGGGAAATACGTACTCCCCCAAGCTTAGGCTTTTGTCCTAAGTTGGTTCATTGCCAGGGATGGCCTAGCGGATATCCGTAGGTGTAGCTGGGGTCGTACTGCGATGAAGAAGACTCTGACTGCCATTGGCTGGCAGCCATCTCCGGATCCCAAGAATAAACAGACTGTCGTGGAGGCTCATATTGTGGTTCCGGCTCCGGGGTTGGTGTAGGGTTCCGATAGGCTTGAACAGCCGCCACGGAACAAGATACGGACCTTCAGATAAATTAAACAAGGAAGGAACATGCAAAGTAATAGTCTCAGGGTGATGTTTATTAAAGAATAATTTGTATTTAAGCTCCCCTTCCCTGCCCTTAACAATAAAGTCATGCGCTAGCATACTCTTATAATCTAAATAAGCGTTGGGCAGCAATTTTTCTTCTTTCTCATAGAGCCTAATAGGTATGTTACAATGTGCAGCTAGGCGTGAGGCATAAATACCTCCAAATATGGGGCCCTTTGTACGGTTCAAACTTAACCGTTTAGCAATAATTCCGCCCATACTAACAGTTTTATCACGGAATAAACCATGGAACAAAATGATAATATCAGGAACACTAAGGTTTCCACAGTTTCCACGACCAATCAAGCAACGACTAGCAAATATGGCAAAGTAGCATAAGACAGGAAAATGTATGCTAGTGATTCTTGCATCGGAAACCTTCCTGGTTTCCCACACAGTGATGGTGTCAATAAATTCTTCCACATCTTTACGGTGTGGTTCATCTAAGGTGCCCTCAAAGGGTATTTTGCAAACCTTGCAAAATTCAGCTAATGGCATTTTCTCAACAACATCATATAAATGAAACTCTACTGAAGGAGGTGATTCCTTAGGAAAATAGTAGAAGTTTTGCACAAAAGTATTAGTGAGTAAGAGATATTGATGGCGTTGGTCGCGGAGGAAGTCGGTGAGGCCAGCATTCAATGAATAAAAATCCTCATAAATCCCGGCTTGTCTCAAGAAGTCATCGGAAGGCCATTCACACGGCCGGAACTCCGCGGTACGAGGCAAATTATATTTGGGCCTCTGTGCTTCTTCATTTTGCTTTTCCTTCGAGCTTCGGCTCAATGAGCCGCTCAAAAGTCTCTTCATCATTTTTTGAAATATTCTGAAATTTTTAGTAACTTCAAACAAAAGTGAACCAAACTCAACAAAATTGATAGCAACTACTCCTACAAGTACCTAGAGCCTATATCAAGCATTAGAACTACTTGGAACCATATAAATTTGACATGCAAGCTCAAGAACATGGTCACCTAGGCAACACAAATTTGCAATGAATAAAGCACTAGAGCAAAAACTAATTGGACCAATGGAGGAGTCACATACCAAGGAACAATCTCCCAAAGCAGTCTTGTGAGAGGTGCTTTGAGCAAGGAGATCGAAAATCGCAGCAAAATGAGTTAGAACTCGTGCTTCAGTTAGATATTCGTGTTTGTGGGAGGAAGAAGAACTGGATGGGTGCAGGAATAAGTGGAGGGGGGCCACCATGGGCCCACAAGGCAGGGGGCGCGCCCTCCACCCTCGTGGCCAGGTGGTTCACCCCTGTAACACCCCGGAAGTAACTTTCCATATTTGTAACTCCAACTCTTGCCATTTTCGGCATCGATATATGATATTCCCTCCGTGGTTGGGTTTTCTTCATGTTGCATTTTGTCCATGTCAGGCATTTTATTTTATGTCATCATGTGCATCGCATTTGCATACGTGTTCGTCTCATGATTCCGAGCATTTTTCCCGTTGTCCGTTTTGCAATCCGGCACTCCTATCTCCCCCGGCGGTCCCTTTTACGTTTTTCCGTGTGCGGGTATTAAACCTTCTCGAAATGGACCGAGGTTTGTCTAGTGGCCTTGGTATACCACCGTAGACCACCGGTCAAGTTTCGGTCATTTGGAGCTCGTTTGGTACTCCAACGGTTAACGCACTCTCGCAAAGGCCTCTTTTAAGTTGCAGCCCAACACCCCTTCAAAACAGCCCAATAACCCATCTAAGTCACCTCCATGCTCTCCGTCGTTCGATCACGATCGTGTGGCGAAAACTACACCTCATTTGGACTCTCCTAGCTCCTCTATGCCTATTTAAGCACCTTCCCAAAAATTAGGATCATCTTCCTTGAAACCCTAGCCCTTCTTCCTCCATGGCGCGGACGTGTCCGCCGGCGCCGGACAATCGCCCGCCGCCCGCAGCAGCAGTGGCAGGCTGCCACGTGGCGCCGCCGCCGCCCGCCGCCGCGCCGCCGAGGCCAGATCCGGCCATGCCGGGCCGAGCAGGCTGCGGCACTGCCGCGCCCCCAGCGCGCCTCGGCGCCTCTCCGCCGCCTCGCCGCCCGGCCGCCCGTGCCTGCCTCCTCCTCCGCCCAGTCGAGTCCGGCCCCCCGCCGCGCGGATCTCGGCCCGCCGCCGCCGCCTCTCAAGGCTGTCGTCCCGGCCAGGTGCGCTGCCCCTCGCCGGGATCCGCCCGCCGCCTCGCCTCATCGTCCGGCCGCGCCCCGCCTTGCGCCGCCACCCCCGTCGGCCGATCGGATCCGACCTCGAATTCCGCACCCGTTGACTTCTCTCTCCCCTCCATATTTTCTCTAAGTCTTTAGATCTTTGTTATTTTGTGCAATTTTCATCATGCTATATCTTCGCATCCGTAGCTCCATTTTTCGCGTATAATATGTCAAAATGTTCGTCTCGAAGAGTAGATCATTTCATTCCATTTCATCTTTTACATTTGAGCTCATCTTGATGCCCGAAATGCTGTTGGAAGAGTGCTATGTGCTGTTAGTTTCTGATTTTTATCAGAAGTTGCACTTTTGTTATTTTTGCCATGATTATTGTGTGCACCCTATGAATTTGAGTCCTACATGTGTTTTGTAAAATGCCATGTCATCTTTCCAGTGGTATATGCCATGTATTTTTGTGATCTATGTGGTGACTAGCACAAGCATGCAAAGTAGGTGTCCTAATGTTGCTGATTTCAGCCCTGTTTTAGCTGATTTTGATGCCATGTTAACTTGATGATACCGAGAGATCTATGCATATTTTGAGATACTTCAGTAAGGGTGTTTTGTAAAGCATGACTTGCTCTATCCATCCATGCCTTTGTTTGCAATTATGGGATGCCATAGCTTGAGTCAATCGAGCTCTACTTTTGCTATCAAATGTTTCCTGGCAGATTGTATACGTGTTATTCAATTTTGCCTAGCTTGTTGTGGTTGATCCATATATGCTATGTAATTGTTCTTGCCATGTATGTCTTCTATGTCATGTCTTCTTGATGTATGTAGGCTTAGTTTATCATTTGAGGCTCTGTAGTGAGTGCATTGAGCTTGTAAACATGCCATCTCGTTATCAGTTTTTGACATGCCATGGTGCTGAATCTGTTAACGAGACTTTCAATATTGACATGTGTGTTACTATATTTTCTAGTCCTTTTTGGCTTATGGTCAGTAAGGGACTTTTGAAATATGCTTTGAGTAGATTCATGCCATGCCATGTTTTGCTATTTTAAGTTCCTGTAGCTTGTAGTTTTGTTGCTCTGAACATTGCAACCTGATGCTGTTTTTGACATATCCAGCCTGATTATTATTGCACTTTTGCCATGCTTGTTTGAACATGTTGTGATGTGAACTAGCCGTAGCTCAGTGCTCATCTTTTGTCGAGCATCATGTGTAGATCACTGCCATGTGCTTTGTTGATACGTTTGGGTGCAGTAGCTTAATTATTTGTTGCTTGCAAAGTGGCATCATGCTGTTAATGGCAGATTTGCGCCATTCTTGTTTTGCTTGCCATTTGCAAACCGTGCATCCGATTCCGGTGATCTTTATATCGATTTCAACCGAAATCATCTCATCTTTCCAGTGGCGTGCTTGGTTTGCCAAGTTGATGCCTGGTTCATCATTTACCGTCCCGAGCGCACATAAGCATTGCATATCTCATCATGCATATCATGTCATGTTTTGCATCATGTTGATTGTGCATTGCACCGTGATTTATTGTGGTTCCTTTGTTTGTGTTGTTGCTTTGGGTAGAGTCGGGAGACGAGTACGTGAACGAGGAGCCTGTTGAGAACGTTTTCGAGGATCAAGCTTTCGACAACTCTAAGAACATTGCAGGCAAGATGACCATACCCTCGAAATCACTTCTATCTTTGCTATGCTAGTTGCTCGCTCTTTTGCTATGCCTATGCTGCGATGCCTACCACTTGCTATATCATGCCACCCATATTGCCATGTCAGCCCTAACCATCCTTTCCTAGCAAACCGTTGATTGGCTATGTTACCGCTTTGCTCAGCCCTCTTATAGCGTTGCTAGTTGCAGGTGAAGCTGAAGTTTGTTCCTTGTTGGAACATGGAGATGTTGTTCCTTGTTGGAACATGTTTACTTGTTGGGGATATCACAATATATATCTGCTAATTAATACATCTATATACTTGGTAAAGGGTGGAAGGCTCGGCCTTATGCCTGGTGTTTTGTTCCACTCTTGCCACCCTAGTTTCCGTCATACCGGTGTTATGTTCCTTGATTTCGCGTTCCTTACGGTTGGGTGATTTATGGGACCCCTTGACAGTTCGCTTTGAATAAGACTCGTCCAGAAGGCCCAACTTTGGTTTTACCATTTGCCACCTAAGCCTTTTCCCCGGGTTTTCGCGAGCCGAGGGTCATCTTTATTTTAACCCCGGACGGTGCTCCTTGAGTGCTGGCCCGAACCGGCAGACTGCGGGGCCACCTCGGGGCAACTCGAGGGCTGGTTTTACTCGAGGCTGACCTATCCGGTGTGCCACGAGAACGAGATATGTGCAGCTCCTATCGGGATTTGTCGGCACATCGGGTGGCTTTGCTGGTCTTGTTTTATTGCTGTCGAAATGTCTTGTAGTCCGGATTCGAGATTGATCGGGTCTTCCGGTAGAAGGAATATCCTTCGTTGACCGTGAGAGCTTATAATGGGCTAAGTTGGGACACCCTGCAGGTAATATCTTTCAAAGCCGTGCCCGCGGTTATGAGGCAGATGGGAATTTGTTAATGTCGGTTGTAGATAACCCAAAGTTGATCTCAAATAAAATACACATCAACGGCGTGTGTAACGTGATGGTCTCTTCTCGTGAGTCCGGAAGTGAACACGATGTTGGAGTTATGTCGACGTAAGTAGTTCGGGATCACTTCTTGATCACTACTAGTTTCACGACCGTGCTTTGCTCCTCTTCTCGCTCTCTTTTGCGATGTAGCCACCATATATGCTAGTCGCTTGCTGCAGCTCCACTTTACTACTCTGTCCTTCCTATTAGCTTAAATAGTCTTGATCTCATGGTGTGAGATTGTTGAGTCCCGTGGCTCACGTGATACTTCAAAACAGTTGCAGGTTCCGATGAGGCGGTCAGGTGATTCAACCGAGCTCAAGTGGGAGTTCGACGAGGAACGTGGTCGTTACTATGTGTCTTTTCCCGATGATCGTAGTGGTGCCCAGTTGGGACGATTCGGGATCTGTGTTAGCATTTGGGGTATCTTCTTTTATTTTGGTTCCGTAGTCGGACCTTGAGTGACTCGAATGATGGATGTTTATTTATGTCTTGTGTGAAGTGGCGACTGTAAGCCAACTATGTATCTTTCCCTTAATTATTACATGGGTTGTGTGAAGATTACCTCACTTGCGACATTGCTTTCAATGCGGTTATGCCTCTAAGTCGTGCCTCGACACGTGGGAGATATAGCCGCATCGGGGGCGTTACAAGTTGGTAATCAGAGCCTTCCCCGACTTAGGAGCCCCCTACTTGATTGTTTGCTGACGTTGTTGAGTCTAGAATGGAAAATGTTTTGGGTCTTAGGATTATATATATCGAGAGTAGGATTCTTTTACTTCCCGGTCCTTAAATCGCTCTGGTGAGGTATCTGACGAGAGTTTTGACTCTTCTCTCCTCAAATTTCACTAAAATTTTTTTAGGATCACGTGGGTATCTTGGAATCGTTCCGATGGTTTTGTGACGAGAACATTGTTCTTGGTGCCTCGACATTTAGGGGTTGTGGCGGTGTCCGGGAGTAGAGCTCCGAGGTGTTGTCGTCACAATTTTATCGTTGCGATTCTGGAATACGAGCTTTGCCGACATCGAAATCTCTTTTGTGCAGTTGTTGGTGAGATAACCACGATAGCCCGAGATTGTGGCGAAAAGGGAGTATTGCCATGACTTGCATAACGGATGTTTTTGAAGGTCGAGGTACACGATTTCCGAGGATTTCTTGGTTATGTGTTGACGGATGGATACAATTGGATCTAGGTATTGTTAGTTTGGGTGATATATTTTGTGTCCCTGTATCCCCAACACCAGATTGCATAACCAGAAAGTTTGGGAGTTTATAGGTGGGAATTCTAGTAGCTTACAGGATATTCTTTCCGACAGATGTATGATTTGAGATTGGGGTTCAAAGTTTAGTGGTCCGCCCATTCACGGTCGATTTACAGTGGTCGCGAGACGTCTTAAAGAATCCTTGGCTATGCTGATTCGGGGACGTCTTGTTAGTCATTCGTGACGTCCGCTATACGTCGTGTCCGTGTGGGCCCCACCACGAACACTTTGAGCGAAATCTCTATCATGTGTTTGTTCCGGCTCATTCTAGCAGCCAACCTTTTGTTTTCAGTTATGATATTCGATTTGTTTCTAAGATAGATGTTGTTTCCATATCTTTATCTAAGTGGCTTCTCACCTTAATGGACGTGTGATGATTAACTTTGGAATTCATTCGTTCATTCTTGTTCGAATGTTTATTGTGAAGACTATATGTTGCAATTTCTATTCGTTGATTCTACTTATCTTTTGTCTATCAAAGGACTAACGGATGTCACCCTCTTCAGATGGCTCCATAGCGCGTCTGAATCCGGATCGCAATGATGGGGATCAGTCGAATCCTCCACCTCCACCTCCACCGCCGCCTCCAGAGGCCTGGCAAGCTATCATGGCAGCCACCAATGCCAATGCTCAGATGATTTTGCAGCTCTTGCAAGAACGTACTCAGGGCAAGGCAATCAAGGCAATCAAGGCAATCAAGGTCAAGGCAACAATCAGCCACACTTTGCTACTCTCGATCGGTTCCTCGCTAATCAGCGAAGTCTTTCGGTTTACGTGTCGAGGCCACGACGACGACGATTGGTTAGTGGACATCTGCAAGCACTTTGGTCTGTAGCAATGTCGGACCGAGGACTTTGTCAAGTTTGCATCGTTTCAACTCAAGGATCAAGCTGCTGAGTGGTACCGACAATACAAAGATTCGAGAGGAGGCGTGTCATTACAGGATGAGTTCCGCCGTGATTTGAGCTCATCACATTCGAAAAGTGTTGTTGAGAGCAAGCGTGAGGAGTTCCGCAATCTCAAGCAGGGCAACATGTCTGTCTATCAATACAATATCCAGTTCGAAGCTCGCTCGTTTTGCTAAGCAAGACGCACTGATGAAAGGAGTATGATCTATCGATTCGGAGGTGGTCCGAGAGAGGATCTGCAATTACCTCTTGTCTTGTTTGAGCCAGATAAGTATCGATGATTTCTACAACATGGCTCTGAAGCAAGAAGCTGCACAACTCAAATGCGAGGCTTCTAAGAAGAGAATCGGGGATGCAGTTCAGTCCTCTTCGTCCTCTCAAGTGGCAGCCAAGCAGCAGAAGTTTTACTGCCCCTCCTCCGTTCCGCCAGCCTTACCGTGAGAAGAACTCGGTGGCGTGGATCTTCCCACCCACCCAACCCAAGCTATCGAACAAGTCTAATTCTCAAGCTCCAAGGTCAAGTGCTCCTTACCACCGTCCGCTCTCGAGGTCACTTGCAACAAGTGTCAGCGAAGGGTCACTATCTGAACAAGTGCTTCAACCAGAGGCGCCTTCCGCCTCCTCCTCTGTGAAATCTTCCAGCAATGCGGTGGTCAAGCATAATCCCAAGTTTGCCAAGGTCAATATGATGAATGCAGCTCAAGCGAGAGAGTCTTCGATGTGATATTGGGTAATCTCTCGATTAATGATATTCTGCTAAAGTCTTATTTGATCTTGGTGCATCGCATTGTTTCATGTCGAGACCGTTTTTGCCAAGCATGATTTCACTTGAATTCTTGGTTAAACCTCTAGCAATTGTTTCTCCGGCAAGCATATGAGTTCTAGCTTGGTGGTTCCGAATGTCGGTATCAAGATGGGCGATTATAGATTTCTGTCTAAACCAGTTGTTCTCGGTGACTCGGATATTGATCTTATTCTCGAATGGGTGGCTTTATCGGCACAAAGCTCAAATTGATTGTGCTGCTGGGAAATTCAATTGACTCACTCTTCTAATGATGTGATCATCTATGCGCTCGTGATGAAACCATTCGGTTGTTTTCTCTCAATGAGAAGGGCGAACTGAATGCCATCTCTCGATTCCGATCGTTTGTGAGTACCAAGATGTCTTTCGGAAGAGCTTGGGTATGCCTCCTCATCGGCCGCTTGAGTTCGTTATCGATCTTGAGCCCCCTTGAACCCGTTTGTAAGCGTCCTTACAAGCTTGGACCTGATGAGCTGAAGGAATTGAAGAAGCAGCTCGATGAACAAGAGCGTCTGGTTTGATCGGACCGAGTTCATCTCCTTGGGGTTGTGGTGTTCTTTTGTCGAGAAGAAGGATGGTACGGACCGACTTTGCGTCGATTACCGTCCATTGAATAAGAAGACAATCAAGAACAAGTATCCACTTCCCAACATCAATGAGCTTTTCGAGCAACTCAAAGGTGCTACAGTGTTCTCTAAGCTTGACCTTCGATGGGGTATCATCAGATTCGCATTCGTGAACAAGATATTCCCAAGACAGCATTCGAACAAGCTTTGGTTCTTATGAATATCTTGTCATGTCTTTCGGCCTCGTCAATGCTCCTCCAACATTCTCTCGGATGATGAACTTCATATTCAACCCCTACACCAATGAATTTGTCTTGGTCTATCTTGATGATATTTTGGTCTTCTCCAAGAATAAGAAGGATCATGCCAAACATTTGCGATTAGTGCTAGACAAGCTCGAGAGTACCAATTCTATGCTAAGTTCTCCAAATGTGAATTTTGGCTTGATGAAGTGCTTTATCTTGGTCATATCATCTCGCCAAGGGCATCATTGTTGATCCAGAAGGTGTCCGCAATTGTGAATTGGGAACCTCCTCGAATGTCAAGCAGCTCATGATTTTCTTGGTCTTGCAAGCTATTGCGAAGATTCGTTGAGAACTTCTCCAAGATTGCAAAGCCTCTTTCCAACCTTCTCCGAAGCATGTGAAGTATGTCGGTCTCCGAATGTGACGTTGCTTTCAATACCCTCAAAGAGAAACTCGTCACAGCTCTGTTCGACTCCTCTGATGAATCCAAGCCATATGAAGTTTTCGTGATGCTTCTCTTCAAGGTCTCGGTCTGTGTTAATGCAAGAGAAGAGAGTTGTGGCTTATACCTCTCGCCATTGAAGCCCAACGAGAAGAACTACCCCACTCACGATCTTGAGTTGGCGGCGTTGTTCATGCATTAATTACATGGAGACATCTCTTGTTGGGAAGGAAAGTGGACATTTTCACCGATCACAAGAGTCTCAAGTACATCTTCACTCAGCCCAACCTCAACCTCAGTGCAGACTCGATGGGTGAAATGATTCAAGAGTACAACCCAAGTATTGAGTATACTCCGGCAAAGCCAATGTCATTGCAGATGCTTTGAGCAGGAAAGCTTCTTGCAGTCTAATCCTCAAGCCCTTTCAGCGGATCTCTGTGAATCTTTCCGCAAGCTGAATCTTCAAGTTGTTCCTCAAGGCTTTCTTGCCAACCTCATAGTCTCTCCTACTTTGGAATATCAGATTCGTGAGGCTCAACTTCGGATGCCATGGTGAAAAAGGTGAAGCGTGGTATCGACAAGGGCATTTCAAGTACAAGTGCTTCCACGTTGATGACAAAGACACTCTGTTCTTTGAGGACGGATTGTGGTTCCTAAGGGTGATCTGCGAAAAGTCATTATGAGCGAGGCTCACAATTCGCTTCTATCCATTCATCCGGAAGTACGAAGATGTACCATGACCTCAAGCAGTCATATTGGTGGACTCGAATGAAGCGAGAAATTGCTCAATTCGTGAATGAGTGTGATGTCTGCAGAAGAGTGAAAGAGAACACCAAAGACCAGCTGGTCTCCTCCAACCTCTTGCTATTCCTGAATGGAAGTTTGATCATATTGAAATGGACTTCGTGGATGGCTTTCCAAAGTCCAAGCGTGGAAATGATGCTATCTTCGTTGTCATTGACAAGCTTACTAAAGTGGCTCATTTTCTTCCTATCAAAGAATCCATCACAGCAGCTCGGTTGGCGAGCTATACACCTCGAGGATTGTCTCCTTGCACGGCATTCCACAAGTGATCTCTTGAGACCGTGGCAGCATCTTTACCTCCAAGTTTTGGGATTCTTTCCGAAGGCCATGGGCACCAACATTCGTTCAAAGACAGCTTTCCATCCTCAAACAAGTGGCCAAGTTGAGCGAGTAAATCAAATCCTTGAAGATATGCTCAGGGCTTGTGTCATTTCTTTCGGTATGAAGTGGGAAGATTGTCTTCCATATGCCGAAGTTCTCTTACAACAACAGCTTCCAAGCGAGTTGGGCAAGGCCCCATTCGAAATTCTCTATGGCGAAAGTGCCGTACTCCTCTCAATTGGTGCGAGACGGTGAACGCCAACTTCTTGGCAATGACTTGATCACGTAGCGGAAGAAATGTGCCAAGTCATTCGTGAGAATCTCAAAGCAGCGCAATCGCGCGGAAGAGCTATTATGATGATAAGCACCGTGATGTGACTTTTGGAATCGGAGACCATGTCTACCTCGCGTCTCTCAATGAAAGGCACTCGCCGCCCGGTATCAAAGGGAAGCTTGCCCCTAGATACGTGGGTCCTTTCAAGATCATTGGGAAAAGAGGCGATCTCGCCTATCAACGAGCTTCCATCCAACTTTGCAAGCGTGCACGATGTGTTTCACGTGTCACAGCTTCGCAAGTGCTTCAAGACTCTGAACGCACTATCAACTTCAAGAGATTGACCTTCAAGAAGATCTCTCTTATCATGAGCACCCCGTTGCTATTCTTGAAGAAACCGAGCGCAAGACTCGCAACAAGTCAATCAAATTCCTGAAAGTGAAGTGGTCACACCATTCCGACCGAGAAGCTACACGGGGCGTGAGGATCACCTCCGTTCGAGTATCCGGAGTTCTTTCGGTCCTAGATCTCGGACGAGATCCTCTTGTAGTGGTGGAGTGTTGTAACACCCCGGAAGTAACTTTCCATATTTGTAACTCCAACTCTTGCCATTTTCGGCATCGATATATGATATTCCCTCCGTGGTTGGGTTTTCTTCATGTTGCATTTTGTCCATGTCATGCATTTTATTTTATGTCATCATGTGCATCGCATTTGCATACGTGTTCGTCTCATGATTCGAGCATTTTTCCGTTGTCCGTTTTGCAATCCGCACTCCTATCTCCCGGCGGTCCCTTTTACGTTTTTCCGTGTGCGGGTATTAAACCTTCTCGAAATGGACCGAGGTTTGTCTAGTGGCCTTGGTATACCACCCGTAGACCACCGGTCAAGTTTCGGGTCATTTGGAGCTCGTTTGGTACTCCAACGGTTAACCGCACTCTCGCAAAGGCCTCTTTTAAGTTGCAGCCCAACACCCCTTCAAAACAGCCCAATAACCCATCTAAGTCACCTCCATGCTCTCCGTCGTTCGATCACGATCGTGTGGGCGAAAACTACACCTCATTTGGACTCTCCTAGCTCCCTCTATGCCTATTTAAGCACCTTCCCCAAAAATTCCGGATCATCTTCCACCCCGAAACCCTAGCCCTTCTTCCTCCGCGCGCCGGACGTGTCCGCCCGGCGCCGGACAAATCGCCCCGCCGCCCGCAGCCAGTGGCAGGCTGCCACGTGGCGCGCCCGCCCGCCCGCCGCGCGCCGCCGGGCCCAGATCCGCCCGCCCGGGCGAACTGGCGCAGGCAGCCGCGCGCCCCCAGCGCCTCGGCGGCGCCTCTCCGCCGCCTCGCCGCCTGCCGCCCGTGCCGCCTCCTCCTCCGCCCGCCCGAGTCCGGCCCGGCCCGGCTGGATCTCGCCGGCTCGCCCCTGGCGCCTCACCATGCCGTCGTCCGGCTTGGTCGGCCCTCGCCGGGATCCGCCGCGGCCGCCTCGCCCGTCGCCCGGCCAGCGCCCGGCCGCCGCGCCGCCACCCCCGTCGGCCGATCGGATCCGACCTCGAATTCCGCACCCGTTGACTTCTCTCTCCCCTCCATATTTTCTCTTAAGTCTTTAGATCTTTGTTATTTTGTGCAATTTTCATCATGCTATATCTTCGCATCCGTAGCTCCATTTTTCGCGTATAATATGTCAAAATGTTCGTCCCGAAGAGTAGATAATTCATTCCATTGCATCTTTTACATTTGAGCTCATCTTGATGCCCGAAATGCTGTTGGAAGAGTGCTATGTGCTGTTAGTTTCTGATTTTTATCAGAAGTTGCACTTTTGTTATTTTTGCCATGATTATTGTGTGCACCCTATGAATTTGAGTCCTACATGTGTTTTGTAAAATGCCATGTCATCTTTCCAGTGGTATATGCCATGTATTTTTGTGATCTATGTGGTGACTAGCACAAGCATGCAAAGTAGGTGTCCTAATGTTGCTGATTTCAGCCCTGTTTTAGCTGATTTTGATGCCATGTTAACTTGATGATACCGAGAGATCTATGCATATTTTGAGATACTTCAGTAAGGGTGTTTTGTAAAGCATGACTTGCTCTATCCATCCATGCCTTTGTTTGCAATTATGGGATGCCATAGCTTGAGTCAATCGAGCTCTACTTTTGCTATCAAATGTTTCCTGGCAGATTGTATACGTGTTATTCAATTTTGCCTAGCTTGTTGTGGTTGATCCATATATGCTATGTAATTGTTCTTGCCATGTATGTCTTCTATGTCATGTCTTCTTGATGTATGTAGGCTTAGTTTATCATTTGAGGCTCTGTAGTGAGTGCATTGAGCTTGTAAACATGCCATCTCGTTATCAGTTTTGACATGCCATGGTGCTGAATCTGTTAACGAGACTTTCAATATTGACATGTGTGTTACTATATTTTCTAGTCCTTTTTGGCTTATGGTCAGTAAGGGACTTTTGAAATATGCTTTGAGTAGATTCATGCCATGCCATGTTTTGCTATTTTAAGTTCCTGTAGCTTGTAGTTTTGTTGCTCTGAACATTGCAACCTGATGCTGTTTTTGACATATCCAGCCTGATTATTATTGCACTTTTGCCATGCTTGTTTGAACATGTTGTGATGTGAACTAGCCGTAGCTCAGTGCTCATCTTTTGTCGAGCATCATGTGTAGATCACTGCCATGTGCTTTGTTGATACGTTTGGGTGCAGTAGCTTAATTATTTGTTGCTTGCAAAGTGGCATCATGCTGTTAATGGCAGATTTGCGCCATTCTTGTTTTGCTTGCCATTTGCAAACCGTGCATCCGATTCGGTGATCTTTATATCGATTTCAACGAAATCATCTCATCTTTCAGTGGCGTGCTTGGTTTGCCAAGTTGATGCCTGGTTCATCATTTACCTTCCGGGCGCACATAAGCATTGCATATCTCATCATGCATATCATGTCATGTTTTGCATCATGTTGATTGTGCATTGCACCGTGATTTATTGTGGTTCCTTTGTTTGTGTTGTTGCTTTGGGTAGAGTCGGAGACGAGTACGTGAGCGAGGAGCCTGTTGAGAACGTTTTCGAGGATCAAGCTTTCGACAACTCTAAGAACATTGCGAGCAAGATGACCATACCCTCGAAATCACTTCTATCTTTGCTATGCTAGTTGCTCGCTCTTTTGCTATGCCTATGCTGCGATGCCTACCACTTGCTATATCATGCCACCCATATTGCCATGTCAGCCCTAACCATCCTTTCCTAGCAAACCGTTGATTGGCTATGTTACCGCTTTGCTCAGCCCTCTTATAGCGTTGCTAGTTGCGGTGAAGTGAAGTTTGTTCCTTGTTGGAACATGGAGATGTTGTTCCTTGTTGGAACATGTTTACTTGTTGGGGATATCACAATATATATCTGCTAATTAATACATCTATATACTTGGTAAAGGGTGGAAGGCTCGGCCTTATGCAGTGTTTTGTTCCACTCTTGCCACCCTAGTTTCCGTCATACCGGTGTTATGTTCCTTGATTTCGCGTTCCTTACGGTTGGGTGATTTATGGGACCCCTTGACAGTTCGCTTTGAATAAGACTCGTCCAGCAAGGCCCAACTTTGGTTTTACCATTTGCCACCTAAGCCTTTTCCCCGGGTTTCGCGAGCCCGAGGGTCATCTTTATTTTAACCCCGGACCGGTGCTCCTTCGAGTGCTGGCCCGAACCGGCAGATCTGGGGCCACCTCGGGGCAACTCGAGGGCTGGTTTTACTCGTAGGCTGACCTATCCGGTGTGCCACGAGAACGAGATATGTGCAGCTCCTATCGGGATTTGTCGGCACGGTCGGGTGGCTTTGCTGGTCTTGTTTTATTGCTGTCGAAATGTCTTGTAGTCCGGATTCGAGATTGATCGGGTCTTCCGGTAGAAGGAATATCCTTCGTTGACCGTGAGAGCTTATAATGGGCTAAGTTGGGACACCCTGCAGGTAATATCTTTCAAAGCCGTGCCCGCGGTTATGAGGCAGATGGGAATTTGTTAATGTCGGTTGTAGATAACCCAAAGTTGATCTCAAATAAAATACACATCAACGCGTGTGTAACCGTGATGGTCTCTTCTCGGCGGAGTCCGGGAAGTGAACACGGTGTTGGAGTTATGTCTGACGTAAGTAGTTCAGGATCACTTCTTGATCACTACTAGTTTCACGACCGTGCTTTGCTCCTCTTCTCGCTCTCTTTTGCGATGTAGCCACCATATATGCTAGTCGCTTGCTGCAGCTCCACTTTACTACTCTGTCCTTCCTATTAGCTTAAATAGTCTTGATCTCGCGGGTGTGAGATTGTTGAGTCCCGTGGCTCATGATACTTCCAAAACAGTTGCAGGTTCCGATGAGGCCGGTGCAGGTGATTCAACCGAGCTCAAGTGGGAGTTCGACGAGGCGTGGTCGTTACTATGTGTCTTTTCCGATGATCGTAGTGGTGCCCAGTTGGGACGATTCGGGATCGTGTTAGCATTTGGGGTATCTTCTTTTATTTTGGTTCCGTAGTCGGACCTTGAGTGACTCTGAATGATGGATGTTTATTTATGTACTGTGTGAAGTGGCGACTGTAAGCCAACTATGTATCTTTCCCTTAATTATTACATGGGTTGTGTGAAGATTACCTCACTTGCGACATTGCTTTCAATGCGGTTATGCCTCTAAGTCGTGCCTCGACACGTGGGAGATATAGCCGCATCGGGGGCGTTACAACCCCCTGGTGTGTTCTCATTTCCATAAATCCTCAAATATTCTAGAAAAAATCATATTTCATTTTCAGGGCATTTGGAGAACTTTTATTTTCGGGGTATTTTTATATTGCATGGATAAATCAGAAAACAGACGGAAAAAATACTATTTTTACTTTATTTCAACTAAATAACAGAAAATAGAAAGAGGGTACAGAAGGTTGTGCCTTCTAGTTTCATCCATCTCATGCTCATCAAAAGGAATCCACTAACAAGGTTGATCAGGTCTTGTTAACAAACTCATTCCGAATAACATGAAACTGGAGAAATTTTGAATAACATTATGTTACCTCAACGGGGATATGAACATCCCCAATAATAAGAATATCATATTTCTTCTTGACAGTAGGAAGAGGAAATTTAAACCTCCAAATATAATTGATGGAATTTTTCCAATAGAGTTGATACTATGAACTTGAGGTTGTTTCCTCGGAAAGTGTACCGTATGCTCATTACCATTAACATGAAAAGTGACATTGCTTTTGTTGCAATCAATAACAGCACCTGCAGTATTAAAAAAAGGTCTTCCAAGAATAATAGACATACTATCGTCCTCGGGAATATCAAGAATAACAAAGTCCATTAGAATAGTAACGTTTGCAACCACAACAGGCACATCCTCACAAATACCGACAAGTATAGCAGTTGATTTATCAGCCATTTGCAAAGATATTTCAGTAGGTGTCAACTTATTCAAATCAAGTCTACGATATAAAGAGAGAGGCATAACACTAACACCGGCTCCAAGATCACATAAAGCAGTTTTAACATAATTTCTTTTAATGGAGCATGGTATAGTAGGTACTCCCGGATCTCCAAGTTTCTTTGGTATTCCACCCTTAAAAGTATAATTAGCAAGCATGGTGGAAATTTCAGCTTCCGGTATCTTTCTTTTATTTGTAACAATATCTTTCATATACTTGGCATAAGGATTCATTTTGAGCATATCAGTCAATCGCATACGCAAAAAGATTGGTCTAATCATTTCAGCAAAGCGCTCAAAATCCTCATCATCCTTTTTCTTGGATGGTTTGGGAAGAAAAGGCATGGGTTTCTGAACCCATGGTTCTCTTTCTTTACCATGTTTCCTAGCAACAAAGTCTCTATTATCATAATGTTGATTCTTTGATTGTGGGTTATCAAGATCAACAGCAGGTTCAATTTTTACATCATTATCATTACTAGGTTGAGCATCATCATGAACATCATCATTAACATCATCATTAACATTTTCACTAGGTTCGTGTTCATTACCAGATTGTGTTTCAGCATCAGACATAGAGATATCATTGGGATTCTCAGGTGGTTTAGCAATAGGTTCACTAGAAGTTTGCAAAGTCCTATCATTTTTATTTTTATTCCTTTTAGAAGAACTAGGTACATCAATATTATTTCTCTGAGAATCTTGCTCAATTCTCTTAGGGTGGCCTTCAGGATACAAAGGTTCCTGAGTCATTCTACCAGTTCTAGTAGCCACTCTAACAGCATAATCATTTTTCTTACTATTCATTTCATTGAGCAAATCATTTTGAGCTTTAAGTACTTGTTCTACTTGAGTGGTAACCATAGAAGCATGTTTGCTAACAAGTTTAAGTTCACCTCTAACATTAGCCATATAATCACCCAAGTGTTTAATCATATCGGAATTGTATTTCAAATTTTCTTGTTTGACAATAAAATTATCAAACTCTTCTAAGCATTGTCTAGCATACTTATAGTGAGGAATATCACCTTCATCAACTCTATAGAGAGAATTTACCTTTACTACCAGTGTCGGGTTATCGAGATCAGGAGGTTCTTCAATAGGTAATGGATTAAGATCATATGTTTCTTCAATAGGCGGTAGATTAAGACCATGTATTTCTTCAATAGGAGGTAAATTCTTAACATCTTCAGCTTTAATACCTTTTTCTTTCATAGATTTCTTTGCCTCTTACATATCTTTAGGACTGAGAAATAGAACACCTCTCATCTTCGGAGTTGGTTTAGGAATAGGCTCAGTAAACTGGAGCTGGCTCAGAAGGTGCCTAATTATTTTCATTTGTCAACATATTATTCAATAGAATTTCAGCTTCATCCGGTGTTCTTTCCCTGAAAACAGAACCAGCACAACTATCCAGGTAATCTCTGGAAGCATCGGTTAGTCCGTTATAAAAGATATCAAGTATTTCATTTTTCTTAAGAGGATGATCAGGCAAAGCATTAAGTAACTTGAGAAGCCTCCCCCAAGCTTGTGGGAGACTCTCTTCTTCAATTTGCACAAAGTTGTATATTTCCCTCAAAGCAGCTTGTTTCTTACGAGCAGGGAAATATTTAGCAGAGAAGTAATAAATCATATCCTGGGGACTACGCACACAACCAGGATCAATAGAATTAAACCATATCTTAGCATCACCCTTTAATGAGGACAGAAATATTTTAAGGATATAAAAGTAGCGAGATCTCTCATCATTAGTGAAGAAGGTGGCTATATCATTTAATTTAGTAAGATGTGCCACAACAGTTTCAGATTCATAGTCATGAAAAGGATCAGATTCAACCAAAGTAATTATATCAGGATCAACAGAGAACTCATAATCCTTATCAGCAACACAAATAGGTGAAGTAGTAAAAGCAGGGTCAGGCCTCATTCTATCTTTAAGAGATTGCCTATTCCATTCAGCTAATAACCTCTTGAGTTCATATCTATCTTTGCAAGCTAAAATAGCTGCAGAAGCTTCCATATAAAAAACATAACCCTCAGGAATAACAGGCCTATCATCATCATCACTTTCATCATTATAATCAGTTTCAATAATTTCTTTCTCTCTAGCCCTAGCAATTTGTTCATCAAGAAATTCACTAAGGGGCACAGTAGTATCAAGCATAGAAGTAGTTTCATCATAAGTATCATGCATAGCAGAAGTGGCATCATCAATAACATGCGACATATCAGAATGAATAGCAGAAGCAGGTTTAGGTGTCGCAAGCTTACTCAAAACAGAAGGTGAATCAAGTGCAGAGCTAGATGGCAGTTCCTTACCTTCCCTCGTAGTTGAGGGATAAATTGTTGTCTTAGCGTCTTTCAAGCTCTTCATAGTGTCCAGCAGATATAAATGCCAAGTAACTCAAAGAATAGAGCTATGCTCCCCGGCAACGGCGCCAGAAAATAGTCTTGATAACCCACAAGTATAGGGGATCGCAACAGTTTTCGAGGGTAGAGTATTCAACCCAAATTTATTGATTCGACACAAGGGGAGCCAAAGAATATTCTCAAGTATTAGCAGTTGAGTTGTCAATTCAACCATACCTGGATAACTTAATATCTGCAGCAAAGTGTTTAGTAGCAAAGTAATATGATAGTAGTGGTAACGGTAATAAAAGTAACAGAAGCAAAAGTAATATTTTTGGTGTTTTGTAATGGTTGTAACAGTAGCAACAGAAAAGTAAATAAGCGAGAACCAGTATAGGAAAAGCTCGTAGGCATCGGTGATGGATAATTATGCCGGATGCGGTTCATCATGAAACAGTCATAACATAGGGTGACACAGAACTAGCTCAATTCATCAATGTAATGTAGGCATGTATTCCGAATATAGTCATACGTGCTTATGGAAAAGAACTTGCATGACATCTTTTGTCCTACCCTCCCGTGGCAGCGGGGTCCTAATGGAAACTAAGGGATATTAAGGCCTCCTTTTAATAGAGAACCGGAACAAAGTATTAGCACATAGTGAATACATGAACTCCTCAAACTATGGTCATCACCGGGAGTGGTCCCGATTATTGTCACTTCGGGGTTGCCGGATCATAACACATAGTAGGTGACTATAGGCTTCCAAGATAGGATCAAGAACACACATATGTTCATGAAAACATAATAGGTTCAGATCTGAAATCATGGCACTCGGGCCCTAGTGACAAGCATTAAGCATAGCAAAGTCATAGCAACATCAATCTCAGAACAAAGTCATAGCAACATCAATCTCAGAACATAGTGGATAGTAGGGATCAAACCCTAACAAAACTAACTCGATTACATGATAGATCTCATCCAACCCATCACCGTCCAGCAAGCCTACGATGGAATTACTCACGCACGACGGTGAGCATCATGAAATTGTGATGGAGGATTGTTGATGATGACGACGGCGACGAATCCCCCTCTCCGGAGCCCCGAACGGACTCCTGATCAGCCCTCCCAAGAGGTTTTAGGGCTTGGCGGCGGCTCCATATCGTAAAACACGGTGATTTCTTCTCCTTGATTTTTTTCTCTCCGAAAGCAAATATATAGAGTTGGAGTTGGCGTCGGAGGAGCCTCAGGGGTCCCACGAGGTAGGGGGCGCGCCCTAGGGGGGGCGTGCCCCCCACCCTCGTGGACAGGGTGTGGGCCCCCTGGTCTTCATCTTTGGCGAGGATTTTTTATTATTTCTGAAAAGTTTTTTCGTGGAGTTTCAGGTCATTCCAGAAGTTTTGTTTCTGCACATAAATAACACCATGGAAAGTCTGCTGAAAACAGCGTCAGTCCGGGCTAGTTCCATTCAAATCATTAAGTTAGAGTCCAAAACAAGGGCAAAAGTGTTTGGAAAAGTAGATACGACAGAGACGTATCAAATATCATACCTTGGGCGGTGGTGTTGAACTTCATCATGTAGTTGAACTTGTGTGAAGTGCTCAAGGTTGATGTAGCACATCAATGGTTGGGAGCACCACTTGTAGTTTGAGTTCATCTACCTACATGGGTTAGTCTTGCAAGGAAGAGCACTTGTGTATCCAACATGACAATCATGAAATTTGATACCAAATGAAATTTGATATATAGAATTTGTCAAAGGATATGTTGAAGGGTTTCATGCTTCCTTGTCTTCAACCACCATGGTGTAGAAACTTGGTGATGTAGAGATTGCTCAAGATGTTAGTGGATTGCAATCTCATGGATTTATATTCATCCAAGTACCTACAAGGGTTAGATAGCATGCAAGGGTACAAATATATCTGAGACACATGATCATCATCATAAGAGAAAAAGTCAAGGATTAGTCATAGGCTCATGCCTTGCATGTATCCAAATGGAGTTCCTACCCCAAGTTTGAAGCATCAATGATGTTCAGTTCACCTCTCAAACGGCAAAATACTTTCTCATCAAGCGGTTTGGTGAATATATCTGCCAATTGCTTATCGGTACGAACATGCTTAAGATCAATGTCCCCTTTAGCAACATGATATCGAATGAAATGATGACGAACCTCAATGTGCTTAGTTCGAGAATGTTGCACGAGATTGTGAGCAATCTTAATAGCACTCTCATTGTCACAAAGCAATGGAACATGTTTCACATAGATCCCATAATCCTTAAGAGTTTGGGTCACCCAAAGTAATTGAGCACAACATGAACCGGCGGTAATGTATTCCGCTTCGGCGGTGGATAAGGATACCGAGTTTTGTTTCTTGGAGGACCAAGACACAAGAGATCTACCAAGAAATTGACAAGTACCCGAAGTGGATTTTCTATCAACCTTGTCGCCAGCATAGTCTGAGTTGGAATAGCCCACAAGATCAAAAGAAGACCTTTAGGATACCAAATGCCAAAATTTGGTGTATGTATTAAGTATCTCACTATCCTTTTCACAGCTTTAAGATGACATTCTTTGGGGGCGCCTTGATATCGTGCACACATGCACACACTTAGCATAATATCAAGACGGGAGGCACATAGATATAACAATGAACCAATCATAGAACGGTAAACCTTTTGGTCCACCGATTTGCCATCCTTGGTCAAGTCAAGATGTCCACTAGTAGGCATGGGAGTTTTCATACCTTTGCTTTCTTGCATGTTGAACTTCTTGAATAAGTACTTGGTGTACTTTGTTTGAGAAACAAAGGTGCCTTCCTTAGTTTGCTTTATTTGCAAACGAACAAAGAACTTGAGTTCACTCATCATAGACATCTCATACTTCTTTGACATTAGCTTCCTAAAATTTTCACTAAAATGAGGGTTAGTCGAACCAAATATGATATCATCAACATAAATTTGGCACACAAATAATTCACCATTAACCCTTTTAGTAAAAAGAGTGGAATCTGTTTTTCCAATCTCAAAGCCTTTTTCAATAAGGAACTTGGTCAAGCATTTATACCACGCTCTAGGAGCTTGTTTAAGACCATAAAGAGCTTTATGAAGTTTGTAAACATGGTTGGGTTTCTTAGGATTGGAAAAGCCGGGAGGTTGTTTAACATAAACTTCCTCCTCAATTTCACCATTTAGAAAAGCACTTTCAATATCCATTTGGTACAAGGTGATATCATGGTGATTAGCATAGGCAAGTAAGATGCGAATGGACTCAAGTCTAGCAACAGGGGCATATGTCTCACCATAGTCCATACCTTCGAATTGAGTGTAGCCTTGGGCGACGAGACGTGCTTTGTTGCGGACGACTTGACCATCTTCGTCTTTCTTGTTGCGAAACACTCATTTGGTACCAATGATGTTGTGGTTGTTGTCGGGCTTCTCGACCAATGTCCACACTTGATTTCTCTCAAAGTTGTGTAGCTCTTCATGCATGGCGTTGATCCAATCCGGATCTTCCAATGCTTCTTCAACCTTCATAGGTTCAATGCTAGAGATGAATGAATAATGTTCACAAAAATTAGCCAAATGAGTTTTAGAGCGAGTGATTCTCCCGGTTTGGATATCATTGAAGATTTGCTCGACGGGATGGTCTCTTGAGACTCTTGCTCAAACTCGTGAGAGCTTTTGCTTGGGTCGGGGTGGAACATCTTCTTCATCATCTTGGCCTTCTTCTTGGCCTTCTTCATTGATGACGTTGTCATTCTCTTATCGAGGTGGAGAAGGAGGTTGATGAGGTTCATCTTGGTGCACTTCCTCGTTTTCTTCATCTTGGTGTGTCCCACTTGTGGATGCTTCCATGTCAACTCTTGGTTCACCTTGACGTGAGGTAGAAGCTTCCACTTGGACGGACGAGGTACTCTCCTTTACCCCTGTTGGACGAATCTTGCCAATAGACAAGTCTTGGATTGCTTCCGAAGGATCTTTATCTCCTACATCAATTGGCAATTGCTCTACTTGCAAGCCGTTAGATTCATCAAACTTCACATCTACCGTCTCTTCAACCTTTCGGGTGAAATTGTTGTAGACACGGTAAGTGTGAGAGTTTGAGCCATAACCAAGTAGGAAACCCTCATGAGATTTAGGAGCAAATTTAGAACGACAATGCTTGTCAAGAATGTAACACTTTGAGCCGAATACTCGAAAGTATCCAACTTGGGGTTTGTTACCGGTGAGGAGCTCGTATGCCGTCTTGTCGAGTAGCTTGTGAAGATACAAGCGATTTGTTGCATGACAAGCCGTCTCAACCGCTTCCGCCAAAAAGTGTTTTGGAGTCTTGTACTCATTAAGCATCGTTCTGGCCATCTCAATAAGAGTCCGGTTCTTCCTCTCAACAACTCCATTTTGTTGAGGTGTGTACGTGGCCGAGAACTCATGTGAGATACCTTCTTCGTCAAGAAAGGTACCCATATTTGTGTTCTTGAACTCCGTTCCATTGTCGCTTTGAACCTTCTTAATCTTCACTTCAAATTGATTTTGGGCCTTCCTAGCGAAGTTCCTGAAGATCTTTTGGACCTGCGATTTATCATCAAGAAGGAACACCCACGTAAATCTTGAAAAATCATCGACTATGACTAGACCAAATGAGTTACCACCGAGACTTTTGTAGTCATTGGGACCAAAGAGATCCATATGAAGTAGCTCGAGCGGTCTTCTCGTGGTCATGATATTCTTCACCGGGTGACTTCCTCCAACTTGCTTTCCTGCTTGACAAGCACTACACAATATATCCTTGTCAAATATAACATCTTTTACTCCAAGGATATGACCACCTTTAATAAGCTTATCAAGATTTCGCATGCCCACATGACCTAACCTTCTATGCCACAACCAGCCTTTCGAGGATTTAGCAATTAAGCAAGTTCTAGGTTGAGCCTTTTTACTGAAATCAACAATGAAAAGATCACCTCTACGTATACCAGTAAAGACCATTTTATGATTGTCTCTACGAAACACTTGGCAATCTACTTCAGTAAATAGGACATTGAAACCAAAGTCAGCAAGTCTAGATATGGAAAGTAAATTGTAGCCAAGAGATTCAACAAGCATAACATTTTGTATGGAGATATCATGTGAGATGGCCACCTTACCAAGGCCAACCACCTTACCCTTTGAGTTATCACCGAAAGTGACATACTTTCGAGGGCCGTCGTTTTCAGCAAGCTCACGAAACATATCCTTATCTCCGTTCATATGATCAGTACATCCACTATCAAGGACCCATTCCTTTCCTCCAACCATGTAGCCGCGAAGATTTGCCATAAGACCAAAGTGTCTCATAGACTCATCGAGATCAAAGTCACTATCATCATCCTCATCATAGTATCCATGTTCAACATCGTCTTGTGATGGATCAATTCCTAGAGAGAGTGATTCATTAGAAGTATGACCGTAACAATGTTCATCTCTATGGATTCTAATGACTTCGGAAATGATGTTGCTAATAATTCCAACATCTCCTTTTGGCACGCATGAGGTTAGTAAGATCAAATAGGTAATCACCAAACTTACGATCACTAGTACTCATCCTATTCAAGGCAATAGACTTATGGAGAATCTCATCTAGATTTTTCAAGGAATAATTTGGGAATCGTTCCTCAAGAAATCTCCATATGGTGTAAGCACAATCAAGAGCAGGTAAGCTAGCAATCAAACTTTGGGGCAATCCTCTAATGATAAGATTGATAGTTCTAAGATTGCGAATCATGTCAAGATCCTCATTGGGAGTGGGATGCAAAGGATCACTAGGGGAATGCAAGGACTAGTAATGTACTTGTTCAAGTGCTATTCATTGAAAATCTCAAGCATCTCATTTTTCCACTCATGAAACTACTCTCCATCAAGAATAGGCACTCTACGTCTAAGAATCCCCAACGTAGACTCATCCATCTTCCTCCAAAGATGTTTAAACCAAAGCAATGGAGACCAATACTCTGATACCAATTGAAAGGATCAAGAAGAGGTGTCTAGAGGGGGGTAAATAGACTCTTAACAAGAAAAAGTTGTAGTTTTTATTTTCTTCAAGTTAAGGTAGATTTTTAGCACAAGTTTAAACATTCAAAATACAGTCAAGCTAGCATGGCAAGAGTATATGAGCAGCGGAAAGTAAAGCATGCAATTTGCGAGAATGTAAAGGGATGCGATTGGAGTGTGCAAACGCAATTGGAGACATGGAGATTTTTGGCGTGGTTCCGATAGGTGGTGTTATCGTACATCCACGTTGATGGAGACTTCAACCCACGAAGGGTAACAGTTGCGTGAGTCCACGGAGGGCTCCACCCACGAAGGGTCCACGAAGAAGCAACCTTGTCAATCCCACCATGGCCATCGCCCACGAAGGACTTGCCTCACTAGGGTAGATCTTCACGAAGTAGGCGATATCCTTGCCCGTACAAACTCCTTGGTTCAACTCCACAATCTTGACGGAGGCTCCCAAGTGACACCTAACCAATCTAGGAGACACCACTCTCCAAAAGGTAATAGATGGTGTGTTGATGATGAACTCCTTGCTCTTGTGCTTCAAATGATAGTCTCCCCAACACTCAACTCTCTCTCTCAGATTTGGATTTGGTGGAAAGATGATTTGGGTGGAAACCAAGTTGGAGAAGGCTAGAGATCAAGATTTATGTGGTTGGAATGGAATATCTTGACGACAACACATGAGTAGGTGGTTCTATCTCAGAAAATATATGCTAGAAATGTAGGCATGTTCTGATGGCTCTCCTCACGAATTAAGAGTGGGTGGAGGGGTATATATAGCCTCCACACAAAATCTAACCGTTACACACAAATCACCAAACTCGGTGGGACCGAATAATGAAACTCGGTCGAACCGATTCAATTCATAATGTGACCGTTAGGCATTTCGGTGGGACCGATATGATCAACTCGGTGGGACCGATGTGCTAGGGTTAGGGTAAAACCTCATCTCGGTTTGACCAATTACACAAACTCGGTGGGACCGATTTTGGTAATAAGCTAACCAGAGAGTTGGTCAGGCAAACTCGGTGAGACCGATTACAAATCTCGGTAAGACCGAAATTATTGCAATAGGCAACAGAGAGTTTTCAAGCCCATCTCGGTGAGACCGAGATCCCATCGGTGAGACCGAATTGATTAAGGTTTCTGGCAGTGGCTATGTCAAGTGAACTCGGTGGCACCAGATAGAATGTTTCGGTGGGGCCGAGTTTGACTTTTTGGTTTGGGACATATGTGGGTATGAAAAGTGGTTGAGGGTTTTGGAGCATATCACTAAGCACTTTGAGCAAGCAACCCATTAAGCAACACCTCATCCCCGTTTAATAGTATTGGCTTTCCTATGGACTCAATGTGATCTTGGATCACTAAAAGTAAAATGTAGAGTCTTGAGCTTTTGAGCTTTAGCCAATCTTTTGTCCTTAGCACCTTGAAGGAGTTACACATCCTCTTGTTCATGCCACTCCATCTGTTGAACTTGTATGTAATATTCTAGATTAGACATTAGTCCAACAAGAGATATGTTGACATTAATTACCAAAACCACCCAAGGAGCACTTGTGCTTTCACGGGCACACTCTCGGTGATGACCGTAGTTTGAGGAGTTCATGTATTCACTATGTGTTAATGCTCTGTTCCGGTTCTCTATTAAAAGGTGGCCTTAATATACCTTAGTTTCCAATATGGACCCCGCTGCCACGGGAGGGTAGGACAAAAGATGTCATGCAAGTTCTTTTAATAAAGCACGTATGACTATTTACAGAATACATGCCTACATTATATCGATGAACTGGAGCTAGTGCCGTATCACCCTAGGTTATAACTGTCTCATGATGAATATCATCCAACAAGTCACCCTACGAATTTATCCTTATTGATCTTGCTGCGTTACTACTGCTATCATCACTGTTACACTTGCTAAAAAATTATTGCTATCACTGTTACTGTTACCGTTGTTGCTGTCACAATTATCAAAACTATCAAACTACTCTGCTACTGATCACTTCGCTGCAGATAATTAATCTCCAGGTGTGGCTGAATTGACAACTCAGCTGCTAATACCTTCAAATATTCTTTGGCTCCCCTTGTGTCGAATCTATAAATTTGGGTTGAATACTCTACCCTCGAAAACTGTTGCGATCCCCTATACTTGTGGGCTATCAACATCCTTTTGCAAAAGATTCGTGAGGGGCCTAGAATTTTAGAAAAGTCTTTGATAAATCTCCTATAGAAACCAGCATGACCTAAGAAACTACGAATACCTTTGATATTTTTAGGACATGGCATTTTCTCAATTGCATCAACCTTAGCTTTGTCCACTTCAATACCTCTTTCAGAAATTTTATGGCCCAAAACAATACCTTCATTAACCGTAAAGTGGCACTTCTCCCAATTGAAGACAAGATTTGTTTGCTCGCACCTCTGCAAAACTCGATCAAGATTGCTTAAACAATCATCAAAAGACTTCCCGTGAACCAAGAAATTATCCATGAAAACCTCAACAATCTTTTCACAAAAGTCAGAGAATATAGCAGTGATACATCTTTGAAAGGTAGCAGGTGCATTGCATAAACCAAAAGGCATACGTCTATAAGCATAAGTTCCAAAGGGACAAGTGAAAGTGGTCTTTTCTTGATCAAGTTGAGAAACAGGTATTTGCGAAATATCAGAGTATCCATCAAGGAAGCAAAAATGTGTGTGCTTACACAATCTTTCTAGCATTTGATCAATAAAAGGCAGAGGGTAATGATGTTTTCTAGTTGATTTGTTTAATTTTCTAAAATCAATTACCATTCTATAGTCTGTAACAATTCTTTGTGGAATAAGTTCATTCTTATCATTAGGAACAATAGTAATGCATCCTTTCTTAGGGACACAATGAACAGGACACTTACCCGTCTACTATCAGCTATAGGATAGATTATACCTGCTTCGAGAAGTTTTAATATTTTTGGTCTTACCACTTCCTTCATCTTCGGATTTCACCGACGTTGGTGATCAACAACGGGTTTAGCATCAGGTTCCATATTAATCTTGTGCTAACATAGAGTGGAACTAATGCCCTTTAAATCATCAAGAGTATATCCAATAGCAGCTCGGTGCTTCCTGAGAACTTTCAATAATCTTTCTTCTTCATGTTCTGAAAGGTTAGCACTAATAATAACAGGATATATCTTCTTTTCATCAAGATAAGCATATTTCAAAGTGTCTGGCAATTGTTTTAATTCAAACACAGGATCACCTTTAGGTGGAGGCGGACCTCCTAGAGTTTCAAAAGGTAAATTGTGTTTAAGCAGAGGATGTTGTTCAAAGAAAATATTATCTATTTCATTTCTTTCATGCATATGTAAATCATTTTCATGGTCTAGCAAATATTGTTATAAGGGATCAGTAGGAGGCACAGCAATAGAAGCAAGACCAATTATTTCATCCTTACTAGGCAATTATTTTTCACGAAGTTTTCTATTAAACTTGGAAAAATTAAACTCATGAGACTCATCACCAAAGCTGACACCGACAGTTTGTTTCTTATAATCTATCTTAGCATTAATGGTGTTCAAGAAAGGTCTACCAAAGATAATGGGACAGAAGTCATCTT
Organism: Aegilops longissima; assembly: GCA_021605205.1. Taxonomy (NCBI): domain Eukaryota; kingdom Viridiplantae; phylum Streptophyta; class Magnoliopsida; order Poales; family Poaceae; genus Aegilops; species Aegilops longissima. The sequence goes on along the minus strand of CM038677.1, from coordinate 393,042,511 downwards.
GTGGGGAACCAAGAACCAGAAAATCAGTAGGGTATTTTATTTTCCCACACAAGACTTCCACATATCTAACAATCCTAATTGGTGAAATAGTATCTCTATTAGCAAGTTTAATAGTAACATCTATTTCTTCTATCTTTGAGGGTGCTATGTCATTCATAATTTCTTGATATAAGGTAAAAGGAATAACACTCACGATAGCACCTATGTCGCATAATCCATGATAATAGTGATCTCCTATTTTAACTGAGACAACGGGCATGCCAACAACGGGTCTATGATTATCTGTTTTATCAGGTTTGACAATTCTAGTAGCTTCATTACAGAAGTAAATAACATGCCTATCTACATTTTCTTCCAGGAGATCCTTAACCATAGCAACACTAGGTTCTACTTTGATTTGTTCATCAGGTTTGGGTGTTCTAATATAACTTTTGTTAACCACAGTTGAAACTTTAGCATGTTCCTTTATCCTAACAGGGAAAGGTGGTTTCTCAATATAAGCAGTAGGAACAATTGGATCAACATTATAAATAATAGTTTCCTCTCTAGCTAGTACCAGTTCTTTTTGTTCTTTAATAGGTGGGTGATATTTGAACCACTTCTCCTTAGGGAGATCAACATAGGTAGCAAATGATTCACAAAAAGAGGCTACTATCTCAGAGTCAAGTCCAAATTTAGTGCCAAACTTTTGAAAAGCATCGGTATTCATAAAAGATTTAACACAATCATACTCAAGCTTAATACCTGGCTCTTTACCTTCGTCGAGTTCCCAATCTTCAGAGTTGCGTTTAATTCTTTCCTAAAAGATCCCACTGGAATTCAATAGTCTTCTTCATAAAAGAACCAGCACAAGAAGTATCAAGCATGGATCGGTCACTATGAGAAAGCCGAGCATAAAAATTCTGGATAATAATTTCTCTTGAGAGCTCATGATTGGGGCATGAATATAATATTGACTTAAGCTTACCCCAAGCTAGAGCGATACTTTCTCCTTCACGAGGCCAAAAATTATATATGTAATTCCGATCACGATGAACTAGATGCATAGGATAATTTTTTGGTGAAACTCCAATTTCAATCGATTCCAATTCCAAGATCTAATATCATCGCATAGCCTATACCAAGCCAATGCTTTTCCCTTCAAAGATAAAGGGAAAACCTTCTTCTTAACTTCATCTCGGGTAAACACGCAAGCTTAAACAATCCACAAATTTGTTCCACATATATCAAGTGCATATCGGGATGTTGGTTCCATCTCCTACATAAGGATTAGCTAGCAGTTGTTCTATCATACTGAAGAATTTCATATTCAATATTTTCAGTAGGTGCGATAGGTTGAGGGTAGCTAACTGTGGTTCCGGTCGATGTGAAGATACCCCGAACAAACCCCTCAAAGGATTTTTTTTTTCATAGTAGCAAGTGACAATAAATTTCAGCACACTATATAAATATTTCCTTACCAAATTCCACTTACCAAAGGCACTTCACTCCCCAGCAACGGCGCCAGAAAATAGCCTTGATGACCCACAAGTATACGGGGTCAATTGTAGCTCTTTTCGATAAGTAAGAGTGTCGAACCCAACGAGGAGCAAAAGGAAATGACAAGTTGTTCTGCAAGTGCTGAAATGGTAAGTAATAGAGTAGTTTGATAGCAAGATAATTTGTAACGAGCAAGTAACGATAATAGTAACAAAAGTGCAGCAAGATAGCCCAATCCTTTTACGGCAAAGGTCAGGCCAAAACGATCTCTTATAGTAAGCAAAGCGTTCTTGTGGGTACACGGGAATTTCATCTAGTCACTTTCATCATGTTGATTCGATTTGTGTTCGCTACTTTGATAAAACCTCTCGCAAGCATCCGCAACTACGATAAAAGTATTAAGAATAAATTCTAACCATAGCATTAAACTTTTGGATCCATTCGGTCCCTCACAGAATAGCGCATAAACTAGGGTTTAAGCTTCTATCACTCTCGCAACCCATAATCTAATAACTACTCCATAATGCATTCCCTTAGGCCCAAATATGGTGAAGTATCATGTACTCGACGTTCACATGACACCACTAGGGGAATCACAACATACATACTATCAAAATATCGAACACATATCAAGTTCATATGATTACTTGCAACATGATTTCTCCCATGACCTCAGGAAAAAAAGCAACTACTCGCAAATGATAATCATGCTCAAGATCAGAGGGGTATTAAATAGCATATTGGATCTGTACATGTAACATCCCAAATTTCCTATTTGGAATGTTTTACAATTACAGCTAAGCATCCTATGCATCCTGTTTGAAATTTAAATGCCATTTGAAGTTTTAGAGAATTTTGAGTTTTGAATTTGAATTCAAACTTTGGCAAGTGGGAAACATTTCAAAAACTATGCCTGATAAATACTTGATCAAAAGTATGAGAGGAGTAAATATGACACTCCAAAAATATCAGAGGAAAACATTGCCAAAAGTTTTGGATTCAAATCTGAATTTTAATTGAATTTGAAAAAAATGGATTTTTATAAAGTTTGGATTTTGCCTTTGGAAAAATGTTCAAATGAAAGGGAATATTCCCCTGATCATTTTGGTATATATGTACCCTATATAAAATATTTATAGTTATTGTTTTATTTCTGTTTTTGTTTTATTAAAAAAATAAATTCAAAAAAAGAGAAAAACCCACCCCAGGCGCCAGCTAGGCCCCCTGGCCCAGCCAGCGCCGAAAACCCCCGCGCCAGGCGCAGCCCAGCGGCCCATCTGGCCAGCCGAGCCGGCCCAGCGACCGACCGCACCACCCCCGCGCCCGAACTCCCTCCGCATCGGCCGCCCGCTCGCTCCGCACCCCTCTCCCTCTCACTGACAGCGGGACCCGCCCCATCGTCAACCCCCGCCCCACGCCACCTCGCCACGCCGCAGATCGCGGATCGAAGGATCCGGGATCCCGATCCTCGATCGCCCCGGCTCGGCCGAGGCCCCGGCTATTTAAGCCTCGCCCGCACCCATCCCCCTAGCCCTCGCGGACCCCTCTCCCTCTCGCCGAGCTCGCATGGAGCCGAGTCCCCCCGCCGCCATACTCGTCGCCGTCGCCGCCCTAGCCATCCCCGATCTCCCCCGACTCTACCGAAAGCTTCCCCGAGCTCCCCCGCACCCGGCCGGCTACTCCCCCGACCTCCCCGACGCCCGGAGCCCTCGCCGCACTCGTCGCCGCCGCCGCCGCCGCCGCCGAGCTCCGGTTAGTCGCCGGAATCCCCTCCCCCGTCCGATGCGTGATGGACAGTGTAGATTAGAACCCCGAAGGGGTATTTCTTTCTATAAAAACCGCCCGGTTCGACCGGTTCGTTTACGGTTTATTTAGTTAGGGTTTTATTTATTAGCCCGGCCCGTTTTAGTTTAACCATTAGGCCCGTTTAGGTTATTTTACGCACAGTGCGTAGTTTAGGCCCATTAGGCCTTTTTTCTTTTATTTTTGTTTTTCTGTTTTAACAGAATAGTTTCTGTTTTGAAAAATTCATATCTTTTATTCTGTTTATTATTTTTAGATGATTCTTTTTTTGTTCGTTTGCAAATTTTCTAAAGTTTCTGTAGAATATATAATTAGCTATGTTAAAATTAATTAAAATGGCCTTAGTTTTGTTTTAGTCAGAATAGTAAATCTGCTATAACTTGAGTTAGAAAAATTATTTTATATGATTCTTTTTGTCCCAACTTTGTTTTGTCATTGCCAAACCATAAAAATTAATTTGGGTATTTTAGGATTAATAAAAAATAGTTTTAAGCAGAATCTTGTTAATCCTAATTAATTAACTAGCTACTGTTTTCCTATTATTTTAATTAGTAAATAAATTTATTTTTAACATGTGATTGATTATTCTAGGATAGTTTATGTCACTTTATAGGATGAACTTTTATTTATAATTAATAAAAGTTTTATTTTATTTTCTTAATAGAAATTTGATTAGGCCTAAAAGGAGTTTTATAATAGCTTTTAAATTAATTCTTTTTGCTCCTAGTTGATTAATGAAATCCTTTCTGTTTAGTTAACCTAAAACCATGATTAGGTTATGTTGAGAAAATTTTATTATATAAAACTACTTTTAGTTATTGTTTGAAGTAGGGAAACTTTGAATTGGTTTTCTTTGAGTTTTTCCTTTGGATTTTGCTTTGTAGGTTTTGGTGTGTTACTTTTGTTATGCTATTGTGTTATATGATCCTATGCTATATGCTCATTGTGATTATTGTTTGTCTCGGTAGAGTTTCGAGTCTGAAGCTTGCTACTCTGAATCTTTAGCTTACGAGGATCATCGGCAAGGCAAGTTTTGATCATGTTATTTTCAATACCTATGTTTTTGTGCATTAGAATTGTCACCACCCACCATGCATGCAGATAGTTGAAATTTTGAAGTTATTAATCTTGAGTAGTATCATGTGGTAGGATGAACCAATCCCCTTGTTACCATGACCCCGGGACGGAGTAGTTTACTTTGCTATGCTCGTAGACGGGTTTTGTTTGAGTGAAATTCATGAGCAAGATGTGAGAGTCAATGATGATGACAACCCCATGAACTACAATGGTCAAGATGGACTTCAAAATCACTCTTTGGGTGGAGGGCGGTTGTGGGCACCTGGAGAACCCGGTGGTTGGCGGGATGCATGGAGAAGTGCCATGACATCTTGCGGAAAGCTTCACCCAGCCACGAAGAGAAGGATGGATGCCCCATGACCGGAAGCTTACCTGTGCAGCCGCAAGCCATTATGGGCTCTGGCTGGGTTAACCTTAGTGGTGACGCTGGCTGGACGGTACTACGAGATGTAGAAGAACGGTAGGATTGGATGGGTACCGGCAGTAGCCAGAAGAACTCTTTGGAAGACCTGTTTCATTAGTCCGTCTTCAAACACCATGAAGTGCGAAGACTTAAAAGGAGGAATGATTCTTGCGATGAAAGTCGCAAACCTCTGCAGAGTTAAAGATCTAATCGATTAGCCGTGTCCCCGATTCACGGACAATTTGAGCCTCTGGAACTTGGAAGTATTCGAAATCTCAACACTAAAACTAATGAATTAATTTGAGGGTTTATGACTTCATAATTTGGGAATGAGATATTGGTTGGCGGAACCATCTCAATAACTACCAACAATTGTAGTAATTTGCAAGCAAGTCCTTGTAGTAGGGAAAAATTTGCTTTTCATAAAATGATGAAACTTAGAGCTCCACAGCCAAAATGCATATAGTGATAGTAAGTTTATTATTGTTATTCTTCATGACTTGCCAGCTTATTCAAAAAGCTGACCTACATGGCTGCAACGTCTTATGTTGCGAGGTATATTCGATCGGAGTGAGGCTACGCTCGCGCTTAGCGATTGCCCTTTGAGTCGGATGGACTCGCTTTATCTTCGACGCTTCCGCAGCATTAGTAGTTTATTTCTCATGAGTTGGCCTTGAGCCAAATTTATTCTCTTGTAATAAAGACTCTATATGAGAACCGTGTAATAATATTCAGGTGTGATTGAACTTTGATTACTTTATCGATGTCTTTGTGAGTACCGGCATGATCTTGGGATGAATGCAGAACACGGAGATTTGACCGATTTTGGGTCAGGTCGCTCTGAGAGATGGTATCGAGCACTGCTGACCGTAGGATCGTAACCCCTAGGATCGGAAAGCCATAGGAAGAGACCATTTACTTTTATCCTTATCATTCCGTAATTCTCCCTGTTCATTTCTAACTCCTCTCCGATTTTCAACATTCTAGATGGCGTCGAGTTCACCCAGTTTTGCTACGGAGTTTTGCCAGCCCGATGAGGCGATGCCCTTGGCGAGCTGGTCCAGATGGTGAAGAAGCTAAAGATCGCTCTACCCTCGATCACCGGAAGCCAACTAACGCACTTCCAGCGGACACCGCTACTGAGATTGAAGTGCATATCCAGGAGAACCCGGAGGACACACGGAGCCTATTGACTTTGAGTTCACGAGTTCAAGCTGGATCATCGGAAGGGGCGTGGCGATCTATCGAGCACTTGGACATCTCGAGAGGAGAATCTGAGGCGAGCTCGATCCCTCGGACCTCGCCATGGTTTCTCGCAGAGCAAGGAATGGAGATATCATCCGTACCGTGGAGGACGATTCCACTCTCTCTTACATCCAGGACTTGGAGTGTCTTCTCAGGAGACGGGAGATTCAGACTCGCCGTAACTCGAAGACACACGGAAGCTTTGTTCCATGAACTGGGAACTGGAGGAGAAGGCACGCAGACTTCCTTAACCATGAGGAAGAAGTCGCGGACTTCATGGAGACGATCGACGACACGAAGATGAAGCTTGCGCGATAGAGGAAAAGATGGACTTGGGAGAGGACCTTTTTCCGAGTGGAGATGAAGGACCCCTCGTGAGCAATGATCAGGATTATGAAGGGAGTTCCACTGAAGGAAGCCACAAGAGGAGGCGCCACTGATGAAGACTTTTTAGTCGACCACCATGTTATCTTTTACTTTTTCGTCGATCAGTTAGGCGATATTTTCCTTGATTAGTCATGAGCTTTTGTAATCGAGTTTGAACCATGTTTGAGTGGAATGAATAAATGATTGGTGTGTTTATGTTTGTGCATTCATATGGGTAGTATTATTTCTCATAGACCATTGTTCTATTCTAATTTTCTCATCCACTCCAAAACACGGATGCCTCCAGGCGTGACACGGTTTTCGCGGAGCTCACCCAGCTGCTCCAACAGCGAGAATGCATCGATGCAGCTACTTATTCAGAATCGAACAACAACGCCAACAATCCACCGCCACCACCCTGTGGACAACTTGACTCGATTTACGAGGCTGAATCCGCCATGGTGTTCTCTAGTAGCACCGAGGCGATTGTGGTGATGATTGGCTCCACAAAGTCGGAAGAGAGCTAATCTTTGTTGGATGCTGCGATCTTTGAGAAGGTGCGCTTTGCAGCGCATCAACTTGATGGACCTGCAGCTTCTTGGTGGGAGAACTACACGCCACCTATCCCATTGGAGCCATCACATGGGATCAGTTCAATGAGCCTTCCGCACCGCTCATGTCTCATTTGGAGCCATGAGTGCGAAGAAGCGTGAGTTCCGCAACTTACGCCAAGGGAACCGTCTTGTGGCACGAGACGTTGATGGTCAACAAGCTCGCTCGCTATGCCCCGGATGATGTGGCCACAGATGCATAAGCGGAGAAGTTCCTTGAGGGACTCAATGATGAACTGAGCATGCAGCTTATTGTGGCTACCTTCAACAACTACCGGGAGCTGGTAGACAAGGCCACCATACTTGAAGGCAAGCAGCAGCAGATCGAAAGCATAGCGGAAGTATAGCGGGGAAGCACAACTCGGGAGCTCAGCGAAGCCCGCTATGCACCATACTCGGGAGGCACACCCATCATAACCATGGAGGTCATAACCATGGAGGAAATGGGAACAACCGCAGCCGGGACAACAAGTCAGGCCATGGCAATGGCAATGGAAGCAGTAATGGCAATCAGCACCGTTCTGCCCCTGCTCGAAGGATCTGAGCCACATCACACGCTTCAAGTGCCGGAAGGCGGGGCACTATGCCACCGACTGCCGGAGGCCAAGCGGAGGAATGGAAATGGCAATGGAGGCTCGTGAAGAAGCCCAATCCGTTCCCTCGTGCTCGGGTGAACCACATCGGCGTGGAGGGCGTCTATGATTAGCCGGACAACGTGGTTGGTAAGTTTTATTGAATTCACGTTCAGTTTGGTACTCTTTGATTACGGTGCAACGCATTCATTCATATCAAGGGTAGTTGTGGAAAAATACGGGTTACCCACTAAAACCCTTAGAAGCCCCTTCGCGTCGATTCTGCGGGAGGAGAAATGATGGCAGGCTTAGGCTGTCATGCAACCCTCAACATCGGGAACCATAAATTTCCCGCGGACCTCATAGTGTTGGAAACCCAGACCTTGGATGTAATCCTAGGCATGGATTGGTTGTCAAAGTTTGAAGGAACATAGGCTGTGCCCGCAAGTCTATTCTGCTCACCACCCCGGAGCAGAAAAGGATCAAGTATGTAGCCAGGCACAACCAGATGAAGAATCAGGTGCATTCCCTCACGGGAGTTGTTCAGGAAGAAGTGCCAGTAGTGCAAGACTTTCCCGATGTGTTTCGGAGGAATTACGGGAATGCCACGGACAAGGACATTGAGTTTTGATTGAGTTATTGCGGCACAGCCCCAATATCCAAGAGACCTTATCGGATGCCACGAATGAGTTGAAAGAGATCAAGGATCAAATTAATGAGTTATTGGAGAAAGGATATATTCGTCCAAGCTCATCACCTTGGGGAGCCCAGTTCTTTTGGTAGAGAAGAAGGATGGAAGCTTGAGGATGGTCGTGGACTATCGATGCGTTGAGCGAAGTAACCATCAAGAACAAGTACCCTCTGCCGATGATTAATGATCTGTTTGATCAGCTAGTTGGAGCCAAGGTATTCTCTAAGATCGATCTTGATCGGTATCATCGATTGAAGATCCGTGAAAAGGATATACCCAAAACAGCATTCACTACCAGATATGGTTTATATGAGTATACCGTCATGTCATTTGGATTGACTAATGCTCCTGCCTACTTCATGAATTTGATGAACAAGGTATTTATGGAATATCTGGACAAGTTTGTCGTGGTGTTCATCGATGATATATTGATTTTCTCCAAGAGCGAGGAAGAGCATAAGGAACATTTGCGTCTAGTTCTGGAGAAACTTCAAGAACATCAGTTGTATGCCAAGTTCAGCAAATGTGAATTTTGGTTGAAGGAAGTTGGATTCCTCGGACATGTTATTTCAGGAGAAGGAATAGCAGTTGATCCCGCCAAGGTTGAATCGATCACCGATTGGCGATCACCCACCTCGATCAAGGAGATCCGCAGTTTTCTCGGACTCGCAGGATATTATCGGAGGTTTATTGAGAACTTCTCGAAGATTGCCAAGCCCATGACTGAGCTGTTGAAGAAGGAAGCCAAGTATGTTTGGACGAGGAATGTGAAGCCAGTTTTCAGGAATTGAAGAAAGCGGTTGGTCACAGCCCGATCTTGATTTTGCGGACATACACAAGGAATACCAGGTTTATTGTGGCGCTTCTCGTCAAGGACTCGGAGGAGTACTCATGCAGGAAGGAAAAGTTGTAGCTTATGCCTCCGGACAGCTCGACCTCATAAGATGAATTATGCCACACATGATTTGGAGTTAGCAGCCGTAGTGCATGCACTCAAGACACAGAGACATTTCCTCATCGGAAATCGTTGCGATGTTTACACAGATCACAAGAGCTTGAAGTATATTTTCACGCAGAAGAGTTGAACCTCGAGGCGGAGGAGATGGCTAGAGTTGATAAAGGACTATGACATGAGATTGCATTACCACCCGGTAAGGCTAATGTTATGCAGATGCTTTGAGCCGTAAGAGTTATGTGAATACTCTTACGGCGGGAGGATTACCCAGGAGTTAGTCGATGACCTCGAGATCTCGTTGGAGATAGTTCGAAAGGATTTGTTGCAACTCTGGAAGTTCAGTCCACTTTGGCCGAAAGGATTCGTGAAGCCCAGAAGTCGGACAAGGAAATTGATGAGATTAAGCAAAAGATGAAGGAAGGAAAAACTAAAGGGTTCCGTAAGGATGAACACGGAACTATATGGTTCGAGGATCGTATCTATGTGCCCAATGATCCCGAACTCAGGAAGCTAATTCTACAGGAGGCTCATGATTCACCGTACTCGATTCACCCCGGCAACACCAAGATGTACCTGGATTTGAAGGAAAGTTTACGGTGGACGGTATGAAGAAGGATATTGCCGAGTGCGTAGCGATATCGATGTTTGTCAACAGTAAAGGCGAACATCGAAGCCAGCGAGGTTACTTCAACCTTTGCGATTCCCGATTGGAAATGGGAGAAACTTGGTATGGACTTCATCACAGGATTACCGGGACCCGTTCAGGTTATGATTCTATCTGGGTAGTGGTTGATCGTTTGACCAAGGTAGCTCACTTCATTCCGTGAAGACTACCTATACCAGTGCTAAGTTGGCCAAGATATACATGACCAGGATCGTATGTGCGCATGGAGTTCGAGGAAAATCGTGTCGAGATAGAGGAACGCAGTTTACCTCAAAGTTTTGGAAGCGATTGCATGAAACTTTGGAGTGCAGGCTGGAATTCAGCATGACTTTTCATCCATGAGCAGATGGACGGACCGAGAGTCAACCAGATTACGGAGGACATGTTGAAGCTTGTGTGCTAGACTATGGGTCTAGGTGGGATGATAATCTGCCATACGCAGAGTTCTCATACAACAACAGTTATCAATCCGGTTTGAAGATGGCCCCTTCGAAGCTCTATACGGAAGGAGGTGCGAACACCATTCTTTGTGGGATAGTGTTGGAGATCGATCGCTTTTCGGTTCCGACCTTATCAGGGATTCCGAAGAGAAAGTCAAGCTGATTCGAGACAGGCTCAAGATAGCACAGTCAAGACAGAAGAGTTATGCTGATAGTAAGCGCAAGGAAGTGACTTACGAAGTGGGAGATCGAGCATACCTTCGTGTGTCTCCACTTCGTGGAATCAAGAGGTTTGGTGTCAAGGGAAAGTTAGCACCCTGATTCATTAGCCCCTACAAAATCCTCTAACGTCGTGGAGAGGTTGCATACAAGTTGGAATTGCCGGAAGGATTGTCCGGAGTTCATGATGTCTTCCATGTTTCTTAGCTGAATAAGTGTCATGCCGACATGGCTGATGTTCCATTGAGAGACACAGTGCCCCTAGAGGCCATACAACAGCGGTGATCGACTTACAAGGAGAAACCGTCCGAATTCTCGAGGCTGCAAGCGAGTCACCCCAGACAAGGTCATCAAATTTTGCAAGGTCTTTGTCGAGTCACCACACCGAGGAAGAAGCACACTGGGGGGCGAAGAAGACCTTCTTGAGATCACCGCGCCTATTGCTAGCCAACCCGAATCTCGAGGTGAGATTCATCTTAAATGGTAGGTTTGTAACATCCCAAATTTCCTATTTGGAATGTTTTACAATTACAGCTAAGCATCCTATGCATCTGTTTGAAATTTGAATGCCATTTGAAGTTTCAGAGAATTTTGAGTTTTGAATTTGAATTCAAACTTTGGCAAGTGGGAAACATTTCAAAAACTATGCATGATAAATACTTGATCAAAAGTATGAGAGGAGTAAACATGACACTCCAAAAATATGAGAGGAAAACATTGCTAAAAGTTTTGGATTCAAATCTGAATTTTAATTGAATTTGAAAAAATTGGATTTTTATAAAGTTTGGATTTTGCCTTTGGAAAAATGTTCAAATGAAAGGGAATATTCCCCTGATCATTTTGGTATATATATACCCTATATAAAATATTTATAGTTATTGTTTTATTTCTGTTTTGTTTTATTAAAAATAAATTCAAAAAAGAAAAACCCACCCAGCGCCACTAGGCCCCAGCCCAGCCAGTGTCGTAAACCCCAGCATGCCAGCGCACCGTGCCCATCTGCCAGCCGAGCCGGCCGGCGACCGACCGCACCACCCAGCGCCCGAACTCCCTCCGCGCCGGCCGCCCGCTCGCTCCGCACCCCCCTCTCTCAGCAGCAGGACCCGCCCATCGTCAACCCCGCCCCACGCCACCTCGCCCGCGCCGCAGATCGCGGATCGAAGGATCCGGATCCCGATCCTCCGATCGCCCCGAAGCTAGGCCGAGGCCCCAGCTATTAAGCCCTCGCCCCGCACCCCATTCCCCCCTAGCCCTCGCGGACCCCTCTCCCCTCGACGAGCTCGCGGAGCCGAGTCCCCCCGCCGCCATACTCGTCGCCGTCGCCGCCCTAGCCATCCCCGATCTCCCCCGACTCCACCGAAAGCTTCCCCGAGCTCCCCCGCACCCGGCCGGCTACTCCCCCGACCTCCCCGACGCCCGGAGCCCTCGCCGCACTCGTCGCCGCCGCCGCCGCCGAGCTCCGGTTAGTCGCCGGAATCCCCTCCTCCGTCCGATGCGTGATGGACGGTGTAGATTAGAACCCCGAAGGGGTATTTCTTTTTATAAAAACCGCCCGGTTCGACCGGTTCGTTTACGGTTTATTTAGTTAGGGTTTTTATTTATTAGCCCGGCCCGTTTTAGTTTAACCATTAGGCCCGTTTAGGTTATTTTACGCACAGTGCGTAGTTTAGGCCCATTAGGCCTTTTTTCTTTTATTTTTGTTTTTCTGTTTTAACAGAATAGTTTCTGTTTTGAAAAATTCATATCTTTTATTCTGTTTATTATTTTTAGATGATTCTTTTTTTGCTCGTTTGCAAATTTTCTAAAGTTTCTGTAGAATATATATTTAGCTATGTTAAAATTAATTAAAATGGCCTTATTTTTGTTTTAGTCAGAATAGTAAATCTGCTATAACTTGAGTTAGAAAAATTATTTTATATGATTCTTTTTGTCCCAACTTTGTTTTGTCATTGCCAAACCATAAAAATTAATTTGGGTATTTTAGGATTAATAAAAAATAGTTTTAAGCAGAATCTTGTTAATCCTAATTAATTAACTAGCTCTGTTTTCCTATTATTTTAATTAGTAAATAAATTTATTTTAACATGTGATTGATTATTCTAGGATAGTTTCTGTCACTTTATAGGATGAACTTTTATTTATAATTAATAAAAGTTTTATTTTATTTTCTTAATAGAAATTTGATTAGGCCTAAAAGGAGTTTTATAATAGCTTTTAAATTAATTCTTTTTGCTCCTAGTTGATTAATGAAATCCTTTCTGTTTAGTTAACCTAAAACCATGATTAGGTTATGTTGAGAAAACTTTTATTATATAAAACTACTTTTAGTTATTGTTTGAAGTAGGAAACTTTGAATTGGTTTTCTTTGAGTTTTCCCTTTGGATTTTGCTTTGTAGGTTTTGGTGTGTTACTTTTGTTATGCTATTGTGTTATATGATCCTATGCTATATGCTCATTGTGATTATTGTTTGTCTCGGTAGAGTTTCGAGTCTGAAGCTTGCTACTCTGAATCTTTAGCTTACGAGGATCATCGGCAAAGGCAAGTTTTGATCATGTTATTTTCTATACCTATGTTTTTGTGCATTAGAATTGTCGCCACCCACCATGCATGCAGTAGTTGAAATTTTGAAGTTATTAATCTTGAGTAGTATCATGTGGTAGGATGAACCAATCCCTTCTTACCATGACCCGGAATGAGTAGTTTACTTTGCTATGCTCGTAGACGGGTTTTGTTTGAGTGAAATTCATGAGCAAGATGTGAGAGTCAATGATGATTACAACCCCATGAACTACAATGATCAAGATGGACTTCAAAAATCACTACTGGGTGGAGGACGGTTGACGGGCACCCTGGAGAACCCAGTGGTTGGCCGGGATGCATGGAGAAGTGCCATGACATCTTGCGGAAAGCTTCACCCAGCCACGAAGAGAAGGATGGATGCCCCATGACCGGAAGCTTACCTGTGCAGCCGCAAGCCATTATGGGCTCTGGCTGGGTTAACCTTAGTGGTGGCGCTGGCTGGGCGGTACTACGAGATGTAGAAGAAGGGTAGGATTGGATGGGTACGGCGGTAGCGGAAGAACTCTTTGGAAGACCTGTTTCATTAGTCCGTCTTCAAACACCATGAAGTGCGAAGACTTAAAAGGAGGAATGATTCTTGCGGGAAAGTCGCAAACCTCTGCGAGTTAAAGATCTAATCGATTAGCCGTGTCCCGATTACGGACAATTTGAGCCTCTGGAACTTGGAAGTATTCGAAATCTCAACACTAAAACTAATGAATTAATTTGAGGGTTTATGACTTAATAATTTGGGAATGAGATATTGGTTGGCGGAACCATCTCAATAACTACCAACAATTGTAGTAATTTGCAAGCAAGTCCACTGTAGTAGGGAAAATTTTGCTTTTCGCAAAATGATGAAACTTAGAGCTCCACAGCCAAAATGCATATAGTGATAGTAAGTTTATTAATGTTATTCTTCATGACTTGCCAGCTTATTCAAAAGCTGACCTACATGGCTGCAACGTCTTATGTTGCGGTATATTCCGACCGGGAGTGAGGCTACGCTCGCGCTTGGCGATTGCCCTTTGAGTCGGATGGACTCGCTTTATCTTGGCCTTCCGCAGCATTAATAGTTTATTTCTCATGAGTTGGCCTTGAGCCAAATTTATTCTCTTGTAATAAAGACTCTATATGAGAACCGTGTAATAATATTCAGGTGTGATTGAACTTTGATTACTTTATCGATGTACTGTGAGTACCAGCATGATCTTGGGATGGTACAGACACAGAGATTTGACCGATTTTGGGTCAGGTCGCTACAGTACATATAATCTTCCACCAAATAAACCATATAGTAATCAACTAGAAGATGTAATCAACACTACTAGTCACCCACAAGCACCAATCTATAGTTCCGGTACAAAGATTGAACACAAGAGATGAACTAGGGTTTGAGATGAGATGGTGATGTTGAAGATTTTGATGGAGAGTTCCTTCCCCGAGATGGGAGAGTTATTGGTGATGATGATGACGATGATTTCCCCCTCCGGGAGGGAAGTTCTCTCGGCGAAATCGCTCCGCCGGAGGGCAAAAGTGCTCCTGCCCAATGTAACACCCCGGATGTAACTTTCCATATTTGTAACTCCAACTCTTGCCATTTTCGGCATTGTGATATGATATTCCCTCCATGGTTGGGTTTTTCTTCATTTTGCATTTTGTTCATGTCATGCATCTCATATCATGTCATCATGTGCATCTCATTTGCATACGTGTTCGTCTCATGATTCCGAGCATTTTCCCCGTTGTCCGTTTTGCAATCCGGCACTCCTATGTCCCCCGGCGTCCCCTTTTACATTTTTCCGTGGCGGGTACTAAACTTTCTCGGAATGGACGAGGTTTGTCAAGTGGCCTTGGTATACCACGGTAGACCACCGGTCAAGTTCGGTCATTTGGAGCTCGTTTGGTACTCAGCAGTTAACCGCACTCTTCAAAGGCCTCTTTTAAGTTGCAGCCCAACACCCTCCAAAATAGTCCAATAACCCATCTAAGTCACTTCCATGCTCTCCGTCGTCGGATCACGATCGTGTGGGCAAAAACCGCACCTCATTTGGAGCTTCCTAGCTCCTTCTACCTATAAATATGCATCTCCCCTCAAATCCGGATCAATTCCACCTAACCCTAGCTCGCTCCTGCCACCTCACCGGACACGTCCGGATGGCGCCGGACGCGTCCGCCGCGCCGCGCCGCAGCCAACCAGGGCTGCCACGTAGCCCCGGTCCCCAGCTGCCCGCCCGACCGCGCCCGAGCCCCTTGGGCCAGCCCCAACCCTCCACGCCCGCTCGGCCCGCGCCGCCCGCCGCCGCGTCCGCCGACTCCGCCGCCGTCGCCTCCCTCCGCCTCGCCGCCCGGGCGTCGCGGCCCTCCTCCGCCTCCGCCGCCCAGCGGACCGGGCACCGCGCCGCCCGGCCGCCGAACTCCTCCGTCGCCGCCCTCGGCCGCCCGGCCGGCCGCCGGCCGGCCGGCGCCCTCCTCCGCCCCGGCCTCGCCCTCCTCCGCCCCGGCTTCTCCGGTGCTCCGGCCAGTCCCCCGACTCCGGCGAGCAGCGCCGCCGCATCGGGAATCGCGCGCCAGATCCGATCTGGTCTCGGCCCGGTTGACCTCTTCCCCCCTATTTTTTTTACTCAAGTCTGAAATCTGCAGTTAAATCATTGCATGTTCATCGCATCACATCTTCGCACCCGTAGCTCCGTTTCGTGCGTGTAATATGTCAAAATGTTCGCCTCGAAGAGTAGATCATTTCACCTCATTGCATCATTTTCATTTGAGCTCATATTGATGCCCGAAATGCTGTTAGAAGAGGGCTATGTGATGTTAGTTTACATTTCTTAGAGAACATTCACTTTGTCATTTTGCCATGATTGATGTGTGCACCCTATGATCTTGAGTCCTACATGTGTTTTGTAATATGCCATGCCATCTTTCCAGGGGTGTATTCCATGTATTTTTGTGAACTCTGCGGTGACTAGCACAAGCATGCAAACTAGGCTTCCTGATGTTGCTGATTTCAGCCCCTGTTTTGCTGATATTTTTATGCCATGATTAACTTGATGCTACCGAGAGATCCATGCATATTTTGAGATACTTCAGTAATGATGTTTTGAACATATGGTTATTCTCTATCCATCCATGCCCTTGTTTGCAATTATGTAGTGCCATAGCTTGAGTCAATCGAGCTCTACTTTTGCTATAAAATGTTTCCTGGCAGATTGTTTACATGTTATTCAATTTTGCCAAGGTTGTTGTAGTTGATCCGTGTATGCTATGATGTTGTTCTTGCCATGTATATCTTATATGCCATGTCTTCTTGATGGATGTATGCTTAGTTTATCATGTAATGCTCTGTAGTGAGTGTATCGAGCTCTTAAACATGCCTACTTGTTATCTGTTTTGTCATGCCACATTCTGAATCATTATGAAACTTGCTGTTTTGACATGGGTGCTATCATATTTTCTGATCCTTTTTGGCTTATGGTCAGTAAGGGACTTTTGTTCTATGCTTTGAGTAGATTCATGCCGTGCCTTGTTTTGCTATTATAAGGTCCTGTAGCATGCCGTTTTCTTGCTCTGAACATTGCTTCCTGATGCTGATTTCTGGCATGTTAGTATTTTCTCTAAGTCTGTGAAGCTGATATGTTTTGCACTTTTGCCATGCTTGTTTGGACCTGTTATGATGTGATTTAGCCGTAGCTCAGTGTTCATCTTTTGTCAAGCATCTTGAGTAGATCACTTCCATATACTTTGTTGGTACGTTTAGGTGCAGCAGCTTAATTTCCTGTTGCTTGCTTTATGGCATCATGCTGTTAATGGCAGATTTGTGCCATTCTTGTTTTGCTTGTCATTTGTAAACCGTGCATCCGATTCCGGTGATCTTTATATCGATTTCAGCCGAAATCATCTCATCTTTCCAGCGGCATACTTGGTTTGCCAAGTTGATGCCTGGTTCATCATTTTCCTTCCGATGCGCATCGCATTGCATATCATCTCACATATCATGTCATGTTTTGCATCATGTTGCTTGTGCATTGCACCGTGATTTATTGTGGTTCCTTTGTTTGTTTTCTTGCTTTGGGTAGAGCCGGAGGCGAGTGCGTGAGCGAGGAACCTGTTGAGAACGCTTACGAGGATCAAGCTTTCGACAACTCTGAGAACTTTGCAGGCAAGATGACCATACCCTCGAAATCACTTCTATCTTTGTTATGCTAGATGCTCGCTCTTTTGCTATGCCTATGCTACGATGCCTATCACTTGCTTTATCATGCCTCCCATATTGCTATGTCAAACCTCTAACCATCCTTTCCTAGCAAACCGTTGTTTGGCTATGTTACCGCTTTGCTCAGCCCCTCTTATAGCGTTGCTAGTTGCAGGTGAAGATGAAGTTTTTTCCTTGTTGGAACATGGAGATGTTGTTCCTTGTTGGAACATGTTTACTTGTTGGGGATATCACAATATATATCTGCTATAATTAATGCACCTATATACTTGGTAAAGGGTGGAAGGCTCGGCCTTATGACTGGTGTTTTGTTCCACTCTTGCCACCCTAGTTTCCGTCATACCGGTGTTATGTTCCTTGATTTAGCGTTCCTTACGGTTGGGTGATTTATGGGACCCCTTGACAGTTCGCTTTGAATAAGACTCCTCCGGCAAGGCCCAACTTTGGTTTTACCATTTGCCACCTAAGCCTTTTTCCCCGGGTTTCGCGAGCCGAGGGTCATCTTTATTACCCCCGGGCGGTGCTCCTTGAGTGTTGGTCCAAACTAGAACACCGTCTTGGGACCATTCCTTGGCAACTTGGATTACTTGGTACACTGTGACGCTTAGCTTATCCGGTGTGCCACGAGAGCGAGATATGTGCAGCTCCTATCGGGATTTGTCGGCATAGTCGGGTGGTCTTGCTGGTCTTGTTTTATTCTTTGTCGAAATGTCTTGTAGTCCGGGATTCGAGATTGATCGGGTCTTCGGTAGAAGGAATATCCTTCGTTGACCGTGAGAGCTTATAATGGGCTAAAATTGGGACACCCTGCAGGGTATTATCTTTGAAAGCCGTGCCCGCGGTTATGAGGCAGATGGGAATTTGTTAATGTCGGTTGTAGAAAACCGAAGTTGACCTTAATTAAAATACACATCAACGCGTGTGTAACCGTGATGGTCTCTTCTCGGCGGAGTCGGGAAGTGAACTGGTGTTGGAGTAATGTTTGGCGTAAGTAGTTCAGGATCACTTCTTGATCGCAACTAGCTTCACGACCGTGCCTTGCTTCTCTTCTCGCTCTCTTTTGCGAATGTAGCCACCATATATGCTAGTCGCTTGCTGCAGCTCCACCTCACAACTCTGTCCTTCCTATAAGCTTAAATAGTCTTGATCTCGCGGGTGTGAGATTGCTGAGTCCCGTGACTCACAGATTCTACCGAAACGTTGCAGGTGCCGGCGATGCGGTGCAGGTGGCGCAACCGAGCTCAAGTGGGAGTTCGACGAGGCGTGGTCGTTACTATGTGTCTTTTCACGATGATCGGTAGTGGAGCCAGTTGGGACGATCGGGGATCTGTGTAGCATTTGGGGTATCTTCTTTTATTTTGGTTCCGTAGTTGGACCTTTAGTGTAATATGAATGATGGATGTTTATTTATGTTGTGTGAAGTGGCATTTGTAAGCCAACTATGTATCTCTTTCCTTATGTATTACATGGGTTGTGTGAAGATTACCTCACTTGCGACATTGCTTTCAATGCGGTTATGCCTCTAAGTCGTGCCGACACGTGGGAGATATAGCCGCATCGAGGCGTTACAAGTTGGTAATCGAGCCTTCCCGACTTAGGAGCCCCAGCTTGATTGTTTCTTTGGCGTTGTTGAGTCTAGAACAAAATGTTTTGAGTCTTAGGATTATATATATCGAGAGTAGGATTCTTTTTACTCCCCAGTCCCTTCATCGCTCTGGTGAGGTCTCCTGACGTAGAAGTTTTGACTCTCCTCTCCTCAAATTTCACTAAAAGAAATTTTAGGATCACGCGGGTATCTTGGAATTATTCCGATGGTTTTGTGACGAGAACATTGTTCTTGGTGCTGAAGGAAATATGCCCTAGAGGCAATAATAAAGTTATTATTTATTTCCTTAGATCATGATAAATGTTAGCAATCGCCGCATTTTATGATTATGAAATATGGCAGATGGATGTCAAAACTGCATTTCTGAATGGATTTCTGGAAGAAGAGTTGTATATGATTAAACCGGAAGGTTTTGTCGATCCTAAGGGAGCTAACAAAGTGTGCAAGCTCCAACGATCAATCTATGGTCTGGTGCAAGCCTCTCGGAGTTGGAATAAACGCTTTGATAGTGTGATCAAAGCATATGGTTTTATCTGAGACTTTTGGAGAAGCTTTGTATTTACAAGAAAGTGAGTGGGAGCTCTGTAGCATTTCTAATATTATATGTGGACGACATATTGTTAATTGGAAATGATATAGAATTTCTGGATAGCATAAAAGGATACTTGAATAAAAGTTTTTCAATGAAGGACCTCGGTGAAGCTGCTTACATATTGGGCATCAAGATCTATAGAGATAGATCAAGACGCTTGATTGGACTTTCACAATGCACATACCTTGATAAAGTCTTGAAAAAGTTCAATATGGATCATGCAAAGAAAGGGTTCTTGCCTGTATTACAAGGTGTAAGATTGAGTCAGACTCAATGCCCGACCACTGCAGAAGATAGAGGAAAAATGAAAGGAGTTCCCTATGCTTCAGCCATAGGCTCTATCATGTATGCAATCTTGTGTACCGGACCTGATGTGTGCCTTGCTATTAGCTTAGCAGGGAGGTACCAAAGTAATCCGAGTGGATCTTTGGACAGCGGTCAAGAATATCATGAAATACGAAAAGGACTAAGGATATGTTTCTCGTTTATGGAGGTGACAAAGAGCTTGTCGTAAAGGGTTACGTCGATGCAAGCTTTGACACTGATCGAACGATTCTAAATCGCAAACCGGATACGTATTTTTATTAAACGGTGGAGCTGTAAGTTGGTGCAGTTCTAAACAAAGCGTCGTGGCGGGATCTACATGTGAAGCGGAGTACATAGCTGCTTCGGAAGCAGCAAATGAAGGAGTCTAGATGAAGGAGTTCATTTCCGATCTAGGTGTTATACCTAGTGCATCGGGACCAATGAAGATCTTCTGTGACAATACTGGTTCAATTGCCTTGGCAAAGGAATCCAGATTTCACAAGAGGACCAACCACATCAAGAGATGCTTCAATTCCATTCGGGACCAAGTCCAAGTGGGAGACATAGAGATTTGCAAGATACATACGGATCTGAATGTTGCAGATCCGTTGACTAAGCCTCTCTCACGAGCAAAACATGATCAGCAACAAGACTCCATGGGTGTGAGAATCATTACTGTGTAATCTAGATTATTGACTCTAGTGCAAGTGGGAGACTGAAGGAAATATGCCCTAGAGGCAATAATAAAGTTATTATTTATTTCCTTAGATCATGATAAATGTTTATTATTCATGCTAGAATTGTATTAACGGAAACATAAATACATGTGTGAATACATAAACAAGCAGAATGTCACTAGTATGCCTCTACTTGACTAGCTCGTTAATCGAAGATGGTTATGTTTCCTAACCATAGACATGAGTTGTCATTTGATTAACGGGATCACATCATTAGGAGAATGATGTGATTGACTTGACCCATTCCGTTAGCTTAGCACTTGATCGTTTAGTATGTTGCTATTGCTTTCTTCATGACTTATACAAAGTTCACGCAACTATGAGATTATGCAACTCCGTTTACGGAGGAACACTTTGTGTGCTACCAAGCGTCACAACGAGCTGGGTGATTATAAAGGTACTCTCAGGTGTCTCCAAAAGTATATGTTGAGTTGGCATAATTGAGATTAGGTTTTGTCACTCCGATTGTCGGAGAGGTATCTCTGGGCCTTCTCGGTAATACTCATCACCTAAGCCTTGCAAGCATTGTAACTAATGAGTTAGTTATGAAATGATGTATTACGAGCGAGTAAAGAGACTTGCGATAGCGAGATTGAACTAGGTATTGGATACCGACGATCGAATCTCGGGCAAGTAACATACCGATGACAAAGGAACAACGTATGTTGTTATGCGGTTTGACGATAAAGATCTTCGAGAAAATGTAGGAACCAATATGAACATCCAGGTTCCACTATTGGTTATTGACCGAGAATAGTTCTAGGTCATGTCTACATAGTTCTCGAACCCGTAGGGTCCGCACGCTTAACGTTACGATGACAATTTTATGAGTATTGATGTACGAAGTTTTTTGAGTCCGGATGTGATCACGGACATGACGAGGAGTCTCGAAATGGTTGAGACATAAAGATTGATATATTGGAAGCCTATGTTTGGACTTGAATAGTTCGGGTGAAATCGATTTCTTAGGAACACCGGGGTTACGGAACCCTCCGGGGTTAATGGGCCTTAGTGGGCCATGAGGGAGAAGAGGAGGGCGGCCGGGGCAGGGCGCGCCCCCCCCTAGTCCGAATAGGACAAGGAGAGGAGGCGGCCCCTCTCTCTTCCCTCCCCAAGTCCTAATCCAACTAGGAAGGGGGAGTCCTACTCGGTGGGAGTAGGACTCCTCGCGCGCCTCCTCCTAGGGCGGCCGCACCCCTTGCTCCTTTATATCGGGGCAGGGGCACCCTAGAAGACACAAGTTGATCTACGGATCGTTCCTTAGCCGTGTCGGTGCCCCCTCCACCATATTCCACCTCGGTCATATCGTCGCGGAGCTTAGGCGAAGCCTGCGCTGGTGGAGCATCATCATCGTCACCACGCCGTCGTCTTGCGGTACTCATCCCGACACCCTGCTGGATCGGAGTTCGGGGATCGTCATCGAGCTGAACGTGTGTTGAACAAGGAGGTGCCGTACGTTCGGCACTTGGATCGGTCGGATCGTGAAGGCGTCGACTACATCAACAGCGTTGTCATAGCGCTTCCGCTTTCGGTCACGACAGTGCGTGGACACACTCTCCTCTCGTTGCTATGCCATCACCATGATCTTGCGTGTGCGTAGGAATTTTTTGAAATTACTCGTTCCCCAACCGTGGCATCCGAGCCTGGTTTTATGCGTTGATGTCATATGCGAGTAGAACACAAGTGAGTTGTGGGCGATATAAGTCATCTTGCTTACCAGCATGTCATACTTTGGTTCAGCGGTATTGTGAGATGAAGCGGCCGGACCGACATTACGCGTCGCTTACGCGAGACTGGTTTCACCGCTTGAGCACTTTCGTTGCTTAAAGGTGGTGGCGGGTGTCTGTTTCTCTCACTTTAGTTGAACGAGTGTGGCTACGCCCGGTCCTTGCGAAGGTTAAAACTGCACCAACTTGACAAACTATCGTTGTGGTTTTGATGCGTAGGTAAAACGGTTCTTGCTCAGCCCGTAGCAGCCACGTAAAACTTGCAACAACAAAGTAGAGGACGTCTAACTTGTTTTTGCAGGGCATGTTGTGATGTGATATGGTCAAGGCGTGATGCTATATTTTATTGTATGAGATGATCATGTTTTGTAACCAAGTTATCGCAATGGCGGCAGGAGCCATATGGTTGTCGCTTTATTGTATGATATGCAAGCGCCATGTAATTGCTTTACTTTGTCACTAAGCGGTAGCGATAGTCGTAGAAGCAATAGTTGGAGAGGCGACAACGATGCTACGATGGAGATCAAGGTGTCGCGCGGTGACGATGGTGATCATGATGGTGCTTGGAGATGGAATCACAAGCACAAGATGATGATGGCCATATCATATCACTTATATTGATTGCATGTGATGTTTATCCTTTATGCATCTTATTTTGCTTTGATTGACGGTAGCATTATAAGATGATCTCTCACTAAAATTATCAAGAAGTGTTCTCCCTGAGTATGCACCGTTGCTAAAAGTTAGTAGTGCCCAGACACCACGTGATGATCGGGTGTGATAAGCTCTACGTCCATCTACAACGGGTGCAAGCCAGTTTTGCACACGCGGAATACTCAGGTTAAACTTGACGAGCCTAGCATATGCAGATATGGCCTCGGAACACGGAGACCGAAAGGTCGAGCGTGAATCATATAGTAGATATGATCAACATAATGATGTTCACCATTGAAAACTACTCCATTTCACGTGATGATCGGTTATGGTTTAGTTGATTTGGATCACGTGTTCACTTAGATGACTAGAGAGATGTCTGTCTAAGTGGGAGTTCTTCAATAATATGATTAATTGAACTTAAAATTATCATGAACTTAGCTTTTGATAGTATTTTGCTTATCTATGTTTGTTGTAGATAGATGGCTCGTCTTTGTTGTTCCATTGAATTTTAATCGTTCCTTGAGAAAGCAAAGTTGAAAGATGATGGTAGCAATTACGGACTGGATCCGTAACTTGAGGATTATCCTCATTGCTGCACAGAAGAATTACGTCTGGAAGCACCGCTGGGTGCAGAGCCTGCTTTGTAGAACAGCGAGAAGTTGTGAACATCTGGCGAGCAAAGCGATGACTACTCCATAGTTGAGTGTGCCATGCTTTACGGCTTAGAACCGGGTCTTCAACGGCGTTTTGAGCGTCATGGGGCATATGAGATGTTCCAGGAGTTGAAGTTAATATTTCAAGCAAATGCCGGATTGAGAGATATGAAGTCTCCAATAAGTTCTATAGCTGCAAGATGGAGGAGAATAGTTACATCGGTGAGCACATACTCAAAATGTGCGGGTATAATAATCACTTGATTCAAGCTGGGAGTTAATCTTCCGGATGATAGTGTCATTGATGAATTCTCCAATCACGCCACCAAGCTACAAGAGCTTCGTGATGAACTATAATATGCAAGGGATGAACAAGACACTTCCGAGCTCTTCGCAATGCTAAAAGCTGCGGAGGTAGAAATCAGAAGGAGCATCAAGTGTTGATGGTCAACAAGACCACTAGTTTCAAGAAAAGGGCAAAGGAAAGAAGAAGGGAACTTTAAGAAGAACAACAAGAAAGTTGCTGCTCAAGAAAAGAAACCCAAATCTGGACCTAAGCCTGAAACTGAGTGCTTCTCTTGCAAGCAAGCTGGTCCTTTGGAAGCGGAATTGCCCCAAATATTTGGCGGATAAGAAGGATGGCAAAGTGAACAAAGGTATATGTGATATACATGTTATTGATGTGTACCTTACTAGAGCTCGTAGTAGCACTGGTATTTGATACTGGTTACATTGCTAATATTTGCAACTCGAAGCAGGGACTACGGAATAAGCGAGCACGGCAAAGGGCGAGGTGACGATGGCGTGGGAAGCGGTTCCAAAGTCAATGTGATCGCGGTCGGCACGCTATTTCTACATCTACCTTGAGGATTAGTTTTACACCTAAATAATTGTTATTTAGTGCGGCGTTGAGCATGAACATTATATCTAGATCTTGTTTAATGTGAGACGGTTATTCATTTAAATCAGAGAATAATGGTTGTTCTATTTATATGAGTAATATCTTTTATGGTCATGCACCCTTGAAGAGTGGTCTATTCTTATTGAATCTCGACAGTAGTGATACACATATTCATAATGTCGAAGCCAAAAGATGCAGAGTTGATAATGATAGTGCAACTTATTTGTGGCACTGCCGTTTAGGTCATATCGGTGTAAAGCGCATGAAGAAACTCCATACAGATGGACTTTTGGAACAACTTGATTATGAATCACTTGGTACTTGCGAACCGTGCCTCATGACACCGTTCTCCGGTTGTATGGAGAGAGCAACAGATTTGTTGGAAATCATACATACAGATGTATGTGGTCCGATGAATGTTGAAGCTCGTGGCGGATATCGTTATTTTCTCACCTTCACAGATGATTTAAGCAGATACGGGTATATCTACTTGATGAAGCATAAATCTGAAACATTTGAAAAGTTCAAAGAATTTCAGAGTGAAGTTGAAAATCATCGTAACAAGAAAATAAAGTTTCTACGATCTGATCGTGGAGGAGAATATTTGAGTTCTGAGTTTGGTCTACATTTGAAGTAATGCGGAATAGTTTAGCAACTCACGCCACCGGAACACCATAGCGTAATGGTGTGTCGAGCGTCGTAATCGTACTTTACTAGATATGGTGCGATCTATGATGTCTATTTACGATTTACCGCTATCGTTTTGGGGTTATGCTTTAGAGACAGCCGCATTCACGTTAAATAGGACACCATCAAAATCCGTTGAGACGACACCTTATGAACTATGGTTTGGCAAGAAACCAAAGTTGTCGTTTCTGAAAGTTTAGGGTTGCGATGCTTATGTGAAAAAGCTTCAACCTGATAAGCTTGAACCCAAATCGAAAAAATGTGTCTTCATAGGATACCCAAAGGAGACAATTGGGTATACCTTCTATCACAGATCCGAAGGCAAGACATTCGTTGCTAAGAATGGATCCTTTCTAGAGAAGGAGTTTCTCTCGAAAGAAGTGAGTGGGAGGAAAGTAGAACTTGATGAGGTAACAGTACCAGCTCCCTTATTGGAAAGTAGTTCATCACGAAATCGTTTCTGTGACACCTACACCATTAGTGAGGAAGTTAATGATGATGATCATGAAACTTCAGATCAAGTTATTCTGAACCGTAGATCAACCAGAATAAAAACCGCACCGAGTGGTACGGTAATCCTATTTCGGAAGTCATGCTACTAGATCATGGTGAACCTACGAACTATGAAGAAGCGATGGTGAGCCCAGATTCGCAAAATGGCTTGAAGCCATGAAATCTGAGATGGGATCCATGTATGAGAACAAAGTGTGGACTTTGGTTGACTTGCACGATGGTCGGCAAGCAATAGAGAATAAATGGATTTTCAAGAAGAAGACGGACGACGGTAATATTATTGTTTACAAAGCTCGACTTGTTGCAAAAGGTTTTCGACAAGTTCAAGGAGTTGACTACGATGAGACCTTCTCACCCGTAGCGATGCCTAAGTCTGTCCGAATCATGTTAGCAATCGCGCATTTTATGATTATGAAATATGGCGATGGATGTCAAAACTGCATTTCTGAATGGATTTACGGAAGAAGAGTTGTATATGATGAAACTGGAAGGTTTTGTCGATCCTAAGGAGCTAACAAAGTGTGCAAGCTCCAACGATCAATCTATGGTCTGGTGCAAGCCTCTCGGAGTTGGAATAAGCGCTTTGATAGTGTGATCAAAGCATATGGTTTTATCTGAGACTTTTGGAGAAGCTTTGTATTTACAAGAAAGTGAGTGGGAGCTCTGTAGCATTTCTAATATTATATGTGGACGACATATTGTTAATTGGAAATGATATAGAATTTCTGGATAGCATAAAGGATACTTGAATAAAAGTTTTTCAATGAAGGACCTCGGTGAAGCTGCTTACATATTGGGCATCAAGATCTATAGAGATAGATCAAGGCGCTTGATTGGACTTTCACAATGCACATACCTTGATAAAGTCTTGAAAAAGTTCAATATGGATCATGCAAAGAAAGGGTTCTTGCACTGTATTACAAGGTGTAAGATTGAGTCGGACTCAATGCCGACCACTGCAGAAGATAGAGGAAAAATGAAAGGAGTTCCTATGCTTCAGCCATAGGCTCTATCATGTATGCAATGCTTGTACCGGACTGATGTGTGCCTTGCTATTAGCTTAGCAGGAGGTACCAAAGTAATCCAGAGTGGATCATGGACAGCGGTCAAGAATATCCTAAAATACGAAAAGGACTAAGGATATGTTTCTCGTTTATGGAGGTGACAAAGAGCTTGTCGTAAAGGGTTACGTCGATGCAAGCTTTGACACCGATCCGGACGATTCTAAATCGCAAACCGGATCGTATTTTTATTAAGCGGTGGAGCTGTAAGTTGGTGCAGTTCTAAACAAAGCGTCGTGGCGGGATCTACATGTGAAGCGGAGTACATAGCTGCTTCGAAGCAGCAAATGAAGGAGTCTAGATGAAGGAGTTCATTTCCGATCTAGGTGTTATACCTAGTGCATCGGGACCAATGAAGATCTTCTGTGACAATCTTGGTGCAATTGCCTTGGCAAAGGAATCCAGATTTCACAAGAGGACCAACCACATCAAGAGATGCTTCAATTCCATTGGGACCAAGTCCAAGTGGGAGACATAGAGATTTGCAAGATACATACGGATCTGAATGTTGCAGATCCGTTGACTAAGCCTCTCTCACGAGCAAAACATGATCAGCACCAAGACTCCATGGGTGTGAGAATCATTCTTGTGTAATCTAGATTATTGACTCTAGTGCAAGTGGGAGGATGAAGGAAATATGCCCTAGAGGCAATAATAAAGTTATTATTTATTTCCTTATATCATGATAAATGTTTATTATTCATGCTATAATTGTATTAACGGAAACATAAATACATGTGTGAATACATAAACAAAGCAGAATGTCACTAGTATGCCTCTACTTGACTAGCTCGTTAATCGAAGATGGTTATGTTTCCTAACCATAGACATGAGTTGTCATTTGATTAACGGGATCACATCATTAGGAGAATGATGTGATTGACTTGACCCATTCCGTTAGCTTAGCACTTGATCGTTTAGTATGTTGCTATTGCTTTCTTCATGACTTATACAAAGTTCCTGCAACTATGAGATTATGCAACTCCGTTTACGGAGGAACACTTTGTGTGCTACCAAAGCGTCTGGCGAATCGGGTGATTATAAAGGTACTCTCAGGTGTCTCCAAAAGTATATGTTGAGTTGGCATAATTGAGATTAGGTTTTGTCACTCCGATTGTCGGAGAGGTATCTCGGGCCTTCTCGGTAATACTCATCACCTAAGCCTTGCAAGCATTGTAACTAATGAGTTAGTTATGAAATGATGTATTACGTGAGCGAGTAAAGAGACTTGCGATAGCGAGATTGAACTAGGTATTGGATACCGACGATCGAATCTCGGGCAAGTAACATACCGATGACAAAGGAACAACGTATGTTGTTATGCGGTTTGACCGATAAAGATCTTCGAGAAAATGTAGGAACCAATATGAACATCCAGGTTCCACTGTTGGTTATTGACCGAGAATAGTTCTAGGTCATGTCTACATAGTTCTCGAACCCGTAGGGTCCTTGCACGCTTAACGTTACGATGACAATTTTATGAGTATTGATGTACGAAGTTTGTTCGAGTCCCGGATGTGATCACGGACATGACGAGGAGTCTCGAAATGGTCGAGACATAAAGATTGATATATTGGAAGCCTATGTTTGGACTTGAATAGTTCGGGTGAAATCGGGATTTTAGGAACACCGGGGTTACTGGAACCCTCCGGGGTTAATGGGCCTTAGTGGGCCATGAGGGAGAAGAGGAGGGCGGCCAGGGCAGGGCGCGCCCCCTCCCCTAGTCCGAATAGGACAGGAGAGGCGGCGCCCCTTCCTCTTTCCCTCCCCCAAGTCCTAATCCAACTAGGAAAAGGGGGGAGTCCTACTCCCGGTGGGAGTAGGACTCCTCCGGCGCGCCTCCTCCTAGGGCCGGCCGCACCCCCCCTTGCTCCTTTATATACGGGGGCAGGGGGGCACCCTAGAAGACACAAGTTGATCTACGGATCGTTCCTTAGCCGTGTGCGGTGCCCCCCTCCACCATATTCCACCTCGGTCATATCGTCGTGGAGCTTAGGCGAAGCCCTGCGCTGGTGGAGCATCATCATCGTCACCACGCCGTCGTGCTGACGGTACTCATCCCCGACACCCTGCTGGATCGGAGTTCGGGGATCGTCATCGAGCTGAACGTGTGCTGAACACGGAGGTGCCGTACGTTCGGCACTTGGATCGGTCGGATCGTGAAGACGTACGACTACATCAACCGCGTTGTCATAACGCTTCCGCTTTCGGTCTCACAGTGCGTGGACACACTCTCCCTCTCGTTGCTATGCCATCACCATGATCTTGCGTGTGCGTAGGATTTTTTTTTGAAATTACTACGTTCCCCAACAGGTGCCTCCTGACATTTAGGGGTTGTGGCAGTGTCCCGGGGTGTTGAACTCCGAGGTGTTGTCGTCACAATTTTATCGTTGCAGTTCTGAAATACCTGAGTTTTGCCGACATCGAAATCTCTTTTATGCAGTTGTTGGTGAGATAACCCCAATAACTTGAAGATTGAGGCGAGCTCGGGAGTATTGCCATGACTCGTATAACGGATGCTTTTCGAAGGTCGAGGTACACGATTTCCGAAGGTTTCTTGGTTATGTGTTGACGGATGGATACAGCTGGATCTAGGTATTGTTAGTTTGGGTGATATATTTTGTTTCCCCTGTATCTCCAACACCAGATTTCATAACCAGAAAGTTTCAGGAGTTTATAGGTGGGATTCAAGTAGCTCCTAGCATTACTTCCCGCAGATATTTGGTTTGCGATTGGGTAATCCTTACCACTTATTTGTTCCAGTCGTACCTTGTTTTTTTTCATCATCAACCTTTAATCAAGTGGCTTCTCACCTTAATGGACGTGTGATGTTAACTTTGGAATTCATTCGTTCATCCTTGTTTGAATGTTTATTGTGAAGACTATATGTTGCAATTTCTATCCGTTGATTCAACTTGTCTATCTGTCTATCAAGTGCTAACGGATGTCACCCTCTTCAGGATGGCTCCGCCAACGCGTCTGAATCCGGAACGCAATGAAGGGAGTCAGTCGAACCCTCCACCTCCACCTCCTCCTCCGGAGGCATGGCAAGCTATCATGGCAGCCACCAATGCCAATGCTCAGATGATTTTGCAACTCTGGCAAGAGCGTACCCAAGGGCAAGGCAATCAAGGAAATCAAGGCCAAGGCAACAACCAGCCGCACTTTGCTACCCTCGATCGGTTCCTCGCTAATCAGCCGAAGTCTTTCGGTTTACGTGTCGAGGCCCCTTGGCCTTGACGATTGGCTGGTGGACATCTGCAAACATTTTGAATGTAGCAATGTCGGACACGAGGATTTTGTCAAGTTTGCTTCGTTTCAACTCAAGGACCAAGCTGCTGAGTGGTTCCAGCAATACAAAGATTCCAGAGGAGGTCGTGTCATTACAGGATGAGTTCCGCCGAGACTTGAGCTCACCACATTCGAAAAGTGTTGTTGAGAGCAAGCGTGAGGAGTTCCGCAATCTCAAGCAAGGCAACATGTCGTGTATCAATACAATATCCAGTTCAGAAACTCGCTTAAACCGCTAAGCAAGGCGTCCACGATGAAAAGAGTATGATCTATCAATTGGAGGTGGTCTCAGAGAGGATCTGCAATTAGCTCTTGTGCTTTTGAGCGAGAAAAGTATGATGAATTCTACAACATGGCCATGAAGCAAGAAGTTGCCCAGCTCAAATGTGAGGCTTCTAAGAAGAGAATCGGGGATGCAGTTCAGTCTTCTTCTTCCTCTCAAGTGGCAGCTAAGCAGCAGAAGTTCTACCTTCCACCTCCTCCGCTGTCGGCCTTATCAGTGAGAAGAACTCAGGTGGTCGTGGATCTTCCCACCCGCCCAACCCAGGCTATCGAGAACAAGTCAAATTCTCAAGCTCCAAGGTCAAATGCTCCTTACCACCGTCTGCTCTCAGAGGTGACTTGCAACAAGTGTCAGCAGAAAGGTCACTATGCGAACAAGTGCTTCAACCAGAGGCGCCTTCCGCCACCTCCTCCGGTGAAATCTTCCAGCAATGCAGTGGTCAAGCATAATCCAAAGTCTGCAAAGGTGAATATGATGAATGCAGCTCAAGCGGAGGAATCTACTGATGTGATAATGGGTAATCTCTCAGTTAATGATATTCCTGCAAAAGTTTATTTGATACCGGTGCATCGCATTGTTTCATGTCTAGATCATTTGTTGCAAAGCATGATTTCATTTCGGAAATGTTGGAAAAACCCTTGGGAGTTGTTTCTCCAACCTCTTCTATGAGGGCTACCACAAGGATTCCGGATGTTTCTATCAAGATGGGCAACTATAGATTTCTGTCTAAACCATTTGTCCTTGGTGACTCGGATATTGATCTTATTCTCGGGATGGACTGGCTTTATCAGCATAAAGCTCAGCTTGATTGTGCTGCCAGGGAAATTCAATTGACTCACTCTTCTAATGATGTGATCATCTTGTTGGAAATATGCCCTAGAGGCAATAATAAAAGCATTATTATTATATTTCCTTGTTCATGATAATTGTCTTTTATTCATGCTATAACTGTATTATACGGAAATCGTAATACACGTGTGAATACATAGACTACAATCGTCCTAGTAAGCCTCTAGTTGACTAGCTCGTTGGTCAACAGATAGTCATGGTTTCGACTATGGACATCGATATCATTGATAAGCGGGATCACGTCATTAGGAGAATGGCGTGATGGACAAGACAATCCTAAGCATAGCACAAAGATCGTGTAGTTCGTTTTGCTAGAGCTTTTCCAATGTCAAGTATCTCTTCCTTAGACCATGAGATCGTGCAATTCCGGATACCGTAGGAGTGCTTTGGGTGTATCAAGCGTCACAGCGTATGGGTGACTATAAAGGTGCACTACAGGTATCTCGAAAGTGACCATTGGGTTGACACGGATCGAGGATGGATTTGTCACTCCGTATTACGGAGAGGTATCTTGGGCCCACTCGGTAATGCATCATCATAATGAGCTCAAAGTGATCAAGTGTCGGTCACGGGATCATGCATTGCGATACGAGTAAAGTGACTTGCGATAACGAGACTAAGCGAGGTATTGGGATACCGACGATCGAGTCTCGGGCAAGTAACATACCGTCGACAAAGGGAATAGAATACGGGGTTGCTGAACCCTTGACATCGTGGTTCATCCGATGACAACATCGAGGAACATGTGGGAGCCAACATGGGTATCCAGATCCGCTGTTGGTTATTGACTTGAGGAGTCTCGGTCATATCGCATGTCTCCCGAACCCGTAGGGTCTACACATAAGGTTCGGTGGCGCTAGGGTTAATAGGAAGACAAGTATGTGATTACCGAATGTTGTTTGGAGTCCGGATGAGATCCCGGACGTCACGAGGAGTTCGGAATGGTCGGAGGTAAAGATTTATATATGGAAAGTGGTTAAGCGGACTCAGGAAAGTTTGGGGTATCTGGGTAATGTCTGGGCCACCGGAGAGTTCGGAGGTCCACGGGAGGGGCCCCCTCCGGGGGGCCACATGGGCTAAGTGGGAGGGAGCCAGCCCTGGTGGGCTGGGCGCACCTCCCCCTTAGGCCCATGCGGCTAGGGCATGGGAGGGAAACCTAAAGGGCGCCCCCCTAGCTTGGGGGGCAAGCCACCCTCCCCTCCTCCCCTTTGGCCGCCGCCCCCATCTAGGGTTTCCCCTAGATGGCCGGCCCCCCTTTGCCCTCTCCTCCTATAAATAGAGGGGTGGGGGAGAGGGCTGCCAACACCATTGAAGGCGCAGCCCCTCCCCTCCCCAACTCCTCTCTTTCTCCGTGTGAGCTTGGCGAAGCCCTGGGAGAACCTCTCAGACAAATTGCACCACGCCGTCGTGCTGCCATTGGAGTTGTCTTCCTCAACCTCTCCTTCATCCTTGCTGGATCAAGGCGGAGGAGACGCCATCGTCCCGTACGTGTGTTGAACACGGAGGTGCTGTCCTTTCAGCACTTTGGTCATCGGTGATCGGAATCACGTTGGGAACGTCTTCATCATCACCACTCCCTCAATCGCTTCCGTACTCGATCTACAAGTGGTATGTAGATGCAAACTCTCTCTCGTGACTCGTTGCTTAGTAGAACTCATAGATGGATCTTGGTGAAACCGTAGGAAAAATTTTAATTTTCTGCAGCGTCCCCAACTAACAGTGGCATCATGAGCTAGGTCTATCGTAGTTCTCTTTGCACGAGTAGAACACAATTTTGTTGTGGGCGTGGATCTTGTCAACTTACTTGCCGTTACTAGTCGTTTCTTGCTTCCGCGGTATTGTGGGATGAAGCGGCCGGACCAACCTTACGTACTCTTCGTGAGACCGGTTCCACCGACTAACATGCACTAGTTGCATAAGGTGGCTGGCGGGTGTCTGTCTCTCCTACTTTAGTTGGGGCGGATTCGATGAACAGGGTCCTTATGAAGGGTAAATAGAAGTTGACAAGATCACGTTGTGGTTATTCGTAGGTAAGAAAGCGTTCTTGCTAGAACCCAATTGCAGCCACGTAAAAGATGCAACAACATTAGAGGGCGTCTAACTTGTTTTTGCAGCAATTGTCATGTGACGTGATATGGCCAAGTTGTGATGAATGATGATATATTGTGATGTATGAGATCATGTTCTTGTAATAGGAATCACGACTTGCATGTCGATGAGTATGACAACGGCAGGAGCCATAGGAGTTGTCTTTATTTTGTATGACCTGCGTGTCATTGAAGAGCGCCATGTAATCTACTTTACTTTATTGCTAAACGCGTTAGTCATAGAAGTAGAAGTAGTCGTTGGCGTGACAACTTCATGGAACACAATGATGGAGATCATGATGATGGAGATCATGGTGTCATGCGGTGACAGGATGATCATGGAGCCCGAAGATGAAGATCAAGGAGCTATATGATATTGGCCATATCATGTCACTACTTTATAATTGCATGTGATGTTTATTATGATTATACATCTTGTTTACTTAGAACGACGGTAGTAAATAAGATGATCCCTTAGAACAATTTCAAGAAGTGTTCTCCCTAAGCGTGCACCGTTGCTACAGTTCGTCGCTTCTAAGCACCACGTGTTAATCATGTGTGATGGATTCTTACGTTCACATACAGCGGGTGTAAGCAAGATTTACACACGCGAAACACTTAGGGTTAACTTGCGAGCCTAGCATGTACAGACATGGCCTCGGAACACGGAGACCGAAAGGTCGAACACGAGTCGTATGGAAGATCGATCAACATGAGAATGTTCACCGACGCAGACTAGTCCGTCTCACGTGTTGATCGGACACGGCCTAGTCGACTCGGATCGTGTAACACTTAGATGACTAGAGGATGTCTAATCTGGTGGGAGTTCATTGTAATAATTTGATTAGATGAACTTAATTATCATGAACTTAGTCTAAAACTTTTGAATGATATGTCTTGTAGATCAAATGGCCAGCGCTCATGTCAACTTGAACTTCAACGCGTTCCTAGAAAACCAAGCTGAAAGATGACGGCAGCAACTATACGGACTGGGTCCGGAACACGAGATCATCCTCATAGCTGCCCGAAACAATCGTCCTAGAAGGACCGCTAGGTGGCGCTCCGTCCCGAAGAACCAAGACATTATGAATGCTTGGCGGTCTCGTCTTGATGATTACTCCCTCGTTCGGTGCGGCATGCTTTACAGACTTAGAACCGGGGCTCCAAAAGCGTTTTGAGCACCACGGAGCATATGAGATGTTGAAGAGCTGAAACTTGTTTTCCAAGCTCACGCCGGGTCGAGAGATATGACATCTCCGACAAGTTCTATAGTTGTAAGATGGAGGAAAACAGTTACATCGGTGAGCACATTACGAAGATATGCAGGTTGCACAACAAAGTATGATTGACTGAATATTAACCTCCACGATGAGGCGGTCATTGACAGAATCCTCGATCGCTCCCACCAAGCTACAAGAGCTTTGTGATGAACTACAACATGCAGGGATGGTAAAGACCATTCTGAAGTGTTCTCTATCTTTGAAGTCAGCCGAGGTTGAAATCAAGAAAGAACATCAAGTGTTGATGGTCAATAAGACCACTAAGTTCAAAAAGGGCAAGGGTAAAAAGAACTTCAAGAAGGGCGGCAAGGAGATTGCAGCGCTAAGCAAGCAAGTTGTTGGGAAGAAGTCAAAGAATGGACCCAAACCGAGACCGAGTGCTTTTATTGCAAGGGAGGGTCCTTTGGAAGCGGAACTGCCCCAAATACTTAGCGGATAAGAAGGCCGGCAACACCAAAGGTATATTTGATATACATGTAATTGATGTGTACCTTACCGATGTCGTAGTAACTCACGGGTATTTGATACGGTGCCGTTGCTCATATTTGTAACTCACAGCGGGAGCTGCGGAATAAGCGGAGGCTGGCGAAGGGCGAGGTGACGCGCGCGTCGGGAATGGTTCAGAGTCGATGTGATCGCCGTCGCACGCTACCTCTTCATTTACCCACAGGATTAGTTATAAACCTTAATAATTGTTATTTGGTGCCAAGTTTGAGCATGAATATTGTATCTGGATCTCGTTTAATGCGAGATGGCTACTCATTTAAATCCGAGAATAATGGTTGTTCTATTTATATGAGAGATATGTTTTATGGTCATGCTCCGATGGTCAATGGTTTATTCTTAATGAATCTCGGCGTAGTATTACACATGTTCATAGCGTGAATACCAAAAGATGTAAAGTTGATAACGATAGTCCCACATACTTGTGGCTTGCCGCCTTGGTCACATTGGTGTCAAGCGCATGAAGAAGCTCCATCTTGATGGACTTTTGGAGTCTCTTGATTATGAATCATTTGACACATGCGAACCATGCCTCATGGGCAAGATGACCAAGACTCCATTCTCGGAACAATGGGCGAGCAACCAACTTGTTGGAAATCATACATACCGATGTGTGCGGTCCAATGGCGTTGAGGCTCATGGAGGATATCGTTATGTTCTCACTCTCACGAGATGACTTGAGTAGATATGGGTATGTCTACTTGATGAAACACAAGTCTGAGACCTTTGAAAAGTTCAAGGAATTTCAGAATGAAGTAGAGAATCAACGTGACGAAAGATAAAATTCTTACGATCGGATCGTGGAGGAGAATATTTAAGTCACGAATTTGGTACACACTTAAGAAAATGTGGAATCGTTTCACAACTAACGCCACTGGAACACCTCGGCGAACGGTGTGTCCGAGCGTCGTGTCGCACTCTATTGGATATGGTGCGATCTATGATGTCTCTTACCGATTTACCGCTATCATTTTGGGGATACGCTCTAGAGACAGCTACATTCACTTTAAATAGGGCACCGTCTAAATCCGTTGAGGCGACACCGTATGAATTATGGTTTGGGAAGAAACCTAAGCTGTCATTTCTAAAAGTTTGGGGATGCGATGCTTATGTCAAGAAACTTCAACTGAAAAGCTCGAACCCAAGTCGGAAAAATCGTCTTCATAGGATACCCTAAGGAAACCTTTGGGTATACCTTCTACCTTAGATCGAAGGCAAGATCTTTGTTGCCAGAAGCGGAACCTTTACGGAAAAGAGTTTCTCTCGAAAGAAGTAAGTGGGAGGAAAGTAGAACTTCGATGAAGTACTACCTCTTGAGCAGGAAAGTAGTGCAGCTCGGAAAATGTTCTGTGATGCCTACACCAATCAAGAGGAAATTCATGATGATGATCAAGGTACCGGATCAAGTTGCTCTTGAACCAGAGGTCCACTAGGACACGTTCCGCACTGCAGTGGTGCGGCAACCCTGTCACGGAAATCATGTTGTTAGACAACGGTGAACCTTGAACTATGAAGAAGCAATGGCGGCCCAGATTCCAACAAATGGCTAGAAGCCATGAAGTCCGAGATAGAATCCATGTATGAAAACAAAGTGTGGACTTTGGTGACTTGCCCGATGATCGTGAGCGATAGAAAACAAATGGATCTTTAAGAAGAAGGCGGACGCGGATGGTAATGTCACCATCTATAAAGCTCGACTTGTCGCTAAGGGTTATCGGCAAGTTCAAGGGATTGACTACGATGAGACTTTCTCTCCGTGGCGAAGCTTAAGTCCGTCCGAATCATGTTAGCAATTGCCGCATACTATGATTATGAGATATGGCAGATGGGCGTCAAAACAGCGTTCCTTAACGGCTATCTTAAGGAAGAGCTGTATATGATACAGCCGGAAGGTTTTGTCGATCCTAAGAATGACAAAGTATGCAAGCTCAGCGATCCATTTATGGGCTGGTGCAAGCATCTCGGAGTTGGAACATTCGCTTTGATGAGATGATCAAAGCGTTTGGGTTTATCTTGAGACTTATGGAGAAGCCTGCGTTTACAAGAAAGTGAGTGGGAGCTCTGTAGCATTTCTCATATTATATGTAGATGACATACTTACGATGGGAAATGATATAGAATTCTTGGACAACATTAAGGCCTACTTGAATAAGTGTTTTCAATGAAGGACCTTGGAGAAGCTGCTTATATATTAGGCATCAAGATCTATAGAGATAGATCGAGGCGCCTCATAGGTCTTTCACAAAGCACATACCTTGATAAGATTTTGAAGAAGTTCAAAATGGATCAGTCAAGAAAGGGTTCTTGCTGTGATTGCAAGGTGTGAGATTGAGCTCAGCTCAATGCCCGACCACGACAAAAGATAAAGAAGAGATGAGTGTCATCCCTATGCTTCAGCCATAGGATCTATTATGTATGCCATCTTGTGTACCGGACCTGATGTAAACCTTGCCGTAAGTTTGGTAGGAAGGTACCAAAGTAATCCCGCAAGGAACTTTGGACAGCGGTCAAGAATATCTGAAGTACGAAAAGGACAAAGGACATGTTTCTCGTTTATGGAGGTGACGAAGAGCTCGTCGTAAAAGTTACGTCGGCGCTTAGCTTCGACACAGATCTGATGACTCTAAGTCACAAACCGGATCGTGTATATGTTGAATGGTGGAGCGATGGCTGGTGCAGTTTGCAAGCGAGAGCGTCGTGGCGGGATCTACATGTGAAGCGGAGTACATGGCAGCCTCGGAGGCAGCGCATGAAGCAATTTGGGTGAAGGAGTTCATCACCGACCTAGGAGTCATACCCAATGCGTTGGGGCCGATCAAACTCTTCGTGACAACACTGGAGCTATTGCCCTTGCCAAGGAGCCCAGGTTTCACAAGAAGACCAGAGCACATCAAGCATCGCTTCAACTCCATCCGTGAAAATGTTCGAATGGAGACATAGAAATTTGTAAAGTGCATACGGATCTGAATGTCGCAGATCCGTTGACTAAACCTCTTCCTCGGGCAAAACATGATCAACACCAGAACTCTATGGGTGTTCGATTCATCACAATGTAAACTAGATTATTGACTCTAGTGCAAGTGGGAGACTGTTGGAAATATGCCCTAGAGGCAATAATAAAAGCATTATTATTATATTTCCTTGTTCATGATAATTGTCTTTTATTCATGCTATAAGCGTATTATCCGGAAATCGTAATACGTGTGAATACATAGACTACAATCGTCCCTAGTAAGCCTCTAGTTGACTAGCTCGTTGGTCAACAGATAGTCATGGTTTCGACTATGGACATCGATGTCATTGATAAGCGGGATCACGTCATTAGGAGAATGGCGTGATGGACAAGACAATCCTAAGCATAGCACAAAGATCGTGTAGTTCGTTTTGCTAGAGCTTTTCCAATGTCAAGTATCTCTTCCTTAGACCATGAGATCGTGCAATTCCGGATACCGTAGGAGTGCTTTGGGTGTATCAAGCGTCTGGCGTAATCGGGTGACTATAAAGGTGCACTACTGGTATCTCGAAAGTGACCATTGGGTTGACACGGATCGAGGCGGGATTTGTCACTCCGTACACGAGAGGTATCACTGGGCCCACTCGGTAATGCATCATCATAATGAGCTCAAAGTGATCAAGTGTCTGGTCACGGGATCATGCATTCTTGATGAGTAAAGTGACTTGCCGTGCGAGACTAAGCGAGGTATTGGGATACCGACGATCGAGTCTCGGGCAAGTAACATACCCGTCGACAAAGGGAATAGAATACGGGTTGCTTTAACCCTTGACATCGTGGTTCATCCGATGACAACATCGAGGAACATGTGGGAGCCAACATGGGTATCCAGATCCGCTGTTGGTTATTGACTTGAGGAGTCTCGGTCATGTCGCATGTCTCCCGAACCCGTAGGGTCTACACATAAGGTTCGGTGGCGCTAGGGTTAATAGGAAGACAAGTATGTGATTACGAATGTTGTTGAGTCCGGATGAGATCCCGGACGTCACGAGGAGTTCGGAATGGTCCGGAGGTAAAGATTTATATATGGAAAGTGGTTAAGCGGACTCCGGAAAGTTTGGGGTATACGGTAATGTACAGGGCCACGGGAGAGTTCCGGAGGTCCACGGGAGGGGCCACCCTCCGGGGGCCACATGGGCTAAGTGGAGAGGAGCCAGCCCCTGGTGGGCTGGGCGCACCTCCCCTTAGGCCCATCGGCTAGGGCATGGGGGGGAAACCCTAAAGGGGCCCCTCAGCTTGGGGGCAAGCCACCCTCCCTCCTCCCTTGGTCGCCGCCCCATCTAGGGTTTCCCCTAGATGGCCGGCCCCCCTTTGCCCTCTCCTCCTATAAATAGAGGGGTGGGGGGGAGGGCTGCCAACACCATTGAAGGCGCAGCCCCTCCCCTCCCCAACTCCTCTCTTTCTCCGTGTGAGCTTGGCGAAGCCCTGCCGGAGAACCTCTGCACAAATTGCACCACGCCGTCGTGCTGCCATTGGAGTTGTCTTCCTCAACCTCTCCTTCATCCTTGCTGGATCAAGACGGAGGAGACGCCATCGTCCCGTACGTGTGTTGAACACGGAGGTGCTGTCCTTTCAGCACTTTGGTCATCGGTGATCGGAATCACGTTGGGAACGTCTTCATCATCACCACTCCCTCAATCGCTTCCGTACTCGATCTACAAGTGGTATGTAGATGCAAACTCTCTCGCGTGACTCGTTGCTTAGTAGAACTCATAGATGGATCTTGGTGAAACCGTAGGAAAAATTTTAATTTTCTGCAACGTTCCCCAACATATCTATGCCGCTCGTGATGAAACCATTCGGTTGTTTTCTCTCAATGAGAAGGGCGAATTGGATGCTATCTCTCAGATTCCAGTCGTTTGTGAGTACCAAGATGTCTTTCCAGAAGAGCTTCCAGGAATGCCTCCTCACCGGCCAGTTGAGTTCGTTATCAATCTTGAGCCTGGCACTGAACCCGTTTGCAAGCGTCCATACAAGCTTGGACCTGATGAGCTGAAGGAATTGAAGAAGCAGCTCGATGAACAAGAGCGTCTCAGGTTTGATCGACCGAGTTCATCTCCTTGGGGTTGTGGTGTTCTTTTTGTCCAGAAGAAGGATGGCACGGACCGACTTTGCGTCGATTACCGTCCATTGAATAAGAAGACAATCAAGAACAAGTATCCACTTCCCAACATCGATGAGCTTTTCGAGCAACTCAAAGGTGCTAAAGTGTTCTCCAAGCTTGACCTTCGTATGGGTTATCATCAGATTCGCATTCGTGAACAAGATATTCCCAAGACAGCATTCAGAACAAGCTTTAGTTCTTATGAATATACTGTCATGTCTTTCGGCCTTGTCAATGCTCCTCCAACATTCTCTCGAATGATGAACTTCATCTTCAACCCCTACACCAATGAATTCGTCTTGGTCTATCTTGATGATATTTTGGTCTTCTCCAAGAATAAGAAGGATCATGCCAAACAT
Source organism: Aegilops longissima (assembly GCA_021605205.1). NCBI lineage: Eukaryota > Viridiplantae > Streptophyta > Magnoliopsida > Poales > Poaceae > Aegilops > Aegilops longissima. The sequence continues at coordinate 393,002,003 of CM038677.1, read as the reverse complement.
TTGCGATTGGTGCTAGACAAGCTCACAGAGCATCAATTCTATGCGAAGTTTTCCAAATGTGAATTTTGGCTTGATGAAGTGGTTTACCTTGGTCACATCATATCCGCCAAGGGCATCGCTATTAATCCCGAGAAGGTGTCTGCAGTTGTGAATTGGGAACCTCCTCAGAATGTCAAGCAGCTTCGTAGCTTTCTTGGTCTTGCAAGCTATTGCCGAAGATTCGTTGAGAAATTCTCTAAGATTGCAAAGCCTCTTTCCAACCTCCTCCAGAAGCATGTGAAGTATGTCTGGTCTCCTGAGTGTGACGTTGCTTTCAATACTCTCAAAGAGAAACTCGTCACAGACTGTCTTGACTCCTCTGATGAATCCAAGCCATTGAAGTTTTACGTGATGCTTCTCTTCAAGGTCTCGGTGGTGTGTTAATGCAAGAGAAGAGGGTTGTGGCTTATACCTCTCGTCATTTGAAGCCAACGAAAAGAACTACCCCACTCACGATCTTGAGTTGGCGGCGATTGTCCATGCATTGATAACATGGAGAGATCTCTTGTTGGGAAGGAAAGTGGACATTTTCACCGATCACAAGAGTCTCAAGTATATCTTCACTCAACCCAACCTCAACCTCAGGCAAACTCGATGGGTCGAAATGATTCAAAAGTACAACCCAAGTATTGAATATACTCGGGCAAGGCCAATGTGATTGCAGATGCTTTGAGCGGGAAGGCTTATCGCAGCAGTTTAATCCTCAAGCCTTTCCAACCAGATCTCTATGAAGCTTTCCATAGCTGAATCTTCAAGTTGTTCCTCAAGGCTTTCTTGCCAACCTCATAGTCTCTCCTACTTTGGAAGACCAAATCCGTGAGGCTCAACTCCGGATACCATGGTGAAAAAGGTGAAGCTTGGTATCGACAAGGGCATTTCAAGTACAAGTGCTTCCACATTGATGACAAAGATACTCTTTTCTTGAGGACGGATTGTGGTTCCAAAGGGTGATCTACGTAAAGTCATTATGAACGAGGCACACAATTCCCTTCTATCCATTCATCCTGGAAGTACGAAGATGTACCATGATCTCAAGCAGTCATTTTGGTGGACTCGAATGAAGCGAGAAATTGCTCAATTCGTGAATGAGTGTGATGTCTGCAGAAGAGTGAAAGCAGAACACAAACGACCAGCTGGTCTCCTCCAACCTCTTGCTATTCCAGAATGGAAGTTTGATCATATCGAAATGGACTTCGTGACTGGATTTCCAAAGTCCAAGCGTGGAAATGATGCTATCTTCGTTGTCATTGACAAGCTTACTAAAGTGGCTCATTTTCTTCCAATCAAAGAATCTATCACAGCAGCTCGGTTGGCAGAGCTATACACCTCGAGGATTGTCTCCTTGCGGCATTCCACAAGTGATCTCTTCGGACCGTGGCAGCATCTTTACCTCCAAGTTTTGGGATTCTTTTGAAGGCCATGGGCACCAACATTCGTTTCAGACAACTTTCCATCCTCAAACAAGTGGCCAAGTCGAGCGAGTCAATCAAATCCTTGAAGATATGCTCGGGGCTTGTGTCATTTCCTTCGGTATGAAGTGGGAAGATTGTCTTCCATATGCCGAAGTTCTCCTACAACAACAGCTTCCAAGCGAGTTCGAGCAAGGCCCCATTCGAAATTCTCTATGGTAGAAAGTGTCGTACTCCTCTCAATTGGTCCGAGACAGGTGAACGCCAACTTCTTGGCAACGACTTGATCACAGAAGCGAAGAAATGTGCAAAGTCATTCGTGAAAATCTCAAAGCCGCATAATCGCGCGGAAGAGCTATTATGATGACAAGCACCGTGATGTGGCTTTTGAAATCGGAGACCATGTCTACCTCCGCGTCTCTCAATGAAAGGCACTCGCCGCCCGGTATCAAAGGAAGCTTGCCCCTAGATCGTGGGTCCTTTCAAGATCATTGGCAAAGAGGCGATCTAGCCTATCAACTTGAGCTTCCTTCCAACTTCGCGAACGTGCACGATGTGTTTCACGTGTCACAGCTCGGAAGTGCTTCAAGACTCTGGCGCACCATCAACCGAAGAAATTGACCTCCAAGAAGATCTCTCTTATCATGAGCACCCGTTGCTATTCTTGAAGAAACCGAGCGCAAGACTCGCAACAAGTCAATCAAATTCCTGAAAGTGAAGTGGTCACACCATTCCGACCGAGAAGCCACACGGGAGCACGAGGATCACCTCCGTTCGAATATCCGGAGTTCTTTCGATTACTAGATCTCGGGCGAGATCCTCTTGTAGTGGTGGAGTGTTGTAACACCCGGATGTAACTTTCCATATTTGTAACTCCAACTCTTGCCATTTTCGGCATTGTGATATGATATTCCCTCCATGGTTGGGTTTTCTTCATTTTGCATTTTGTTCATGTCATGCATCTCATATCATGTCATCATGTGCATCTCATTTGCATACGTGTTAGTCTCATGATTCGAGCATTTTCCCGTTGTCCGTTTTGCAATCCGCACTCCTATGTCCCCGGCGTCCCCTTTTACATTTTTTCGTGGCGGGTACTAAACTTTCTCGGAATGGACCGAGGTTTGTCAAGTGGCCTTGGTATACCACGGTAGACCACGGTCAAGTTCGGGTCATTTGGAGCTCGTTTGGTACTCAACAGTTAACCGCACTCTCATAAAGGCCTCTTTTAAGTTGCAGCCCAACACCCTCCAAAATAGTCCAATAACCCATCTAAGTCACTTCCATGTTCTCCGTCGTCGGATCACGATCGTGTGGGCAAAACCGCACCTCATTTGGAGCTTCCTAGCTCCTTCTACCTATAAATATGCATCTCCTCCAAATCCGGATCAATTCCACCTAACCCTAGCTCGCTTCGTCTCCCGCGCCCAGACACGTCCGGACGGCGCGGACGCGTCCTCCGCCGCCCGCAGCCAACCAGGCTGCCACGGGCCCCGGTCCCCAGCTACGCCGCCCGCCGCGCCCGAGCCCATGAGGCCCAGCGCCAAGCCCTCGCGCCCGCTCCGGCCGCGCCGCCCAGCCGCCGCGTCCGCCCGACTCGGCCGCCGTCGCCTCCCTCCGCCTCGCCGCCCGGGCGTCCCGCGGCCCTCCTCGCCTCCGCCGCCCAGCGGACCAGGCGCCGCGCCGGCGGCCGCCGAACTCCTCGATCGCCGCCCTCGGCCGCCCGGCCTTGCCGCCGCCGCGGCGCCCTCCTCCGCCCGGCTTCTCCGGTGCTCGGCCAGTCCCCGACTCCGGCGAGCAGTGCCGCCCCAGATCGGAATCGCGCGCCAGATCCGATCTGGTCTCGGCCGTTGACCTCTTCCCCCTATTTTTTACAAAGTCGAAATCTGCTTTGTTAAATCATTGCATGTTCATCGCATCAGATCTTCGCACCCGTAGCTCCGTTTCGTGCGTGTAATATGTCAAAATGTTCTCCCCGAAGAGTAGATCATTTCATCTCATTGCATCATTTTCATTTGAGCTCATCTTGACGCCCGAAATGCTGTTAGAAGAGGGCTATGTGATGTTAGTTTCTATTTCTTAACAGAACATTCACTTTTGTCATTTTTGCCATGATTGATGTGTGCACCCTATGATGTTGAGTCCTACATGTGTTTTGTAATATGCCATGCCATCTTTCCAGGGGTGTATTCCATGTATTTTTGTGAACTCTGCGGTGACTAGCACAAGCATGCAAACTAGGCTTCCTGATGTTGCTGATTTCAGCCCCTGTTTTGCTGATATTTTTATGCCATGATTAACTTGATGCTACCGAGAGATCCATGCATATTTTGAGATACTTCAGTAATGATGTTTTGAACATATGGTTATTCTCTATCCATCCATGCCCTTGTTTGCAATTATGGAGTGCCATAGCTTGAGTCAATCGAGCTCTACTTTTGCTATAAAATGTTTCCTGGCAGATTGTTTACATGTTATTCAATTTTGCCAAGGTTGTTGTAGTTGATCCGTGTATGCTATGATGTTGTTCTTGCCATGTATATCTTCTATGCCATGTCTTCTTGATGGATGTATGCTTAGTTTATCATGTAATGCTCTGTAGTGAGTGCATCGAGCTCTTAAACATGCCTACTTGTTATCTGTTTTTGTCATGCCACATTGCTGAATACATTATGAAACTTGCTATTTTGACATGGGTGCTATCATATTTTCTGATCCTTTTTGGCTTATGGTCAGTAAGGGACTTTTGTTCTATGCTTCGAGTAGATTCATTCCATGCCTTGCTTTGCTATTATACGTTCCTGTAGCATGCCGTTTTCTTGCTCTAAACATTGCTTCCTGATGCTGATTTCTGGCATGTTAGTATTTTCTCTAAGTCTGTGAAGCTGATATGTTTTGCACTTTTTCCATGCTTGTTTGGACCTGTTATGTTGTGATTTAGCCGTAGCTCAGTGTTCATCTTTTGTCAAGCATCTTGAGTAGATCACTGCCATATACTTTGTTTGTACGTTTGGGTGCAGTAGCTTAATTTCTTGTTGCTTGCTTTATGGCATCATGCTGTTAATGGCAGATTTGTGCCATTCTTGTTTTGCTTGTCATTTGCAAACCGTGCATCCGATTCCGGTGATCTTTATATCGATTTCAGCCGAAATCATCTCATCTTTCCAGCGGCATACTTGGTTTGCCAAGTTGATGCCTGGTTCATCATTTTCCTTCCGGAGCGCGCATACTCATTGCATATCACATCTCGCATATCATGTCATGTTTTGCATCATGTTGCTTGTGCATTGCACCGTGATTTATTGTGGTTCCTTTGTTTGTGTTCTTGCTTTGGGTAGAGCCGGGAGACGAGTACGTGAACGAGGAACCCGTTGAGAACGCTTACGAGTATCAAGCTTTTGACAACTCTGAGAACTTTGCAGGCAAGATGACCATACCCTCGAAATCACTTCTATCTTGCTATGCTAGATGCTCGCTCTTTCGCTATGCCTATGCTACGATGCCTATCACTTGCTTTATCATGCCTCCCATATTGCCATGTCAAACCTCTAACCATCCTTTCCTAGCAAACCGTTGTTTGGCTATGTTACCGCTTTGCTCGGCCCTCTTATAGCGTTGCTAGTTGCGGTGAAGATGAAGTTTGTTCCTTGTTGGAACATGGAGATGTTGTTCCTTGTTGGAACATGTTTACTTGTTGGGGATATCACAATATATATCTGCTATAATTAATGCACCTATATACTTGGTAAAGGGTGGAAGGCTCGGCCTTATGCCTGGTGTTTTGTTCCACTCTTGCCACCCTAGTTTCCGTCATACCGGTGTTATGTTCTTGATTTCGCGTTCCTTACACGGTTGGGTGATTTATGGGACCCCCTTGACAATTCGCTTTGAATAAGACTCCTCCAGCAAGGCCCAACTTTGGTTTTACCATTTGCCACCTAAGCCTTTTTCCCCGGGTTTCGCGAGCCCGAGGGTCATCTTTATTACCCCGGGCGGTGCTCCTTGAGTGTTGGTCCAAACTAGAACACCGTCTTGGGACCATTCCTTGGCAACTTGGATTACGTCGGTACACATGACGCTTAGCTTATCCGGTGTGCCACGAGAGCGAGATATGTGCAGCTCCTATCGGGATTTGTCGGCACAATCGGGTGGTCTTGCTGGTCTTGTTTTATTCTCTGTCGAAATGTCTTGTAGTCCGGGATTCGAGATTGATCGGGTCTTCCGGTAGAAGAAATATCCTTCGTTGACCGTGAGAGCTTATAATGGGCTAAGTTGGGACACCCTGCAGGGTATTATCTTTCAAAGCCGTGCCCGCTGTTATGAGGCAGATGGGAATTTGTTAATGTCGGTTGTAGAAAACCGAAGTTGACCTTAATTAAAATACACATCAACGCGTGTGTAACCGTGATGGTCTCTTCTCGGTGAGTCAGAAGTGAACACTGATGTTGGAGTAATGTTTGATGTAAGTAGTTCAGGATCACTTCTTGATCGCTACTAGCTTCACGACCGTGCCTTGCTTCTCTTCTCGCTCTCTTTTGCGAATGTAGCCACCATATATGCTAGTCGCTGCTGCAGCTCCACCTCACAACTCTGTCCTTCCTATAAGCTTAAATAGTCTTGATCTCGCGGGTGTGAGATTGCTGAGTCCCGTGACTCACAGATTCTACCAAAACAATTATAGGTGCCGGCGATGCGGTGTAGGTGGCGCTAAGCGAGCTCAAGTGGGAGTTCGACGAGGCGTGGTCGTTACTATGTGTCTTTTCACGATGATCATAGTGGAGCCAGTTGGGACGATCGGGGATCGTGTAGCATTTGGGGTATCTTCTTTTATTTTGGTTCCGTAGTCGGACCTTGAGTGTAATCTGAATGATGGATGTTTATTTATGTCTTGTGTGAAGTGGCATTGTAAGCCAACTATGTATCTCTTTCCTTATGTATTACATGGGTTGTGTGAAGATTACCTCACTTGCGACATTGCTTTCAATGCGGTTATGCCTCTAAGTCGTGCTTCGACGTGGGAGATATAGCCGCATCGAGGTTACTAAGTTGGTAATCGAGCCTTCCCGACTTAGGAGCCCCCGCTTGATTGTTTCTTTGGCTTTGTTGAGTCTAGAACAAAAATGTTTTGAGTCTTAGGATTATATATATCGAGAGTAGGATTCTTTTTACTCCCAGTCCTTAAATCGCTCTGGTGAGATCTCTGACGTAGAAGTTTTGACTCTCCTCTCCTCAAATTTCACTAAAAAAAAATTTAGGATCACGCGGGTATCTTGGAATCGTTCCGATGGTTTTGTGACGAGAACATTGTTCTTGGTGCCTCCTGACATTTAGGGGTTGTGGCAGTGGGCCCCTCGAGTACTTAATGGCTCCAATATTCCTCATATATTCCATAAATATTCTCCATAACGTTTAAGTTTGGAGTTGTGCAGGATAGGTAGCCTGATGTAGCTTTTCCAGGTCCAGATTTCCAGCTGCCGGAATTCTCCCTCTTTGTGTGTACCTTGCAAATTATGAGAGAAATGGCATTAGAATTACTCCAAAAGGAATTATTATGCATAAAAACATCATAGATAATAGTAGGAAAACATGATGCAAAATGGACGTATCAGAAGTTCACTTCTATCTTTTAGAGTATGAATGAAATTATCTTTGAAAGTGAGTTTGAAGTGGTCAACTTTAGATATTATTCATCCACTATTTCAAAGTGTGACACAATTCATGTGGATTACATTATTATTAAAAGTGGGTTGGAAGAGGTCAAACTTTAGTCATTAGTATTCATCCCACTACCTTGGAGAATCTCTCATTGAATAAGTATGATCATTTACTCTTGTGCTTCACTTATATCTTTAGAATAAAATTTATGAATGAATTGAATGTCATGTGCTTCATTTACTATATGTATTTTGATAAGTAACATGCATCCTCCGCTTAATCCGTTAAAATAGAAGTGATACTATAATAGTGCATATCTTTAATTAAGTAAGGGAGTTACATTATAATGACAGTGGTGATTAGTTTTATTAAGTTGAATGTATCATGTTGTGGTGGTAAGTATCTCCCAGGAAGGACGGATGATTGAATTGGCACACGTGTTACACATGTTTGATAAATTCCAGTTTAGCCTTGGTGGTATTCAGGTTTGTCATGACTATATTTTCTCAATAATATTACTATTAGAGAATGTATGATTGTGGTTTTTGTGCTTGGTAAAGTGGACGCGCCTTGTATTTTGCTAGCATTTTCCTGTACTAAGCGGAATTACCACTTGTGCATTCAATTATTGAAATTAGTTTATGCCACAAAGTGTTCACCATACCTACCCTACATATATATGGTATTTCACCGTCATTCCAAGTAAATTTGCGTGTTCCACCTCTAAACTTTGAAATAAGTTTCTGTTTTGTGTGCCCATACAACTCATGGAGCCGGTGGGGTAGTCATTATCTTCCATGATAAATGTGGTTGACTCAGGAGGAGAGTGTATTCGACTTGTCGAAAATTATGAGAGAGGCTGGTTATAGGGATGTCTAGTCCCAAATAAATTATTATTATTATTTTGAAAAAAGGACACCCCCTTGAAAGTTGAAGTTGTCATGTACCCGTGGATTCAGCTAGCCATGCTTTGTGTTAGTATGGTTGAGGGGAAGTGTAAAACATGGGAACCACCATTAACATGTTTAGCATGGAAGATATTAATCTTCGTCGTTAAACTGTTGACAGGAAAAGTACACCTCCCAAAATAAATTTATCTCTATTTTAAACCAAATGAGCTCTGGCATATATTAATCTCTACTTCTCTCTGTGAAAGACCTATCTATTTATTTTTATTGTTAATTCAATTCCATCTCTTGTTCTTGCGCCACGGATTGATCACAGGGGATCACTCTTAGATTTGCATACATTCTTCTAATATTAATTTGTTGAGCATTGTATAAGTATGATGGTTATCTTCAAATTGGGGTACCTAGTCATAGTCTGTACTTGGTTGGTTACTTTATGTTTGTAATATAATCTTGAAATATTCATGAGATACTTCATTACCACTTTATGATATGTTGAACTTAATGGAATGATGCTACTTGTTATTAGAATTATCATTGCCTATGTGATCAAAGGTTTGTTCTATTCTAGCATTCACACTTTAAAAACTATTCTTTTTCTCATCTAGCTACTTGAGGACGAGCAAAGATTAAGCTTGTGGATGTTGATACGTCTCCAACGTATCTATAATTTTTAAGTATTCATGCTATATTTGCACCATTTATTAATGGTTTTGGTGCAGTTTACGGCCTTGGTAAGTATTTATATTAATCTAGTGCCGAGTGCCAGTTCCTGTTTTCTGCATGTTTTTGTTTTATAGAAAATCAATCTCTAGGAAGGTCAAAACAACCTGGATATGATTATTTTTTTCTGGAATATATGTGATTTTGGGGCAAAGGAATCAGCGCAAAGCGATGCCCGCGCCATGGGCCCTTGTGGCTAGCCCTTAAGTCTGTTGGGGCCCTTCTTTAGCTACAAGAAAGGAAATTTCTGGAGGAAAGTCCCCTCAATATTTCAGCCCGATCAGAGTTACTGATCTCCTTCTATAAAAATACAGTGTTCTGCTAGAAAACAGAAGCAAAAGCATAAAGAAATAGAGAGAAGAGATCCAATCTCGAAGGGGCTCCCTCCTCTCTGGGAGCCATGGTGGCCAAGTACCAGAGGGGAGAATCTCTCCCCATCTAGGAGGGCATGGAAAAAGAAGCGGGAGGGGGAGCCTCTCTCTCAATCTCTCTCTCTCTCTCTCTCTCTCTCTCTCTCTCTCTCTCTCTCTCTCTCTCTCTCTCTCTCTCTCTCTCTCGGCGGCGGAGTGCCGCTGGGGAACCACCATCATGGCAATCGTCTTCATCAACGTCATCGTCTTCACCAACATCTTATCACCTTTCTCACCTCTTTTCAGCGGTCCATTCTCTCGCAACCCGCTGTAATCCCCTACTTAAACATGGTATTTTGATGAAATCCCCTACTTAAACATGGTATTTTGATGATATGAATTATTATCCAATGATTTGTGTTATTGTTATTATGTCTGAGTAGATTATTGTTGTTATATGGGTTAATTGGCAAATTGCCATGATTAGTTTGAGTTTCCTGTGATTATGTTACAATCATTTGGTGCCCATCATATGAGCTCACGTGAGGATCACATCTTGTAGGGCTAGCAGTATTTTTTTGAACACAGTACAGACGCAAGCGCTCACATATACATGCATACACATATGATACGTCTCCAACGTATCTACTTTTCCTAATGCTTTTCCTCTTGTTTTGGACTCTAATTTGCATGATTTGAATGAAACTAACCCCGGACTAACGCTGCTTTCAGCAGAACCGCCATGGTGTTGTTTTTGTGCAGAAATAAAAGTTCTCGGGACGGAACGAAACTTTGTGAGGATTTTTTATATCAATAAAGAGAATCTCTGGAGCCAAGAACCACCGGAGGGGGCACCTGGCTGGGCACAACCCACCAGGGCGCCCCCCCTCTAAGCGCGCCCAGGTGGGTTGTCCCATCTGGTGGACCCACAGACCCTGAAATCGATGCTATAAAATCCTATTTTTTAGAAAAAATCAGGGAGAAAGAATTATCGCGTTCCACGAGACGGAGCCGCCGTCACCTCATGTTCTTCATTGGGAGGCCAGATCTGGAGTCCGTTTGGGGCTCCGGGGTGGGGAATCTTCGTTCTTCGTCATCACCAACCCTTGTCCATCGCCAATTCCATGATGCTCCCCATCGGGAGTGAGTAATTCCTTCGTAGGCTCGCTGGTCGGTGAGGAGTTGGATGAGATTCATCATGTAATCTAGTTAGTTTTGTTAGGGCTCGATCCCTAGTATCCACTATGTTCTGAGATTGATGTTGCTATGACTTTTCCATGCTTAATGCTTGTCACTTTAGGCCCGGGTGCCATGACTTCAGATGTGAACCGTTTATGTTATCACCATTATATCCATGTTCTAGATCCGCTCTTGCAAGTTATAGTCACCTACTACATGTTATGATCCGGCAACCCCGGAGTGACAATAGTCGGGACCACTCCCGGTGATGATCGTAGTTTGAGGAGTTCATGTATTCACCGTGTGCTAATGCTTTGTTCCGGTTCTCTATTAAAAGGAGGCCTTAATATCCCTTAGTTTCCAATTGGACCCCGCTGCCATGGGAGGGTAGGACAAACGATGTCATGCAAGTTCTTTCCATAAGCACGTATGACTATTTACGGAATACATGCCTACATTATATTTATGAACTGGAGCTAGTGATGTATCGCTCTAGGTTAGGACTGTGACATGATGAATATCATCCAACAAATTACCAATCCAATGCCTACGAATTTATCTTATTTTGTTCTTGCTAAGTTACTATTGCTATTGTTAATGTTGCACTTGCTACAAAATCACTTCTATCACTGTTACTGTTACTATTACTGCTGTCACTATTATCAAAACTATCGTACTACTTTTCTACTGGTCACCTTGCTGCAGATAATTAATCTCCAGGTGTGGTTGAATTGACAACTCAGCTGCTAATACTTACAAATATTCTTTGGCTCCTGTCGGTGTCAAAACCGGCGGATCTCGGGTAGGGGGTCCCGAACTGTGCGTCTAGGCGGATGGTAACAGGAGACAAGGGACACCATGTTTTACCCAGGTTTGGGCCCTCTTGATGGAGGTAAAACCCTACGTCCTGCTTGATTAATATTGATGATGTGTGTTACAAGAGTGGATCTACCACGAGATCAAAGAGGCTAAACCCTAGAAGCTAGCCTATGGTATGATTGTTGTCCGTCCTATGGACTACAGCCGTCCAGTTTATATAGACACCGAAGAGGGCTAGGGTTGCACAAAGTCGGTTACAAAGGTAGGAGATCTACATATCCGTATCGCCAAGCTTGCCTTCCACGCCAAGGAAAGTCCCATCCGGACACGGGACGAAGTCTTCAATCTTGTATCTTCATAGTCTTGGAGTCCGGCCGATGATGATAGTTCGGCTATCCGGACACCCCCTAGTCCGGAACTCCCTCAGTAGCCCCCGAACCGGGCTTCAGCAACGACGAGTCCGGCGCGTATATTGTCTTCGGCATTGAAAGGCGGGTTCTCCTTCAAACTTTATGTTCCTGTCGAATAGTGTCCGACTTCCTTATAAATGTTGCGCTCCTTGGCTTCTCGCCCAATAATGGCCTTCTTCCACGTGTCATCACGAATGCGAAAGGCTGGGGTATTTTACATTTACCCCTAGCCGTGCGAGCAGCCGCCTATAAGAGAGGCGAGGATCTAGATCCAGCTCACACCATCCTCCATCCGCAAGTTCTCATCGAGCGCCTCGACAAAGATCCATTCCATCATGGATAGTCGACGCTGCTCCTCTCACGCTCCCAGCCCTAAGCCGGAGATTGGGGAGATGCTCGATTCCACACAGCGAGCTAGTGGCACTCCAAACCGAGGATATCTTCCCCAGCTTTCATGGTTCGGTTCGAGCCGGACTAGCCACCTACAAGGGTGGAAGCGGTGGAGAGCATCCCCAACCCTTCAAAGGGGGCGGGTATGCTTTGTCCCTGTCTAATAAGGGGACTCGGACTTCCCATACATCCGTTTCTCCGGGGGCTCCTAGAGTTCTACGGACTCCAGCTTCACCACCTCACGCCCACCTCCAGTTTGCACATCGCGGGCTTCGTAGCTCTTTGCGAGCTATTCTTGGGCATCGAGACCCATTTTGCGCTATGGAAGAGATTGTTTTGTCTCGTACCCTGTTCTCATGAGGGGTCGATATATCAAGTGGGTGGAGCCGAAATATGGCGCATCGCCGGGACCGGATATCTATCCGGCACCCGAAGCGTCCAAGACTGGCCTTGAATGGTTCTACATGGAGGACGCCCTCTGCGGATCCAGTTCGGATCGGCCTCCGGAGTTCAGCAATGCTCCCTTGAAGAAATGCGAGTTGGCGCCCATGAGCCCTCAATGGGAAGATGATAGGGCGTCCATTATCGATGGGCGGATTAGGTTCTCGCCCACTCCGGATTGACCATGATTGGAGTCATGGCCACGTGCATTATCACGAGGGTGCAGCCACTCCAATATAGGGGCCACCCTATGTGGGATTTCAATGGGGAAGATGGCGCCACCCGTCATGGCGCAAAGGGCCAGGCTCGGCAGCCGATCCGCAAAGATCTGTCCGGCTTGTACAAGGGAGAGGAGGAGGACTTCCTCCGCGAATCCGTTGAATGGATTCTCTATGAATAACCCTCGGAGATGGGTAGCGGATGTTCATCTACCCGATCCATACTTTTAAAGTCAAGTATCTTACTCGTGATTTCGGCGCAGGGCTGCGCCGGGGCGTGGAGGGCATCTGAAGCCTAACTCCACAGCCCGAGGATCCGGAGCGATCCTTGATCCGACCTCGAAGAGGATCCGGACATAAAGGTGGAGCTGATTGACGGGGTGTTCCACCAACTTAGCATGGACAATGCCCTAGTCGCCATTACGGCTGACTACCCGGTTTGTCTCGGCCTCCCGGTGACTCGACCGAGGTCTTGACACCATCATTTGATCCGCGCTCAATTCGACCATCCCATACCGATGGTGCATCGCGGGAGGTGCCATTAAGGCGGGAAGCGAACCAGCGGCGGCCGACCAACAAGGGTCGATCCGGCCCAGTGAGGCGGAAGAGGAGTGCGACGCGAACCAAACGTCGCTGCAGCGGTATGGAGCACCGCTATTTTAAAGGAAGGATCCCGGAGGTATATTAATGCTCATAACTTTTCCAGAAAAGCGCTCGCCGGACAAAGTGTCGGAGAGGTTATAATCAAGCCTCCGCCAGCCATGCTCCAACGCATGGTCCGGAGGGGAGGCGAATACAAGGCATGAGCCGGACGCTCCTCGACGGGGATGCCGACAGGCTGTCCGCCACCCGGTGCGAGGTGGAGAGCGCCATGAATCACAAAGGCGTCGCCGGACAGTTCTTCGTGATGCGTGTTTCTCCCGAGGCGTTAAATGCCTTTGATGCGGAAGCGCGCACCTCCGTGCCGCTCAAGATGGGTTAACGAGCCAAGGAGCAGTATGTGAAAGACATACGGGTAAGTAATTTTAATAGTTATATATGCAAGTAGCCCCGAGACTTAAAATAGTTGAAATAACTGATTTAAGGATCAATTATTATCAGGATCTTACGGATAAGAATACCCATCTGTCCGGGAGCTCCAAGAGTGCAAGGCCCAACTTGAGGCAAGATTGGCCACAGGGGAGCCACGAGACCCCACCGGTAAGGCGACTTTGAAAAGATAATTATTTAACAAAGTGCGGCGTGAATCGACAATAATATTGCAGAGGGCGCGGACTAGATCCGGACAAGCAACAGCTACTGCGTCGACTAAAGGCGGCGAGAGGGTTCTTATGAAGGTGCAGCGGAGAGAAACAAGCTCCAAGATGCCCACACCCAGCGAGGAGAAGAGCTAAAAGGTGTTCGGGCCCGGCTATGCAGCTCCGTGAAGGAGAATCAGCGGCCGTCGCGGCATTTATAGTAAGTGCTTGAACAAATTCCTTTGAAAAGAAGAATTCGCGAGGAAGTCGATTGGCGAAATATGTCTTTAGGTGTGCTCACAGTCGCCTCATGGAGAAATGCACAGGTCAGCGGGTGACCATCTTCCCGAGCTGGTGCAATTGCTCGAACGTGTTCGGCAGCGATGAGTGGCGTCGTTCATGCTTTATGGCCATCCGTCTCCCTACCCAAGGGCCTTGGTGAGCTTCTTTGAGAAGCTTCAGGAGCACGACGACGCCTCCGTTTGTGGAAGATATCGGCTGCCGTCGAGGCGCCGAGGAGGCTGGGCCATGGTGAAGACGCGTTACCGAAGGCTGACCCAAACCACATGGCGAGGTCGGACTGCGGGGCTGATGGGAAGGAGATCCTGTGAGCTTGATGTACGGCCAAGTAGAACTGGCGCGAAATATTCCCAACTGGGTATAAATTAGACAGCTGTTAGATGGGATTGAGGAGGAGTACAATCAATCGGTTTGTGATGTAATTTGAAATGACATGTAAAATGCCTTCTAGCGGATTGTAGATCGTTTGTCTTTGCGGGCGTTTCGCTTCAACCTCGGGACCCAACAGTCGGAGTGTGTCCGAATACCCTTACGGTTATAAAAGAACCGGGCATGCATGGAGACAAGGCGTCGGGGTCATAATTGCTTTACCGGACAAGTGCCCAACTAGTTATGTTATATTACATGGTTAGTAAGAAACATCTTCCGGGAGAATAGTTCCATTAAGGGTTCCTTTCCACGGGAGGCATGCCCTAAAGTGCAATGCGGACTGCGAAAATAGCGAAAAAAAGCATCCGGGGCAGATAAATAAGTAAGTAATAAATCATCTTTCAAGTCACCGACCGAATATTCTCTTAAAACGTTAGCTTTCGGCTTCACCCGGTCGAGGTACACATCCGGCTGACCCGGCGAGTAATCGCAGAGGTGCTCCCTTTACCTCCTAGCCGAACAATCGGGAGCGTGAGGGTAAGCACAGAGGCGAGCAACCCAGCTTGGCCAAAACTTAAGTCATATCGATGCATACAATGGTGAATAAAAGGTACATGTGGAAGTATGACACATGTATTGGGCATGAAGCCCGTATGAATAAGCTTTTGTTAAAGAAGCCCCCAGGTATAATGAGTGCCAGGAGCACATCAAGTGTGTGCGAACAAAGCGCAAATCAGCCTATAAAAGGTATTGAAAAAAAAGTGGGAAGAAGGAGGGGGACAAGAGACAATAAAAAATATAAAAAGGTGGACGGGGGAGTGAGACGAACTCGGAGTCCGGCGTTAGGCGTAGAATCTTCGGAGACGGGCTGCGTTCCATGGGTTTGGCTCGAGTCGGTTGTCAGATGTGTTACGTGGGCGGTATGCTCCGCCCGGTCGGGACTTGGTCGATGATGAAGGACCTTCCACTTGGGCTTAAGTTTGTCCTTTTTCTTGTCCGTGAGCGTAGAACAAGTTCGCCAACATTGTAAGTTTTGGCCCGTACTTCTCTGCTTTGATATCTTCGAACCTGCTGCTGATAAAATGCGGAACGAGCCTTTGCCACGTCCCGCTCCTCCTCTAAGGCGTCCAAACTGTCCTACCGATCCAACTCGGCTTCTCTTTCTTCGTACATGCGCACACAAGGTGAGTCATGAATTATATTGCAGGCAGAACTGCCTGCGCCGATCTCATGAAAATGGTGTGAATCCAGAGTTCGGTTTGGCGTGGTCCGCAGCCCCAGTCTGGTCGAGCTCCTCTACCAAAGGCGTGTTAGATTCCTTGAGGACCGCACTAGTCCGGGTTTGATGCCGCTCATGTTTAGACCATTAGCTCGCTCGACTTGACCGTTAGTTTGGGGTGATAGACTGAAGCGTGTCGAGCTTGATGCCCATGTTTTTGCACGAGTTTAACCTCGTCGGCCGTGAAGTTCGTGCCCTTATCGGTGATGATCTTTGTGGGGACGCCAAAATGGTGTACTACCCGGATATGAAGTCTATCACCGGTCCGGATTCTGCCGTTTTAACGGCTTGGCCTCAATCCATTTGGTGAATTTGTCCACCATGACCAATAAGTATTTGTGCTTGTGGGTTCCCCCTTTAAGGGGTCCAACCATGTCAAGCCCCGGACATGACGGCAGGTAATGGGTATAGTTTTGAGGCGGTGGGTGGCATGTCTGGCAACCGACGCATCGTTGGACTAAGTCACGAGCATCTGCTCGGGCTGTCGACCAATAAAATCCTGTCTGGAAGGCCTTGCCTACAAGGGCCGGGCTGCAGCGTGGTGCCCGCCGAGTCCGGCGTGAATTTCAGCCGGAGATTTCGCCCTTCCTCTTCGGAGATACACCTTTGAAGGACTCGGTTGTGCTTTTCTTATAAAGTTCTCCCTCATGGACCTTGTAGGCTTTAGATCGCGAACTACGATGGGCCTCATTTTGGTCTTGGGAAGTTCTGCCGCATTAAGTAGGCTAGGAATGGTTCTGTCCACGGGCAATTAATGACATTATTTCGTGAGCTGAAGGTTTTATTTCATTGGCTGAGCCTACCGATTGTGTCGAATGGTCTGAGTTAGGTGATGCGGTGGCTCGGATTGTTATTTCCGGACTCTTCTTCCCATATCTGGATGGCATAAAGAGCCGTTCGGGAAGATGTTTTGAGGACGGCGTCTCGTTTAGCGCCGATGCGTGCTAACACGTCTGCTGCTGGTTATTATCCGGGCTACATGGTGGAATTCGAGTCCTTGAACCGAGTGACATTTTTAGGACGGCGTTGCGTAAGCTGCCATTTTGGATCTTTGGCGTCAAAGTCTCCATTTACTTGGGATATTGCGAGGTTTGAATCGCGCACCTCTAGGCGTTGAATGCCCATGGAGATTGCCATCCGGAGGCCATGTAGAAGGGCCTCGATTCGCCTGCGTTTTTGGAGTCCATGTACATTATTTGAAGTACGTATTGGATTGTGTCTCCGGTTGGGGACGTCGGAGACGACGCCTTGACCCCAAGCCAGCCAACATTTTGGATCCGTCGAAATGCATGATCCGGTTAGATACGCGCCGTACTCTTTAGGGAGTTCGCTTCGGTCCATTCGGTGACGAAGTCAGCGAACTCGCGACTTTATAGCTCGCCGTGGTTTGTAGGTTATGTCAAATGGTAAGAGCTCGATAGCCCATTTTGCAATCCTGCCCGTTGCGTCGCGATTGTTTATAATATCGTTGAGAGGTACTTCGGAGGCCACCGTTATTGAACACTCTTGAAAGTAGTGTCGCAGCTTCCGGGATGCCATGAACACCGCATACGCTATCTTTTGATAATGTGGGTACCGGGATTTGCATGGAGTTAGAATTCAGGGTCGGATTGTCCCAAAACCTAGTTTCGGTTTTCCAGGCACTCTCCATCGCGCAGTATTTTTGTACGATGGTCGCTAGGTTGGCGAGGCATGAAACTTCGCGACGACTGATGGCGTTTATGATTCCCTTGTCCGTGCAATTGTTGCAGAAGATTGAAATTGCGCTTTCTTCACGGCAGTCCTTTATCTTGTTCATAACCAGGAGGAATCTGGCTCAGTAATGATGTACTGTTTCATCGGGCTCTTGCCGTATTTGAGATATATCGCTTATGTTTGGGTGGGCGGGTGGAATTAAGTTCGGAACCCCGCCCGGTCTGAGGCTCAAAGGCCAAGAAGCTTCCGGATTCGGAAGCTTGGTTTCTTGGCGCTTTCAACAAATCTGGTCCGATGCCTGACTTTAGGTTCAGTATTTGATTAGCGTCCGTCCCTCCGCGGGAATCCGGCATGGAGGGATCCGGAATCCGGACATAGTTGGATTTTAACATAGAAGAAGAGTCGCCGCATTGTTCCTCTACCACGACAACGTGGTGGGTAACCTGGGGAGAGTTAATTTCTCTCAGATCGGTTTTAAGCCCAATCTGATCGTAGTCGGTAGCGACTCCCAGGGCGGCGATGCGATCCAAGAGCTCGTTTACGGAGGAGAGCTCAATCGGATCTAGCTGCTCGGCGAATTCCGAGCTGACGTGAAGATCGCTTTTAATGACTTGAGAGGTCATTGTCGGGGCGGTGGCCGAACAGGCGGTCATGAGAAAACCGCCTAGCCGGATAGTCTGGCCGGCGGCCAAAGCTTCCTTGACGACGGCGCCGTCTTTAAAGACGGAAAAAGGCATCCTTCCGATGGTGATGGCGCGAGAGGAACTCTCAATGAAAGCACCAATGTCGATTGTCAAAACCGGCGGATCTCGGTAGGGGTCCCGAATCGTGCGTCTAGGCGGATGGTAACAGGAGACAAGGGACATGATGTTTTACCCAGGTTGGGCCCTCTTGATGGAGGTAAAACCCTACGTCCTGCTTGATTAATATTGATGATGTGTGTTACAAGAGTGGATCTACCACGAGATCAAAGAGGCTAAACCCTAGAAGCTAGCCTATGGTATGATTGTTGTTAGTCCTATGGACTACTGACCGTCCGATTTATATAGACACGGAGAGGGCTAGGGTTACACAAAGTCAGTTACAAAGGTAGGAGATCTACATATCCGTATCGCCAAGCTTGCCTTCCACGCCAAGGAAAGTCCCATCCGGACACGGGACGAAGTCTTCAATCTTGTATCTTCATAGTCTTGGAGTCCGGCCGATGATGATAGTTCGGCTATCCGGACACCCCCTAGTCCGGAACTCCCTTAGCTCCCCTTGTGTCGAATCTATAAATTTGGGTTGAATACTCTACCCTCAAAATCTGTTGCAATCCCTGGTACGTCTTTGTCGTATCAATAATTTTTTATTGTTTTGTGCCAATATTATACAACTTTCACATATTTTTGGCAACTTTTTATATGATTTATTGGACTAACCTATTGATCCAGTGCCCAGTGCCAGTTCCTGTTTTTTGTATCGCAGAAAACCCATACCAAACGAAGTCCAAATGCAATAAAATTTTACGAAGAACTATTTTGGAATATAAGTGATCTTGGGGAGTTGGAATCACCGCAAACGGAGGCCCACATAGCCAACAAGACACCATGGCGCTCCTGAGGCCCTGGCGCGTGGTGGTGGGTTGTTCTCCTCGAACGTCGGTTGGAGCTCTACTTCGGGCGCAAGGAGGCTTATATCCGGATCGAAGTTACGGATCTCAGCGCAATCGAAGTTACGGATCTCCCAGAATATAAGAAGCGGTTTTCGGCCAGATCAGAGGAGCGAGAAAAAGAAGAGAACAGAGAGGGAGATACAATCTCGGAGGGGCTCCCGCCCCTCTGCTGCCATGGAGACCAAGGACCATAGGCGGAACTCTCCTCCCATCTAGGGGGAGGCCAAGGAAGAAGAAGGAGGAGGGGGGCTCTCTCCCCCTCGCTTCCGGTGGCGCCGGAGGGCCATCCGGGTAATGATCGGGACGACGATCTACATCAACAATCTTGCTACCGTCAACACCAACTTTCTCCTCCTCTATGCCGTGGTGTAACACCTCTTCTCCCCACTGTAATCTCTACTTAAGCATGGTGCTCAACTCCATATATTATTTCCCAATGATCTATGGTTATCCTACGATGTTTGAGTAGATCCGTTTTGTCCTGTGGGTTAATCGTGATCTTGGTTGGTATGATTGTATATTTTATTTATGGTGTTGTCCTACAGTGCCCTCCATTCTCGCGCAAACGTGAGGGGCCCCCGCTGTAGGGTGTTGCAATATGTTGATGGTTCGCTTATGGTGGGTTGCAAGAGTGATGCCTATATACATGATCATACCTAGATATTCTCATAACTATGCTCAATTCTGTCAATTGCTCAACAGTAATTTGTTCACCCACCGTAAATACTTATGCTCTTGAGAGAAGCCACTAGTGAAACCTATGGCCCTCGGGTCTATTTTCCATCATATTAATCTTCCAACACTTAGTTATTTTTATTGCCTTTTATTTTACTTTGCATCTTTATCATAAAAATACCAAAAATATTATCTTATCATATCTATCAGATCTCACTCTCGTAAGTGACCGTGTAGGGATTGACGACCCCTTATTGCGTTGGTTGCGAGTATTTATTTGTTTGTGTAGGTGCGAGGGACTCGTGCGTGGCCTCCTACTGGATTGATACCTTGGTTCTCAAAAACTGAGGGAAATACTTACGCTACTTTGCTGCATCACCCTTTCCTCTTCAAGGGAAAACCAACGCAGTGCTCAAGAGGTAGAAAGAAGGACTTCTGGCGCCGTTGCCGGGGAGTCTACGCAAAATTCAACATACCAAGTACCCATCACAAACCCTTATCTCCCGCATTACATTATTTTCCATTTGCCTCTCGTTTTCCTCTCCCTCACTTCACCCTTGCCGTTTTATTCGCCCTCTCTTTTCAGTTTGCCTTTTTCGCTCGCTTCTTGTTTGCTCGTGTGTTGGATTGCTTGTTTGTCATGATGGCTCAAGATAATACTAAATTGTGTGACTTCACCAATACCAACAACAATGATTTTCTTAGCACTCCTATTGCTCCTCTTACCGATACTGAATCTTGTGAAATCAATGCTGCTTTGTTGAATCTTGTCATGAAAGACCAATTCGCTGGCCTTCCTAGTGAGCCGCTACCCATCTAAATAGCTTTGTTGATTTGTGTGATATGCAAAAGAAGAAAGATGTGGATAATGATATTGTTAAATTGAAGCTATTTCCTTTTTCACTTAGAGATCATGCTAAAGCTTGGTTTTCATCTTTGCTTAAAAATAGTATTGATTCTTGGAATAAGTGCAAAGATGCTTTTATCTCTAAATATTTTCCTCCCGCTAAGATCATCTCTCTTAGAAACGATATTATGAATTTTAAGCAACTTGATCATGAACATGTTGGACAAGCTTGGGAGAGGATGAAATTAATGATATGTAATTGCCCTATGCATGGTTTGAATTTGTGGATGATTATACAAAAAAATTATGCCAGATTGAATTTTGCTTCTAGAAATCTTTTAGATTCGGCCACGGGAGGCACTTTTATGGAAATCACTTTAGGAGAAGCTACTAAACTCCTAGATAATATTATGGTTAATTATTCTCAATGGCACACTGAAAGATCTACTAATAAAAAAGTGCATGCGATAGAAGAAATTAATGTTTTGAGTGGAAAGATGGATGAACTTATGAAATTATTTGCTACTAAGAGTGTTTCTTCTTATCCTAATGATATGCCTTTGTCTACTTTGATTTATAATAATAATGAACCTATGGATGTGAATTTTGTTGGTAGGAATAATTTTGGTAACAATGCGTATAGACGAAACTTTAATCCTAGGCCTTATCCTAGTAATTCCTCTAATAATTATGGTAATTCCTACAACAATTCTTATGGAAACTCTAATAAGATGCCTTCTAAATTTGAGACTAGTGTTAAGGAATTTATGAGTTCGCAAAAGAATTTCAATGTTTTTGCTTGAAGAAAAATTGCTTAAAGTTGATGAATTGGCTAGGAACGTTGATAGAATTTCTCTTGATGTTGATTCTTTAAAACTTAGATCTATTCCTCCTAAGCATGATATCAATGAGTCTCTCAAAGCCCTGGGAATTTACATTGATGAGTGCAAAGAAAGAACCGCTAGGATGCGTGCTAAGAAAGATTGCTTTGTGAAAGTGTGTTCTTCAAATATCTATGAAAATAAAGATGAAGATCTAAAAGTTATTGATGTGTCCCCTGTTAAATCTTTGTTTTGCAATATGAATCTTGATAATGATGGGACTGAATATGATCCACCTTTACCTAGAAGGCGTTCCAGAAATTCGGAGTTTTTAGATCTTGATGCTAAAAGTGGGATTGAAGAGATCAAAACATTAGATATTAATGAACCCACTATTTTGGATTTCAAGGAATTTAATTATGATAATTGCTCCTTGATAGATTGTATTTCCTTGTTGCAATCCGTGCTAAATTCTCCTCATGCTTATAGTCAAAATAAAGCCTTTACCAAACATATCGTTGATGCTTTGATGCAATCTTACGAAGAAAAACTTGAGTTGGAAGTTTCTATCCCTAGAAAACTTTATGATGAGTGGGAACCTACTATTAGAATTAAAATTAAAGATCATGAATGCTATGCTTTGTGTGATTTGGGTGCTAGTGTTTCCATGATTCCAAAAACTTTATGTGATTTATTAGGTTTCCGTGAATTTGATGATTGCTCTTTAAACTTGCACCTTGCAGATTCCGCTATTAAGAAACCTATGGGAAGAATTAATGATGTTCTTATTGTTGCAAATAGGAACTATGTGCCCATAGATTTTATTGTTCTTGACATAGATTGCAATCCTTCATGTCCTATTATTCTTGGTAGACCTTTCCTTAGAACGATTGGTGCAATTATTGATATGAAGGAAGGGAATATTAGATTCCAATTTCCATTAAAGAAAGGCATGGAACACTTCCCTAGAAAGAAAATAAAATCACCTTATGAATCTATTATTAGATCCACTTATGGATTTCCTACCAAGGATGGCGATACCTAGATCTATCCTTGCTTTTATGCCAGTGGCGGAGCCAGCTAGCTGAAGGAGCCGGGGCAAAGTTTTACACAGCAATGTTGCCCAACATTTGCCCAAGTAATTAGTAATGATAATCATGATTTCTTTGTATTGTTTAGTGAATAATGGCCGGAGCATCCCGGGCAGCTGCCCCAGGTCGCCGGGAGCTAGCTCCGCCACTGTTTTATGCCTAGCTAGGGGCGTTAAACGATAGCGCTTGTTCGGAGGCAACCCAATTTTATTTTTAGTTTTTTGCTTTTTGCTTCTGTTTAGGAATAAATATTTGATCTAGCCTCTGGTTAGATATCTTTTTATGTTTTAATTAGTGCTTGTGCCAAGTTTAACCTATAGGATCTTCTTGGATGATAGTTATTTGATCTTGCTGTAAATTCCAGAAACTTTCTGTTCACAAAAATAATTGTTAAAAATAACCAGAACGTGACAAAATATTGATTCCAATTGCTGATGATCAATAAACAAATTGTATAGGTCTTCCTATTTTGGTTGAATTTGTGGAGTTCCAGAAGTCTGCGTTAGTTACAGATTACTACAGACTGTTCTGTTTTTGACAGATTCTGTTTTTCGTGTGTTGTTTGCTTATTTTGATGAATCTATGGCTAGTAAAATAGTTTATAAACCATAGATAAGTTGGAATACAGTAGGTTTAACACCAATATAAATAAAGAATGATTTCATTACAGTACCTTGAAGTGGTCTTTTGTTTTCTTTCGCTAACGGAGCTCACGAGATTTTCTGTTCAGTTTTGTGTCATGAAGTTTTCAAGTTTTGGGTGAAAGATTTGATGAATTATGGAACAAGGAGTGGCAAGAGCCTAAGCTTGGGGATGCCCATGGCACCCCAAGATAATCTAAGGACACCTAAAAGCCAAAGCTTGGGGATGCCCCGGAAGGCATCCCCTCTTTCGTCTACTTCCATCGGTAACTTTACTTGTAGCTATATTTTTATTCACCACATGATATGTGTTTTGCTTGGAGCGTCTTGTATGATTTGAGTATTTATTTGTTAGTTTAACACAATCATCCTTGCTGTACACACCTTTTGAGAGAGTCACACTTGATTCGGAATTTATTAGAATACTCTATGTGCTTCACTTATTATTATTTTGAGCTATATAGTTTTGCTCTAGTGCTTCACTTATATCTTTTAGAGCACGGTGGTGGATTTGTTTTATAGAAACTATTGATCTCTCATTCTTCACTTATATTATTTCTAGAGTCTTAAAATAGCATGGCAATTTGCTTTAATTAATATCATGAGAAATTTGATGCTTGATAATTGTTTTGAGATATAAAGGTAGTAATATCATAGTTGTGCTAGTTGAGTAATTGTGGAATTGAAAAGTACATGTGTTGGAGTTTGTGATTCCCGTAGCATGCATGTATGGTGAACCGTTATGTAACGAAGTCGGAGCATGAGATATTTGTTGATTGTCTTCCTTTGTGTGGCGGTCGGGATCGCGCGACGTTAACTCCTACCAATCCTTCCCCTACGAGCATGCGTAGTAGTACTTTTCTTCAAGGGCTAATAAATTTTTGCAATAAGTATATGAGTTCTTTATGACTAATGTGAGTCCATGGATCATATGCACACTTACCTTTCCACAATTTTCTAGCCTCTTCGGTACCGCGCATTGCCCTTTCTCACCTTGAGAGTTGGTGCAAACTTCGCCGGTGCATCCAAATCCCGTGATATGATATGCTCTATCACACATAAACCTCCTTATATCTTCCTCAAAACAGCCACCATACCTACCTATCATGGCATTTCCATAGCCATTCCGAGATACATTGCCATGCAACTTTCCACCGTTTCATTTCTCATGACATACTCCATTATTGTCATATTGCTTTGCATGATCATGTAGTTGACATTTTATTCGTGGCAAAGCCACTGTTCATAATTCTTTCATACATGTCGCTCTTGATTCAATGCATATCCCGGTACACCACCAAGGCATTCATATAGAGTCATATTTTGTCTAAGTATTGAGTTGTAATTCATGAGTCGTAAGTAAATAAAAGTGTGATGATCATCATTATTAGAGAATTGTCCCAAGTGAGGAAAGGATGATGGAGACTATGATTCACCCACAAGTCGGGATGAGACTCCGGACTAAAAAAAGAGGCCATAAAAAAAGTCCCAAACAAATTAAAAAAATGATGAGAGAAGAAGAGAGAAGGGACAATGTTACTATCCTTTTACCACACTTGTGCTTCAAAGTAGCACCGTGATCTTCATAATAGAGAGTCTCTCATTTTGTCACTTTCATATACTAGTGGCAAATTTCATTATAGAACTTGGCTTGTATATTCCAATGATGGGCTTCCTCAAATGCCCAAGGTCTTCGTGAGCAAGCAAGTTGGATGCACACCCACTTAGTTTCTTTTTGAGCTTTCATACACTTATAGCTCTAGTGCATCCGTTGCATGGCAATCCCTACTCCTCGCATTAACATTAATTGATGGGCATCACCATAGCCTGTTGATTAGCCTCGTTGATGTGAGACTTTCTCCTTTTTTGTCTTCCCACATAACCCCTACCATTATACCTTATTCCACCATAGTGCTATATCCATGGCTTGCGCTCATGTATTGCGTAAGAGTTGAAAAGGCTGAAGCGCGTTAAAAGTATGAACCAATTGCTTGGCCAAAACCGGGGTCTTACATGATATGAATATTTTGTGTGGGGAAGATGGAGCATAGCCAGACTATATGATTTTGTAGGGATAACTTGCTTTGGCTATGTTATTTTGATAAGACATAATTGCTTAGTTAGTATGCTTGAAGTATTATTGTTTTTATGTCGACATTGAACTTTTATCTTGAATCATATCAAATCTGAACATTCATGCCACAATAAGAAGAATTATATTGAAATTATGCCAAGTAGCATTCCACATCAAAAATTCTGTTATTATCATTTACCTACTCGAGGACGAGCAGGAATTAAGCTTGGGGACGCTTGATACGTCTCCAACGTATCTATAATTTTTTATTGTTCCATGCTATATTATATTCTGTTTTGGACATTATTGGGCTTTATTATACACTTTTATATTATTTTTGGGACTAACCTATTAACCGGAGGCCCAGCCCAGAATTGTTGTTTTTTGCCTATTTCAGATTTCGCAGAAAAAGAATATCAAACGGAGTCCAAACAGAATGAAACCTTCGGGAACGTGATTTCCGGAATGAACGTGATCCAGAGGACTTGGACCCTGCGTCAAGACATCAACCAGGAGGCCACGAGGTAGGGGGGCGCGCCTACCCCCCTGGGCGCGCCCTCCACCCTCGTGGGCCCCCTGTTGCTCCACCGACGTACTCCTTCCTCCTATATATACCTATGTACCCCAAACTACGAGACACGGAGCCAAAACCTAATTCCACCGCCGCAACCTTACATGCCGTGAGATCCCATCTTGGGGCCTGTTCTGGAGCTCCGCCGGAGGGGGCATCGATCATGGAGGGCTTCTACATCAACACCATAGCCTCTCCGATGATGTGTGAGTAGTTTACCTCAGACCTTCGGGTCCATAGTTATTAGCTAGATGGCTTCTTCTCTCTTTTTGGATCTCAATACAATGTTCTCCCCCTCTCTCGTGGAGATATATTCGAAGTAATCTTCTTTTGCGGTGTGTCTGTTGAGACCGATGAATTGTGGGTTTATGATCAAGTTTATCTATGAACAATATTTGAATCTTCTCTGAATTATTTTATGTATGATTGGTTATCTTTGCAAGTCTCTTCGAATTATCAGTTTGGTTTGGCCTACTAGATTGATCTTTCTTGCAATGGGAGAAGTGCTTAGCTTTGGGTTCAATCTTGCGGTGTCCTTTCGGTGTGATGAGGGGCAGCAAGGCACGTATTGTTTTGTTGCCATCGAGGATAACAAGATGGGGTTTATATCATATTGCATGAGTTTATCCTCTACATCATGTCATCTTGCTTAAAGCGTTACTCTATTCTTATGAACTTAATACTCTAGATGCATCTTTGGATAGCGGTCGATGTGTGGAGTAATAGTAGTAGATGCAGGCATGAGTCGGTCTACTTGTCTTGGACGTGATGCCTATATACAGATGCAGGCAGGAGTCGGTCTACTTGTCTTGGACGTGATGCCTATATACATGATCATACCTAGATATTCTCATAACTATGCTCAATTCTGTCAATTGCTCAATAGTAATTTGTGCACCCACCGTAAATACCTATGCTCTTGAGAGAAGCCACTAGTGAAACCTATGGCCCCCGGGTCTATTTTCCATCATATTAATCTTCCAACACTTAGTTATTTTTATTGCCTTTTATTTTACTTTGCATCTTTATCATAAAAATACCAAAAATATTATCTTATCATATCTATCAGATCTCACTCTCGTAAGTGACCGTGTAGGGATTGACAACCCCTTATCGTGTTGGATGCGAGGATTTATTTGTTTGTGTAGGTGCGAGGGACTCGTGCGTGGCCTCCTACTGGATTGATACCTTGGTTCTCAAAAACTGAGGGAAATACGTATGCTACTTTGCTGCATCACCCTTTCCTCTTCAAGGGAAAACCAACGCAGTGCTCAAGAGGTAGCAATCACTATTGGAAGTTTTCAACTACCTCTACCTACTGCCAAAAAGAATATGAAATGCTTACTATTGGGGACATTCATATCCCCGTTGAGGTAACTTAGTAATTTACGGAAGTTCTTCGGTTTCATGCTAATCGAAAGTGGTTGTTAATAAGACTGGATCATTTTTTAGAGGTATGAAGTTGATGAATCTAGTGAGCACTACCTTCTGTCCCTACCTTTTGTTTTCTATTTTTATTAGTTAAATAAAATAAAATTCCATGTTTTGTCTGTTTTCTAAATTTCCCATGCAATAAAAAATTATCCAGAAGTAAAAGTTCACAGAATGCTCTAAACATTTAATACGATTTTTTTTAATATTTAAGATTTTTAGGTGCAAATAACATCAGTGGGAGGTGCACCAGGTGGGCACAACCCACCTGGGCACGCCAGGACCCCCAGGCGTGCCCTGGTGGGTTGTGGTCCCCACGTGGGCCCCTCACTTATCTCTTCACACCACATCATCACCTACCTCCAGAAAAAAATCACCATTGCTCTCTCTCTTGCGCGTTTTTGCTCTCAAACCCGCAGATTCCGATCTCTTTGCTCGAAGCTCTGTATTTGAAACTGTTTTGGGGAGTGTTGCTTGGTATGTGACTCCACCGTTTGTCCAATTAGTTTTTGCTTTAGTGGTTTATATTTTGAATAATTAGCTACTCTTGGTGCTGTTGTAGATGAGCTTGCATGTTGAACTCTTAGAGTTCTAAGTAGTTTGAATGCTTGCTATGGCCTCTATGTATCCTTATGAGTAGTTGCTATCAATTTTGTAGAGTTTAGTTGAGAAAAATTGTGGAGTAAAAATTTCAGAATTTTGTTCGTAGGAAAAACATGAGTATTTTTTGGAAGTTTGCTTCCAAGGAGAATTCCAAGGGAGTGACTGGGGAGTCATCTGATAGTGATCTCCACACCCCGAAGATTGGCGGAGCTGCGGCCATGCGAATGGCCGCATACCCCGTTCATGGAAGGGGCTGGAATCCTTCAAGAGTTTGCACAATATGCTGCTAATGCCGGCCTCACCGACTTCATTGCGGCTGAATGCGAACAGTATCATATCCTCACAAATACCTTTGTGCAATGTTTTAATTTTCTTCCTAGGAATAATCCTCCTGAGGTGCAGTTTAATTTATATGCTGAACCCCATCAGATACCGCTTACCGAATATTGTGAAATATGCTTGCTTCCTTATGGTGGTAGTTTAGCAGAGCCTAGGCTCGCAGAGTTTGAAAGCTTTTATTGCACTCTGACAGTGGGTGATGAGAGAGGGGTGTCGAGTATCACTGCTGCTAGCTTGCATTTTCCTGTTGTTCATTATTTTGCTCTTTTCATTGCAAAATGCTTGCTTGCTAGAGAGAAGGTGGGTGCACTCAGTTCACCAGACCTTGCTGTTTTACGTCATGCACTTGAGGGCGACAACACTTATAGTTTGGGAGCTATTGTGGCACATCGCCTTCACATTAATAAATCCAAGGGTAAAATACATGGAGGTATTTACGCCACTCGTTTGGCGGCTCGCTTTAACGTTGAGATACGCTTGCATGATTATCCTTTGCCCAAGGTTTACCTAGATCGCGCGGCCATGGATCACCACCAGTTTACTGCTGTCAATTATCCTAACATTCCTATTCCATATAACCTGGTTTTTAGTGTGAGAACTCGTGATATTATTCCACTGCCTGCACCTGCTTTGTTTGATCCTATTGCCAGAGGCGGATACATGACTATGCCTGAGGACATCATCGCCTACTGGAACGACCAGGCTACAACAGAGGAGGAGCTTCAGCAGTGGGAACCACAGGTGCCCGCTCCTCAGCAGTTTGACATGGGACCCCAGGTTTCTTTGACTACTGACTGATTACCGAGTTAGGCCAAAAGCCTAAGCTTGGGGGAGTACGTGTTTCTCACCGACATTACATTCATGTTCACACATTGTATTTCAGTTGTCGGTGTTCACACTTTTTCATTGTATTATCCATGTTAAATTTATTTTCTCGCTTTCTTCTTGTGTGTTTCAAAAACTTGAGAAAATCCAAAAATATTTCCAGGTTCTTTTTGTTTTTCTTTCTAGAGTAGTTACCTATAGCACTAAAAAGAAAACCCAAAAAGATTTCCTTATTCTTCTTTTGCTTGTTGGGAGCTTTCCCGTGTAAATAGTCTTTCTCGTTTTTTGCTTTTCCCCTTTATTTGCTTATTCAAGAAAACCAAAAACTCCAAAAATATTTCAATGTCTTTCTCTGAATTTATTTTCTTTTTATTGAGTCTTACCGAGGAGAAGGCCACGATGAAAATGTTGAGTGGCTCTCATCGCATTCTTGGCGGTGGCGAGAAGGGATAGGAGGAGGGGGGCTAGGAGGGGCAGGGAAGGGGGCCCAGTCGCCTCGCTCGGGGAGGCGACGCAGGGGTCTGAGGAGGAGGGAGGGGGGGGCAGGCGTGCCTGGCTGGGCCGGGCGGGGGGCGGGGAGGCGGTAGCGGCGGCGGGGGGAAACCCTAGCGGGAGCGGGAGCCCGAGCGGGAACAGTTGACAGCCTAGGGTTCCTTTTGCCTCCCGCCGGTGCCGTCGCCGATTGGCCCCGTCTCCGGTGGTCTTAGGGCTATGGAGGCGAAGTGGATCTCGGTCCTTATCGGTGGGAGGACTCCGTTTTTAAATCTTTTTTCGAGTTTTGTTATGGTTTGTGTCCTGTTCATGAAGGCGAGACGACCGCGACTTCCTGAAGATGAAATAAAGGTCTCCCCATCTAGCCCCTGTTTCGGTGACGCGTCTAGCATTGTCGGCGGTGTGTGGAGGTGTCTCCGGCTGATCTATCTTTGGTGGATTTGTTCGGATCTGTTCGTCGTTCGTCTATATTCCTGTATTTTCAGGTTGGATCCTTCTGATCTACACTCTTCATAGGCGGCGAGTGCTATTCTGGTGCGTTGGTTTTATGGGGTCTTAGCACACAACTTTCCAAATGTCTACTACAACAAGGTTGCCCGGCTTCGGCGAGGGATGGGCGATGACAGCGGCGCGCCTTCGGCTCGCTTCAGCGATTGTAGTCGTCGCTAGGTGGTTTACGGGTCTGAATGTAATTTTTATTATTGCTAGTGTTCGTTGTATTACCATGATTGAAAATAAATAAATCGAAAGTTTTTTAAGAAAAGGCTAAGAGAGCCGCTGAGACCACAAGAATGAATGGCTCTGATGAATGATGGGTCAGATTGATTGGATTGGATTGAATACCTCCTCATTCAGGTGACGCAACGGGCCTGGCGTGTCCTCTCCTCCTGATGGGCGACCAAGCATGCATTTGCTACGCGTGCAGCGTTCCTGTCCAGGGCCCGGGCCCTCCCACCGCGTACGACGTATCTGCTCCCCAAGTAAACGTACAGACAGTTCTAAAAAAGATGAAAGTAAATGTACAGTCCGCAAGACGTACTACAATAGTTCTTATGAAATCATGTCCACGATGACAATGGTACCGACGCGTACGTATATATACAATTGATGCGGTAACTGTGCCATTCACCCCGATCTCAGCATGTACAACCAGACCCCTCAAACGTCCAATTAAACAATCCGGTCACCGTAAGAAAAAAAGTCATCCAACTGGACCCTCAACTTTGTTCTCATATGCCCAGGCTACAACAGTTCGCCAGACATACTACAACATTTCTTATGACATCCACGACGACGATTGTATCTCCATGCAAAAAAAAAAAAGAAGAAGAAAGATGACGATTGTATCTGTGTGTGGATACATGTACAGCCGATGCGGTAACTGCGCCATTCACCAAGCAAACACGAGGTTATACACCCGTTTTCCTCTCGTCCCCGCGACGGAAACCCTAGCCACCACTAGCAGAGGCTAGCTTTCCGGCGCCGTCCTCCGACGGCTTCCCTCCGTCGACGATAGATCGCGCGTGCTGTTCATGTAGGTTTTCACCCTACCTCGAGGCGACGGGAGGAACCCTACGACGCCGCCGCCAACTCCTTTCCTCGCCCCCTCCCCCCTCGGCGCCGCCAGAGGGCACGACCGGGCGAAGCCTGGCCGGCGCCGTCGGCGGCGAGGCCTGCTCGTTCCCCCTCCGAGCGGGCCGACGCGGCTGGATCGGGGTGCCTCGTTGTCCCAGGGCGAGGCGGTGCGGCTGCGTGATGATGGCGCTGCGCGTGGCGGTGGCGCGACAGGCTTGGCGTTGGAGGCCAGCCGGTGTGTGTAGCGGCGGGGCGGCGAGCGGCTGGTGCGGGCGGTCATGGCGGCGGGCGGATCTGGCATGGAGGCGGTCGTGACGAGGCAGGGCATCGGCGGCGGGCTCCGGTGGCCTGGGCCGGCTCCTGGCTTGGCGTTGTGGTGGTGTGGGTCGCGGGTGACAAGGATCTATGGGCTGCCGACCCTGCCCTGTCTTCGGGCTGGTGGGGGTGGCGGCACAGTGGTGGTGGCTGGCGGGGCGTGTTGGTCGAGTCCGCATCGGAACCTTCCTGGTCTGGCACTCGGACGTCGGCGAACGACGCGAGGAGGCATCTCCGGTGAGCTTCCATGGCTGCGGCTGCAGGTTGATTTGGTCTCCCTCATCGGCGGGCACGCGGTTGCCGATGGCCTCGCGGAGATGTGTGTCAGCTACCATGGTGGGGTGATAACCCACAAGTATAGGGGATCACAACAGTTTTCGAGGGTAGAGTATTTCAACCCAAATTTATTGATTCGACATAAGGGGAGCCAAAGAATATTCTCAAGTATTAGCAGGTGAGTTGTCAATTCAACCATACCTGAAAGACTTAATATCTGCAGCGAAATATTTAGTAGCAAAGTAGTATGGAAGTAGCGATAACGGTGGCAAAAGTAACAGTAGCAGTCGTAACAATGGCAACGGAAAAGTAACGGAGCAAAGATCAATATGAAACGAGCTCGTAGGCAATGGATCAATAATGGATAATTATGTCGGATGGCATTCATCATGCAATAGTTATAACATAGGGTGACACAGAACTAGCTCCAATTCATCAATATAAGTAGGCATGTATTCCGAATATAGTCATACGTGCTTATGGAAAAGAACTTGCATGACATCTTTTGTCCTACCCTCCCGTGGCAACGGGGTTCTATTGGAAACTAAGTGATATTAAGGCCTTCTTTTAATAAAGTACCGGACCAAATCATTAGCACTCAGTGAATACATGACCTCCTCAAACTACGGTCATCATCGGGAAGTGTCCCGACTATTGTCACTCTGGGGTTGCCGGATCATAACACGTAGTAGGTGACTATAACTTGCAAGATAGGATCAAGAACACAAATATATTCATGAAAACATAATAGATTCACATCTGAAATCATGGCACTCGGGTCCTAGTGACAATTATTAAGCATAGCAAAGTCATAGCAACTTCAATCTGAGAACATAGTGGATACTAGGGATCAAACCTTAACAAAACTAACTCGATTACATGGTAAATCTCATCCAACTCATCACCGTCCAGCAAGCCTACGATGGGAATACTCACGCACGACGGTGAGCATCATGAAATTGGTGATGGAGGATGGTTGATGATGATGATGACGATGGTTTCCCCTCTCCGGAGCCCAAAACGGACTCCAGATCTGCCCTCCCGAGGAAGAACAGGGCTTGGCGGCGGCTCTGTATAGTAAAACATGATGAATCCTTCTCTCGGATTTTTTTCTCCCCTAACGTGAATATATGGAGTTGGAGTTGAGGTCGGTGGAGGTCCAGGGGGCCACAAGGACAGAGGGCGTGCCCCAGGGGGTGGCCGCGCCCTCCACCCTTGTGGCCAGGGTGTGGGCCCCTTCGGTTGATTCTTTCGCCAATATTTTTTATTTATTCCAAAACTGATCTCCGTGAAGTTTCAGGTCATTCCGAGAACTTTTATTTCTGCACAAAAATAACACCATGGCAATCTTGCTGAAAACAGCGTCAGTCCGGGTTAGTTCCATTCAAATCATGCAAGTTAGAGTCCAAAACAAGGGCAAAAGAGTTTGGAAAACTAGATACGATGGAGACATATCAACTCCCCCAAGCTTAACCCATTGGTTATCCTCAAGCAATTCAGTTGACAAACTGAAAGTGATAAAGAAAAACTTTTACAAACTCCGTTTGATCTTGTTGTTGCAAATATGTAAAACCAACATTCAAGTTTTCAGCATAGATTATGAACTAACCATATTCACAATAACATTTAGGTCTCATATTTACTCATATCAATGGCATAGTCAACTAGCGAGCAATAATAATAAATCTCAGATGACAACACTTTCTCAAAACAATCATGATATGATATAACATGATGGATTCTCGCTAGCCCTTCCTGAGACCGCAAAACATAAATGCAGAGCACCCCTGAAGATCGAGGACTGACTAGACATTGTAATTCATGGTAAAAGAGATCCAGTCACAGTCATACTCCATATAAATTAATAACAATGCATACAAATGACAGCGGTGCTCTCTAACTGGTGCTTTTTATAAGAGGATGATGACTCAACAAATAAAAGTAAATAGATAGGCCCTTCGAAGGGAAGCAGAGATTTGCAGAGGTGCGAGAGCTCAAGTTTTTAAAACAGAGATAAATAATATTTTGAGCGGCATGCTTTCATTGTCAATATAACAACTAAGAGATCTCGGTATCTTCCATGCTACATACATTATAGGCAGTTCCCAAACAGAATGGTAAAGTTTATACTCCCCCACCATCAATAAGCATAGTCCACGGCTGGTCCGAAACAATGAGTACCGTCCAACTAACAACAGTCTTGTGGGAGTTTTGTTTGCAATTATATTTTGATTTGATTTGAGCATGTGACTGGGCATCCTGGTTACCAACCATTTTCTCGTGAATGATGAGCGGAGTCCAGTCATCATGAGAATAACCCACCTAGCATGGAAGATATTGACAACCCTAGTTGGTACATGAGCGATTCGAGCATACAAAACAGATTATCATTTGAAGGTTTAGAATTTAGCACTTGCAAATTTACTTGGAACGGCAGGTAAATACCGCATATAGGTAGGTATGGTGGACTCATATGGAACAACTTTGGGTTTATGGAAGTGGATGCACAAGCAGTATTCTCGCTTAGTATAAGTGAATGCTAGAAAAAAGACTGGTGTGACGCCCCCGATTCAATCGTACACTAATCATGCACGCAAATGTGTACGATCAAGATCAGGGACTCACGGGAAGATATCACAACACAACTCTAAAAATAAAATAAGTCATAAAAGCATCATAATACAAGCCAGGGGCCTCGAGGGCTCGAATACAGGTGCTCGATCATAGACAAGTCAGCGAAAGCAACAATATCTGGGTACAGACATAAGTTAAACAAGTTGCCATAAGATGGCTAGCACAAACTGGGATACAGATCGAAAGAGGCGCAGGTCTCCCACAGGATCCTCCTAAACTACTCACAGTGGTCGTCGTCGGTGGCTGCACGTAGTAAGCACGCACCTCCAGCGTAGTAGGAGTCGTCGTCGACGGTGGCGTCTGGCTCCTGGACTCTAGCATCTGGTTGCGACAACCAGAAGGAAAGGAAAGGGGGAAAAGGGGGGAGAAAGCAACCGTGAGTACTCATCCAAAGTACTCGCAAGCAAGGAGCTACACTACATATGCATGGGTATATGTGTAAAGGGCCATATCAGTGGGCTGAACTGCAGAATGCCAGAATAAGAGGGGGATAACTAATCATGTTGAAGACTACGCTTCTGGCAGCCTCCGACTTGCAGCATGTAGAAGAGAGTAGATTGAAGTCCTCCAAGTAGCATCACATAGCATAATCCTACCCGGCAATCCCCTCCTCGTCGCATACATTAGAGAGCGATCACCGGGTTGTATCTCGCACTTGGAAGGGTGTGTTTTATTAAGTATCCGGTTCTAGTTGTCATAAGGTCAAGGTACAACTCCAAGTCGTCACATTATCGAAGATCACGGCTATTCGAATAGATTAACTTTCTGCAGGGTGCACCACATAACCCAACACGCTTGATCCCATTTGGCGGAAACACTTTTACGGGTCATGCCCGACCTCGGAAGATCAACACGTCGCAGCCCCACCTAGGCCAACAGAGAGGTCAGACGCGGTCTAAACCTAAGCGCAAAGGGGTGCAGGCCCATCGCCTTAGCACACACACTGCGTTATAACGCGGCCGGAAGCAGACCTAGCCTAGCGGCGTTCGGTCCAATCGGCGCGCCACTCGATCGGCCGACGCCACGAAGGCTTCGGTGATACCATGGCGTCGGGTGCCCATAACTTTCCCACATAGTTGGTTAGTGCGTATAGACCAAATGGCGGACTCAGATCAAATACCAAGAACTTCGTTAAGCGTGTTAAGTATCCATGACGCCGACCAGGGCGGGCCCACCTCTCTCCTAGGTGGTCTCAACCTGCCCTGTCGCTCCGCCATAAAGTGTGATCGGGGCGTCGGGAACCCGGGCCCACCACTACCTGGGTGGAACCACCTGCCCCTTCAGCCCCCATCTCCGAACAGTATCACCGGTAATGTAACCGTGTAAAGTATATAGTATATACCCGTGATCACCTCCCGAAGTGATCACGGCTATGCTAGGGACGTGTGATAGACAAATGGAGGGCGTATTCGGATTCACCTCGTCGTTCTGAGCAACTTTCATGTACAAAGTATTTTCATCCGAGCTACAGATTATTTTATATTAATTATTAAAGTTTTCATTGATTTTTTTCTAATTTCTGGATTTAATTTAATTCGAAATTAAATTATATTTAAATGCTATGGGTACATAGAAAGTGTACCCAGAGTGTGCCTAAGGGGCTGACAGGTGGGGCCCTGGTCAAATGTCCAGTCAACTTTTGACTGGACCGTTGACTGGTCAAAAGGGCCCATGGGGCCCGCATGTCATTCATACATGTTTTACTAAACAACATTTGATTAACTAAACCGGTTGATTAGGTTATTAAGCAGGTTAATTAAGTTAACTAATTAACTTAGTAATTAATTAACAATTATT
Source organism: Aegilops longissima (assembly GCA_021605205.1). Lineage (NCBI taxonomy): Eukaryota > Viridiplantae > Streptophyta > Magnoliopsida > Poales > Poaceae > Aegilops > Aegilops longissima. The sequence continues at coordinate 392,965,920 of CM038677.1, read as the reverse complement.
ATTTAATTAATCTTTTACTTTTTTGTTTTACTTAAATAGGGGCATGGCCCATTGTTAGTGGCTAACTAGGAGGGGGTTAGTGCTAATCTAACCCCCAATTAGCGTGGACCTGCCTAATCGGCAGAGGCGCAGCCGGCAGAGGGCTACGCCAAGACAGACGAGGCCGCCGCTTGGCAGCCGGACAGGCTGAACGGCGGCGCAGCGGCGCGACTGGGAGCATGAGGGACGTCTTGCTGGGCTGCTTGCGACTCTGCGGAGGGGCAACCTCACGCGGGGCGTTGTGGTGCGAGGACGGCCGCCAGGCGCGGGGAGGCGCGCGCGGAAGGGAATGGCCACAGTGATCGCGGGTGTCTAGGCGCGGTGCGCACGTGCGATGGTGGAACAACGAGTAAAGCAGCGGGGGAAAGAAGGGGACGCGCAGTAGGAGCTCACGACGAACAGGGTTCGGGGAAGCGCTCAGGGAGGCCGGCAGCGAGCGACGAGGAGGACGTCGAGGCGCGCAGGGTGGTGACGAGATACGGGCGAGCATCGGCCACGACCGGGCATGGCCAAGGGAGGCGCGGGGCGGCACCGACGGCAGGGGCGGGCGGAGGAAGGCCGCGGCCGGTGGTGAAGCAGTCTGGGCGGCGAAAGCAACGGCGGGTCCTCGGTGGCGAGGGTCGTTGAGGACCAGCGGGAGGAGATGATGTGGGCGGTCCGGTGGGAGGCGGCGTCAGAGGTAGAGGCGGGCGGCGGCGGCGCTGGGTGCCCTCGGGCGTCTGTGAGAAGGGTGGGAAGAGGCGCTTCGTTGATGGGGGAGGGTGCTCGTCCACGATCCAGATCGGGACGAGGATAGGAGAGATGTGGGGAGTGGGAGGAGTGGGTTAGGGTTGGTGTCCCCGGGTGGGTTAGTAGGTGAGGTGGGGTGGGCGGTCCGCCGGGCCGTCTCAGTAGCTTAACAGCCATTCGCCCGAGGAGAGGGGTTCTTTTCTTTTGTCTTTTTTTTTAGTTTTTTTTTCTGTTTTCTTTTAACCTTTAATAGATTTTAGTTTAATTAAAATACAATAATAGTCCCTAAATTAGTATTATTAAACATCCCTTTGCCACAAGCAATTTAGCACATTTTAGAAAGTAGTTTGTATTTGTTTATTAATTTACGGGAAATTAATTAATAGTTCTACCACTATTATATTTATTTTAGTGCATTTAACTACTTTATAACAGTGTGTCTTCTCCACCAATATTTATTATGAATTACTTGCTACATTTAGAACATATTAGTTTTGACTTTTGAAAACTTTTCTAGTTTGACTTTATTTCAAATTTGAATTTGAAAGAGTTTTGAATCATCGCGAGATTATCAATAGTAATCGTGGTGACGTGACAACATTAGCAGAGGTTTAATGTAGCTAAATTATCCGGGCGTCACAATTCTCCTCCACTACAAGAAATCTCGTCCCGAGATTTAAGAGGTAGAGCAAGGGGGAAAGGTCTGGTTACGATATTCAATGAATCTTCTCGGTCTTGGTTGACCTTCTCGAAAAAGTTGAACCCTCTTGTTGATGTCTTCATTTTTCTGCTTTAGGTCATCATGATGAAGTCTTCATCCTTTCTTCGGGGGTCTCATCCTACTTATGAAAAATGATCAAGGTTATCTTCAGAGGAACTGACCTCTACAAGGTCACGTATTTGGTAGAGAACATCAGGGAGGGTGACGAATAGTAACTCTCGAATTGAAACTTAAGAAATTATCGAGAGCAAAGTAAGGAGGTGCAAAATAGAAGTTTCAAGCGCTTAGTCAATCATTCGTTGCCTAAAACGAAGTGTGGAAGAGGGTTCAAAGCAATGGGAATAAGTATTGTGTCTGATACCATAATAGATCACTAGGCAGGTGGCCCATGAATTACATACGAAGTCAAACGTGGGGAATAACTTTGACAATAGGTTGTACAGGAGAGTCAGGTTTCGATCCTGTGGAACTGTGGGTTATGGGCCCACCATGTGGGTTAAAAGTAGGAAGGGCGATGACATCTTGCACGATCATGTGAGCAAGGCATGTCAGAGGATAGTCTGTCGGTTATGTCGGCAACAACATCGGTACCAAGGGCGAGGGACGAAGAGAACCATTTTCCTGCTCGTTGAACGAGGCGGACCAGTAGGCAAAGTTCTCGTCCATCGGGGGTTACCGGAATGTCATCAACAAAAGTAACAGGGTCTTTCTGACAGAGTTGTACACTGAGGTGTTTACAAAAGTAGGAGAATATTACTGCTTAGATCATATAGACCTCAAGAAAGGTTAAACCAAACAATGGAAAAGAAAATGTGATTATCAAATTAAACCGAACAATGGAAAGGAAAAATGTGTTTAAACACATATTCCAGGGGTATATCCTTCCCAAGGACAAGCAGAGATTAAATCATGATATTCGTGCCAGGATATAATGTAAGAAACCCTTTCGATAAGGGGAGAGAATTTTCATGACACTACCCATACAACGGTGCCTGGATATAGAGCAAGTAACATTTAGCATTGGGCTTCAAATGTTCTTGTTGAAAATCGGAGTACCACAAACATGCTTCGAGATAGCATCGACATGGTCTCCAAGCAAAGGTCAGACTTCGGATACACAAAGGATCCATCAAGAACAACTTGTAGAATAAGTTATACAATTTCCTCATGGAAGAATGGTTAACCTTGCTAAAAAGGAAACTAAAACATTTGGTCCTCCGGTCAGGTGTGCTAGGCACGACATCACCTTACCGGGTCATATAAGGACCAACGTTATGACTCTTGAAAAATGTTTCAACCATCATATCTGACCGAGGTTCAGATCCGATTGGTGTCAGGATACCTCAGACATTAGGATGCCTGAGAAGAAAAGGTGCAACACAATTTTGACAAGATGACCATGTAAGATTCTCGGGAAATGAACTTTGGGAGCGAGCTCCGAAACAAAAGCTCATCATTAAACCAATGAAGGGATAAGGAGGTAGCTGATGAACTCGGCGACAATTCAACGAGACTTCCAAAAGATGGGTTTCCACAGTTAAGTGAACAAGGAGATAACATTAGTCAGCTCAAATGGTATAATGATGTATGCTCGAGGAAAACATACACAATTAAACATTGGTTGAAAGGTGCACCCGAAATATGGGCTGGGTTGCACGACCAACGTCGGAATGGTGATTCAATAATCAATAGTCTAAGAATGAACGGCCGACCATTAACTTCAAAGCAATAGGGTTGCTAGAAGATTTGAATTCACACCTCAAAGTTAAATTGCCGGTATTCCGATTAGAAACAACATAGGGACCAAGAAATGAATAGAGATGTCGAGAAGTAATACTATAACAAGAATTCTTAAGAGGTGGAGCATTCCTCGCAACATCCTTGACATAAAAGATGGTAATACTTCAAGGTAGGTCATAATACAAGCTGGATAGCAAGTCGCATCCACATCACGAACAATGTTGTGATGAAAGGAAGATGAGGATGTTACTGATGGTAACTCAAATTTCCAAGGGATGAGGATGGCACTCATCATCATCAATTCGATCGATATCCCGAAAGAGCTCAGAATGTTGATGATGATCATGACACATTTGTTGAGTGAAGTGATTTCATGAAGATGTAATCGATTGGCAATGACATCAAGTCAAAGTAATGATGAAGCGAAAGGTTATTGGAACCACGGGTATGGCACAAACTCCAAATTAAGCTTGCTGTTCAAGGCGAAATGGTACGACGAGGAAGAATGGCGTAAGGTTATCTCATCGTCGAAAATTATGCTCTAGGAAGAAGGGCCAGGTAGCACAGTTAAAATTTAGCACAATGATATAGCCGATCAGGCTAGGAATGACTTGAAGGATTATTAAACTCGTAAGCAATGAAAATTACTTAGAGTTATTGAATCGGAGTGCGGAATCGATTCACTTACCAATGTTCTCGAGTGAAATAACTCAGAACCCGGGGGAAATCTGAAATTGGTGAGAAGCAATAATAGATGAAGACTCATAGGAAGCAACACAGTTCATTGATATTCTCGAGATACTTGAGGGTATTACTCGAAGGAAGATTGACATAGGGGTTGCGGAGATGTATTGTCCGCAGAAGACAAGTGTTTTCACTTGCTTGAGAAATGGGATCAAGTAGAAAATATGGTCGGAACCATGATTGCAAAGGATCAATTCACAGATACCAGATGATATTATATCAAGGCAATAGTTATAAATACAAGAAGCTTCCATGATATGATCTACATCGTGTCCATGGGCATGAACACAAGTTCAAGGTCGACTCCCACTTTGATGAGGACATCAATAACATTGTGACACCCACAGCCCCTGCTGCTATACATACTGGACCAATTACTAGAGCTCGCGCACGCCAATTGAATTATCAGGTACTTTTGTTTCTAGGTAACGATTCCAATGTTCATGAGAATATGATGCTGCCTAAATTGGATACATTTGTTTTGCTTACAAATGAAGGGCCTACCATGGACAAGAAAGATGAACCTTGGAGCAAGTTCAAGCATGGAGATGTTGGCATGCGCAAGGGGAACAAGAACAGAGTTACAAGTGATGATTCCAGGACTTTGAAGCCACCTTAATGAGTGCATGAGGCCTTGGACGAAATATACAAGATGCCACTTCATAATATTCGTCCATAGGCTATTCTAGGTGCCGCGTCACCTTATTATTGGGCCAGGCCCATGTAATTTCGAAATACTTAAGTATAGGCTGTTTTAGAGTCCGTATGTGTGGGGAAACAAGAGTTAGGGTTGGTTTGGACCCCTCCCTCAAGGGCCACGAAATTCCCTCCTCTTCCTCCATATATACAGCCCTTAGGCGTCGTTTAGACTTTGGGTTTTGTTTAGATTAAAAGTTCGCCATAGCTGCAACTTCGCGTGCCGTTTGTGTTCAAGGACCGGACAAAGGCGCCACAGAACCCCACCTTGATCAATAAAGCTTTCATCTTATATTCGCAATATCCAGATTGCAATCTCAGTTTCTTGCTTGTTCTTCGTTTGCTCGCTGGAAACAGACCCTCGTGGTCAGGTTGATCGTGCTCTGGCGTGGTCAATAACCTCTCGGAGTTGGTTTAGCGATTGCTAAGGCGCGACGTCCTCGCACGTTCATAGTCGGATCGTCAAAGTCGACTTCCTCCAAAGCGAAAACCAACATCTCATCGAAAGACGGGACACCTTTGCCTCTATCAAGTGGTATCAGATTTTCAGGTTGCTCGGTGAGATTTTACAGTTTTTCGTAGATTAGATCGAGTCTGTTCTTCATACTTAAAGTCCACGAAAAAGCCACAAACAAAAAATTAGGGTTAGTTCATCATATCCGAACCAATCTGAGCCTTTGCATAATCTTTTTAGGGTTTTTCTTTGTTGAATTTGCGGTTGCATCGTCGTGTCTAGTTGCTGGTCTTAGCGTCTAGTCTTTTAGAGTTTCGAGTTCTGGTCATAAGTTGTCACGCCGCCACCGCACCATCATCATCGCCCCTGCCACCTACCACCACCGCTCCGAATCCGTATCCATAGACCACCACCAATCCGTGTCCATATACCACCACCGATCCATATCCATATACTACCACCGCTACCACCACCGCTGCCATATACCACCACCATATATCCACCACCAATCCGAGTTCCTTGCATATTAGGTTTGTTTTCGAGATCCATCTAGTTTCCGATTCGTGTTTCCTTGCCGGAGTAGGTTTCAAAAAAAAAAGAGTCCGGAAACCACCCTCCGTTTAGGCCCAAAATTTTCCGAAAACCCACTTGTCGAAAAAAAAATTCTGGCTATCCTATTTTTAGGTGTTTCTAAGCGTATTGAGACAGTTGCCGTTATAGAAAGTTTTTTTTGACCCGTTTCCAGTTTTTGGGTCCGGGCAGTCAAAAAAAAAAAAATTTTTGGTCGAAAAAATTTCGTGCCCATCCTGTCAGTTTGACCTGGGAAGAGTTTTGAGACACTCGCCATTATAGTGATTTTTCGCAAAAAAAAAGAGCAGCGCAAAAAAAAAAGCAGCGCAAAAAAAAAGAAAATTCCAGAGTGTGCTTTTCCCTTGTTTACGTGAAGCGCCGTGATTTTGTTAGTGTTCTAGGCTCGCATCTCTAGCACGGTCTAGCCTAGGACCAGCACAGTACCGTCGTTGAGCGTTTATTCAACTTTGCATCACTGAATTGATTACTGCTGACCCTTTTTGCTACCATATTATAAGCCTTCCCAGCTCCACATACATCTACGTCGTGCGTTTGACTCTCCCTGGCAATCGCTCTATCCAAGCTTTTGAGAGTTTTGACTACATCGGTTGCCGATCACCGCCTGCTGCTGGGTATGAACTGGTAAGAATTTGAGATTTGCTTGACGGATTTGTGACTGTCCACCACACCACCACCACCACTTCCTAGTAGTCTGTCGAATCATATTCTTGTGTGTTTCTATTGCTGCTAACCATGGCAGGATGACAAGCCGATTTAGACCGACTGGGAGAACATGACAAACAAAGCGCTACATGATAAGTTTCAACAAATGATGAGTGGGCAGGTGGAAGATGTGCTAAATAGATTTGAAGAGGCCATGGAGAAGATAGATGGCATTGAGAAGGCGTTCGAAACAAAGCTCGATAACAAGTTTAATGAATTGCTCGCGCGTCTACCACCACCACCACCGGCTGCACCTAACGCACCTCTACTACAACAACAACGACTACCTCCACATCGCGAAACAGCCCTCCGCCGAGCTTCCCGTGTCCCTCTTCAGCCTGGCCAAGCTGCTGGTGCTGCTGTTGATACTTCTGTGGCTCCTGCTGCTGATGTGGGGGAGGATGATTATGTGGGAGATTACGAGGATGAGGTTGATCAACATCAGAACTACGTGCAACCACCAGCACCACAACCAACAGGTCGTCCACATGCAAATAATGGCAATGTTAGGGCTCCCCTCAGTGCGAGATCATGACCATCTCCTAAACTGAAATTGAATATTCCACCATTTGAGGGTAGATATGTTCCTGATATATATCTTACTTGGGAGTTAGAAACTGAACAACGATTTACATGTTTACAATATCACGAGGAGAGACGTGTTCTGCTGCTGTTTGTGCTTTCACTAGCTTTGCATGTGTTTGGTGGTCGAACATTGTAGATTATATCCTGTTCCAGCTACTTGGGCTGCTTTGAAAACTGCTATGCGTACTCGTTGGGTTCCACCATATTATCAACGTGAATTACTTCAAAAATTGCAGCGCTTAAGACAAGGAAAAATTCGGTAGAAGAATATTATCGGAATTACAAACTGGCTTGATTAGATGTGGTATTGTTGAGGAGAATGAAGCTATGCTTGCACGTTTTCGGGTGGATTAAATAGAGATTCAGACCATTCTAGACTACAAGGATTATAATAATATCACTCGATTATTCCATCTTGCTTGTAAAGTTGAACGTGAAGTGCATGATCGATGTGCGTTGGCGCGGACTAACTTTTCTCGCAGGTCGACCTTCATCATGGACACCACGTGCATCATCTACTTCCACACGTTCTACTACACGGCACCTCCGTCGGCTGCCACCTCCAACCGTGATACAAGAAAGCAGGCACAACCACCACTATCTCGCCAAGAGCACACTGCTGGGCCTACAGAGCTCTTCTTCTTCCATGGCGTCAACAGGGCACACAAGTGATATTATTTGTCGTCGTTGTAAGGGAAGAGGACATTTTTGAGAGAATGCCAATCTCAGCGTGTGATGATTGCTCACGAGGATGGTGGGTATGAGTCCGCTAGTGACTATGATGAAGAGACTTTGGCTCTTATTACACATGAAGAACACGATGGAGATGATTACGATCATGAGACGCAATACATGGCTGCTGAAGATGCCGACAGGTATGAATGTTTAGTTGCTCAACGTGTTTTGAGTGTGCAGGTTACACAAGCTGAGCAAAATCAGAGGCATAACTTGTTCCATACAAAGGAGTTGTGAAGGAACGTTCTATTCAGCGTCATCATAGATGGAGGGAGCTGCAACAACTTGGCTAGCCTGGATATGGTGGAGAAGCTTTCTCTCACCACAAGACCACATCCACATCCTTACTACATCCAATGGTTCAACAACAGCGACAAGGTTAAGGTAACACGTACTGTTCGTGTGTATTTTAGTATCTCTACATATGCTGATTATGTTGATTGTGATGTGGTACCTATGCAAGCATGTTCCTTATTACTTGGTAGACCATGGCAATTTGATAAAAATTCTGTACACCATGGTAGAAACAATCAGTATACTCTTGTTCACAAGGATAAAAATATTACTTTGCTTCCTATGACTCCTGATTCCATTTTGAAAGATGATATTAATAGAGCTAATAAAGCAAAACAGGAGAAAAATAAGAGTGAAAATCAGATTGTGGCAAAAGAATTTGAGCAACAAATGAAGCCTAATAATAAACCATCTAATGTTGCTTCTGAAATTAAACTGAAAAGTGCATGTTTACTTGCCACCAAATCTGATATTGATGAGTTAGATTCTAGCAAATCTGTTTGCTATGCTTTTGTGTGCAAAGAGGCATTATTTTCATTCGAGGTCGTGCCTTCCTCTTTGCCCCCTGCTGTCACTAACATTTTGCGGGGAGTTCACCGACGTCTTCCCACAAGGCGTGCCATCGGGATTACCACCTATTCGAGGGATTGAGCATCAAATTGACTTAATTCCGGTGCATCGCTACCAACCGTGCACCATACCGCACCAATCCGGAGGAGACGAAGGAGATTATGCGTCAAGTACAGGAACTGCTCGACAAAGGTTATATCGCGAATCTCTTAGTCCTTGTGTTGTTCCTATTATACTAGTGCCTAAAAAGGATGGTACGTCGGCGTATGTGTGTTGATTGTAGAGGCATTAATAATATTACTATTCGTTATCGTCATCCTATTCCTAGGCTAGATGATATGCTTGATGTATTGAGTGGCTCTACAATATTCTCCAAAGTTGATTTATGTAGTGGATACCATCAAATTCGTATGAAGCGGGAGATGAATGGAAAACAACATTTAAAACTAATTTTGGTTTATATGAGTGGTCAGTCATGCCTTTTGGGTTAACTAATGCACCTAGTACTTTCATGAGACTAATGAACGAAGTTTTACGTGCTTTCATTGGACGATTTGTGGTAGTCTATTTTGATGATATACTGATTTATAGCAAATCTTTGTAAGAACATTTGGAACATTTACGTGCTGTTTTTAATGCTCTACGTGATGCACGTTTGTTTGGTAACCTTGGGAAGTGCACCTTTTGCACCGACCGAGTATCTTTTCTTGGCTATGTTGTTACTCCACAGGGAATTGAAGTTGATAAAGCCAAGATTGAAGCTATTGAGAGTTGGCCGCAGCCCAAAACAGTCACACAAATGAGGAGTTTTCTTGGACTCGCTGGTTTCTATAGGCGTTTTGTGAGAGACTTTAGCACCATTGCTGCACCTCTCAATGAGCTTACAAAGAAGGATGTGCCTTTTGTTTGGGGTACCGCACATGAAGAAGCCTTCACGGTATTGAAAGATAAGTTGACACATGCTCCTTTACTCCAACTTCCTGACTTTAATAAGACTTTTGAGCTTGAATGTGATGCTAGTGATTGGATTAGGAGGTGTGTTATTACAAGATGGAAAACCTGTTGCATACTTTTACGAAAAATTGAGTGGGCCTAGTCTGAACTATTCTACTTATGACAAAGAATTATATGCTCTTGTTAGGACTTTAGAGACATGGCAACATTATTTATGGCCCAAAGAATTTGTTATACATTCGATCATGAATCTTTGAAACATATTAAAAGTCAAGCTAAACTGAATCGTAGACATGCTAAATGGGTTGAATTCATTGAGACTTTCCCTTATGTCATTAAACACAAGAAGGGTAATGAAAATGTTATTCTTGATGCTTTGTCTCGTCGCTATACTATGCTTTCACAACTTGACTTCAAAATATTTGGTTTGGAGACCATCAAAGATCAATATGTGCATGATGCTGATTTTAAAGATGTAATGCAGAATTGTAAAGAAGGAAGAACATGGAACAAGTTCGTTATTAATGATGGTTTTGTGTTCGTGCTAACAAGCTATGCATTCCTGCTAGCTCTGTTCGTCTTTTGTTGTTGCAGGAGGCGCATGGAGGAGGATTAATGGGACACTTTGGCGTGAAGAAGACGGAGGATATACTTGCTACACATTTCTTTTGGCCAAAGATGAGACGGGATGTTGAGCGTTTTGTTGCTCGCTGCACTACATGTCAAAAAGCTAAGTCACGACTCAATCCTCATGGTTTATATATGCCTTTGCCTGTACCTAGTGTTCCTTGGGAGGATATATCTATGGACTTTGTTTTAGGTTTACCTCGAACAAAGAAGGGGAGGGATAGCATATTTGTTGTCGTGGATAGATTCTCGAAAATGGCACACTTTATACCATGTCATAAAAGCGATGATCTTTGTTAATGTTGCTGATTTGTTCTTTCGTGAAATTATTCGCTTGCATGGTGTGCCAAATACTATTGTTTCAGATCGTGATACTAAATTTCTTAGCCACTTTTGGAGATGTTTATGGGCTAAGTTGGGGACTAAACTGCTTTTTAGTACTACTTGTCACCCCCAAACTGATGGACAAACTGAAGTAGTCAATAGAACATTGTCTACTATGCTTAGAGTTTTTTTGGAGAATAATAAGAAAATGTGGGAAGAATGCTTGCCTCATATTGAATTTGCTTATAATCGTTCATTGCATTCTACTACTAAGATGTGCCCTTTTGAAATTGTGTACGGCTTCCTACCTCGTGCACCTATTGATTTGTTGCCTCTTCCATCTTCGGAGAAGGTTAATTTTGATGCTAAAGAACGTGCTAAATTGACTTTAAAAATGCATGAATTAACTAAGGAAAACATTGAGCGTATGAATGCTAAATATAAACTTGCTGGAGATAAGGGTAGAAAACATGTTGTCTTTGCACCTGGAGATCTTGTTTGGTTACATTTGCGTAAGGATAGGTTTCCTAATTTTGCAAATCAAAGCTAATGCCACGTCTGATGGTCCATTTAAGGTGTTAGAGAAAATAAATGATAATGCATATAAACTTGAGCTGCTGCAGATTTTGGGGTTAGTCCCACTTTTAACATTGCAGATTTGAAGCCTTATTTGGGTGAGGAAGATGAGCTTCCATCGAGGACGACTTCATTTCAAGAAAGGGAGGATGATGAGGACATCAATAACATTGTTACACCCACAGCCCTGCTGCTATACATACTTGGACCAATTACTAGAGCTCGCACAGACGCCAATTGAATTATCGGTACTTTCGTTTCTTGGTAACGATTCCAATGTTCATGAGAATATGATGCTGCCTAAATTGGATACATTTGTTTTGCTTACAAATGAAGGGCCTACCATGGACAACAAAGATGGACCTTGGAGCAAGTTCAAGCATGGAGATGTTGGCATGCGCAAGGGGAACAAGAACGGAGTTACAAGTGATGATTCCAGGACTTTTAAGCCACCTTAATGAGTGCATGAGGCCTTGGACGAAATATACAAGATGCCACTTCATAATATTCGTCCATAGGCTATTCTAGGTGTCGCGTCACCTTATTATTGGGCCAGGCCCATGTAATTTCGAAATACTTAAATATAGGCTGTTTTTAGAGTCCGTATGTGTGGGGAAACAAGAGTTAGGGTTGGTTTGGACCCCTCCCTCAAGGGCCACGAAATTCCTCCTCTTCCTCCATATATACAGCCCTTAGGCGTCGTTTAGACTTTGGGTTTTGTTTAGATTAAAGTTCGCCATAGCTGCAACCGCATACTTCATTTGTGTTCAACGACCGCACAAAGCGCCACAGAACCCCACCTTGATCAATAAAGCTTTCATCTTATATTCGCAATATCCAGATTGCAATCTCAGTTTCTTGCTTGTTCTTCATTTGCTCGCAGGAAACAGACCCTCGTGGTCAGGTTGATCGTGCTCTGGCGTGGTCAATAACCTCTCGGAGTTGGTTTAGCGATTGCTAAGGCGCGACGTCCTCGCACGTTCGTAGTCGGATCGTCAAAGTCGACTTCCTCCAAAGCGAAAACCAACATCTCATCGAAAGACGGGACACCTTTGCCTCTATCACACTTCTTCAATGTATAACCTTCCATTCACCTCTCGCTTTTCGAAAATGACATTAGTTGTTGTAAGTTTTACCTGGTGCAATACCAGATAAGTATGACCCGTGAAATCTTTCGGGTTCACACAGATAAGGGAAGGCATTGGTTCAACCCATCGGGGCATCTTAGGAACCTATACCAGAAATTTTGGAGTAAATAATACGAGCTCGAAAGTAGAGCATGGTTGACAAAGCAGAGGATACAATTTACCAACGGCATTATATACCCGTGGAAAGGCTCACAAGGTTATTGAATATGAAGGACGATGTCGGATGAAATCCAACAATGGATCGGGCGGTCCACACCGAAGCTGTTGTGAGTATCGGTACTCAATTAGAAGAATAAATAATGCAAGGGCATCAGATTATAGAACATATGAATTATTCGATACTTAGATAACAAAGGAATTATGATTTCCAAAACGAAGGATCAGAAGCAGACGCTCTGATCAAGGATGGATAAACTGAATAGACCCGAGGCACAATCGACGACAAATAGTTTGGTCGAGAACCAGCTCATGTTCAAAATGACGTCTGAGCCGGAAAGATAATTTAGAAGGGTCGATTGATGATTGTGTGTATTCGCGCACATCTTAAATCAATAGGATCAAAATGATAGTGTCAAAAGATACTAATGAATAGTGCTAGTGATATGGGAGCATCCATAATGTAAGCATACAAGTATTTGCAGAGCAATAGTTCGAAGAGGATGCTCAAAAGGTCGGATAGTATTTTAGAGTATCTTATGAAGCATACGAACAACTGGGGATGAACAGGTACTCAATAAGTGCGAGGAATCTTCAATAGGGGTATTCATGTGGTAAAGAACTGCAAGGCAGTAAGCTTAAAGGGTTTTCAGAACAACGGAGAGCAATTTAGGGCATCTTGTAATAACAAGAGAAACTAAGAATGAAGGTATGAATGACAATTGTAGGTAGTTATCCTTAAGGGTATATCGGTGGTAGGGGATTGTAAAGTCGGTGGGCACAAGGGTCTCGGGAAAACCTCGGAGAGTATCTTCGAAATCTTCTGGTGCAGCAAGCGATCATCTGGAGTGAGGGGCTCTCCGGGAGAAAGTATTTACGAGAACCTACAGTTAGTCTTTTTAGCAAAATCATTTAACCCGAATAGAGTTCGGGGAAGCGCTCGGGGAGGCCGGCAGCGAGCGACGAGGAGGACGTCGAGGTGGGCAGGGCGGTGACGAGATGCGGGCGAGCATCGGCCACGACCGGGCATGGCCAAGGGAGGCGCCGGGCGGCACCGACGGCAGGGGCGGGCGGAGGAAGGCCGCGACCGGTGGTGAAGCGGTCCTGGGCGGCGAGCAACGGCGGGTCCTCGGGGCGAGGGTCGGTGAGGACAGCGGGAGGAGATGATGACGGGCGGTCCGGTGGGGAGGCGCGCGGCCGAGGTAGAGGCGGGCGGCGGCGCTGGGCGCCTGGGGCGTCTTGCGAAGGTGGGAAGGGGCTCGTCGATGGGGGAAGGCTCGTCCCCGATCCAGATCGGGACGAGGAGAGGAGAGCGTGGGGAGTGGGAGGAGTGGGTTAGGGTTCGTGTCCCTGGGTGGGTTAGTAGGTGAGGTGGGGTGGGCGGTCCGGCCGGGCCGTCAGTAGCTAAGCAGCCATTCGCCCAGGAGAGGGTTCTTTTCTTTTGTCTTTTTTTTAGTTTTGTTTTCTGTTTTCTTTTAACCTTTAATAGATTTTAGTTTAATTAAAATACAATAATAGTCCCTAAATCAGTATTATTAAACATCCCACTGCCACAAGCAATTTAGCACATTTTAGAAAGTAGTTTGTATTTGTTTATTAATTTACGGGCAATTAATTAATAGTTCTACCACTATTATATTTATTTTAGTGCATTTAACTACTTTATAACAGTGTGTCTTCTCCACCAATATTTATTATGAATTACTTGCTACATTTAGAACATATTAGTTTTGACTTTTGAAAACTTTTCTAGTTTGACTTTATTTCAAATTTGAATTTGAAAGAGTTTTGAATCATCGCGAGATTATCAACAGTAATCGTGGTGACGTGACAACATTAGCAGAGGTTTAATGTAGCTTGATTATCCGGGCATCACAACTGGGAAGCGACCAATTAGAGAGGGACAACACTCATAAACATGCATTGAGAGTAACCAACATTGAGTGCAAGCATGAGTAGGATATAAATCACCATGAACATAAATATCCTGAAGGCTATGTTGATTTTGTTTCAACTACATGCATGAACATGTGCCAAGTCAAGCCACTCGAATCATTCAAAGGAGGATACCATCTTATCATACTACATCACAACCATTTTAAAAGCATGTTGGCACGCAAGGTAAACCATTATAAACTCCTAGCTAATTAAGCATGGCATGAGTAACTATAATCTTTAATTGTCATTGCAAACATGTTTCATTCATAATGGGCTGAATCAAGAACGATGAACTAATCATATTTACAAAAACAAGACAGGTCGAGTTCACACCAGCTTTTCCTCATCTCAATCATTTCATCATATATCTTCATGAATGCCTTTCACTTGCACGACCGAACGTGTGGATAATAATAATAGTGCACTTGCATTGGACTAAGCTGGAATCTGCAAATATTTATTCAAAGGAGAAGACAAGGTAATATGGGCTCTTTGTTAGAACAACAATAATGCATATGTGAGCCACTCAACATTTTCATCGTGGTCTTCTCCTCTTGGCCCCGAAAGAAAAGAAAAGAATTTCAAAGAAACACACTAAAATATTTTGGAGTTTTGTTTTTCTGAAGAAAGTAAAACAAAAACGAGAAAAACTATTTACACGGGAAAGCTCCCAACAAGTAAAAGTAGAACGAGAAGTCTTTTTTGGGTTTTCTTTTAATACTACAACTAAGCACGCATAGAAAGTAGACTAACTACAACTAATTTTTTTGGTCTTTCTTAAGATTTTTCAAACACACAAGAAGAAAGCTAGAAAAAGAAATAAACTAACATGGATAATACAATGAAAAAGCATGAACATCGACAAATGAAATGAGTGTGTGAACATGAATGTAATGTCGGTGAGGAATACGTACTCCCCCAAGCTTAGGCTTTTGGCCTAAGTTGGTCTAGGGCCACCACTGGCCTGGATGATATCCGAAATCATAGTTGGGGTCGTATTGTGCTGCGGCAACTACCGCTTGGCGAGCTGCCTCCTGAAGGTGAGCGGCTTCCGCTGTTCTCTCATACTTGTTTGCCTCCTCTATAGTTATAAAATATCTCCCATTTACCTGAAAGTTAAAGAAGGCAGGAGCAGGAAGGGCAATATGGACGGCACACCGTCTGTCAAAGATTAATCGGTACTGGAGGAACTGTTTGTTCCTCTCAAGAAACTGGTAGCGTACCATTGCATTATAATCAAGAAAAGTAGGTGGAAACTCTTTGTCATTCCCTCTAATGGGTACACCAAGATAATTAGCTTATCGAGTTGCATAAAACCCACCAAATAAATCTCCCTCTTTAGCATTAAGATGTAACCTCCTCACAATAAAGGACCCCAAGTTATATCGCTTATCACCTAACACCGCACACTTGAGGACACTAAGATCTGGAAGGCAAAGGTGGCAATGCTCATGCTTACCGTTAAAGAGAGCAAAATAATGTATGGCAGGAAAGTGAATGCTCCTTATGGTGGCTTGTGTGATATTTCTAGTTTCTCCCACGATGATGTGATACGTCCATTTTGCATAATGATTTCCTACCGTTATTTATGATGTTTTTATGCATAATGATGCTTTTTGGAGTAATTCTAATGCCTTTTCTCTCGTAACTTGCAAGGTACACTCAAAGAGGGAGAATTCCGGCAGCTGGAAATCTGGACCTGGAAAAGCTACGTCACACTACCTATTCTGCACAACTACAAACAAGCTGAAACTTCACGGAGAATTTTTATGGAATATATGATGAATATTGGAGCAAATAAGTACCAGAGGGGGCCCACCAGGTGGGCACAACCCACCTGGGCGTGCCAGGGAGCCCAGACGCTCCCTGGTGGCTTGTGCTCACCCAGGCCCACCTCCGGTGCCCATCTTCTGGTATATAAGTCATTTTGACCTAGCAAAAATAAGGAGAGGACTTTCGGGACAAAGCGCCGCCGTCTCAAGGCGTAACTTGGGTGTTCGCACATGAACACGTCACCGTGTACCTCCAACGCCGAGGATGATGCACCGCAGCTCACGTCGAAGGAGACCCGTCCGGAAGCGTGGTACGCAAGCAATCTGGCGGGTACTTTTGAGGACCCGAAACCCCACACGCCCGGGAGGGACCCCGTCAGGGCGCGCGGCGGCTATGGGCTGCCCTAGGTCGACATGATCGCCCCTAGGGCCTCGAGGTTCGCCGCCCTGCAACAAGAAGAACATACGAAGAACGAGGAAGAAGAAGAACTAGGGTTAAGGAGAAAAGATAAAAGATAAAAAGTGGTAGATGAATTGATCGATTGTGTGTTGTTCAATCGGCCGTCACCTCTCATCTATTTATGAGGCGGCTGGACTTCCCGTACAAGAAAAGGACTAAAAATTCCGTCCAAAACATCAAAAACCCTAGCCTAACTCGGATAGGAATCTTTGGTAATTTCCCGAATCAACTCGGTCCCACCGATTGGTTCGTTTCGGTCCCGCCGAGTGAACGTTGCCAACTCTGTGTATCCTTCTGTAATTTCTCGCATCAACTCGGTCACACCGATTGGTTTTTTCGGTCCAACCGAGTGAAAATTGCCAACTCTCTGATAAATTTTCGGACCAACTCGGTCTCACCGATCAAATCAACTCGGTCGGTCCGAAATGACTCTGCAGCTTCTGTTTTTGACCTTGTTTTGCCTCCACAAGTTGCATACGAACTCGGATTAAGACGATTTTTATATCAAAATCAATCGCCTCGACGAGACGCACAACTTTTATGTTTAAACAGTTTCCATCAGAGGCCATCCTCATGGAATTTTATTCCTTGATTTACTCTGGTGTCAACATGAGCATCTCTGAACTTGTCATAACTTTTGAGTTGGAGCTCCATTTTAGACCATCTTCATATCCATCTTGATCTTCTCGAAGAGAGAAATTCCAAGGTGACTTTCAATCATAAGTTTGAATTGGTCTTGATATAACCTATGCTAATTTTATGACTGTGCCAATTTTGAGCGTCAACACATGCCCCCCTGTTTTTCGGCATAGCTAGCGTGCCGAAAAATAACGTGTACAATGCTGGTTCTAAGGACGATGTCAACACTCTATCGGCCATTCTGCATCTTCTTAGGACGATAAGTATATATCGTCCATTACTTGTTAATCTTTGATGCAAACTTGGGTGAAACCTTCTCAATTTCATTAACAATCCGGTGATAAATTTCCATAGATATGTATTTCAAAGTGATCCTCCGAACCATATTGTACACCCTTTCTCTATGATTTTGCAGATAATCAAGAATGAATTTCCTCTAATCCTTTCTTTCACCTGCATACAAATTTCATTAGTGGCCGAAGCAATGGGCTTTGGTTCGTCCCTACCTATGTCGGTGAGATCAAGCATCGGCTATTGATAGATGTGCAATACACCATGATCAACATGGTAGCCGAATGCTTGTTGTGCCAACTCATTTGCTCTTCAATTTTCATGTCTAGATATATGAGAAATATTAAAGCAACCCAAGGTAAATTTTATATCTAGAGATACCTCGAGGTAAACTATAAGTGATTCGTCAAAACATTGATGACCCTTGGATATTTGTTTCACTACTCATAACGAATCACTGAAAACCTCAATGTGCGTAGCACCTATGGCACCCAAAAGATCCAAACCGAATAATTGCACATTCGGCTTTGATTATTGTGCAAAAAATATTTTAAGTGGCACGAGGCTTCACAAAATAGCACTATAAGGAGATATATAAACAACACCAACACCTTGGCCATTGTTATGAATTCAACCATCAAAACATAATCGCCATAGTACTAGAAAGACAAGGTTAATATCAATATTATGCATGTCATAAATCCGATGGTCGATAATAAAACAACAATGATTTGGCCTCTCATATTCGTAGGCCAAATCATATATATTAAATCAAAGCATAAACCCACTCAATTTCTATGAATCGGTCTATGCAACATATTTCGAATGGCATCAGTCATAATGTTTCATCTCCATGCAAGCATAATATAAGTATATGTATAGATTTCCATGAACATGTACCTTGTCTTGCTCTCCAATCAAACTAAGGACGATGTTAGAATGGTACACCAGCCATGCTTTGTCATATTCTTAGGGCGATAAATAAATATCGGCCACCTCCATAAGGTTCATGTAGAATTCATCCACCAAAGCATGTATAGCCGAAATAAACATATGAAATGACAAATCAAGTATTTCGGCTCTTTGGATCAGCAACAAACTTGTAGCTCATCAAATGTATAGTGATTTGGTAATACCCTCTCATGATATATAAGATTATGTTGCATCCATGGATGAAAATAAATCCATGGCGGGTAATTGATCATACCTAGGGATGAGTTCCATGGCAAAGACATTAATGGCATGGTTGAAGAAAATGGATGATGTGCTAACCGAAGATTTTGATGTTGTGATGCACTCCTTCGGCTTAATTGTTTGTTGCTTCCATCCTTCTCTCTCTTCACTTTTATTGTAGTTCTAATGGAAGCTTGCACATAATTCTCATTTTGGGTACTTCCTTTCGGAATCCATGCCATATTCCTTTCCTCGAGTTCTTGTGCACTAAGTTTTTGCAATTTCTTATTTTGCCAATATGATAAGCCGAGTGGGCACCCCGGCTGTGATTTTGTTTGAAGCAATGGCAACTCTTGTTTTACCTTGTGCACTCTCAACTTCTTCTCTTTAGATTTGGCACTTGATTGACTTGCCTCATCGCCTTTAGTAGCCAATTTCAACACTTTAATTGGCTCTTTTTCATTTGAGATCAAATCCGAAGTTGCACTCTTACGACCATCTCTTTTAACACGGTAAACTAGCTTGACCACCTCTTTCTTCTTCCTTGAGCTCTGTACCGACTCGTTAGGATTGAAACGGTCTTTAACATGTGATTGTTCAAATGTTGATCTTCTCGGAGCTGCATGATATTGGTGAGATGATCTAAAATAAGAAGGAGAATGTGCACTTGTATCATACCTATCCCATGATGGATGTGGATCTATATGAGCATAGGGAGGCATCCACGACATTGGCATTGGTGGCCCAAAATAAGGACATGAATATCTTGCATTAAAATTCTCACTTTGCCAATACCGATCCTCATATTTACGCCTTGGGGGTGATCTTAGTTTCTTTGCATGATTTGGCCGATAAGCATTCTTCTCTTCACTCTTCTTTTGATATTTATCCAAGAGTTCAGCGAAGGTGATTTTTGATCTCTTACACTTGCGCTTATTTCGGCCTTTGTTTTCTTTTGGTTTGCTTTCATCGATCATTGGATTTCCTTGCTGCCCCCCAGTCCTTGGCGTCTTCATTGTAGCTTCGATGGAATTCTCACCCTCAAGATTATGTTCATTATGCTCTTCAACAACTTCTTTACTTGAAAGCTTGATCCCATCACCTGCAGTTTTTACCTTATCTTTAAATGGATCGGCTTGAAGCAGCCGATGCAAAAACCTTTTGCCATCGGGACCAATCGGAATAGACTGGTCATCTCTTGGTGTTTCAACAAACTTCAATCGTCCTTTTTCAATGGCCGATTTAACTATTTGACAAAACATGTTGCAATCCTCAAAATTATGCTTGGACGAATCATGCAACTTACAATACATTCGTCCTTGGATTGATGGCTTAACATGGTGATCAAGAATTATAATTTAATTATTTTTCAGCAACAAATCAAATATTTGATCACACATGCTTGAATTGAAGGTATACTTCTTATTTTCTAGCCGATCTTGCTGTGTGAACGGCTTTGGAGATAAGAAAATGAATGGTTCAGATTTGGAAACTCCCCATTCAGCTATGCATCGTGTTTTCCACTCTATCTCCGATGTCTTTGAATAAAATATTATACTAGCATCAGTTTTCTGAAAAGAATCTAACCTTGGCTTTATGTTTCTGAAACAAAAATAGTTAGAACATGCATGCCTCAATTGAGACCAAGTGTAAGCCAAGTAAGAAATAAGCAAAGCTACCCAATTAGATATGAGCTTTAGATAAAGCAATGGGGAAAACCTTGGCTGCAATAATTTTTCGCTATCGGTCTTTCTGAATGGTGCAATGTGTTGACCGATATGCTTTGTGACAATCTGATTGCTAACAAATAAATTACCCTTCTTCATAGGTCTCTCAATATTTCTTATGAAGATTTTCTAATATATGCATCAACAACTAAGTCATGACCAAATCTGAAAATAGGTAAATTAATTGCTAGACATACCTCTTCAAATATGTTGGGAGAGCATGATGGTGGTGTGACTTGAAGAATATCTTGCTCCGCCTTCGGATAGCTCCCCAACGCTGTGTCATCATCTTTTTCTTGATTTCGTGCATCATTAGTTTGAAGATCTTTGTCCACCAAACTTTCTTCGGCTACTTGTTCTTGTTCTCGAAGCTCGTCAATTTCTATGGCACGAAACTCGTAGGGCAGGAAGTAGGTTCCATTAACTTCAGAAAAATCAAGTATGGCTGTCTTGCTATACTTTCCATGCCCTTTCTCAACAATGTTTTCCTCTTTGGATTTGATAGATCCGGAATATATACTACTTGATTCGGCTTTTTCAACCGAAGCACTTTTAGTTTCCGAATCATCATTCTTTTCACCGGTTATATTAATTGGCAAGACTTTTTTCCTTTGAGCCAATTCCCTATCAATTCTCTCTTGGCGAAGTACTTGCACCCTATCGCGCAAAACTTTAACTCTCCTCTGAATTTCATCCCGCTCTAGATCAGTTTGCCCCCCAATGCTTTTAGGATCTTTCGGCAATGAACTGTTAGTGTTGCCGAAATTCTGCAACTGTGTCGAGGGTGTATAATATGTTGCGGCACAAGGTGGAGGTGTATGCGCTGGTGTATAACAATATGCTCTCTCGCCAATTCTATCAATTGATGAAGTTTCATCTTCTTGCAAAACTCCAGCCTTTATTGCAGCATAATCAGGATACAACCCCTTTTCATATTGTTCAAGGCAAAGAGCACTAATTCTCTTGTTTTGGGCCAAGCTCTTTTTTAATGCAGCCACAACCGCTTCTGGAAGGGATTGCCCCACAATACTTTCAGATTCATTCGGCAATGATTCATGAGTGTTGCCGAAATTGTTGAATTGCGTAGAGTATGCATTATATGCTACAGTATTTGATGACGGCACATGTGTTCTTGTTAAATTTTCACTTATTCGGCTATGACCATGAAGATGCGGGGCCGAATTATGAACATCTACAGTTGCATACGGTGCTAAATAGTTACTAACATGAGGTGTAGCATATGATGGTTGAGAGTAACTGGCCGAATAGCTAGTAGTAGCATGGCCAATTCTCTCATCCATCAGCAAGGTTGGATTCACACATTGCAAATTAGTTGCCGATGAATAAAAAGGTGAAACACTTTCTTGTATGCTATTGTAAATTTTAACATGCGGTGTTTCAAATTGATCAGCCAAACCCATCATGTTGTTCATCGACATATGGATTTGTGGGGTTACCGATGCATGGGAGTTTGGATACATATGTTGTATGTTGCTAAAATCATAAGAATTTGAAGCATGAAGATTGTTTTGCATCGGCCCTTGCACATAATTACATGCATGATTGAGAAAACTAGGGCTAGCCGATACATTATGCTCATTAGGTGATCTAGCAACAACATATGGATTATTTGCATCTACAAAGGGGAATTGGGTATTCATATTACCTTTGTAGATTGCAGCAACTTGATGACGATCTCTTCTAGCAAGAACGGGCTGGAGACCGTTCAAAGCTTCTGTCCCAGCGTGGTCGCCAGAAAGTGTGTTCGCACACAAACACGTCACCGTGTACCTCCAACGCCGAGGGTGATGCACCGCAGCTCACGTTGAAGGAGACCCGTCCGGAAGCGCGGTACGCAAGCAATCCGGCAGGTGCTTTTGAGGACCTGAAACCCCACACGCCCGGGAGGGACCCCGTCAGGGCGCGCGGCGGCTATGGGCTGCCCTAGGTCGACCTGATCACCCCTAGGGCCTCGAGGTTCGCCGCCCTGCAACAAGAAGAATAGACGAAGAACGAGGAAGAAGAAGAACTAGGGTTAAGGAGAAAAGATAAAAGATAAAAAGTGGTAGATGAATTGATCGATTGTGTGTTGTTCAATCGGCCGTCACCTCTCATCTATTTATGAGGCGGCTGGACTTCTCGTACAGGAAAAGGACTAAAAATTAAGTCCAAAACATCAAAAACCCTAACCTAACTCGGACAGGAATCTTTGGTAATTTCCCGGATCAACTCGGTCCCACCGATTGGTTTGTTTCGGTCCCGCCGAGTGAATGTTGCCAACTCTCTGTATCCTTCTATAATTTATCGCATCAACTCGGTCTCACCGATTGGTTTTTTTTCGGTCCAACCGAGTGAACATTGCCAACTCTCTGATAAATTTTTGGACCAACTCGGTCTCACCGATCAAATCAACTCGGTCGGTCTGAAATGACTCTGCAGCTTCTGTTTCTGACCTTGTTTTGCCTCCACAGGTTGCATACGAACTCAGATTAAGACGATTTTTATATCAAAATCAATCGCCTCGACGAGACGCACAACGTTTATGTTTAAACAATTCCCATCAGAGGCCCTCATCATTGAGTTTTATGCCTTTCTTTACTCTGGTGTCAACATGAGCATCTCTGAACTTGTCATAACTTTTGAGTCGGAGCTCCATTTTAGACCATCTTCATATCCATCTTGATCTTCTCAAAGAGAGACATTCCAAGGTGACTTCCAATCATAAGTTTGAATTGGTCTTGATATAACCTATGCTAATTTTATGACTGTGCCAATTTTGAGCGTCAACATTGGGAGGAGCACTTTTGCCCTTCGGTGGAGCGACTCCGCCGGGGGAACTTCCCTCCCGGAGGAGGAAATCATCGTCACCATCATCACCAACAACTCTCCCATCTTGGGGAGGGCTATCTCCATCAACATCTTCAATAAAACCATCTCATCTCAAACACTAGTTCATCTCTTGTGTTCAATCTTGTTAGCGGAACTATAGATTGGTGCTTGGGGGTGACTAGTAGTGTTGATTACATCTTGTAGTTGATTACTATATGGTTTATTTGGTGGAAGATTATATATTCAGATCCAATATGCTATTTAATACCCCTCTGTTCTTGAGCATGATTATCATTTGTGAGTAGTTACTTTTGTTCTTGAGGTCACGGGAGAAATCATGTTTCACGTAATCATGTGAAATTGATATGTGTTCGATATTTTGATAGTATGTATGTTGTGATTCCCTTAGTGGTGTCATGTGAACGTCAACTACATGACACTTCACCATATTTCGGCCTAAGGGAATGCATTGTGGAGTAGCAATTAGATGATGGGTTGCGAGAGTGACAGAAGCTTAAACCCCAGTTTATGCGCTATTCCGTAAGGGACCGATTGGATCCAAAAGTTTAATCCTATGGTTAGAATTTATTCTTAATACTTTTCTCATAGTTGCGGATGCTTGCGGGAGGGTTAATCATAAGTAGGAGGTTTGTTCAAGTAAGAACAACACCTAAGCACTGGTCCACCCACATATCAAATTATCAAAGTAGCGAACACGAATCGAATCAACATGATGAAAGTGACTAGATGAAATTCCTGTGTACCCTCAAGAATGCTTTGCTTATTATAAGAGACCATTTTGGCCTGTCCTTTTCCTCAAAAGGATTTGGCTACCTTGTTGCAGTTTGACTACTATTATCGTTACTTTCTCATGACAAATTATCTTGCTATCAAACTACTCTGCTACTTACATTTTCAGCACTTGCAGACATTACCTTGCTGAAAACCACTTGTCATTCCCTTCTGCTCCTCATTGGGTTCGACACTCTTACTTATCGAAAAGAGCTACAATTGATCCCCTATACTTGTGGGTCATCAAGGCTATTTTTTGGCGCCGTTGCCGGGGAGTGAAGCACCTTTGGTAAGTGGAATTTGGTAAGGAAACATTTATATAGTGTGCTGAAATTTATTGTCACTTGCTACTATGGAAAACAATCCTTTGAGGGGTTTGTTCGGGTTATCTTCACCTCGACCGGAATCAAAATTATCTACCCCTCAACCTAATGCACCTACTAAAAATGTTGAATATGAAATTCCTTCGGGTATGATAGAACAACTGCTAGCTAATCCTTATGCAGGAGATGGAACCGAACATCATGATATGCACTTGATATATGTGGAACAAATTTGTGGATTGTTTAAGCTTGCAGCTTTACCTGAAGATGATGTTAATAAGAAGGTTTTCCCATTGTCTTTGAAGGTAAAAGCATTGGCATGGTATAGGCTATGCGATGATATTGGATCTTGGAATTGGAATCGATTGAAATTGGAGTTCCACCAAATTTTTTATCCTATGCATCTAGTTCATCGTGATCGGAATTACATATATAATTTTTGGCCTCATGAAGGAGAAAGTATCGCTCTAGCTTGGGGGAGGCTGAAGTCAATGTTATATTCATGCCCCAATCCTGAGCTCTCAAGAGAAATTATTATCTAGAAGTTTTATGCTCGGCTTTCTCATAATGATCGATCCATGCTTGATACTTCTTGTGCTGGTTCTTTTATGAAGAAGACTATTGAATTCCGATGGGATCTTTTGGAAAGAAATAAACGCAACTCTAAAGATTGGGAACTCGACAAAGGTAAAGAGTCAGGTATTAAGCTTAAGTATGATTGTGTTTGTTTTATGAATACCGATGCTTTTCAAAAGTTTAGCACTAAATATGGACTTGACTCTGAGATAGTAGCCTCCTTTTGTGAATTATTTGCTACTCATGTTGATCTCCCTAAAGAGAAGTGGTTCAAATATCACCCACCTATTAAACAAGAAATTAAAGAACGGGTACTAGCTAAAGAAGAAACTATACTTTATAATGTTGATCCTGTTGTTCCTACTGCTTATATTGAGAAACCACCTTTCCCCGTTAGGATAAAGGAACATGCTAAGGTTTCGACTGTGGTTAACAAAATTTATATTAGAACACCTAAACCTGATGAACAAATCAAAGTAGAACCTAGTGTTTCTATGGTTAAAGATCTCGTAGAAGAAAATATAGATGGGCATGTTATTTACTTCTGCAATGAAGCTACTAGAATTGCCAAACCTAATAAAGTGGAAAAACATAGACCCGTTGTTGGCATGCCTGTTGTCTCAGTTAAAATGGGAGATCACTGTTATCATGGTTTATCTGACATAGGTGCTAGCGTGAGTGCTATTCCCTTTACTTTATATCAAGAAATTATGAATGACATAGCACCCGCTGAAATAGATGCCACTATTAAACTTGCTAATAGAGACACCATCACACCACTTGGGATTGTTAGAGATGTTGAAGTCTTGTGTGGGAAAAAATACCCTACTGATTTTCTTGTTCTTGGTTCTCCACAAGATGACTTTTGTCCCATTATCTTTGGTAGACCTTTCTTAAACACCGTTAATGCTAAGATAGATTGTGAGAAACAAACTGTCGGTGTTAGTTTTGGTGATGAATCTCATGAGTTCAATTTTTTTTTCCAAGTTTAGTAGAAAGCTTCATGAAAAAGAATTGCCTAGTAAGGATGAAATAATTGGTCTTGCTTCTATTGCTGTGGCTCCTACTGATCCACTAGAACAATATTTGCTAGACCATGAAAATGATTTACATATGCATGAAAGAAATGAAATAGATAGGATTTTCTTTGAACAACGTCCTCTGCTTAAACACAATTTTCCTATTGAAACTCTAGGAGGTCCTCCTCCATCTAAAGGTGATCCTGTGTTTGAATTAAAACAATTACCAGATACTTTGAAATATGCTTATCTTGATGAAAAGAAGATATATCCTGTTATTATTAGTGCTAACCTTTCAGAACATGAAGAAGAAAGATTATTGAAAGTTCTAAGGAAGCACCGAGCTGCTATTGCATATACTCTTGATGATTTAATGGACATTAGTCCCACTCTATGTAAGCACAAGATTGATATGGAACCTGATGATAAACCCGTTGTTGATCACCAACATCGATTAAATCCGAAAATGAAAGAAGTGGTAAGAACGGAAATCTTAGAACTTCTGGAAGCAGGTATAATCTATCCTACATCTGATAGTAGATGGGTAAGTCCTGTTCATTGTGTCCCTAAGAAAGGAGGTATTACTGTTGTACCTAATGATAAGAATGAACTTATTCCACAAAGAATTGTTACAAGTTATAGAATGGTAATTGATTTTAGAAAATTAAATAAAGCAACTAGAAAAGATCATTACCCTCTGCCTTTTATTGATCAAATGCTAGAAATATATCTAAGCACACACATTTTTGCTTTCTTGATGGATATTCTGGTTTTTCACAAATACCTGTTTCTCAACCTGATCAAGAAAATACCACTTTTACTTGTTCCTTTGGAACTTATGCTTATACACGTATGCCTTTTGGTTTATGCAATGCACCTTCTACCTTTCAAAGATGTATGACTGCTATATTCTCTGACTTTTGTGAAAAGGTTGTTGAGGTTTTCATGGATGACTTCTCTGTTTATGGGAAGTCTTTTGATGATTGTTTAAGAAATCTTGATCGAGTTTTGCAGAGATGTGAACAAACAAATCTTGTCTTGAATTGGGAGAAGTGCCACTTCATGGTTAATGAAGGAATTGTCTTGGTCATAAAATTTATGAAAGAGGTTTTGAAGTGGAGAAAGCTAAGGTTGATGCAATTGAGAAAATGCCATTCCTAAAGATATCAAAGGTATTCATAGTTTCCTAGGTCATGCTGGTTTCTATAGGTGATTTATCAAAGAGTTTTCTAAAATTTCTAGGCCTCTTACAAACCTTTTGCAAAAGGATGTCCCTTTTGTTTTTGATGATGATTGTTTAGAAGCCTTTGAAACACTCAAGAAAGCCTTAATTTCTGCACCTATTGTTCAACCACCTGATTGGAACATGCCTTTTGAAATTATGTGTGATGCTAGCAATTATGCTATTGTTGCTATTCTAGGACAAAGAGTTGATAAGAAACTGAATGTTATTCATTATTCTAGTAAAACTCTAGAAAATGCTCAACGAAACTATGCTACTACTGAAAAGGAATTCCTAGCAGTGGTGTTTGCTTGTGATAAATTTAGATCTTACATTTTTTATTCAAAAGTAATTGTTCACACCGATCATGCTGCTAAAAAATATCTTATGGAAAAGAAAGATGCTAAACCTAGACTTATTCGATGGGTTCTCTTGCTACAAGAATTTGGTTTACATATCACTGATAGAAAAGGAGTTGAGAACCCCGTAGCTGATAACTTGTCTAGGCTTGAAAATGTGCTTGATGACCCACTACCTATTGATGATAGTTTTCCTGATGAGCAGTTAGCTGCAATAAATGTTTCTAATAACACTCCTTGGTATGCTGACTATGCTAATTACATTTTTCCTAAATATTTACCACCTAGCTTTACATACCAACAAAAGAAAAAATTCTTCTATGATTTAAGACACTACTTTTGGGATGACCCACATCTTTATAAAGAAGGAGTAGATGGTATTATTAGACGTTGTGTACCTGAGCATGAACAGGGACAAATCCTACGGAAATGTCACTCCGGAGCTTATGGTGGGCATCATGCCGGAGATAGAACTGCTCACAAGGTATTGCAATCCAGATTTTATTGGCCTACTCTATTCAAGGATGCCCGTAAGTTCGTCTTGTCTTGTGATGAATGCCAAAGAATAGGTAATATCGGTAAGTGTCAAGAAATGCCTATGAATTATTCACTTGCTGTAGAACCATTTGATGTTTGGGGATTTGATTACATGGGACCTTTTCCTTCCTCTAACGGGTATACACATATTTTGGTTGCCGTTGATTATGTTACTAAATGGGTAGAAGCTATTCCAACCAGTAGTGCTGATCACAACACCTCTACTAAAATGCTTAAGGAAGTTATTTTCCAAAGGTTTGGATCCCTAGATATTTAATGACTGATGGTGGTTCACACTTTATTCATGGAGCTTTTCGTAAAATGCTTTCCAAGTATGATGTTAACCATAGAATTGCATCACCTTATCATCCTCATTCTAGTGGTCAAGTTGAACTTAGCTATAGAGAAATAAATTAATTTTGCAAAAGACTCTCAATAGGTCCCGGAAGAATTGGTCTAAGAAATTAGATGATGCACTTTGGGCTTACAGAACAACATATAAAAATCCTATGGGTATGTCTCCCTATAAAATGGTTTATGGAAAAGCTTGTCATTTGCCTCTTGAGTTAGAACATAAAGCATATTGGGCAACCAAAGAACTCAATTATGATTTCAAACTTGCTGGTGAAAAGAGGTTATTTGATATTAGCTCATTAGATGAATGGAGAATCCAAGCTTATGAAAATGCCAAGTAGTTTAAAGAAAAAGTCAAAAGATGGTATGCCAAAAAAATTCAAAGCGTGAGTTTAAAGTTGGAGAATATGTTCTTTTGTACAACTCTCGTTTCTGATTCTTTGCAGGAAAACTCCTCTCAAAATGGGAAGGACCCTATGTTATCGAGGAGGTTTATCCGTCTGGAGCTATCAAAATAAATAATGCCAAAGGTACTAACCCGAAGGTTGTTAATGGGCAATGAATAAAACATTATATCTCAGGTACGCCCATTAATGTTGAAAGTATTATTATCCAAACTTTGACACCGGAAGAACACATAAAAGAGTCCTTTTGGAACACTCCAGAATCATGAAAATAAGGAGGTGCGTGATACGGTAAGTGAAAGGACTTCGAAAAATCCGCTTTTTTTTGTCAGTTTTGGAATATTTAGAAAATTAGGAAAATAAGAAACTTTCAGGAAGCGTGCCCTGGTGAGCACAAGACACCAGCCAGGCGTGCCCAGGTAGCCCACCTGGGGCACCTTCCGGACTCCATTTTTCTTCCGTTTGCTTGTTTCCCAAGATAAAAAAATCTTTATATACCCCCGAACCTATTGACCACTGTATCGCGGAGAAATCTTCTGTTATCTTTTTCTTGCTGTTTTCTGACAGATTCAACTAGACCAACGTCATGCCTTCATCACCCTCCAACAACTGAGAAGAAGACGCAGGGGTGGTTCAGGAGGATCTAAGGAGAGAGGAAGCTGAAGAGGTTGCTATGGAGGAAGAAGAGGAAAATCCTTTTGGGGTTCAATCTCTGACCCCCGAGAGGAGCACATTGGCTGGCATCTCCACTCATCTGAATCCTCATCAAGCTATGAGATCATCAAATAATCAACAGAGTGATGTCTACTGCGCAACTTTATTCTTGTAGACACGTGTTGGGCCTCCAAGCACAGAGTTTTGTAGGACAATAGCATTTTTCCCTCAAGTGGATGACCTAAGGTTTATCAATCCATGGGAGGTGTAGGATGAAGATGGTCTCTCTCAAACAACCCTGCAACCAAATACAAGAAATCTCTTGTGTCCCCAACACACCCAATACAATGGCAAATTGTATAGGTGCACTAGTTCGGCGAAGAGATGGTGATAAAAGTGTAACCTTGATGGTAGAAATATATTTTTATAATCTGAATAAATAAAAACAACAAAGTAGCAAATAGTAAACGGGCACAAAAACGGCATTGCAATGCTTTAAAATGAGGCCTAGGGTCCGTACTTTCACTAGTGCAACCTCTCAACAGTGCTAATATAATTGGATCATATAACCATCCCTCAAAGTGCAATGAAGAAACACTCGAAAGTTCCTATCTAGCAGTGAACATAAGAATAAATTGTTTGTAGGGTACGAAACCACCTCAAAGCTATTCTTTCCATTCTATCTATTCAAGAGTTCATACTAAAATAGCACAAAGCTATTCTTTTCGTTCGATCTATCCTAGAGTTCGTACTAAAATAACACCAAAGAAAATTCATATTCATAATACTCAATCCAACACAAAGAACTTCAAAGAGTGCCCCAAGATTTCTACCGGAGAAACAAAGACAAGAATGTGCATCAACCCCTATGCATAGATTACCCCAATGTCACCTCGGGAATCCTCGAGTTGAGTGCCAAAACATATATCAAGTGAATCAATACGATACCCCATTGTCACCACGAGTATTCAATTGCAAGACATATATCAAGTGTTCTCAAATCCATAAAAGTATTCAATCCGATAACAACGAAATCTCAAAGGGAAAACTCAATTCATCACAACAAGATAGAGAGGGGAAAACACCATATGATCCGACTATATTAACAAAGCCCGCGATACATCAAGATCATGACTTCTCAAGAACACGAGATAGAGAGAGAGAGAGAGAGAGAGAGAGAGAGAGAGAGATATTAAACACATAAGTACTGGTACAAACACTCAGCCCCGAGGGTGGAATACTCCCTCTTCATCATGGTGGCCGCCGGGATGATGAATATGACCACTCGAGATGATTCCCCACTCCGGCAGGGTGCCAGAATGGGGTCTAGATTGGTTTTCAGTGGCTACAGAGCCTTGCGGTGGCTGAACTTCTGATCTAGGGCTACCCTGAGGGTTTCTGGATTTTTTGGGAAATTATAGGGCAAATAGGGGGTGTGAGAGGCCACCAAGGTGGGCACAATCCACCTGGGCGCGCCTGGCCCCCCAAGCGCGCCCTGGTGGGTTGTGCCTCGTGGCACCCCAGTGCTTCTCCGCCCATCCCGGTGTTCGTCCATAAAAATCTCCAAAAGTTTCATGTGTTTGGACTCCGCTTGATATTGATTTCCTGCGATGTAAAAAAAAAGCAAAAAACAGCAACTAGCACTGGGCACTAGGTCAATATGTTAGTCCCAAAAAATGATATAAAGTTGCTATAAAACGATTGTACAACATCCAATAATGATAATATAATGGCATGAATACTTCATAAATTATAGATACGTCGAAGACGTATCAGCATCCCCAGGCTTAATACCTACTCGTCCTCGAGTAGGTAAATGATAAAAGAAATAATTTATGAAGTGTGAATGCTAGCAAAGTGCATAGGTTTGATCAATGATAGTTTCAATCACTTTTCCTAGCATCATAACAACAATTCTTTCTTATAAAACTTCTCATGTTAAAGTAGCAACCAATTCACATGTTAAGGTTCAAACAATGAATTCTCTTGAAACTCAATAACCTATATTCTCAGTCACCAAGAAATTGTAATTCAACTTATTCAACAAAGTTTAAGTAAGAGCTCCACAAACTCAACCATCATATAGTCTTCTATGATTACTAACACTACACATGAGCAAAACGTTTCAACTGGACACATAGAAAGATAGGGGCTCATAGTTTTGCCTCCCAACGTATTCACCTCAAGGGTGATGTCAACAATAATAACTCATGCTACCCATATTCAACTGGACATATATTCCTAGACCTTTCCTCACCACATGATGCTTGCCAAAGGAGAAAAATAAAAAGGAATAGAGAGAAAACTTTGACTCTTGCATAAAAGTAAATACATAAAGTAAAAGATAGGCCCTTCGCAGAGGGAAGCAGAGGTTGCCATGCGCTTATTTGTTTGTATGCTCAACCCCGTAGTGCAAAAGAACGTCACGTTATATTGCCCCTTATGATAGCAACCTTTATTATGCAGTCTATCGCTTTTATTCTTTGTCATCACAAGTTCGTGCAACGCTCAATTTTCTCTTACACTTTTAGAAGCAATTTTTATTGCCTTGTTGCACCGATGACAACTTACTTGAAGGATCTTACTCAATCCTTAGGTAGGTATGGTGGACTCTTGAAAATAAGATTTGGGTTTAAGGGTTTTTGGATGCACAAGTAGTATCTCTACTTGGTGCGGAATTTTTGGCTAGCAAAGATGGGGGGCAAGCACCACATGTTGAAAGATCTATGACAATATAACTTCTATGTGAATATGAACAAACATAAATCATTACATTGTCGTCCTTGTCCAACGTCAACAATTTTGGCATATAATATTTTGACGGGGTCACAAAAGATTTCCAAGATAGTGTATTTGTATGTGAAAGGTCTCTTCCTTATACTAATTATTCGTGAATTGCTTGTATGACCAATATTGTGATTATCAAGCCTCAAAAGATTTCACTTTCTAAACCCAATGTGAAGCTACCACTAGGCATGATATGATTTCAACTTCATGACATTCAATTTATTCAACAATTTACTCATAGGATATAAGTGAAGTACAAGAGCAATTCCATAGAAAAGAGCTTCGTTGACGGGATGTGAATGCCGCTTACTTAGCCTCCCTGGAAACTATTTGAGGACTCTATTTTATTTAAATCTTTCAGATCTAAGAATTTTATTAAAACAACAAGCAAAAAATAAAATAAAATGACATTCTAATAATAGCACACATCATGTGAAGAAGCAAAAACTTAGGCTCAACCGATACTAACCGATAATTGTTGAAGAAGAAAGGTGGGATGCCTACCGGGGCATCCCCAAGATTAGATGCTTGAGACTTCTTGAAATATTATCTTGGGATGCCTTGGGAACCCCCAAGCTTGAGCTTTTGTGTCTCCTTAATTCCTCTCATATCACAGTTTTCCTAAATCTCAAAAGCTTCATCCACACAAAACTCAACAAGAACTCGTGAGATAAGTTAGTATAAACCAATGCAAAAACCTTATCATTCTCTACTGTAGGAAATCACTAAACTTATTATTCAACATTGCATACTAAATGCCTCTGCATATTTAATACTCCTATCCTCAAATAGAATCATTAAACAAGCAAACATAACAGCAATCTGCCAAAACAGTACAGTCTGTAAAGAATGCAAGAGTATGAATACCTATCTAACTCCAAAAGTTATGAAAATTTTCCACACTGTAGAAAATTTATCAGAGATCATTTTGCAAAAAGTTTCAACGTTTTATCACATTCTGACTTTTCTAGGGAATTTTTGCAATAGCGGTAAACTTTCTGTTTTCAAACAGCAACATGTAGACTTGCAAAATAAGCATGGCAAAGGCTATACTTGATATTTTTATTGAAAAGAAAGATGCAAGACATTATTCTAAATAACAGCAAGCAAATCCTAACAAAATAAATTGATGCTCCAAGCAAAACACATATCATTTGACGAATGAAAACATAGCTCCAGATGAGGTTACTGATAATGTTGTAGACGAAAGAGGGGATGCCTTCCGGGGAATCCCCAAGCTTAGTTGCTTGGATCTTCCTTGAATATTACCTTAGGGTGCCTTGGGCATCCCAAATCTTAGGGTCTTGTCACTCCTTATTCTTCTCATATCGACATATCACCCAAAACTTGAAAACTTCAATCACACAAAACTTAACGGAACTTCGTGAGATAGGTTAGTATGATAAAGAGCAAACCATTTCACTTTGGTATTGTCAAACACAAGATTCATAATTGTTTGAACACAATTCCTACTGTACCATATCATTCCCACAATTTATATTGAGCAATATAAGCCATAGAAACTAGGAAACAAGCAAACTATGCATTGAAAACAGAATCTGTCAAAAACAGAACAGTCTGTAGTAATCTGTACTCAAAGCATACTTCTGCTACTCAAAAAATTATGAAACAATTAGGACAACGTGAGGAATTTGTATATTAATATTCTTAAAAAATAAATCAACTCAAAAGAGCTCTTCTGTTAAAAATGAGAATTATTTTCGTGAGTGCAAAAGTTTCTGTTTTTCAGCAAGATCAAATCAACTATCACCCAACATGATCCCAAAGGCTTTACTTGGAAATTTATTGAAAAAAAAGCAATAAAACATTATAAATACAGTAGCATAATCATGTGAACACACAAAAACAGTAGGTAAAAGTGTTGGGTTGTCTCCCAACAAGCGCTTTTCTTTAATGCCTTTTAGCTAGGCATGATGATTTCAATGATGCTCGCATAAAAGATAAGAATTGAAACACAAAGAGAGCATCATGAAGCATATGACTAGCACATTTAAGTCTAACCCACTTCCTATGCATAGGGATATTGTGAGAAAACAACTTATGGGAACAAGAATCAACTAGCATAGGAAGGCAAAACAAGCACAACTTCAAAACTTTCAACACATAGAGAGGAAACTTGATATTATTGAGATATGTAGAAGCATATGTTCCTCGCTCATAATAATTTTAAGTAGCATCATGAATGAATTAAACAATATATTCATCGCATAAAGCATTATTTTCATGATACATAAGCATAGAAATTTTATTACGCTCCACATAAGCAAATTTATTTTCATGAATAGTAGTGGGAGCAAACTCAACAAAAATAACTATCATGGGATTGAAAATTAAAATCATGATGACAAGTTTCATGGTTATAATTATTCTTTATAGCATACATGTCATCATCATAATCATAATAGATAGCAACTTTGTTATCATAGTCAATTGAAGCCTCATCCAAAATGATGGATTCATCATTAAATAAAGTCATGATGTCTCCGAATCCACTTTTATCAATATAATCATCATAAATAGGAGGTGCAATCATCATAATAAATTTTATCATCAAAACTTGGGGGACTAAAAATATCATATTCATCAAATATAGCATCCCCAAGCTTGTAGCTTTGCATATCATTAGCATCATGGATATTCAAAAAATTCACACTAACAACATTGCAATCATGCTCATCATTCAAATATTTTGTGCAAAAAATTTTATTGACTTCTTCTTCTAACAATTGAGCACAATTTTTTGAACCATCACTTTCAAGAGAGATATTATAAAGATGATCAATAATATGATGCAACCTCAATTCCAGTTTTTATGTAGTTTTCTTTTATAAACCAAACTGGTGATAAAACAAGAAACTAAAAGATTCAAATGCAAGATCTAAATATATACCTTCATGCACTCACCTCCCCGGCAACGGCGCCCGAAAAGATCTTGATGTCTACTACGCAACTTTATTCTTGTAGACACGTGTTGGGCCTCCAAGCGCAGAGTTTTTTAGGACAATAGCTATTTTCCCTCAAGTGGATGACCTAAGATTTATTAATCCGTGGGAGGTGTAGGATGAAGATGTTCTCTCTCAAACAACCCTGCAACCAAATACAAGAAATCTCTTGTGTCCCCAACACACGCAATACAATGGCAAATTGTATAGGTGCACTAGTTTGGCGAAGAGATGGTGATAAAAGTGTAATATTGATGGTAGAAATATATTTTTATAATCTGCAAAAATAAAAACAACATGGTAGCAAATAGTAAACGGGCACAAAAACGGTATTGCAATGCTTGAAAATGAAGCCTAGGGTCCGTACTTTCACTAGTGCAATCTCTCAACAGTGCTGATATAATTGGATCGTATAACCATCCCTCAAAGTGCGATGAAGAAACACTCCAAAGTTCATATCTAGCAGAGAACATAAGAATAAATTGTTTGTAGGGTACGAAACCACCTCAAAGCTATTCTTCCCGCTAGATCTATTCAAGAGTTCATACTAAAATAACACAAAGCTATTCTTTCCGTTCGATCTATCCTAGAGTTCGTACTAAAATAACACCAAAGCAAATTCATATTCATAAAAGTCAATCCAACACAAAGAACTTCAAAGAGTGCCCCAAGATTTCTACTGCAGAAACAAAGACAAGAACGTGCATCAACCCCTATGCATAGTGTCGATGGAAATCGACACCTATGGAATCACTGGGATCCCTTCTACGGTTGGCGGGCGCGGGGTTGTGAAAAGAGCTGGTCTGACAGGAAGAACACGGATCGTTTACCTAGGTTCGGGCCACGGAGATGCGTAATACCCTAGTCCTGCTTTGGTGGTTGTATTTTACTGTTCTTGGGTTCTTGAGCTAGCTACGGGGCGCAACTTGCCCAAAAGATCCGAATCCTTCTCCTCGTCGCCTTGGGCCTCCTTTTATAGACAAAAAGGGGTTGCCACAGTGGCACACATGAGGTGGAAAGGTGTACAGCGGATGAGTCTATCCTCTGGCACCGTCGGACAAACACATTTAGTGCGCCGCCGACGTGCCCCTCTCGCTTTATCGGGGACGGCAAGGAAGCACGTCCCAGCTGTCGCCGCCTCGCCAGGCTTCGACACGCGTCTGAACTGACGAGGCGTCACGGCGCCACATTGGCTGGCTGCTGGGCTGGCGCGGTGGTGGAGCCTTCACAAAGATCTGCATGCCACCACACAGGTGCCTGCTGGGTCGGTGTAGGGGCCGCTCGTCGCCACGCAGGTGCCTGCCCAGCTGTTTGAGCTGGCAGCTGCATGGGACGACGGTAGCGTCTTGGCAGACGTGGGCCTGGCTGCGGCCCCGCTGGTGTCCTCGGCAAGAGTCTTGTCGTGGTGTCGTGGTCGTCCCCAACAAGGATCTTGCCGGGGGTCTTGTGGATTTCCACGGCTAGGATCCCGTCGAGGGTCGTCGTCTTCTGGTCCTCATCTGATCCCGTGTATTTATGATCTTGACAAAGATCTGCATGCCACCAAGGAGGTGCCTCCCGAGCCTTGGTTCCAATGTAGTTGTTGGTGGCGTTTGGAACTCTTGGGCTCAAGGGTGGCTCGCTCAGCTGGTGTTGGGCAAGCTGCCCCTGCAAGGCTCTTGCCGGGGGAATCTACCTCGCCCCTTTGCTCTTTAGTGTCTCTGGTCTTGGCGTTACCTTGATTGTCTCGTGCTCCGGCTTCCCTCCTATGCCCTGCTAAGTGTGGCCGCGGGCGTGCCTCTGACTGCCCGTGCACAACTAAAGGGGTCAAAAGGAGAGTCCCTACTTTTGTACACCGATGATACGTCTCCAACGTATCTATAATTTTTGATTGCTCCATGCTATATTATCTACTGTTTTGGACATTATTGGGCTTTATTATTCACTTTTATATTATTTTTGGGACTAACCTATTAACTGGAGGCCCAGCCCAGAATTGATGTTTTTTTGCCTATTTCAGAGTTTCGCAGAAAAAGAATATCAAACGGAGTCCAAATGGAATGAAACCTTCGGGAACGTGATTTTTGGAACGAACAAGATACAGGAGACTTGGACCCTACGTCAAGAAACAAAGGAGGAGGCCAAGAGGTAGGGGGCGCGCCTACCCCCTGTATGCGCCTCCACCCTTGTGGGCCCCTGTTGTTCACCGACGCATTCTTCCTCCTATACATACCTACGCACTCCAAACGACCAGACACGGAGCCAAAACCTAATTCCACCGCCGCAACCTTCTGCACTCCACGAGATCCCATCTTGGGGCCTGTTCCAGAGTTCACGAGGGGGCATCGATCACGGAGGGCTTCTACATCAACACCATAGCCCCTCCGATGAAGTGTGAGTAGTTTACCTCAGACCTTCGGGTCCATAGTTATTAGCTAGAAGGCTTCTTTTCTCTTTTTGGATCTCAATACAATGTTCTCCCCCTCTCTCGTGGAGATCTATTCGATGTAATCTTCTTTTGCGGTGTGTTTGTTGAGACCGATGAATTGTGGGTTTATGATCAAGTTTATCTATGACCAATATTTTAATCTTCTGAATTCTTTTATGTATGATTGGTCATCTTTGCAAGTCTCTTCGAATTATCAGTTTGGTTTGGCCTACTAGATTGATCTTTCTTGCAATGGGAGAAGTGCTTAGCCTTGGGTTCAATCTTATGTGTCCTTTCCCAAAGGATGAGGGGCAGCAAGGCACGATTGTATTGTTGCCATCGAGGATAACAAGATGGTTTCTTTTATCATATTGCATGAATTTATCCCTCTACATCATGTCATCTTGCTTAAGGCGTTACTCTGTTTTTATGAACTTAATACTCTAGATGCATGCTGGATAGCGGTTGATGAGTGGAGTAATAGTAGTAGATGCAGGCAGGAGTCGGTCTACTTGTCTCAGACGTGATGCCTATATACATGATCATACCTAGATATTCTCATAACTATGCTCAATTATGTCAATTTCTCAACAGTAATTTGTTCACCCATCGTAAAATACTTATGCTCTTGAGAGAAGCCACTAGTGAAACCTATGGCCCCCGGGTCTATCTTCATCATATTAATCTTCCAACACTTAATTATTTCCTTTGCTTTTTTCCTTTGCTTTTATTTTACTTTGCATCTTTATCACAAAAATACCAAAAATATTATCCTATCATATCTATCAGATCTCACTCTCGTAAGTGACCGTGAAGGGATTGACAACTCCTTATCGCGTTGGTTGCGAGGATTTATTTGTTTTGTGTAGGTGCGAGGGACTCGTGCGTAGCCTCCTACTGGATTGATACCTTGGTTCTCAAAAACTGAGGGAAATACTTACGCTACTTTGTTGCATCACCCTTTCCTCCTCAAGGGAAAACCAACGCAGTGCTCAAGAGGTAGCAAGAAGGATTTATGGCGCCGTTGCCGGGGAGGTCTACGCAAAAGTCAACATACCAAGTACCCATCACAATCCCTTATCTCCCGCATTTCATTATTTGCCATTTTCCTCTCGTTTTCCTCTGACCCACTTCACCCTTGCCGTTTTATTCGCCCTCTCTTTTCCGTTCACCTCTTTTTTGTTTGCTTGTCGTTATGGCTAGTCCTCTATCTTCTCCGTTGTCTCCCGAAAATGAAGTTCTAAATTTTAAACAAAGGGAGGGAGAAAAATCTAAAAGACGCTTGGTATAGAATTTGCAATGCTCAAAATAGATCTGCCAGGAAGCAATCTACTTCCGTTCTTCTCCGCAATTTTTATGTAGGCGCTAATCCTTGGTATATATATATTCTTGATACCATTGCCGGAGGGAATTTCTTGGGTAGCCGTAACTTTGACTCTTATAATGCTATGATAGATTTATTTGGCTCACCACCTCTTTTGGTCAATGGAACTATGTTAACTTTGGAGCATGTAATGCAAAGACTTGAAATTATTGAAAATAAGGTTGCTACCGTAGAGTTAATTGAAAATTTGGATAAAAAGATCCACAACCGAATCACTCAATACGGGTCGAAAGTAGGAGTCACTTTGAAAAATATTAAAGAGAAGGAAACCATAGTTAATGAGAAAATAAATCAGGATTCCACTAGAATCGATAAACTTGAGGATATCATTACCAATTTTGGAACCGCTTTTTCTTCCTTAAAGAATACTTCAAGTCCGCCTACTAAATTTGCCAAGCTTATGTATGTTCCTAAAAATAAGGGTGAATCCTCTAGTAAGGAAACTACGGATCTCAAATCTATAAGTATTCATCCCAATCTTTATGCTATCATTAAGGAACCATATGCTACAAATGAATTTTTTGATCTGTGCCTAAAAATTTGATAATTACTAAGAAGAAAGAAATTTCTAAGGATGATAGATGTCTCATTGAAGAATTGCCCACCAAAGATGGCAATACCTAGACCTATCCTTGCTTTTATGCCTAGCTAGGGCGTTAAACCATAGCGCTTGTTGGGAGGCAACCCAATTTTATTTTTAATTTTTTGCTTTTTTCTTATGTTTAGTAATAAATATTTGTTCTAGCCTCTGGTTAGATGTGTTTTTATGTTTTAATTAGTGTTTGTGCCAAGTTAAACCTATAGGATCTTCTTGGATGATAGTTATTTGATCTTGCTGTAATTTCCAGAAACTTTCTGTTCACGAAAATAATTGTTAAAAATGACCAAAACGTGATAAAATACTGATTCCAATTGCTGCTGATAAATAAACAAATTTTCTAGGACTTCCTATTTTGGCTGATTTTTTGTAGTTCCAGAAGTTTGCGTTAGTTACAGATTACTACAGACTGTTCTGTTTTTGACAGATTCTATTTTTTGTGTGTTGTTTGCTTATTTTGATGAATCTATGGCTAGTAAAATAGTTTATAAACCATAGATAAGTTGGAATACAGTAGGTTTAACACCAATATAAATAAATAATGAGTTCATTACAGTACCTTGAAGTGGTTTTTTTGTTTTCTTTCGCTAACGGAGCTCACGAGATTTTTTGTTGAGTTTTGTGTTGTGAAGTTTTCAAGTTTTGGGTGAAAGATTTGATGGATTATGGAACAAGGAGTGGCAAGATCCTAAGCTTGGGGATGCACATGGCACCCCCAAGATAATCTAAGGACACCATAAAGCCAAAGCTTGGGGATGCCCCGGAAGGCATCCCCTCTTTCGTCTACTTCCATCGGTAACTTTACTTGGAGCTATATTTTTATTCACCACATGATATGTGTTTTTCTTGGAGCATCTTGTATGATTTGAGTATTTGCTTTTTAGTTTGCCACAATCATCCTTTCTGTACACACCTTTTGAGAGAGCCATACATGATTTGGAATTTGTTAGAATAGTCTATGTGCTTCGCTTATACTTTTGAGTTATATAGTTTTGCTCTAGTACTTCACTTATATCTTTTAGAGCACGGTGGTGGATTTGTTTTATAGAAACTATTGATCTCTCATGCTTCACTTAGATTATTTTGAGAGTCTTAAATAGCATGGTAATTTTCTTAAATAATACTAATATGCTTAGTATTCAAGATTAGTAAAAACTTTCTTATGAGTGTGTTGAATACTAAGAAAAGTTTGATGCTTGATATTTGTTTTGAGATATAAAGATGGTGATATTAGAGTCATGCTAGTTGAGTAGTTGTGAATTTGAGAAATACTTGTGTTAAAGTTTGTGATTCTCGTAGCATGCACGCATGGTGAACCGTTATGTGATGAAGTCGGAGCATAATTTATTTATTGATTGTCTTCCTTATGAGTGGCGGTCGGGGACGAGCGATGGTATTTTCCTACCAATCTATCCCCCTAGGAGCCTGCGCGCAATACTTTTCTTTGATAACTTGTAGATTTTTGCAATAAGTATATGAGTTCTTTATGACTAATGTTGAGTCCATGGATTATACGCACCCTTCTTTCTTTCACCATTTCTAGCCTCTCTAATACCGCACATTTTTCGCCGGTATCATACACCCACCATATACCTTCCTCAAAACAGCCACCATACCTACCTATAATGGCATTTCCATAGCCATTCCGAGATATATTGCCATGCAACTTTCCACCGTTCCGTTTATTATGACACGCTCCATCATTGTCATATTGCTTTGCATGATCATGTAGTTGACATCGTATTTGTGGCAAAGCCACCGTTCATAATTCTTTCATACATGTCACTCTTGATTCATTGCATATCCCGTACATCACGGAGGCATTCATATAGAGTCATATTTTGTTCTAAGTATCGAGTTGTAATTGTTGAGTTGTAAGAAAATAAAAGTGTGATGATCTTCATTTTTAGAGCATTGTCCCAAGTGAGGAAAAGGATGATGGAGACTATGACTCCCCCACAAGTCGGGATGAGACTCCGGACGAAAAAAAAGAGGCCATAAAAAGAAGAGAGAAAAGGCCCAAAAAAATGAGAGAAAAAGAGAGAAGGGACAATGTTACTATCCTTTTACCACACTTGTGCTTCAAAGTAGCACCATGATCTTCATGATAGAGAGTCTCTCATTTTGTCACTTTCATATACTAGTGGGAATTTTTCATTATAGAACTTGGCTTGTATATTCCAATGATGGTGAGGGAGTCCTGGACTAGGGGTTGTCCGGATAGCCGAACTATCATTACGGCCGGACTCCAAGACTATGAAGATACAAGATTGAAGACTTCGTCCCGTGTCCGGATGGGACTTTCCTTGGCGTGGAAGGCAAGCTTGGCGATACGGATATGTAGATCTCCCACCATTGTAACCGACTCTGTGTAACCCTAACCTATCCGGTGTCTATATAAACCAGAGGGTTTTAGTCCGTAGGACGAACAACAATCATACCATAGGCTAGCTTCTAGGGTTTAGCCTCCTTGATCTCGTGGTAGATCTACTCTTGTACTACCCATATCATCAATATTAATAAAGCAGGAGTAGGGTATTACCTCCATTGAGAGGGCCCGAACCTGGGTAAAAACATCGTGTCCCTTGTCTCCTGTTACCATCCGCCTAGACGCACAGTTCGGGACCCCGTACCCAAGATCCGCCGGTTTTAACACCGACATTGGTGCTTTCATTGAGAGTTCCTCTGTGTCGTCACCGACAGGCCCGATGGCTCCTTCGATCATCAACAACGATGCGGTCCAGGGTGAGACTTTTCTCCCCGGACAGATCTTCGTATTCGGCGGCTTTGCACTGCGGGCCAATTCGCTTGGCCATCTAGAGCAGATCGAAGCTACGCCCCCGCCA
This sequence comes from Aegilops longissima, assembly GCA_021605205.1. NCBI lineage: Eukaryota > Viridiplantae > Streptophyta > Magnoliopsida > Poales > Poaceae > Aegilops > Aegilops longissima. The sequence goes on along the minus strand of CM038677.1, from coordinate 392,923,481 downwards.
TCAGTCAGATTTGAAGTTTGAACTATACGGCCGATATCCGCGGAGACTTGATCTTCGACGGATTCGAGCCGCAATAGCGTGCCGTGACCGTCTCGATGGGCATGATCTAGCTCTGCAGCCGAACAGTTCCTCGAGGCCGCACCAAAGATCCGCCCGACCCTTGATCCGGAGCCGGACTCCCCAATCGAGGACGAGTGGTTGGACACCGCCTCGGGGGCTACTATCTCCACGGCGATTGAGCCGAACTCCATCCTTGTCCTTTGCAAAGACGTTGACTCCAGGGTGCCGGACTCCTCTCCGGACTCCGAACCCTCCACGCCCCGGCCAATCGAATCCGATCGGGCGCCGGTCATGGAGTTCACTGCCGCGGACATCTTTCAGCACTTGCCCTTTGGCGACATCCTGAATTCACTAAAGTCTCTCTCTTTATCCGGACAGCCATGGCCGGACTACGGCCAGGAAGGTTGGGATGCGGACAAGAAGAAATTCAACGCCCACCCACCACCCACTTCGTAGCCATTGTCGAAAGCTTACACGACGTGCTCGATTTCGACTCCGAAGACATCGACGGTATGGACGACGATGTAGGAGATAACCATGAACCAGCGCCTATAGAATGCTGGACAACCACCTCATCCCATGATGTATACATGGTGGACACACCTAAAGGAAATGAAGACGAGGAACAACGGGACGCTATGAAGGATAAATCCCTCGAAAAGCTTTCAAAACGGCAACGTAAACGCCAACCAAGTCCCACTCAATGAAACCCAGCCATAGAGCAGGGCGAACCGGTGGACGCATTTAACACGTTATCGAGCAGCCGTCCAACAAAACAACTTGGATAAACAACCCGTCCCCGACGAAGACAACAGTCCGGACGACCTCACGCCGGACAAATTGTTGGAGCAAAATAACCTCCAGAAAAGGCTCGTCGCCACTGAGCGTAGCCTGAAAAAGCAGAAGCGGAAGCTCAAAGCAGCGGAAGATGCACTCAAGATCAGATGGAGCAAAGTATTCAACACCGCAGAAAAATACGGCGGCAGTCGCCGAACAAAGAGCTACCCAAAAGGAAAGCTACTGCCCGAATTTGACGAGGAGGCCTTAGAGCCACCACAATCAAAAAGTAAGAAGGCCACCCGGTCGGATGGACGACCCCACGGCAAAAAGAGAGCGGCAAATGGCGCCGCACACAAGCCGATATGCGATCCGCATAAGGACTCACATCAAAAGGATGGCCCAGTTAGGTCCTTCTATGGGCCGAGAAAGCAAGCTCTTCAAAGCAATGCAACACGCCAAATATCCGAACATCACGGCACACCCAAATACAGGGGCGCCGCACATCCCCTATGTTTCACCGATGAGGTGCTGGATCATGAATTCCAGCGGGATTCAAACCCGTAAACATAGAGGCATACGACGGAACAACCGACCCTCGAGTGCGGATTGAGGATTACATCCTCCACATACACATGGCTAGAGGAGATGATCTCCACGCCATAAAATACTTACCCTTCAAACTCAAAGGGCCAGCTCGGCATTGGCTTAAAAGCCTCCCCGAAAATACCATTGGAAGTGGGGAGAGCTCGAGGATGGGTTCGGGCAAATTTTGGGGACTTATGTCCGCCTCCGGATGCGCATTTATCTAAGTCATATAACTCAACAACCCGGAAGAGTCAGCCCGAATTTCGAACAGGTTCCTTACTAAAAGGAACCAAATAGTCGATCGTCCGGACGCCAAGCCTTAGCAGCTTTCAAACACAACGTCCGAGATGAATGGCTCGCTTGATACACCTCGCCAAGAGAAGCCAAGAACAATGACCGCATTAACAAGCCTCATGACCCGTTTTGCACGGGAGAGGATATCTGGCTAGCAAGATGCAGCACCAGCGACCCAAGTACATCCGAAGTCAGAGATGGAAACGGGAAACCACGGCGCAACAAGGACCAGCGCCGGATTAAAAGGAACGGTCCAAAGAGCGCGACAGTCAACGCCGGATTCAAGAGCTCACGGCAAAACAATAAAAAACTGCCCCTTAAGGACAATAGCGATGAGCTATCCAACTTAAACAAAATTTTGGACAAGATATGTCAAATCCACAAGACTCTGGAGGCTCGCAAACCATACCCACGTAAATTGTTGGGTCTTCAAACAGTCCGGTAGACTCAATGCCGAACACAAGGGGCTCGACACACCAAGTGAAGATGATGACGAGCACCACAAGCAGAGCCCCGGAAAACAAAAGAATTTCCCGCAAGAGGTTAAAACAGTAAACTCACTTCAAGTGATCAAAGGGAAAAACAGAGCGGCGCCCACTAGAATGTGCGCCGCACACTGGTTGTCAAAACCAATCACCTTCGACCATCAGGACTATTCCGAAAGTATCCGGAATGTAGGATGGACTGCCCTGATATTGGACCCCATAATCGACGGATTCCAATTTACACAAGTCCTCATGGATGGTGGCAGTGACATAAACCTGATATATCAGGACACAATCCGCAGGATGGGGATAGACCCAACCAAAATTCGCCATAGCAACACCTCCTTTAAAGGGGTAATGCCAGGCCCATATGCCCATTGTACGGGCTCCCTACTGCTAGAAGTTGTGTTCGGTTCATCCGACAACTTCCGTCGTGAAAAGTTGATCTTCCATGTCGCCCCGTTTAAAAGTATCCATCAAGCACTATTGGGACGCAAAGCTTTCGCCCGCTTTAACGCAATACCTCATTATGAATCTCTTACACTTAAAATACCCGGTCCACGCGACATCATCTCATTAAAAGGGAGCATTAAGTGTTATTTGAGCCCGGAGGAACGTGAGACTGCCTTGACAGCCCCACACCTATCCGGCTCCGCTAGTCAAAGAACCTGAATTGGTCATTCAAATCCCGGACATGGCTAGACGAGTCCGGCGCTTACTAGCGGCATTACCCCATACAAGGGGCTGCATGCATGTATCACAAGAGACAATAAAGCTCAATTTCATTCACTTCTTAGAATCGTACTTTGTTTATTTAATATAAAGTACATCTTTCGCATGATCCTTTTTCTTTTAAACTAAGTTCCTCTCTTTTACAGATGAACAACGTGCTACACCCGCCCAGGATACGCCACAACGGAGACACGGGCGCAGACGCTTGAGAGGGACCCGCTGCAAGGATTCTTTTCAGATTAAGACCTGCGTAAACCTTTTTCACTGTCTCTTGTTGATATACATCCCCGGTTTCTTACTATAACCGAGGAGGAGGCTGGCGTTTTGGCATTGGCCGCACCAGAATTTTTTATGCTGCACTGGACACTGGGCTTAGGGCATTATTCTGCCTGCTTTTATAAAGACCGAACACCTTAGGGAGTACTCGGCGCCTCGAGTTAGGCCTTATATGCATCAGCTCGAATCATGTCTTTGGTCAAATGTTGGGTTGCCCGTGTCGGTGTCAAACCGCGGATCTCGGTAGGTGGTCCCGAATCGCAAGCGCCGAGGCGGATGGTAACAGGAGACGAGGGACACGAATGTTTTACCTGTGTTCGGGCCCTCTTGATGGAGGTAAAACCCACGCCCTGCTTGATTGATATTGATATTGTGGATGTTTACAAGAGTGGATCTACCACGAGATCAAGGAGGCTAAACCTAGAAGCTAGCCTATGGTATGATTGTAAGGGTTGTTGTGATTGTCGCCCCACGGACTAAAGCCATCCGGTTTATATAGACACCGGAGAGGGCTAGGGTTACATAGAGTCGGTTACAATGGTAGGAGATCTACATATCCAGATCGCCTAGCTTGCCTTCCACGCCAAGGAAAGTCCCATCCGGACACGAGGTGAAGTCTTCAATCTTGTATCTTCATAGTCTTGGAGTCCGGTCGATGATGATAGTCCGCAAATGATAGTTCGGCTGATGATGGTAGTCCGCTATCCGGACACCCCTAATCCAGACTCCTCAAGAGCCCTCGAACCAGGCTTCAATGACGATAAGTCCGTGTATATTGCTTGGCATTGCAAGGCGGGTTCCTCCTCCAAATGATAGAAGATTGTGAACACCGGGATAGTGTCCGCTCGCAAAATAAGTTCCACATTCCACCGTAGAGAGAATAATAATATACACACGAAGTTCAATCTGCCGACGTTTTCCGTGGCATGACGTCACACCACTACCAAGCCATTACTCAATTGTTTTTACCTTACCACCTCGGTGCATTTAGCGAAGCGGTTTCCTTGGCACGTCTTGTCGAAGCGAGATCGTGTTTCCCTTAACCCGGGATTCTCATCAATACGGGCGTGGGTAACCCAACCGCACCCATTCGCCATGCCCCCTCCATCGAAGACGTGTCCCAAATGGTCACAGAGACGGATCTTGGTATCCTCCTCTTTATAACGGGACCAAGGCTCGCTTTTTCTTCAATCTTCCATCGAATCCTCTCCACGCCCAAGTTCCAGCACCTAGAGCCCCAGATTCGAGCGCTTTGGACCTTCAACGATGTCCGGTTCCAACCTCCAGGGCGGTGGACGCCTCCTCCGCCACGGAGGAGGACGTGCTAAAGCTGCGGAGGCCAAGCACTGTCTTACGAGATTTCAGACAGGTTGCTCGCCAAGGGCAGGCCATCCCCACCCCGAGCCCGGCGAGTATGTCGCCTTCAGATCCCACCTCCGCGGGGTTTAGGCTTCCGATGGATCCTTTTGTGAGAGGGCTCATGTTTTACTATGGGTTGGAATTCCACGACTTGGCTCCGAGTCCATCCTCCATATATCCGCATTTATTGTCATCTCGAAGCCTTCCTCCGCGTCACCCCACACTTCGCCCTGTGGTCAAGACTTTCAATGTGGCGCCAAGATGATCGGTGGGCGCAAGCGGAGTGTGGCGGGCGGCCATAAGTAGGAGGGCCGATGCCCGCGGGCTGCTGGCTCCTTCCAAGAGGAGCTCGGCCTGTGGAAGCAAGAGCGGTTCTATATTACCGCCCGAGGGGCCGCAGACAAAAGCTGCCGCCCCTATTCCGCCCGGGACCTCCACGACGATTGATGTCGTGGGTCAACCAAGGGCTCAACTAGGGGCCGTCAAAGGACGTGCCCCTACTGCAGGGCCGGATTCGAGATCTCTTAACGAGGGAGATCGATATGGTGGTGGTGATGCAGGTTATGCTAATTAGGCGTCTCCTGCCTCAAGAACGCCGCCCTCTCCGGCTATGGGAGTTCAACCGAGGCCCCAGATTCTTCAACAATTCATGGGTATGACACCGGAGATGTATAACTTATTCTTCGGATCGCAAGAGGTGCGTCCGAATTGACCGAGGATGCTGGACTAAGCTGCAATCGCCCGGATACTCAAGTAAGTAGTTCCAAGTCCGACATACCGCTTGTTTGCCTTCGATGATCCGCTTTATGATCGATCTCCTTCTACACAGGAGTGGATAGCGGAAGCAAAATTAATACGGTGTCCGGCCCCCCTCCCCGAGACCGCGCCGGATCCCGTGCTGGTCCGGATGCTTGAGGTTGCGCCGGAGGAAAGCGAAGGGGAAAGCAGAAAGCTACCGCCTCGCCTAAGGAGGCTCTTGAACGAGGGGATCGAGAATCCCTCCTACCAAGGGGAGAAGAGGACTGCCTCGAGGACCTGGAAAAAAGCCCTAAACGGGGAAGAAATCTTCGCGAGGGTCCTGCGTCCGGGAGGCCCCGCCGCACAATCTCCCTTAATGAGCCAGCCTCCAACGAGCCGTAAGTAGAAAGAAAGGAGTTTTATAATAAGGGACATTCCTATTTGTGCTTCTGAGGATAACTAAAGTGTTTACCTTGTAGTTCGGATCTCCGTCCTTCGCAGATGAGCTCGTCTTCGGGGGACCTTCGTCCGGAGATGATAGAGAGCGAGACGCCCCCGTCCGGGGCGCCGTTGGATAGGGCGGACGAGCCTGAAGTGTCGTCACGGAGGGAGCCCCCGGGTGTGGCAAAGCCGGATAGTTCGGCGCCAATCGGTGTACTGGTGAAGGATCTGCTTGAGAAGGCGTCTATCTCAGAAGATCAGCACGCATTGATGAGCATGGTGATTGAAAGGATTTCGTCCGCCGAAGGCGGGTTGCATGATGCCGTCAGGAGTTTACTGGCGGGGTTTGAGGTACGTAAAAATGACGCACCTTTTAACAGTTTTGCATATAGAATGCGCCCTGTATAGATAGTAGCCCCTGAGACTCGGTAGGTTGTCGATATCGACAGCGTGCCAAGGATCAAAATCGCAGGTTTAAATTCCCGCCGTGCCGATGCAGGTGGCGGGTCGTCCGGGGGCCAGCCGGACTGATGGAGTTGCTGAATTAAAGCGGCAACTCGATGTGGCGGATGAAGACATCGCACTGATCAACAGGCGACTTGATGAGTCGCAAGGTAAGTGTTATCGCGGTCACGTGGTAAGGGAGCCAAGCCAACTCCTTACAATATGTGCGTGAAATGCGAGATAGTGCCGCTGCGTGGAGAGTCTTCGGCCGAACTTGCTCAAGCCAAGGAGCAGGCGGAAGGAGTAATGCGGCAGCCTCGGCGTCGAGGAGTTAGCGGCCGAAGGGCCGCACACTGCCGGAGCAGGGAAGAGATAGTCGAAATGGCTGTGAAGTTAAAAGAGGCTACCGACCGCAATGAGGCTCTTGGGAAGGAGCGCCTAGCGGGGCAAGAAGACCTGCGGAAGGCCACCGCCGAAGCCGAGGATGCCCGCTCTGCAATGCGGGCTATGAAGGAAGAGCTGCGCCAGGCCGGGGAGATTGTAGCTGGCAAGCCTTTTCTGCTGCGCCGAAGGTTCACGGATCCAAAATATGCTCACTGGGCTAACTGTGGTGTCCGGAGGACCTTATATGGACTTAGCAGCGAGTGCGGCGGATGCCGTTGTGCATTTTCGCCGGAAGGATCACCAGACGGAAGAGCTGTTTTGGTCTCAATTCCATAGTCCGGAGCGCTCACTTCGCCGACCGATCGCTTGGCTGAGTGGGCTGAGCTAAATAGGTTGTCCGGCTTGCTATGGCGGATATAGTGACCCATATCCGCCGGATAGGCCCCACCAAGAGTTACTTTGGCTTATTGCAGCAATTTCTTGGGGCGGTGCCGCATATCAAGGCGATGAAGCGGTCGGCCTGCATAGAGGGTGCGCGGATGGCGCCGCCGTGTGAAGACACATTCGACGAGATGGATGCCACCGCTGTTGCGACTTCGGTTCGGATAATAACCGGCTACCCGCCGAGCACTATTTTGGCGAAGTGCTGCTCGGTGCTCGTGTAATAGAGTCGCGATGCTCGAAAAATGTTACGCTCGAATGAACGCTTATATGATGTAAAACGATTTTTATGATGTAAGCGCCTTTTATACTTGTGCGTTCAAGTAATAGAATATCTCCTTTGCGGCCGCTCATGTATACGTATGTATAACCCGAAGATGGCGATCGTCGGCTTCAGCCCCCACGCACAAGGTGCGGGGTGTTCGCAAAAATAGCGCGTTTTCACACTTAATCCGACGCCTCGGTCCTGTAAAGGAGGTGGTAGCGTAGCAAACGAGGCAACCGGACTATAATGCTTTATCACTTTCACTTAGCCATGGAGTTCGAGGGTGGGGCTACGACATAGCCCTTGGGGCACCTGTGTGCTCCGAATTGGGAGCAGATGTGCCTGGCGGAAACGGCCCTTCACAAAGCGGAGGAATCCTAAACATTCCCAAGGTCGATCGAGTGGTTGACCAGTCTCTCGCTGTATCATGACGATCAGTTTTCGGCTTTCATCGAGGTGCTCGCCAAATTAACCGGGGCACAATCGCAGATAGTTCTCCCGGAGCCGCGTTAGCCGATGATACGGAACGAAGGCAGCAAAACACAGGAGCCGGGCAAACCCAACATTTGACCAAAGACATGATTCGAGCTGATGCATATAAGGCCTAACTCGAGACGCCGAACACTCGAAGGTGTTCGGTCTTTATAATAGAGGGCAAAACAAAGCCCTAAGCCCCTTGTGTCCAGTGCACGGCAGGTCCTTCGGGCGCGCCGATGCCAAAACGCCAGCTCCACTCTGGTTATACTGAAAAACCAGGGATTATAGCAACAAGAGACAGAAGAAAGGTTTACGAGGGTCTTAGTCGAAAAGAGTCCTTGCAACGGGTCCCTACTGCACATCTGCGCTTTGTGTCTCCGCAGCCGTATCCTGGACGGGTGTGCACGTTGTTCATCCGTAAAAGAGAGGAACTTGGTTGGAAAAGAAATCGTGTGAGAAAGTGCATAAAAATTGAAATATAGATTAAGAAAGCTGAGCCTATGCTAGCTCATTATAGCTTGTATGTGCAAACCCTTGTGAAGGGGTGTGCGGCTAGGTAGCCCCTAGCTTATTTATTCCGGACTCGTCCAACCGTGTCCGGGGTCTCAGGCGACCCTTTGATGAAACGATGCCACGTGGACCGGGCATTTGAAGCGTAAGAGACACGGAATGTGGTATTCTATTGTAGCGGAGGAGAGCTTCCCGTCCCAGTGGTGCTTGATAGCTGGCTTAAGGGCCTGGCGCCACTCCTTTGAAGGAAGTGCGGCTATGCCGAATTGTAATAGGGTCTATCCCCACTTGCGGATTGTGCCCGGGTATAGCAGGTTTAAGTCACTGCCGCCGTCCATCAACACCTGTGTTAATTGCAGTCCGTCTATTATGGGATCCGATATCGTGGCAGTCTAGCTGCGCTCCGGATACGCCCGACTAATCCGGATGGTCAAAAGTGATTGGTTTTGGCATCCAACCTTGGTCCACTGGGGTGGATCGTCCGACACTTGTCTTGGCGAGTGCCGTGTTGGCTTTCCGTGTTATCACGTGAAGCGAAGTTTACTGTTTTGACTTCTCGAGGGAAAGTCTTTTGACTTCGGTGCTTTCTGCTGGTGGGGCTCGTCATTGTCCTCGCCATGATCGAGGCTTTGTGTCCGCATTAAGTCTGCGGACTGTTTAAAACCCAACAATTTCGGTTGGTATGGTTTGCGAGCCTTCCGAGGGTACTATGGATTTGACATATCCGATCTAAAATTTTGTTTAAATTTGATAGCTCGCTCTGTTGTCCTTAAGAGGCCGCTTTTTATTGTCCGCCACGAGCTTTTGAATCCGGCGTTGACCGCCGTGTCTGTGGGCTTTTTCTTTATTCCGCGCTGATCTTTCCTGCGCCGTGACTTTCCGCTTCCATCTCTCGATCTCGGATGTACTGGTCGCTGGTGCTGCATCTTGCTAGCCAGCTGTCTTCTCTCGCGCAAAAGCGCGTCATGAGGCTTGTTAGCGGCCATTGTTCTTGGCTTCTATTGGCCGAGGTGTCCGGCGAGCCATTCGTCTCGGACGTTGTGTTTAAAAGCTGCTAAGGCTTCCGCGTCCGGACAATGACTATTTGGTTCTTTTGGTAAGGAACCTGTTCCAGAATTCTTGCTACCGACTCTCCGGGCTGTTGGGTTATATGACTCAGATCGTCAAGATCCTGGAGGGCGGACATAAGTCCCTTGAAAAATTTGCTCTAAACACGCCCTCAAGCTCTTCCCAACTTCCAATGTTTTTTCGGGAGGCTTTTGAGCCAATGCCGAGCTGGCCCTTTGAGCTTGAGGGTAGGTATTTTATGGCGTGAGATCATCTCCTCTAGCCATGTGTATGTGTAGTATGTAGTCTTCTATCCGCACTCGGTCTGTTGTGCCGTCGATGCCTCTATGTTTATGGGTTTAAACCTGCTGGAAATTCATGATCCAGCACCTCATCGGTGAAACATAGCGGGTGTGCGGCGCCCCTGTATTTGGGTGTGCCGCTGTCTTCGAACACTTGTCGTGGTGTGTTACTTCCCGGGGTCCTCTTTTTTGGCCCGTAGATGGACCTAGTTGGGCCGTCCGTTTTACCAGGATTATAATTCGCTTGTGTACAGCCCCGCTTGTCGCTTTGGGCCTGTCATCGGCGCCTATCCGCCAGCGGCCTCTTTATTTTTTGACCGTGAAGGCTCGATGGCTTCCTCGTCAAATTCTGGCAGCAACTTGCGCTTCGGGTAGCTCTTAGTTTGATGGCCATTGCCATATTTGTCTGCGGTCTTGAATACTTTGCTCCACTTCATTCTGAGCGTGTCTTCTGCTGTTTTGAGCTTCCGTTTCGCCTTCTTCAAACTTCTTGCAGTGGCGACGAGTTTTTTGCGTATGTTCTTATGCTCTGGTGTTGTGGCTGGACTGTTGATTGCTCCGTGAAGGGGTTGATTATCCGCTCATCCTGTTCGTCGCTCGCTGGCTTGCCCCGCTCTATCGCTGGTCGTTGGGAAGGCTGCTTTGATCGAGGCGGGACTTAGGGCGGCGTCTACGTCATCGTTTTGGTTCTTTATCGGCGAGATTATCCTCTGCCGCGTCCCGTTGTTCCTCGTTATCGCTTCCCTTCGGGTGTCCACCATGTATATGTCGATGACGAGGTGGTCTTCCAAAGTGTCTGTAGGCACTGGTTCTTGGAGTCTCCGCATCGCCGCCCATACCGTCGATGTCTTGAGTCGTAGTCGAGTATGTCGGTTAAATCATCGACGGTGGCTACGAAGTGGGTGGTGGGTGGGATCTGAATTTCTTCGTCATCCGCGTCCCAACCGCCCTGGCCGTAGTTCGCCAGGCTCTCGGATAGCGAGAGATGCTTCAATAAATTTATGATATCGCCAAGGGCGAGTGCTGAAAGATGTCCGCAGCGGTGAATTCCATGATCGGCGCCCAATCGGATTCGACGCGCAGGGCGCAGGAGGTTGAGTCCGCAGAGAGTCCGCACCTCGAGTCATGGGCTTTACGTGGGACAAGGTAAGTGTTCAGCTCCATCGCCAGAAAATTGCGGCTCCCGAGGCGGTGTCCAGCCATCCGTCCTCGATTGAGCGATCGGCTCCGGACTATGAGTCGGGCGGATCCGGTGCGACCTCAAGGTGCTGTCCGCGGCGAGTTAGGTCATGCCCATCGTGACAGCGCACGCACGCCGGTTGTGGCTCAGATCCATCGAGGATCAAGTCCCGCGGATATCGGCCGTGAAGTTTAAGCTTCCAAACCTGACTCGACGGCCAGGGGCGTAGCTTCGATCTGCTCCAGATGGCCAAGCGAAGTTGGCCCGCGATCGCGCCGCCGAATCGAAGATCTGTCCAGGAGAAAGGTCTCACCCAGGACTGCGTCATTGTTGATTGAAGAGGCCATCAAGCCTATCGGTGACGCATACGAGGAACTCTCAATGAAAGCACCAATGTCGGTGTCAAAACCGCGGATCTCGGTAGGGGGTCCCGAGCTGTGCGCCGAGGCGGATGGTAACAGGAGACGAGGGACACGATGTTTTACCTGTGTTCGGCCCTCTTGATGGAGGTAAAACCCTACGTCCCTGCTTGATTGATATTGATATTGTGGATGTTTACAAGAGTGGATCTACCACGAGATCAAGGAGGCTAAACCCTAGAAGCTAGCCTATGGTATGATTGTAAGGGTTGTTGTGATTGTCGCCCCACGGACTAAAGCCATCCGGTTTATATAGACACCGGAGAGGGCTAGGGTTACATAGAGTCGGTTACAATGGTAGGAGATCTACATATTCAGACGCTTAGCTTGCCTTCCACGCCAAGGAAAGTCCCATCCGGACACGGGGTGAAATCTTCAATCTTGTATCTTCATAGTCTTGGAGTCCGGTCGATGATGATAGTCCGGCAAATGATAGTTCGGCTGATGATGGTAGTCCGGCTATCCGGACACCCCCTAATCCAGGACTCCCTCACCCGGCTCCTGCGTTTTGCTGCCTTACGTTCCATTCTATCGGCTAACGCGGCACCAGGAGAACTACTGCGATTGTGCCCCGGTTCGGCCGGGCGAGCACCTCAGTAGAGAAAGCCGAAAACTGACTGTCATGATATAGCGAGAGACTGGTCAACCACTCGATGACTCATCGGAATGTTTATGATTCCTCCGCATTAATGAAGGACCGGTTTGGTCAGGCACATACGCTTCGAATTCGGAAGAGTGCGGTGCCCCGTGGGCTATATAGTAGCCCCACCCTCGAACTCCTATGGCTAAGTGAAAGTGATAAAGCATTATAGTCCGGTTGCCTAGTTTGCTACGCTACCACCTCCTTAACAGGACCAAGACGTTGGATTAAGTGTGAAAAAGCGCCTTCTTTGCAAACACCCCCGCACTATGTGCGTGGGGGCTGAAGCCAAGGACTGCCATCTTTCAGGTTATATATACATATACATAAACGGCCGCACAGGGAGTAGTCTACTACTTGAATGCACAAGTATAAAAAGCTCTTATATTATATCAAAACATTGTTTTCACAAATCATACATTTCATTTAAACATAATATCCTTCGAGCACTGCGCCTCTATTAAACGAGCGCCCTGCAGGACTTCCTCAAAGTAGTGCTCAGCAGGTACTCGGCTTCTATCTGAATCTCGGGATGCAACGTCGGTGGCCTTCATATCTGCCTAGTATGTCTTGACACGGGCCAGAGCCATCCGCGCTCCCTCAATACACGCTGACCGCTTCATTGCGTCGATACGCGGTACCGCACCAAGGAACTGCTGCACTAAACCAAAGTAACTCTTCAGCTGGGGTCCGCCCGGCCACAAGTGAGTCATGACATGCTTCATGGCAAGTCCGGATAGTCGATTCAGCTCGGCCCATTCGGCCAACCGATCGGTCAACGAAAGAAGACGCTCCGGACTATGGAACTGCGACCAATATAGCTCTTCCCTTCTGTTCCCCTTCCGGCCTCGGAAGTGCTCAATCGCGTCCGCAGCGCTCGCCGCTAAGTCCAGATAAGCATCCTCCGAACTCCACAACTTGTCCAATTGAGCATACTTTGGATCTGTATATTTCCTCCACAGCAGGAACGGTTTTCCAGCCGCAATTGCCCCGGCCTGACTCAGCTCCTCCTTGGCATCTCTCAAAGCCGAATGGGCATTCTTGGATTCGGCGGCGGCCTTTTTTAGGCCCTCTTGCTCCGCTTGACGTTCTTTTTCAAGAACCTCGCAGCGATCGGTAGTATTCTTCAACTTTCTAGCCATTTCGGCCATTTCCTCCTCGCTTCGGTAGTGAGCAGCCCGTTCGGCTTTTAGCTCTTCGGCCGCCCTTAAAGCGGCCACATTACTATTTCTGGCTTGCTCTTTCGCTCGGGCGAGTTCCGCCCGTAGCTCTTCCAAAGCAGCGGCACCATCTGCATTTAGCATACAAATAGTAAGACATGGGCGTCAAGCTCCCTTACTAGGTGTCCGCGTAGAAGTCGCATACCTTGTGACTCGTCAAACTGTTTATTGACCAGCGCGATGTCCGCATCCGCCTCGTCAAGTTGCCGCTTTAGTTCGGCATATTCATCGATCCGGCTGGCCACGGACGCCCGCCACCTGTTTAGGAGCGGCGATATGTTATAACTGAGATTTTGATCCTCGGCACGCTGTCAATTTTGACAGCATACCGAGTCTCAGGGGCTACTATCTATACAGGGCGCATTCTATATGCATAACTGTCATAAGGTACATCATTTTTGCGTACCTCAAACCCCGTCAGTAAGCTTCTGACGGCTTCATGCAATCCGCTCTCCGCGGATGCAATCCTTTCAATCACCGTACCCATTAGAACACGGTGATCTTCTGAGATAGCCGCTCGCCCGAGCAGATCCTTTAGCTCCTCCGACCGCACACCACTTGGCGCCGGACCTTCCGGCCTCGCCGGACTTGGGGGAACCCTCCGCGACGACACCTCAGGATCGTCCGCCTCGCATGAGGGTGCGACAGGTGGAGGCGTTTCTCTCTCCATCATCTACGGAAGAAGATCCCCCGAAGACGAGCTCTGCTGAGAAGGGCTGAGATCCGAACTACAAGGTACAATTTCGGTTATCTTCATAAATAAATATAGGGATGTTCCTTGTTCACAAGACCCCTTCTTTTCACTTACGGCTCGCTGGAGGGCTGATCCCCTTGGGGAAATAGTGCGGCTGGGTTACTTCCCAGCGCCGGACTCTCTGACGAGGATTCCTTTCCCTTCTTTGAGGCCTTGACCTCCGGATCTTCCGAAGCGGTCCTCTTCTCTCCTCGAAAGACGGGACTTTTAATCCCTCCTTCCTTGATAGCCTCTTTCATAGAGGCAGTTGCTTCTACGCTCCCCCCTTCGCCTTCCTCAAAAGGTGCGGCCTTCAACATCTTGGTCAACATGGGATCCGGCGTGGTCTCTGGGAGGGGAGCCGGACACCTTATTAACTTTTCCTTGGTTATCCACTCCTGTTCAAAGAAACGGCTCCTTTGAAGGGTATATATATGATAAACGAATGAACAGCTTGTCCGGTTACAGGACTACTTACTTGAGTATCTGGGCGATTGCAGCTTAGTCCTGCGTCCTCAGTCAGGTCCGGACACTTCTCTTGTGATCCGAAGAACAGTTTATACATCTCCACAGGCGTCGTGCCCATAAAATTTTGGAGAGCTCGTGGTCCCTCGGATTGAATTCCCACAAAGGAGGGGGCGGCGCTTGCAGGATGAAGGCGCCGGATCAACATAACCTGTGCCACTGCAATCAGATTGATCTCCCTCTCTTGGAGGTCTCGAATACGGCCCTGCAGCAAAGGAACGTCCTTGGACGGCCCCCAGTCGAGCCCCTTGTTGACCCATGACGCCATCCGCTGTGGTGGACCTGAGCGGAAGGCGGGGAGCGCCACCCATTTGGTGCCCCTGGGAGCGGTGATATAAAACCACTCCCGTTGCCACAAACCAAGCTCCTCTTGAAAAGAGCCCTCGGGCCACGGAGCATCAGCACATTTGCTTATGACCGCCCCTCCGCACTCTGCTTGTTGCCCCTCGATCATCTTTGGCTCCACCTTGAAGGTCTTGAGCCACAATCCAAAGTGGGGGTAATATGGAGGAAGGCCTCACATCGACAATGAATGACGAGATATGGAGGATGGACTCGGATTCAAGTCATGGAAATCCAGCCCATAATAAAACATGAGCCCCGCACAAAGGGATCCGTCGGAAGCCTAAACCCGAAGGAAGTGAGACACGAACACCACATTCTCGCCGGGCTCGGGAGTGGGAATGACCTGCCTCGAGCAGGTAGCCTATGCGAGATCTCGCGGTTATATACAGGCGTCTCGCAGCTTTAGCACGTCTTCTTCTCGTGATGGAGGAAGACATCCATCGGCCGTGCTGGTCGGAGCGGACATCGTCGAAGGTCCAAGCGCCTAAATCTGAGGCTTTGGGTGTTAGAACTCAAGCGAGGCGAACTTCGATGGAGGGTGTAAAAGAAGAGGGCCTTGGTCTCATTATAAAGAGGTTGAATACCAAGAGCCCACCCGTGGTCGATTAGGACTCGCTTTGATGGAGGCGTGCCAACGGGCACGGTTGGGTTACCCATGTCCGTATTGATGGGAATCCCGGAATAAGTGGGCACGTTCTATGCTTTGATAAGACGTGCCAAGGAAACCGCCTCGCTAAATGCGTTAAGGTGGTACGGTAAAAAACGATTCATATAAAGTCTTGGCCGTGGTGTGATGTCACGCCGCGGAATACGTCAGCAGATCTGTGCAAAAGATATTCTCTCTACGGTGGTATGTGGAACTTGTTTTGCAGAGCCGGACACTATCCTTGTGTTAAAAACCTTCTATGAAGTATTCGGAGGAGGAACCCGCCTTGCAATGCCGAAGACAATATGCGCGCCGGACTCGTTGTCATTGAAGCCTGGTTCAGGGGCTACTCAGGGAGTCCTGGACTAGGGGGTGTCCGGATAGCCGAACTATCATTACGGCCGGACTCCAAGACTATGAAGATACAAGATTGAAGACTTCGTCCCGTGTCCGGATGGGACTTCCCTTGGCGTGGAAGGCAAGCTTGGCGATACAGATATGTAGATCTCCCACCATTGTAACCGACTCTGTGTAACCCTAACCTATCCTGTGTCTATATAAACCGGAGGGTTTTAGTCCGTAGGACAAAGAACAATCATACCATAGGCTAGCTTCTAGGGTTTATCCTCCTTGATCGCGTGGTAGATCTACTCTTGTACTACCCATATCATCAATATTAATCAAGCAGGAGTAGGGTATTACGTCCATCAAGAGGGCCCGAACCTGGGTAAAAACATCGTGTCCCTTGTCTCCTGTTACCATCCGCCTAGAGCATAGTTCGGGACCCCCTACCCGAGATCCGCCGATTTTGACACCGACAGATGGGCTTCCTCAAAATGCCCTAGGTCTTTGTGAGCAAGCAAGTTGGATGCACACCCACTTAGTTTCTTTTGTTGAGATTTCATATACTTATAGCTCTAGTGCATCCGTTGCATGGCAATCCCTACTCACTCACATTGATATCTATTGATGGGCATCTCCATAGCCCGTTGATACACCTAGTTGATGTGAGACTATCTTCTCCTTTTTGTCTTCTCCACAACCACCATTCTATTCCACATATAGTGCTATGTCCATGGCTCACGCTCATGTATTGCGTGAAGATTGAAAAAGTTTGAGAACGTCAAAAGTATGAAAAAATTGCTTGGCTTGTCATCGGGGTTGTGCATGATTTAAATACTTTGTGTGGTGAAGATAGAGCATAGCCAGACTATATGATTTTGTAGGGATAACTTTCTTTGGCCATGTTATTTTGAGAAGACATAATTGCTTTGTTAGTATGCTTGAAGTATTATTATTTTTATGTCAATATTAAACTTTTGTCTTGAATCTTTCGGATATGAATATTCATACCACAATTAAGAAGAATTACATTGAAATTATGCCAAGTAGCACTCCGCATCAAAAATTCTATTTTTATCATTTACCTACTCGAGGACGAGCATGAATTAAGCTTGGGGATGCTTGATACGTCTTCAACGTATCTATATTTTTTTATTGCTCCATGCTATATTATCTACTGTTTTGGAAATTATTGGGCTTTATTATTCACTTTTATATTATTTTTGGGACTAACCTATTAACCGGAGGCCTAGCCCAGAATTGCTGTTTTTTTGCCTATTTCAGAGTTTCGCAGAAAAGGAATATCAAACGGAGTCCAAACGGAATGTAACCTTCGGGAACGTGATTTTTTGGAACGAACAAGATCCAGGAGACTTGGACCCTACGTCAAGAAACAAAGGAGGAGGCCACGAGGTAGGGGGGCACGCCTACCCCCCAAGGCGCGCCCTCCACCCTCGTGGGCCCCCTGTTGCTCCACCGACGTACTCCTTCCTCCTATATATACCTACATACCGCCAATCGATCTCATATGGAGCCAAAAACCTAATTCCACCGCCGCAACGTTCTGTACCCACGAGATCCCATCTTGGGGCCTGTTCCGGAGCTCCGCCGGAGGGGGCATCGATCATGGAGGGCTTCTACATCAACACCATAGCCCCTCCGATGAAGTGTGAGTAGTTTACCTCAGACCTTCGGGTCCATAGTTATTAGCTAGATGGCTTCCTCTCTCTTTTTGGATCTCAATACAATGTTCTCCCCCTCTCTCATGGAGATCTATTCGATGTAATCTTCTTTTGCGGTGTGTTTGTTGAGATCGATGAATTGTGGGTTTACGATCAAGTTTATCTATGAACAATATTTGAATCTTCTGAATTCTTTTATGTATGATTGGTTATCTTTGCAAGTCTCTTCGAATTATCAGTTTGGTTTGCCTACTAGATTGATCTTTCTTGCAATGGGAGAAGTGCTTAGCTTTGGGTTCAATCTTGCGGTGTCATTTCCCGATTCTGATGAGGGGCAGCAAGGAACGTATTGTATTGTTGCCATCGAGGATAACAAGATGGGGTTTTTATCATATTGCATGAATTTATCCCTCTACATCATGTCATCTTGCTTAAGGCGTTACTCTGTTTTTATGAACTTAATACTCTAGATGCATGCTGGATAGCGGTCGATGAGTGGAGTAATAGTAGTAGATGCAGGAAGGAGTCGGTCTACTTGTCTCGGACATGATGCCTATATACATGATCATACCTAGATGTTCTCATAACTATGCCCAATTCTGTCAATTGCTCAACAGTAATTTGTTCACCCATCGTAAAATACTTATGCTCATGAGAGAAGCCACTAGTGAAACCTATGGCCCCCGGGTCTATCTTCATCATATTAATCTTCCAACACTCAATTATTTCCTTTGCTTTTATTTTACTTTGCATCTTTATCACAAAAATATAAAAATTATTATCCTATCATATCTATCAGAACTCATTCTCCTAAGTGACCGTGAAGGGATTGCCAACCCCTTATCGCGTGGTTGCGAGGGTTTATTTGTTCTGTGTAGGTGCGAGGGACTCGCGCGTAGCCTCCTACTGGATTGATACCTTGGTTCTCAAAAACTGAGGGAAATATTTACGCTACTTTGCTGCATCACCCTTTCCTCTTGAAGGGAAAACCAACGCACTGCTCAAGAGGTAGCAACCGACACATAGATTACCCCAATGTCACCTCGGGAATCCACGAGTTGAGTGCCAAAACATATATCAAGTGAATCAATACGATACCCCATTGTCACCACGAGTATTCAATTGCAAGACATATATCAATTGTTCTCAAATCCATAAAAGTATTCAGTCCAATA
This sequence comes from Aegilops longissima, assembly GCA_021605205.1. Classification (NCBI taxonomy): domain Eukaryota; kingdom Viridiplantae; phylum Streptophyta; class Magnoliopsida; order Poales; family Poaceae; genus Aegilops; species Aegilops longissima. The sequence continues at coordinate 392,904,954 of CM038677.1, read as the reverse complement.
ACAACGAAATCTCAAAGGGAAAACTCAATTCATCACAACAAGATAGAGAGGGGGAAACACCATATGATCCGACTATATTAACAAATCCCGCGATACATCAAGCTCGTGACATATCAAGAACACGAGAGAGAGAGAGGGATTAAACACATAGCTACTGGTACAAACCCTCAGCCCCGAGGGTGGACTACTCCCTCCTCATTGTGGTGGCCGCCGGGATGATGAAGATGGCCACCGGAGATGATTCCCCCCTCCGGTAGGGTTCCAGAACAGGGTATACATTGGTTTTCGGTGGCTACAGAGCCTTGCGGCGGTGGAACTTCTGATCTAGGGCTACCCCGAGGGTTTGTGGAATTTTTGGGAATTTATATAGGGTAAAGAGGCGGTGCGGGAGGCCACCGAGGTGGGCATAACCCACCTGGGCGTTCCTGGGCCCCCAGGCGTTCCCTAGTGGGTTGTGCCCCCCTCGGAGCACCCCTCAGGTGCTTCTCTGGCCCATCCTGTGTGTTCTGGTCCATAAAGAATCCCCAAAAAGTTTTGCGGGTTTGGACTCCGTTTGATATTGATTTCCTGCGATGTAAAATACAAGCAAAAAATAGCAACTGGCACTGGGCACTTGGTCAATAGGTTAGTCCCAAAAAATGATATAAAGTTGCTATAAAATGATTGTAAAACATCCAAGAATGATGATATAATGGCACGAATACTTCATAAATTATAGATACATTGGAGACGTATCAGAGAGCCTCGAAGTGCAAGAAGAAATTCCTCCAAGAAGGCCTTTACACAGGTTACATCGTAACAATTTTTGAAATTTGATTCACAATTATGGGTTCGAGAATACTCCTCGTAGGAAAATACCGTCCAATTGGGACATATCTCGGCCAAGAGAAAACAGTGCAGGAACAAACCCGTGGGGCCTGGAAAATAAACACATAATGGCTGAGGTGAAGAAAAACAGTGAGTTACTTCATCAAGCACTTCAGGAGATTCAAGGTTTGAAGGATTTACTCATGATTATATTGGAGAATGCTACTACACCACCACCTTCTTCTTCATCACCAAAAGAAAATTGAGTATCGGGTATGGGCACTTCCCTTGGCTTCCGCCAAGCTTGGGGGAGATGCCCCGGTATCGTATCATCCCAACTATTTCTTGCCTTTACTTATTTCAGTCTTTTGCTTTAGATGAATAAAATTTTAGTTCGATCCTTTCTTTTCGAGAGTTTGCTTAGTGATCTATCCTTGTAATCATGTGCGACATATATAATAAAGTTTAGTTTGATTTTTTTTTGCTTTCTTTACTTTCATGTTGCAATAAAAAGAAAGGAAATAAATAAAAGGAAAGGAAATAAATCAAGAAGATCATATGCTAATCTTATGGTAGGTGATGACACCACATAAGGAAAAGTATAAGTAGAATTTTAATAGAGATTGACAAACATAGCATTAGTCAATGATGCAACTCATGAAAGAATTAATAAGGGAAGAGAAGTTTCACATATAAATATACTATCCTAGAAATCTTTTGTGGTTGTGAGCCCCCATCAAAACATTATATGCCAAAATTGTTGATGTTGGAAAAGGAAGACAACTTAATGATTTATGTTTGTTCATATTCACATAGGAGTTATATTGTCATAGATCCTTCAACATGTGGTGCTTGCCCCTATCTTTGCTAACCAAAAACTCCACACTAAGTAGAGATACTACTTGTGCATCCAAAAACCCTTAAACCCAAATCTTATTTTCAATAGTCCACTATACCTACCTAGGGATTGAGCAAGATCCCTCAAGTAAGTTGTCATCGGTGCAAAAAGGAAATAAAAATTGCTTCTAAATGTGTGGGATCATTTAGTGTAAGAGAAAATTGAGCGTTGCACGGAACTTGTGATGGTGAAGAATAAAAGCGACAGACTGCATAATAAAGGTCGCTATCACAAGGGGCAATGCAATTTGACGTTCTTTTGCACTAAGGGGTTGAGCATACAAGCAAATAAGCGCATGGCAACCTCTGCTTCCCTCTGCAAAGGTCCTATCTTTTACTTTGACGTATTTACTTTTATGCAAAGAGTCAAAGTTTTCCCTCTATTCCTTTTTATTTTTTCTCCTTTGGCAAGCATCATGTGGTGAGGAAAGATCTAGGAACATATGTCCAATTGAATACGGGTAGCATGAGTTATTATTGTTGACATCACCCTTGAGGTGAATACGTTGGGAGGCGAAACTATAAGCCCCTATCTTTCTATGTGTACGATTGAAACGTTTTGCTCACGGGTATGCGGTGAGTGTTAGCAATCATGGAAGACTATATCATGGTTGAGTATGTGGACTTGCCTAAAGGCTCTGACACGTGACCTTCCTGAAAAGATGATGAATTGTAGTTGCAAAGTTAACTGGGAACATAGTTTGTTGGTCTCTAATAGATTTTTTGCTTTATACTTCGACAGTGTGATGAATTATCACTTATTCATGCGAAGTCTATGATAAAGGTTCTATGATAAGAGTCTTATGTTTAAGTTTATTGCTGTTATAATAATGAACATGATGCTTATATGTCTGTATTTTGTTTTTATCCACACCTCTCTCTCTAAGCATGTGGACATGTTTTCCGATTTTGGTTTTCGCTTGAGGACAAGCGAGGTCTAAGCTTGGGGGAGTTGATACGTCCATTTTGCATCATGTTTTCCTACTATAATTTATGATGTTTTTATGCGTAATAATGCTTTTTGGAGTAATTCTAATGCCTTTTCTCTCATAATTTGCAAGGTACACACAAAGAGGGAGAATTCCGGCAGCTGGAAATCTGGACCTGGAAAAGCTACGCCAGGCTACCTATTCTGCACAACTCCAAACAAGCTGAAACTTCACAGATAATTTTTATGGAATATATGATGAATATTGGAGAAAATAAGTACCAGAGAGGGCCCACTAGGTGGGCACAACCCACCTGGGCGCGCCAGGGAGCCCAGGCGCGCCCTGGTAGGTTGTGGTCACCCAGGCCCACCTCCGGTGCCCATCTTGTGGTATATAAGTCATTTTGACCTAGAAAAAATAAGGAGATGACTTTCGGGATGGAGCGCCGCCATCTCGAGGCGGAACTTGGGCATGAGCAGTTTGCCCTCCCGTGGGCGATTCATGGGAACCCCCCTCTGAGGGGGAAATCATCGTCATCATCATCACCAACAACTCTCCCATCTTGGGGAGGGCTATCTCCATCAACATCTTCAACACCACCATACCATCTCAAACCCTAGTTCATCTCTTGTGCTCAACCTTCTTACCGAAACTATATATTGGTGCTTGGGGGGTGACTAGTAGTGTTGATTACATCTTGTAGTTCATTACTATATGTTTTATTTGGTGGAAGATTATATGTTCAGATCCAATATGCTATTTAATACCCCTCTGATCTTGAGCATGATTATCATTTGTGAGTAGTTACTTTTGTTCTTGAGGTCACAGGAGAAATCATGTTGCAAGTAATCATGTGAAATTGATATGTGTTCGATATTTTGATAGTATGTATGTTGTGATTCCCTTAGTGGTGTCATGTGAACGTCGGATACATGACACTTCACCATATTTGGGCCTAAGGGAATGCATTGTGGAGTAGCAATTAGATGATGGGTTGCGAGAGTGACAGAAGCTTAAACCCCAGTTTATGCGCTATTCCGTAAGGGACCGATTGGATCCAAAAGTTTAATGCTATGGTTAGAATTTGTTCTTAATACTTTTCTCGTAGTTGCGGATGCTTGAGGGAAGGTTAATCATAAGTAGGAGGTTTGTTCAAGTAAGAAAAACACCTAAGCACCAGTCCACCCACATATCAAATTATCAAAGTAGTGAACACGAATCGAATCAACATGATGAAAGTGACTAGATGAAACTTCCGTGTACCCTCAAGAATGCTTTGCTTATTATAAGAGACCGTTTTGGCCTGTCCTTTGCCTCAAAAGTATTGGGCTACCTTGCTGCACCTTTTATACTATTATCGTTAGTTGCTCGTTACAAATTATCTTGCTATCAAACTACTCTGCTACTTACAATTTCAGCACTTGCAGACATTACCTTGCTGAAAACCACTTGTCATTTCCTTCTGCTCCTCGTTGGGTTCGACACTCTTACTTATCGAAAAGAGCTACAATTGATCCCCTATACTTGTGGGTCTTCATGATGCTAGCAAGGAAATCATTGTATTCAGATTTGTGAGGCTCACTAAGAATACTCCATTGTGGAATTTTGCATGCATCACTAAAATCATTGTATTCAGATCCATGGTGTAAGATTTATCATAGAGATCAAACAAGACAGTATGAGTATTGCGCTTAGATGAAAACTCAAGCCTCCGCACAAAGGATTTGGTGAGGTGATAGTATTGTCGGCACTTGTCTGACAAGAAGTCCTCAAGGCCGGCATTTTGTACGTATGCATAGAAATCATCCTTGAAACCTGCATGAACCATAAATTCATCCAACGACCATTCACAAGGCCGCACTTGAGCTTCCCTTGGTGGTTCAAGGTCCAGTTCACGTATTGCGAGCCTCGGTGCTTGCTTCCTCGAAGAACCACCTTGGTACATTCTCCTAGACATTTTTCTTCCTGTGAAAAATTTCTGAAATTTTTAGTGACTCAAAATAAAAGTGAACCCGTCGGTGTACAAAAGTAGAGGCCTTTCTGTGCCCCTTTACTTGTGCACGGGTAGTCGTAGCCACATATGCGGCCATGCTTGGCGGGGCAGAGGAAGGAAAGATACAAGACTGCCAAGACAGTACTCAAGCCAGAGGCGCGAAGAGCAAAGTGACAAGATGTATTTCCCTCGGCAAGAGCCTTGCCAGGGCGACCTACATAGCCCCAGCAAGAGCCTTGCCAGGGCAACTTGCCCAACACCAGCAAGGCCACCACGCTTGAGCCTGAGAGTTCTGACGCCATCGACAACGTCGAGACCAAGACTCGGGGGCGCCTGTGTGGTGGCATTTAGATTTTTGTGAATAACAAAGGCCTGCGAGTCTAGATAGGGACCAGAAGACGGAGGCCCCCGGCAAGAGCCTTGCCGGGGACAGGCGAAGACCCCCGGCAAGAGCCTTGACGGAGATAGATGAAGACCCCCGGCAAGATCCTTGTCGGGGACGCCCGCGAGACCCCGGAAAGACCCTTGCCGGGGGCTTATGTGGGGCCGAGGATAGGCCCGCACCCACCAACGTTCCGCTGCCCCGCGCCCGTGCCGATGCGGCGATCAGCCCACCAACTAGGAAAGCGCCTGCCTGGCAGCATGCAACTTCTAGGCCAACTAGCGAAGCACCTGTGTGGTGGCATGCAGATCTTCGTGAAGACCCTGTCACTGCACTAGCTCAGCAGCCAGCCAGCCAGCATGGCACTGCATGCCTCGTCACCTTGGACACGCGTCGAAGCAAGGTGAGGCGGGAACGGACGGGACGAGCTTCTTTGCCGTCCCCGATAAAGCAAGAGGGCACGTCGGCAGCGCATTAAATACGTTTTTCCTACGGTGCCAAGTGATAGAGTCGTACACTGTACATACTTTCCACCTCCTGTGTGCCACTGTGGAAACTCCTTTGACATATAAAAGGAGGCCCTAGGCGTACCGAGGAAGGATTCAGACTTTTTGGACCAGGCATGCACCGCAGCTAGTTCAAGAGCTCAAGAACTCCAAATAAACACAAGAACACCAAATAAACACAAACAAGCAGGACTAGGGTATTACGCATCGTTTGCGGCCCGAACCTGGGTAAAAATCCCCTCACGCTGATCTTTTAGACCCGCTCTTTGCATAGCTCCACGCCCCGCCAACCGTAGAAGGGATTCCCCGGGATCCCATAGGTGTCGTTTCCCCAACATCTTTGGCGCGCCAGGTAGGGGGCGCCGAGGCTGTGAAAATCTGGCCTAGGAGTTAGCGCATCGACCACCTCACCGCGATGGCTCCAAGGAAGAAGGCAACATCAATCTGCCACATTCCGGAGCCATCAGCCAGGCGAGCCATGTCGTCTGCAGCCGCAACAACCATCCGCGTGGCAACGAAAAGCTAAGTCACGCAAAACCTTGAGCAATTTCCTTTTTTATAAGGTTATTTTCCTCGAAAGATCTTGCTCCTTGTATGGAGAACCTGCACGCAGAGGAACCCTTTCGCTATTGGCAACGCCCTTGTTTTGTTTTGAGTCCACTCAACAGTTCGAGCGGCTGCGCTGAGAACAGCAAGGAGGCTTGCCCGGCAGCGAGCGCCCCCCGGCAGGCTGCTAAGGATCCGTTCCTCAAAGCGCCACAAGACGGGTTTACGCGCCGGCAAACCTATCCAATTAAGCGTAGGGTGTGTACATACAAAGAAGGACCGAACATGAAGATAGCATGCTTCATTTTAAAGTAATCCCAAGTTATATTACATAAATGGTTGCTATGGTTCTAACTTAAGATAAAATTGTCTTGGTCATGAACTCGCAGCGGCAATGAGAAACGGGATGGCTAGTCCCGGCGCTGGCCCTCCACCCTCTTGACTCCGTCGATGCAGCTGATGATGGGCTCGATACGCTCTTCGAGGGTCTTGAGGTCTGCATCCTCTGGCAAGCTCTCAAGCGCGTCGGCGAAGTTGATGTTGGGGTTCCAGAACGCCACCTTGGTCAGTGCACCCCGGGAGAGCTTTCGAACCTCATTGGCCAGATAGGTCGCTCGATTGGAGCGGAGCTGCTCCAGGGCATCGGGGACGCGCCCGAAGAACAAGGTCAGCCTGGCATTGGGGCTTACGTTCGCCTCCTGGGAGTACCTGACGTCCGGCATGCCCATGACGGCTAGCTGTGCGGTGAGCTTCTCTGCAACGTCGATGAGACGGCTGATCGAGAGATTTACGTTGCCCACATAGTCCTTATGGGCGGTGGCGTCATCACTCCGCAGCTGCTTTTTAGTTTCGAGGGCCTTGTTCAGGGTCTCCTCCCGGGCTGTGACCTCTGAAAGCGTCCCTTCAAAGACGCCCAGTTGCAGCTTCAGATCGTCAATGGAGCTGTTGGCCTCGGAGAGTAGCTTGGTCTTGTCGGAGATGGCGACCTGCAAATCCGCCAGAGTGTGGTTGGCCGTGTCCCTCTCCTCCATTAGCTCCGAGATCTCCTTCTTTAGCCCCTCCCGCTCCAGCTCCAGCTTCTCCACCTTGCCGGCGTGGTCCAGGGCCAGAGCATCGAGTGCGTCCTTGTGCTTCTGCTCCAGCTCCTGGGTTCGCTGCGCGACGATCTTCCCAATTTCCTCGTCCTTGCCGCAGAGCATGGCGGCAAGCGCCTGCTCGCGGGCAACGTAGTCTTCCTCCTGGGTGTCTAGCACAGCTTGCTGCTATAGCCGAGCGGCTTCGTTCTTGGCGGCCTGTTCCTTCGTCGCCTCTTGGGCCTTCTCGATGTCGGCCTGCTTCAGGATGAGCTCTCGCTGGCGCTCATCCAGCTCACCCTGGGCGGTCCTCAGTTCCTCCCGGGCCTCGCCGAACCAGACTTGCGTCTGAGTGACGCGCTCCTCAAAATCCGCCTCCGCCTTGTCAACCGCCGCCATCCTGGAGTTCACCTTGTCTTGGCGGGCACGGTGGAGCGTCTGGAGCTTCTGGAAATTGGCACTCATGGCCCGGAGGAGCTGCTCCTCTTGGGAACCGCCGCCGCTGGCGCTCGGTTCGTCAACGACTTGGAGCCTAGCGGTGGCGAGTGCCTCATCATCGAACACCTCCCCTTCGGCTGGCGCTCTGGTGCTTGCCGTCCCTTGGAGGTGGATGAACAGATCGTCACCCACCCTCAGGTACTTGCCCGGGGCGGGGGCTGCAGGGGAGGAAGGTTGGTCGTTAGCCACCTCCTCCTCGGCGGGATCCTTGGCGGCCTCCTCGGCAGCAGCCTTGCCGGTCTCCCGGCAGGCCCCTTGCCGGTCTCCCCGGCAGGCCCCTAGGTGGCCTCCTCGGCGGCGGACTTGGCGGCTTCCCCAGTCGCAATCTTGGTGGCCTCAGCTTTGGCATCCTTGGCGACCTCCTCGATGACGGTGTCGAGGTCTTCCTGGTCTGTCGAGGGAGGGTGTGCAAACCAGAAATAAGGATGAAGCGAGGCCAAACTCAAAGATCAGAACAAAGAAAAGAAAGAACAGGGATGTGAGGCAAGCAACTTACCTGTGCTGAGCTGAGAAGTAGTGGTTCCCTCCCCGCCAATGTTTGTTGCCGGGCGGAGCCACCAGCATCCAATCTCGCCTCCCCTTCCTCAGTGCGCATGGGCTCGGCGGTAGGTGCCCTTGCCGGGGACGCCCCTCTGGGTGGCGTGGTCGACGGGGGCGGCGTGTCAGCGGTGGCCCTCAGTGGCTCCTCCTGTTGCCGCTCTCCTCCTGCAAACCGGACAAGGTCAGCACCAGGGATTCGTGCCCTAATGCCCTCGATGAGGAGTAAGTAATGAACTCACGCTGGGGGCTGAAGCGGGGGCTGCATCGAGGGCTGTTGTCCGTCTGATCACCACCAGCGCCGGCGTGCGCGGAGCGCTTGCCAGGGGCTCGCCACCCGTTGAAGCTTTGGCCCTCTTCGCTGCCCTCTGGGCCAGCGTCTCCGTGTCGCTGAGGAGATAAGATCAAGTCAAGGAATATGGCACAAGCAGAGAGTCAGAAATGCTGGAAGGCAAAGTGCTTACTCGTCCTCCTCCGCTGGCCTCCTCTTCCTCTTCGGGCTGAAGGACCCAAGGTCGAAGTCGGCCTCCGGGGCGGCGTCCGCAAGAGGGGGAGAAGGGGACGGGGTCCTGCGCCGCTTGGATGAGGAAGAGGCGGCGGCCGCAGATTTCTTCGTTGCCGCCGCGCGCGGGCTGCGCCTGTTGCCGCTGCGTGGTCCTGCCAGGCCGGACTGGCTCGCCGGAGCTAGCCCACCGCAGGACGCGTTTCCTCCCCGGGGCCGAGGAGTCATCTTCCTCGGTCTCCTCTTCGGCCGACTCCTCGGCCACTTCTTCAACAAGGGGAACCCCGGCGCTAGCGCCACTGGGTTCCCCGGTAGACCCCATCCCCTCGGCGAACTCCTTCCTCTGCGGCCACGTCATCCTCGTCCTCCATGGTGCCGACGTCGCCGGCCTCCTCGGCAAGCGCCGCCTCCTCCGCCCTGGCGGCAATGTACGCCAACTCTTCTTTGGTGGTATCGCGGATGAGTTGCGGCTCGTCGTGAACGTACCTCTCCGACAAGTTGTTGAAGAACTCTTGCACCAGCTCCGCTTGTGGCTCGGCACAGGTTGGGTTAAGGCCGTGCGCGTTGAAGACCGGCATCATGGCGATGATGGCGGTCTAGCAAGAGTTGTTACTCAACGGGACCACCCCCGCTGGCAAGCCGAACAGAGACTTTCTGGCCTTGCCAGCCTTGCCGGTCTTCTCGGCCTTGCCGGTCCTCTCGACCTTGCAGACCTCGTCAACCTTGAGCTGAAAAAGCTTCTCGCAAAGGTGGGCGTGTTGCAGCACTGTGAGGTTGTGGTTCAGGCCGGGGCGGAGCCTCATGATATCGGCCGCATTCCTGAAGTCCTTGGCCGGCCTCCCCTTATTGTGCAGTGGGGCAATCCAGCGGCGGATGAAGTCATCCCCGATCATCTCGAGGGTGAGCCCGGCCGAGGTGAGGCGGGATCCTGGTGGTGGAGACCGTGAGCTTCTTGTCGTTGGCGTAGACATCGCCCCAGTCCTTTCTATGGACCGACGGCTCCCGACGGACCTGACAGAACTCCTGTGGATCTGCCTCCACAATCCAGCACAACCGGCCCTGCCACTCTTCCCACCTCTCCTTCTGGGCACCCTCCGGGTACGTTCCCCTGCTCTGGGTCCTCGGGATCCAGGTGATGCAGCCAGAGATGGCGCCCCCTGGCTCGATGCCAGGAGTGAAGTAATGGCGGAAGAGAGCCGTGCTAGGGTGCACTCCGATGAAGCCCTCACAGAGATGGGCGAAGAAGGCCATGCACGCTACGGCGTTCGGTGTAAGGTCCAGGAGGTGAAAGCCGTAGGTGTGCATGATGTTGCTAAAAAAATCTGAGGAAGGGGGGCAAAGCTCGCAGGAGAAATAGTCGACAAAGAAGGGGTACCGATTTGGACCGGCCTGGGCGAAGGAGGCGGGGATGATACGCGTGGCGGGGTGCCCCGACATCTCCGGTCCCCACAGGGGCCTGAACTTCTCCTTGAGGATGATCACGTCGACCGTCGAGGTGAAGAGGGCGCACTGTGTCCACATCTCCACCAACTCGCTCTCCGGCGCCGCCTTCCCCCCGGCGTCCTTGGACGCTCCCTTGCCCTTGGCAGCTAAGAAGGGGTGAGGGATCAAAGGCAATGGGGGCGCGCCGGCGGCGAGCAGAGGCGAAAGCTTCGGTTCACGCTTGGAGAGGAAGATGGGAACGGCGGTTCCAAGATTGGAAAGGGTGCAGAGGGTAAATGAGCAGCGCCCCTGCGGTTTCCTCTTTTTTATGGGGAAGATGCGGGCCGCCTCTTTACTATTCACTGCAGGGTGATGCAAGCGCGCTGCAACCATCCCACGCACGACCCCCATGTCACGCACTCAATGCAGGTCGTGGGGAAGCGTAACCGGCGAAGAAGTTATGCAGTTAGAACTCTGCCACGCGTGCCCGCGCACCATTCTGGGCCTAGCCCAACAACGCTTTGTGCTTATGTATGGCCCAGGCCCGGGGGCTCCTGTCGGTGTACAAAAGTAGGGGCCTTTCTATACCCCTTTACTTGTTCACGGGCAGTCGTAGCCACACCCGTGGCCATGCTTGGTGGGGTAGAGGAAGGAAAGATACAAGACCACCAAGACAGTACTCAAGCCAGAGGCGCAAAGAGCAAAGGGACAAGATGGATTTCCCCCGGCAAGAGCGTTGCCGGGGTGACCTGCATAGCCCCGGCAAGAGCCTTACCGGGGCAACTTGCCCAATGCCAGCAAGGCTGCCTCCCTTGAGCCTCAGAGTTCTGACGCCATCGACAACGTCGAGACCAATACTCGGGGGAGCCTGTGTGGTGGCATGCAGATCTTTGTGAAGAACAAAGGCCTACGAGTCTAGATAGGGACCAGAAGACGGAGGCCCCCAGCAAGAGCCTTGCCGGGGATAGGCGAAGACCCCCGGCAAGAGCCTTGCCGGGGATAGATGAAGACCCCTGGCAAGATCCTTGCCGGGAAGGCCCGCGAGACCCCGACAAGACCCTTGACGGGGGCTTCTGCGGGGCCGAGGCTAGGCCCACACCCACCAACGTTCTGCTGCCCCGCTCCCGTGCCGATGCGGTGATCAGCCCCCCAACTAGGCAAGCGCCTACGTGGCAGTATGAAACTTCTAGGCCAACTAGCCAAGCACCTGCGTGGTGGCATGCAGATCTTCGTGAAGATCCTGTCACCGCACCAGCTCAGCAGCCAGCCAGCTAGCGTGGCGTTGCATGCATCGTCACCTTAGACGCACGTCGAAGCAAGGCGAGGCGGTGACGGACCGGTCGAGCTTCTTTGTCGTCCCCGATAAAGCAAGAGGGCACGTCGGCAGCGCATTAAATGCGTTTGTCTTACAGTGCCAGGTGATAGACTTGTACACTGTACATACTTTCCACCTCATGTGTGCCACTGTGGCAACCCCTTTGACATATAAAAGGAGGCCCTAGGCGTACCGAGGAAGGATTCGGACTTTTTGGACTAGGCATGCACCGCATGTAGTTCAAGGGCTCAAGAACACCAAATAAACACAGACAAGCAGGACTAGGGTATTACACATCGTTTGCGGCCCGAACCTAGGTAAAACTCCCCTCGCGCTGATCTTTTAGATCCGCTCTTTCCACAACTCCATGCCCCGCCAACCATAGAAGGGATTCCCCGAGATCCCATAGGTGTCGTTTACCCGATAGAACCAAACTCAACAAAATTGATAGCAACTAGTCCTACAAGTGCCTAGAGGCTATATCATGCATCAAAACTACTTTGGACCATACAAATTTGACATGCAAGATAAAGAACAAGGTCACCACCGCAGCAAAAATTTGCAATAAATAAAGCACTAGAACAAAAACTAATTGGACCTTTGGAGGAGTCACATACCGAAGAACAATCCCCCAAAGCAGTTTTGTGAATGGAGCTTTGAGCAAGGAGATCAAAAATGGCAGCAAAATGAGCAAGAACATGGGTTTGAGCTATGGGATGATTTTTTCTGGAGGAAGACAAATTGTATGGGTGCTGGAATAAGTGGAGGGGACCCATGTGGGGCCCACAAGGTAGGGGGCGCGCCCAGGGGGGTAGGGCGCCCCCTCCACCCTTGTGGCCCAATGGTGATGCCCCCTGGTGTGTGTTCAGTGCCAGAAATTCTCAAATATTCTATAAAAATCATACTAAATTTTCAAGGCATTTGGAGAACTTTTATTTTCTGGACATTTTTTATTGCACGGATAATTCAGAAAACATACAGAAAATACTATTTTTGCTTTATTTAATCTAAATAACAGAAAATAAAAGATAGGTATAGAGAGTTGTGCCTTCTAAATTCATCCATCTCATGCCCATCAAAAGTAATCCATTAACAAGGTTGATCAAGTCTTATTAACAAACTTCTTCCGAATGACATGAAACCGGAGAATTTTCGAATAACACTAGGTTACCTCAATGGGGATATGCATGTCCCCAACAATAAGAATATCATATTTCTTTTTGACAGTAGGAAGAGGAAATTCAAAACCTACAATAGTAATAGTTGAAAATTTTCCAATAGGATTGATACTATGAACTTGAGGTTGTTTCTTCAGAAAGTATACCGTATGCTCATTGCCATTAACATGAAAAGTGACACTGCCTTTGTTGCAATCAATAACGGCCCTTGCAGTATTCAAAAAGGTTCTTCCAAGGATGATCGACATACTATCGTCCTCGGGAATATCAAGAATAACCAAGTCCGTTAAGATAGTAACATTTGCAACCACAACAGGCACATCCTCACAAATACCGATGGTTATAACAGTTGATTTATCAGCCATTTGCAAAGAAATTTCAGTAGGTGTCAACTTATTCAATTCAAGTCTATGATACAAAGAAAAAGGCATAACACTAACACCAGCTCCAAGATCACATAAAGCAGTATTAACATAGTTTCTTTTAATTGAGCATGGTATACTTGGTACACCCGGATCTCCAAGTTTCTTTGGTATTCCACCCTTAAAAGTAAAATTAGCAAGCATGGTAGAAATTTTAGCTTCCGGTATCTTTCTTTTATTTGTAACAATATCTTTCATATACTTAGCATAAGGAGGCATTTTAAGCATATCAGTCAAACGCATACGCAAAAAGATAGGTATAATCATTTCAGCCAAGCGCTCAAAATCCTCATCATCCTTTTTCTTGGATGGCTTAGGAGGAAAGGGCATGGGTTTCTGAACCCATGGTTCTCTTTCTTTACCATGTTTCCTAGCAACGAAGTCTCTCTTATCGTAACATTGATTCTTTGATTGTGGGTTATCAAGATCAACAGCAGGTTCAATCTCTACATCATTATCATTACTAGGTTGAGCATCGACATGAACATCATTATTAACACTATCACTAGGTTCATGTTCATCACAGATTGTGTCTCGGCATCAGAAATAGAAATATCATTGGGATTCTCGGGTGTATCTATAACAGGTTCACTAGAAGCATGAAAAGTCCAGATTTCTTTTTCTTTTTATTACTAGGACTAGGTGCATCAACATTAATTCTCTGAGAATCCTGCTCAACTCTCTTAGGATGGCCTTCAGGATACAAAGGTTCCTGGGTCATCTTACCACCTCTAGTCATAACCCTAACAACATGATCATTGTTCTTACTATTCAACTCATTAAGAAAATCATCCCATGCCTAAGTACTTGTTCTACTTGAGTTGTAACCATGGAAGCATGTTTACTAATAAGCTTAAGATCATTAATAGTTCTACTCATATAATCACCCAAGTGGTCAAGCATGTAAGCATTATGTTTCAATTGTCTACTAACATAAGCATTGAACTTTTCTTGTTTAACAATAAAATTATCAAAATCATCCAAGCATTGACTACCAGACTTATTATGAGGAATATCACCTTCATCAAATCTATGCAGAGAGTTTACCTCTACTACCTATGTCGGGTTATCAAGACCATGTATTTCTTCAATAGGCGGTAAATTCTTAACATCTTCTGCTTTAAAACCTTTTTCTTTCATAGATTTCTTTGCCTCTTGCATATCTTCAGGACTAAGAAATAGAATACCCCTTTTCTTCGGAGTTGGCTTAGGAATTGGTTCAGGAATTGTCCAATCATTATCATCACTCAACATATTATTCAATAGCAATTTAGCTTGCTCAACAGTTCTTTCCCTGAAAACACAACCAACACAACTATCCAGGTGGTCTCTGGAAGCATTGGTTAGTCCATTATCAAAGATATCAAGTATTTCATTTTTCTTGAGAGGATGATCAGGAAAAGCATTAAGTGATTGGAGAAGCCTCCCCCAAGCTTGTGGGAGACTCTATTCTTCAATTTGCACAAAGTTAAATATTTCTCTTAGTGCAGCTTGTTTCTTATGATCAGGATTTTTTTGGGAGAAGTGGTATATCATATCCTGGGGACTACGCACACAACCAGGAGCAAGAGAATTAAACCATAACTTAGCGTCACCTTTTAACGACAAAGGAAACAATTTGAGAATATAGTAATAGCGAATTTTTTTTCTCATGAGCAAATAGGGTGGCTATATCATTCAATTTAGTAAGATGTGCCACAACAGTTTCAGATTCATAAACATAGAAAGGATCAGATTCAACCAAAGTAATTAACTCAAGATCGACTGAGAATTCATAATCCTTATCAGTAACAAAGATAGGTGTCGGTGGAAATGACACCTATGGGATCACTGGAATCCCTTCTACGGTTGGCGGACGCGGGGTTGTGAGAAGAGCAGGTCTAACAAGAAGCACCCGGGTCGTTTACCCAGGTTCGGGCCGCGAGGATGCGTAATACCCTAGTCCTGCTTTGGTGGATGTATTGAGTGTTCTTGAATTCTTGAGCTAGCTATGAGGTGTAACTTGCCCAAAAGAGCCGAATCCCTCTCCAGTATGCCATGGGCCTCCTTTTATAGTCGAAAGGGGCTGCCACAGTGGCACACAGGAGGTGGAAAGGTCTACAGTGCTGCGAGCTTATCGCCCGTATTACAGGACAAGATGCATTTAATGCATCGCTTAGGTGTCCCTTAGCTTTATCGGGGGCGGAGCGAGGCCCGTCCGTGCGTCGCCGCCGCCTCGCCTTGCTTCGACACGCGCCCAGGCCAGCGATGCATGTGGCGCCATGGAGGCAGGCAGGCAGCTGAGGTGGCGCGGTGGTAGGGTCTTCACGAAGATCTGCATGCCACCACGCAGGTGTTTGCTGAGTTGTCTTGGAAGCCGCCCGTCGCCATGCAGGTGCCTACCCAGCTGGTTGAGCTAACAGCTGCTTGGGACGACGGTGGAGTTTTGGCCGGCGCGGGCCCGGCGGTGGCCCCGCGGAAGCCCCCAGCAAGGGTCTTGCCGGGGCGTTGCAGTCGTCCTCGGCAAGGAGCTTGCCGGGGGTCTTGTGGATTCCCTCGGCTGGGATCCCGCCGAGTGGTCGCCGTCTTTTGGTCCTCATCTGATCTCACATGTTTATGATCTTGACGAAGATCTGCATGCCACCACTGAGGTGCCTCCCGAGCCCTGGGGTCCAACGTAGTTGGTTGGGTCGGAACCCGTGGGCTCAGGGGTGGCTCGCTCTGTTGGTGTTGGGCAAGTCGCCCCGGCAAGGCTCTTGCCGGGGCTGCAGAGGCCGCCCCGGCAAGGGTCCTGCCGGAGGACTCCATGTTGCCCCCTTCGCTATTTGTGTTTCTGGTTTTAGCGTTGTCTCAGTTGTCTTGTGCTCCGGCTTCTCTCCGACTCCCCTCCTTTGCCCTGTTGAGTGTGGCCGTGGCGGGCTCGCGGCTCTGACTACCTGTGCACAAGTAAAGGGGTCAAAAGGAGAGCCCCTACTTTTGTACACCGGCAGGAGCCCCCGGGCCTGGGCCACACATAAACACGACGCGTTGTTGGGCCAGGCCCAGAACGATGCGCGGGCAGGTGGGGCGGATTTTACCGCAGTAACTGTTTTGTCCGTTGCGCTTCCCCACGACCCGCGTTGAATGCGTGACGTGGAGGGGCGTGCGTGACGTGGGGGTCATGTGTGGGGCGGTTCCCGCACGCATGCGTCACATCAGAGTAAAGAGGCGGCTCGCGCCTTCCCCATAAAAAGAGGGAGGCGTGGAGGCGCGGCTCATTTACTGAGTGGACTCAGGTCGCGGTCTTCAAGGCTCCCACGCCCCACGATCACGGGGCGGGGAACAGTGGCCTCAACCGTCCTCTCGGCTCTGCTTGCTCGCCATGTGTCCTTCATGCAGGTGGCAGGCGGTGGAGGCGGGAAACCAGGCCGTCGCTGATTGGGACAGCGGATCGGTCCTGATTCCCTGCGCCCTTGGTGACTGGATTGGTCAAATGGGGCGGCCGAGCCCCGGCTCGGCCCCTTTATAAGAAGGGGAGTGGGACGGCATCCCACATTCTCCCATCATCCATTTCCTTCTACCTCCGCTCCTTTCTTCCATCCGCCATGGCGAGAGGAAGTGCTGGCCCTTCGACGGTGGGCGCGAGGGTTGCTGCTCGACAGCGCGTCCCTCCTTCCCAAGATCTCGCGGCGGCGGAAACGGCCGTGAGGGGAAGGGGAAGGGGGCGAGGTCGAGGTCGTCGTGGCGCTCGAGGAAGAGGTGGATGGGGCGGTGCACTGGTCCTGCCTCCGCCAGCGGCGCCCCTCCTGATGGAGGGCCATGTCGGGGACCAGCCCTGTGAGTTCTTCCTCACGCTGCGCCAGCCACCGCGTCGTCATCTTCGTCTTCCTACCCCGTTTGCTCGGGAGATGGAGCGTGACCCGCCCCAAACCCTCAGGTTGCACATGAGGGGCTGCGGGAATGGCGGCACGCGGGTCGACATCGACTTCGCCGCCCCTCAGGTCATGCACCTCCGTCGTGGATGGAAGACGTTTGCCCGCATCCATAGCCTGACGGCGGGGCTCGTCCTCTACTTCAAGTTAATGGAGGACGGCCTGCTCTCCTTCAAGGTCTTCGGAGATCTTGGAACTCGCCTGAAGTGCTGCATGGAGAGCTCCTCCGACGATGAAGATTCCTCCTCTAGCGGGAGTGACGAGGAGGACAACAACAACAACGACGAGGGATTCGAGCGGCAGAATGCCGACTCTGACTGACTGCGTCGCCCCTCCCTCGGCCTCGCACCCTGCCGAGGGCCTTCCTCGTCAAGCTATCCATCGGGGTGCTCCCTGCGTCTCCTTGGGCGGCTGGCGTAGGAGGGCCGGAGAAGGCGAAGAAGGCGGGTGGCGACCGTCAAATCGGAGTATGCAGGCACCGACGCCTTTGTCACGTATTGCCGGCCCGTTGCCTCGTCTTCCAGCTCCTTTCCCGGCACCAAGACGTTCTCTTGGTGCCATCTGCTCCTCGTACCTTGCCTAGGCGCTCTTTTTGCCCTCCTGCTGTCTTGTTCCACCTTCTGAGGAGAGGGACAAGAAAGGGATTACGGGCATCTCATCTCTTTTTAGTTTGTAAGCCTGCGGGCACTTGTTAGATTTAAAGCTTGTAATCCCCTTGCTCATGTTTTTTAGTCCGTACGAACTGTACCTGTATGGGACGTTTTTAATGAAAAAGGGTGCTTGCCGGGTTCTTTGTGTGTGAGCGAGGCCCATGCCAAGGAACGAGTCCTTGTTATTTCTAAGATAAACATTATCGCCCGGCAACAGGCCTTGCCGTCCCCCCATTTCGGTCGACCATTCTCGCGCTCTCGGCGGAGGCAGGGGCGAAGTAGAGTTAGGCTCCTCGTTTACCTTCTTGCCATCGCGACTATGACCAAGTTCCGACCCAGGGGGATAGCTCTTGGGTACAGGAAAAGGGGAGCACGATGGTTTAAGAATATAAATGCGGTTTCACATGTACCAGTTCTATACGGAAAGGCATAACAGGGGATGAAAGGCTTATCTGAATCAGCAGCCCCCGGCAACCTTGGCCTGCCGTGGTTGGATCCTTGTGTCTTTAGCCCTCGGCAGTCTTGCTTTGCGGGGGCCGGAGCGCCAGTCCGTTCTCTTTTTCCCAAGCGGCTCAGCAGAAGTGTCCATGTGCCCTGCGAACCAAAGAGGACAGAAAGACGCATACTCGACCTCTAGGCTAGGGGTTAGTTCCCGCTAAGCACTATCAACCCTAACCGAGGGAGAGACTCAACCTAGCATGCATGCTATAACTTAGGGCGCTAGCGCTTCATTTATTTATGCTCAGGGTCTGCGCCTGGCTTTGTACAGAGGGTTACATGCCTTGTCGGCAAAGCTTGTACAAAAGGTGGCTTGCCAGGAGGCCCGGCAAGCCGTGCCTTATGGGTAAAATTTGCGAAGATGCTCGATGTTCCTGGAGTTGCTCACCGGGACAGCATCTTCGGTCTCCAGGCAGACTGCACCGGGCCTGGTGAGTCGTATTACCCGATAAGGGCCTTCCCACTTTGGTGTCAACTTGTTCGAATTCTTGGCCGACTGAATGCGCCGAAGAACAAGGTCGCCTTCCTCAAAGCTTCGGGCATGAACCTTGCGGCTATGGTAGCGGCGCAAGGCTTGCTGGTTGCGTGCTGCTCTCACAGCAGCTCGAAGACGATCTTCCTCAAGGAGCGTTGCGTCATCTTGCCGCAATTGCTCTTGCTCAAGCTTGTTGTAAGAGAGCACTCTAGGTGACCCGTATATGAGTTCCGTGGGGAGAACTGCTTCTGCCCCGTAGACCAGGGCAAAGGGTGCCTGGCCGGTGGCTCGATTTGGCGTCATCCTGATCGACCAAAGAACCGCCGGCAACTCATCAATCTAGCACCTTCCGCTCTAGTGCAGCCTATCAAAAGTCTTTGTCCTCAGGCCTCGCAACACTTCAGCATTTGCCCTCTCCGCCTGGCCGTTGCTCCGTGGGTGTGCCACGGAGGCGAAACAGACCTTGCTGTCGAGGTCTTGGATGTATTGCATGAAGGTGTGGCTTGTGAAGTGCGTGCCGTTATTGGTGATGACTCTATTTGGCACACCAAAACGGCAGACTAGTCCCTTGAAGAACTTGACTGCTGACTGTGCTATCACCTTCCACACTACTTCCACCTCCGGCCACTTTGTGAACTTGTCGATTGCAACGTACAAGTACTCAAAGCCCCTGACAACACGGGGGAAGGGGCCCAGTATGTCGAGCCCCCAGACCGAAAATGGCCAGGAGAGAGGGACTTGGGCTGGTTGATGAAGCTTCTTTGAATGGAACTGACACGCTTCACACTTGGTTACTAGTGCCGTTGCATGCTGGAGGGCAGTGGGCCAGAAGAAATCCTGCCGGAACGCCTTGCCGGCAAGGGCCCTCGACCCTATGTGGGAGCCACATATGCCTCTGTGTATCTTCGTCAACAGCTCCAGTCCTTCCTCCCGGGGAATGCACTTCAATTTCACACCGTTCGATCTCCTCCTGTACAGGACGTCATCGACGAACTGATACATAGCAGACCGATGGGCTACCTTCTCCACTTCTTCCTGCTCCTCAGGAAGCTCCCCTGTTTGGAGGAATCGGACGATATGTTGTGCCCATGCCGGAGCCTGGGGCTCGACGGCAAGGACCAGAGGCATTTCTTCCGCCATGGGAGCGGCTGTCTCTACGGCCAGGGCTTGACGGCCCGCCGGAGTCGGTCGCTCCTCGGCAGGCTCAGAGTCCACGACAACACCCTTGTCGGCGGCCCCTGGGGGCTCAGCGGGAAAGTACTTGCCGGGGCCTGATTGCTTCCACTTGTTCTGCTCTGTTGATGGTTCCACGGATGGTTGAGTTAACCGAAGCAAAAAGGTACATGGTTCCATAGGTAGCTTCAATGCAGCGCACGTTGACAGGTAATCGGCGATGTCGTTCTCCGCTCGGGGAACGTGCTCCACTTGTATACCGTCAAAGCGCTCCTCCAGCTTCCTCACCTCATCTACGTAGGCCTCCATCAATGGGCTCTGATAATATTTGTTGACTTGTCTGACGACAAGCTGCGAATCACCCCTGACGATGAGCTTTTTAACTCCGAGTCTGCCATGATCCTGAGACCGGCGAGCAGCCCCTCGTACTTAGCAGTGTTGTTGGTGGACATCTCCCTGGGAAAGTGCATCTGGATTACATACTTGAGGTGCTCTCCGGTGGGCGCGACGAGTAGCACACCAGCACCGGTGCCTTGCAGCGAGAAAGCTCCGTCAATGTACATAATCCAGTCTCGAGCTGTTTCCTTGTCGGGGAGAGTGGTCTCCTGGATCTCTTCATCAGGCGTTGAGGTCCATTCTGCAATGAACTCTGCCAGGACTCTACTCTGGATGGTTGAAGTACTTTCAAACTTCAACCCAAAGCTTGATAACTCCAAGGCCCACTCCACAATCCTTCCGGTTGCGTCTGGGTTGTGCAGTATCCGTTGCAATGGGAGGCGGGTGACTACAGTGATCTCGTGGGCTTGGAAGTAATGGCGCAGCTTCCTCGAGGCCATAAGGAGGCCGAAGAGCAATTTCTGCACACCGGAGTATCTTGACCTAGCCCCCTGCAAGAGGGAGCTGACAAAGTAAACCGGGTGCTGCATCATCTTCTTCTTCCGCACCACTCCACTTGACTGCGGGGGCTCTGTCGTGATGGCGCCAGACTCTGCCGGGAGCCTTGCCTTGCCGGCACCAGGCCCTGCTGGGGGAGTCTCTGACTTGCCGTCTGTCGGTCCTGCCATCGCCACTACCTCTTCGTCAACCTCCCTCTGCGCCACTAGCGCGGCACTGACCACTTGATTTGTCGCTGCTAGATACAACATCAACGGCTCTTGTGGTTTAGGCGCAACTAGTATCGGTGTAGAGGAAAGGTATCTCTTCAGGTCTTGTAACGCCGCCTCGGCCTCTGGGGTCCACTCCATTGGGCCCGCCTTCTTCAAGATCTTGAAAAAGGGAAGGGCACGCTCGACAGACTTGGAGATGAATCGGCTCATGGCGGCAACGCAGCCAGTGAGCCGACACACATCCTTGATCCGCTTGGGTGCCTCAATCTGCTCGATAGCCTTGATCTTGTCTGGGTTTGCCTCGATCCCACGCTGTGACACAAAGAACTTCTCAGGGTTCAGCTTGAGGTTGATCTTGCGCAGGTTGGCAAACGTCTCTTCTAAGTCTTGTACAAGAGTTGCCCTGTCCTTGGTTTTGACCACTGTGTCATCCATATAGGCTTCCATATTTCTATGTAGCTGGGGTTAAAAACCAATTTGGAATGCCCTTGCAAATGTTGAACCAGCACTCTTCAACCCGAAAGGCATCCGTAAAAAACAATACGTACCACATGGGGTGATGAATGTTGACTTCTCTTCGTCTTCTCTTGTCATGAAGATTTGGTGGTAGCCCGAGTAGGTGTCGAGGAATGATAATAGATCACACCCGGCCGTGGAGTCAACAATCTGGTCGGTGCGCGGCAATAGGAAGGGGTCCTTAGGACAAGCCTTATTGATATCTGTGTAGTCAATACACAGCCTCCACTTCCCGTTTGCCTTGCGCACCACCACCAGATTGGCCAACCACGTCGGATGGAGCACTCCCCTCACCAAGCCTGCCGCTTCCAACTTTCTGATCTCCTCTGTGATGAATTCTTGCCGTTCCAAAGCTTGCTTCCTGACCTTCTTCTTCATGGGTTGCGCATGGGGACAGACAACAAGATGGTGCTCAATCACTTCCCTGGGAACGCTGGGGATGTCAGATGCTTGCCACGCAAACACATAGACATTCGGCCGTAGGAAAGTGATGATCGCGCTTTCCTATTTTTTGTCAAGGGTGGAGCTTATGGTGAAAGCCGCTCCCGTACCATCCTCCTTGACGGACACCTTCTTGGTCTCTGGTGGCGCAGCTCTGGATTTCTTGCTCTTGCCGGTGGAGCTCTCTGGCACGTCCTCGACGGTAGCACAACACTCTGAAGAGGTGCGCTTGTCGGAGTGGGTGCCAGAGGTCTTGCCGATCTTCTTCTTCCCTCCCGGGGCTTCAGCAGCAGGAGCAAGTGCCTTGGCTGCAACTGCTTCCCGGTAGAGTAGGTCGGCGCAGATCAACGCGTCCTTCTTGTCGGAGGGGACGGTGATGATGTTCATTGGCGAGCATCTTCGATGTGTTGTAGGCGAGTGCGACGCTGCCATGAACTTGGCTAGTGCCGGGCGGCCGAGGATCCCGTTGTAGGGCAAGGGGATCTCAGCTACATCAAAGACAATCCTCTCCGTCCTGTAGTGCAACTCACCTCCAAACGTCACAGGAAATGTGACCTTTCCCTTCGGCTGGCTCCTTCCTGGGTTGAACCCTTGAAACGTGCCTGTTTCCTCGAGGTCTCCATCAGGAATTTGCATCCTTTTGATCACAAGGGTGAGATCAAGTTCAGACCGGCCCCGCTGTCAACCAACATCTTGTTCACCTTGAGGTTGCGTATCGTTGGTGAGACCAACAACGACAAGCACCCGACCGCAGTTGTGCGGTCAGGGTGGTCCTCGGCGTCAAAGATGACGGGCGTGCTGGACCACTTCAGTGGCTTCTGAGCGTCGAACAAGGGCTCCGCTGCTGTGATCTCACGCGCCCACTGTTTGAGCTGGTGGTGAGAAGTATGCAGCGAGGTGCCACCATCGACGCACATGGCCTCTGTAGCCTTCTGAAACCCTTGCTCGCCGGACTCGTCGTCCTCGTCATGATCATCGTCTTCTTGCTTCTTATCGCGGCCCCGAGCGGGCTTCTCTTGTTGGTTGTCCTTGCCGCAGCGGCCTCCTTGGCCGCCACACTTCTTGCCGGATCCTTCGGCACCATCCTGACCCTTCTCCTTGTCCCGCCTCTCATACTCGGTGTTCTGCTTCTCAGCAAGCAGCATGACTTGTCGGCAGTTCTGGAGGTCGTGGCCCTTGGTGCGATGGATCTTGCAATACTGCTTGTCGAAGCCCCCCGGCTCGTCGGCAGCCGCCAAGGCCCGGAAAGCGTCGCACCCGGCAATTTCCTTGCCGGGGTCGTCTGGCTTAGCCTTCTTGGCGGCGCCGGTGCTGTCGGATCCCTTGACGGCAAGCACGGTCTTGCCCTTGCGTTTCCTGTTGCAACGCCGGCGCTTCTTCGTCGGGGCAGCGGTGTCTTCGTCAGTAGAGTCGATTTCCGCGCCGGCGGCCTCGCTGGGGTACTTCCTTCCCTATTCAGCCCGGGCGCACCTATCGGCCAGGACATAAAGTTCGGCCACATCCTTAACCTTGTTCATCGCCAGCTCTTCGTGCATCTTGCGGTTGCGCGTATTACGATGGAACGCGCCGGTCGTTGCAGGAGAAGGGGTCCCAGACTTGCACACTGCGGCCCTTGATGTGGCAAGCAGCGGTGTTGGGGAACGTGGTAATTTCAAAAATTTCCTACACACGCAAGATCATGGTGATGCATAGCAACGAGAGGGAGAGTATTGTCCACGTACCCTCGTGAGACCGTGGCGAGCGTTATGACAACGCGGTTGATGTAGTCGTGCGTCTTCACGATCCGACCGATCCAAGTACCGAACGACGGCACCTCCGAGTTCAGCACACGTTTAGCTTGATGGCGATCCCGGACTCCGATCCAGCAAAGTGTCGGGATGAGTTCCGTCGACGACGGCGTGGTGGCGATGATGATGCTCTACGGCGCGAGGGCTTCGCCTAAACTCCGCGATGATATGACCGAGGTGGAATATGGTGGAGGGGGCACCGCTGCGGCTAAGGGCGATCCGTAGATCAACTTGTGTGTTGTTCAGGGTGCCCCCTGCCCCGTATATAAAGGAGCAAGGGGAGGGGCGGCCCTAGGAAGGGGCGCGCCAAGTGTGGAGTCCTACGGGTTCGAGAACTATGTAGACATGACCTAGAACTATTCTTGGTCAATAACCAATAGCGGAACCTGGATGCTCATATTGGCTCCTACATATTCTACGAAGATCTTTATCGGTCAAACCGCATATACGTTGTTCCCTTTGTCATCGGTATGTTACTTGCCCGAGATTCGATCGTCGGTATCCAATACCTAGTTCAATCTCGTTACCGGCAAGTCTCTTTACTCGTTCGTAATGCATCATTCCGTAACTAACTCATTAGTTACATTGCTTGCAAGGCTTATAGTGATGTGCATTACCGAGAGGGCCCAGAGATACCTCTCCGATAATCGGAGTGACAAAACCTAATCTCGAAATACGCCAACCCAACATGTACCTTTGGAGACACCTGTAGTACGCCTTTATAATCACCCGATTACGTTGTGACGTTTGGTAGCACCAAAGTGTTCCTCCAGTAAACGGGAGTTGCATAATCTCATAGTTACAGGAACATGTATAAGTCATGAAGAAAGCAATAGCAACATACTAAACGTTCAAATGCTAAGCTAACGGAATGGTTCAAGTCAATCACATCATTCTCCTAATGATGTGATCCCGTTAATCAAATGACAACTCTTTTGTCCATGGTTAGGAAACATAACCATCTTTTATAAACGAGCTAGTCAAGTAGAGGCATACTAGTGACACTATGTTTTGTCTATGTATTCACACATGTATTACGTTTCCGGTTAATACAATTCTAGCATGAATAATAAACATTTATCATGATATAAGGAAATAAATAATTACTTTATTATTGCCTCTAGGGCATATTTCCTTCAGTCTCCCACTTGCACTAGAGTCAATAATCTAGTTCACATCGCCATGTGATTTAACACCAATATTCATATCGTATATGATTAACACCCATAGTTCACATCGTCATGTGACCAACACCCAAAGGGTTTACTAGAGTCAATAATCTAGTTCACATTGCAATGTGATTAACACCCAAAGAGTACTAAGGTGTGATCATGTTTTGCTCGTGAGAGAAGCTTAGTCAACGGGTGCGTACATTGAGCCGTATGTATTTTGCAAATATTCTATGTGTACAATGTTCGCGCGGAGCTACTCTAGCTAATTGCTCCCACTTTCAATATGTATCCAGATTGAGACTTAGAGTCATCGGATCGGTGTAAAAAGCTTGCATCGATGTAACTCTTTCTGACGGGATCTTTTATCACCTCCATAATCGAGAAATATTTCCTTAGTCCTCACTAAGGATATTCTTGACCGCTGTCGATGATCTACTATTAGATCAAAATTGTATTCCTTGCCAAACTCAGAGTAAGGTATACAATAGGTCTGGTACATAGCATAGCATACTTTATAGAATCTATGGTGAGGCATAGAGAATGACTTTTCATTCTTATTTCTATTTTCTGCTGTGGTCGGGCTTTGAGTCTTACTCAATTTCACACCTTGTAACACAGGCAAGAAACCTTTTCTTTGACTGTTCCATTTGAACTACTTCAAAATCTTGTCAAGGTATGTACTCATTGAAAAACTTATCAAGTGTCTTGATCTATCTCTATAGATCTTGATGCTCAATATGTAAGCAGCTTCTTGAGGTCTTTCTTTTAAAGAACTCCTTTCAAATACTCCTTTATGCTTTCGGAAAAATTCTACATCATTTCTGATCAACAATATGTTACTCACATATATTTATCAAAAAGGTGGTAGTGCTCCCACTCACTTTATTGTAAATACAGGCTTCACCGCAAGTCTGTATAAAACTATATGCTTTGATCAACTTATCAAAGCGTGTATTCCAACTCTGAGATGCTTGCACCAGTCCATAGATGGATCGCTGGAGTTTGCACATTTTGTTAGCTCCTTTAGGATTGAAAAAACCTTCTGGTTGCATCAGATACAACTCTTCTTTAATAAATCCATTAAAGAATGTTGTTTTGACATCCATTTGTCAGATTTTATAAAATGTGGTAATTGCTAACATGATTCGGACAGACTTAAGCAATGCTAGAGTTGAGAAAATCTCATTGTAGTCAATACCTTGAACTTGTCGAAAACCTTTTTGCAACAAGTCGAGCTTTGTAGATAGTAACACTACTATCAGTGTCCGTCTTCCTCTTGAAGATCCATTTATTTAACTTGACTTGCTGATCATCGAGCAGGTCAACCAAAGTCCCCACTTTGTTCTTATATATGGATCCTATCTCAGATTTTATGGCCTCAAGCCATTTCGTGGAATCTGGGCTCATCATCGCTTCCTCATAGTTCGTAGGTTCATCATGGTCTAGTAACATGACTTCTAGAATAGGATTACCGTACCACTCTGGTGAGGATCTTACTCTGGAAGACCTACGAGGTTTGGTAGCAACTTGATCTGAAGTTTCATGATCATCATCATTAACTTCCTCACTAATTGGTGTAGGAATCATGGAACTGATTTACGTGATGAACTACTTTCCAATAAGGGAGCAGGTACAGATTACCTCATCAAGTTCTACTTTCCTCCCACTCACTTCTTTCGAGAGAAACTCCTTCTCTAGAAAGGATCCATTATTAGCAACGAATGTTTTGCCTTCGGATCTGTGATAGAAGGTGTACCCAACAGTTTCCTTTGGGTATTCTATGAAGATGCACTTCTTCGATTTGGGTTTGAGCTTATCAGGTTGAAAACCTTTTCACATAAGCATCGCAACTCCAAGCTTTAAGAAACGACAACTTAGGTTTCTTGCTAAACCATAGTTCATACGGTGTCATCTCAGCGGTTTAGATGGTGCCCTATTAAGCGTGAATGCAGCTGTCTCTAATGCATAACCCCAAAGCGATAGTGGTAAATCGGTAAGATACATCATAAATCACACCATATCAAATAAAGTGCGATTCTGACGTTCGGACACACCATAACATTGTGGTGTTCGGTGGCGTGAGCTGTGAAACTATTCCACATTGTTTTAATTGAAGACCAAACTCGTAACTCAAATATTCATCTCCACGATCAGATCGCAGAAACTTTATTTTCTTGTTACGATGATTTTCCACTTCACTCTGAAATTCTTTGAACCTTTCAACTATTTCAGACTTATGTTTCATCAAGTAGATATACCCATATCTGCTCAAATCATCTGTGAAGGTCGAGAAAATAATGATACCCTTGCCATGAGCCTCAACACTCATCGGATCGCATACATCGGTATGTATTATTTCCAATAAGTTTGTTGCTTGTTCCATTGTTCCGAAGAACGGAGTTTTAGTCATCTCGCCCAAAGGCACGGTTCGCAGGCATCAAATGATTCATAACCAACTGATTCCGAAAATCCATCTTTATGGAGTTTCTTCATGCGCTTTACACCGATATGACCCAAACGGCAGTGCCATAAATAAGTTGCACTATCATTATTAACTTTGAATCTTTTGGCATCAATATTATGAATATGTGTATCACTACGATCGAGATCCAACAAACTAATTTTATTGGGTGTATGACCATCGAAGGTCTTATTCATGTAAACAGAATAACAATTATTCTCTAACTTTAAATGAATAACCGTATCGCAATAAACATGATCAAATCATATTCATACTTAACGCAAACGCCAAATAACATTTATTTAGGTTTAACACTAATCCCGAAAGTATAGGGAGTGTGCGATGATGATCATATCAATCTTGGAACTACTTCCAACACTCATCGTCACTTCCCCTTCAACTAGTCTCTGTTTTATTCTGTAACTCCTGTTTCGAGTTACTAATCTTTAGCAACCGAACAAGTATCAAATACTCAGGGGCTACTATACACACTAGTAAGGCACACATCCATAACCTGTATATCAAATATACCCTTGTTCACTTTGCCATCCTACTTATCCACCAAATATTCAGGGCATCTCCGCTTCCAGTGACCATTTCCTTTGTAGTGTAAGCACTCAGTTTCAGGCTTTGGTCCAGCTTTGGGCTTCTTCGCGGGAGTGACAACTTGTTTGCCATTCTACTTGAAGTTTCCCTTTCTTTCCCTTTGCCCTTTTCTTGAAACTAATGGTCTTGTCAATCATCAACACTTGATGATCTTTCTTGATTTCTACCTCCGTTGATTTCAACATCACGAAGAGCTCGGGAATCGTTTTCGTCATCCCTTACATACTATAGTTCATCACGAAGTTCTAGTAACTTAGTGATGGTGACTAGAGAATTCTATCAATCACTATCTTATCTGGAAGATTAACTCCCACTTGATTCAAGCGATTGAAGTACCTAGACAATCTGAGCACATGCTCACTAGTTGAGCGATTCTCCTCCACCTTTTAGCTATAGAACTTGTTGGAGACTTCATATCTCTCAACTCGGGTATTATCTCATATGGCCCATGACGTTCAAAACGTCTTTTGAAGTCCCGATTCTAAGCTGTTAAGCATGGTGCACTAAACTATTAAGTAGTCATCATATTGAGCTAGCCAAACGTTCATAACGCCGCATACTGCTCCTGCAATAGGTGCATCACCTAGCGGTGCATCAAGGACATAATTCTTACGTGCAGCAATGAGGATAAACCTCGGATCACGGATCCAATCCGCATCATTGCTACTAACATCTTTCAACACAGTTTTCTCTAGGAACATATTAAAATAAACATATGAAAACAACAAACATAGGGAAGCAACAACGCGAGCTATTGATCTACAACATAATTTGCAAAATACTACCAGGACTAAGTTCATGATAAATTTAAGTTCAATTAATCATATTACTCAAGAACTCCCACTTAGACAGACATGTCTCTAGTCATCTAAGTGATCACGTGATCCAAATCAACTAAACCATAACCGATCATCACGTGAGATGGAGTAGTTTTCAATGGTGAACATCACTATGTTGATCATATCTACTATATGATTCACGCTCGACCTTTCGGTCTCCGTGTTCGAGGCCATATCTGCATATGCTAGGCTCGTCAAGTTTAACTCGAGTATTCTGCGTGTGCAAAACTGGCTTGCACCCGTTGTAGATGGACGTAGAGCTTATCACACCCGATCATCACGTGGTGTGCAGGCACGACGAACTTTGGCAGCGGTGCATACTCGGGAGAACACTTCTTGATAATTTTTAGTGAGAGATCATCTTAAAATGCTACCGTCAATCAAAGCAAGATAAGATGCATAAAGGATAAACATCACATGCAACCAATATAAGTGATATGATATGGCCATCATCATCTTGTGCTTGTGATCTCCATCTCGAAGCATCGTCGTGATCACCATCGTCACCGGCGCGACACCTTGATCTCCATCGTAGCATCGTTGTCGTCTCGCCAACTATTGCTTCTCGACTATCGCTACCGCTTAGTGATAAAGTAAAGCAATTACATGGCGTTGCATTTCATACAATAAGCGACAACCATATGGCTCCTGCCGATTGCCGATAACTTCGGTTACAAAACATGATCATCTCATACAATAAAATATAGCATCATGTCTTGACCATATCACATCACAACATGCCCTGCAAAAACAAGTTAGACGTCCTCTACTTTGTTGTTGCAAGTTTTACGTGGCTGCTACGGGCTAAGCAAGAATGTTCTTACCTACGCATCAAAACCACAACGATAGTTTGTCAAGTTGGAGCTGTTTTAACCTTCGCAAGGACCGGGCGTAGCCACACTCGGTTCAACTAAAGTGAGAGAGACAGACACCCGCCAGTCACCTTTAAGCAACGAGTGCTCGCAGTCTCGCGTAAGCGTACGCGTAATGTCAGTCCAGGCCGCTTCATCTCACAATACCGCCGAACCAAAGTATGACATGCTGGTAAGCAGTATGACTTGTATCGCCCACAACTCACTTGTGTTCTACTCGTGCATATAACATCAACGCATAAAACCAGGCTCGGATGCCCTTTGTTGGGGAGCGTAGTAATTTCAAAAATTTCCACGCACATGCAAGATCATGGTGATGCATAGCAACGAGAGGGAGAGTATTGTCCGTACCCTCGTGAGACCGTGAAGCGGAAGCGTTATGACAACGCGGTTGATGTAGTCGTGCGTCTTCACGATCCGACCGATCCAAGTACCGAGCGCACGGCACCTCCGAGTTCAGCACACGTTCAGCTCGATGGCGATCCACGGACTCCGATCCAGCAAAGTGTCGAGGATGAGTTCCGTCAAGACGACGGCGTGGTAGCGATGATGATGCTCTCTTGGCGCAGGGCTTCGCCTAAACTCCGCGACGATATGACCGAGGTGGAATATGGTGGAGGGGGGCACCGCACACGGCTAAGGAACGATCCGTAGATCAACTTGTGTGTTGTTCTGGGGTGCCCCCCTGCCCCCGTATATAAAGGAGCAAGGGGGGAGGAGGCCGGCCCTAGGAGGGGGCGCGCCAAGTGTGGAGTCCTACGGGTTCGAGAACTATGTAGACATGACCTAGAACTATTCTTGGTCAATAACCAATAGCGGAACCTGGATGCTCATATTGGCTCCTACATATTCTACGAAGATCTTTATCGGTCAAACCGCATATACGTTGTTCCCTTTGTCATCGGTATGTTACTTGCCCGAGATTCGATCGTCGGTATCCAATACCTAGTTCAATCTCGTTACGGCAAGTCTCTTTACTCGTTAAGTAATGCATCATTCCGTAACTAACTCATTAGTTACATTGCTTGCAAGGCTTATAGTGATGTGCATTACCGAGAGGGCCGAGAGATACCTCTCCGATAATCGGAGTGACAAAACCTAATCTCGAAATATGCCAACCCAACATGTACCTTTGGAGACACTGTAGTACTCCTTTATAATCACCCGATTCACGTTGTGACGTTTGGTAGCACCCGAAGTGTTCCTACGGTAAACGG
Source organism: Aegilops longissima (assembly GCA_021605205.1). Taxonomy (NCBI): domain Eukaryota; kingdom Viridiplantae; phylum Streptophyta; class Magnoliopsida; order Poales; family Poaceae; genus Aegilops; species Aegilops longissima. Next base: position 392,874,244 of record CM038677.1, on the reverse strand, counting down.
GAGTTGCATAATCTCATAGTTACAGGAACATGTATAAGTCATGAAGAAAGCAATAACAACATACTAAACGATCAAATGCTAAGCTAACGGAATGGGTCAAGTCAATCACATCATTCTCCTAATGATGTGATCCCGTTAATCAAATGACAACTCTTTTGTCCATGGTTAGGAAACATAACCATCTTTGATAAACGAGCTAGTCAAGTAGAGGCATACTAGTGACACTATGTTTTGTCTATGTATTCACACATGTATTATGTTTCCGGTTAATACAATTCTAGCATGAATAATAAACATTTATCATGATATAAGGAAATAAATAATTACTTTATTATTGCCTCTAGGGCATATTTCCTTCAGCAGGCCGTACGGCCCATCTTCGTCAACAAGGCACCCAAGACCCTCGCGAGGGTCCAAGCCTCGCGAGGTGGACGACGCAAGACCTCCTCTGGAGTGGCCTAGCCAGGCAGGCTCATGAGGAACGGAGATATCAAGGCGAGGCAAACCTAACGAGGCTTCCGTGACGTGAGCCATGACGAACGGTACCAGGCGGGTGCGAGCGCGCGCAACGTCCCTATTTCCTCTTTGGTGCTAAGGAGGCCAGCGCATGCGAAGAGTACTGAGGCATCAGGCAAAGGTTGCCATATTGGTGCAATGAGACCAAGACCAGGAGGATGGCAAGGCGGAGGTCATTGTGGAGCCCAAGACGGCGTCATCCGAGAGCTTTTCGCAGGCGAAGACGGATTTTTTCAGGATAACTTGTACTAGCTGTCCCCCTTCAAATTTGCCCGCCGTTGTTGGCTCCCTTCCCGCTTGATATTTGGGAAGAGGACCAGGGCCTCTATAAATAGGACTAGCCACCACAGTAGGAGGCAACGGATCTCGAATGGGTTCAGATCATCCTCAACTACACAAGCACAAGAACACCTCAACCTCAGGATGCTGTTCTTCCCTTGTACTGTTCATCATCAGCCCAAGAGGCAATCCACCACCACCACACTGGAGTAGGGTATTACACCACAACGGTGGCCCGAACGAGTATAAACCTCGTGTCTTTCTGTGTTGCGAGTTTGTCGAGTTCATCCGCAAGATCTTAGCGAGCTAGACGTAGATCGGTAGGAGGGAGAGACTTCGCGCGCACCCCAGAGTTCGAACCTTAAGGGTTTCCCGGGACCCCACATCCGACATTTGGCGCGCCAGGTATGGGTGCGCCGTAGTTTCCCTTCCATTAGTTCGTTGCTCCATCACTCCGCCGTTTCCATGGCGGACGCTTGCCGTGCTCGAGCTGAGCGTCGGGCTGCCCTCTCCGCCCGCATCGCTTAGGCAGGCCACCTCGTCGTTCTCCATCTCCCGCCGCCAACGCTGCCACCGGCCCGACAGGGAACGAGCAGCAGGCGTCCTCGCTGCATCCTTCGGTGCGGCAAGACGGTCGCACCGCTACTCCATCACTTACCCCTGCCGGTTCTTCGTCTCACGCGCACCGCGCTCCCATGGAGGCACGGGCCGCGCTCATCGCAGCGAACGAGCTCCTGTGTTACCGCCCCGTCAACAACCTCTATGAGGAGTGGCTCGACCGCGTCGCCGATCTCGTCCGCGCCGTAGGGGCTCTCCGGCGTCGTCCCACTCTCTGCCTCCCCCTCAACCGGCCGCGGGCGACGGGGCTCATGGCATGCCTCCACCACCTCAACCCCAAGATGGTGCCTTGGCACCAAGGCGCGCACCTCCGTGGCGTGATCCACCGCGCCCGGCGCCCGCGCGTGAAGAAAGAAGCTGCCAAGAAATCCCGCGGCCGCGAGAAGCTGCACCGGCGCTCCCTACGCCACCTCGTAAAGACCGCACGCCGCCTGCAATGGCGCAGCGTGGACCTCGCCAAGACCAAGCTCCACCTCAGAAGTGGGCCCCGACGACCACGGCCGGCTGCCACGCCTTCACCCTCGAGCTGTGTAACGTTGCCTGGCCAGGCAAGTTCAAGCCAGATTTGCCTCCTCGCTACGACGGCGCCGCCGACCCCGTGGAGTTCCTGCAGCTCTATGAGCTGAGCATCGAAGCGGCCAACGGTGACGAAAAAGTCATGGAGAACTGGTTTCCCATGGCTCTCAAGGATGGGCCCCGCTCCTGGCTCTTGAACCTGCAGTATGACTTGATCTCCTCCTGGGACGAGATGCACGACCGCTTCGTCGCCAACTTCCAGGGCACTCGCGACCGCCCACCGGCCGCGGGTGATCTACGCCGCGTCAAGCAAAAACCAGGAGAGACCCTCCAGAAGTACATCCAGCGCTTCAACAACACCCGCCTCAAGATCCCCAAGGTCACGGACGAAGCCATCATCTCCGCGTTCTTGGACGGCGTCCGTGACGTCAAGATGAAGGAAGAGCTCGCTATCCACGAGGAGCTCTGCACATCTCAGGAGCTGTTCAACCTGGCGACCAAGTGCGCAAGAGCTGAGGAGGGGCGCCTCTCTCTCCTTGAGCTGACAGCTGCAGGAGCGGAGGAGAAGAAGGCCAAGGCCAAGGACGTGAAGCGCAAAGAGGCAGTAGTGCTCGCAGCGGAGCCCGACACGAAGCGAGGCAGAGATCAACCCGAGTCATCCAAGAACGGCTGACCATTCTGCGCCTTGCACAACCTGAACACCCACAACACCAGCGACTATCAAGAGCTCAGAGCCATACGGGAAGGACGCTACGGTCGATGCCCCGAGCGCAACGACCGGGGCCACGGCCACGGAGGAGGACGCGAGGCGGACGCTGGGACGACCGTGGCCCGCGCTAGGAGTGGCGCGACCGGCCTCGTGAGGACCTCTGGCATGACCAACCTCACGAGGGCGCCTGGAGGGATCCGCCTCGTGAGGATCGCCCCCAGGGCAACGCCGGTCTTCCCCTGCTGCCGCCACCAAGAAGGAACGACGACCAACATCAGGAAGAGAGGGCTGGGGGCTTCCAGGAGCCGCGTGCGATCGCCTGCATCTTGAGCGGTGCCCAGGCCCCAGCCTCTCAGCGCATCTTCAAATAGTTCGCTCGTGAGGTGAACGCGGTGCTCCCCAAGCTCGAGGCCACGCGCCCGCTCAGGTGGTCCCAATGTGCCATCACCTTCAACTCGGTAGATCAGCTCAAGTGCGCAGCCACCGCTGGCGCCCTCCCTATGCTATGCTCCCCAGTCATCAGCAATATGCAAGTCACCAAGACTCTCATCGACGGTGGCACATGGCTCAACGTCCTGTCCATCGACACGTTCAACAACCTCCAAGTGCCAGATGAGCAGCTCCAGCCAACCAAGCCTTTCTCAGGAGTGACCGACGGTTCCACCACACCGATAGGGCAGGTCCGCCTGCCTGTCACCTTCGGGGAGCGCAAGAACTATCACACCGAGCTCATCGACTTCAACGTCGCGCACATCCGCCTGCCGTACAATGCCATCCTCGGGTATCCAGCCCTGGCCAAGTTCATGGCAGTCACTCATCACAGCTACAACGTTCTCAAGATGCCAGGAAGCGGAGGAATCATCACGGTCCCGTGTCAAGAGAGGGATGCGGTGTGCTCCCATGAGCGCGCCTTTCAAGCCGCAGCAATCGACGACCCCGACAGCAGAAGTGAAGGCCCTCCAGAGACCATCCCCAAGAAGAAGCTGTCGCGCCGCGCAGGACCCCAAGAGGATGGCGTCGCGGCAGGAGCCTCATCAGGACCAGCGCCCGCTCCAGGGGCGCCTCCCTCCACCGCATAGGAAAGCATGCCTGGCGCCCTCCTCAGGCAGGGCTTGGGGGCTCTCTTCTGGAGAGCCTCAGACCTTGCCAACCTCACGAGGAAGGCGCTTGGGCACCACTTGGAAGCATGCCTCACGGCACACTTTCCTCATGAGAGCACAGGGCAAGGAGTGCCCACCACCCAGGAGTTCATCACCAAGACCACCCAGGAACTGCAAGAAGCAAGAGCCATGCGCGGCCACAACCGCTCACAAGGCGCAGCTCCCCATCCAGGCGAGGATGCCGGGCTGCGTGTCTGCATCGATGTCCCAGGGCTCAACAGGGCAGAATCTCAGGAGCGCTTCTCGCCATCGCGTGTGGGCCGCTGTGAGGGCCCACCACACAGCTACGTTCGCATGCCCTTCGGCTTGCCGAGCGTGGCGTCAGCCTATCAGCACAACATGCAGCAAGTCCTGGTGGCTCAGGAGGCCAGGTTCCACGCCGTCCTGGAGGAGATGGAGATGGTCTTCAGGGAACCTCCTAAACCCCCAGAGCCTCCTGAGGCTCAGGGTCCCGGTGGCTCATGAGGAGCCATTCCTTCAACGCTGCTTCATTTGCACCAACTCTACCGTCTACTGAAACGGTGACATCTTCCAAGTTCGTTTAAGCTGGGAGCGCCCCTCGGGCTGCATTATTCCCAGGCCACATGGGTCCGTCCCTGTGGCATGTATCCCTTTTGCTTAAGTCTTTAACTTACCTTGCTGGGGGCGCCCCTCGGGCTACATCATCCCTAAGCCGCTCAGGCCAGACCTGGTGGCGTGTATCTTCCTGCATTTATCCAAGTTGATCTGCTCTTCATGCTTAACCTGCCAACGGCTATTGCCTGCTCGATCATCGCCTCCCCCGGGGCCTTCACACAGGCACGGCGCTGGTGCATGGGTCCGTCCCTGCCACGCCGACAAATCTGAATGGTCGAGCTTTGGCTCTCGGCACGCGCCACGCATGTCACCTCACCAGGCCCTCAGTGCCTTCACCTCACCCAGAGCAACCAGCGGCAGGCTAACAGCTGTAACGGCAAACCATGTTTCTTCTTGTGCCTGCTCACAGGGATCCTGAGGGAAGGATAGCAGGCAGCACCGCGAGTCTCTTTTTCTCTCATGCAATTCGCTTGCGCGTTAAAAGGGGGGCTCCTGAGCATCGCGACTCAGGAGCTCTTACTGGCTCGCCAGCCCTCACCCCCTGGCCTTGACCACGGCATTGCGACCTGGCATACCAGCAGCGGCTGAGCTCGCTCGAGGGTCGGGACCTGAGGACGTAGAGCACTAAGGAGAGCATGAGGGGAGGGGAACTCGTATGGGCCGACCTGGCTATGCCGCGCGAGTTGGCGCGTAGCCCTAGCGCAACATCAGGAATCACCGTGAAGTCAGCAAGATAAGTTTCGCCCTAGGATCGGCTAAATATCTGGGCCTAATGGTCATTCGCGCCATGCCGCAGCCCCGTTGCGGCCAAGTCATTTTCCTTTATTGCCTTACCATGGCTGCTTGAGCGCTAAGGGGGACCTCCTGAGCATCACGCCTCAGGGGCTCTTACTGGACCTCGAGACGCACACCTCCTGGCCTTGACCACGGCACGTGACCTGGCATACCAGCGATGGCTGTAGCCTACCTGGGGACCGGGACCTGTCAACATAGAGCAACAAGCCATCGCGAGGAAAGAAAGGGGGGACCAAGCCTTAACGGGACATGCGCTCACCAAGTTTTCATAACAAGGAAGATAAGCACCAAAGAAATTATAGACCCTTACATGCCCCCACGGGGTGATTCATGATTCTTCGTAGGAAACAAAAGCTGATACTAAGGGGAATCCTGTCGACACCCTTCCGTGGCAGACGCCATCATCAGCAATGGGCCACGGGAGGCCGGTGCCAACCCCATCCAGATCAGCGGTAGCGACGGTCGGACGCTGTATCCCTGCTCCGAGCACGGCGAGAGCTCGGGGGCACATAGCTGTCGTAGCTCGTCTTAGGAGTCTCGTAAAGCTCAGGAGATCTGCCGGACTCCCAAGGGCTACTACTGTTGGAGTAGCTGCGGGCGGAGCGCGCGTCGGTCTGGCGCTCCTCCCCAAGGCAGCACTCCAGGCGGCGGCCCTCGGTGTCGAAGACCTTGAAGAAGAGCCTGGAGGCGTCGTCGTACTCGAAGTGGATCGCGAGGGCTCCCCTCGCACGGCAGACCCGCGCGATCTCGCCCCAGCCGCGAGTCATGAAGATCTTGCTGGTGGGGACCGCTTCGATCTTCGCTCCCGTCGCCGGAGCGCTGCAGTCGGCGTGCTGCAGCCAGAGCTCGAGAGGCCCCCTCGGTGGCATCACGTCGGAGAAGAACCGCGGGAAGCGGATCCAGGAGCTTGGAGGCATCAGCGCCCACAGCACCAACTCGCACGACGAGTCCGCGGCATGGACCCCAGGGGCCACGGCATGGACCCCAGGGGCCACGGCACGTGTCACCGTGGCGCGGCGGCCCCGGATGCGGCGCGGGCGGCGCTGCGCATCGCTCCAACATCCCGAGCCCTCGGCTCGGGCGTACAAGGATAGGGGGTACCCCGGAGGAGGCCGCTCGCACCAAGGCCTCGTCACCACCTGCATCGCCGCTTCATCACGGTGATGGATCGACCTCTTCTTCGGTGGAAGTGGTTCCGGATCATCGCGGGGAGCTTTTCCTTTCTCTTCGGCGGAAAACCTTCTGATGGGCGCCATTGTTGTCAGCAGCAGAGCAAGGAGGAAGGAGCGAGCAAGCAAGGAAGAGATGGGTAACGGGGGCTCCGCCCCTCCCCATTTATAGCAAGAGAAGGCCAACCGGCGTCTCCCACGATCGCAGGTAATGATGGTTTTCCTTGCATGTCGCAGGGACTTGTCAAGTCGTGCAGTTGCCGATGCAGCGTGGGGAAGCGGAGACGCCCACGCCCAATCAACCGCCACACGTCAACCGAGGCCGCAGGCCTTTTGGGGCCCGCGGTGCTCCAAACTTGACCCTTGGCTTTCGCCGCGAAGCCAAGCCCGAGCAAGCCTTGGGCCCGGGGGCTACTGTCGGTGTTCTGGGAATGGGTGTTCCCAGACTTGCCTGCCCGCGGCCCACAGCATGGCCAAGCAGTAGGTCGTACGGCCCATCTTCGTCAACAAGGCACCCAAGACCCTCGCGAGGGTCCAAGCCTCGGGAGGCGGACGACGCAAGACCTCCTCTGGAGTGGCCTAGCCAGGCAGGCTCACGACGAGCGGAGATATCAAGGCGAGGCAAACCTCACGAGGCTTCCGTGACGCGAGCCATGACGAACGATACCAGGCGGGTGCCAGGCGGGCTCCAGTGCGCGCAGCGTCCCTATTTCCTCTTTGGTGCAAAGGAGGCCAGCGCAGGCGAAGAGTACTGAGGCATCATGCAAAGGTTGCCATATTGGTGCAATGAGACCAAGAACAGGAGGACAGCAAGGCGGAGGTCATTGTGGAGCCCAAGATGGCGTCACCCCAGAGCTTTTCGCAGGCGAAGACCGCTTTTGTCAGGATAGCTTGTACTGGCTGTCCCCCTTCAAATTTGCCTGCTGTTGTTGGCTCCCTTCCCGCTCGATATTTGGGAAGAGGACCAGGGCGTCTATAAATAGGACTAGCCACCACAGTAGGAGGCAACGGATCTCGAACGGGTTCAGATCATCCTCAACTACACAAGCACAAGAACACCTCAACCTCAGGAGTCTGTTCTTTCCTTGCACTGTTCATCATCAGCCCAAGAGGCAATCCACCACCACCACACTGGATTAGGGTATTACACTGATGACCCACAAGTATAGGGGATCTATCGTAGTCCTTTCGATAAGTAAGAGTGTCGAACCCAACGAGGAGCAGAAGGAAATGATAAGCGGTTTTCAGCAAGGTATTCTCTGCAAGTACTGAAATAAGCGGTAACAGATAGTTTTGTGATAGGGTAAATTGTAACGACCAACAAGTAACAAGAGTAAATAAAGTGCAGCAAGGTGGCCCAATCCTTTTTGTAGCAAAGGACAAGCCTGGACAAACTCTTATAATAGGAAAAGCACTCCTGAGGACACATGGGAATATCGTCAAGCTAGTTTTCATCACGTTCATATGATTCGCGTTCGGTACTTTGATAATTTGATATGTGGGTGGACCGGTGCTTGGGTGCTGTTCTTACTTGAACAAGCATCCCGCTTATGATTAACCTCTATTGCAAGCATCCGCAACTACAACAAAAGTATTAAGGTAAACCTAACCATAGCATGAAACATATGGATCCAAATCAGCCCTTATGAAACAGCGCATAAACTAGGGTTTAAGCTTCATCACTCTAGCAACCCATCATCTACTTATTACTTCCCAATGCCTTCCTCTAGGCCTAAATAATGGTGAAGTGTTATGTAGTCGACGTTCACATAACACCACTAGAGGCTCGACAACATACATCTCATCAAAATATCGAGCGAATACCAAATTCACATGACTACTAATAACAAGACTTCTCCGTGTCCTCAGGAACAAACGTAACTACTCACAAAGCATATTCATGTTCATAATCAGAGGGGTAATAATATGCATAAAGGATATGAACATATGATCTTCCACCAAATAAACTAACTAGCATCAACTACAAGGAGTAATCAACACTACTAGCACCAATCCCGGACTTGGAGACAAGAATTGGATACAAGAGATGAACTAGGGTTTAGAGATTAGATGGTGCTGGTGAAGATGTTGATGGAGATTGCCCTCTCCCGATGAGAGGAGCATTGGTGATGATGATGGCGATGATTTCCCCCTCCCGGAGGGAAGTGTCCCCGGCAGAACAGCTCCGCCGAAGCCCTAGATTGGTTCCGCCAAGGTTCCGCCTCGTGGCGGCAGAGTCTCGTCCCGAAAGGTTGCTTATGATTTTTGTCTCATCAAAAGAGCTCATATAGGAGAAGATGGGCATCGGAGAGCCACCAGGGGGCCCACGAGGTAGGGGGGCGCGGGCGCCCCCACCTCGTGAGCAGGGTGTGGCCCCTGGCCTTCATCTTTGGCGACGATTTTTCTTTATTTATTTTAAGATATTCCGTGGAGTTTCAGGACTTTTGGAGTTGCAGAATAGGCCTCAATATTTGCTCCTTTTGCAGCCGAATTCCAGTGCGGCATTCCCCTCTTCATGTAAACCTTGTAAAATAAGAGAAAATAGCCATAAGTATTGTGACATAACGTGAAATAACAGCCCATAATGTGATAAATATCGATATAAAAGCATGATGCAAAATGGACGTATCAACTCCCCCAAGCTTAGACCTCGCTTGTCCTCAAGCGAAAAGCCGATAACAATAAATATGTCCTCATGTTTAGAGGTAGAGGCGTCGATAAAAATAAAATACGGACATGAAGGCATCATGATTATTCTTATAACAGCAACATATATAGATTTTGTCATATGATTACTTATGTTCAAGTGATGATCTTTTCACAATGCAAAAGTATGAATCAGAAACTTTATTGGGCACCAGCAAAGTATAACCTCAGTCATTGAAGCAATTGCAATTTATCATAACATCGGAAAGAGTCTATGTCAGAGCTTAAAAGCAAGTCCACATACTCAACTATCACTTAGTCCTTCATAATTGCTAGCACTCACGCAATACTTGTGGTTACGGAGTTTTAATCGGACACAGAGAAAGATAGGGGCTTATAGTTTTGCCCCACAACCTTTTACCTCAAGGGTAATGTCAACAATAATAATTCATGCTCCCCTACATCCAATTAGATATGTATATCATGTTCTTTCCAACATGCTGGGCTTGCCAAAGGATCAAATGAAAAAGGAAAGGTGAAGATCACTGTGACTCTTGCATAAGGTAGAAGATAATAATAAAAGATAGGCCCTTCGTAGAGGGAAGCAGAGGTTGCCATGCGCTTTTATGGTTGGATGCACATAATCTTAATGCAAAAGAACGTCATTTTATATTGCCCCTTGTATGTGGAACTTTATTATGCAGTCCGTCGCTTTTATTACTTCCACAACAAGTTCGTACAAAGCTTATTTCTCTGCACTAATAAGTCATGCATATTTAGAGAGCAATTTTTATTGCTTGCACCGATGACAACTTACTCGAAGGATCTTACTCAATCCATAGGTAGATATGGTGGACTCTCATGGCTAAACTGGTTTAAGGGTATTTGGAAGCACAAGTAGTATCTCTACTTGGTGCTGAGAATTTAGCTAGCATGAGGGGAAAAGCAAGCTCAACATGTTAGAGGATCCATGACAACATACTTTATCTCAGATACAAGAAAACATAACTCATTATGTTGTCTTCCTTGTCCAACATCAACTCTTTAGCATGTCATATTTTAATGAGTGCTCCCAATCATAAAAGATGTCAATGATAATATATCTATATGTGAAACCTCTCTCCTTATTACTTCCTATTAATTGCAACGATGACCAAAGCTATATTTGCCAACTCCCAACAACTTTTAATCATCATACTCTTTCTATGTGAAGTCATTACTCTCAATAAGATCAATATGAACTCTTTGTTTCTTTTTATTCTTTTCTTTATTCACCCAAGATCATGGCAAAGTAATCAAGCCCTTGACTCAACACTAATCTTTATTATATATATAGCTCACGGACTCGATTACATAGAGGGATCATAAAGCAAACTTCAAAACTAGATTATGCCATGACTTTATTCTACTAAATCAATATACTACTAATAGGATCGAACTAAGAAAAACGGTAAAGATAGGAGTTGTGATGGAGATACGATACCGGGGCACCTCCCCCAAGCTTGGCAGTTGCCAAGGGGAGTGCCCATACCCATGTGATTATGTCTCCTTTGTTGTTGGTGAAGAAGGTGGAGTTGTTGTCGATGATGCAGGCTTGCCCTTCTCTTTCTCCAACTTGCGTCTGAGGGTGAAATTATCAATCCTCAACTCATCATTCTCGATCCCAAGCTTTATTATCCTTTTGCATAATGCCTCTTTGCTTTCTTGCTTGAAGCGAGGGGGAACTCGTTCATCTTCGTCTTCCTCATCAGGGTACCATATATATGGATAGGTATCCTTGAATATGTTTTTATCTAAAGGCCGGTAAGAAACTGGGCAATCCTCCTCTGAATCTTGAGACGACATGTTGATCTAACCTGCAGTAGGACAGTTTGAAACAAAAACAGAGGATATTTGCGTGATACGGGAGTCAAAACCTTCGGGAGAATATATAATGAATTTTTACCGACCAAAACACGTATCGTGCAAGAAAACGGAGTCCGGAGGGCACACGAGGTGCTCACGAGGTAGGGGGGCGCGCCCTCCACCCTCGTGAAGGCCTCGTGTCCTTCCCGGACTGCCACTTATTTTTCTATTTTTCTAAATATTCCAAAACTGAGAAATATAGCCTTAAAAATTGTTTTGGAGTCGGTTTACTTACCGTACCACATACCTATTCCTTTTGAGTGCGAAATGGTGCGGAAAGTGTCCTTATGTATTCCTCCGGGTTACGGTTTCAATAATATTGTTTTCAACATTTATAGGATTACCGAGATATAATGTTTGATTCTTTGACCGTTCACCACCTTGGATTTGTGCTGCTGAAGTTGTTGATTTTATGGCACGGAACGATAGACCTCCTCGATAACGTAGGTACCTTCCCATTTAGAGAGAAGTTTTCCTGCAAAAATCTTAAACGAGAGTTGTATAGCAATACATAATCACCTACATTAAACTCACGCTTTTGTATCCTTTTGTCATGCCATCTTTTAACTTTTCTTTAAACAACTTGGCATTTTCATAAGCTTGGGTTCTCCATTCATCAAGTGAGCTAATATCAAATAACCTCTTCTCACCGGCAAGTTTGAAATCATAGTTGAGCTCTTTAATAGCCCAATATGCCTTGTGTTCTAGTTCGAGAGGTAAGTGACATGCTTTTCCATAAACCATTTTATACAGAGACATACCCATAGGATTCTTATATGCAGTTCTATAGGCCCATAATGCATCATCAAGTTTCTTGGACCAATTCTTTCTAGACCTATTGACAGTCTTTTGCAAAATTAATTTGAGCTCTCTATTACTCAATTCTACTTGACCACTAGACTGTGGGTGATAAGGAGATGCAATTCTATGATTAAGTCATATTTAGCAAGCATTTTACGGAAAGCACCATGAATAAAGTGTGAACCACCATCAGTCATTAAATATCTAGGGACTCCAAACCTCGGAAAAATAACTTCCTTAAGCATTTTAATAGAAGTGTTATGATCAGCACTACTAGTTGGAATAGCTTCTACCCACTTAGTAACGTAATCAACAACAACTAAAATATGTGTATATCCATTAGAGGCAGGAAAATGTCCCATATAATCAAAGCCCCAAACATCAAATGGTTCAATAACAAGTGAATAATTCATAGGCATTTCTTGATGTCTACTAATGTTACCAATTCTTTGACATTCATCACAAGACAAAACAAACTTACGGGCATCCTTGAAGAGAGTAGGCCAATAAAAACCAGATTGCAATACCTTGTGTGCAGTTCTGTCTCCAGCGTGGTGTCCTCCATAAGTTTCAGAGTGACACTTGCGTAGGATCTGTTCCTGTTCATGCTCAGGTACACAACGTCTAACAATACCATCTACTCCTTCTTTATAAAGATGTGGATCATCCCAAAAGTAATGTCTCAAATCATAAAAGAAATTTTTCTTTTGTTGGTATGTGAAGCTAGGTGGTATAAATTTAGCAACAATATAATTAGCATAATCAGCATACCATGGAGTGCTACGAGAAGTGCTTATGACATTTAATTGTTCATCAGGAAAGCTATCATCAATAGGTAGTGGGTCATCAAGAACATTCTCTAACCTAGATAAGTTGTCTGCAACGGGGTTCTCAGCTCCTTTTCTATCAACAATATGCAAATCAAATTCTTGCAGCAAGAGAACCCATCTGATAAGTCTAGGTTTAGCATCTTTCTTTTCCATAAGATATTTAATAGCGGCATGATCAGTGTGAATAGTTACTTTAGAATCAACAATATAGGGTCTGAATTTATCACAAGCAAATACAACTGCTAAAAGTTCCTTTTCGGTAGTAGCATAATTTCTTTGAGCATTGTCTAGAGTCTTACTAGCATAATGGATAACATTTAACTTATCGACTCTTTGAGCACCTACAGCATAATCACTAGCATCACACATAATTTCAAAGGGTAAATTCCAATCAGGTGGCTGAACAACAGGTGCAGAGACTAATGCTTTCTTAAGTATTTCAAATGCTTCTACACAATCATCATCAAAGACAAATGGTACATCTTTTTGTAATAAATTAGTCAGAGGCCGAGAAATTTTTGAGAAGTCCTTAATGAACCTCCTATAAAACCCGACGTGACCAAGGAAACTTCTGATACCTTTGATGTCCTTGGGACATGGCATCTTTTCAATAGCATCAACCTTGGCTTTATCAACTTCAATACCTCTTTCAGAAACTTTGTGCCCCAAGACAATACCTTCATTAACCATAAAGTGGCACTTCTCAATTCAAGACAAGATTAGTTTCTTCACATCTCTGCAAAACTCTATCAAGATTGCTCAAGCAATCATCAAAAGAGGATCCATAGACGGAAAAGTCGTCCATGAAAACCTCACAAATATTTTCACAAAAATCAGAGAATATAGCCATCATGCATCTTTGAAAGGTAGCAGGTGCATTACATAAATCAAAAGGCATACGTCTATAAGCAAAAGTACCAAAAGGGCATGTAAAAGTAGTCTTTGATTGATCTTTAACCGACACACATATTTGAGAGAAACCAGAATAACCATCTAGAAAGCAATAATGTGTATGTTTGCATAATATTTCTAACATTTGATCAATAAAAGGTAAGGGGTAATGATCTTTCTTAGTGGCTTTATTTAATTTGCGGAAATCAATTACCATCCTATAACCTGTGATAATTCTTTGCGGAATCAATTCGTCTTTATCATTAGGGACAACAGTAATACCTCCCTTCTTAGGGACACAATGGGCATGACTTACCCACTGGCTATCAGCAACGGGATAAATTATACCTGCCTCCAGAAGCTTGAGTATTTCTTTCCTTACCACTTCTTTCATTTTAGGATTCAAACGTCGTTGAGGATCACGAACTGGTTTGGCATCCGCTTCCAAATTTATTTTATGTTGACATAGAGTTGGACTAATGCCCTTAAGATCATCAAGAGTATATCCAATAGCGCACGGTGCTTTTTCGAGTTTTCAATAATCTTTCTTCTTCATGCTCTGAAGGATTAGCACTAATAATAACAGGATATATTTTCTTTTCATCAAGATAAGCATATTTAAGATTATCAGGCAACGGTTTAAGCTCAAACACAGGATCACCCTTGGGTGGAGGAGGATACCCTAGGATTTCAACAGGCAAATTATGTTGCAGAATAGGTTCCTGTTTAAAGAATACTTCATCTATTTTCCTTCTTTCATTCATGAACATCTCATTTTCATGGTCTAGCAAATAGTGTTCTAAAGGATCACTAGGAGGTACGGCAATAGAAGCAAGACCAATAATTTCATCCTTACTAGGAAATTCTTCCTCACGATGTTGTTTACTAAATTTAGAGAAATTAAACTCATGAACCATATCATCCAAGCCAATAGTAACAACATTCTTTTTGCAGTCTATCTTAGCATTAACAGTATTCAAGAAGGGTCTACCAAAAATAATGGGACAAAAGCTATCTTGTGGAGAACCAAGAACAAGAAAATCAGCAGGATATTTAGTTTTCGCACACAAGACTTCAACATCCCTAACAATTCCCACTGGTGAAATAGTATCTCTATTGGCAAGCTTAATTGTGACATCAATATCTTCTATCTCAGCGGGTGCAATTTCATGCTTAATTTCTTCATACAAGGTAATAGGTATAACACTAGCACTAGCACCCATATCACATAAGCCATGATAACAATGATCTCATATTTTAACAGAAATAACAGGCACGCCTACCACAGGTCTATGTTTATCTTTAGCACACGGTTTAGCAATTCTAGCGGTTTCACCACAGAATTGAATAACATGCCCATCAATATTATCAGACAAGAGATCTTTAACAATAGAAATATTAGGTTCTACTTTAACTTGCTCAGGAGGTGTATAAGTTCTAATATTGCTTTTACGAACAACAGTTGAAGCTTTAGCATGATCCTTTACTCTAACAGGGAAAGGTGGTTTCTCAACATAAGAGGTGGGAACAATAGGATCATTATAAGTGATAGTCTTTTCTTCAACTTTAATAGGTGCAGCTACTTTTACTTCTATGGGAGGATGATATTTAAACCACTTCTCCTTAGGGAGATCAACATAAGTAGCAAAAGATTCACAGAAAGAAGCTACTATCTCAGAGTCAAGTCCATATTTAGTGCTAAACTTACGGAAAATATCGGTATCCATAAAAGATTTAACACAATCAAACTTAGGTGTCATACCGACTCCTTACCTTCGTCGAGGTCCCAATCTTGAGTTGCGTTTAATTCTATCCAATAAATTCCATCTGAATTCAATAGTATTCATCATAAAAGAGCCAGACAAGAAGTATCGAGCATGATGCGATTGTTATCGAAATCAAGCATAAAATTTGAAGAATTGTCACTTTTGAGAGCTCATGATTGGGGCATGAATATAACATTGATTTGAGCCTCCCCAAGCTTGAGCGATGCTTTCTCCTTCATGAGGCCAAAATTATATATATAATTGCGATCACGATGAACAAGATGCATAGGGTAATACTTTTGATGAAATTCCAATTTCAATCTTTTATAGTTCCATGATCTCGTATCATCTCATAGCCTATACCATGTCAATCGTCTTCCTTCAAAGATAAAGGAAGACCTTCTTCTTAACAACATCATCGGGTATACTGCAAGCTTAAATAATCCACGAACTTCATCCACATAGAGTAGATGTTCATCGGGATGCTTTGTTCCATCTCTGTAAAAGTATTAGCTAGCAGTTTTCCATCATACCGAAGGAACTTCAAAAGGAGTTTCATTTTCAATAGGTTCAGTAGGTTGAGGAGCAACTCTTTGCTCTCTTGGACGGGTGAAGATACCCGAACAAGCCCCTCGAGAATTACTTTCCATAGTAACAAGTGATGAGAAAATTTCAGCACACTATATAAAATTTTCCTTACCAAAGGCGCTACACTCCTCGGCAACGGCGCCAGAAAAGAGTCTTGATGACCCACAAGTATGGGGGATCTATCGTAGTCCTTTCGATAAGTAAGAGTGTCGAACCCAACGAGGAGCAGAAGGAAATGATAAGCGGTTTTCAACAAGGTATTCTCTGCAAGTACTGAAATAAGCGGTAACAGATAGTTTTGTGATAGGGTAATTGTAACGAGCAACAAGTAACAAGAGTAAATAAAGTGCAGCTAGGTGGCCCAATCCTTTTTGTAGCAAAGGACAAGCCTGGACAAACTCTTATAATAGGAAAAGCGCTCCCGAGGACACATGGGAATATCGTCAAGCTAGTTTTCATCACGTTCATATGATTCGCGTTCGGTACTTTGATAATTTGATATGTGGGTGGACCGGTGCTTGGGTGCTGTTCTTACTTGAACAAGCATCCCACTTATGATTAACCTCTATTGCAAGCATCCGCAACTACAACAAAAGTATTAAGGTAAACCTAACCATATCATGAAACATATGGATCCAAATCAGCCCTTACGAAGCAACGCATAAACTAGGGTTTAAGCTTCTATCACTCTAGCAACCCATCATCTACTTATTACTTCCCAATGCCTTCCTCTAGGCCCAAATAATGGTGAAGTGTTATGTAGTCGACGTTCACATAACACCACTAGAGGCTCGACAACATGCATCTCATCAAAATATCGAACGAATACCAAATTCACATGACTACTAATAACAAGACTTCTCCCGTGTCCTCAGGAACAAACGTAACTACTCACAAAGCATATTCATGTTCATAATCAGAGGGGTAATAATATGCATAAAGGATCTGAACATATGATCTTCCACCTAATAAACCAACTAGCATCAACTACAAGGAGTAATCAACACTACTAGCAACCTACTAGCACCAATCCCGGACTTGGAGACAAGAATTGGATACAAGAGATGAACTAGGGTTTAGAGATGAGATGGTGCTGGTGAAGATGTTGATGGAGATTGCCCTCTCCTGATAAGAGGAGCGTTGGTGATGATGATGACTATGATTTCCCCCGGAGGGAAGTGTCCCCGGCAGAACAGCTCCGGAGCCCTAGATTAGTTCCGCCAAGGTTCCGCCTCGTGGCGTGAGTCTCGTCGAAAGGTTGCTTATTATTTTTCTCATCGAAAGAGCTCATATAGGAGAAGATGGGCATCGGAGAGCCACCAGGGGCCCACGAGGTGAGGGCGCGCCGGGGGCGCCCACCCTGTGAGCGGTGTGGGGCCCTGGCCTTCATCTTTAGCGATGATTTTTCTTTATTTATTTTAAGATATTCCATGGAGTTTCAGGACTTTTGGAGTTGCACAGAATATGCCTCCAATATTTGCTTCTTTTCCAGCCAGAATTCCAGCCGCCGGCATTCCCCCTCTTCATGGTAAACCTTGTAAAATAATAGAAAATAGCCATAATTATTGTGACATATCGTGAAATGACAGCCCATAATGCGATAAATATCGATATAAAAGCATGATGCAAAATGGACGTATCATACACCACAACGGTGGGCCCGAACCAGTATAAACCTCGTGTCTTTCTGTGTTGCGAGTTCGTCGAGTTCGTCCGCGAGATCTTAGCGAGCTAGAGCGTAGATCGGTAGGAGGGAGAGACTTCACGCGCACCCCAGAGTTCGAACCTTAAGGGTTTGCCGGAACCCCACATCCGACTCGCGCTAATCACAGCGGCGGGATGAACATCGAGGATGTTGTATTGCACCCGGCTGAACCTCTAGATGTACTTGCGCAGGGTTTCCCCTTCCTTCTGGGGAATGATATGCAAATCACTGGCCTGGCCATGGCTTGGTGGCCCCCGGTGAAGGAACCAATGAACTCATGGCACAAATCTGACCAAGAAGAAATGGAATCCGCCGGCAAGTGCATCAACCAAGACATGACCTTGGGCTTCAGTGCCAACGGGAAGTAATTGGCAAGCACCTTGTCGTTGCGAGCTCTGGCAGCTTGCATCGCGATGGTGTAGATGCTGAGGAACTCTGACGGATGGGTCTTGCCGTTGTACTTCTCGTCGACGTCGGGCTTGAACATGCGGTGGGACGGCCACTGGAACTGCCGCAGCTCACGGGTAAAGGCTGGGCAACCCACCTCATACGGTAGGCCGCCGGAGCCCCCCGATGCTGGGTGGTCCATAGCGGGTCCCGGCCGCTTATCCGGCTGGTGGCATGTATCGCGCCGGCGCTCGATGGTGGTTCGAGCATCTTTGTGGGCTCTTTTCCGAAGAACTTGGCACTTGTCACGGTGGGTCTGTGGGTCGGACGATGCAATGGAAATGTTACCACAAGCATCATCGCGACGGACCAACACCCGCGGTGGCTAGCATGGAGGAGGAGAGTGCACCATGGCCGCAGCAGCCCCGGCCCTCCACCGCTGGCATGCGGTGGTTCGACGAAGCGTCGGCCCGAGGGCCCCGCTGGTCGCGGATCATCTTCATTGGCGACGGTGACGAGGCTCCGGATGGTGGCTCTCCACTCGTCGAGCTTCTCCGCAGCAGGAGGGAAGTCGAGGAGCAGCTGCGCAGCATCAAAGCTTCTGCTGGCGTGGGTGGTGGCGGCGACTGCGTGGACCGTGGCGCGCTTCGACTTCTAACCACGTTAGAAGGAGCTCTATCACGGCCCAGCGGCTGCATGCCATTTTCAGAAGCACTTCGGCGAGCATGCTGGACTCCTTCGTCCCGCAGGTGATGCACATGACTCTTCGCACGGCGGCGTCCGGGATCTCCAGCGTGGTGGCACTTCTCGTCGCGCGCACCCTGGGAAGAGCGCGTTGTGGGCGCCGGCGTAGGCATCTTGGAGGTTGCTGCTCCGCCCGTGGGTGGCACAACGACACTCCTGGAGGGCCCCGCACAGCCCGCGGGGTGCCTAGCCCCGTCTTTGGATTTGGCGATGCATGGCCCGTAAATGCGGCGCCTGAACGATGCCGCTTCGCCCGAGCTCGACTGCCCGAGCGATCTTTGGTGCTCGCGGGCCGCGGCTCGGGTTCTGTCCACGATCGGCTCGCTGCTCGTCCGCACTGGCACGGGTAGTTCGGCTCCCGACGAGCCGATCGTCGTGATCGTCTTCTTCTTGGGAGCCATGGTGATGAAGAATCGCTAGGCTAACTGCTATATCGGATTCTCACGACTGCGCCCCCCTACCTGGCGCGCCAAATATGTCAGTGGAAACGATACCTAGGGGATCACTGGAATCCCTTCTACGGTTGGCGGGCGCGGGGTTGCGAGAATAGCATATCTAACAAGAAGCACACGGGTCGTTTACCCAGGTTCGGGCCGCGAGGATGCGTAATACCCTAGTCCTGCTTTGGTGGATGTATTGAGTGTTCTTGTGCTAGCTATGGGGTGTAACTTGCCCAAAAGAGCCGAATCCCTCTCCAGTATGCCATGGGCCTCCTTTTATAGTCGAAAGGGGCTGCCACAGTGGCACACAGGAGGTGGAAAGGTCTACAGTGCTGCGAGCTTATCGCCCATATTACAGGACAAGACGCATTTAATGCATCGCTTAAGTGTCCCCTAGCTTTATCGGGGACGGGAACGAGGCCCGTCCCGTTCGTCGCCGCCTCGCCTTGCTTCGACACGCGCCCAGGCCAGCGATGCATGTGGCGCCATGTAGGCAGGCAGGCAGCTGAGGTGGCGCGGCGGTAGGGTTTGTAACATCCCAAATTTTCAATTTGGCATGTTATACATAGGTCATCCATGCATATCATATTTTATTGCATATTCATTTGCTATCCTCGAAAATCCTAAGCAACTCAAGGACCCTCGGAGAGAGTTGGGGATTTTTCGATTTTCATATTTGAATTTTTACCTATCAATGAAAGTCGAGGATATTGGATTTTAATTATTTTTCTCTCGGAAAAATATTTCAAGTTTAAAATAAAAGAGGGAGATAATATGACTTCTCCAAAATAACTGAAATAACGGAGGAAAAATGTTAAAATCATTTTGGGATTTTATTTTACTTATTTGGAATTTTATTTGCCCTAGGAAAAAATTGCGCTTTAAAAATTGCATTTTAGGGGCCAAGAAAAGTTCATCCAGTTCTAAATATTTTATTTAGGCGGAAAAAAACTTATTTTGGAATTTTAGATTTTATTTATTTTTCTAGGAATTTTTCTTGGTGGAATGATTTAAAAAAAGCAAGCGGACCAGCTCATTGGGCCAAAGGCCCGGCCGAGCCAGCCCGGCTCAGCGTCGCCGCCGCCTCCTCCAGCGCCGGCGTGCGAGGCACGGACGCCGAGGAGTCGAGAGAGACTCCACCACTGGACCCCTTCCCAAATCGCCGCCGCCCGCCCCTATAAATGCCGCCCGCCTCCGCCACCACCACCCGACCCCCCCAGCCGAGCCCGAGGAGCCGAGCCGCGGAGCCCAGCGTCGTCGCCGCCGCCCCTCCCAGCGCCGTCGCCGCCTCCCGAGTCGCCGCCGCCCTCGCCGACCCGCCCACCCGGACCCGCGGAGCCGCCCGCTTCGCGAGACGCGCCCGCCGAGGTACCCGACCCGCCGGTTTTTAAGACCCTTCGGTTTTTTTTATATAAAACCCTAGATCGTTTTTTTTCAGATCGGTTTATTTTCCTCGGTTTATTTATTTAACGAACGTCCGTTCGTCAGTTCGTTTTAACGAACATGTTCACTGTTTAGGTTCTGTTAACGAACGTTTGTTCGTTTAAACGTTCGTCATTTTTCTTTTATTCGATTTATTCCGCGGTTATTCCGATCGCGATTTCAGATCCAATTTTCAAACCTGTTTATCTTTTCGCTCATTTATCGAATCAGGCGATTCAAGCGCTGGAGTTTAAATGATCGAAACCCTCTTTCCGAATAATCAACTTAAACCAGTTTTTGTCTCTGTAAAATTTGACTCTAGATCAGATTAGTGAACGGACCTTGTTTCTCTCGCCGTTTGAGTTTCGTTGTTCCGTTTGGTTTGATTCTTTTTGCAAACCGGAGTTCTTAAGTTGAACTCTCCGGTCAACCTCTTTCAGTTGAAGTTTCGTTTGTGCATCTTTGTTTGTTGCTTATGTATGTATTGTTTGCTTGCGATAGAATTCCCGGAGTGCGAAGCGTGTTACTACGAGTCTCTAGGATTTACGGATCGTCAGCAAGGCAAGTAACACTTGATCATATCTTTTCATACCCAGTTTTTACGCATTAGTTTCAACCTTCAAACATTGCATGATTTGGATGTCATTAATTTGTGGGTTGGGAAGTAGATGATGAGGTAGGAACCTATTGCCCTGTTACTATCAAACCCTTGGGAGTTACTTCTACGTTATGCTTATATTGCCATGCTATGCTCGTAGACGTGGATTGGGTTTGAGAGATATTCACGACAGATGTGAGATTGTTAATTAATGGTTTACTTAAGGTGGCAACTTAAATACACATCTGGGTGGATTGAGGCACCTGGGGAACCGAGTGTTGTCTGTTTTTTTTTGGAAATCCCGGGGTACCCGTGTGATCTTCCTATGGACCGCCACCCAGGCTCAAAGGGAACTGAGATTATTCATGCTAGAAACTTCCGTGTGCAGCCACAAGCTATTATGGGCTCTAGCATAGTTGAGTAAGTTACGTGAAGCTCTCGAAGAGGTAGGTCAGCAGGTAGTGGGTTTATGGTTTGGTATGATCTATCCGGAGTAGAGAGTTAATGTTTCTGAAAGACTGTGTCTCGGTCATCCGTCTCTCAAACACCATGAAGTGCGAGAAACCAACGAAGGCGATCGAGTCTTGTGGTAGATAAGGCCCTAATGATTGAAGGAAAGCAGCAGCAAATTGAGAATCATAAGAGGAAGTATGGACAAGGGAAGTATAACTCAGGAGCTCACCAGAAACCTCGCTTAACCCCGAACTCGGGAGGACTAGTTCATAACCATGGAGGACATAACCATACTGGAGGAGGATCGCATAATGGTGCGAAGAATGGGAATGGGAATGGAGTCAACAATAATCAGAATCGCTCTAACCCAGCTACACCCGCCAAGAGGGACTTAAGCCAAGTTATTTGCTTTAAGTGCGGGAAAACAGAGCACTATGCCAATGACTGCCCTGAAGGAAAGAATGGAAACGGAAATGGGAGCGCTGGGAAGAAGCCCAATCCATTCAACAAAGGACAAGTGAACCACGTTAACGTGGAGGAAGTTGAAGAAGCGGCGGATGCGGTAATAGGTAAGTTTTGGTTCAGTCATTTGCCGCTATTGTTCTTTTCGATCTTGGTGCATCGCATTCATACATATCAAGGGATTTGTGGATAAGTTTAAGTTACCAACCCGGACCCTTAGGACCCTCTTCTAGTGAGCTCTTGGGAGCAGAATATATGGCTAGCGAGATGGTGCCCCAGATACCCCTAATCATTGGCACGCATGTTTTTCCGTCGACCTAATTATCTTGGAGTCGCAAGGATTGGATGTGATATTAGGTATGGATTGGATGTCAAAGTTTGGAGGAAGTATTGGTGTGCTAGCAAGTCAATTTATCTTACCACCCAGGAGGAAAAAGGATTAAGTATGTATCTAGGCATGTGCCTAGGAGGAGCCAAGTGAATACCCTCACGGAGTTGTGCAAGAGGAAGTACACATGTAATGAAGGATTATCCGGATGTTTTTCCGGAAGAGTTACCAGGCATGCCACCGGATCGAGACATCGAGTTTCTGATAGAACTAATGCCAGGTACTGTGCCAATATCAAAGAGACCCTATCGGATGCCCGCAAATGATCTGGAAGAAATTAAGAAGCAGATCAAGGAGCTATCGGAGAAAGGTTACATTCGTAGAAGTTCATCACCTTGGGGAGCCCCAGTACTTTTGGTGGAGAAGAAGGATAAATCCCTAAGGATGGTTGTTGATTACCGAGCTCTGAATGAAGTAACGATAAAGAACAAGTATCCTTTACCGATGATAAATGATCTGTTTGATCGGTTGCAAGGAGCTAAGGTGTTTTCTAAGATTGATCTCGATCAGGATACCATCGATTGAAGATCCGGAGAAGGATATACCAAAGACAGCATTCACCACTCGATATGGATTATATGAGTATACGGTCATGTCGTTTGGGTGACTAACGCCCTGCCTATTTTATGAGTATGATGAACAAAGTGTTCATGGAGTATTTGGACAAGTTTGTTGTGGTGTTTATCGATGACATTATGGTTTACTCGAAGAAGCGAAGAGAGCACGCAGAACACCTACGTTTGGTTCTTGAGAAACTCGGGGAACACCAGTTATATGCCAAATTCAGCAAGTGTGAGTTTTGGTTGAAGGAAGTTGGATTTCTTGGGCATGTTATATCGGAGAGGGTATAGCGGTAGATCGGTAAAATTCAGTCGATCCTTTGAATGGTTGGCACCCACTTGATCGGCGAGATTCGCGATTTCCTTGGTGGCGAGGATATTATCGGAGATTTATTGAGAATTTCTCCAAGATTGCTAAACCAATGACTGAGTTGTTAAAGAAGGATACCAAGTTCAAATGGACAGAGGACTATGAGACAAGCTTCCAAGAGTTGAAGAAACGGTTGACTACAGCCCCAATGCTGACATTGCCAGATATACATAAGGAGTTTCAAGTGTATTGTGATGCCTCTCGCTTGGGACTTGGATGTGTTCTTATGCAGGAAGGAAAAGTTGTTTCGTATGCCTCACGGCAACTGAAGCCTCATGAGTTAAACTATGCCACGCATGATTTGGAGTTAGCAGCTGTAGTACATGCGTTGAAGACCTGGAGACATTATCTCATGGGAAACCGTTGTGATGTGTACACGGATCATAAGAGTTTGAAGTACATTTTCACCCAGAAGGAGTTGAACCTCAGACAGAGGAGATGGCTGGATCTTATAAAGGATTACGATATGAAGCTACACTATCATCCAGGAAAAGCCAAGGTTGTAGCAGACGCTTTAAGTCGGAAAAGTTATGCCAATACCCTTAAAGGTAGAGGGCTACCAAAGGAGTTATCAGAGGATATTATGGAACTACAGTTGGAGATTGTTCCAAGAGGTTTTCTTGCAACAATGGAGGTTCAGTCGACCTTGTTAGACAAGATTCGAGAAGCTCAAAAGGAGGATAAAGAGATTGCTGAGATAAAGGAAAGGATGGGCAAGGGAAAAGCCAAAGGTTTTCGCGAGGATGAGCACGATACCTTGTGGTTTGAGGATCGGATTTATGTGCCCAACAATTTGGAGATCAAGAAGTTAATACTTGAAGAGGCTCATGACTCACCATACTCGATTCACCCTGGAAACACCAAGATGTATTTGGACTTGAAGGAACGTTTCTGGTGGACCGGTATGAAAAAGGATATTGCCGAGTATGTAGCCGTTTGTGATGTATGCCAGAGAGTGAAGGCCGAGCATCAAAAGCCAGCATGACTGTTGCAGCCTATGCCAATACCCGAATGGAAGTGGGACAAACTTGGCATGGATTTTATCACCGGATTACCCAGAACCAAAGCAGGATATGATTCAATATGGGTAGTAGTGGATCGGTTGACCAAAGTAGCTCACTTCATCCCAGTGAAAACAACTTATACAAGTGCCAAATTGGCCAAGATATATATGACCAGGATCGTGTGTTTGCATGGAGTTTCGAGGAGCATCGTATCAGATAGAGGAACACAGTTTACTTCAAAGTTTTGGCATCAGTTACACCAGACTTTGGGAACCAGATTGGAGTTTAGTACCGCATTCCACCCACAGACGGATGGACAGACTGAGAGAGTCAATCAGATTTTGGAGGACATGTTGAGAGCCTGTGCGCTAGATTATGGATCTAGTTGGGATGACAATTTGCGTCGCAGAATTCTCATACAAAAACAGCTACCGAGCCGGTTTGAAGATGGCACCGTTCGAAGCTCTGTATCGGCGCAGATGTAGAACACCATTGATGTGGGGCGAGGTTGGAGACCGTCGGTTGTTTGGACCAGACTTGATCAAAGACTTCGAGAGGAGAAGGTTAAACGATCGAGACAGGCTAAAGATTGCTCGGTCTAGCAGAAGAGTTCGCAGATTCAAAACGCAAGGAAGTAACCTATGAAATCGGAGTATATCTGCGAGTATCACCCCTGAGGGGAGTGAAACGTTTTGAAGTAAAAGGAAAGTTAGCCCCAAGATTTGTAGGACCGTATCGTGTTTTGGAACGAATGGGAGAAGTTGCCTACAAGCTGGAGTTACCTGAAGGACTGTCAGGAGTTCATGATGTGTTTCACGTATCGCAACTGAAGAAGTGCCACGCTGGGATGGCCGACATACCGTTGAACGACACAGTACCCTTGGAGGCGATTCAACTGAATGATAATCTAACTTATGAGGAGAAGCCGTAAAGATTTTGGAGTTTGATAGCGAATCACTCGCAACAAGGTGATCAAGTTTTGCAAAGTTCGATTGGAGTCACCATACCGAGGAGGAAGCCACTGGGGGCGAGAAGATGATATTCGCAAGGACCATCCGCACCTATTTTCTAGCCAACCCGAATCTCGAGGGTGAGATTCATCTTAAGGGGTAGGTTTGTAACATCCCAAATTTTCAATTTGGCATGTTATACATAGGTCATCCATGCATATCATATTTTATTGCATATTCATTTGCTATCCTCGAAAATCCTAAGCAACTCAAGGACCCTCGGAGAAGTTGGGGATTTTTCGATTTTCATATTTGAATTTTACCTATCAATGAAAGTCGAGGATATTGGATTTTAATTATTTTCTCTCCGTAAAAATATTTCAAGTTTAAAATAAAGAGGGAGATAATATGACTTCTCCAAAATAACTGAAATAACGGAGGAAAAATGTTATAATCATTTTGGGATTTTATTTTACTTATTTGGAATTTTATTTGCCCTAGGAAAAATTGCGCTTTAAAAAATTGCATTTTAGGGGCCAAGAAAAGTTCATCCAGTTCTAAATATTTTATTTAGGCGGAAAAAATTATTTTGGAATTTTAGATATTTATTTATTTTTTAGGAATTTTTCTTGGTGGAATGATTTAAAAAAGCGAACAGACCAGCGCCTGGACTGGGCCAAAGGCAGCCGAGCCAGCCGGCCAGCGTCACCGCCGCCTCCTCCGCCATGCCGCCGTCAGGCGAGGCACAGACGCCGAGGAGTCCGAGCCGGACTCCACCCCGGCGACCCTTCCCAAGTCGCCGCCCGCCCGCCCGCCCCTATAAATGTCGTCGCCCGCCTCCGCCACCACCACCCGCCACCACCACCCGACCCCGCCCACGGAGCCCGAGGAGCCCGAGCCGCCAGAGCCCCGAGCCGGAGCCAGCCGTCGCCGCCGCCTCCCCGCACGTCGCCGCCTCCCGCCGAGTCGCCGCCGCCCTCGCCGACCCGCCCCACCCCGGACCCGCCGGAGCCGCCCGCTCGCCGGACGCGCCCCGCCGGAGGTACCCGACCCCGCCGGTTTTTTTTAAGAAAACCCTTCGGTTTTTTTATATAAAACCCTAGATCGTTTTTTTTTCAGATCGGTTTATTTTCGTCGGTTTATTTATTTAACGAACGTCCGTTCGTTTTAACGAACATGTTCACTGTTTAGGTTCTGTTAACGAACGTTTGTTCGTTTAAACGTTCGTCGTTTTTCTTTTATTCGATTTATTCCGCGGTTATTCCGATCGCGATTTCAGATCCAATTTTCAAACGTGTTTATCTTTTCGCTCGTTTATCGGAATCAGGCGATTCAAGCGCCTGGAGTTTCGTATCGTAACCCTCTTTCCGAATAATCAACTTAAACCAGTTTTTGTCTTTGTAAAATTTGACTCTAGATCAGATTAGTGAACGGACCTTGTTTCTCTCGCCGTTTGAGTTTCGTTGTTCCGTTTGGTTTGATTCTTTTTGCAAACCGGAGTTCTTAAGTTGAACTCTCCGGTCAACCTCTTTCAGTTGAAGTTTCGTTTGTGCATCTTTGTTTGTTGCTTATGTATGTATTGTTTGCTTGCGATAGAATTCCCGGAGTGCGGCGTGTTACTCTGAGTCTCTAGGATTTCTGGATCGTCGGCAAGGCAAGTAACACTTGATCATATCTTTTCATACCCAGTTTTTACGCATTAGTTTCAACCTTCAAACATTGCATGATTAGGATGTCATTAATTTGTGGGTTGGGAAGTAGATGATGAGGTAGGAACCTATTGCCCTGTTACTATCAAACCCTTGGGAGTTACTTCTACGTTATGCTTATATTGCCATGCTATGCTCGTAGACGTGGATTGGGTTTGAGAGATATTCACGACAGATGTGAGATTGTTAATTAATGGTTTACTTAAGGTGGCAACTTAAATACACATCTGGGTGGATTGAGGCACCTGGGGAACCCAGTGTTGTCTGTTTTTTTGGAAATCCCGGGGTACCCGTGTGATCTTCCTATGGACCGCCACCCAGGCTCAAAGGGAACTGAGATTATTCATGCTAGAAACTTCCGTGTGCAGCCACAAGCTATTATGGGCTCTAGCATAGTTGAGTAAGTTACGTGAAGCTCTCGAAGAGGTAGGTCAGCAGGTAGTGGGTTTATAGGTTTGGTATGATCTATCCGGAGTAGAGAGTTAATGTTTCTGAAAGACTGTGTCTCGGTCATCCGTCTCTCAAACACCATGAAGTGCGAGAAACCAACGGAGGCGATCGAGTCTTGTGGGGAAAAGTGCGCAAACCTCTGCAGAGTGTACAATCTAATCATGGTTAGCCGTGTCCCCGGTTATGGACAATTCTGAGTATCTAGTACTTGAGTATTCACATGTATCTCATCACTCTAAATTAATATTGCTGGGATGTTAATTACCTTAATTGGGATCATCTGAGTTGGGGGGTACCTTCTCAATGATGTTTCAACCACCATGATAGTTAAAGTAAAATTTATTCCTTTGATGAAGGGAAAAATTGGCTTTTTGCAAAACTGTAACCATAGAGCTTTCCACCAGCCATATATGCATGTAGCATAGCTCATTCTTTCATTACTCTCTATGTGTTATATTGCCAGCATATTCCATGTGCTGACCCGTTCTCGGGCTGCAACGTATTATGTTGCAGACTTTTCAGACGAGGAGTGAGGATTGTAGGTCGTTGCCGTGCAGCTCAGTTATGCCGTTGGAGTTGATGGACTCACTTTACCTTCCAAGCCTTCCGCTGTTATCGTATTAGATGGCCTTAAGCCATATTATTGTAATAAGTTCTCTTTCGAGACATTCGTTGTAATTAGTGTGTGATTGCTACTCTGCTTATAAATCCTTCGAGTACTGTGTGTGTCAGCATTACCGATCCAGAGATGACACAGAAGCACATAGACTTGACCATCTGAGGTCGGGTCGCTACAGTCTTCACGAAGATTTGCATGCCACCACGCAGGTGCTTGCTGAGTTGGCTTGGAAGCCGCCCGTCGCCAGCAGGTGCCTACCCAGCTGGTTGAGCTAGCAGCTGCTTGGGGACGGCGGTGGAGTTTTGGTCGGCGTGGACCCGGCCCCGCGGATGCCCCCAGCAAGGGTCTTGCCGGGGCATTGCAGTTGTCCTCGGCAAGGCGCTTGTCGGGGGTCTTGTGGATTCCCTCTGCTAGGATCCCGCCGAGTGGTCGGCGTCTTCTGGTCCTCATCTGATCTCACATGTTTATGATCTTGACGAAGATCTTCATGCCACCACAGAGGTGCCTCCCAAGCCCTGGGGTCCAACATAGTTCGTTGGGTCGGAACCCGTGGACTCAAGGGTGGCTCGCTCTGTTGGTGTTGGGCAAGTCGCCCCGGCAAGGGTCCTGCCGGGGGAGTCCACCTTGCCCCCTTTTCTATTTGTGTTTCTGGTCTTGGCATTGTCTCAGTTGTCTTGTGCTCCGGCTTCTCTCCGGCTCCCCTCCTTTGCCCTGCTGAGTGTGGCCGTGGCGCGCACGCGGCTCTGACTGCCCGTGCACAAGTAAAGGGATGAAAATGAGAGCCCCTACTTTTGTACACCGACAATAGGTGAAGTCGAAAAATTAGGATCATATTTCATTCTAGCATTCAAGGATTTTTCTTTCAGCTTAGCTAACAGTTTCTTAGGATCTTCTCTATCATTGCAAGAAAAAGAAGTCTCTAGCAGTTTCTTCATCCATAACATAACCCTCAGGTGTAACAGGCAATTCATATCTAGGGGAGAATCATAATCTTCAGTTTCAATAATATCAGCAGTTTCAGTAATTTCTTTCTCTCTAACCCTAGCAAGTTGTTCATGAAGAAATTCACCTAGTGGCACAATATTATCAAGCAGAGAAATAGTTTCATCATAAGCATCGTGCATAGCAGGTGTAGGTATCGCAAGTTTACTCAAAACAAAAGGTGAATCAAGTGCAGAACTAGATGGCAGTTCCTTACCTCTCCTCATAGTTGAGGGAAAAATCTTGGTTCTTTGATCTTTCAAATTCCTCATAGTGATCAACAGATATAAATCCCAAGTGACTCAGAGAATAGAGCTATGCTCCCCGGTAATGGCGCCAGAAAAAGGTCTTGATAACCCACGAGTATAGGGGATCGCAACAATTTTCGAGGGTAGAGTATTCAACCCAAATTTATTGATTCGACACAAGGGGAGCCAAAGAATATTCTCAAGTATTAGCAGCTGAGTTGTCAATTCAACCACACCTGAAAGACTTAATATCTGCAGTGAAATATTTAGTAGCAAAGTAGTATGGAAGTAGCGGTAACAGTGGCAAAAGTATCAGTAGCAGTTTTGTGGCAATTGTAACAGTGGCAACGGAAAAGTAACAGAGCAAAGATCAATATTAAACGAGCTCGCAGGCAATGGATCAATGATGGATAATTATGTCGGATGGCATTCATCATGCAACAGTTATAACATAGGGTGATACAGAACTAGCTTCAATTCATCAATATAATGTAGGCATGTATTCCAAATATAGTCATATGTGCTTATGGAAAAGAACTTGCATGACATATTTTGCCCTACCCTCCCGTGGTAGCGGGGTTCTATTGGAAACTGAGGTTATTAAGGCCTCCTTTTGATAGAGTACCGGACCAAAGCATTATCACTTAGTGAATACATGAACTCCTCAAAATACGGTCATCACCGGGAAGTGTCCCGACTATTGTCACTCTGGGGTTGCCGGATCATAACACATAGTAGGTGACTATAACTTGCAAGATAGGATCAAGAACACAAATAAATTCATGAAAACATAATAGGTTCAGATATGAAATCATAGCACTCGGGCCCTAGTGACAAGCATTAAGCATAGCAAAGTCATAGCAACATCAATCTTAGAACATAGTGGATACTAGGGATCAAACCCTAACAAAACTAACTCGATTACATGGTAAATCTCATCCAACCCATCACCGTCCAGCAAGCCTACGATGGTATTACTCATGTATGATGGTGAGCATCTTGAAATTGGTGATGGAGGATGGTTGATGATGACGATGGCGATGATTTCCCCTCTCCGGAGCCCAAAATGGACTCCACATCTGCCATCCCGAGGAAGAATAGGGCTTGGTGGCAGCTCCGTATCGTAAAACACGATGGATCCTCCTCTCTTATTTTTTCTCCCCGAACGTGAATATATGGAGTTGGAGTTGAGGTTGGTGGAGGTCTAGGGGGCCCACAAGGACAGAGGGCACGCCCCAGGGGGGTGGCCGCGCACTCCACCCATGTGGCCTGGGCGTGGGCCCCCTCCGTTGATTCTTTCACCAATATTTTTTATTTATTCCAAAACTGATCTCCGTGAAGTTTCAGGTCATTCCGAGAACTTTCATTTTTGCACAAAAATAACACCATGGCAATTCTTCTGAAAACAGCGTCCGTCCGGGTTAGTTCCATTCAAATCATGCAAGTTAGAGTCCAAAACAAGGGCAAAAGAGTTTGGAGAAGTAGATACGATGGAGACGTATCAAGGGGCGACATGGGGGTGCTCGCAGGGTGATGTCTACTATGCAACTTTATTCTTGTAGACACGTGTTGGGCCTCCAAGCGCAAAGTTCTGTAGGACTGTAGCAATTTTCCCTCAAGTGGATGGCCTAAAGTTTATCAATCCGTGAGAGGTGTAGGATGAAGATGGTCTCTCTCAAACGGCCCTGCAACCAAGTACAAGAAATCTCTTGTGTCCCCAACACACCCAATACAATGGCAAATTGTATAGGTGCACTAGTTTGACGAAGAGATGGTGATAAAAGTGTAATATGGATGGTAGAAATATATTTTTATAATCTGAATAAATAAAAACAGCAAGGTAGAAAATAGTAAACGGGCACAAAAACGGTATTGCAATGCTTGAAAATGAGGCCTAGGGTCCGTACTTTCACTAGTGCAATCTCTCAACAATGCTAATATAATTGGATCATATAACCATCCCTGAAAGTGCGACGAAGAATCACTCCAAAGTTCCTTTCTAGCGGAGAACATAAGAATAAAAAGTTTGTAGGGTACGAAACCACCTCAAAGCTATTCTTTCCGTTCGATCTATTCAAGAGTCCGTACTAAAATAACACAAAGCTATTCTTTCCGTTCGATCTATCCTAGAGTTCGTACTAAAATAACACCAAAGCAAATTCAGATTCATAATATTCAATCCAACACAAAGAACTTCAAAGAGTGCCCCAATATTTCTACCGGAGAAACAAAGACAAGAATGTGCATCAACCCCTATGCATAGATTACCCCAATGTCACCTCGGGAATCCGCGAGTTGAGTGCCAAAACATATATCAAGTGAATCAATATGATACCCCATTGTCACCACAAGTATTCAATTGCAAGATATATATCAAGTGTTCTCAAATCCATAAAAGTATTCAATCCGATAACAACGAAATCTCAAAGGGAAGAACTCAATTCATCACAACAAGATAGAGAGGGGAAAACACCATATGATCCAACTATATTAACAAAGCCCGCGATACATCAAGATCATGACATCTCAAGAACACGAGAGAGAGAGAGAGAGAGATAGAGAGAGAGAGATTAAACACATAGCTACTGGTACAAACCCTCAGCCCCGAGGGTGGACTACTCCCTCCTCATCGTGGTGGCCGCCGGGATGATGAAGATGGCCACCGGAGATGATTCCCCCCTCCGGCAAGGTGCCGAAATGGGGTCTAGATTTGTTTTCGGTGGCTACAGAGCCTTGCGGCGGCGGAACTTCTGATCTAGGTTCACTCCTGATGGTTTCTCTATTTACAGGAATTTTTGGCGTTGGTTTCATGCTAAGATGGGCCCCAAGGTGAGAACAACCCATCGGGGCACGGGCAAGGGCCCAGGCGCGCCCCAGTGTGTTGTGCCCTACTCCTTCACCTTCTGGTCCTTCCATGAAGCTTCGGGGATCTCTTTTGTTCGAAAAAAAATCGTCAAAAAGTTTCAGCTCATTTGGAGAACTTTCATTTCTGCACAAGAAACAACACCACAGTAGTTCTACTGAAAACAGCGTCAGTCCGGTTTAGTTCCATGCAAATCATACCAAAACATATAATTTTTTTGTAAACATGTCATGAATACTTTATAAATTATGGATACGTTGGAGACGTATCACGGGGGAGCTTGGTAGGAGGGATATACTTTTTTTTTGAAACTTTCCGACTTTATTCCAGCTTATTAAAGGCATGTCACAGAGAGAGCAATATACAGGACTGCACATTGAGATTAGCATATACTCTATGACAGGACAAGACCCCTGTCATGCCTAACACCTACACAACTGAAAAAACAAGCTCCAACACTACGAAGGTTGTAATCATCTTGAGCTTGCTTATGGGCACCCTTGTTGCTTGACCTACTAATCTTGAATACTCTAGGATCAGCTTTCTTAGTGTGCTTGATGAAAGCATTAGGACTATCCCTAACGGTCCAGTGTCCAGGGTAATTTCCAGGGCATCACCTCGCTGCAGCTTCCAGAACCTGGTTATCCTTTAAGAAATTGTGCCTATTAAGATTAAGCGCCATTGGCAATTTGGGCACCCAGCTCCAAAGCTCTAGCTTCGGCGTGGATAACAGAAGAAGCCGTGAGATGGTGCAGCAATGAAATCGCCTCAAGTTTCCCTCTCGCGTGTTTGTAGACAAAGACGCCTATACCCACATGTTGTTATAACCATGTATAATTAGAGTTATGAGACAAAGAAATATCTTACCAAGCAGTATCAGTAAAGATATTTGGCCACTCCTTGAATCCGTTCATCTCAATCTTGAATACTACGAAGGTTGTAATCATCTTGAGCTTGCTTATGGACACCCTTGTTGCTTGACCTACTAATCTTGAATACTCTAGGATCAGCTTTCTTAGTGTGCTTGATGAAAGCATTAGGACTATCCCTAATGGTCCAGTGGCCAGGGTAATTTCCAGGGCATCACCTCGCTGCAGCTTCTGCCAGAACCTGGTTATCTGTTAAGAAATTGGGCCTATGAAGATTAAG
The DNA here is from genome assembly GCA_021605205.1 of Aegilops longissima. Taxonomy (NCBI): domain Eukaryota; kingdom Viridiplantae; phylum Streptophyta; class Magnoliopsida; order Poales; family Poaceae; genus Aegilops; species Aegilops longissima. Next base: position 392,840,977 of record CM038677.1, on the reverse strand, counting down.
CGCCTTTGGCAATTTGGGCACCCAGCTCCAAAGCTCTAGCTTCGGCCTGGATAACAGAAGAAGCCGTGAGATGGTGCAGCAATGAAATCGCCTCATGTTGCCCTCTCGCGTGTTTGTAGACAAAGACGCCTATACCCACATGTTGTTATAACCATGTATAATTAGAGTTATGAGACAAAGAAATATCTTACCAAGCAGTATCAGTAAAGACATTTGGCCACTCCTTGAATCCGTTCATCTCAATCGCAAAGAAAACCTCCTTGGTTTAGACTCCTCCTTTTCCTCCACGAGATCTGTACTCCAGTTCTTGCTCTTTCAACATAGCGTTGGCTGTATTGATAACCTACAACTCTTTCCACTCTTTGTTGTTGAGAATGATATCATTTCTTGCCTTCCAAATGTTCCATAAAATAAGAAGTATGATAACCAAAGAGTTTGATCTTGATAAGTTGTTGATATAGTGTTAATGACTTGAGAACAAGATTTTGATCATTTGGAAAGCAAGTAGTAAATTCTAATAGCAAGGGAGATACAAAACAAAATGCTCTAACAAATTCCTAGGAAAAGAACAAATGAATATCATCCTCCAGCTGCCCACATCTTTTACAGAAAGGTTGAATATGAGACGATCTTGAAGCAGATCTAGGAAGAGCATGTCGAAGTAACCTCCACGCAAAAGTCTGAACTCTAGGAGGCAAAACTTTGTCCGTCTAGATAACCTGTAATAGATTCTTCGTAGTGCCTGTGAAACTAGTATTTTGAATTTGAATGTTAGGTGGGCAGAACAGGCCCAATTATGGTACGCACTTTTAGTAGTGCAAACACCTGCGGTGTTATGCTTTCAGATGAGTCTATCACTAGAATCATAATCATAGATAGGAACACGAGATACTAAGCTTGCATTATGAGTACCAAATAAACTTTGAATGAGAGGAATATTCCAAATAAACCATCTCTAGACATTGTTTTGCCATTGCTATAGTAGAGATGATAATGTTGCGATTGGCAGATTATCCAATATGTTGGGGTTTGGGATCAACTCCCAAGCACATTGTATGTGCTGCCCAATTTAACTTTTGTAGACATGAAAGCTGACAGATATGCCTAGGTGATATGGGATTTTGGTGGTACGATTGCATTCCACCTGAACCGCAAAACTGTTTTGCGGGCTGTGCAAACGAAGGGACAAATATCAATACCGAAGATTTGCTGCTTAAGGGCATCTCCAACGCTGACTCTTAAATTGCACATCGTATCCGTCCGTGGACCGGTGGGGACCAGTCCACGACAACGATTCGAGCCTGCCATCCAACCACTGTATCTCAAATATCCTTCTCTGTTAAACTTAATCCATGCTCGGCTAAATAACCTTCCGCCAAACATGTCAAATTAACCATGCGATTCTCTTAACAAATAACAACGATGATTTAGTAGCCCTTTGTTTGGCGGAAGGCTACTAAACCATGTTCTAGCATAGCTTCCGCCAAATGCTTCAATATTTGAACGGCTTCCGCCAAATGAAGCACGAACTAGTAGCTTGCTTCATATTTGAACTAGCTTCCGCCAAATGAAGCAAGTAGCTTCGCCAAATGAACTAATAGCCAGCCTGCTTGCTTCTACCAAATGAACATTTGAAAAAATGAAGGAAAAAATTGTGAAACAAAGTGATTAATTAGTGGCTTTCGCCAAACGCCAAGCATGCTAATCCTTGATCAAACCACATCAGCGGCCTTCCGCCACCCGGATCGAGAGGAGAGGGGTACATGGTGGTTTTTATTCGCCATATGGATGTCCGGACTCCATAAAGTCCTCTTTGTTTGCTTCGGTTTGCGGGAAAAGCGGACGTCCGGACACGCTGACGGACTAATGGGTTACCGTGTGGATGGCAAACTGTGTCCGGACATGTCGATCTGAACGGATGCGGGCGGTTCGAGGATCCGCTTAGGAGATGCTCTAAGCAACATTGTTCTCACTTTGATTCTTTTTGAGCTTTTTTCAAGCAACAATGTATTGCTTTTGTTTTTTCAAGGTTGTAGAATCTCGGATCTACTTCACGACGAAACCTAATTCCCTCACAAACTGCATAGCCCATACAAATAGCAGGCAAACCTCTCTGCCTGATTATGATGCCAACTTCGTTTGTTAAAACCCAGCAAAAATAAACATAAACCCTAGAAAAAAAATACTCGCTTGTCATGCGATGAGCTTTGCAAAGGGCAAGTAGTCAGAAACATCATCCATATAGTAAGTTCATTACTCACGCGTGTGCACGCTAGGTGCCTAGGTCGGCACAGAACTCCCCTCCCTCAAGTGGAATTTGATAGTAGGCATATCAAAGCTTAGTGTGTGGTCTCATAGCATGTGAGAAGAGTGCTCTAAACTAGATTTATAAATACCCTTTACTTTCTATAAATATTACCAAGAGATGTGGTTTTATTGTTCCTCGATTGGATAAATGTAACTTCGTTCTGTCCTTGAATGAGCCCACTAATTTGAGAGCAGGTATGAGTTTCACCGGACATCATGTTGCCGATGACTTTTCTTTTAAAGTGTGCTACTCTTGCCCAGCTTGCCCAAGGTAAGTTAAGTGTAGTGTGCATCCAATGCATGAACTCTGGCAGGATATGATTATTTTTAAACCTCAAGATTTTGATCCCAGGTCTCTTTCTTAAAACAAATCTGCAGATAAAGTCCCAAGCCAGTTACCAATAATTCCCACTAGCTTTTTTTATTTTCTAGAATAGATACTATATCAATTCCTTGGATCACCCATTTTGATGCAAGACATAAAGTGCACTAGGCGGAAAATCAAAACTTATTGTCAAAACTTATCTGTTATGTCTTACCCTACTGCCTCGTGTAATATGACCCATTAAGGAGCTAGTAAGACATTCATCCACTTGAAAAATGAAATCTTGGAAAACCTCTCTTGGAATAATCGACCCCGACAATGGTAAACCTAAATAGGTTTGGGGGAAAGAAACAACCCTCACATATTTGGGTACGAAAATCAGCATGCAGCCAAAGATGCACCATAGGACTACTTCAGTCTCACAACCAACATAATTTATTCTCGAGGAGTATGTGTCAGGTTGGTTTCACTCGATAAATACCTAGAGGATAGAATGGTTGATCCATCATGGAGTCATCCCGTGAATATCTAGATTATGGAACACCACTAGGCCTATGTAGCAATTTTCATTGCTTTCATGATACTTCATATTCCTAAACTAGGCCTCATGGTCTTCTTTATTTGTTCTCTAATTCCGGCCCTTTGAACCAATGAATGATAAGAGCAGAAGGATGCATTTGTTGGGGGCGTACATTCTCCTACTTCAGTGGATGAGAATGGATGTGCCAATACACATATATACATGGATGCAAACATGCACGATATTGAAGGCATGTTTGAAGGTTGGCCCATGGCATTATACTATTTATTATAATTATTTCATGTTAGAATTTACTTTTTGGATACGATGGCATGGTTCATCTTAACTTGTATTAAGTGTGGCTTCTGTCCTTCTATCGTGAATGATTGGCACTATCTCGTTCATACATATTGGATGGAATCTTCGGTGTATTGTACCAGAGAGAGAGAGAGAGAGAGAGAGAGAGAGAGAGAGAGAGATTTGTTGATGAGGGACTTGCTTTTATCTATCCGAACTCGGACCACGAAAGGAGACACAAACCACAGTTTTTTTATCCACTATGAATACTCTTGACCAATTCGCACACATGAACACATTATGATTGGCAACTTGCAGCTGATGTGTCTCTTGTTTATTCCATTTTTTGGTGATTATAATTCAATGACATGTTGTTGCCTAACCTAAGAAAAACAAGACAGATAGACTAGCTATCTCGATTACAACTCGGATACAATAACATAAATGACCCGAACTATTCCCATGTGGCTTTTACACATACGTGTCTGGATGATTCCTGCAATCACGTCTCGATGAATCCAAAACACATCTTCACATATATTGTTCCATATATTGGTAAGCATATAGCCTCATGCAACACTACAAGGATCTGGGTCTATTGCAACAAAATTGTTCGTCGCAATACATGTCGATTTGTGGCGATAAGTACCTATTGCCACGAAACAACATTCGTTGGCAGCCATTGCGACTGGACACATGGTAATAGGTTATTGCCACAAAAAAAGCAAATGTGGCAATAAAGTGTGTTATTACAACAACCATGTGGGAAGTCGCCACATATTTTCCCGTGGCAACACTTATGTGATGCCACAATTTGCTTTGTGGAGATAGCTTTAATGCAACATGTAAAAAATCATGGCGACTGATACCTCGTGGCGATAGACATTTGTGGCAACAACCTATGGCAACGACACTCGTTTCGTGGTGCATACTATCCTGTGGCAATAGTCAATTGTGGCAATAAACTATGGCAACAATCCTTGTTTTCATGGCATTAGGCATTTTGCCACGAATGCTACACTTGTGGCATTAAGTTATGGCAACAAATATTTCAATCGTCGTAATAGGAAATTGCAACAGACTAGCTTTGGCGGCGATAAATATGTATCACAACAGTGAAATGTTTGTAGCAAGAAACTATTGCGACAATTTAAATTTTTGTGGTGCTAACATGTGGCAACCAAAAGTGGATTGTGGCAATAGCCTATTGCAACCATAAAAAAATACAAGCATTCAATTACAATATTCAAAACCATACATATAATATGTAGATTCATAAAATTCATAATTCTTATAGCAAATATCCATCAAACGAAACTCAAATGTAATTTAGCCATCCTAATTAAGTGCCAAGACTAAATTGTACATGATCTAGAGTCCAGTCGAGCTAGTTCTTTGGATCCTGCAATCAAGAAATAAAAAAATATTTCTAGTTAATGAGTCCAAGATAACATTGCAATCAAGAAAAAAAAATAGTTCTAGTTAATGAGTCCAACATAACATACGCCATACAATTATTCCAGCCCCATTGTTAAAAAGAACCGTCGCCAGACTAACTGGAGTAATATTGTGTCAACAAGCATGTAACTAAGGGATCAGAATAGTTTTACAAGTGTAAATGTCTAAAGCATAAGCACAAGTACATGTACTAAAAACTTCCACTATTGATTTAAGTTGTGGCTCAATCTATAGTTTCAGTTAAGTTCATGTCCCTAGCTAGCACATTCATTTTTTTAAGTTGTGACTCAGATGCTGCAAATGCATGGTGAAAGAGAAGCAGCAGCTAGCTAATTATGAAGGCTAATGACATGCTCACTTGAAAGTGGACCATGAGTTTCAGTTTTTTTGTTTTCGACATCTTAGACGTGCTTTGTCCTAAAAACGGAAAGAACAATTATAGATGCGTCATCAATATTGACACTATAAATGATGAAACAAGAATAATACGATCGAATGCATGAATAATCCCAGCTCATGTAGAAGCATGCTGAATGCACATCGTTGAATAACTATAGAATAACCCACAAGTCTGTGTACTCACATAAACATCCTCGAACTCTGTGTTAGACCATGCTCCATTCTTCGTGTGCCTGAGTTCCCACAGAGCAATACAATCTGGCTCTTCTCTAGTTTCCAAGTTTCTCTGCAAGTAATATAGCAATGAGATGCTTGAAACATGATACCATAGTTAGCAGCGAGGCATCATATTTAGTTACACTCATACCTTCTCAAAACTTAGTTGCGAGTAAGATTTTGATCCAATTCTGTGTTTTGTCTTCTGTTTCTTACGACTATCGGTGTTCTTTTGGCTGCGTTCCTATCAATTCATTGAAACCAAATATAACCAAACAGAAAAGCAATTTCATCTTAATACATAGTAGACAAAGAGTGATCTTAGAGACAACCTGAAATTTTGAATCAGTGCCAAAGTACTCAATCATCCATTCCTACTCTTCTGGTTGTAAATCTTCCAGCAGATTAGCCAATCTAGTTGCATCTGTTTTGTATGCCTTGTAAATGGAGCTTAGAGTTGATCGCCAACCACTATATCGCTCTTCCACAATTTTGAGAACTTTTTCTTCTGTTCTGGTGTATCTTCCAGGTCCCATTTGTCCTGTAAAGCATACAACAAATGAATATAGATAAGCAGTGCATTATCCATGGTGAAATAAGATAACACATGTGAAAAAGGTTGTATGCACTATGATATCAGCAACAATGAGTCAATGGATGGTAGGGTGAATGTCCGACCACGTCCTCACTCCAATGAGCAGTCTTGAAGGTTTGGCAATTTAACCCATACCAGGATTTTATGCATTATAACAAACTAGTTAGCTTGCACGTGCAACGCACGTATAGCCTTTTCAAGAATTTTTGTCTTTTATTCTTGTTACAAACAATAAAAAAATAAAAAAATAAGAACCTAAATTTATCACGAAATTGTATTAATACAGAACATAGTTGAGAAGCTTGTGCTCAAAATCTAGATGAATATATTTCTCATCATTAGTCAGTTGATAATATTCAAATGATAAGAAAAATTATATATCTATTCTCTTTGCCTAATCTGATACGACTCTAGGGATGTTGGGTTCATTATTATGTCAAGGTTTCATGTTTCGTGAAAATCTTTACATCTTTTGGGTTGTATAGAAAAAAAGCAACAACAGATATTCATGCAAACTTTGACTCAAGATAATCTATATGACAAATCTTCTTTCTGAATTCTCTACACTCCATTCTTTGAATTTGCTGAAAAAGGAAAGCATGTGAGCTCATGTGCTGAAAATCTACATACTATATATATTTGGTTGTGGTAGTAACTGAACTTTTTAACTTCATTACATTCCGCAAATCGCACATGTTGTTGCAGTTTTCATTACAGATATATCATGCATCGAACATAGATTACTTGACATCGCTCGCTATTGTTCCCACTAATATAACAAACATAAATCCCACTGTTCCTCCCAATTCTTGGAGCTCCAGTTAAAAGCATTTTCAGAAAATATTGTGAAATGCATATTTCTGTCAAGCGTTAGTCCTACCAATTGAAGGATGTGAACGAATTACTTTCAATCTAAAAGCTAAATCAACGCAAAGCTTCCCGGTACAAAAAATAGTAAATTATCAAATCCACCTTGAGCCTGGAAATGTAGAATTGGTTAAAGAAAATCAAGTAAAAGATTAAGTAGGTGTGTGCAATCTGAATTAAGAGATGTTACCATAGGTTTAGACCAGAGCTAATACTTAAACAGAAATAATTCCAATGCAATCCCTTGTTAACCTGCCCAAGCTGCCTCCGCACGGCCACTCTGTAACTCTTCAGGATATCACAGCCACTATGTGCTAGCTTTGCTTCCTTTCGAAGGATTCAAGAACAGATTCACATATATCTCTCATCATTTTAAGTGCAGCTGGCTTATAAGTCACATTATTAAAGCCTAACTTCTCAATGAGCTGCTACAAAGACAACACGCCGGCAATAGCAGATATTCTTCATACCATTGTTGCTTCACAAATAAAAGAAATATTGTTAGTTTTTGGTTTGATTAGTACCCATACGCATACAGTTGCAGAAGTATGTAGAGCAGATATGAATACTAACATCTCATACTGAAATCCTCGTGGCCTTCTAGCTCTGGGTGTCACAATCACAATCACCCATCGTCTTCATCATCCGACATCTTTACAATAAAATCAGAGTAAGAAACATTGTACTCATGAACTACATTATGCGAAAACATCAAAAACAAGAGATACTACATTAGCAGTGCATAGCTCCTCGACGTTTAAACGAGGCAAGCCAGACTTCTATCTTAATGCCCGGGGGAGGGGAGCCAGGCGACGCCCGCTGGCTCGACTTCGCCGAACGTAAGCGCCGCGAAGGGAGGGCGCACTGGCCGGGGTTCGCGGCGGGCAGCACGGGGGCGGTGGCGCTGCCGAGGGATGTCGCCCTGTGACGCAGTGGACGGGCCGGGCGAGCGGGCGGGCAACGCACAATGGGGGGGTGCGGGCGATGGGGATCGGGCGCGGGGTCGGTAGTGAGGCCATGCCGGCTCTCGTGCGTGGCGGCGCGATGGGGAACGAGGAAGGAGAGACCGAGAGAGGACGGAATCGGACGAGAGGCTAAGATTAGATGGGAAATTAGGGGGGGCCTGGTGTTTAGATGGGCCAGCCCCGTCGGCTGGGCTGTGCTGTACCATTTACAGAAAAATACAGTAGATTGAAAGAAAACATGTTAGAGAAGGTGCTGGTACTGGACCGCACGGCCGGAGCGACTCGTCTGCAGAGGAGCCCGGCATGGCTGCCGTGGGATTATCATAATTGTTTTCCTGATTTTAATTAATGTAAAGAAAATCCCCAAGACCGGCAGACGTGTTAGCGTACACAATATTTGTTCTCTCAACTATGCGGATGTTGCCGGATTTGCCACATTTTTTATTGTCTAATGATGGTATCTTAAAATAAGCATTGTATATACGATATTTTTATTATCAGTGTGGTAATCTAAAAATAAGGTTGTTCACCCAATTAGCTGACTAGGATTCACGTCGTAAATTTAGAATTAGCATGCAAACCAACATATGGTTAAATGGTAGGATTCACGTCGACAGTATTTCCAGCCTACCAGGGGGTCGAATTCCTATACTTGATATTGGTGCTCGCATGATTCCTGAAATTTCTTTCACGCTTCCTGCGATGTTTGTTCAGTGAGGGAAGACCGACTACGAGATGCCTCTGGTGACTTCGTAAAATCTCAAGATGTTATGCCGGCTTACTTTCTCAAAGTGCTCATAGAGATAGGGTGTGCGTTCATGGTAAGTGTATGTTCGTGTATGTGAACGACTTCAATTTGTACTATGTTAAAAAAAATTAACTAGCGCCTCAAAGAATCCTGTTGTTAATTGATTTATTATTTTTGTCATCAGACAACTTATGCTCTATCCGTCTAGCCTGATTAATGATAATTGGCGTTTGCATCTTAAAGAAGCACGTCAACTTTTTTATACTGTTGCAACGCACGAGCATGTTTGCTGGTATGCTGCTAAATCGTCTCACGGCCATCATCTTCCCTCTGAACTAGATCGGGACATTGCCGATGAAATCCTCCCACGTCCGTCATCTTTCCTAAGTCCGGCGGTAGGTGGCGTGTGGGAAGCTCGCATCCATGGACGATGGAGAGGCTCCAGCTCGCGGGCGAAGGTCGGGAAGAGGGACAGCAGAACTACTTTGTCAGCACCGAGGATGGAGGAAGCGGGCGACGGGAGCCATGGCCGACCAGGAGCGGCGTGCAAGGTCAGAAGGGCGGCTCGCCGGCCGAGGCTTGCCGCCCGGTCGAGACGACACTGTTGCAACTTTGGTAGGGGTGGCCGTCACGCGGAAGTAGGGTTCGCGACCGGTGCTAGCGCGTTGTCGTCGGACGACCCGGTTGTAGTTACAACCAGGTTTGCACTACAATTTCGAAAATCATTTCAGAAAGCAACAAAAACTTGGCCAGTTTTGAACTACAACTCACATAAACCTCATGCGGCCCTCACTTTAAAACTACTAGGTTATACTCTTGACTTGGAACAAAAGTACAAATGGGATGAGTTGATGAGATGGTCGATCTATGTCAGTCTCGATCTCACATTTTGATCTTGAGATGGGGTGATCTCAACATCTTCCATCTTACCCGATAGTTCGTGGATGGTTCCTTCGCGCCAAAGTAGGTACAACATAATCATCATGTCATTTTTGTTTCAACGAAAACCATAAAGATTCAATTGTGTAAATTAACAACCAAACCAATTTTGTTTTGAGATCTTTTGTGTTAGGAATGTGTTGTTTCATCATGGATCTACAATTGCGTACCTTTGTTTACTCCCTAGTTGCTATGACAAAATTGAAACTTGGGATATATGTCAAATTTTTGTGCCCTTGCCCGTCAGATCCGTCCTGCATCAGATCCACGCACGAGGGGGCGTAGGTGGCCTGGATGCGGTCGCGCCACCTATTGCCGGCACGGTTTACCGGTCCGGATGCGTCCGCACCACCTTCTCCCCCTTTCCTCATGTTCGGTGGGGAGCTTGGTTGTAGGAATGGGTGGCCTCCATGCGGCCGCGTCACCTGTCGTCGGCATGGTTTGCCGGTCCGGATTCGTCCGCTCCCCTTTCTCCCCCTTTCCTCCGCCGTGAGCTGGTTGGTGCAGGTTTACCAGTAGAGCGTCTGCGGCTGGTTCTGTCGGTCGAGGGCCATCGGTTGGTCCAATGATGGGGCCTTTGTGTAGGTCTCGTGGTTGTCTGGTTGCAGGGCAGCGGCTATGGCGCGCGGCGGGAGGCGCGACGTTGGTGGGCGGAGCCTGCGTCTCAGGTGCGGGCAGGCAAACATGGCCGCGTGGGTGGCGTGGTTGCGGGTGGTTGATGGAGTTAAGGTTCACCGGTGGGGTGTGAGTGCCGGGGTACACCACTTGTCCAGTCCTTCGATTGGCCGACGGTGGCGGTGGCCATTGTCGCCGTACCCTTCCTAAAGGCTCGGTCACAGCATTCCCACTCTTGTCGTCTTGCTCCGGGTGAAAACCTAATCTTCACTGATAGAGCGGTGGCGGCTATCGATGGTGGTATCCTTCTTGGAGGCACCGCTTTGGAGGCCTGGCTTCGTTTTGGTCCGGTTCACCTCTCTATTGTTTGTTGGTGGGGTGGTGTGTCGGTGCCTGGCACCTTTGTATATTGCCTTGGGTGTGTGCCGTGTGTGCATTGTTCTGTATCCTGAATGTATTCAGAGATGTTTGCTTTATACTATAAAGCCGGGGAAACCCTTTTTTGGTGTAGCTTAGCTTTTGAGTTGTTCGATTTCTTGGCTTCGATGGTGACGATAGCGGTGCTGAGTAAAGAGATGTAGATCCTTTCTCGACTAGGCGATCAGCTCTATGATTGGTGATGGATTTGGGAACTAGTATGTAAGTGGGAATGTCGTGGTGGCGACGGCATTGTTGCGGTGGACTTGTGTCCTCGGGCTCCGCTGTTGCAACGACGCTTGCTCCAGTGTCGGTGTGAAGCTTGGGAGGTAGTCTAGGAACGTGATAGAGGCAAAGGTGTTCCGTCTTTCGATGAGATGGTGGCTATCGTTTTTGATGGAGTAGACTTTGACGATCCGACTATGAACGTGCGAGGACGTCACGCCTTAGCAATTGCTAAATCAACTCCAAGAGGTTACTGACCATACCAGAGCATGATCAACCTGACCACGAGGGTCTATTTCCTGCAAGCAAATGAAGAACAAGCAAGAAACTAAGATTGCAATCAGGATATTGCGAATATAAGAGGAAAGCTTTATTGATCAAGGTGGGGTTCGGTGACTCTTGGTCTACTCGTTGAACACAAACGAAGTACGCAAAGTTGCAGCTATGGCGATCTTTTAATCTAAACAAAACTCAAAGTCTAAACGACGCCCTAAGGGCTGTATATATGGAGGAAGAGGAGGGGGATTTCGTGGCCCTTGGAGGAGGGGCCCGAAACCAACCCTAACTCTTGTTTCCCCACACATACGGACTCCAAAAACAACCTATACTTATGTATTTCGAAATTACATGGGCCTGCCCCAATAATAAGGTGACGCAACACCTAGAATAGCCTCTGGACAAAATTTATGAAGTGGCATCGTGTATATTTCATCCAAGGCTTCATGCACTCATTATGGTGGCTTCAAAGTCCTGAAATTATCACTTGTAACTCCGTTCTTGTTCCCCTTGTGCATGCCATCATCTCCATGCTTGGTCTTGCTCCAGTGTTCATCCCTCTTATCCATGCCAGGACCTTCATTTGTAAGCAAAACAAATGTATCCAATTTAGGCATCATCATATTCTCATGAACATTAGAATCATTACCAAGAAACGGAAGTACCTGATAATTTAATTGGCGTGCGCGAGCTCTAGTAATTGGTCCAGTATATGTAGCAGTAGGGCCTGTGGGTGTAACAATGGTATTGATGTCCTCATCAGAACGGATGCAGATAGTGGTCTGCATCGACAACAAATGGAAGACGGGTTGCGTGCTGGGTTCGTGGGTTATGGCCGATAGGTATGGTTTCCTCCTCCGGCATCTTAGTCGTCTCGGGTGCTAGATATGGAGTTCGATGGCATGCCTAGGGGTGTTATCCCAGTCTGATTCACTCAATGGCAAAGGCTTCGCCTTTGGTGAGCTACCTTTTATGTGTGCAAAGCTGCATATCAGTGATGGTCGAGCTTGGGTGAGGAAGTGATTCATCGTTTTTCCCTTTAGTGGTTGCTATCGTGGTGTCGAAGGCATGTGATGAGTGTTGGTGTCAAGATCAGGGGATTATTCGGGTGTGCGTCTAACTGCCAGGACCCACACAAAACAATTTTCTATTCCCGCTCGAACCGCTTCACGCCACATTCACTACAAAAAAGACACATCCGTGACATTATGGCCCGAACGAAAACATTTTCTGTCATGATGATATTTGTCACAAAAATACATATCATCATAGACGTGGCGGGCTCCTACCTCTGTGACAAAAAATTATGACAGAAAATGAGTTTTTCATACTGGGCGGGTCAGAGTCGCACCTGCATGACATTCGTTGGACCGTCCATGACGTAAAAAATCATGGTAAAAGTGAGGGCGAGATTTTTTCGAGGATTTCCTGTTATATGGTGGGCAATCGGGGCGTGGTCGAGCCCGAGCGATGCAGTGTTGTTTGCGCATTTCTCTGTATGCGCGCGTGTGTGAGCCCTTCGCTAACTAAACCCGAGTGAGCCCTTGCTTAGAACCCGATCGATTGACCCCTTGCCTTACTGAACCGGAGCGATCGATCCCTCACACTAAGTACTGAACTCGAGAGATCCGTCACACCACTACTGAATCTGAGCGATCCCTTCGCTGCTTACTGAACCAGGGCCTATATAAGTAGAACTAGCCACCACAGTAGCAGGAGAGGGTTCTCATCCACAAGTCCACAGAGCACAAGAACACCCCAACCTCAGGAGGCTGTTCTTCCCCTTGTACTGTTCATCATCAGCCCAAGATGCAATCCACCACCACCACACTGGAGTAGGGTATTACACCACAACGGTGGCCCGAACCAGTATAAATCGCGTGTCTTTCTGTGTTGCGAGTTCGTCGAGTTCGTCCGTGAGATCTTAGCGAGCTAGGGCGCGGATCGGTAGGAGGAAAGAACTGCGCGCACCCCGCAGTTCGAACCTTAAGGGTTTTGCGGAACCCCACATCCGACATTTGGCGTGCGGTAGGGTGCGCCGTAGCTTCTCCACCGCCTCGCCTCGCGCGCGCGCCGCCCCATGGCGGATGCCCCACCACCCGCTCCTGCGGCCGGTGTTGACGACTGGGCCAGGGGTCTTCGAGCCCTGGCCCCCGCCCTGCGACAGGTGCGATGGCCACCCAAGTTCAGGCCGGAGATGCCGCCGCGCTACGACGGCGCGGCGGACCCATCATTGTTCCTACTGGCGTACGAGGAGGCCGTCCTCGAGGCCGGGGGCGATGACAAGGTCATGGCCAACTGGTTCCCCATGGCCCTCGCCAGCGAGCCACGCGCCTGGCTGCTCAACCTCCCTGGATCCACGGTGGCGTCCTAGGGGGAACTTCGCGACCTCTTCATCTTGCCACTTCTGTGATTGGCAGACACCATGCAACAGAACCCCATCGGGCGGCTCTCAAGCGCCGCCTTCAGATCGCCATGTCAAGCCGTTCCTCCGTCAGATTGGGGCCGCTTCCAAGCGCCCGGGGGCTCCGCCAGGTTGGGCTACAGCTGAGGCCGACCTCACCTTCAGCACAGAAGACCATCTCGACTCCACCGTCGGCTCGGGCATGCTCCCAATGCTCTGCACGCCCACCATCTGTAATGTGGCTGTTACCAAGACCCTCATCAACGGCGGTGCCGGCCTCAACTTGTTCTCCATGGAGGCCTTCAGCCTTCTTCACTGCCGCTCGAGCGGCTCAGTCTCAGCAAGCCCTTCTCAGGAGTTGGTGGCGACGCCACCCACTCCCTGGGACAGATCCGTCTCCCAGTCACCTTCGGCACGCGCGACAACTATCGCACTGAGCTGATCGACTTTGAAATCGCCCGCATCGGCCTCCCGTACAACGCCATCCTCGGGTACCCAGCTCTCGCCCATTTCATGGCGGTGACCCACCCGGCCTACAACCTCATGAAGATGCCTGGGAGCAAGGGTGTCCTCACCATCAAGGGGGACACCAAGGAGGCCATAACGGCACTCAAGCTTGCCTTCAAGACCGCGGCGGCAGCATAGCCCGCCGGCGCCGGTACCCCCGAAGCCAAGAAGGCCGTGCCTACCAAGAAGAACCAACTGTTCACCCAAGACAAGGCGGAAACCAAGCAGGTGCCAGTCAATGAGGACAGACCCTCAGGAGCCACCTTTACCATAGGTGCCGGCCTCGATTCCGTCCAAGAAGAAGCGTTGGTGAGGTTCTTGAGTGCAAACAAGGACATATTCGCATGGGAACCCAATCAGCTGGTGGGGGTTCCAAGAGAGGTGATTCAGCATCACTTAAGGGTGTGCCCCAACGTCCACCCTATTAAGCAACGAGCGAGACGGCAATCCACAGAGAATCAAGCCTTCACCGTCCAGGAGACCCGCAAGCTGGAGGCGGCGGGTGCCATTCGCGAGGTTCGGTATCCCACCTGGCTGGCAAACCCCGTCGTAGTGCCGAAGAAAGGCGGGAAGGGGTGGATGTGTGTCAACTTCACCAACCTTAATAAGGCCTGCCCCCAAGATCCGTTCCCGCTCCCACGCATCAATCAGATCATCGACTCCACCGCCGAGTGCGACCTGCTATGCTTCCTGGACGCATTCTCAGGGTATCACCAGATCAAGATGGCAGTAGAATAAGTAGAGAAGACAACCTTCCTGACCCCGTGTGGGGTGTACTGCTACACCTGCATGCCCTTCAGGCTGCAACACGGGCGCGACCTTTCAGCGGCTGATGCACATCGCCTTGGGGCGGCAGCTCGGGAGAAACACAGAGGCCTATGTCGACGACATAGTGGTGAAATCTCGGGAGGCGAGAACCTTGATCCAAGACTTGGAAGAGACCTTCGAGAGCTCGCGCCAGGTGAACCTGCGGCTTAAACCGGAGAAGTGTGTGTTCGGTGTCCCTTCCGGCAAGCTGCTGGGATTCCTTGTATCCCACAGAGAGATCGAGGCGAACCCAGAGAAGATCAAGGCCATCGAGGACATGAGCCCGCCGCAGACCCTCAAAGAGATGCAGAAGTTGGCGGGACGAGTGACCGCGTTGGGGCATTTCATCTCCAAGCTGGGAGAGCGCGCCTTACCCTTCTTCAGGCTCATGACGAAGAAGGGCCCGTTCGAGTGGACACCAAAGGCCGATCGAGCCTTCCAAGACCTCAAGAAATACCTGACCAGCCCTCCGGTGATGGTGGCACCATGGCCTCTCGAGCCCTTAGTGCTCTACCTTGCTGCCACCCCGTACTCCGCTAGCGCAGCGCTAGTGGCGGTTCGGGAGGAGCACCAAGCCAAGAGTGCGCCGCGCCAAGCTATAGCTGAAGTAATGTAGGGTCAGAAAGGCGCCGCAAAAGCCTCAGCACCAGAAGACCAAGCTCGGCAAAACAACGTCGCCAAGATTCCCGAAAGCAGTCAGACCTCAGGAGCCCCTCCACCTCAGGAGACGCCCCAATCTCCGCAAGACCCGAGCCTCGCCAACACGCCAGCCCTTGTCGAGCAATCGGTGTATTTCGTCAGCACGGTGTTGCAGGACGCAAGGGCACGATACCCCATGCCTCAGAAGCTCCTGCTCACGCTCTTGGTGGCCTCGCGCAAGCTGCGGCACTACTTCCAGGGCCAACCCATCAAGGTCGTATCGGCCTACCCATTGGAGAGGGTGCTCAGGAGCCCCAACTCAGCTGGAAGGGTCGCTGAGGGAGTCCCGGATTAGGGGGTGTCCGGATGGCCGGACCATGACCTTTGGCCGGACTCCTGGACTATGAAGATACAAGATTGAAGACTTCGTCCCGTGTCCAGATGGGACTTTCCTTGGCGTGGAAGGCAAGCTTGGCGATACGGATATGTAGATCTCCTACCATTGTAACCGACTACTGTAACCCTAACCCTATTCGGTGCCTATATAAACTGGAGGGTTTTAGTCCAGAGGACTAACAACAATCATACCATAGGCTAGCTTCTAGGGTTTAGCCTCTCTGATCTCGTGGTAGATCTACTCTTGTACTACCCATATCATCAATATTAATCAAGCAGGAGTAGGGTTTTACCTCCATCGAGAGGGCCCGAACTTGGGTAAAAACATCGTGTCCCTTGTCTCCTGTTACCATCCGCCTAGACGCACAGTTCGGGACCCCCTACCCGAGATCCGCCGGTTTTGACACCGACATTGGTGCTTTCATTGAGAGTTCCTCTGTGTCGTCGCCGTCAGGAAGGATGCCTCATCCCGTCTTTAAAGACGGGACTGTTGCTAAAGAAGCTCTGGCTGTCGGCCAAACTCTCCGGCTAGGCGGTTTTCTTATGACCGCCTGTTCGGCCGCCGCGCCGACGATGACTTCTCGGGTCATCGAAAGCAATCTTAACGTTAACTCGGAGCTCGCCGAGCAGTTAGATCCGATGGAGCTCTCTTCCTCAAACGAGCTCTTGGATCACATCGCCGCCCTGGGAGTCGTTACAGACTATGATCAGATTGGGCTTAAACCCGATCTGAGAGAGATTAACTCTCCCCAGGTTGCCCACCACGTTGCAGTGGTGGAGAAACAATACGGCGGCCCTTCTTCTATCTTAAGGACTAGCCACGTCCGGATTCCCAATCCCTCCATGCCGGATTCCCGCGGAGGAGAGGACGTCACTCAAGCCCTGAACCTAAAGTCAGGCAACGAGCTAGATTCATTGGACAACATCCAAGAATCCAAGCTTCCAAGTTCGGAAGCTCCTCGGCCCTTAAGTTTCAGATTGGGCGCGGCTCCGGATTTAATTCCACCCGCCCACCCAAACATAAGCGACCTATCTCAAATTCGGCAAGAGCCCGCAGAAGCGAGACACCATTATCGGGCGATTCCTCCGGTTATGGACGGGATAAAGGATCGCCGCGAGGAGGACATAATCTCATTATTCAGCAACAATTACACAGACAACGGGATCCTAAACGCTATAAGTCGCCGTGACATTACACGCTTTGCCGACTTGGCGACCATAGTACGAAATTACTGTGCGATGGAAAGCGCCTGGAAAACCGAATCAAGATTTTGGGACAATCCGGCCTTGAATACAACCCCAGTCCGAAATGAAAGGGTGCATCATCGCCAGGCACCTGGGTTAAATACCAAAAATCAAAAACCCTCTATAGGGCATGGAACCGTACTGGAGGGATTGCTCAATGGACCCTGTAAAATTCATAATACAGAGGGCGCCACTCCAACTCATAGCCTTAGAGCATGTTGGATATCACGGCAGGTGGCCAAAAGCGGCGAAGAGCTTCTAGCCTTAGAGCACCAACCCAAGGATACCAGTACGGTATTGATAGTCTCCGAGGCTTTCTCATCAAATAATATGCGGAAACGAACACTCCGTAGCCTCTGAAGTACCCCTTAATGACATTATAAACAACCGCGACGCGACGGGCCGAATTGCCAAATGGGCCATTGAGCTCCTCCTGTTCGACATAACCTATAAGCCACGGAGAGCTATTAAGTCGCAAGTTTTGGCCGACTTCGTCGCCGAATGTACCGAAGCCGAACTCCCTAAAGAGTACGACGCATATTCCAACTGGATAATGCACTTCGACGGCTCCAAAATGTTGGCTGGCCTAGGGGCTGGCGTCGTTCTGACGTCCCCAACCGGAGATACAGTTCAATACGTACTCCAGATAATGTATACGGACTCCAACAGCGCAGCCGAATACGAGGCCCTTCTGCATGGTCTCCGGATGGCAGTCTCCATGGGCATTCAACGTCTAGAGGTGCGCGGTGATTTGAACCTCATGATATCACAAAAAAATGGAGACTTTGATGCCAAGGATCCGAAAATGGCAGCCTATCGCAATGCAGTCCTAAAAATGTCAGCTCGGTTTGAGGGGCTCGAATTTCACCATATAGCCCGGGACAACAACCAGGCAGCAGACGTGTTGGCACGCATCGGTGCAAAGCGCGATGCTGTCGCCCCCAATATCGTCCTAGAGAGGCTGTTCAAGCCATCCGTATTATGGGAGGGAGAGTCCGGAAATAACAATCAGGACCCAACCGCACTGCCCCACACCGAACATTTTGACATAGTTGGTGGTTCTACCACCGAAATAACATCCTCAGCCCACATAATAATGGCAGTCATTGCCCCGTGGACAGAACCATTCCTAGCCTACCTAACCAGGCAGGAACTCCCCGAGGACCAAAACGAGGCCCGCTGCATAGTGCGGCGATCTAAAGCCTACAAAGTCCATGAGGGAGAGCTTTATAAGAAAAGCACAACCGGAGTCCTTCAAAGGTGTTTCTCCAAAGAAGAAGGGCGGAATCTTCTGGCTGAAATACATGCCGGACTCGGCGGGCACCACGCCGCAGCCTAGGCCCTTGTAGGCAAGGCCTTCCGTACAGGATTTTATTGGCCGACGGCCCAGGCAGATGCTCAGGACTTAGTCCAACGATGCGTCGGATGCCAGCTCTTTACTAATCAGAGCCACATGCCACCTACCGCCCTCAAAACTATACCCATCACCTGGCCCTTCGCGGTCTGGGGGCTTGACATGGTCGGACCCCTTAAAGGGGGAACCCACAAGCAAAAATACCTACTAGTCATGGTGGATAAATTCACCAAATGGATAGAGGCCAAGCCTGTCAACACGGCCGAATCCGGACCGGTGATAGACTTCATATCAGGGGTCTTACACCATTACGGCGTCCCCCACAGCATCATCACTGATAAAGGCACGAACTTTACGACCGACGAGGTCAAACTCTGGTGCAAAAACATGGGCATTAAACTAGACTACGCCTCAGTCTATCACCCTCAAACTAACGGTCAAGTTGAGCGAGCAAATGGTCTAATTATGAGCGGCATCAAACCCAGATTAGTGCGGTCCCTCAAGGAATCTAACACGCACTGGGTAGAGGAGCTCGACTCCATACTCTGGGGGCTACGGATCACTCCGAATCGCACGACCGGATTCACACCATTCTTTATGCTATACGACGCAGGGGCAGTTCTGCCCTGCGACATAATTCATGACTCACATCGTGTGCGCATGTACGAAGAAAGAGAAGCCGAGCTCGATCGGCAGGACAGTTTGGATGCCTTGGAGGAGGAGCGTGACGTAGCAAAAGCCCGTTCCGCATTCTATCAACAGCAGGCTAGAAGATATCAAAGCAGAGAAGTACGGGCCAAAACTTACAATTCTGGCCAGCTATTTCTACGCCTGCCGGACAAGAAAAAGGACAAGCTAAAGCCCAAATGGGAAGGTCCCTTTATCATCGACCAAGTCCTGACCGGCGGAGCGTACCGTCTGCGCGATGCATGGGATAACCGACTCGAGCCGAACCCATGGAACGCAGCACGTCTCCGAAGATTCTACGCCTAGCGCCGGATTCTGAGTTTGTCTCCTTCCTCTGTCCATATTTTACATTTTAGCTGTCTTCTATTTTTCTCCTTCTCCCTCCTTTTTCATTCAAGCCTTGGCAGGCTCGTTACCACATTGTCCGCACACCCTTGACGTGCTATCCGCGCTCATTGTACCTGGGGGCTTCTTTCACAGAAGCTTAATTATAAGGGCTTCATGCCCAATACATGTGTCACACTTCCGCATGTACCTTTTATTCGCCATTATATGCATCGATATGACTTAAGTTTTGGCCAAGCTGGGTTGCTGGCTCTGTGCTTACCCCTCGCTCCCGATTTTTCGCTAGGTGGTAAAGGAGCACCTCTGCGATTGTTCCGCCGGGTCACCGGATGTGTAGCTCAGACCGGTGAAGCCAAAATCTAGCATTCTTAAGAGAATATTCGGTCGGTGAACTAAAAGAAGATTTCTTACCTATTTATTTATCTGCCCCCAGATGTTTTTTCTGCTTTGCAGATTCGGACATGCACTTTAGGGCATGCCACCCAGGAAAGGAACCCTAACGGAACTATTCTCCCTGGAAGATGTTTCTTACTAACCATGTAATATAACATAACTAGTTGGGCACTTGTCTGATAAAGCACTAACGACCCCTACGCCTGGTCTCCACGCATGCCCCGGTTTTTATATAACCGCGAGGGTATTCGGGCACACTCCGGACTATCGGGTCCCGAGGTTGAAGCGAAAAGGTCCGCTAAGACAAACGATCTACAATCCGGCTAGAAGGCATTTTACATGTCAATTTAAATTACATAGTCAATTTGACTGATTGTATTCCTCTTCAATACCATCTAACAGGCTGTCTAGTTTATAGTCCTGCTTGGGAATACTTTTATGCCAATTCCACGGCCGTGCACTAAGCTCACAGGATCTCCTTCCCATCTCGCCCCACAGTCCGACCTCGCCATGTGGTTTGGGTCAACAACCGTGTACAGCGTCTTCACCATGGCCCAGCCTCCCTGGCGCCTTGACGGCATGCCGATATCTTCCATAACAGAAGCGCCGCCGCGCCCTGGAGCCTCTCTGCAAGCTCCCAAGGCCTTGGGCAGGGAGATAGATGGCCACAAGGCACAGGCGACGCCTTTCATCACTGCCAAACTCGTTAAATGCAGGTTGTAAGAGCTCGGGAAGAAGATCACCCGAGAACCGAGCATTTCCTCTGCGGGACGGCTCTGTGAGCATACCTCTGAGACATAACTCGTTAATCGACTTCCTCGCCGAACTCTTTTCTCAAAGTTCGTTTAAGCACTTACTAAAAATGCCGCGTCGAAGCTGCCGATTCTCCTTAATGGAGTCAGGCAGCTGGGCACAAACATCCTTTAGCTCCTCGCCCAGCTGGGTGTTGGCATCTTGGAGATTATTTTTCTCCTGCCTCACCCTCGTAAGCACGTTCTCGCCGGCCTTTAACCGGCGCAAGAGCTGTTATTTGTCCGGATCTACCCCGGTGCCATCTGCAACATCATTGTCAGATCTACACATACGCCGCGCTTCATAACATACTTATCTTTTAAAAAGCGTATGTTACCAGAGGGCTTATCCTTGGCTTCCCCTGTTGCGGCTTGTGCGGCCTCAAGTTGGGCTTTGCACTCTTCCAGCTCCTGGGACAATTGGGTATTCTTTTCTGTAAGATCCTTCACAATAAATGATCCTTAAATCAGTTATTCTAACTATTTTAAGTCTCGGGGGCTACTGGTATATATAACCATCAAATTTTCTCACCCGTATGTCTTTCACATACTTGCCCGTGGCTCGCTAGACCATTTTAGCGGCACGGAGGTGCGATATCCCAATTGAAGGCATCCAATGCCTCTTGGGAGAAACATGTCGCCACGAAGAATTGTCCGTGGCGCTTTGTGATTCATGGCACTCTCCACCTCGGAGTTGGTGGCGGACAATCTGTCGGCATCCTCTCGCCGGAGGAGCGTCCGACGACGCCTAGTGTTCGCTCCGCTTACGGGCACGGCTTTGAAGCACAGCTAGCGGAGGCTCGATTGGCAACCTCTCCGGATATAGTCCAGCGAGCGCTCTTTTTCCTGAAAAGAGCGCGGGCGTTAGTATGCCTCCCGGAATAAAACCTGGGAATAAGGAGACACGCCATACCGTTGCGCCGACGCTTCAGTCCGCACCGCACTTCTTTTTAGCCTGCTAGGCCGTGCTGCCCCTTGTTGGCTAGCCACCGCAGGTTCGGCCTTCCGCCTCAAGGGCTCCCCCTGCAAAACACCATTGATATACGGTGGTCAAAGATAAGCACGGAGGGATCATTTCTAAAGTATTGGGACTTCGGTCTCAATTACCTGTGAGGCTGGAAATATTCTGGGGTAATCGGCCGTAATGGCAACCAAGGCATTGTCGATGCTCAGTTGGTAAAATACCCCATCGATCAGCTCCACAGATATGTCCGGATCCTCTTGGGAGGCCGGATCGAGGGACCGTTCTGGATCCTCAGGTTGTGGAGGTGGGCTGTTTATATCCTTTATGGCCCGACGCAATTCCTGCGTCAAAATCACAAGATAAGATACTTAACTATGGGAATATGGAACAGATGGGCATAAAGAAATATCCGCTTACCCAGCTTGGAGGATTGTTCATAGAAAACCCGTCCTGAGGATTGACGCGAAGAAATCTTCCTCTTCTACCTTGTACAATGCGGACAAGATCTTCATCAGATCGCCGACCGATCCCGGCCCCTTACGGCCATGGCGGGTGGCATCATCCTCCCCGTTGAAATCCCACATGGGGTGGCCCCTATCTTTGGGCGGGTGCACTCAAGCATAATGCATGTGGCCATGACCCGATCATGGTCATCCGAATGAGCCAACAACCTTATTCGGCTCATCAGGTAAATGTCATGACCCCGATTCCAAGTCACATCGATCTAGCCGGTAACACCTCATATCACTTTGCGGCCTCACGCACGGTATCCCCACGGTGTCGCCTTACCATGGCCGGGACCGTTTATGCCTTTTGGTTCACGATATGATAGTGTCGCTAGCATCCATATGATGAGAGAACCCTGGCCGACATGGCTAGTCGTGAACCCAAAGCGGCACTAACCCATGGGGACAGACATACATGAATCAACTTCGAGCATGTCGGTCGCAAGCGTGTGAATCGGGCTGTAGCTTTGGGCTAACAGGACTCGGGAACCCAGTCATGTGAGCTAAGGCAGGACTCGGATGTCACCGCGTGACATTTCCGAAGGGACGGACAAAAGGAAGTGAAACACATGCCGCCGATCAAGCGCCCCTAGCGGTAGTCTTTGGGCTAGCAGGACTCCGGTGAACCGGGCAGAGCGGACTACTATGGCTCAAGGAAGCACTAGACTACATTTCCCCATAAGAGAGGCTGCCAAGGATAAACAACTAGATTGTCGGATCCCACACATACCAAGCATTACAAACATACATACAATATGCTCGATATGTGCAAATACAACATGGCATCACAACATAACTCTACGACTCAAGTATTTATTCATTAGGCTCCGAGGAGCGAGATATTACAAACATGGGTCTCATGACCCAACATTCAGAGCATACAAGTCAAACACATGCGGAAGCTAAACATGTCTGAGTACAGACATATATAAATGAAAAAAGGCTGAGAAGCCTGACTATCTACCAGATCCTGCCGAGGGCACAAGATCATAGCTGAGGTATCAAGCTAAACGTCGAAGTCCACGCGGAACTACTAGCGAGACTGGCGTCTCTCTGCAAAAACATAAAATAGGCAAACGTGAGTACAAATGTACTCAGCAAGACTTACATCAGAACTAACTACATATGCATCATTATCAACAAAGGGGTGGTGGGGTTTGACTGCAGCAAGCCAGCTTTGACTCGGTGGCTATCCAACACTACGACTGCAAGTAACTCTTTTGAGGTGGCGCACACGAGTCCGCATATTCACCATATCAATACACCACTATGGATCCGCTCCTGTCTCCCTACGAGAACGCCATCCATAGCACTCACGCTTATCTTGCGTATTTTAGAGTATCCACTTTCACTTGTCTATGAACTGTTATAGGCAACCCAGAAGTCCTTTACCGTGGACACGACTATTCGAATAGATCATATTAACCCTGCAGGGGTGTACTTCTTCACACACGCTCTCGCCACTTACCGCCATGTACACCTCATGTATCTCGGCAACCTTCAAGCGGAAGCCTAGCGAGGGAGTTGGCCACGACCTGACTAACCACACAAGTCTCTCGTCCAGGTTTATCGCCTATTCGGGTTCCATCCGCAAGGAGATCCGGCCGGGGTGTCGCTCACGGCCCCAAACGATGTGAGCTGGGTTCCCAAGACCACCTCGACGGGTGGTTCTACGCTTGGTACACCGTGCCACGGTGCCTAGTCTGTCCCAAGCCCACCTGTACCGGGTGCCACTTGGTAGACTACTAACACTACCTACACACACCAGAAACTAGTTGCAACTCCTGGACAGAGATTAGGTTGATTAATAAGTCGAGAGAGCTTGGAGCGCCCGGAGCCCAATGTGTGGTAGTAACTATTCATGGATCGCAAACACAGAACTCAGTTCCTGAGGACGGCTGCAATGAGACAACCCACCATGTACTCCTACATGGCCTCTCACCGCTACCTTTACCAAATCGTGTTCACACACTTAGCTCTCAACAGTAGGACATGTTCACCACATTCTAATCCATCCCCGATGAATCAGACTGACTCAACTCTAAGCAATAGCAGGCATGACAAGCAAGCATGAATGAGTAGGCACATCAGGGCTCAAACAACTCCTACTCATGCTAGTGGGTTTCATCTATTTATTGTGGCAATGACAGTCATGCAGAGGATAAAGGGTTCAGCTACCGCAGCAAGTAACAGATGAATCGTTGTTGTCCTAATGCAGTAAAAGAGAGCAGGAGCGAGAGAGTGGGATTATATCGGAATGAACAAGGGGGTTTTGCTTGCCTGGCACTTCTGAAGATAGTATAGCTCTTCATTAGTGTCATCGAACTCATCGTCGGTACGTCGTCTACTGAGAGGGGACAAACACCGGCAAACAAGGAAGAACACAATAAATGCAATGCACAATAATATGATGCATGAGTGTGACATGGCAATATGCTGTGGTTTGTGCTAATGCAACTAGCAACCAGATTAAATGAAGTTGGTTTGGATCCAAGATTCAAATTCAAACTCCATATGTGGATATTTAAATGCCATTTATATGATTTGTGCTAAACAGCAGCTATAAGTTGTTCTAACATGCATGAAAATAGTACAGATGGATATATTGGATTTTGCTGATCATTTTTCATATATAAATTATTTCATTCTGAGCTACGGTTGATTTAATATGATTTTTAGAAGTTTTGGCTACTTTCTGGAATTTCCTGAAAAGAATAATTCCAGTTAATAAATTCACAATGTCAACATTACGTCATGCTGCGTCAGCGAGGTCAACGGCAGCGGTCTAGGTCAAACTGACCATTGGGGTCCACCGATCGGTGACACGGTGCGATCTGGGTCCACAGACTTGTGGGGTCAGTCAACGGTGGCGTGGC
Organism: Aegilops longissima; assembly: GCA_021605205.1. NCBI lineage: Eukaryota > Viridiplantae > Streptophyta > Magnoliopsida > Poales > Poaceae > Aegilops > Aegilops longissima. The sequence continues at coordinate 392,815,894 of CM038677.1, read as the reverse complement.
TGGTCAAACCGCGTGTGGGGTCGGTCAACTGCCGAGTCAGCACGGTCAACTCTGGCACGTGGGTCCCGCTGGGTTATAAGCTAATCTAAGAATAAACAAAAACCTTGGTTAATTAGAAGTGGGGCCCATCTGTCAATGGCACACGGTTAACTAATGGCATCATTAGTGCTAAACTAAGGTGCCACGTCAGCGGTTAGCGCCGGCGATGACCGGAGCATGACGGTGCTCGCCGTCCGGCCAACTCCGGCGTCGGGAGGACACGCGGCTGGTCTCGTTGGAACGGCCGCGACACGGCGATCAACGGTGGTGGTTGCTGCTGGCCGGGTGGCGGAGCGACAATCTGCGGCGAGTGAGGCCGCTGGCCGAGCTCGGGCTCGCTCGGATTTGGCGTTGTCGTTTGCAAGCGAGCGGAGAGATGGGCTAGCGGGGCAGTACGTGCATGTGCAGGTGTGTTGGACAGGTCGTGGTGACCGACTGGCAACCGGAGCATCACCGGCGATGAGCTCGACGGCGGCGGGTTTCGGTCGTCAAGGGGGCGGCGTCTACGGCTCGAAATCAAAGGGGAGGAAGGAGGGGATCCACGCAGGAGCTCACAGTGAGGTCGAAGAGCAGCTCCGTGGGCTCGGGGAGGCGCTCGGGGCGGCGAATCGATGACGACGATCTTTGGTGGCTGACGAGGGAAATGGTGATGCTGGCAGCGTCCAGGGCTTCCGGTGTCGTACAGATCGGTGGAGAGGACGAGGCGGACGAGGCGGAGCTCAGGGATAGGTCGGAGAGGCTCGAGGGCGGCTGTGGGCACGACTACGGCGGTGACGAGCTTGGGCGTGCGTCGGCCATGGCGTGAAGAGAGCGAGGGGGCGAGGGGGAAAGAGTGAGCGAGGGGTCGATGGGTTGCGGAGGCCACGGGGGAACGATCCCAGCGTCGCGCTGGCCAGGGAGGGGCCAGCCAGGCAGCTGCGTGCGTGCCATGCCTTGTGAGTGCCATGCACTACTTCCCCTCTGCCTTCTGGCAAGAGGAGGAAGACAACTGGCAGGGGAGGTGGCTGGGCTGGGCGGCCAGTGACAGAGGCGCACGGTGTAGGCCCTGTAAGCCTCTTTCCTTCCCTCTATTTTCTTTTCTTTTCTATTTATGTAATTTGTTTTGATTTAGTTCTAAGAACTAAATCATTTTATTTTCTTCTGGTAATTTTTTTGTGGGAACTAGCTAGTTGGAAAATTCCAGAGACCCACACCAATTAACAGAATTATTGGAGCTAATAAATATTTTATATAAATTATTAGCCCCAATTCAAATACCATATGAATTAATTGTAAATCCAAAATGGACCTAGAAATATGTGCACCATTTTTCTCCAGAGGTCCTAGACCAAGGCAAAGATGATGAACATTTTAGAAGGCATTTTGGGTTCAGTGAAAATGATTTTTATTTGGACCCTAGTTGAGTTTCATTTGCTGCTAGGGTTTATCAATCCCCATATCAAGTTTCAAAATAATTTAAACATGATGCAACAGACAAGTGCTAGCCTAGTGCAAGGTAAGGCTAGGGATGTGACAACTCACCCCCACTAAACAAGAATCTCGCCCCGAGATTCAAGACGTGAGGTAAGAAGACACAAGGGACTCGAAACTAGCATGATCTTCATGATCCAACTTGCACATCATAGGAACGTCGATTCCTTGCATCATCTTGGTCTTGACAACTCTGCTTTCGAGATTGCTTTCAAGATCTTCATCAAACACAAGTTCAGAGACAACTCTACAATGATGGATCATCTTAATGATCACAAGATCATCTCACAGAATGAGACATAGAAAAATCTCTTGAGCTGAGACACTAAGCACACACATAGAGGGATGGAGTGGAACAAATGACGAGGGTTCACTAGGTAGACAACAATTCCACACTTAAGAAGGTGGTGAACGGTTGTCAACGTAGCGAGGAGTTGAGTTGCCATGATACCATAACGGGGCACCTTAGAGAAGGTGACTCGCAGAAACATTCCCTTAAGTGGAAAAAAAATTACTTTTGATCCTGAGATCATTGAAACTCTTTATACCAGCCTAAGGCAATCACAATAATCGTTTGGCGGAGTACTAAGGGATGGTATACTCGGACTAGAATGGATGATGTGGACTACCTTGTTGAAGACAACACAAGGGATGATTTTAGTAACTGGTGAGAAGCTCAACAGTAGAGAGTGAGTCCACTGTTTGAAAAGTTATAGCATAACCGAGGAAACTGAGAGCAATCCCAGTTAGTGCCGATGATAACACCTAGCGCTTGTGTGTGCTCTCAAGAACTTGAGCATTTCCATATTCATCAAGGTTTTACCAACATCCGTGCCAAGGATCTTGGCCACAACGTACTACCATGATGAATAACGATGGAGGATGCAGGTGCAGAGAAGGACAACACTTTCTCAGATTTTACCTTGACGAGGCCAAGGAAACGAAATCTGGATGATCGACCGAGAGACATTTAGCACTCCTCTTCTAATGTTCTCCTTGATGTGCTAGCGTAACCCATTCATTGAAATGGTTTGGTATCTAGAACATCAAGTAACAGGTCGGACTTCGGGAGCACAGGAATCCATAAGGAGTAACACTGGAGTAAATCCTACGAAATCCTTATGGGAAGGTGGCCAACTTGTTCAATCAAGATACTACAATAATAGGTCTTCCGGCTGGGTGTGTTGGCCACGACATCCACTTAACCTGTTACAGAGAGACCATGATTATAGTTATTGGGAAACGTTCCAACCATCATATCTGCCTGAGATTCAGATATGGTTGGTGTCGGAATATTCCAGACTCTTCAAGTCTAGAAAGAAAAGTGAAAGTTTGCAACACGAATCGATGAGATGTCGTTGCGAGATTCTCGAAAAATGAACTACGATGGCTAGTTCCAAAACATAGCTGGTTCCGCTACATACATGTGAACACGCTATTCAAGACAAGCATGACCACGTAGAAGTCTTACGACAAACACTACCGAGTTCTGGTTGGGAACCATCATCGAGGATATCGGAGTCTTGTGCATGATCTAGAATTAACACAACAAACTCCTTTTCCTTGAGCAAATCAATCAGTGGCTTGGCGTGCTAGGAAACACATATGGAGTGGTGGTAGCTAATCTCACAAACCAATGTATACTTCGCAGATGCATGACTGACTTGGAATGATTCCAGGGTAAACAAAACAAACTTTCTCAAATTCATGGCGGCAACTTACACTGAATGCACATGAATTAGAGGAAGTCACTTATCTCATCCAAGCATAAGCTTCATGAACGGAACACGAAGGCATTGCTTACAAAGTTTCCAACACTAGCTTAATGTCCAACAAAGTCATGGATAAGATAGGGATGTTGTCGATGGGCTCAACAAAATCCATCCAGGCTTCCATGTGGGTGGAATTCCACAACTATGTGAACAAGGTTATAGCATTGGTCAGACCTAAAAGATATAATGGTGTATGCTCGAGGAATCAACCACGAGTAAGACAACATTATGGGCATCGTTGGTTCTGATTTGATTTGATGATAGCCCACACTCAAATCAAAGTTTTGGTTAGGACGATAGGTCCAACAATTGATCGCGAGGATCAATCAATGAAGATATCACCTTTCTTCAACACACATACAAGATATCCCTTAGAATGAACTAAGTCGGACAAGCTTTCATCTTCCAACTCTCCAAGTTGTTGTTTAGCTTAACCAACTAGCTCAGGGGTATCCAACACAAATTCTTGGAGAAGGGGGTGATTACAAGGAACCAACTTGATCACGAACTCAACATAGCGGTCAGGTGACAACCTGGTGATACCTCCGAGAAGATATTCGGAAAATCACGAACCACCGATATGTTACTAAGCTCGAGAAAAATCTTGCTTTTCAGGGCAAGACGATATGATCAATGAGACTCATTGATCGAAGAGTGCACCAGAAATAAGGACTAGGTAGCACAATCTATCTTAGAATGATGATTCAAGAACCAACACACTAAGAATGAAATTATTGTCCTTTAACTACCAAGCAACGGGGTTGCTAAAAGTATTGATTTGACACATCACGGTTCACTTGTCGGCATTCCGGTTACAACAACACGGGAGCCGAGAAATGAATAATGAGGGCGAGAAGTATCACTGTATCAAGAGTTCATAGAATGGTGTGCAATTCCCATGATATTCTTGATATAAATATGGTAATACTCTAGGGTAGAACAGAACAAGAGCTAGATTAGCATTTTGATCTGCGGAGCACAACTGCTTTGACCCAATCCTAGAAATGGACAAGGTACTGGAGTTTGTTCTCCTAGTCATTCCAGAATAGAATGGCTCGACAGACCACAAGAGTAATAGGCATCGATAAACGAATGCACGCATACCCTTGACTATCAATTGATAGACGGGGGTCAGAATACAACTAAGGAGGAACAACTCGAGGAACATATAACTTTCTGAGTTGTGGATGCATAGATTAGTATGTCGAACCAAGTTCAACATGTTTCTTCCGGATAACCCATGTAGAGAGGTAGGACTGGCAGAGTCACAATTATGAATGGAGAACTCCTCAAGAGTACTCTGATTGTGATCTTTTGGTTCAAATAATTTCTGCCTTAATGGTTCATGGTATTTGGAAGAAGGAAAGTACCACAGACCTCGAGGACTAATGCAAAGGTTACTAATATCCTAAAGGTACGAGCAACACTATCAACACGAGGTAAGTAGGGTGATTCTCGGGTTCAAGAACCCAGGAATAGAATACCTACTACTAAGTAGCATCACGGGATGCTTTCGAGAGTAATGGCCAGAATCATCACACTGGGGATGCAAAGCATTGCTAGATTTCTGAGTAGTTCTCTAAGACACCTAGGGTCATAATACTAACTCCAACATGTATGTCAAGGCAACGGAGTACCTCAACAGACCGATTAGTGTGCTTAATCTGGCCCAAAGGAACAACGGGGTGGGAAGAAGGGATTTACAAATGTATCAAACTAATTAGAAACCTGGGATGACTCGGACAGCATAACGGTTGTAAATGCTCAAAATGATTTGAGACATCCTGCAAAATAGTGGCATGACCACTCAACATCACAAAAACAAGGTTCTGAGATCAACTAACAACACATGGAAGTAGTAGGAACTGAACTGGGGCTTAAAACCAACAATCTTAAAAGTCTATGGATTAGTAACACGTCATCCTGATAGATAGATGAGAAGACCTAGTTCTTAATCCCCATAGAAGAGAAGAGGATGACTCAGATCAGAAGGCCATGAGGTATAAGGAGTAAAAAGAGCCTTACGTTCCCTTCCACAATCAATTCCCTTACACAACTAAAGCATTTCTAGACACAACTTCGATCAGTTTGGCTCTGATACCAAAGCTGTCAGGACCCCGATTCCAAGTCACATCGATCTAGCCGGTAACACCTCATATCACTTTGCAGCCTCACGCATGGTATACCCACGGGTGTCGCCTTACCATGGCCCGGGACCGTTTGCGCCTTTTGGCTCACGTATATGATAGTGTTGCTAGCATCCATATGACAGAGAACCCAGGCCGACATGGCTAGTCGTGAACCCAAAGCGGCACTAACCCATGGGGACGGACATACATGAATCAACTTCGAGCATGTCGATTGACAGCGTGTGAATCCGGCTGTAGCTTTGGGCTAATGAGGACTTGGGAACCCGGCAGTAAGGAGCTAGGCAGGACTCGGATGTCACGCGTGACATTTCCCGAAGGATAGACACATGAGCGAAGTGAAACACATGCCGCCGATCAAGCGTCCTAGCGGTAGTCTTTGGGCTAGCGAGGACTCCGGTGAACTGGAGTAGAAGGCACTACTATGGCTCAAGGAAGCACTAGACTACATTTCCCCATAAGAGAGGCTGCCAAGGATAAACAACTAGATTGTCGGATCCCACACATACCAAGCATTACAAACATACACACAATATGCTCGATATGTGCAAATACAACATGGCATCACAACATAACTCTACGACTCAAGTATTTATTCATTAGGCTCCGAGGAGAGAGATATTAAAAACATGGGTCTCATGACCCAACATTCAGAGCATACAATTCAAACACATGCGGAAGCTAAACATGTCTGAGTACAGACATCTATAAATGAAAAAAGGCTGAGAAGCCTGACTATCTACCAGATCCTGCCGAGGGCACAAGATCGTAGCTGAGGTATCAAGCTAAACATCGAAGTCCACGCGGAACTACTAGCGAGACTGGCGTCTCTCTGCAAAAACGTAAAATAGGCAAACGTGGGTACAAATGTACTCAGCAAGACTTACATCAGAACTAACTACATATGCATCATTATCAACAAAGGGGTGGTGGGGTTTGACTGCAGCAAGCCAGCTTTGACTCGGTGGCTATCCAACACTACGACTGCAAATAACTCTTCTGAGGTGGCGCACACGAGTCCGCATATTCATCATATCAATACACCACTATGGATCCGCTCCTGTCTCCCTACGAGAACGCCATCCATAGCACTCACACTTATCTTGCGTATTTTAGAGTATCCACTTTCACTTGTCTATGAATTGTTATAGGCAACCCAGAAGTACTTTACCGTGGATGGGGCTATTGAATAGATCATATTAACCTGCAGGGTGTACTTCTTCACACACGCTCTCGCCACTTATCGCCATGTACACCTCGTGTATCTCGGCAACTTTCAAGCGAAGCTTTGGCGAGGAGTCGGCCATGACCGACTAACCACACAAGTCTCTCATCCAGGTTTATCGCCTATTCGGTTCCATCCGCAAGGAGATCCGGCGGGGTGTCGCTCACGGCCCCAAGCGATGTGAGCAGGGTTCCCAAGCCCACCTCGACGGGTGGTTCTACGCTTGGTACACGTGCCACGGTGCCTAATCTGTCCCAAGCCCACCATGCGGGTGCCACTTGGTAGACTACTAACACTACCTACACACACCGAAACTAGTTGCAACTCACGGGCGGAGATCGGGTTGATTAATAAGTCGAGAGAGCTTGGGCGCCGGAGCCCAATGTGTGGTAGTGCTGTTCATGGATCGCAAAACACAGAACTCAGTTCACGAGGGCGGCTGCAATGAGACAACCCACCATGTACTCCTACATGGCCTCTCACCGCTACCTTTACCAAATCGTGTTCACACACTTAGCTCTCAACAAGAGGACATGTTCACCACATTCTAATCCATCCCCGATGAATCGAATCGACTCAACTCTAAGCAATAGCAGGCATGACAAGCAAGCATGAATGAGTAGGCACATCAGGCTCAAACAACTCCTACTCATGCTAGTGGGTTTCATCTATTTTGTGGCGATGACAGGTCATGCGAGAGGATAAAGGGTTCAGCTACGCAGCAAATTCTGAGATGAATCGTTGTTGTCCTAATGCGGTAAAAAGAGAGCAGGAGGCGAGAGAGTGGGATTATATCGGAATGAACAAGGGTTTTTTGCTTGCCTGGCACTTCTGAAGATAGTATAGCTCTTCATCAGTGTCATCGAACTCATCGTCGGTACGTCGTCTACTGAGAGGGGACAAACACCGGCAAACAAGGAAGAACACAATCAATGCAATGCACAATAATATGATGCATGAGTGTGACATGGCAATATGCTGTGGTTTGAGCTAATGCAACTAGCAACCAGATTAAATGAAGTTGGTTTGAATCCAAGATTCAAATTCAAACTCCATATGTGGATATTTAAATGCCATTTATATGATTTGTGCTAAACAGCAGCTATAAGTTGTTCTAACATGCATGAAAACAGTACAGATGGATAGATTGGATTTTTCTGATCATTTTTCATATATAAATTATTTCATTCTGAGCTACGGTTGATTTAATATGATTTTTAGAAGTTTTGGCTACTTTCTGGAATTTCCTGAAAAGAATAATTCCAGTTAATAAATTCCTGTGTCAGCATTACGTCATGCCTGCGTCAGCAGGTCAACGGCAGCGGTCTAGGTCAAACCTGACCAGTGGGGTCCACCGGTCAGTGACACGGTGCAGTCTGGGTCACAGACTTGTGGGGTCAGGTCAACAGGTGACGTGGCCAGGTCAAACTGACGTGTGGGGTCGGTCAACTGCCGAGTCAGCACGGTCAACTCTGGCACGTGGGTCCCGCTGGGTTATAAGCTAATCTAAGAATAAACAAAAACCTTGGTTAATTAGAAGTGGGGCCCATCTGTCAATGGCACACGGTTAACTAATGGCATCATTAGTGCTAAACTAAGGAGCCACGTCAGCGGTTAGCGCCGACGATGACCGGAGCATGACGGCACTCGCCATCCGGCCAACTCCGGCGTCGGGAGGACGCGCGGCTGGTCTCGTTGGAACGGCCACGACACGGCGCGTCCAACGGTGGTTGCGGCCGCGGCTCGGGTGGCCGAAAGCAGCAACTGCGGCGAGTGAGGCTGCGGCCGGAGCTCGCGCCCGCTCGGATTTGGCATTGTGGTTTGCAAGCGAGCGGAGAGATGGGCTAGCGGGGCAGTACGTGTGTGTGCGGGTGTGTTGGACTGGTCGTAGTGACCGACTGGCAACCGGAGCATCACCGGCGATGAGCTCGGCGGCGGCGGGTTTCGGTCGTCAAGGGGGCGGTGTCTACGGCTCGAAATCAAAGGGGAGGAAGGAGGGGATCCACGCAGGAGCTCACAGTGAGGTCGAAGAGGAGCTCCGTGGGCTCGGGGAGACGCTCGGGGCGGCGAATCGACGACGACGATCTTTGGTGGCCGACGAGGCTCGAGGGCGGCTGTGGGCATGACTACGGCGGCGACGAGCTTGGGCGTGCGCCGGCCATGGCGTGAAGAGAGCGAGGGGGCGAGGGGGAAAGAGTGAGCGAGGGGTCGATGGGTTGCGGAGGCCATGGGGGAACGATCCCAGCGTCGCGCTGGCCAGGGAGGGGCCAGGCAGGCAGCTGCGTGCCCGCGCGCGCGAGCGCCGTGCACTACTTCCCCTCTGCCTTCTGGCAAGAGGAGGAAGACTACTGGCAGGGGAGGTGGCTGGGCTGGGCGGCAGCAGAGGGCGCCTGCGGTGGCGCCGAGGTAAGCCTCTTTCCTTCCCTCTATTTTGTTTTCTTTTCTATTTACGTAATTTGTTTTGATTTAGTTCTAAGAACTAAATCATTTTATTCTTCTCGTAATTTTTTGTGGGGACTAGCTAGTTGGAAAATTCCAGAGACCCACACCAATTAACAGAATTATTGGAGCTAATAAATATTTTATATAAATTATTAGCCCCAATTCAAATACCATATGAATTAATTCAGAAATCCAAAATGGACCTAGAAATATGTGCACCATTTTTTCTCCAGAGGTCCTAGACCAAGGCAAAGATGATGAACATTTTAGAAGGCATTTTGGGTTCAGTGAAAATGATTTTTATTTGGACCCTAGTTGAGTTTCATTTGCTGCTAGGGTTTATCAATCCCCATTTCAAGTTTCAAAATAATTTAAACATGATGCAACAGACAAGTGCTAGCCTAGTGCAAGGTAAGGCTAGGGATGTGACAGTAAAGGACGCCCCTGTCATTCTCCCTCTGGGGGCTCCGTGGGCGCCAGCTTAGGCGTTTCTTCAAAGGAGCATTACTGAACTCCGGGAGGCCGATCCGAACAGGGTCCGGTGGGGGGACATCTTCTATATAAAACCATTCAGAAGGCCAGTCTTCGGACGCCTTCTTCGGGGTTCCGGATAGATATCCGGTCCCGGCGATGCGCCATAGTTCGGCTCCACCCACTTGATATATCGACCCCTCCCGATAGCGAGTGCGAGGCGTAACAGCCTCTTCCACAGTATGAAATAAGCCTCGATGCCCAAAAACAGCTCATAAAGGGCCACGAAGCCCGCAATATGCAGAATGGAGGCAGGCGTAAGGTTGTGCAACTGGAGGCCATAGAACTCTAGGAGCCGCCGGAGAAACGGATGGATTGTAAATCCGAGCCCTCTTATCAAATAGGGGACAAGGCATACCCGCTCTCCTCGGGAGGGACTGGGGACGCTCTCCGCTTGTTTTCCGCCCTTATAGGTGGCGAGTCCGGCTCGAATCGGAACCATGAAGGCTGGGGGAAGAAACCCCTTGGTTTGGAGCATCACTAACTCGCTGTGCGGGACGACGCATCTCTCCTAATCTCCGGGCTGAGGACTAGGAGGGAGAGAGGAGGAGCCGCGTCGACTGTCCATGATGGAATGGGTTTCTATCAGATGCGCTCCGATGAAAGCTCGTGAAGGGAAGGTGGTGTGATGTGGATCTAGATCCTCGTCTCTTATATAGGCAGCTCATTTGCGCAGCCAGGGAGATAAATGTAAAAATACCCTGGCTTTTCGCATTCATTCAACACGTGGAAGATGGCCATTATTGGGCGTGGAAGCCAAGGAGCGCGATGTTTACAAGAAGCCGGACACTATTCAAACAGGGACACAGGATTTGGAGAAGAACCCGCCTTGCAATGCCGAAGACAATCTATGCGCCGGACTCGTTGTAATTGAAGCCTGGTTCGGGGGCTACTGAGGGAGTCCCGGATTAGGGGGTGTACGGATTGTCGGACCATGACCTTTGGCCGGACTCCTGGACTATGAAGATACAAGATTGAAGACTTCGTCCCGTGTCCAGATGGGACTTTCCTTGGCGTGGAAGGCAAGCTTGGCGATTCGTATATGTAGATCTCCTACCATTGTAACCGACTATGTGTAACCCTAACCCTATTCGGTGCCTATATAAACCGGAGGGTTTTAGTTAAATGGGGCGAACAACAATCATACCATAGGCTAGCTTCTAGGGTTTAGCCTCTACGATCTCGTGGTAGATCTACTCTTGTACTACCCATATCATCAATATTAATCAAGCGGGGTAGGGTTTTACCTCCATCGAGAGGGCCGGACACTGGGTAAAACATCGTGTCCCTTGTCTCCTGTTACCATCCGCCTAGACGCCTGATTCGGGGCCCCCTACCGAGATCCGCGGTTTGACACCGGCGATCGCCGAGTGGAACATCGAGCTACAAGCTTTCAGCTTGGAGTTCGGCACTACCGTGGTCGTCTAAGGGGCGCTTCGCCGACTTTGTGGCAGAATGGACGGATGTCCCGACAATTGAAGAAGGTGAAGACCGATCCACCTTGCCAGGAAGCGAGGCACCGGACGGGTGGGTCATGTGCTTCGATAGGCGCCAGCGCACCAAGCGCAGGGCTGGGCGAGTACTAATCTCGCCCACTCGGGACAAGCTCTATTCGCCGTGCAACTCTGCTTTCAGCATGGTGAGAAGGTCTCCAACAACATCGCAGAATACGAAGGCCTCATAGCTGTCCTGAAGGCCGCGACAGCTCTGGGGGTGAAGCGCCTTACCGTTAGAGGCGACTCGCAGCTTCTTGTCAACTTCTCCAACAAAGTATACGAGCCAAAGGACGAGCACATGGAGGCATACCTCGCGGAGGTGCGCAGGATGGAGAAGCAATTCACGGGCTTGGAGCTGCAACATGTGCCCCACGACACCAACAAGGAAGTCGACGACATCGCCAGGAGAGCATCCAAGCGACATCCACAAGAGCCCGGTGTCTTTGAGGAGCAGCTCTTGAAGCCATCGGCAACACCACCACTTTCAAGCACAGCTCAGCCTCGGGAGGAGCTTCCACAGCCTCCTGTCTCAGGAGCCCCGGCCTGTGGCCCGACCTCAGGAGCTCGATTGCTCTTGGCGCTTGAACCTCAGGAGGGGTGCTGGAGCAAGGAATTCAAGGAGTATTTGATGCAAGGGGCGCTGCCAGAAAGGGAGGAGGATGCAGAGCGTGTGGTTCGGCAGGCCACGGTGTACTGCATCCAGGATGGTTAGTTGTACAGGAAGCGGCCAAACGACGTTTCTTTGCTATGCATATCCAGAGACCAAGGGAAGGATCTGCTAACTGACATACACGATGGTGGCTGCGGGCACCACTGCGTAAATCCGCAGACCCTCATCGGCAAGGTATTCGCGATGGGTTCTCTTGCCCCCGCGGTCAACAACGCTTGGTGAGATGGTGAAGTCCTGCGAAGCCTGCCAGTTCCACGCCAAGCAAATTCACCAGCCGGCTCAGGGCCTCCAAACCATCCCACTCACGTGGCCGTTCACAGTCTGGGGGCTGGACATCCTGGGCCCGTTCCCTCGAGCGCCGGGGGGCTACCGTTACCTCTACATCGCCATCGACAAGTTCACCAAGTGGGCGGAAGTGGAAGCCGTCCGCACCATCCCAGCCGGCTCTGCTGTCAAGTTCATCAAGGGCCTCGTGAGCCGCTTCGGGGTCCCCAATCGCATCATCACAGATAACGGCTCGCAGTTTACTAATAACCTCTTCAAAACCTACTGTGCTAACCTTGGAACGCAGATCTGCTACGCCTCGGTGGCGCACCCCAGGAGCAATGGTCAGGCCGAACGCGCCAACGGGGAGGTCCTGAGGGGCCTCAAGACCAGGACCTTAAAGAAGAAGCTCGAGGCCTGGGGCAGGGACTGGTACGACGAGTTCCAGTCCGTGCTATGGTCTATCCGCACCACCGCCATCAAGCCAACGGGCAAGACCCCATTCTTCCTTGTCTACGAAGCTGAAGCAGTCCTCCCTCACGAGGTCGAGCATCATTCCGCACGGGTCCTGGCGTTCGATGAAACGCAGCAGGACGCCACACCGGGGATGGACCTCGTGCTGGGGGAGGAACGACGACGTGAAGCCGCACTGAGGGCGGCAAGGTACCAGCAAGCGCTGCGGCGATACCACCGCCGCAACATCCGCTCCAGGACACTCGAGCTAGGCGACCTCGTCCTGAGATGGGTCCTCTCCAGGGAAGGGCTGCACAAGCTTTCACCCATGTGGGAGGGCCCGTTCTGGGTCGTCCATGTCTCCAGGCCTGGCGCCGCGCGCCTGGAGACGCAGGACGGGATACCAATCCAGAATGCGTGGAACATCCAGCACCTCCGGAAGTTCTATCCATGAAGCAAGGCCCAGAGCACGTGAAGAAAGGCCAGAGCACGTGAAGAAGGCCGGTGCACATGAAGAATCGCCGCCCGTGACACTCTCACGTAATAATGAGTGGGGCTGTACACGCCCCGGAGTCTCAGGAGCGCCGGCCTCAGGCCCTGGGGCTCCCGCCCATGCCTAGTGGTAGCACTTAGGTCCGCGCTGGTGAGAAGACTTGAAGACTAGACTAGGTGCCAGACGCGGCTTTTCATTTGCTTTCCGTAGTTGGCTTGCTTTTCCTTAGTTGAAGTTTGTTTTTGGTGTTCTTCGCTGATTCGATTCCCTCGCCTCTTACATCATTTTTCGGCTCTGGTTCGCTTGTGTTCTCTCTCTCGCATACCTCGCGAGGGGGCTAGGCAGGTGCCCTCGCGAGCGTTTTTCTCCTCTCTGCCTTCTCGCGAGCCACCCTCGTTCGAGCCCAAAAATTGGCTCATCTCTCTAGTCCGTGCCCCCAGTACCGCGATGTAAAGCTCAGTCAAGGCTTGGGTGGGCGGCAAATCTTCTAGCGCACCTCGTAGCTAATTTTTGCGGTTCGAGCAAACAGACCACCAGTCAAGATGGACACGAGGAAACAAATGCCTCATAAGGAAGAGGGCGTCCCGAATGCACCAGGTTAAGTTATCTTTGAGCAAAATAACAACACGGCACGGGAACAAAATGCACAGTGCAATAACCAAGGAACCACAGTTCGATACATGCACCTCTGGGCCCATACTGGTTTCATTTTTGGTGCAGGAAAAAGAGCAAAACAAAAGCGGCGTTGCGGTGATCCTCGGAGGCAGGCCCCTAGCAACTCCTCGGGCCTAGCCAGACCCTTCCTCGCGCTTCACGGAGGCGCGACGATGGGATGACCCGCTGCCGCTCTCGAAGCGGGCGCGGCGGCTGATCGTAGCCGCCGCTGCTGGAGCTATCGCCGGAGGAAGAGCCGCCATAGCTGGACGAGACACGGTCGTCGCCGAGGGCAGGCTCGCCCTCATCCTCGTCGTGACCGTCACCAAGGCCGAGCACCTCCTCACCGTCGTTCGCCTCGGGGCAGCACCCGACACAGCGACCATCTTCCCCAAACACCGTCATGTAGAGGGTCGGTCCACCATCATACTTGAAATGGAGGGTGCACCGCCTACCCAGGCCGCGCCCGCGGGCGAACGTCTGCCAGCCGCGGGCCAGGGCTATGTTGCCCGCGGCGGAAGTCTCGACCGCAACCCAAGAGGCCTTACTGCAGCAACTATCCGCTTTGCAACGAGCCCGCTGGACGAGGCGGCGGTTAAATCGGCAAGAAGCGCGGAAGCTAGAGCCAGTTGCCGGCCGGGTTCTCCGACCAGACGACGAACTCTGGCGACACTTCCGCCGAATAGAAGCGCTGGCGGGAAGGCCGCGCCACCATGGCACGCCTCCCTTCATCAACTAGGCCGCCATGGCTGGGACGACCCCCTCCGCGTGCCGCGGCGCCGCCGCAACGGTGGGCCGCGATGGGGGTCGCGACGTGCTTGCACGGATGGCCGCGTCCGCGCTTGGGCGCCGGGGAGCCGGGCCCCTCACGAGGGGCCTTCCCCTTCTCGGCGGCAGCGAACTTCCTTCATGGCGCCATTAGTGGCGCTGTTAGCGATGGAGCGAGGAGGAAGAAGCAAGCGAGCAATGAAGAGATGGGTGACGGGGGCTCCGCCCCTTCCCCATTTGTAGCGAGAGGAGGCCAACCGGCGCCCCCACGATCACAGGTAATGATGGTTTTCCTTGCATGTCGCAGGGACTTGTCAAGTCGTGCAGTTTTTGAGGCAGCGTGGGGAAGGAAAGACGCCCACGTCCAATCAACCGCCATGCGTCAACCGAGGCCACAGGCTTTGGGGGCCCGCTGTGCTCCGTACTTGACCCTTGGCTTCGCCTCGAAGCCAAGCCCGAGAGCGCCTTAGGCCCGGGGGCTACTGTCGGCGTTTGCGAACGGGGGTCCCCAGACTTGCCTGCCTGCGGCTCACGGCGTGGCTAAGCTAGCGGGCCGTACAACCCATCTTCAACAATAAGGCAATCAAGACCCTCGCGAGGGGCCAAGCCTCGCGGGGCGGACAACGCAAGACCTCCTCAAGAGCGGCCTAGCCAGGCAGGCTCACGAGGCCGGAGATATCAAGGCGGGGCAAACTGGCGAGGCTCGTGGCGTGAGCCATGGCGCTCGGCACCCGGCGTGGCGCCAAGCCGCGCAACGCCTTGTTTCCTCTTTGGTGCTAAGTAGGCGGTGGCGTGAAGTACCGAGGCATTAGGCAAAGGTTTCCATATCAGTGCAACGAGACCAAGACTAGCAGGACGGCAAGACGGAGGTCACCGTGGAGCCCAAGACGGCGTCATCACCAGAGCCTTTAGCAGGCGAAGACCACTTTTGTCAGGATATATTGTACTAGCTGTCCCCTTTCAAATTTGCTCGCTTTTGTTGGCTCCCTTCCCGCTCATTATTTGGGGAGAGGACCAGGGCCTATATAAGTAGAACTAGCCACCACAGTAGGAGGAGAGGGTTCTCATCCATAAGTCCACAGAGCACAAGAACACCCCAACCTCAGGAGGCTGTTCTTCCCCTTGTACTGTTCATCATCAGCCCAAGAGGCAATCCACGACCACCACACTGGAGTAGGGTATTACAACACAACGGTGGCCCGAACCAGTATAAATCGCATGTCTTTCTGTGTTGCGAGTTCGTCGAGTTCGTCCGTGAGATCTTAGAAAGCTAGGGCGCGGATTGGTAGGAGGGAAAGAACTTCACGCGCTCCCCAGAGTTCGAACCTTAAGGGTTTTGCCGGAACCCCACATCCGACATACCCCATGAGGTCTTTGCTCTATCTTGGCATGCAGATGTTAGTCAGCATATGACGCCTTGCATTGCTTACTTTATACATCATATATGTCATCTGATTAGTTTAGACATGCTTTGTGTGAATGCCATCTGTTTAGTTTTTATATCATATATGTGAATTATGCAATGCCATCTTGTTTAGCCCGACATCATATATTTGAATTATGCAATGTCATCTTGTTTAGCCAGTCATCATATATGTGAATTATATCATGCCATCATTTTTTTCATTATGTATTACATTTCTCAACAATGTTAGTACATTCAACTACTCTTCCTATGCATCAGCCATTTGACACGGTGATGGAAACATCTGGAGTAAAAGCAAGGTCTTTAGAGCAGACAGTGCTACCCGACGAAGCACCTATCTTGCCGGTTATAGATAGCTCCTCAGAGGAGAATTCAGAGATAGATGACCAGTCCTATTTTCGAGGTGTATGCTCTAACTTGGCAGGGTTATATTGCTCATATCATGCATATGGTGTCTTGCATTGCTATGCCATTTGCTATAGTTTAGACATGCTTTGTGTGAATGCCACCTATTTAGTTTCTATACCATATATGTGAATTATGCAATGCCATCTTGCTGCAAGGCATTATATATGTGAATTATGAAATGCCATGCTGTTTAGCCAGGCATCATATATGTGAATTATATCATTCCATCATTTTTTTGTATTTCAAATTTCATTTGTCGACAATGTTTATATATTCAACTACTCTTTATGTGCATTAGCGGTTTGAATTGGTGATGGAAAATTTTTGGAGTGAAAACAAGGTCTTCAGAGCAGACAATGCTACCTTTGAAGCGGATATCTTCTTGATTCTGAGATAGCTACTCGGAGGAGGATTAGAGGCAGATGACTAGTCCTATTTCCCCGAGGTGTATTCTCAAACTTGGTAGGGTTATATTACTCATATCATGCATATGGTGTCTTGCATTGCTTAGTTTAGACATCATATACACAATATTGATTGACATCTGCTTAGTTTTGACATCATATATGTGAATGCCATCTGCTTTGCGAACCCCAACTCAACTATTAAAGCAGAAGAAACTGTTCCTAGGTCAGATTCTGTAGCTATGGTGCATACTCCTTTGCTCTTGCATCACTGTATTTACTCATACCAACTAATTTCAAATTTAAAGGATCCAACTGAAACTCCAATGGCGCAATATGTATCTTTTATACTTAGTATGATAAGCAACACATTAGAGGAGTACTAGTGCTACAAATCAAAAGGATGTTCTTAACACATCGTACCAATTAAGATGCAAGCCTACTCGTTGCCAGCCTCCTAGATGTAGATGGTACACGTGAAGAGGGCCTGCCCGTCATTTCCAAGGTGGAGCATGACGATCAACTTGTCACCTTTGTCGCAATATAATTGTCACGAATGACCTTCCTACCATTGACGACAAGATGTCCATCTTATCACGGCGTGGAATACATGGTTGCCATGTTAATCGTGTCAGAGATGACAATTCTCATGTCAACATTTGCTCAGTCACCACAACACGTGCGAGTTTCTGTTGCAAAACTCAATCAGTAAACATACATGTATATTACAAAACATGAATAACTTGACATTAAATACAACTGCAATGCAATCTTACTAGGAGTCACTTGTCCTTCTTAACATTTCTCTTGTTTAGCATGTGCACTAACGGCACAAAGGACCCATCATATGGTCCATCGCTGATGTACACCTAAGCACTAACATTTTGGGCCGATGCCCCCCAGGTAAACATCCAGTGCAGTAAAGGTCCACCAGAGAACACCTAACCCTAAACTCTTTCCTCCACTTCTTTTTATATTACCCCCTTCTATCCATCTTAACTAGCAATTCATCGCATCAATATCTCCTGCACACATCTTACCACCTCAACCCCCTCCTGCGACTACCCTTCCATCAACACTTCCTTTCCACCCACATGTTGATAATGCATCTAGGCCGCCTATGGATTTTGGTGGTTCATGGCAAGGAAAGTAAGAGGAACATGTTTTACTTGAGTATATTTCAGATTAATTTCTCATGTTTAAGTGAAAAAAAAGATGGCAAACCCCAAACATTGAGTTTCCCAAGGCTCAATGGCTTGTAGTTTTGTAGGACTTCTAGTGGAACCAAGGCTTCACATTGAGTCCGAGGACAATTGTTCAATGAACATGGGCCAACTCATATCACCACTGACGCGCCAGCGGCCCATCAGTGGTTTCGGGTCAGTGATGACTTAGTCATCAGTGATGAGCTAGTTGAACCGTTTGTGATGACTTTCATCACTGACCAGTTGAATGCTACTTGTGAGCTGCGTTGAGATTTCCCCGAAGAGGAGGGGATGATGCAGTACAGTAGAGATAAGTATTTTCCTCAGTTATGAAACCAAGGTTATCAATCCTGTAGGAGAATCATGCAAAAACTTTGTTAGCGGCACCTGCACACAAAATAACAAATCCTCGCACCCAATGTGAACAAGGGGTTGTCAATCCCTTTGCGGTTATTTGCAAGATTAAATTGTATGGTGATAGATAGATAGATAGATCAAAAAAGTAAAAAATAAAATAAATAAAGTAAAATTGCAGCAAGGTATTTTGAGAATTTTTAATATATGATAAAGATAGACCCGGGGGCCATAGTTTTCACTAGAGGCTTCTCTCCTGAAAATAACATACAGTGGGTAAACAAATTACTGTTGGGCAATTGATAGAAAAGCAAATAATCATGATGATATGCAAGGCAATGATCATGTATATAGGAATCATGTCCGAGACAAGTGATTGCTAGTATCTGCGTTGGTATTTTCCCGAAGAGGAGAGGATGATGTAGGACAACAACAGTAAGTATTTCCCTCAGTTATGAAACCAAGGTTATCAATCCAGTAGGAGGATCCACCCACACTATGTAAACAACACCTGCACACAAATAACAAATAATTGCAACCCAATGAGTAAGAGGGGTTGTCAACCCCTCCTCGGTATTGAGACAGATTAAATTGTATGAGATTTGGTAAACAGATCTAACAAAAACACAAAATAAAATAAATAAAGAAAAATTGCAGCAAGGTATTTGTGTATTTTGGATAAATAGATCTGAAAATAATATGATAGGAAATAGACCCCGGGGCCGTAGATTTCACTAGAGGCTTCTCTTGAGAAAATAGCATACAGTGGGTAAACAAATTACTGTTGTGCAATTGATAGAAAAGCGAATAATCATGACGATATCCAAGGCAATGATCATGTATATAGGCATCACGTTCAAGATTAGTAGACCGACTCCTGACTACATCTACTACTATTACTCCACACATCGACCACTATCCAGCATGCATCTAGTGTATTAAGTTCATGAAGAAACGGAGTAATGCAATAAGAACGATGACATGATGTAGACAAGATCTATTCATGTAGGAATAGACCCCATCTTCTTATCCTTAATGGCAACGACACATGCGTGTCATGTCTCCTGTCGCTGAGATTGAGCACCGCAAGATCGAACCCATCACAAAGCACCTCTTCCAATGGCAAGAAAACTCAATCTAGTTGGCCAAACGAAACCAAAGTTTCGGAGAAGAAATACGAGGCTATAACAATCATACATAAAAGAGTTTAGATAATACTCAAATAATATTCATAGATAGAACTAATCATAAACACACAATTCATCGGATCCCAACAAACACACTGCAAAAAGTCATTATATCAAATAGTCTCCAAGAACATCGAGGAGAACATTGTACTGAAGATCAAAAAGAGAGAAGAAGCCATCTAGCAACTACCTATGGACCCGTAGATATGTAGTAAACTACTCACGCATCATCGAAGGGGCAAGGGTGTTGATGAAGAACCCCTCCGTGATCGTTGACCCCTCCGGCAGAGTGCCGGAAAAGGCCACTAGATTCAATCCCGTGGTTCTGGAACTTGCGGCGGCGAAACTGTTTTCTCTCGACCCCCTAGGGATTTTGGGATTTTAGAGTATTCATACAGCTAATAGGAGGTGGAGGGGGTGCCTGTGGGCTCCACTACACACGAGGACGCGCACTGGTGCCTAGTGGGCTCCACAGGCCCCCTCTGGTGCACTTCTTGTTCCTCCTGGGTGTCTTGTGGGCAGAATTTTTTTTTTCCAAAAAGTTTCTTGGCATTTGGACTCCGTTTGGTAATGATATTCTTTGAAGTAAAAAACAAGAAAAAAACAACAACTGGCACTGGGCACTATGTCAATAGGTTAGTCCCAAAAAATGATATAAAGTTGCTAAATGGATATAAAACATCCAAGATTGATAATATAACATCATGGAACAATAAGAAATTATAGATACGTTGGAGACATATCAGCATCCCCAAGCTTAATTCTTGCTTGTCCTCGAGTAGGTAAATGATAAAAACAGAATTTTTGATGTGGAATGCTGCCTAACATGTTTATTACATATTCTTTTCTTTTGTAGCATGGACATTTCTACTTTTAAGATGATTCAAATCAATAGTCTATATTTGACATGAGGACATCATTACTCAAGCATATCAACAAGAAACCATGTCTTTCAAAATATCAACACTAACGGAAGCTATCCCTAGCCCATTATGCTCAATCATTGATCCATTCATGAAACACACTCGAATTTTAACCATGCCCAATGCACAGGTATGATAATAGTGTTCCATACTTGGTGCTTTATAAGAGAAGATGGAGACTCAATAAAAATAAAAATTGCATAAAAGTAAATAGATAGGCCCTTCACAGAGGTAAGCAGAGATTTGTAGAGGTGCTAGAGCTCAAAGCTTAAATTGAGAGATAAAATTGTTTTGAGAGGCATGCTTTTCCTGTCAACGAAAACGACCGAGAATTCCCAATATTTTCCATTCTAGATAAATCATAGGCGGTTCCCAAACATAAAATAAAGTTTATTCCTTTTTCCACCATTCTTTCACAATCCATGGCTAACCGTATCCACGGGTGCCTTCCATACCAACACTTTCCAAGGAATTTATTATTGACAACATAAAATATTTTTTTTTCATTTTGGGACTAGGCATACCTATTACCAGCCACACTTTCATGCAATGAAAAGTAAATAAACACTCATCTTGAGAATAGAATATCTAGCATGGAAAATATTGGCCACCCCTGCTGCTTCATGATCGGTATGGGCACACAAAAAGGAAATTCATTTTGAAATTTAGAGTTGGCACATAAAAATTTACTTGGAACCGCATGGAAATACCGCATCTAAGTAGGTATGGTGGACTCATTTGGCACAACTTGGTTTAAGGAGTTTGGATGCACAAGTAGTATTCCCACTTAGTACAAGGGAAGACTAGCAAATAGATTTAGAAGCAACCAACCAAAAAACAAAAACGATCATAAACAAGCATTAAACATAACGAACACCGAATAATGCACCACAAGTAGGATGTAACTTCATTGCATAAATATTGACTTTCGTGATTGCATAGGGAATCACAAACCTTAACACCAATATTCTTGCTAAAGCATAATTACTCACCAACATGACTCACATATCACAATCTCCATATCTCAAAACTATTACGAGGAATCAAGTTTATAATATCCAATGATCTTCATGAAGGTTTTTATTATACCCCTCTTGAATATCTATCACTTTGGGACTAATTTCATATTTTACCGTTGCTACTAATAAAACTCACAAATAAATTTAAGTGAAGTATGAGAGCACATATTTCTTCAAAACAATTTTCATCTCTCAAAACAATATAAGTGAAGCATTGAGAGGATATTTTTTAAAAAATTACTAACTCTCAAAATAATCTAATGGAAGCATGAGAGTATTTATTCAAAAATAAAACTACCACCGTGCTCAAAAAGATATAAGTGAAGCACTAGAGCAATTCGATAGCTCAATTTTTTTTGAAGTGAAGCACATAGAGCAGTTCTAACAAATTATGGCATAATTATGGCTCTCTCAAATAGGTGTGTCCAGCAATGATGATTGTGACAAAGTAAAAGAAAAACAAGCAAAGAATCATGTAATACAAGACGCTCCAATCAAAACTCATGATATGTGACGAATAAAAATATAGCTCCAAGTAAAATTACCGATGGTCGTTAGAAGAAAGAGGGGATGCCCCGCTTAGTTGCTTGGTTCTCCTTGAATATTACTTTTGGGTGCCATGGGCATACCCAATCTTAGGCAATTTTCACTCCTTATTCCTTCATCCATCGTGATCTCACCCAAAACTTGAAGACTTCAATCACACAAAACTTAACAAAACCTTTTGAGATCCGTTTGTATAATAAAGCAAATCAACACTCTAAGTAATGTTGCAAACCCATTCATATTTTATTATTGCATTATACTTACTTTATTCTAACTTTACCATGGCTTGTACCCTCCGATACAATCCATAGATTCATCAAAATAAGCACACAATGCAATGAAAACAGAATCTATCAAAAATAGAACAGTCTGTAGTAATCTGGACTTTAACCATCAAAAGAACCTCTTACCATGGCAAGAAAACTCAATCTAGTTGGCCAAACCAAACCAAAGTTTCGGAGAAGAAATACGAGGTTATAACAATCATGCATAAAAGAGTTCAGAGAAGACTCAAATAATATTCATAGATAGAACTGATCATAAACTCACAGTTCATCGGGTCACAACAAACACACCGCAAAAAGTCATTACATCAAATAGATCTCCAAGAACATCGAGGAGAACATTGTATTGAAGATCAAAAAGAGAGAAGAAACCATCTAGCTATTTCCTACTGACCCATACGTCTGTAGTAAAGTACTCACGCATCATCGGAGGGGCAAGGGTGTTGATGAAGAACCCCTCCGTGATCGTTGACCCCCACCGATAGAGTGCTAGAGAAGGTCTCTAGATTGGATCTCGCGGTTCTGGAACTTGCGGTGGCGGAAACTATTTTCTCTTGACTCCCCTAGGGTTTTTCGGATTTTAGAGTATTTATAGAGCTGATAGGCGGTGGAGGGGTGCCTGTGGGCTCCACTACCCACCAGGGTGCGCCTCGGGTCTCTGGCGTGCCTTGGTACCTAGTGGGCCCCACAGGTCCCCTCTAGTGCACTTCTTGGGCCTCATGGGTGTCTTTTGGGCAGAAAAAATTCTCCAAAAAGTTTTGTGGCATTTGGACTCTGTTTGGTATTGATATTCTATGAAGTAAAATACAAGCAAAAAACAACAACTTGCACTAGGCACTATTGAAAGTGCAAATGGCACTTATACTATATTTTGGTGTGATGACAATGTGGTTAGTTGAACTAGTATCGGTTATTAAAGCTTATCTCAGGATATTGGTTCCAAGTGCTTCGTGATGGAGATGTGTGACCCCCCAATTCAAAAAGGTCAAAGGCGTGGTTTCCGGTGAATGGAAGGTTTAGTTTTTGGTTTGCTTCGAGTCATAGGGAAGACCGCATTATTAAGAGGGGTTTGTGTGGATGGAAGTTGTGTGGGAATGCCATTTCTGAACCATATACACTAAGCCTACCCACTCCTACCACCTAAAATCCTAGTGTGTGTGCTTGTGGTACTCAGAAAGTTTGTGGCAGAAAGTTACTGGGTACCCCGTGCTTATGGGGTCTTTGGACCCCCGCGCGCACGGGGTACTGCGTAACTCTCTAGGTACCCCGTGCGCATGGGGTCTTTTGACCCCCGTGCGCACGGGGTACTGTCTACACTCTCTGGGTACCCCGTGCGCATGGGGTCTTTTGACCCCCATGCGCACGGGGTGGTGTGAAAGTCTCTGAGTACCCTTTCGCACGGGGCTGACTTAGCCCGTGCGCACGGGGTCCAACGGGCAGAAATCCCCACCCGACCAAGAACATTATAAAAGGCCCTTCTTCCACCTCCAACCTCTAACCCTAATGTCTTGTTGAGATCAATCATTGCTACACCTTATTTTGCTCAATACTCTCAGTCCCTCCACCCAAACTTGTTGAAACTTTGGGGATTGGGAGAGCAAGACCCAATCTACATCTTGACCAAACCAAATCGCGTTCCCCACAACATTTCTTCCCCATTGACTTGTTACTCTTGGAGCTTGGGCTCCTAGGCGGTTAGAGGTTCCTTCGGAAGTTTCCTTGCTTGTGGTGTGCTCCGGAGAAGTTTGTAAAGGTGTGGTGGTCGCCTTCAAGACCAACCCCGAGTGATTTGAGGCTCATCCGTTGGGGGTGACTCGAAGGAGATTACGGTGAGCCTTCGGTGGCGTTTCGCAAGCTTTGGCTCCGGCACCGCTCCAAACGGAGAGTAACTCTTCCCCAAGTAAGAGTGAACTTTGGGATAAAATCCGCGTCCTTGTCTCACTTGTGGTTAATCCTTTCTCGCACCTTACTATGCTTTCTATGCTTGTTGGCTTACTACTTAGATTGGTGCCAAGCATATTTAGTGTGATGCCCGGGTAATTAAGCTAGAGTAACCCTCTCGAAATGATGCCACGTCACCTCGGTTAGTGTTGATAATCTCTTGTTAGTTCAAACACCGGTTCAAAATTCAAATTCAAAATATGGCAAACAACAAAAGTTTTCAAACATTAAAACAAAAATGTTCGGACTGTGTCAAATATTACATAGGTAATTATAGTGAAGAAAACACATGTTTAGAAAATTCTAAGATCCTCTAAAATAAATAAAACAGAAAAAGGGAAAAGAATAAAAAGCAAAAAACAAATCTAACAAAAGAAAAGCTAAAAACCCCCCTGCTGGGCCTTGGCCAAGCTGGCCACCAGGCCAACCAGGCCGGCCCAGCCGCGCCTCACTTCACTCCCCCATATTCCCCCTGTCTAGGAAACCCTAGATCGAACCACCCCACTTCCCCCACTCCCTCTCGCTCCCCCTCCCGATCCGAACTGGATCGGGGTTGTGACCCCGTCGCCGCTCGATGTCCCGGACGCCGCCGCCCGACGCCGTCACTGGACCCCGCCGCCGCCCTTCGCCTCGTTCTCCTCGTCTCCTCGCTGGCGACGAGTCCCCATCCTCCTCCACAGAGGCTCCACCGAGCCTCGCCGCCCCCCTGCTCACCAACGCAGGTGAGAACCCCGTCGCCTCCCGCCTATACTCCTGTGCCCGTCGTGGCCTCGCGCACGCCCACTGCCCTGCGGTCGTGCTCACCGCGCCTGGTCTCCATGCTCGCTGCGACCAGGCTGCGCTCCCGCATGCCCCATCCGCCCCTGCTCACCCCCGCCTTCGGAGACACACGCGCTTGCCCGCACAGGCCCCTGACGCGGCGACCCGCACCGCAGGCTGCGCCCATGGATGCCTCGCCCCCGCCTCCTTGCTCCGCGCTCACCACGACCCGCGCGCCCGCAGCTCAGCCAGCACAGCGCACGCGCATCACACACCCGCTGCGCTCGCCCCACCCAGCGCTACCCAGCGCCCCATGAGCACTGGCCGCGCGCCTCGTGTCGAGGCAATGCCTCGCCGATGGCTTTGCCGTTGGTTGCCTGCAGCCCCTCACCTGTCGTTCCAATCTGTCGCACCCAACCTACCGTCCCGCGCAGCCCTGCCCCGGCGCTCGTCTGTGCGACCCCGCTCCGGCGCCGCCTAGCCACCTCCCGCTTTAGCTCCGGCCACCCCGAGCCGCTCTATGGCCGCGTACGAGCGGCCCTGGCCTCGCCCTACCCCGCTCCGGCGCCGCCCGTGCTCCCTCATCCCTCCCGCACCGGCCACTAGCGGCCCGGCCTCGCCACCACCCATGCCCCCTCGCTGGCTGCCGCCTGGTCCGCCCACTCTGGCATGCGCTTCCTTCAGGCGCTGCAGTGTGCCGTTAGCACCGAACCGATAGGCCCCTCTAGGCGAATGACATGGGGGCCCAGCCCTAGAACGTTTTTATATAAAAAAAAATTAAAATAATAATAATTAATTAGTTAATCAATTAATTAACTTAATTAATCATAATTAGATTAATCTAATCACTAATTAACCTAATTAACTGTTAGTTAATTAATCAGTCAATGACATGCGGGACCCTCACGTCAGTTTGACCAGTCAACACCTCTGTTGACTGCTGACGTCATGCTGACGCCATGCTGATGCAATAATACTAATTTCGAATTAATTTAATAATAATAATTTAGAAAATGTTTTAAAACTTTAAAAAATTAATATAAAATAAACCGTAGCTCGGATGGGAAAACTTTGTACATGAAAGTTGCTCAGAACGACGAGACGAATCCGGATACGCTGCCTATTCGTCCGCCACACATCCCTAGCATAGAAAACATGCAAATTCCCCCTCTGGTTCATTTGTCCGAAAACGTGAAACACCGGGAATACTTTCCCGGATGTTTCCTCCCTTCGCCGGTATCACCTACTACCGCGTTAGGGCACACATAGCACCGTTCACTGTCATGTCATTCATCATCATGCATATGTTTGCTTTTATATTTATTGTTTCTTCCCCCTCTTCTCTCGCTAGACACTGAGACCGATGCGCTGCTACCAAGACGACTACGGTGTTGTGACCCCTCCTTCTCGGTGAGCTTCGGGCAAGCCCCCCCTTGATCACGGATATCGCCTATTCCTTCTCTCTACTGCTTGCATTAGAGTAGTGTAGCATGTTACTGCTTTCGGTTACTCCTATTCTGCTGCATAGCCTGTCATTGTTGCTACAGTTGTTACCCTTACCTACAATCCTAAATGCTTAGTATAGGATGCTAGTTTTCCATCAGTGTCCCTACATTCTTATCCATCTACTATGCTATACTATCGGGCTGTGATCACAGGTGATCACGGATATATACTATATACTTTATACATGATACATGTGGTGACTAAAGTTGAGTCGGCTCGTAGAGTACCCGCGAGTGATTCACGGATTGGGGGCTGAAAGGATCTTTGTCACGATGGCCCTCTGGGTGGATCTTTGTGGCGGAGCGACAGTGCAGGTTGAGAATACCTAGGTGAGAGGTGGGCCTGGCCCTGGTCGGCGTCCGCGGTTACTTCAAAATAACACGCTTAACGAGATCTTGGGATTTGATCTGAGTCTGGCCACTAGCTTATACGCACTAACCAACTACGCGTGAATAGTTATGGGCACTCGACGTCGTGGTATCAGCCGAAGCCTTCGTGACGTCAGCGACTGAGTGGGGCGCGCCGGGTTGGACCGCGTAACACAACTTCCTTTGAAATGGAGGTTTCTAGGTGTGCTCTCCGGCCGCCCATGCAACGTGTAGGTGTGCAATGGGCGATGGGCCTAGACCCTGCGCGTATAGGATTTAGATCGACGTGCTGACCTCTCTATTGTGCCCAGGTGGGGTTGTGATGTGTTGATCTTCCGAGGCCGGGCATGACCCAGGAAAGTGTGTCCGGCCAAAGGGGATCGAGCGTGTTGGATAATGTGGTGCACCCCTGCAGGGAAGTTAATCTATTCGAATAGCCGTGATCTTCGGTAACAGGATGACTCGGAGTTGTACCTTGGCCTTATGACAACTAGAACCGGATACTTAATAAAACACACCCTTCCAAGTGCCAGATATAACCCGGTGATCGCTCTCACATAGGGCGACGAGGGAAGGATCACCGGGTAGGATTATGCTATGCGATGATACTTGGTGAACTTACCATCTACTCTCTTCTACATGCTGCAAGTTGGAGGCTGCCAGAATCTTAGTCTTCGACAGAACTAGCTATCCCCTCTTATTCTGGCATTCTGCAGTTCAGTCCACTGATATTGCCCCTTTACACAGATACCCATGCATATGTAGTGTAGATGCTTGCTTGCGATTACTTTGGATGAGTACTCACGGTTGCTTTGCTCCCCCTTTTCCTTTCTTCCTGGTTGTCGCAACCAGATCTTTGGAACCAGGGAGCGACGCCACCGTCGATGGCGACTCCTACTACACCGAGGTGCCTACTACTACGTGCGAGTGCTCGGCGACGGCCGGGAGTAGTTTAGGAGGATCGAGCGGGAGGCTGCGCCTCTTCGATCTGTATCCCAGTTTGTGCTAGCCATCTTATGGCAACTTTTACTTATGTCTGTACTCAGATATTGTTGCTTCCACTGACTCGTCTATGATCGAGCACTTGTATTCGAGCCTTCGAGGCCCCTGGCTTGTATTATGTTGCTTGTATGACTTATTTTATTTTTAGAGTTGTATTGTGATATCTTCCCGTGAGTCCCTGATCTTGATCATACACGTTTGCATGTATGATTAGTGTATAATTGAATCGGGGGCATCACAAGTTGGTATCAGAGCCTACTGCCTGTAGGAATCCCCCTTCCACACTCCTTGACCGAAGTCGAGTCTAGTCATTGCAAAACTTTTACTAACATGGCAGTGTGGCTTAAGGGCCCACGTCGTCATTGGGTGGCATTAGGATCTTTTATTCCTCGTCTGTACTCCGTGACTCTGAGATCTCTTCTATTCGGGTTAAATGATTTTTCTAAAAACAAAACTAACTTTAGGTTCTCGAAAATACTTTCTCCCGGAGAGCCCCTCACTTCAGATGATCGCTTGCTGCACTAGAAATTCCGAATTTACTCGACGATGTTCTCTCGAGTCTTTGTGCCACGCATTTGCGATTTCCTTCCACCGTCAACCCCTATGAAAACTGCATACACATGCCATTCCTACAATCATTCCCTATTGATCTTGTTATTACAAGATGCCCCGAAATACTCTCTGTTGTCCCGCGAATCCTTTGAGCTTACTGCCTTGCAGTTCCTTACCATATGAATACCCCTACAGATAATTCCTCACACTTATCGAGTATCCGTTCATCCACAGTTCATTCTTGTATTTCACAAATGTCTTCAAAATACCATTCGATCTTCCGAAAATCCCCAACAACCTATTGCTCTTGAAATTCTTACTTGCTTGCATTATGATTTACCACAAGTCTGGTAATCTAATTGGCATCCTTTGTCATTATCATTTCGAGTTCCTTGATTCAGTATGTTGCGAATGCCCACAATCATCAGTTGATCCTTATAAACTATCTTTTCGGCTCAGCCTTCATTTTTAACTGGAGCTGGTTCTCGACCAATCTTGCCATCGATTGTACCCTTAAGCCTGCGAGTGATTCACGGATTGGGGGCTGAAAGGACCTTTGTCCCGACGGCCCTCTGGGTGGATCTTTGTGGCGGAGAAACATGGCAGGTTGAGACTACCTAGGTGAGAGGTGGGCCTGGCCTTGGTCGGCGTTCGCGGTTACTTCAAAATAACACGCTTAACAAGATCTTGGTATTTGATCCGAGTCTGGCCACTGGCCTATAACACTAACCAACTACGCGGGTACAGTTATGGGCAGTCGACATCGTGGTATCAGCCGAAGCCTTCGTGACGTCAGCGACTGAGCGGCGCGCGCTGGGTTGGACCGCGTAACGCAACTCCCTTTGAAATGGAGGTTGCTAGGTCTGCTCTCCGGCCGCCCACGCAACATGCAGGTGTGTAATGGGCGATGGGCCCAGACCCCTGTGCGCATAGTATTTAGACCGGCGTGCTGACCTCTCTGTTGTGCCTAGGTGGGGCTGTGACGTGTTGATCTTCCGAGGCCGGGCATGACCCATGAAAGTGTGTCCGGCCAAAGGGGATCGAGCGTCTTGGGTAATGTGGTGCACCCCTGTAGGGAAGTTAATCTATTTGAATAGCTGGGATCTTCGGTAACAGGACGACCCGGAGTTGTACCTTGACCTTATGACAACTAGAACCGGATACTTAATAAAACACACCCTTCCAAGTGTCAGATATAACCCGGTGATCGCTCTCACACAGGGCGACAAGGGGAGGATCGCTGGGTAGGATTATGCTATGCGATGATACTTGGTGAACTTACCATCTACTCTCTTCTACATCTTTGCAAGATGGAGGCTGCGAAGCGTGAACTTGACGGGACTAGCTATCCCTCTTATTACGGCATTCGCAGTTCAGTCCACCGATATTGCCCCTTTACACAGATACCCATGCATATGTAGTGTAGATCCTTGCTTGCGAGTACTTTGGATGAGTACTCACGGTTGCTTTGCTCCCCTTTTCCCCCTTTTCCTTTCTACCTGGTTGTTGCAACTAGATGCTGGATCCCAGGAGCCAGACGTCACCGTCGACGACGACGCCTACTACACCGGAGGTGCCTACTACTACGTGCAGGCCGCTGACAACGACCAGGAGTAGTTTAGGAGGATCCCAGGGAGGAGGCATGCGCCTCTTTCGATCTGTATCCCAATTTGTGCTAGCCATCTTATGGCAACTTGTTTACTTATGTCTGTACTCAAATATTGTTGCTTCCGCTGACTCGTCTATGATCGAGCACTTGTATTTGAGCCCTCAAGGCCCCTGGCTTGTATTATGATACTTGTATGACTTATTTTATTTTTAGAGTTGTGTTGTGATATCTTCCGATGAGTCCCTGATCTTGATCGTACACATTTGCATGTATGATTGAATCGGGGGTGTCACATTTAGCTTGGAGCTTGCTTGTCATATAGGTTGGATTCACCTAGTTGCATATCTCATGAACCCTTTTTATCTGCTAAGTCTTAAAATTGACAAGAAAGATTAAAATTTGTTGTCTCCTATTCACCCCCTCTCTAGTCGACCGTATCGATCCTTTCAACTATGTCAATAGTCTAGTGCCAAAAACTGATATAAAGTTGTTAGTAAATGGATATAAAATATTCAAGATTGATAATATAACAGCATGGAACAATAAAAAATTACAGATATGTTGGAGACGTATCAACAAGTAGACCGACTCCTGCCTGCATCTACTACTATTATTCCACACATCGACCGCTATCCAGCATGCATCTAGAGTATTAAGTTCAGAAAGAACGGAGTAACGCCTAAGCAAGATGACATGATGCAGACAAAGTAAACTCATGCATGAATAAACCCCCTCTTTTTTATCCTTAATAGCAATGATACAATACGTGTCATGTCCCCTAGTGTCATTGGGATTGAGCACCGCAAGATCGAACCCATTACAAAGCACCTCTCCCATTGCAAGATAAATCAATCTAGTTGGCCAAACCAAATCAATAGATCAAAGAGAAATACGAAGCTATAACAATCATGCATAAAAGAGTTCTGAGAAAACTCAAATAATATTCATGGATAATCTGATCATAAACTCACAATTCATTGGATCCCAACAAACACACCGCAAAAAGTGAGAACATTGAGTATTGAACTCCAAGAACATTGAGGATAACATTGTATTGAAGATCAAATAGAGAGAAGAAGCCATCTAGCTACTAACTATGGACCTGTAGTTCTGTGGTAAACTACTCACGCATCATCGGAAGGGCAGCAAGGTTGATGTAGAGCCCCTCCGTGATCGAAGCCCCCTCCGGCAGAGTGCCAGAAAAGACCTCCAGATGGGATCTCTCGAGAACAGGAATTTGCGGCGGCAGAAAAAGTATTTCGTGGACTCCCCTGTTGGTCCTGATTTTAGAGAATTTATAGAGGCGGAGTTAGGTCAAACAGAGCTACGTGGGCCCCACGAGCCACCAGGGCGCGCCCTACCCGCTGGGCATGCCCTGGTGCCTCGTGGGCCATTGCCCATCTTCTTGTCCCCTCCCGAAGCTTCCAGGGTCTCTTATGTCCAGAAAAAAATCTTGAAAAAGTCTCGTGGCATTTGGACTTCGTTTGGTACTGATATTCTAAAAAACCAAAAACAGGCAAAAAAAACATCTACTGGGACTGGGCACGAAGTTAATAGGTTAGTCCCAAAAAGTGATGTATAATTGCTTGTAAATGTATATATATAAAACATACAAGATTGATAGTATAATAGCATGGAACAATAAAAAATTATAGATACGTTGGAGACGTATCCCTGAATGGTCAATGATTTCTATGTAGAGAAAGCCGAAAGGGTCCTGCTACCGTAGACTAGCTGGCCAGTGTGGATTGACAGTGGAGGCCGTTGAGCAATATAATACTTACTTCTCTCCCACAGAGGCCAGTCAGTGATGACCAATTTAACAATCATTCGGTGGATTAGCCTACATATCGTCAACCTCTTGACTGCATAAAAGATGATGGACATTGCAACCCCAAATGCATCATACAAATGCATCCATATACAGTCACATGCACACACATATATTTGCCATATCGTAAATGACATGCAAACATATATAAGTGATATACATTTCATATCAATTATATTCATGTCATGTCATTAGTCACATGAATCTTGCTTATATACATATTTATATCATTACATACATGTGTACATTTTTGAACATAAGATAAAGTTGCCTTTGTGATTTTTCAATCGCATGCAACCATTTTCCGAAGATTCAAACAGAAGATAGCACGTTGCGAATTTCACCAAGTTCACAAAATTAACATATGCTGACCGAAGGCATGAGACTTAAGCAAAATGTATATGTTATCCCATGGGAACATATACACATATAGCGAACGAAGTTTTATGCACCCACACCACCAACTACAAAATATGATCACAAGTTTGCATGAAAATTTGATTTTCTTCAGCGAAAACTATTGCCCCTTTGCGTCAGTGCCTTATGTGCTGTTACTTTGCTGAAGAGGTAGGCTTTGTCTTCGC
This sequence comes from Aegilops longissima, assembly GCA_021605205.1. Classification (NCBI taxonomy): domain Eukaryota; kingdom Viridiplantae; phylum Streptophyta; class Magnoliopsida; order Poales; family Poaceae; genus Aegilops; species Aegilops longissima. Next base: position 392,783,562 of record CM038677.1, on the reverse strand, counting down.
TGTAAATTCATGCTAGAGTGGTCCTTCATCAAAGATTTCTATTCAATGAATATTGCTCCTTTGGCTGCACATGGCCCATGAACAGGCGAAAGACCATATATACGATTTTTCAACCCATTTCCTTCCATGATGTCATGTGGTGGCAGTTCAGATTTTGAATTACCAGCAGTACAGCCTAAGAAAACAAATGTCTGAAATATAGTAGACATGCCTAGAAAATGGTAAGGGCCTGACATGTGTCATGCCATGACGTTTGCAGAGTGCAAAATAAGTTTGGAGGCCAAGGGAGGAAATGGCCCGACACTCCCTTAACAGGCCGGATCCTTTCCATCTCAAAAGCTAGATCCTTCCCAAGAGAGGCCCCCGTTTGTATGTGGTCCAGGTAGACTTGTGCAGAACATACGATGGCTGTGCCAGGGCCCGCGGGGTTCCGACCTTGTATGATTTTCCGTCAATTCAAGTGACACTATCCGACATGTCGACAACCTAGAGTAGTCACACCTCGTTTTGGTAGATTTTCTATTGCCCATCGGACTAGCTACCAACGGTTGAGCCTTGAATCTCTGGACGATGTTTGATTTCATTATTTGGCCATGGTATCGAGGGAAACCCCTTTCTTAAAAAAACAAAAAAAGTATCAAGAAAGAGAGTAGATGAACCTCGATAATGTAGCAAACACATTGCCTATAACATTATGAGAAAATAAAAAGAGAAATGAGAAAGGAAAAAGGAAAGAACAAAGAAAAATAAAATACATAAAATGGTACTTTGCTGAGCTTGGTTATGGGATTTTCAAATACTATATTTCCCAAGCTCCCGCGGTTTAGATCTCGGCAAATCTTCCGTTTTTGTTTTTATGTTTCTATGACCCTTTCCACCCTGGGAGGAGAGTAAGATGAGAAGAACCATCCCCTTAAAGTTGGAAGGCGAGGCGCGCGTAATCCCATATCCCCCATCGGAAGGGCGACTCCAAATTGAAGCATGCCATGAAGCATCGCCGACGATCTCGAGCTGCGAAGACAACCTGATTTATTTATTTAGGTTGTGCATGGTGGACATGTGATCGGGTTATCGCACAATTAGAACTTAAGTGATTTTATATATTACTACTGAGTGTATATATTTTGCAGTCACAACTCGATTCTTGATTGATATATGAGTTGTTTGTTGTTACTTATGTATCCATTATCATGTTCACTAAACACTTCACAAGAAATTTGTTTATATAGGTCAGTAAATATATAATAATGTTCTGTCATAACTTGGCAATAACGTTTAGTAGTAGTACATGTCATCTAGATTTGTGTTGTTAAGAATGGGATCAATGTGTTGTCAGTTTTGCTTAGTTCTAGTTAGTGCTGCTTTGTCGATAAGGGGCACTTTGTTACTTAAAAGGTTTAAGCATTACATCCGGCCTCTGCATAACTAAGATGCACATAGCCAAACAAATTTCTCACACAAATCCAAAATTAAAAAGGTAAAATACAAAGAAACATGTAGAGTCTATATAACGCGTAAATCGGAGGGGGGCCAATCCTAAGATCATGCTGCCACCCATGTTGGGAAAAGGTATCCATCGACATAGCCTCCAATCATGCACACACCTCCGTAAATAGGTCTTGATTCTCCACACATTGTAGAGAGGACCATAAATGAAGCGTCCCGGTACATCTGTAGATAACCTGCATAAGAGAAGTACTTTTATCATTAAAACCTTATTCCTCCTTACATAGCCAAAGCGAGCAAATAACGGCAAGCGCTCCCACCCTAAGAAGAGTTCTAAACTTGTGATTAATACCATGTAACCAGTTGCCAAATATATTAGCTACACTACAAGGAGGATACAAGCCAGAAACTATTTGGATAGCTCACCATATAGAATGAGCCAATTTGCATTGAAAGAACAATCGTTTTAATGTCTCATCATGCTGACAAAACAAACATTGCATACTTTCGTGCCAACTCCTCTTAATAAGGTTCTCCTTAGCTAGTAAGGATGACTCCATGATGAAGATACAATGCAAAAATTTTATTCTTAAGAGGTATCTTCATCTTCCAGATCTTCTTGTTATTATCATCTGGCACATCAGACTTGAGCAGCGCTCTATACATAGACTCCACTGAGAATTGTCCATTACCATGTAGGTTCCAATGAAATACATCGGACCCCAGTGACAATTGCACCATGGACAACTGCTGAAGCAGGATGTTCCATGATTGGAGTCTTGGTCCAGTTAACTCTTCTGAACGCCTCATTTGGCGGAAATGATTCCAAAACCATGGTGATAGTATCACCCGTGTGACGCACAATATAGTATAGAGCTGGATATTGTTACGAGGATGTAGCATTGCTTAGCCACTTATCCTTCCATAATCTAAGTTTTGAGCCGTCCTTAATCGAGAAGGATCCATAGAGGAAGAAATATTTCTTCTTAGCCATTAGACCCGCCCAAAAGTGAGAGTCCCCAGGCTTCCAGTATACTTGGGATACCGCCTTGGAACCCACATATTTTCCCTTAGGAGGGTTTGAATTAAACCATCTTCCGTCAGTAACTTAAACAACCATTTACCGATGAGGGCCCTATTCTTAACCTCAAGATCATGAATGCCGAACCCGCCTTGGTGTTTGGGACGGCAAACCACACTCCATTTAGTCAGCTGACATTTCTTTCTCTCGCTATCTCCTTGCCAAAAGAATCTTCATCAGAAATAATCCAATCTATGTAATACTACTTTCGTGTGACGCCCCCGATTTAATCGTACACTAATCTTGCACGCAAATGTGTACGATCAAGATCAAGGACTCACGGAAAGATATCACAACACAACTCTAAAACATAAATAAGTCATACAAGCATCATAATACAAGCCAGGGGCCTCGAGGGCTCGAATACAAGTGCTCAATCATAGACGAGTCAGCCAAAGCAACAATATCTGAGTACAGACATAAGTTAAACAAGTTTGCCTTAAGAAGGCTAGCACAAAGCGGGATCTGGATCGAAGAGGAGCAGGCCTCCCGCTGGGATCCTCCTAACTACTCCAGGTCGCCGCCGGGCTGCACGTAGTAGTAGGCACCTCCGAGTAGTAGTCGTCATCGACGGTGGCGTCGCTCTGGGCTCCATCGTCTGGTTGCGCAATCGAGTAGAGATAGGGGAAAAGGGGAAACAATGCAACCGTGAGTACTCATCCAAAGTACTGCAAGCAAGGAGCTACACTACATATGCATGGATATATGTGTAAAGGGCCATATCGATGGGTGAAGCTGCAGAAAGCCGAATAAGAGGGGATAGCTAGTCTTATCGAAGACTACGCTTCGTCACTGTCTTGCAACAGTAGAGGAGGGTAGGTTGAAGTCCTCCAAGTAACATCACCTAGCAATAATCCTACCCGCGATCCCTCCTCATATCCACGAGAGAGAGCGACCACCGGTTATATCGGCACTTGGAAGGTGTGTTTTATCAAGTATCCGGTTCTAGTTGTCATAAGCTCAAGGTACAACTCCAAGTCGTCCTGTTACCGAAGATCACGGCTATTCGAATAGATTAACTTCCCTGCAGGGGTGCACCAACTTACCCAACACGTTTGATCCCATTTGGCCGGACACACTTTCCTGGGTCATGCCCGGCCGCGGAAGATCAACACGTCGCAGCCCCACCTAGACACAACAGAGAGGCCAGCACGCCGGTCTAAACCTAAGCGCGCAGGGGTCTGGGCCCATCGCCCTGAGCACACCTGCACGTTGCGTGGGCGGCCGGAAGCAGTCCAATCCGGCACGCGCCGCTCCGTCGCTGACGTCTGAAGTGCTTCGGCTGATACCACGACGTCGAGTGCCCATATCTTTCCCACGTAGTTGGTTAGTGCGTATAAGCTCGTAGCCAACTCAGATCAAATACCAAGATCTCGTTAAGCGTGTTAAGTATCCGGGAACGCCGAACAGGGCCAGGCCCACCTCTCTCCTAGGTGGTCTCAACCTGCCCTGTCGCTCCGCCTCAAAGATCCACTCGCGGGTGCTCCACCAGCCGACCCGACTTTAGTCTCCACATGTATCATGTATAAGTATATAGTATATACCCGTGATCACCTCCCGAGTGATCACGGCCCGATAGTATAGCACGGCAGACGGACAAGAATGTAGGGCCACAGATGAAAGTACTAGCATCCTATACTAAGCATATAGGATTGCAGGTAAAGGTAACAACAGTAGTAACAAGGATAGGCTATGCAACAGTATAGGAGTATCTGAAAGCAGTAACATGCTACACTACTCTAATGCAAGCGGTATAGAGAAGAGTAGGCGATATCCGTGATCAAGGGGGGGCTTGCCTGGTTGCTCGGCAAGAGAGAGGGTCGTCAACACCGTAGTCGTACTGGGTAGCAGCGGCGTCGGTCTCGGTGTCTAGCGAGAGAAGAGGGGGAGGAAACAATAAATATAATGCAAACATAAGCATGGCGATGCATGACATGACAAGGCGTGTTGCTAGGCGTGCCCAAACGCGGTAGTAGGTGGTACCGGCGAAGGGGGGAAACATCCGGGAAAGTATCCCCGGTGTTTCGCGTTTTAGGACAGAGGAACCGGAGGGGGAAAGTTGCGAGTTCGATAGGTTAGGGATGTGTGGCGGACGAACGGGATGCGTATCCGGATTAGTCTCGTCGTTCTGAGCAACTTTCATGTACAAAGTATTTTCATCCGAGCTACGGATTATTTTATAATAATTTTCAAAGTTTTAATTCATTTTTGAAATTCCTGGATTTATTATTAATTCGAAATTAAAACAGAAATTCTAAGTGCACCCAGGGGTTGCCTAGCCTAGTCTATGACAGTGGGGTCAGGGGGTTTGGTTGACTGTTGACTAGGTCAATGATTGACCAGTCAACAGGATTAGTGGACCCACATGTAAGTGTAATATGTGATAAAATTATTTTAGTTAATCAATTTACCTAGTGAGGCCACATGTATTAGGCCCAAAGTGGGGTGCGTTAGTACAAGAGAGAATTAGTACTAAACAGAGATTTGTACTAGAGGGATTAGTACTAATCTAATGGGGGCCGGCCTCCTGGACAGAGGCAGTAGCTGCAGCTGCAGCACGCACGAGCACACAAGGGTGCAGGCAGCTAAAACCAGCGACGCCATCACCAGGGACGCATGGCGCGCATGCACCAGCTGGCTGGGCGCAGCCATTCGCTGCCCCGGTAGCAGCATTCAGCACCACGACAACAAGCAGAAGGAATAGAAACTAGCGAAGCATCGGGCAGCAATGGGGAGGAGGCGTACCTGGCGCTATGCAGTAAGGGAGCAGGGCACGACCTAGGCGGCAGCAGGCGGGAGCGGGTTTAAGGTCACGGTCGCGCCACGGGCGATGGGGGTTAGCCACGCGGCGGCGCGAGTGGCAACAACAAAGCACGCAGGAGCAGCAGCAACTCCGAGCACGCACTTCGTATATGCAGCGTATCGCGCGAGATCGGATGAGCTCGGGACGGAGGCTACAACAATGAATCGAGGGGGCAAGCAGGGAGGTGGAGGAGGAGCTCACTGCGGTGGCGAAGACGAGCTCGAGGAGGCCAGGGAAGGTCGGGTCGAGCGAATCGACGACGGCGGCGGTGATCTGACGGTCAAGACGAGTTCGATGGTGGCGGCGTGGGGCTCTCCTTCTCGATTTGCTCTGCGAGGACAACGTGGCGGACGGCGATGGAGCGGTCGGACATCGCCTCACGCCCGGGGCGACGGTGGCTACGTGGGCGAAGTTTGGCCATGGCGGCGAGGCTCGGCTGCGCGATGCGGACGTGAGAGCGAGCGAAGGAGAGGGGAAAGTGGGCGCTAGGGTTTGACCGCGAGGAGAGGAGGCTGGGCATAGCGTTATCCGAATGGGGAAGCGTTGGATGTCGCCACAATGCATCGGCGGGCAGGTTGGCTGGGATGGCTTCCACGCCTCCTCGCCTCTGTGAAAGGAGGAAGGGGATGAGTGGGGTGTGGGCTGACCGGTTGTGGCCTGGTGGGCTGGCCAGCTGGGCCGTTTGGCCTAGTTGGCCAAAGGGATTTTTCTCGTTTTGTTGTTTTACCTTTTAGTTATTATACTTTTCTGTTTTGTTAAATTTTAGTTTATATAAAATACAAATAGTTATACCTAAAACAGTGTTAATAGTTATGCCACTACCACAATTAACTTGGCACCTAAAATAAAATAGTTTGTAATTGTTTATCATTTTAAAAGCATTTAAATAATTGTTTTTGCTACTGTTTTACTCATTTTAGAGTATTGAGACATTTTATAAAAGTGCGGTTTCTCGCCATAATTACCTACGCATTATTTGGCTCACTCCGAACATTTTAGTTTTAACATTTGAAAACCTTTATCATTTGACTTAATTTCAAATTTGAATTTGAATCGGTTTTGATCTAACGCGAGATTAACAACAGTAACCGAGGGGACGTGGCATCTTTAGTAGAGGTTTACTGTAGCTTGATTATCCGGGCGTCACAATTTTCCTCCACTACAAGAAATCTCGTCCCGAGATTTAAGAGGTGGGATAAGAGGGAAAGGTCTGATTACGAAATTCTAATGCATCTTGTCGGTCTTGGCTGCTCTTTCGAAGAGGTTGATCCCTTACGTTGATGTCTTCATTTCTCTGCTTCAAGTCGCCATGATCAAGTCGTCATCCTTTCTTCGGGATCGCATCGTCCTACGAACGCGACTAAGGGGAAAAACTCTGGAAGAACGCATCTCCATAAAGCTGGGCATATGACGGTGAACTCAATGGGAAATACAAGGGTATCCCACGAGTTGTATTTCAGTGAATTCGTTGATTGCAATGTACGATGGTACCAAAGCTTCAAACGGGTAGGCAATCATTCGATGACTAGATAGAAGCTGGAATGGGGCTTTGAACAACGAGAATAACATGCTGTTTGATTCCAGGATGAATAATGGTATAGATTTTAGCTCGTGAATCACATACGAAGCCAGGTGCACAGGACACATTAGAATCCGGGTTGTAAAGAAGAGTCAGGTTTTGATCCAGTGGACCTGTGGGTTATGGGCCCACCATGTGGGTTGAAAGTAGGAAGGGTGGTGACATCTTGCACAGCCACGACAAGGAGGCATGTCAGTGGATAGCTTGTCAGCTATGTCGGCAGCAATGTCGGTACCAAGGACGGGGAACGAATAGAACCATTTTCCTGCTCGTTGAACGAGGCAAACCAATTGGCAAAGTTCTCACCCATCGGTGATTACCGGAATGCCATCAACAATAGTAACAGGGTCTTAAAGACAGAGTGGTACAACAAGGTGCTTACCAAAGCAGGGAATTGCCTCTGCTCAGTTAAGTCGGATTACAGGAAAGGTTAAACAAAAGAATGGAAAGGAAAACACGATTATCAGATTAAACAGAACAATGGAAAGGAAAATTGTGATTACACACAATTATTAGGAGTATACCCTTCCCATGGACAAGCAGAACATGGCATACAGGGTAGGAGAGCAAGTACCTAGCCATTCAGATAAAGAGGCAAGGATTAATCAAGATGTTACCCATACAACAGTGTTTGGATAACTGACCAAGAAACATTTAGCATCGCGCCTCCAATGTTCTTGTTGATGAGAGGGGTATCATAGTCATGCTTCGAGGTAGCAATGATATGGTGTTTCAATCAAGGGCCGAACTTTGGATACACAAATGATCCATCAAGAGCAACTTATAAAATAAGTCCTACAATTTCCTCCAGGAAGAATGGTTATCCTTGCTAAAGAAATTATACTGATAGGTCCTCCAGCCAGGGGTGCTAGGCATGACATCAGGTTACCGGGTCATCAAAGGACCAACATCATAACTCCTGGAAGTTGTCCCAACCATCATATCTGACCGAGATTCAGATCCGATTGGTGTCATGATACCTCAGACTCAGGATGTCCGAAAAGAAAAGGGGCAACACAAATCGATGAAATGACATTGCAAGATTCTCGGAAAATGAACTATGGGAGCGGGTTCCTGAAACAATAGTTCATCATTAAACCAAGGAGGGGATGAGGAGATGGCTGATGGGCTCAACGACAATTCATCGAGAATTCCAAACGGATGGATTTCCACAATAATGTGAACAAGAAGATGACACTTGTCAATTCAAATGATATAATGTTGTATGCTCGAGGAAAACATACACCATCAATCATTAGTTGAAAGGTGTGCCCGAAATATGACCTTAGGCAGCAAGATCAATGTTAGAGTGACGATTCAATAACCAACAGTCTAAGAATGAATGGTTGACCATTAACTTCAAAGCAATAGGGTTGCTAGAAGTACAGAATCCAAACAACACCGTTCACTTGTAGGTACCTCGGTTAGAATTAACACGGGAACCAAGAAAGAATGGTGATGGTGAGAAGTATCACTATACCAAGAATTCTTAAGAGGTGGAGTAATCCTCATGACATTCTTGTCATAAAAGAGGGTAATACTCCAAGATAAAGAAGAACAAATGTTGGATAGTAAGGATCTCAAGGTTTACACAAAACACGAACAAGTTTGTGTTGAACGGAAGGCAATAAAGTGGTCGATGAGAACAGGAATCATCGAGGGGCAAGGATGGTATTACCCATCATGAATTCAATTGAATTCCTGGAAGAGCTCATAAGGTTGATGATGATCACGACACAATTGTCAAGAGATTTCATGCAGATGTAATCAATCAACGACGACATCAACTCAAAGAAATGATGAAGCAAGAGGTTATTGGAAACACAGTTACGACACAAACTCGAACTCAAGCTTGTTGTTTAAGGTGAAAGGGTATGACGAGGAAAATCGGCGTAAGCTTAGCTATAAATGCAAATTGGTGCTTTGAGAATAAGGACCAGGTAGCACAGCTTAGAATCATCACGACAATGATATAGCCAAACAGGCTAGGAATGGCGTGATCGGGTACAAACTCGTACTTATAGAAGCTTATGAAGAGTTGTTGAACCGTAGTGCGGACTCGGTTCAGTTATCGGTGTCTTTGAGTGTTTAATAACTTCGAGCCCGTGAAAAATTGGAATCGATGGGAAGATAGCACTTGATGAAGAACTCATAAGATGTTATGCGGTTCCATGATAATCTCGAGATACCGTGGGGTAACACTCGACGACGATCAAAGTAGAGGTTGGACTGGGGTAATGCTCTCTGAAGACAAGTGCTAAAACTTGCGAGAATGGTATTTAAAAGAGAACATGGCGGAACCACGATTGCAAAAGGCGGATCCACGATATAAGATGAACTTATACCAAAGGAATAATTAATTTAAGAGAAGCTTTAACGATAAGATCTACATCGTGTCCATGGGCATGAACACAAGTTCAAGGTCGACTCCCACTTCTCCAATGCATAACCTTTCATTTACTTCTCACGTTTGATGAAGTTGCAGTGTTGAAATTTTATCTGGCGAAGCACCAGAAGAGTATGATTCGTGAAATCTTTCGGGTTCACACGGTTTAGAGAAGGCATATGTTCAACCCGTCAGGGTATCGTGGAAACATATACCACAAGCTTCAATAGTAAATACCACCAGCTCGAAAGCAGAGCATGGTTGGTCAAGCAGAGGATATAATGTACCAAAGGCAATATGTATCGGGGAAAGAACTCACAAGGTGATTAATTATGAAGGACAACATCGGATAAAATCCAACAAAGGAACCGATGGTCCACAAGGGATCGATGTGAGCATCGGTACTCAACGAGAAGGAAGAAGAATGCACGGGCATCATATTATAGAACATCTGAATAACTCGATGCTTAGATAACAAAGGAATTCCGATTTCCAAAACAAAGGATCAGAAGCAGACGTTCTGATCAAGGATGGATCAATTGAATATACCAGAGACAAAATTGACGACAATTAGTTTGGTCGAGAACCAGCTCATTTTCAAAATGACATCTGAGCCGGAAAGATAATTTAGAAGGGTTGATAGATGATTGTGTGCATTCGCCACATGCTGAATCAAAGGATCAAAATGCGGTGTCAAAAGATACTAGTGAATATTGCTAGTGATATGGGAGCATCCATAATGTAAGCATACAAGTATTTGCCGAGCAATAGTTTGAAGAGGATGCTCGAGAAGGTTGGATAGTATTTGAGTATCTTATGAAGCATACGAACAAGCGGAGATGAACAGATACTCAATAAGTGCGAGGAATTTTCAATAGGGATATTCATGTGGTAAAGAAGCGCAAGGCGATAAGCTTAAAGGATTTTGAACAACAAAGAGTATTTGGGACATCTTGTAATAACAAGATCAGCGGGAATGATTGTATAAATGGCAAGTGTAAGCAGTTTTCATAGGGGTTGACGGTGGAAGGAAATCGCAAATGCGATGGCACAAAGACTCGAGAGAACATCGTAGAGTAACTTCGGAATCTTCTAGTGCAACAGGCGATCATCTGAAGTGAGGGGCTCTCCGGGAGAAAGTATTATCGAGAACCTAAAATTAGTTTTGTTTTTAGGAAAATCATTTAACCTGAATAGAAGAGAGATCAGAGTCCCAGAGTATAGACGAGGAGTAAAAGATCCTAATACCACCCAATGGCGACGCGTGCCCGTAAGACACACAACCATGTTAGTAAAAGTTTTGTAATGTCTAAAGTCGACTTCTGCCAAGGAGTTGGGAAGGGGGATTCCTACAGGCAGTCGGCTCTGATACCAACTTGTGACGCCCCCGATTTAATCGTACACTAATCATGCACGCAAATGTGTATGATCAAGATCAAGGACTCACGGGAAGATATCACAACACAACTCTAAAACATAAATAAGTCATACAAGCATCATAATACAAGCCAGGGCCTCGAGGGCTCGAATACAAGTGCTCGATCATAGGCAGTCGATGGAAGCAACAATATCTGAGTACGGACATAAGTTAAACAAGTTTGCCTTAAGAAGGCTAGCACAAACCGGGATCAGATCGAAGAGGAGCAGGCCTCGCACTGGGATCCTCCTAACTACTCCTGGTCGTCGTCGGCGGCTGCTGCGTAGTAGTAGGCACCTCCGAGTAGTAGTCGTCATCGACGGTGGCGTCGCTCGGCTCCATCGTGCAGTTGCAGCAATCGAGTAGAGATAGGGGAAAAGGGGAAACAATGCAACCGTGAGTACTCATCCAAAGTACTGCAAGCAAGGAGCTACACTACATATGCATGGATATATGTGTAAAGGGCCATATCGATGGACTAAACTGCGAGAAAGCGAGAATAAGAGGGGATAGCTAGTCTTATCGAAGACTACGCTCGGTCACTGTCTTGCAGCATGTAGAGGAGGGTAGGTTGAAGTCCTCCAAGTAACATCACCTAGCAATAATCCTACCCGCGATCCCTCCTCATATCCACGAGAGAGAGCGACCACGGTTGTATCCGCACTTGGAAGGGTGTGTTTTATCAAGTATCCGGTTCTAGTTGTCATAAGCTCAAGGTACAACTCCAAGTCGCCCTCACATTATCGAAGATCACGGCTATTGAATAGATTAACTTCCCGTAGGGTGCACCAACTTACCCAACACGTTTGATCCCATTTGGCGGACACACTTTCTGGGTCATGCCCGGCGCGGAAGATCAACACGCCGCAGCCCCACCTAGACACAATAGAGAGGCCAAGACGCCGGTCTAAACCTAAGCACGCAGGGTGCGGGCCCATCGCCTCGAGCACACACGGACGTTGCGTGGGCGGCGAAGCAGACCTATCCTAGTGGCGTTCAGTCCAATTCGGTAGCGCGCCCGCTCGTCGTGACGTCTGAAGTGCTTCGGTGATACCACGACGCCGAAAGTGCCCATATCTTTCCCACGAGTTGGTTAGTGCGTATAAGCTCGTAGCCAACTCAGATCAAATACCAAGATCTCGTTAAGCGTGTTAAGTATCCGCGAACGCCGAACAGGCCAGGCCCACCTCTCTCCTAGGCGGTCTCAACCTGCCTGCCCTGCCGCTCCGCCTCAAAGATCCACTCGCGGGTGCTCCACCGGCCGACCGACTTTAGTCTCCACATGTATCATGTATAAGTATATAGTATATACCCATGATCACCTCCCGAGTGATCACGGCCCGATAGTATAGCACGCGAGACGGACAAGAATGTAGGGCCACAGATGAAAGTACTAGCATCCTATACTAAGCATATAGGATTGCGGTAAAGGTAACAATGATAGTAACAAGGACAGGCTATGCTGCGGTATAGGAGTATCTGAAAGCGATAACATGCTACACTACTCTAATGCAAGCGGTATAGAGAAGAGTAGGCGATATCTGGTGATCAAGGGGGGCTTGCCTGGTTGCTCGGCAAGAGAGAGGGGTAAATCAACACCGTAGTCGTCTTTGAGTAGCAATGGCGTCGGTCTCGGTGTCTAGCGAGAGAAGAGGGGGAGGAAACAATAAAATGCAAACATAAGCATGACGATGCATGACATGACAAGGCGTGTTGCTAGGCGTGCCCAAACGCGGTAGTAGGTGGTACCGGCGAAGGGGGGAAACATCCGGAAAGTATCCCGGTGTTTAGCGTTTAGGACAGAGGAACGGAGGGGAAAGTTGCGAGTTCGATAGGTTAGGGGTGTGTGGCGCGCGAGCAGGATGCGTATCCGGATTCGTCTCGTGCGTTCTGAGCAACTTTCATGTACAAAGTATTTTCATCCGAGCTACGGATTATTTTATAATAATTTTCAAAGTTTTAATTCATTTTTGAAATTCCTGGATTTATTATTAATTGAAATTAAAACAGAAATTCTAAGTGTACCCGGGGTTGCCTAGCCTAGTCTATGACAAGTGGGGTCGGGGGTTTGGTTGATTGTTGACTAGGTCAATGATTGACCATCAACAGGTTAGTGGACCCACCTGTAAGTGTAATATGTGATAAAATTATTTTAGTTAATCAATTTACCTAGTGAGGCCACATGTATTAGGCCCAAAGTGGGGTGCGTTAGTAGAGAGAGAATTAGTACTAAGCAGAGATTAGTACTAGAGGATTAGTACTAATCTAATGGGGGCGGCCTCCGGACAGAGGCGATGGCTGCAGCTGCAGCACGCACGAAAGCACACAAGGGTGCGGCGGCTAAAACCAGCGACGCCATCAGCAGGGACGCAGCGCTTATGCACCCAGCTGGCTGGGCGCAGCCATTCGCTGCCCCGGCAGCAGCAGTTAGAGCACACGGCAGCAGCAGAAGGAATAGAAACCAGCGAAGCACCGGCAGCAGCAGGGAGGAGGCGGCGCTGCAGTAAGGGAGCAGGCACGACCCTAGGCGGCAGCAGGAGGAGCGGGTTCAAGGTCACGGTCGCGCCACGGGCGATGGGGGTTGGCCACGCTGGCGCGCGAGTGGTGGCAGCAGCAAGCACGCAGGAGCAGCAGCAACTCCGAGCACGCACGCAGATGTACGCTGCGTATCTGCGAGATCGGATGAGCTCGGGACGGAGGCTACAACAATGAATCGAGGGGGCAAGCGGGGAGGTGGAGGAGGAGCTCATCTGCGGTGCCGAAGACGAGCTCGAGGAGGCCAGGAAGGTCGGGTCGGCGAATCGGCGACGCGGCGGCGGTGATGCGAGCGGTCGAAGGCGAGTTCGATGGTGGCGGCGTGGGGCTCTCTGCTCGATTTGCTCTGCGAGGACAACGTGGCGGACGGCGATGGGCGGTCGGACAACATCTCACGCCCGGGACGGCGGTGGCTCGTGGGCGAGTTTGGCCATGGCGACGAGGCTCGGCTGCGCGATGCGGACGCGAGAGCGAGCGAAGGAGAGGGGAAAGTGGGCGCTAGGGTTTGACCGCGAGGGAGAGGAGGCTGGGCGCGACCTTATCCGAATGGGGAAGCGTTGGATGTACGCCACAGTGGCATCGGCGGGCAGGTTGGCTGGGATGGCTTCCGCCCTCCTCGCCTCTGTAGTGAGGAGGAAGGGATGAGTGGGGTGTGGGCTGACGGTTGTGGCACAGTGGGCTGGCCAGCTGGGCCGTTTGGCCCAGTTGGCCAAAGGGGTTTTTCTCGTTTTGTTGTTTTACCTTTTAGTTATTATACTTTTCTGTTTTGTTAAATTTTAGTTTATATAAAATACAAATAGTTATACCTAAAACAGTGTTAATAGTTATGCCACTACCACAATTAACTTGGCACCTAAAATAAAATAGTTTGTAATTGTTTATCATTTTAAAAGCATTTAAATAATTGTTTTTGCTACTGTTTTACTCATTTTAGAGTATTGAGACATTTTATAAAAGTGTGGTTTCTCGCCATAATTACCTACGCATTATTTGGCTCACTCCGAACATTTTAGTTTTAACATTTGAAAACCTTTATCATTTGACTTAATTTCAAATTTGAATTTGAATCGGTTTTGATCTAACGCGAGATTAACAACAGTAACCGAGGGGACGTGGCATCTTTAGTAGAGGTTTACTGTAGCTTGATTATCCGGGCGTCACATTTCGGCAACTGGAAGAAGGAAATCATATATAATACCATATTATTTCATACTGAAATTATGAGGACCAATCTTTCGCCTAGAGAGAACAATTTACCTTTCAAACTACTTAGTCTTTTTATAGTCTCTCCTCGACATGTTTCCATTCAACATTTGTGAGTCTCCGATAATGTATCGGTATCCCCAAATATGTGAGCTGAAACTGGCCCAACCCGCATCCGAGCAGGTCAGCGTATGGATGGTCCTCGTCTGGAGCCTCGCCAAAGCAAAACAATTCAGTTTTATAAAAAAATGTCTGAAGTCCTGAGAGTTGCTCGAGTGATGATAAAATTAATTTCAGATTTCTCACTTTCTCGAGGTCATGATCCATGAAGAGAATCGCACCATCGGCATATTGAAGGATAGAGAGACCACCATCAACTAGATGATTCACTACTCCATCAATTTGGCCATCAACCTTGGCACGCTCAATCATGGCTGCTAACATATTCACCACTATATTGAATACCATGGGCGATAATTAGTCACCTTGTCGTAATCCTTTCTTCATTTGGAAATAGTGGCCAACGTCATCATTGACTTTAATGGCCACATTACCTCCAGATACGGAACTATGGATGTGTGCCACTTTGCAAAAAATCCTTTCATTCTGAGAGTCTGTTGAAGATTAAACCACATGACTTTTTCATAAGCTTTTTCAAAGTCCATTTTAAGTACCACCCCATTGAACTTTTTCCAATGTAATTCATGTTCATTCAGAATAACAACTCCATCTAGGATGTTTCTGCCTTGCGTAAAAGCAGTCTGTGAAGGACGAACCACATGTTCAGCAACCAAATTTAGACTAATCATCACAACTTTCGTGAAGATTTTAAAACTAACATTAAGGAGACAGATAGGTCTATATTGTTGTATCCTTTCAGCCTCAATAACCTTAGGTAATAAAATAATCTCACCAATGTTTAAGAGAAATAATTCTAGTTGGGGAGCATGTCGGTGGCCAAACAAAAGTAGGAGATCCAGTTTGATGACTTCCCAGAAGTTGTGCTAGAACTCAGGGGGAAACCATCCGGGCCAAGAGCTTTGTTGTGCTCCATTAGGAAAACTGCCTTTCTAATTTCCTCCGCAGAATATGGAGCTATTAGAAGGCTATTTTCCTCCGCAGAGACTATGCAATGTTATTGATAGTTGCTTTCTCTGAACATACTTCAGTTTGCAAATGCTAATTATATTTTGCCATACGTGCATTTGCTCTGAAAATTACATCACAATAATCTCCTTCAATGGTCTTAAGGTAGGAGGTGTCAGGTTTGAACTTGATGAGAGCATTCTTTGCCCAATAGTCTTTCAGAAATGCAACTTGTAACCTTTCTTCTCGCTCGATTTCACACCTCCGTCACTTCAATGGACTCCACAACGTCTACTTGTAGCTTTTCGTTAAAAGTATTAGCTACACATATAAAGCATTGCATGCATGCATTGATATATAAATAACAAAAAATCATACTAGAACCAAAATAGTAATGCCCAAGCTAGGGTTCCACAAACCGTACTCTCAAATTAATACTAGCTAGAGTACTGGGCATTTAGTCCTTCTTCCTCTTGTATCACCCTCCCGGCCATCACCTGGGTGAAGACGTAGGCTGCTGACCGTCGGCTAGTCGTCTTCATTGGCGTTTCTGTCATTCCCATCCTCGTCCACCACATCCTCCTCCTCCTTCGAACTGGATACTCCAACTCTGAGTTTTCTGGGAGCGGGGGGGGGGGGGGGTTCCTATGGCCCTTCCATGACCTCGGTAAAGTCGGGTTCGTGGGAAGTGTAGGGACCGAGGGCGGTGTCGGCGCACCTAAATCCTCACTGAAAGCAGGACTGTGAGTGTCACCATCGCTGCAAAATTTTTACACTAATTAGTAGTTGAAAATATCTAGCTAACTATCTAACAATTAATAAAGTGTATATTGTTTTAAAAAAGCTATATATAACTAGCATTTGCTACTAACTTATTTTTTTATCAGCATTGCTAAATTCTACTACATCATATCTAACTTATTTTAGCAAGTAAACATGCATGCATTTTATAAAAAATAGGAAAAAGTGATGAAGGAGCTCACCTCGTGCACTCCTCCTTGATGATGCAGACATCGGTGACGGTGCGAAGAGGAGCGGGGCGACCAGCTGCGATGGAAGCTCCAGTGGCCGTGGTTGTGGTCATCGGCGCATCGGCTGCTGTTGCCTCCATGGTGACATGGAGAAGGAGAGGAGGCAATGCGGCAGATCGGCGGAGGAGGGAGATAGGGCCCACAAGGGTTTCTATGGTTGTCGAGCCCATGCCTATGCCCATGTTTAAATGCGTGGGGGAGACAAAGGGTCAGAGCTTTGCTGAGTTTCAAAACTCGGCAGAGGAAGCCCAACCATCAAATAGTCATTGCCATGTCTCCGGTGGGACCGCCTGTCAGATCTTTGCCGAGTTTTTATCCTCGGACATCAGACTAAGTGTGACCCCTAGAACTCCATAATGAAAAATAAGAAAAAGGGTAAAAAATATTGCCGAGTTTCCTTTTGTGGAAACCCGGCAAACTTAGGCCGTCGTCACGTCTCCGTCGCTTACTTGTTGGTGGGGCCCACATGTCAGGACACTGCTGAATTTCTGGCAAACAGAACTTGGTGAACGTGCGACACTGCCAAGTTTCTTCTTGTAGTCAAGTCCCTTTTTCTGGACATTGGGAAAACTGTGATGTTTGCCGAGTTGTGTGGCACTACTGAGTACAATCACCCCGAAACTAAGCAGACACCTTAGACTGCCGAACCTATGATAAAAGAAACTCAGTGAACCTTGGAAACTTGACATCAATGGCGATTCCAGTAGTGAATTAAAGATTACTTCGAACGAAACCAAAACCAAAACACCTTGTCATACAAGAGAAGCATGGACAATTTTTTTGCGAGAAAACTTCTGACCTATTCATCTTCAATCAAGATAGTACAACGAACACCAGAAATAATAAAAATTGCATCCAGATCCATAGACCACCTAGCGACGACTACAAGCACTGAAGCAAGCCGAAGGCATGCAGCCATTATCGCCCCCCCCCTCGCCGGAGTCGGGCACAACTTGTTGTAGTAGAAATTCGGGAAGTCGTCATGCTAAGGCCCCATAGGACCAGCGCACTAGAACAACAACCGCCGCCAATGAAGAATAACGTAGATCGAAAGGATCCAACCCAAAGACACACTGATAACCCAGAAGTATAGGGGATCACAACAGTTTTCGAGGGTAAAGTATTTAACCCAAATATATAGATTCAACACAAGGGGAACCAAAGAATATTTGTAAGTATTAGCAGTTGAGTTGTCAACTCAACCACACCCGGAGATTAAATATCTGCAGCAAACTGATCAGTAGCACAGTAATATGATAGTTTGATAGCAGTGGTAACAGTAGCAATAGAAATAGTAACATCAGTGATGATTTTGTAGCAAGTGTAATAGTAACAACAGTAGTAGTAACTTAGCAAGAGAAATATGTGGAAAATACGTAGGCATTGGATCAGTGCATTCGTTGGATGATATTCATCATATAACAATCAAAACCTAGCGCGATACGGCATGAGCTCCAGTTCATAAATATAATGTAGGAATGTATTCCGTAAATATTCATACGTGCTTATGGAAAAGAACTTGTATGACATATTTTGTCCTACCCTCTCGTGGCAGCGGGGTCCATAAGGAAACTAAGCGATATTATGGCCTCCTTTTAATAGAGAATCGGAACAAAGCATTAACACATAGTGAATACATGAACTCCTCAAACTACGGTCATCACCGGAAAGTATCCCGATTTCTGTCACCCCGTGGTTTACGGATCATAACACGTAATAGGTGAATATGACTTGCAAGATCGGATCTAGAACATAGATATAATGGTGAAAACATAAACAGTTCAGATCTGAAATATGGCACTCGGGCCCTAAGTGACAAGTATTAAGCATGGCAAAGTCATAACAACATCAATCTCAGAACATAGTGGATACTAGGGATCAAGCCCTAACAAAACTAACTCGATTACATGCTGAATCTCATCCAACTCCTCACCGACCAGCGAGCCTACGAAGGAATTACTCACTCCCGATGGGAGCATCATGGAATTGCTGATGAAGGAGGGTTGGTGATGATGAAGATCGAAGATTCCCCTCTCTGGAGCCCCAAACAGGCTCCATATCTGGCCTCCCAACGAAGAACAGGAGGTGGCAGCAGCTCCGTATCATGAAACGTGATGAAACTTTCTCCTCGATTTTTTCTCCGAAAATAGGATTTTATAGTGTTGGAATTAGGGTTAGGGGGGCCACCTGGTGGGCACAACCCACCAGGGAACGCCTGGAGGGGGTGGCACGCCCTGGTGTATCGTGCTCACCTAGGGCACCCTCTCTAGTGGTTCTTGGTCCCAGTATTTTTTATTTATTCTGAAATAAATCTCCAAAAAGTTTCGTTCCAATCCAAGAACTTTTATTTCTGCACAAAAACAACACCATGGTAGTTCTACTGAAAATAGCGTCAGTCCGGGTTAGTTTTATTCAAATCATGCAAATTAGAGTCCAAAACAAGAGCAAGCGTTAGGAAAAGTAGATACGACGGAGACGTATCAACTCCCCCAAGCTTAAACCTTTGCTTGTCCTCAAGCAATTCAGTTGATAAACTGAAAGTGAAAAAGAATAACTTTTACGAACTATTTTGTTCTTGTTTACAAAAATAAGCTTAAGTAGCACCCATGTTTTTAGCAAAGATCATGACTCACTGATGACCCACAAGTATAGGGGATCTATCGTAGTCCTTTCGATAAGTAAGAGTGTCGAACCCAACAAGGAGCAGAAGGAAATGATAAGCGGTTTTCAGCAAGGTATTCTCTACAAATCTTGAAATAAGTGGTAACGAGATAGTTTTGTGATAAGATAATTTTTAACGAGCAACAGGTAACAAAAGTAAATAAAGTGCAGCAAGGTGGCCCAATCCTTTTTGTAGCAAAGGACAAGCCTGGACAAACTCTTATATAAGGAAAAGCGCTCCCGAGGACACATGGGAATATCGTCAAGCTAGTTTTCATCACGTTCATATGATTCGCGTTCGGTACTTTGATAAGTTGATATGTGGGTGGACGGTGCTTGGGTGCTGTTCTTACTTGAACAAGCATCCCACTTATGATTAACCTCTATTGCAAGCATCCGCAACTACAACAAAAGTATTAAGGTAAACCTAACCATAGCATGAAACATGTGGATCCAAATCAGCCCCTTACGAAGCAACGCAT
This sequence comes from Aegilops longissima, assembly GCA_021605205.1. Lineage (NCBI taxonomy): Eukaryota > Viridiplantae > Streptophyta > Magnoliopsida > Poales > Poaceae > Aegilops > Aegilops longissima. The sequence continues at coordinate 392,763,852 of CM038677.1, read as the reverse complement.
AAACTAGGGTTTAAGCTTCTGTCACTCTAGCAACCCATCATCTACTTATTACTTCCCAATGCCTTCCTCTAGGCCCAAATAATGGTGAAGTGTTATGTAGTCGACGTTCACATAACACCACTAGAGGCAAGACAACATACATCTCATCAAAATATCGAACGAATGCCAAATTCACATGACTACTAATAGCAAGACTTCTCCCATGTCCTCAGGAACAAACGTAACTACTCACAAAGCATATTCATGTTCATAATCAGAGGGGTAATAATATGCATAAAGGATCTGAACATATGATCTTCCACCAAATAAACCAACTAGCATCAACTACAAGGAGTAATCAACACTACTAGCAACCTACTAGTACCAATCCCGTACTTAGAGACAAAAATTGGATACAAGAGATGAACTAGGGTTTTGAGACGAGATGGTGCTAGTGAAGATGTTGATGGAGATTGCCCTCTCCCGATGAGAGGAGCGTTGGTGATGATGATGGCGATGATTTCCCCCTCCCGGAGGGAAGTGTCCCCGGCAAAACAGCTCTGCCGGAGCCCTAGATTGGTTCCGCCTCGTGGCGGCGGAGTTTCGTCCCGAAAGGTTGCTTATGATTTTTTCCCTCATCGAAAGACCTCATATAGCAGAAGATGGGCATCGGAGAGCCAATAGGGGGCTCACGAGGTAGGGGGCGCGCCCAGGGGGGTAGGGCGCGCCCCCACCCTTATGGACAGGTGGGCCCCCCTCTGGTGAATTTCTTCCACTGGATATTTTTCATATTTTCCAAAAATGACTTTCGTGGAGTTTCAGGACTTTTGGAGTTGTGCATAATAGGTCTCTAATATTTGCTCCTTTTCCAGCCCAGAATTCCAGTTGCCGGTATTCTCCCTCCTTATGTAAACCTTGTAAAATAAAAGAGAATAGCCATAAGTATTGTGACATAATGCATAATAACAGCCCATAATGCAATAAATATCGATATAAAAGCATGATGCAAAATGGACGTATCAACTCCGCCAAGCTTAACCTCGCTTGTCCTCTAGCGGAAGCCGATAACGATAAATATGTCCCCATGTTTAGAGGTAGAGGTGTTGATAAAAATAAAATACGGACATGAAGGCATCATGATTATTCTCATAACAGCAACATAAATAGATATTGTCATATGATTTCTTATGCTCAAGTAATAATCCATTCACAATGCAGAGTACGAATCATAAACTTTGTTGAGAACCAACAAACTATAATCTCAGTCATTGAAGCAATTGCAATTTATCATAACATCAGAAAGAGTCTATGTCAGAGCTTAAAAGCAAGTCCACATACTCAACTATCATCTAGTCCTTCATAATTGCTAACACTCACGCAATACTTGTGGTTATGAAGTTTTAATCGGACACAGAGAAAGATAGGGGCTTATTGTTTCGCCCCACAAATTTTTTGGAGGTACACCCTTCCTGTCAACGTTATAACCAAGAGTTATCAATATATTCCATGGTAAACAAATTAGCGGCGGTTCCCAAGCAATAAAAGTAAAGGTTTACTCCCCCTCCACCAACAAACATACTCCACGTCTAGCAGAATCCACGGGTACCGTCCATACCAACAACAATCCTATGGGAGTTTTGTTTAATTAATTGCAATTTTTTATTTCGGGACTGGGCATCCCTATTACTGCCCCTCTCGGGCAAGGAAGAGTGAATAAACACTCATCATGAGAATAACCCACTTAGCATGGAATATACTGACCGCCCACTGTCGCTCCATGAGCGGTCCAGGCACACAAAACAGATGTTCGTTTGAAATTTTTAGAGGTGGCACATGCAAATTTACTTGGAACGGCAGGGTAATACCGCATATAGGTAGATATGGTGGACTCATATAGAATAACTTGGGTTTTAGGATTTTGATGCACAAGCAGTATTTCCGCTTAATACAGGCGAAGGCTAGCAAATAGGTTGAGAAGGGGTCAACTAGAGAGTGAAAACGGTCATGAAAATGCGTTATGCATAATTAACATTCAATACTAACAAGAGGAGGATGAATACCATGAACATAAATATCGTAGAGGCTATGTTTGTTTTGATTCAACTGCATGCATGAACATGTGCAAAGTCAAGCCACTTGAAATATTGAGAGGAGGATACCATATCATCATACTACATCACAATCATTTTAATGCATGTTGACATCCAAGATAAATCATTATCCACTCCTAGCTACTTAAGCATGGCATGAGAAACTATAATCTCTAATTGTCATTGCAAACATGTTTGATCATAATATCGTGAATCATGGATACTAGGTTAAACATATTTACAAAAACAGAACAAGTTGAGTTCATACCCATTTCTCTCTGCGACGGCCAGTTCATCCTTTCACTTGCACGACCGAATGATATGAAAATGATAATAGTGCAAGTGTGCTGTTGACTAAGCTGGAATCTGCAAACATTTTATTCAAAAAGGAGAAGACAAGGTAATATGGGCTCTTTGTTAAATCAACAATAATGCATAAGAGAGCCACTCAACATTTTCATCGCGGTCTTCTCCGTGGTATGACTCAATGAAAAGAAAAGAATTTTAGAGAAACACACCGAAATATTTTTGGAGTTTTTAGTTTGTCTTGAAGAAAGCAAATTAAAGAAGGAAAAACAAAAATGAGAAAAACTATTTACACGAGAAAGCTCCCAACAAGCAAAAGAAGAATCGAGAAATCTTTTTGGGTTTTCTTTTTAATACTACAATTGATTAAGATAGAAAGAAAAACCAAAGTGAAGTAAGAAATATTTTTGGATTTTCTCAAAGTTTTCAAACACACAAGAAGAGAGCGAGAAAATAAATCTAGCATGGATAATACAATGAAAAAGTGTGAACACCGACAACTGGAATGAAATGTGTGAACATGAATGTAATGTCGGTGGAAATAAGTACTCCCCCAAGCTTTGGCTTTTGGCCTAGCTTGGTAATCAGCATCCACGGCTTGCATAGTAGTCAGAGTGATAGCTCACAGAGGCTCTTGGTGCAACCTCCTCAGCCCGCTGATCTGCCTCGCTCTCAAGAACATAATGTCTTATTTTGTTGTCAAAATAAAAGAGAGCATGCGTAGGCAAAGTCTAATTATTGAGTAGGTAAGATGGGGTCATAAGGCAGAGGTGTAACACCAACCTCTTTAGCTAAACGAGAAGCACAAATCTCACCATAAAATAACCACCACCAGTGTTGTGCTGCAACCTTCGTGCAACAATCACTCCAAGATTATAACGTTTAATTCCGGTCAAAGCAGTGTATATGAGGCTCAAGTCAGGAGCACATACTGTACTACAATCTTGCTTGCCTACGATGCATTTGCCATTAAAGAGTGCAAAGTATTGAATTGATGAGGACTCAATACTTTTTATTCTACCTTGTGTCACTCCTCTATCCTCACCATAGCAAAGGCTAGTCAAAAATGACTCATACTCAGATCTTGGTGGCTCGTCTTGCGAACCCCAATATGGAATTTTGCAGGCATCACATAACACACTTAGAGGCATGGTAAATGGGTGATCATAAAGGCTAAACAAAACTCTAGACTCATGATACGTCTCCAACGTATCTATAATTTTTGATTGTTTCATGTTATTATATTATCTGTTTTGGATGTTTATGGGCTTTATTAAACACTTTTATATTATTTTTGGGACTAACATATTAACCCAGAGCCCAGTGCCAGTTCCTGTTTTTTCCTTGTTTCAGTATTTCGCAGAAAAAGAATATCAAACGCAGTCCAAATGGAATGAAACCTTCGCGAGAGTTATTTTTGGAACAGAAGCAATCCAGGATACTTGGAGTACATGTCAGGGAATCAATGAGGAGAGCACGAGGCAGGGGGCGTGCCCTCCACCCTCGTGGGCCCCTCGTGGCTCCCCTGACCGACTTCTTTCACCTATATATATATATATATATATATATATATATATATCCATATACCCTAAAAACTTCGGGGAACAGAATAGATCGGGAGTTCCGCCGCCGCAAGCCTCTGTAGCCACGAAAAACCAGCGGGACCTGTTCGGCACCACGGAGGGGGAATCCTCACCGGTGGCCATCTTCATCATCCCGGCACTCTCCATGATGAGGAGGGAGTAGTTCACCCTCGGGGCTGAGGGTATGTACCAGTAGCTATGTGTTTGATCTCTCTCTCTCTCTCTCTCTCTCTCTCTCTCTCTCTCTCTCTCTCTCTTGTGTTCTTGAGGTGATACAATCTTGATGTATCGCGAGCTTTGCTATTATAGTTGGACCTTATGATGTTTCTCCCCCTCTACTCTCTTGTAATGGATTGAGTTTTCCCTTTGAAGTTATCTTATTGGATTGAGTCTTTAAGGATTTGAGAACACTTGATGTATGTCTTGCGTGGGATACCCGTGGTGACAATGGGGTATTCTATTGATCCACTTGATGTATGTTTTGGTGATCAACTTGCGGGTTCCTCCCATGAACCTATGCATAGGGGTTGGCACACGTTTCCGTCTTGACTCTCCGGTAGAAACTTTGGGGCACTCTTTGAAGTTATTTGTGTTGGTTGAATAGATGAATCTGAGATTGTGTGATGCACATCGTATAATCATACCCACGGATACTTGAGGTGACATTGGAGTATCTAGGTGACATTAGGGTTTTGGTTGATTTGTGTCTTAAGGTGTTATTCTAGTACGAACTCTATGATAGATTGAACGGAAAGAATAGCTTCATGTTATTTTACTACGGACTCTTGAATAGATAGATCAGAAAGGATAACTTTGAGGTGGTTTCGTACCCTACCATAATCTCTTCCTTTGTTCTCCGCTATTAGTGACTTTGGAGTGACTCTTTGTTGCATGTTGAGGGATAGTTATATGATCCAATTATGTTATTATTGTTGAGAGAACTTGCATTAGTGAAAGTATGAACCCTAGGCCTTGTTTCCCATCATTGCAATACCGTTTACGCTCACTTTTATCATTAGTTACCTTGCTGTTTTTATATTTTCAGATTACAAAAACCTATATCTATCATCCATATTGCACTCGTATCACCATCTCTTCGCCGAACTAATGCACCTATACAATTTACCATTGTATTGGGTGTGTCGGGGACACAAGAGACTCTTTGCTATTTGGTTGCAGGGTTGCTTGAGAGAGACCATCTTCATCCTACACCTCCCACGGATTGATAAACCTTAGGTCATCCACTTGAGGAAAATTTGCTACTGTCCAACAAACCTCTGCACTTGGAGGCCCAACAACGTCTACAAGAAGAAGGTTGTGTAGTAGACATCAACTCACGAGGAAAATATTTAAATTTCTTAGTAGAATTTTCTGTGAGGTTGAGATGCTGGATGCACTTATCTTCAATGTACGGGCCGAGCTTGGCGTTGTGAACATATTGATCAAATTCTTCCTTAATGCCTGCGCTTACCATGAAATCGTTACACGACCGTAGGCATGATTTGATAGCGGCATCCCGCATTGCGCTTGCACTTGGTTCAACATAAGACCGGCGTATCGAGCCACTACTAGATGATGCCTCCGTAGACCGCGTCCTCAGAGAACTCCTAAATAATTGCATTTTTATTTGCGAACAATTTCTTAAAAATTTTGAGACACAAATTTTTTGTCAACAAAACTTCATAAGATTGATAGCAACTAGTCATAAGGATGCATAGAGGCCATATCAAGCATTTAAACTACTTAGAACTCTAAGAATTCAACATGCAAGCCCATTTACAACAACACCAAGAGTAGCTAATTATTCAAAATATAACCACTAAAGCAAAAACTAATTGGAGCAATGGAGGAGTCACATACCAAGTAGCAATCCCCCAAAACAGTTTCGTAAATGGAGCTTCGAGCAAAGATATCGAAATCCGCGGGTTTGAGAGCAAGAACACGAGAGAGAGAGAGAGAGAGAGAGAGAGAGAGAGAGAGAGAGAGAGAGAGAGAGAGAGAGAGAGAGAGAGCTATGGTGATTTTTCTGGAGGTAGGAGATGACATGGGCTAAAGTGGTAAGTGAGGGGACCCACATGGGGCCACAACCCACCAGGGCACGCCTCGGGTTGCTGGCATGCCCTGGTGTATTGTGGTCACCAGGGGCACCCCCTCTGATGTTATTTGCACGAGAAATTCAGAAATATTCAGAAAAAAATTTCAAGGCATTCTGAGCACTTTTATTTTTTTACCACTTTTTATTGCACGGAATAATTCAGAAAATAGACAAAACACATAATTTTATTTTATTTAACTAAGGAAAACAGAAAACAAAAGTTTAGAGTAGAAGGTTGTGCCTACTAAATTCATCATCTTCATACGTCTAAAAAATGGTCCATTAATAAGGTTGATCAAGTCTTATTAACAACCACTTTCGGTTACCATGAAACCGAAGAACTTTCGTAAAACACTAAGTTACCTCAACGGGGATATGCATATCCCCAACAATAAGTATGTCATATTTATTTTTGGCAGTAGGTAAAGGTAGTTGAAAACTTCCAATAGTGAGTGTCAGAGATTTTTGAATAACATTAATACCATTCACCTGGAATTGTTTCTTCAGAAAGTGCACCATATGCTCATTGCCATTGATATGAAAAGTGACCTTGCTTTTATTGCAATCAATAACAGCCCCTGCAGTATTCAAAAAGGGTCTACCAAGGATAATCGACATGTTGTCGTCCTCGGGCATCTCAAGTATAACAAAGTCTGTTAGGAAAGTAACGTTTGCAACAACAATGGGCACATCCTCACAAATACCGATAGGTATGGCAGTTGATTTATTAGCCATTTGCAAAGATATTGCAGTAGGTGTGAGTTTATTCAAGTCAAGTCTTTTATATAAAGAGAAAGGCGTAACACTAAGACGAGCTCCTAAATCACACAAAGCAGTTTTAACATAATTTATTTTGATGGATCAAGGTATAGTTGGTATTCCTGGATCTCCAAGTTTTTTTAGGTACTCCATCTTCAAAAGAATAATTAGCAAGCATGATGGAGATTTCAGCTTCCGGTATCTTTCTCTTATTAGTGACGATGTCTTTCATGTATTTTGCATAAGGGGTCATATTTGAAATATCAGTCAAGAGGGTGCGCAAAAAGACTGGCCTAATCATTTCTGAAGTGTTCAAATTCTTCATCGTCCTTTTTTTAGTTGATTTAGGTGGAAAGGGCATGGGTTTTTGAACCCATGGTTCTCTTTCTTAAGCATGTTTTGTAGCAACAAAGTCTCTTTTATCATATCGTTTATTTTTTGGTTGTGGGTTATCAAGATCAACAACAGGTTCTATCTCAACATCATTATCTGGTTCTTTATCATTGTCCGGTTGGGTGTTTTCATGAACATCATCATTATCCTTTCCATTATCACTAGGTGAATGTTCATTACCAGATTGAGTTTCAACATCTGAGATAGAGACATCATTATTATCTTCAGGAGGTTTTTCTATATCAGGTTCACTAGAAGTATGCAAAGTCCTATCATTTTTCTTTTTTCTTTTTCCTCTTAGAAGAACTGGGTGCATCAGTGTTAATTCTTTGAGAGTCTTGTTCAATCCTTTTAGGATGACCGTCGGGATAAAGCAGTTCCTGAGTCATCTTACCTCATCTAGTTGCTACTCTAACAGCAAAATTATTTAATTATTATTCATTTCATTAAGCAATTCTATTTGAGATTTAGCAACTTGTTCTAATTGAGTTTGGACCATAGAGGCGTGTTTCCCTACACCTCTAACATCATTAGTGATTCTAAATAGCAAGTCACTCAAGCGAGCAATCATATTAGAGTTGCATTTCAATTGTTTCATAACATTTGCATTGAAGTGATCTTGTTGGATGATATATCTATCAAATTCGTGAAGGCATTGACTAGGATGTTTATCGTAAGGGATGTCACCTTCATCAAACTTTATAAAAGAATTTACCTCTACCACCGGTGGTGGTGGTGTGTCAAGTCCATGTATTTCTTCAATAGGAGGTAGTCCCTCCATTCCACTTTATAACGCGTCTGTGTGTGCAGTGTTTATACCAATGCATGACCTGGCACTCTTATTTGGACAGGAATTGCCCTCCTGCTGCTCTCTCTGTCCCAGCACATGGGTGTCTGCTGTTGCGTTCCTCTGAACCAGGCCAGGGATAATTTTGTCCAAAGTAGCTTATGCGCACTACATTTTAGAATCTAGATAAAAGATCTATACGCATTATAATATGGAATGAAGGGAGTAAAATTTTAAGATCTTCAACCTTAATACCTTTTTTCCTTCATACATCTCTTTGCCTTTTGCATATCTTCAGGACTGAGAAATAAGATACCCCTCTTCTTCGGAGTGGGTCTAGCAGTGGTTCAGGAAGAGTCCAATCATCAAAAAATTTCAAAATATTATTCAATAGTTCCCCAGCTTGTCCAATAGTTCGTTCCTTGAAAACACAACCAACACAACTATCTAGGAAGTCCATAGAAGCATCGATTAGTCCATTATAGAAGATATAAAGTATTTCATTTTTCTTAAGAGGATGATCAAGAAAAACATTAAGCAATTGGCAAAGCCTCCCCCAAGCTTGTGGGAGACTCTCTTCTTCAATTTGCACAAAGTTAAATATTTCCTTTAAATCAGTTTGTTTCTTATGAGCAGGAAAATATTTTTCAAAGAAGTAATAAATCATATCTTGGGGACTACGCACACAACCAGGAGCAAGAGTATTGTACCATATCTTAGCATCACCCTTTAATGAGAACGGAAATAGCTTGAGACTATAATAGTAGTGAATTTTCTCATCATGAGCAAAAAGGGTGGCTATATCATTCAACTTAGTAAGATGTGCCACAACAGTTTCATTTTCATAGCCATGGAAATGATCAGATTCAACCAAAGTAATTAACTCTGGGTCGACAGAAAATTCATAATCCTTATCAGTAATAAAGATAGGTGAAGTAGAAAACTTAGGCTCACATTTCATTCTAGCATTCAAAGATTTTTCTTTCAGTTTGCATAGTAATTTCTTAAGATCGTCCCTATCATTGCAAGAAAGAAAGTCTATAGCTATCTCCCCATCCATAACATAACCTTCAGGTATCTTAGGCATTGTATATCTAGGAGAGCTAGGTCTAATAGGTGTTTCAAGAATTTTAGTTTCAGGAGCTTCATCAGTTTCAACATTCTCAATATCTTTAGCTATAGCAAGTTGTTCATCAAGAAATTCACCTAATGGCACACTATCATCAAGCAAGGTACTAGTATCATCAAAGGCATTACTCATAGCAGAAGTAGCATCATCAATAACTTGTGACATATCATGATTAATAGCATGTGGTGGTGTTGCAAGTGTATCGATAACAGAAGGCGAATCAAGTACAGAGCTAGATGGCAGTTCCTTACCTCCCCTCGTCTTAGAGGGAAAAATCTTGGTTCTTCTATCTTTCAGATTATTCATAGTTATAAACAGATATAAATCCCAAGTGACTCAACAAATATAGCTATGCTCCCCGGCAACGGTGCCAGAAAAGGTCTTTGTCGGTGTCAAAACCAGCGGATCTCGGGTAGGGGGTCCCGAACTGTGCGTCTAGGCGGATGGTAACAGGAGACAAGGGACACGATGTTTTTACCCAGGTTCGGGCCCTCTCGATGGAGGTAATACCCTACTCCTGCTTGATTAATATTGATGATATGGGTAGTACAAGAGTAGATCTACCACGAGATCAAGGAGGCTAAACCCTAGAAGCTAGCCTATGGTATGATTGTTGTTCGTCCTATGGACTAAAACCCTCTGGTTTATATAGACACCAGATAGGTTAGGGTTACACAGAGTCGATGGTAGGAGATCTACATATCCGTATCACCAAGCTTGCCTTCCACGCCAAGGAAAGTCCCATCCGGACACGGGACGAAGTCTTCAATCTTGTATCTTCATAGTCCAGGAGTCCAACCAACGGTGATAGTTCGGCTATCCGGACACCCCCTAATCCGGGACTCCCTCAGTAGCCCCTGAACCAGGCTTCAATGACGATGAGTCCGCACGTTGATTGTCTTGACATTATGAGGCGGGTTCTTCTCCAAATTCCATATACTTGTCGAATAGTGTCCCATTGGCGATAAATGCTGCGCTCCTTGGCTTCTCGCCCAATAATGGCAATCTTCCATGTGTTTGAATGAATCGAAAAGCCAGGTATTTTTACAATTACCCCCTAGCCGCGCAAATGAGCCGCCTATAAAAGGGCAAGGATCTAGATCTGAGTCACACCATCCCTCCTTTGCGAGCTTTCATCGAGCGCTCGACCAACGCCCATTCCATCATGGACGGTCGACGCGGCTCCTCCTCTCGCGCCCAGCCCTCAGCCGGAAGTGGAAGAGATGCTCAGTCCCGCATAGCGAGCTAGTTATACTCAAGCCAAGGGATTTCTTCCCCGGCCTTCATGGTTCGGTTCGACCGGACTTGCCACCTACAAGGGCGGAAAGCAAGCGGAGAGCGTCCCGATCCCTCTAAAGGAGAGCGGGTATGCTTCATCTCTTATCTAGTAAGAGGACTCGGATTTCCAATCCATCCGTTTCTCCGGGGGCTCTTGGAGTTCTACGGCCTGCAATTGCACCATCTTACTCCTGCCTCCATCTTGCACATCGCGGGCTTCGTGGCCCTTTGCGAACTGTTCTTGGGCGTCGAGGCTCATTTCGGGCTGTGGAAAAGAATATTCTTCCTAGTACCCCGTTCTCATGAGGGGTCAATATATCAAGTGGGCGGAGCCGAGCTATGGTGCATCACAGGGACCGGATACCTATCCGGAACTCCAAAGAAGGCGTCCGAAGACTGGCCTTCGAATGGTTTACATGGAGGGCGTCCGCTGCGGATCTGTTGGATCGGCCTTAGGAGTTCAGCAATGCTCCATCGAAGAAGCGCCTAAGCTGGCGCCCTCGAGCCCCGGAGGGAAAATGACCAGGATGTCCTCTATCGATGAGCGAATAAAGTTCTTGGCTCATGCGGATTGACCATGATTGGAGTCATGGCAATCAGTATTATGAGGAGTGCAGCCGCTCTAATATAGGGGCCACCCATGTGGGACTTCAACGGGAGGGCGATGCCACCCGCCACGGCCGCAAAGGGCGGGATCGGTCACCGAACCTGGTGAAGATCTTATGCGCCATGTATAAAGGAGAGGAGGAGGATTTCCTCGCGTCAATCCACTTAAGGAGTTTTCTTGAATAATCCTCGAAGCTGGGTAAGCAAACATCTTTGTGACTGTACGATCCATGTTCCGTGGTTAAATATCTCATTTCATGGTTTTCTTGCAGAACTGCACCGGACTGTGGAGAAGATACACAACCCGCCCCACAACCCGAGGATCCGGGGCGGTCCCTCGATCCAACCTCGAAGAGGATCCGGATATAAAGGTGGAGTTGATCGGCGGGTGTTCTACCAACTTAGCATCGGCGATGCTTTGGTTGCCATTACGGTGATTACCCCGGAATACTTCCAGCCTCACAGGTAACTGAGACCGAGATCCCAAAGCCCTGATAATGACCCATCCATGCTTATTTTGGATCACCGTACACCAATGATGCTTCGCAGGGGGTATATTCGAGGCAGGAAGCCGAGCCCGCGGCGGCTGGCCAACAAAGGCGGTCTGTTGCCCCTGCAGCTAAAAGGAGTGCGGTCGGATCGAAACTCCGCCGCAGCGGTATGGCGTGTCACCATACTCCCAGGATTGATTCCTGGAAGGCGTACTAACGCTGGTGCTCTTTTCAGGAAAAAGAGCGCTCGCCGGACTGAATCCGGAGAGGTTGCCAATCGAACCTTCACCGGCCAGGCTTCAAAGCCGGGTCCGGAGGCTGAGGCGAGCATGAGGCGTCGTCGGATGCTCCTTCGACGAGAGGATGCCGACAGGTTGTCCGCCACCAACTCCGAGGTGGAGAGCGCCTTGAATCACGGGCGCAGCGGACAGTTCTTCGTGGCGCATGTTTCTCCCCGGAGGCCTTGAATGCCTTCGATTCGGAGATCGCACCTCCGTGCCGCTCAAGATGGTCTAGCGAGCCACGGGCGTATGTAAAGGACATACTGGTAAGGAAATTTGTGATTATATATGCGGTGGCCGAGACTTAAAATAGTTAGAATAACTGATTTAAGGATCATTTGTTATCTGAGATCTTCTGTAAAAGAATACCCGATTGTCCGGGAGCTTGAAGAGTGCAAGGCCCAACTTGAGGCCGCACTAGCCATCTGAGGGGAGCCGCAGAGACCCCACTTGTAATATCGCTTTAAAAATAGTTTATAAAGTCGGCGGGTTTGTAAATCGACAAAATATTGCAGATGGCGCGGACTAGATCCGGACAAGCAGCAGCTCTTGCGCCAGCTAAAGGCGGCGAGGCGTGCTTACGAGGGTGCGGCGGAGAAAAATAACCTCCAAGACGCCAACACCAAGCTGGGTGAGGCGAAGGATGTTCGTGCCCGGTTATCGACTCCGTGAAGGAGAATCGGTAACCGTCGCGGCATTTTCATAAGTGCTTGGCGAACTTTAAAAGAGTTGGCGAGGAAGGCGACTAACATAAACATGTATGTAGGTTTGCTCACAGAGTCGTCTGAGGAGGATATGCCCAGATTCTTGGTGATCTTCTTCCCGAACTGCGTCGGCACGAACGAGTCCGACGGTGATGAAAGGCATCGGCCAGGCCTTGTGGCCGTCTATCTCCCTGCCGAAGGCATTGGGAGTTGGCGGAGCGGCTTCAAGGAGCACGGCGGCGCTTCCGACTATGGAAGATATCGGCCTGCCGTCAAAGGCGCCAAGGAGGCTGGGCCATGGTAAAGACGCTGTACACGGAAGGCTGACCCAAACCACATGGTCGAGGTCGGACTGTGGGGCTGATGGGATGGAGATCCTGTAAGCTTAGTGTCTGCCAAGTAGAATTGGCCGCCAAGTATTCCCAACAAGATTGTAAATTAGATAGCCTATTAGATGGCATTGAGGAGGAATACAATGAGTCGAGTTGACTATGTAAAATTTGACATGAAAAAATGTCTTCTAGCGGATTGTAGATCGTTTGTCATAGCGGACCTTTTCGCTCGACCTTAGGACCCAATAGTCCGGAGTGTGTCCGAATACCTTCGTAGTTATATAAGAACCGGGTATGCATGGAGACAAGGCGTAGGGGTCATTGTTGCATGTCGGACAAGTGCCCAACTAGTTATGTTATATTACATGGATAGTAAGAAACATCTTCGGGGAGAATAGTTCCGTTAAGGGTTCCTTTATTTGGGATGCATGCCCTAAAGTGCATGTCAAAGCTGCTATGAAAGGAGAAAATCATCTGGGGCAGATGGGTAAATAATTAAAATCATCTTCGGTTCACCGACCGAATATTCCCTTAAAACGCTAGCTTTCGGCTTCACCGGTCGAGGTACACATCCGTGACCCAAGATAACAATCGCAGAGGTGCTCCCTTTACCACCTAGCCGAACAATCGGGAACGTACACTACAGGAAACAGGTAATTTGCCGTCTGTGGATCACAGACGACAAAGACCTAAATCTAGACGGCAAAGAGTTTGCCGGCAGGAAGCAGACGGCAAAGTCAGACGGCAAAGATAAGTCGGCAAAGAATCCTTTGCCATTAGCTTTTCATCGGACAGACGGCAAAGTATTTGCCGTCAGCCAAACTACAATTTGCCGTCTCCCCCAAAAATACTAGATGGCAAAGTATGCGGTCTTTGCCGTCAGTCGAAACGTTTTCTTTGCCGTCATCCAGACTAGTTACATACGGCAAAGATAGTTTTTTATTTAAAAAAATATGACGTCAGTCCAAGCTTTCGTTGGCGGCTACAGCTTGGGTGGTCGCCGGAGTTACCAACTCCGGTAACCGCTGCTTCGGTCGTCACCAGATTCGTTCTCTGTTGCTGTTCACTGGCTGGGCATGGCTTGCTGACTCGCTCGCGCCCTTTGCCAGAGGAGGAGTCGCCAAAGGAGAGAAGGAGCTGCCTTTGGAGGGAAAGGAGATGAAGAAGGAGGAGGCACCGGAGGGGAGAAGAAGGAGCCGCCGGCCGCCCCGCCCCCTTGAGAGGGAGAGAAGGAGTCGCTGGTCGGAGTGCCCTCTCTACCTCGTCGGACCACGCTGTGAAGCAGGAAGATCTGAGGCGGCGGCCGACTAGCACCGATGCAGCTGGGAGGCACACGAGGGAGGCCGGGGATGGGCGGCGCAACGAAGATGTGGCCGGAGGAGGACGGATCTGGTGGCGATGGTGCTGCTTGATGCCGACGCTGGAGGTTCCCTTCATGGAGAAAGAGAGCCGCCGACGCTAGAGGGAAAGGAGACGAGGAAGGGAGGAGGCACCGGAGGGGGAAAAGAAGGAGCCTCCGGCCGCCCTGCCCGCCGGAGGGAGAGGAGGAGTCGCTGGCCGGAGTTCCCTGCATGGAGAAAGAGAGGGAGAGGTGAGGGACGACAAGGTCATCTGGTGGCCGGCGGCGATGGCTACTCCGGCCTGCGTTGTGGCACGAGAAACTCTCGATCTGGAGCGGAGCAGTGGTTGAGTGCGTTGGACACGTGATGGGTGGGTGGGTGGGGCCGCTAGTTGCGTGATGTGTGGTGGGCGTGGGATGCGAGGTGGGTTGGCATGGGGCACGGCAGGGTGAGTTGAGTGCATCAAGATGCTGCCATGTCATCGATCCGCGTGGTCGATCCGCGTGGTGTGCTTTCTCTTTGCCGTCTGCCTTTTGTATTACAGACGGCAAAGAGTTTACTTTGCTGTCTGTAATATAAAAGGCAGACGGCCAATATTTTTTGCCGTCTGCGTTTTATATTACAGACAGCAAAGTGAGCTATTCGCCGTCTTTAACACAAAAGGCAGAGGCAAAGATTTTTTGCCATCTGTTTTTTTTCTGCAGACGGCAAAGTGAGCTCTTTGCCGTCTGTGCTTTTTTTATGCAGACGGCAAAGTCTATTTTGCCGTTATTTTTTCTTTGCTGTCTGCTGATGACGGCAAACCCGTTCTTGCCGTCTCGCCTGACGAAATCTTGGCGACAAAAGAAATCTTGACGACAAATCTCCTGTTTCCCGTAGTGGTAGGGGTAAGCACAGGAGCCAGGCAACCCAGCTTGGCCAAAACTTAAGTCATATCGATGCATATAATGGTGAATAAAAGGCACATGCGGAAGTTTAACACATGTGTTGGGCATGAAGCCCGTATAAATAAGCTTTTGTTAAAGAAGCCCCCAGGTATAATGGTTGCGGACAGCGCGTCGGTGTGTCTTGAAAAAGCGCAAAGCGAGCCTCTATAGGCTTCAAGAAGAAGAAGGAGGAAGGAGATAAATAAAAGACAGCAAAAATAGAAAATGTGGACGAAGGAAGGAGACGAACTTGAGTCCGGCACTTAGGCGTAGAATCTTCGTAGACGGGCTGCGTTCCATGGGTTCGGCTCGAGTCGGTTATCCGATCGTTTGCAGATGGTATGCTCCGCCGGTCGAGGACCTGGTCGATGATGAAGGACCTTCCCATTTGGGCTTGAGTTTGTCCATTTTCTTGTCCGGCGGGCATAGAACTAGTTCGCCAGCGTTGTAGCTTTGGCCCGTGCTTCCCTGCTTTGATATCTTGAGCCTGCTGTTGATAGAATGCGGAACGAGCTTTTGCCACGTCGCGCTCCTCCTCCAATCGCGCCAAACTGTCACTGCCGATCAAGCTCGGCTTCTCTTTCTTCATACATGCACACGCGAGGTGAGTCATGTATTATATCGCAGGGCAAGACTGCCTCTGCGCCGTACACCATAAAGAATGGTGTGAATCCGGTAGTACAATTCGGCGTGGTCCGCAACCCCCAGAGTACGGAGTTGAGCTCCTCAACCTAGTGCCTGTTAGATTCCTTGAGGGACCGCACTAGTCTGGGTTTAATGCCGCTCATGATTAGACCATTTGCTTGTTCGACTTGGCCGTTGGTTTGAGGGTGATAGACTGAGGCGTAATCGAGCTTGATGCCCATGTTTTTGCACCATAATTTGACCTCATCGGCCATGAAGTTGCTGCCATTATCAGTGATGATACTGTGAGGGACACCGTAATGGTGCACTACCCCTGATATGAAGTCTATCACCAGTCTGGATTCGGCCGTTTTAAATTGCTTGGCCTCTATCCATTTGGTGAATTTATCCACCATGACCAATAGGTATTTTTGCTTGTGGGTTCCTCCTTAAGGGGTCCAACCATGTCAAGCCCCTGGACCATGACGGCCGGTGATGGGTATAGTTTTAAGCGCGGTGGGTGGCATGTGGCTTTGGTTAGCAAAAAGCTGGCAACCGACGATCGTTGGACTAAGTCCTGCAAGATCTGCCCGGCCGTCGGCCAATAAAATCTTATACGGAAGGCCTTGCCTACAAGGGCCGGGCTGCGGCGTGGTGCCCACCCAGTCCGGCATGAATTTCAGCCGGGAGGTTTCACCCTTCCTCTTCGGAGATACACCTTTGAAGGACTCGGTAGTGCTTTTCTTATAAAGCTCTCCCTCATGGACTTTGTAGGCTTTAGATCGCCGTACTATGCAGCGAGCCTCGTTTTGGTCTTCGGGGAGTTCCTGCCTAGTTAGGTAGGCTAGGAATGGTTCCGTCCACGGGGCGATAACCGCCATTATTCGTGGCGGAGGGTGTTATCTCGGGGCGAGCCTCCGGTTGTGTCGAGTGTTGGCGTCGAGGCGGTGCGGTTGGGTCCGGATTGTTGTTGCGGACTCCCTTCCATAATGCGGATGGCTTGAACAGCCGTTCGAGGAAGATGTTGGCGGGGCGGCATCGCGTTTTGCACCGATCGTGCCAATATATCCACCGCTGGTTATTATCCGGGCTATATGATGAAATTGAGCCCTTGAACCGTCTTGACATTTTAGGACCGCATTGCGGTATGCTGCCATTTTCGGATCTTTGGCATCAAAGTCTCTGTTTATTTGAGATATTGCGAGGTTGAATCGCGCACCTCTAGGCTTTGAATGCCCATGGAGCGCCATCCGGAGGCGTGCGAAGGGCCTCGTATTCGACTGCGTTGTTGGAGTCCGTATACATTATCGAAGGACGTATTGGATCTGTGTCCCGGTTGGGGACGTCGGGACGACGCCTTGACCCAGCACCGCCAACATTTTGGAGCCGTCAAAGTGCATGATCAATTGGAGTATCGCCGTACTCTTTAGGAGTTGACTTTGGTCCATTCGGCGGAAGTCGGCCAAAACCTGCGACTTGATAGCTCGTCGTGGCTTGTAGGTTATGTCGAATGGAAGGAGCTCTATGGCCCATTTAGCAATCCGCCCGTCGCGTCGCGGTTGTTTATAATGTCATTAAGGGTACCGGAGGCTACCGTTATCGAGCACTCTTGAAAGTAGTGTCGCAACTTCCGGGATGCCATGAACACCGCGTATGCTATCTTTTGATAGTGTGGGTAACGGGACTTGCATGGAGTTAGGACAGTGGACACATAGTAAACTGGTTTTTGAAGAGGGAACCGGTGTCCGTCCGTTTCTCGTTCGACAACGAGCACCGCGCTGACAACTTGATGTGTTGCGGTGATATATAATAGCATTGGTTCGCCCACATTGGGCGCGGCCAGGACCGGATTGGTTGCCAATATGGCTTTTATCTCTTCGAGTCCGGCCGTGGCGGCATCCGTCCACTCGAAGTGTTCGGTGCGACGGAGGAGGCGGTAAAGGGGTAACGCCTTTTCTCCCAAACAGGAAATAAAGCGGCTTAGAACCGCTACGCATCCCGTCAATTTTTGTATTTGCTTGAGGTCTTTTGGAATATCCAATTGTGACAGAGCTTGGATCTTGGCTGGATTTGCTTCAATTCCTCTACCGGACACAATGAAGCCCATGAGCTTTCCGGCTGGAACGCCGAAGACGCATTTTCCGGATTGAGCTTGATGTCGTATTTTCGAAGATTGTCGAATGTGAGCCTCAAGTCGTCTACTAGAGTTTCGACGTGCTTGGTTTTGACGACCACGTCATCTACATACACTTCCACTGTTTTGCCGATCTGGTGTAACGCCCTCGATGCGGCTATATCTCCCACGTGTCGAAGCACGACTTAGAGGCATAACCGCATTGAAAGCAATGTCGCAAGTGAGGTAATCTTCACACAACCCATTTAATACATAAGGGAAAGAGATACATAGTTGGCTTACAATCGCCACTTCACACAATACATGAATAAAGCATTACATCAACCAGATACAATCAAGGTCGGACTACGGAACCAAAATAAAAGAAGACTACCCCAAATGCTACACAGATCCCCGATCGTCCCAACTGGGCTCCACTGCTGATCAACTGAGACGAAACAACACAAAGAACAAGATCTTCATCGAGCTCCTCCTTGAGCTCGGATGCGTCACCTGCACGGTATCATCGGCACCTGCAACTGGTTTTGGAAGTATCTGTGAGTCACGAGGACTCAGCAATCTCACACCCGCGAGATCAAGACTATTTAAGCTTATAGGTAGGACAGGGTAGTGAGGTGGAGCTGCAGCAAGCGACTAGCATATATGGTGGCTAACATACGCAAAAGAGAGCGAGAAGAGAAGCAAAGCACGGTCGAACAACTATGATCAAGAAGTGATCCTGAAACTACTTACGTCAAGCATAACTCCAACACCGTGTTCACTTCCCGGACTCCGCCGAGAAGAGACCATCACGGTTACACACGCGGTTGATGTATTTTAATTAAGGTCAACTTCGGGTTTTCTACAACCGAACATTAACAAATTCCCATCTGCCACATAACCGCGGGCACGGCTCTCGAAAGTTTATACCCTGCAGGGGTGTCCCAACTTAGCCCATTATAAGCTCTCATGGTCATCGAAGGATATTCCTTCTCCCAGGAAGACCCGATCAAACTCGGAATCCCGGTTTACAAGACATTTCGACGATGGTAACAAGACCAGCAAAGCCGCCCGGATGTGCCGACAAATCCCGATAGGAGCTGAACATATCTCGTTCTCAGGGCACACCGGATGAGCAAGACGTCGGGTTGGCATAGACCCCGATTGCCCGAGGCGCGGACATCGCTTCGGTTTGGACCAGCAATCGAAGGAGAACTGGCCCGGGGTTTAAAATAAAGATGACCCTTGAGTCTGCAGAACCCAAGGGAAAAAAGGCTTAGGTGGCAAATGGTAAAACCAAGGTTGGGCCTTCTTTGGAGGAGTTTTATTCAAAGCGAACGTCAAGGGGTCCCATAAATCACCCAACCGTAAGGAAGCATAAAATCAAGGAACATAACACGGTATGGACGGAAACTAGGGCGGCAAGAGTGGAACAAAACACCAGGCATAAGGCCGAGCCTTCCACCCTTTACCAAGTATATAGATGCATTAATTAAGATAAGAGATATTGTGATATCCCAACATAAACATGTTCCAACATGGAGCAATTTTCAACTTCACCTGCAACTAGCAACGCTGTAAGAGGGGCTGAGCAAAGTGGCAACATAGCCAAACAACGGTTTGCTAGGAAAGGTGGGTTAGAGTCTTGACATGGCAACATAGGAGGCATGATATAGCAAGTGGTAGGCATCGTAGCATAGGCATAGCAAAAGAGCGAGCAACTAGCAAGCAAAGATATAAGTGATTTCGAGGGTATGGTCATCTTGCCTGAAATCCCGTAAGGAAGAAGAACGAGTCCATGAAGAAGACAAACGGACGAAGTCGAACGAATCCTCACAACTCCGGAATGAAACCGAAGCTAACGAGAGAAGCAACCCGGAAAGAAGCAAACAACATGGTAAATGCACAAGCATAAACATGGCATGATGCACAAACAAGTATGATGCATGTCCGGTTTAATGAGGCATGGCATGGCAAAGTGCACAAACAAAACTACAAGTTAAGTGGAGCTCAATATGCAACGAATTGCATATTGATGAAACTTCACAACATTTATTTAGTTCACTCTTGTTTAGGCTACCCAACAACATTAAATGTTATTGAACATGGGAAGGGGGTGAAGCAGATGAAACTAACTATTTAGGGAAGATTAAATGAGGCCGGAAACAACAACAACAATTCCGGAAAAATCCTCATATGCATATTTCGAATTTTCTACTGTTCTGTCCTAAACACAATTTTAGAGTTATTAAACAGCAAAATAAAGTGCACCATGTTAATCTATGCATTTTTCCACCCTATTTACATATAAAGAACATTTAATTCCGAGCTACGGTTATTTAGTTATGAAATAAATCATTTTAACATGGCATTTGAGCAAATTAATGCAAACAGCAAGTTAAACATTTTTAACATGGATTAAAGTGGCATATTATGAAACTAGACAAAATTCTAAGCACTTTACATATTTAAAACATTTTAATCCGATGCACGGTTTGTGAGATATTAAATGCATGAACAACAAGGGAAAATCTGTAAATATGCAGATCCCAGGATAAATGGACAAATTCGCAGCAGCAGAAAAAAAAAATACACAACGGGCTGAATCTGGAGCTACAGGAATTGGGCGGCTCACCAGGCCTCATGGGCCGGTTGGTGGTGGAGCTGGCAGGCCGGGGCTGGCCTTGGAGCGCTGCGGCTGGAGAGGCCCAGGCAGGAGGGCGACGGGTCAACGACACGGGAGAGCGGTTCGAGCTCCTCTGCTCGAACGAAACAGAGGAGTGGCGCGGTGAGGGGCTTGGCGTGACTCCGGGAGGGGCCGGCAACGCGGATCTGGCAGGGCATAGCTTGGAGGCGGCTTGGCGCCGGAGATGATGATGGGGAGGCGCGGAGGAGGTTATGGGGTCGAGGACGACGGATCCGAACCGGCGGCTGCTGGTGCTTGAAGCCCCCTGGACGCCATGGCGGGCTCCCTGGGAGGTCTCTGCGAGGTTAGAAACGAGATGAGAGACGAAGGAAAAAAAGAAGAATGGAAGGGAGGCGAGGCGGCGCTGTTCCTGGTGGTGGTCGCCGGCAGCGGCGTTGGTCGTCGGGCGATGAAGCGGGGCAGGTGAGGCGCGGAGGTCGGGGTCAAAGGGGAATGTGGAGCTCCTCTCCTATGCGTTGGCTGGTAGCACGAGCTAGACGCCTGGTGGATCGAGGCAGAGGGGCTTGCGTATGAGCGATAGGGAGCCATCGAGGGGAGGCACTGCTGCGGGCTGGATGGACGGATTGGGTGGCGGCGGAAAACAAGGGACTTGGTCGGAGGCGATGCTGGTTGGTGGATGGATCGGGGAGGTGGAGACGTGGTTGGCTCGGGATGGATCCCTAGGAAGAGGAGTGGCGGCGCGGATGGGAATGGGTGGATGGGACGACTAGGGTCTAGGGTTGCCCCGATATTTATATCAGATGAATTCAGGCTAGGGGATATCACATCCCTACGATCGTAATTGGACGGCTAAGAAAAATATAGGTTATGAAGTCCAATTAAGAAAACGGAGATGTTTTATAAATGTTTGGGGATGATCCGGACCCATTGGTCATGACAGCCCGGGTCAGGTCCGGGAGGAGTTCTCGGACACGCCAAGAGAGGGGTCGGTGGTTGTGCAGAGAGGCTCAAACAGTCGGACAACAAATGAACGGTTGCTCTCGAAAGGGACAATGAAGGCAAAGGGGGAACGCGGCAACTACGAACGAATGCAAGCTTTATGAAAACATGCATATGCAATGCGCATGATGCTATGAGATGAGATGCACGCCATGACCAAAAAGCAAAATAAAAGATAGAAACCCAACCACGAAGGAAAATAATATATCGCATCTCTGGAAAAGGCAAGAGTTGGAGTTACTAACATGGAAAGTTGTATCCGGGGCGTTACAACACTCCACCACTACGAGAGGATCTCGTCCCGAGATCTGGGATGGCACCAGAGAGAAAACGGAAGAGGAAGAGAGGAGGTAAAACTAAGTTGCTTCTTTGACAAACGAGTGAAACCAATGAACCTCGAGAGGTTGAAAACTTGAAAGAATAACACAATAGAGTTGAACGAAATTGAGAGCATTCCAATAGAAAATAGAAACAAGGAACACCATGTGAACCTTGGGGGTTGCAAAGCTATGAATGACGAGTACAATGGACAAGAAGGAATTGGAACCACTCTGGTTGAAACGAGATAAGAATGAATAAGAATGATATAATTTTGGCAGCACTCCGACTGAAAATGGAAGGAATTAGAATCATGAACTTGAGAAGATGGGATGATACTTGATGAAATAAACAACACACTGCCTCCGAAGCTATTGAAAAATGGCACAAGGGGTAAGAAAGATCTCAGACAGCACTCCGGTTGAAAAGAGATGCAAGGCTTGATAAGGCGAAAAAAAACTTGAGCAAAAGGGCACAACACTCCGGTTAAATGGATAAGCACGAAAAGAACATGGTCTTTGACAAAAACGAGATGATGGGTTGAAAATCCCAACATGACAATGCCTCCGGAACAAAAGAATAGAAGATAGAAAATTGAAATAGGGGAATGGAGAAGAAAAATGTCAACTTCTGCCACAAAAGAGCTTGGAAAGCATCCTTGCAAAGAAGAATTGAACGGAGTTGTTGCAAAATCAACAACGAAAAGCACAAGTTTGTAGTGGGCTTATGGAAACATCTCAACACTTGAGGTGAAATTCTGCCACTAACGAAAAACAATTGCTTGTTTGAGATCAAAGAAGAGATGAAAAACTTCTTTCACCGAGAGGATAGGAGAAAACTCGGATCATTGATAAGCACCACAATAGCAACATTCCTTAGGGAAGGCTTTAGGTGAAACATGACACAAGATGACTCCAACAAAGAGATTGGTGGATTTAAAATATCTCATTCTCGACAACATGTGAATCATGAAACACGAAGAGAAATTGCCAAGAGTGACATAACACCATCTCAAGAGATAAGGTAGAAAGAATTGCACTTCGGAATGCAAGAAGAAGAATACTTGAACTCCTCAAAGCAAAACATGTGTTGAATACCATGTTTATTTTGAGTATAGCTTGGCGGATCTTAACTTCGAGAGAAATCTTGAAGAACAATTGAAGAATGAAAGGAATCCTTGACGAACCACCATGTAGAGCCTCCATGAAGAACTCCGGTAAATAAAAGGATGATAAAAAGGAAGAGAAGTTGACAACACAAGGTGAAGCCTTGCAGTGATAAGATGAAGCTTTGAAATGATATAACCGAGAAAACTTGGAACTCCGGAAAGAAAGATGAACAAATGAAATCGAGAATTTTGATGAACCTCCGGAATAAGGAATTGAACTTACTCGATGAAACAAGAATAAGAATTACATTATGCTGATCCTTCACCAATTAAATTGATGGCAAGCAATGGATTTGGCATACTACTTATTCTCATTGAAAAATGATTACAGATAGAGATATAGCGCAAACTTGAGAAGGTATTGATGGAACCACCGGTGGGATTTGGAAACAATAAATGAATTGATATGATAATGAAGGAAGTGAAATCTTGAATGAATCACTGTAAGAATTGAGAATGAACGTAGCAAAGGCGCAATTCACTGATAATAATTAGAAAACGAATAAAGATACTTGACAAAATTTAGATACATGAGAACGAAGAGATCATGAATTGATTAGAGAATACTTGAATGATGCACCGGTAAGATTTGGAGAACGAAAGCTGAAAGCTGGAATGAATAATTATGAGAAGATGGGCTCCGAAGAATCAAACTGAAAAGACTCCTAAATTGCTCCGGATGGGTGAAAAGAATTCTCACAATCTAAAACAATTATGAGAGGATGGCATCAAACTAGAACCTTGAATCTTGAAGAGAATGGAGCAAGATTTAAGAGAAACTCTTCTTTGGTCTTCAAAATTCGAGAATGACGACGAGAAACACCACCATGAATTGTTGAGGCACTCCGGAATGAAAAATAGAAGGTTGACCCATCGATGAAAGAATTTGGAAGATCTTGGACAAAGGCATATGGTGATGAAATTCATACTTACGTCAAACTTTGAAAGAATTTGAGAATCGCTCCGGATAAATTAGAAGAGTCGGGTAAGATCACTCGAAAAGACACGTGGGTTAGGGACCACTCAAAAGAACCACTTTGTTGAGCGATTGCTTGAAAGAGAGATTGCACGGTTGAATTAAATGGCTTGAATGAGATAGCATCCTCAAAAGAACTTGAGTGAATTGAGAATGGAAACTTGAATCTTCGAGATATCTTCATCACTCCCAACCAAATGAATAGCGAAGTGAATGATTACGAGATACACCGCATGAGAAAGAATTGTGAAGAGAGGAAAGGGATAAGATCAACACCGAAATCTTGAACTAAATCCATCGGAGAAGAAAATTAGAATGGAACAATGATAAGGTTGAAACTTCCTTAGCGTCTTCATGAGAAATCACCGGATAAAACATTAAAGGAAAAGAATGAAGAAACTTCACTCAATAAAATGGATACTTGATTAAGAAATCTGAGTCCTTGAAGAAAAAGGGTGGGAGGGCGGGAAAACAAAGGCAACTTGGGTCGGATGAAACGAACACCGTTGAGAAAAAAAAACTTAGAATTGATCTTGCGAATGTTGCAATGATCGGATTTACTTGGAGAGAAGCACACGGTTGGAAAGGATTGAAAATACGACCTTGATGAACAAGAAGGATTAGCATCCACATAGAAATATGAGAACACCGTTTAGAATAAGGTATGGAATCAACACTTGGCATTGAAGCAACTCGAATACCACAAAACGGAACAAAAACAAAGGATTTGGCTTGCAGAATAAACCGGAAACAAACATATGATAGATCCCATATCGTATCATGTATGCATTGGAAAGATATCCTCTGAAATACTTGAATTCCCACTTATAAACTCCCGAAACTTTCTGGTTATGCAATCAGGTGTTGGGGATCTGAGGGACACAAAATATATCACCCAAACTAACAATACCTAGATCCGCTTGTATCCATCCTTCAACACATAACCAAGAAAACTCCAAAAATCATTTACCTCAACCTTGAAAAGCATCCGTTATCGAGTTATGGCAATACTCTCGAACTCCGCCCGATCTTGGGTGGCGTCGAGGTGATCTCACCAACAACTGCATAAAAGAGATTTTCGATGTCGGCAAAACTCAGGTATTCGAGCTGCAGCGATAAAATTGTGACGACAACACCTCGGAGCTCAACTCCCGGACACCGCCACAACCCCTAAATGTCGGGAGGCACCAAGAACAATGTTCTCGTCACAAAACCATCGAGCGATTCCAAGATACCCGCGTGATCCTAAATGTTTTTTAGTGAAATTTGAGGAGAGAAGAGTCAAAACTTCTCGTCGGGAGACCTCACCAGAGCGACGAAGGGACCGAGGAGTAAAAGAATCCTACTCTCGATATATAATCCTAAGACTCAAAACATTTTTGTTCTAGACTCAACAACGCCAGCAAACAATCAAGCAGGGGGCTCCTAAGTCGGGGATGGCTCTGATTACCAACTTATAACGCCCTCGATGCGGCTATATCTCCCACATGTCGAAGCACGACTTAGAGGCATAACCGCATTGAAAGCAATGTCGCAAGTGAGGTAATCTTCACACAACCCATGTAATACATAAGGGAAAGAGATACATAGTTGGCTTACAATCGCCACTTCACACAATACATGAATAAAGCATTACATCAACCAGATACAATCAAGGTCCGACTACGGAACCAAAATAAAAGAAGACTACCCCAAATGCTACACGGATCCCGATCGTCCCAACTGAGCTCCACTCTTGATCAAGCGAGGCGAAACAACACAAAGAACAAGATCTTCATCGAGCTCCTCCTTGAGCTCGGATCGTCACCGCACGGTATCATCGGCACTCGCAACTGGTTTTGGAAGTATCTGTGAGTCACGAGGACTCAGCAATCTCGCACCCGCGAGATCAAGACTATTTAAGCTTATAGGTAGGACAGGGTAGCGAGGTGGAGCTGCAGCAGCGACTAGCATATATGGTGGCTAACATACGCAAAAGAGAGCGAGAAGAGAAGCAAAGCACGGTCGAACAACTATGATCAAGAAGTGATCCGAAACTACTTACGTCAAGCATAACTCCAACACGTGTTCACTTCCGGACTCCACGAGAAGAGACCATCACGGTTACACACGCGGTTGATGTATTTTAATTAAGGTCAACTTCGGGTTTTCTACAACCGGACATTAAAAAATTCCCATCTGCCACATAACCGTGGGCACGGCTCTCGAAAGTTTATTACCCTGCAGGGGTGTCCCAACTTAGCCCATTATAAGCTCTCACGGTCATCGAAGGATATTCCTTCTCCCAGGAAGACCCGATCAAACTCGGAATCCCGGTTTACAAGACATTTCGACGATGGTAAAACAAGACCAGCAAAGCCGCCCGGATGTGCCGACAAATCCCGATAGGAGCTGCACATATCTCGTTCTCAGGGCACACCGGATGAGCAAGACGTCGGGTTGGCATACACCCTGATTGCCCAGGGGGCGCCGGACATCGCTCGGTTTGGACCAGCAATCGAAGGAGAACTGGCCCGAGGGTTTAAAATAAAGATGACCCTTGAGTCTGCAGAACCCAAGGGAAAAAGGCTTAGGTGGCAAATGGTAAAACCAAGGTTGGGCCTTCTTTGAAGGAGTTTTATTCAAAGCGAACTGTCAAGGGGTCCCATAAATCACCCAACCGTAAGGAGCGCAAAATCAAGGAACATAACACCGGTATGACGGAAACTAGGGCGGCAAGAGTGGAACAAAACACCAGGCATAAGGCCGAGCGTTCCACCCTTTACCAAGTATATAGATGCATTAATTAAGATAAGAGATATTGTGATATCCCAACATAAACATGTTCCAACATGGAGAAATCTTCAACTTCACCTGCAACTAGCAACACTGTAAGAGGGGCTGAGCAAAGCGGCAACATAGCCAAACAACGGTTTGCTAGGAAAGGTGGGTTAGAGGCTTGACATGGCAACATAGGAGGCATGATATAGCAAGTGGTAGGCATCGTAGCATAGGCATAGCAAAAGAGCGAGCAACTAGCAAGCAAAGATAGAAGTGATTTCGAGGTATGGTCATCTTGCGAAATCCATAAGGAAGAAGAACGAGTCCATGAAGAAGACAAGCGGATGAAGTCGAGCGAATCCTCACAACTCCGAGCGAAACCGAAGCTAACGAGAGAAGCAACCTGGAAAGAAGCAAACAACATGGTAAATGCATAAGCATAAACATGGCATGATGCACAAACAAGTATGATGCATGTCCGGTTTAATGAGGCATGGCATGGCAAAGTGCACAAACAAAACTACAAGTTAAGTGGAGCTCAATATGCAGCGAATTGCATATTGACGAAACTTCACAACATTATTTAGTTCACTCTTGTTTAGGCTACCCAACAATATTAAATGTTATTAAACATGGCAAGGGGTGAAGCAGATGAAACTAACTATTTAGGCAAGATTAAATGAGGCGGAAACAACAACAACAATTCCGGAAAAATCCTCATATGCATATTTCGAATTTGCTACTGTTCTGTCCTAAACACAATTTTAGAGTTATTAAACTGCAAAATAAAGTGCCTTATGTTAATCTATGCATTTTTCCACCCCATTTACATATAAAGAACATTTAATTCCGAGCTTCGGTTATTTAGTTATGAAATAAATCATTTTAACATGGCATTTGAGCAAATTAATGCAAACAGCAAGTTAAACATTTTTAACATGGATGAAAGTGGCATATTATGAAACTAGACAAAATTCTAAGCACTTTACATATTTAAAACATTTTAATCCGATGCACGGTTTGTGAGATATTAAATGCATGAACAACAAGGGAAAATCTGTAAATATGCAGATCCCGGGATAAATGGACAAATTCGCAGCAGCAGAGAAAAAAATACACAACGGGCTGAATCTGGAGCTACAGGAACTGGCGGCTCACCGAGCCTCATGGGCGGTTGGTGGTGGAGCTGGCAGGCCGGGCTGGCCTTGGAGCTTCTTGGTGGAGAGGCCCGAACAGGCGACGGTCAAGGTCAATAGGCAGGCGGCGGTTCGAGCTCCTCTGCCGAACGAGCAGCAGGAGCGGGCGCGAGGGGCTTGGCGTGACTCGGGAGGGCGGCAGCGCGGATCTGGCGGGGCATAGCTTGGAGGCGGCTTGGCGCCGGAGATGATGATGGGGAGACGCGGAGGAGGTCATGGGGTCGAGGACGACGGATCCGAACCGGCGGCTGCTGGTGCTTGAAGCCCCCTGGACGCCATGGCGGGCTCCCTCGGAGGTCTCTGCGAGGTCAGAAACGAGATGAGAGACGAAGGTAAAAAAAGAAGAATGGAAGGGAGGCGAGGCGGCGCTGTTCCTGGAGGTGGTCGCCAGCAGCGGCGTTGGTCGTCGGGCGATGAAGCGGGGCAGGTGAGGCGCGGAGGTTGGGGTCAAAGGGGAACGAGGAGCTCCTCTCCTATGCGTTGGCTGGTAGCACGAGCTAGGCGCCAGTGGATCGAGGCGAGGGGCTCGCGCATGAGCGACATGTGGAGCCATCAAGGGAGGCACTGCTGCGGGCTGGATGGACGGATTGGGTGGCGGCGGAAAACAAGGGACTTGGTGGGGCGATCTGGTTGGTGGATGGATCGGGGAGGTGGAGGTGGTTGGCTCGGGATGGATCCCGAGGAAGAGGAGTGGCGGCGCGGATGGGAATGGGTGGATGGGACGACTAGGGTCTAGGGTTGCCCCGATATTTATATCAGATGAATTCAGGCTAGGGGATATCACATCCCTATGATCGTAATTGGACGGCTGAGAAAAATATAGGTTATGAAGTCCAATTAAGAAAACGGAGATGTTTTATAAATGTTTGGGGATGATCCGGACCCATTGGTCATGACAGCCCGAGTCGGGTCCGGGAGGAGTTCTCGGACACGCCAAGAGGGGGGTCGGTGGTTGTGCAGAGAGGCTCAAACAGTCGGACGACAAATGAACGGTTGCTCTCGAAAGGGACAACGAAGGCAAAGGGGGAACGCGGCAACTACGAACGAATGCAAGCTTTATGAAAACATGCATATGCAATGTGCATGATGCTATGAGATGAGATGCACGCCATGACCAAAAAGCAAAATAAAAGATAGAAACCCAACCACGAAGGAAAATAATATATCGCATCTCCGGAAAAGGCAAGAGTTGGAGTTACTAACATGGAAAGTTGTATCCGGGGTTTTACATCTGGTCTGCCATACATGTCTGAATCTTGCGCTGATATGTTGCGCCGGCGTTTTTGAGCCCAAAGGGCATTGTGTTGAAGCAGCACGGGCCGTATGGAGTGATGAATCTTGTTGCAGCTTAGTGCAGCTCCGCCATCTTGATTTGGTGGTAGCCGAGCAGCGTCGAGGAAGCACAATGAGTCGTGTCCTGCTGTAGCGTCAATAATTTGATCAATTCGAGGGAGGGGGAAGGGATCCTTTGGGCAAGCCTTATTAAGGTCTTTAAATCAACACATAGGCGCCAGGATTTATCCTTCTTTGGTACCATCACCAGGTTTGCTAGCCAGTCCGGATGTTTTATATCTCGATGAATCCGGCTTCCAAAAGTTTGGCTAGCTCCTCTCCCATGGCCTGTCTCTTGGGTTGGAGAAAAGCGCCGAAGGCCTGTTTGGTAGCTTGAATCCTTTTAGGATATTTAGGCTGTGCTCGGCCAGCCGGCGTGGGATTCTGGCATGTCGAAGGGTGCCGAGCAAAGATGTCGATTTTCTCGTAGAAATTCTCGTAGTCTGGCGTCTACATCAGGGTTTAATTGTGCCCCAATGGAGGCCGTCTTTGCGGGGTCCGTTGGGTGGACTTGGAATTTGACTATTTCATCCGCTGGTTTAAAAGAGGTGGACTTGGATCTTTTATCAAGTATCACATCGTCCCTGTTCACCGTGGAGCGCATCGCGGTGAGTTCCTCGGCCGCTAGGGCTTCGGACAGTGCCTCGAGGGCTAGTGCGGCTGTCTTGATTTCAGCGCGAAGTGCTATGTTCGGATCACTAGCTAGAGTGATTATTCCGTTAGGTCCGGGCATTTTAAGCTTCATGTACCCGTAATGGGGTATAGCTTGAAAAATTGTGAATGCCTCTCGTCCTAACAAAGCATGATATCCGCTGTTGAACGGGGCCACTTGAAATGTGACCTCCTCGGACCTGTAATTGTCCGTGAGCGAACACTCGTCGGTGTGATTTTTCTGTGCAGCATGCTTCCGGCTAGGGATTATTCTTCTAAAGGTTGTGCTGCTTTGCTCAATGCGGTTCGATCTATTTCCATTTTTGGAGGTTTCCTCATAAATGAGGTTTAGTCCGCTGCCGCCATCCATGAGTACCTTAGTAAGGCAAAAGCCGTCCACTATCGGACCGAGGACCAATGCGGGTGGTGCTCGGGCTGTTCGAATTTAGGTTAAATCCTTGGTATTAAAAGTAATAGCCGTGTCCTCCATGGATTTATTGTTGCTACTTGGTAGACTTGACAAGGTTATGGTGTTGTTCGCTGCATGTTATTTGATCGAAAGTCTCAAGGCTGTTAACACCGTCTTGGTGTTCTTTGGGCTGGGATTCGAAGCTAGAAGCTCCTCGCCACTTTTGGCCACTGCCGTAGTATCCAACATGCTCGAAGGCTATGAGTTGGGGTGGCGTCCTCGTGCTATGAATTTTGCAGGTCCGTTTAGCCAACCCTCGAAGACGGTTCCATTACCCTTTAGGGGGTTTTGGTTTTTGGTATTTAACCCGGTGCTTGATAATGATGCACCCTTTTATTTCGGACTAGGGATGTATTCGGGGCGGATTATCTCAAAATTTACTTTCGGTTTTCCAAGCGCTCTCCATCGCACAGTACTTTTGTACTATGGTTGCCAAGTCCGCATAAGCGTGTAATTTATGACGACTTATGGCGTTTAGGATTCCCTAGTCCGTGCAATTATTGCAGAAAATTGGGATTGCGTCTTCCTCTCGGCAGTCCTTTATCCTGTTCAAAACCGGGAGGAATCGCCCGATAACGATGTCTTGTTTCAGCGGGCTCTTGCGAATTCGAGAGAGATCGCTAATGTTTGGGTGGGCGGTGGAACTAGATCTGGAACCCGTCAATTTAGGACTCGGGGCGAGAAGTTTCGAACTTCGGAAGTTTGGATTTTGAGTGTTATCCAATGAGTCCGACCCCGCCACCGACTTTAAGTTCAGGGCTTGATCGACATCCGTCCCTCGCGAGAATCCGGCATGGAGGATCGGGAATCGGATGTAGCTAGTCCTTAAGATAGAAGAAGAATCGCCGCATTGCTCCTCTATCATAGCAACATGATGGGTAGCACAGGGAGAGTTGATCTCTCGATCGGTTTTAGGCCCGATCCGGTCGTAGTCTGTGGCGACTCGAGCGGCGATTCGATCCAATAGCTCGTTTATGGAGGAGAGCTCGATCGGATCTAATTGTTCGCAAGTTCGAATTGACATGGAGATTGGTTTCGATGACTCGAGAGGTCATCATCGGTGTGATGGCGGATGGCGGTCATAAGAAAACCACCTAGCGAAGAGTTCGCCAGCGCCAAGGCTTCTTGGCGATGGTATCGTCTTTTAAAGACGAGATGAGGCATCCTACGATGGCGATGACGGAGGAACTCTCAATGAAAGCACCAATGTACGTGTCAAACCGGCGGATCTCGGGTAGGGGTCCCGAACTGTGCGTCTAGGCGGATGGTAACAGGAGACAAGGGACACGATGTTTTTACCCAGTTGGGCCCTCTCGATGGAGGTAATACCCTACTCCTGCTTGATTAATATTGATGATATGGGTAGTACAAGAGTAGATCTACCACGAGATCAAGGAGGCTAAACCCTAGAAGCTAGCCTATGGTATGATTGTTGTTCGTCCTCACGGAATAAAACCCTCCGGTTTATATAGACACCGGATAGGTTAGGGTTACACAGAGTCGGTTACAATGGTAGGAGATCTACATATCCGTATCGCCAAGCTTGCCTTCCACGCCAAGGAAAGTCCCATCCGGACACGGGACGAAGTCTTCAATCTTGTATCTTCATAGTCCAGGAGTCCGACCAATGGTGATAGTTCGGCTATACGGACACCCCCTAATCCGGGACTCCCTCAGTCTTGATAACCCACAAGTATGGGGGATCGCAACAGTTTTCGAGGGTAGAGTATTCAACCCAAATTTATAGATTTGACACAAGGGGAGCCAAAAAATATTTGTAAGTATTATTAGTTGAGTTGTCAATTCAACCACCCCTGGATATTAAATATCTGCAGCAAAGTGATCAGTATCACAGTAATATGATAGTTTTGATAGCAGTGGTAACAGTAGCAATAGTAACAGTAACATCAGTGATGTATTTGTAGCAAGTGTAATAGTAGCAACAGTAGTAGTAACTTAGCAAGAGCAATATGTGGAAAATTCGTAGGCATTGGATCGGTGCATTCGTTGGATGATATTCATCATATAACAGTCATAACCTAGGCGTCTGACACTAGCTCCAGTTCATAAATATAATGTAGGCATGTATTCCGTAAATAGTCATACTTGCTTACGGAAAAGAACTTGCATGACATCTTTTGTCCTACCCTCCCGTGGCAGCGGGTCCATAAGAAACTAAGGGATATTAAGGTCTTCTTTTAATAGAGAACGGAAAAAGCATTAACACATAGTGAAGACATGAACTCCTCAAACTACGGTCATCACCGAAAAGTATCCCAATTTCATCACCCGGGTTTACGGATCATAACACGTAATAGGTGAATATGGTAGCAAGATCGGATCTAGAACATATATATAATGGTGAAAACATAAGCGGTTCAGATATGAAATCATGGCACTTAGGCCCTAAGTGACAAGCATTAAGCATGGCAAAGTCATAACAAAATCAATCTCAGAACATAGTGGATACTACGGATCAAGCCCTAACAAAACTAACTCGATTACATGATGAATCTCATCCAACTCCTCACCGACCAGCGAGCCTACGGAGGAATTACTCACTCCTGGTGGGGAGCATCATGGAATTGCTGATGAAGGAGGGTTGGTGATGACGAAGACCGAAGATTCCCCTCCCTGGAGCCCCGAACAGGCTCCAGATCTGGCCTCCCAACAAAGAACAGGAGGTGGCGGCGGCTTCATATCGTGAGGCGTGATGAAACTTTCTCCTCGATTTTTCTCTCAAAAAATAGGAGTTTATAGCGTCAGAATTAGGGTCAGGGGGGTCACTAGGTGGGCACAACCCACCAGGGCGCGCCTGGAGGTTGTGGAGCGCCTGGTGTATCGTGCTCACCCAGAGCACCCTCTCGGATGGTTCTTGGTCCCAGTATTTTTTATTTATTCTGAAATAAATCTCCAAAAAGTTTCGTTCCAATCTGTGAACTTTTATTTCTTCACAAAAACAACACCGTGGTAGTTCTGCTGAAAACAGCGTCGATCCAAGGTTA
Source organism: Aegilops longissima (assembly GCA_021605205.1). Lineage (NCBI taxonomy): Eukaryota > Viridiplantae > Streptophyta > Magnoliopsida > Poales > Poaceae > Aegilops > Aegilops longissima. Next base: position 392,730,515 of record CM038677.1, on the reverse strand, counting down.
GTTTCATTCAAATTATGCAAATTAGAGTCCAAAACAAGAGCAAAAGCGTTAGTAAAAGTAGATACGACGGAGATGTATCACACACGAACATAGACGAACAACAACCAGATCCGAGCAAATCCACCGAGGATAGATCCGCCTGAGACACACCTCCACACGCCCACCAATGATGCCAGACACACCACCAGAATAGGGGCTAGGCGGGAAGACCTTTATTCCATCTTGAGAGAGCCGCCGCCGTCTCGGCTTCCTGAGCATGACACAAACCCTAAGAAAAATCGAAGGAACGACTAACAATGAAGCCTTCCTGCCGGCCCTTGCCAGGATCCACCGCGCCCCCATGGCCCTAGGGCCACTGGAGATGAGGCGGACCTGCGGCAACGCCGGAGAGAGGCACGAACCCTAGCTTTGTTTTGAAATAGGAGGAGGCGGTGGCTGAGTTGCTTCACGATTTGACATTATCCATGGACAATTAACCTAGAATTAAACTACAAACAAAAGATGGTAGGTCTAGCAAAGTCAGTAACGTACCTAACGGTAACACAACAACCCAAAATAAAATTTATTATTTTGAAGTATACAAACAAAGCAATTCACAAGTTGTGGCTAGCAGCTCGCAATTGGTAGCTTGTTAGTCACGACACGGATACTGCATGGACAATTTTTTGCGAGAGAACTTGATCTATTCATCTTCAATCATGATAGTACAATGAACTATCTGAATTGGAAGCTCCATTTACTAAGGAAGATATTGATGAGTCATATAAATCTGCTGGACGGATGGTTTCGGTGCAGCCTTCCTCAAAAACTTACGGGATATTATTGCCACAGATTTCTATAAGCTTATTGAAGATTTCCACTGGTCAAATGAATATCTGAGTATCAATTACTCCTTCATAACCCTCATTCTCAAGAAGGAAGTTGCCTCAAGACCAACTGAATTCAGGCCTATCTCATTGCTTAATTGCACTCTTAAGATCATTCTTGAATTAATGGCCAGCAGATTGCGATAGTACATTCTCAAAATGGTTCACAAGAATCAATATGGGTTTCTCAATAACAGATGCATCCGAGATTGTTTGGCTTGGTCATATGAATACATCCACCAATGTCATCGAGCAAAAGGAAATCATTCTCCTGAAATTGGACTTTGAAAAGGCCTTTGATATGTTGAAACATGACACCATAATTGAGATACTACAAGGCAAAGGTTTTGGAGCCAAATGGATTTCGTGGACTAAAATGATTTATGGCACTAGTTTCTCCTCTGTCCTACTCAATGGAGTTCTAGGAAACAATTCTTATGTAAGAAATGAGTTACATAAGGAGATCCATTATCACCTCTCATCTTTGTGATAAACCGATGTGCTTCAATCTATCTTCAATGAAGCCTACCGATCTGCCATGATAGAATCTCCACTCATCCACAATTCTTGTCTAGACTACCCCATTATTCAATACGCAGATGATACTATCCTGGTGGAAAAGGCTGATACCAAGCAAATCCAACACATCAAAAACTTACTCTTGCATTATGCTGGTTACACTGGGCTCAGGGTGAACTATTCAAAGTCTATACTGATCTCAATCAACACACCTGCTGAGAAGATGAATGAACTCTCCAACCTTCTAGGCTGCAAGATTGGTACACTAGCCCACACTTATCTTGGTCTACCTCCTTGTCTTACCAAACTTAGAGTGGAGGACTTTGTGCCTATGTTGAACAGAATTGAGAACAGATTAATGGTGTAACACCCCGGATGTAACTTTCCATATTTGTAACTCCAACTCTTGCCATTTTCGGCATTGTGATATGATATTCCCTCCGTGGTTGGGTTTTTCTTCATTTTGCATTTTGTCCATTTCATGCATTTCATATCATGTCATCATGTGCATCGCATTTGCATACATGTTCGTCTCATGATTCCGAGCATTTTCCCCGTTGTCTGTTTTGCAATCCGGCACTCCTATGATCCCCGGCGCCCCCTTTTACGTTTTTCCGTGGGCGGGTACTAAACTTTCTCGGAATGGACCGAGGTTTGTCAAGTGGCCTTGGTATACCACCGTTAGACCACCTGTCAAGTTTCGGGACATTTGGAGCTCGTTTGGTACTCCAACAATTAACCGCACCCTCGCAAAGGCATCTTTTAAGTTGCAGCCCAACACCATTTCAAAATAGTCCAATAACCCATCTAAGTCACTTCCATGCTCTCGGTCGTTCGATCACGATCGTGCGGGCGAAAACCGCACCTCATTTGGACTCTCCTAGCTCCCTCTATGCCTATATATAGCCTCCCCCCTCAAATTCCGGTACAAACCCTAGCTCCTTCCTCCTCCCGCCGACGGACACGTCCACCCGCCGCCCGGACGTGTCCGCCCGTCAACGCCAAGACCGCGCCCAATCCCGCGTGCCACGTGGGCGACCAGCGCCCATATCGCGCCCGGCCGTAGGGCCATGAAACCCTCCAGCGCCCGCTCCGGCTCGATCGCGCCGCCTCCGGGCGCGCCCCCGCCGCCCGCCGCTCCAGCCACCGCCTCCGCCCGCCCGCGCCGCCGCCCGTCGCCCCCCGCCGAACCCTCCCGTGGCGCCCTCCTCCGCCCGTGCGCGCACCGCCTCCCGCCACCGCCACCTCCGCCCGGCCGGCCCTCTCCTCCGGCTCGCCCGGCGCTGCTCGGCGAGCAGCCGGCCGCCGGCCGCCTCGGATCTAGATCGGTTGACTTAGTCCCCCCCAAATTCATCAAAGTTTTTTAATCCTGTGATAATTTGTCACATTTTCATCGTGCCATAACTTTGCATCCGTAGCTCCGTTTCGTGCGTGTAATATGTCAAAATGTTCGCCTCGAAGAGTAGATCATTTCATCTCATTGCATAATTTTCATTTGAGCTCATCATAATGCCGAAATACTGTTAGAAGAGGGCTATGTGATGTTAGTTCTGTTCTTAATGAACATGCACTTTGTCATTTTGCTATGATTGATGTGTGCACCCTATGAATTTGAGTCCTACATGTGTTTTGTAATATGACATGCCATCTTTCCAGGGTGTATGCCATGTATTTTGTGATCTCTGTGGTGACTAGCACAAGCATGCAAACTAGGTGTCATGATGTTGCTGATTTCAGCCCAATGTAGCTGATATTTTTATGCCATGCTAACTTGATGCTACCGAGAGATCCATGCATATTTTGAGATACTTGATGAGGATGTTTTGAACATATGGTTATGCTCTATCCATCCATGCCTTTGTTTGCAATTATGGAGTGCCATAGCTTGAGTCAATCGAGCTCTACTTTTGCTATAAAATGTTTCTGGCAGATTGTTTACATGTTATTCAATTTTGCCAAGGTTGTTGTAGTTGATCCGTGTATGCTCGATGTTGTTCTTGCCATGTATGTTTTCTATGCCATGTCTTCTTGATGTATGTATGCTTAGATTATCATGTAAGGCTCTGTAGTGAGTGCATCGAGCTCTTAAACATGCCTACACATTATCTGTTTTTGTCATGCCACATTCTTTGAATCATTATGAAACTTGCTATTTTGACATGGGTGTTACTATATTTTCTGATCCTTTTTGTCTTATGGTCAGTAAGGGACTTTTGTTCTATGCTTTGAGTAGATTCATGCCATGCCTTGATTTGCTATTATAAGTTCCTGTAGCATGCTGTTTTCTTGCTCTGAACATTGCTTCCTGATGCTGATTTTGCCATGTTCAGTAATTTCTCTAAGTTTGTGAAGCTGATATGTTTTGCACTTTTGCCATGCTTGTTTGGACCTGTTATGATGTGATTTAGCCGTAGCTCAGTGTTCATCTTTTGTCAAGCATCTTGAGTATATCACTGCCATGTGCTTTGCTGGTACGTTTGGGTGTAGTAGCTTAATTTCTTGTTGCTTGCTAAGTGGTATCATGCTGTTAATGGCAGATTTGTGCCATTCTTGTTTTGCTTGTCATTTGCAAACCGTGAATCCGATTCCGGTGATCTTTATATCGATTTCAACCGAAATCATCTCATCTTTCCAGCGGCATACTTGGTTTGCCAAGTTGATGCCTGGTTCATCATTTCCTTCGGAGCGCATACGCATTGCATATCACATCTCGCATATCATGTCATGTTTTGCATCATGTTGCTTGTGCATTGCACCGTGATTTATTGTGGTTCCTTTGTTTATGTTCTTGCTTTGGGTAGAGCCGGAGGCGAGTACATGAGCGAGGAACCTGTTGAGAAGCGCTTACGAGGATCAAGCTTTCGACAACTCAGAGAACTTTGCGAGCAAGATGACCATACCCTCGAAATCACTTCTATCTTTGCTATGCTAGTTGCTCGCTCTTTTGCTATGCCTATGCTACGATGCCTATCACTTGCTATATCATGCCACCCATATTGCCATGTCAGCCCTAACCATTCTTTCCTAGCAAACCGTTGATTGGCTATGTTACCGCTTTGCTCGGCCCTCTCATAGCGTTGCTAGTTGCAGGTGAAGATGAAGTTTGTTCCTTGTTGGAACATGGAGATGTTGTTCCTTGTTGGAACATGTTTACTTGCTGGGGATATCACAATATATATATCTGATATAATTAATGCATCTATATACTTGGTAAAGGGTGGAAGACTCGGCCTTATGCTCGGTGTTTTGTTCCACTCTTGCCGCCCTAGTTTCCGTCATACGGTGTTATGTTCCTTGATTTAGCGTTCCTTACGGTTGGGTGATTTATGGGACCCCCTTGACAGTTCGCTTTGAATAAGACTCGTCGGCAAGGCCCAACTTTGGTTTTACCATTTGCCACCTAAGCCTTTTTCCCTCGGGTTTTCGCGAGCCGAGGGTCATCTTTATTTTAACCCCGGACGGTGCTCCTTCGAAAGTGCTTGCCCAAACTAGAGTGCTTTACGGCGCCCCTTGTAACACCGGATGATTAAGCAACAGTAATCACCTCGATTCTTGTGACTAAACTCACGTTGATTGAACCGGTCTAAAACAAATTCAAAACAAAAGCAAACGATAAAAAGTTTCAAAAACTAAAACTAAAATGTTCGGGGGTTGTCTAAAATAACAAACCTAATTATGGTGGGGTGCACAAAATTTTGTAAAATGCTTTGACATTTTAAATAAGCTAAAACAGAAAAGAAGAAAATAAGAAAAGAAAAAAAATAAAAACAAAAAGAGTGGGGGAGGAAACCCCACTGGCCCAACTGGACCAGGCCCCCCCCGGCCCAGTCGGCCACGCCATGGGCCGGCCCAACCGGCCGCCCCCCCTTATCCACTCCCCCACCCCCGTCGGTGGAACACTAGCTCACTCGCCCCCTCCCCCGATCCCCTTTCCTCTCTCCCCCGCCCCGATCCAGATCGGGCCGAGCCACCCCTCGCCCCACCTCATCGACGGCGACCCCGCCGCCCCGACAGCGTCGTCCCTCTCCCCTGCGCCCCTCGCCGCTGGACCCCCCCCCCGCCGCCGTCGCCCGCTTGGGCACGCCCGCCAGCAGGTCGCCCCCGACCCCCCGCCTCACGGATCTCCTCCCGGACGCCGCGGCCGCCTCCCGACCCCTCCTCGCCGGTCGTCACCGAGCACCACCGAGCTCGCCTCCTAGACCCCACGGTTCCCCCCGTGAGCTTCGCCCTCTCCCGTCGCTCCCTCGTCCCCCTCCCGGCGCCACCGTAGCCCGGGCCCCGTCGCCGCTCAGCCGCCTCCCCTCGCGGTCACAGCAGCCACGCCGCCCAGCCACGCCGTCCCCGCCTCCCTCTCCCTCCTCCTCGCCCGCGGCGCTTTTCCCCCTCCGCTTGCCGGGCGCCCCATGTGCCATGAGCTCAACGCCAGCGCCCCGGTGACAAGCGGTCACGGGCCGAGCCCATGTGGCTCGGCGCGCCTGCCCCCTCCCGACCCGTGGCGCCCCCCCGAGCGGAGGCCGAACCCCTCGCCGCCTTCGCCGCTCGCTGGCGCCGTTCCGCCAAGTCCGCCGACCCCTTTCCCCCACCGGACGCTTGCGTCCTCTCCCCTTCCTAACGCGCTTGCCCGCGCCCGTTGTGCCACCGGGCGAAGTCCGGTGATGCTCGGCGCCTCCTCCTTGCAGTAACCACCGGAGCCCACTCGGGCTCCCCCTACCGGCGTGGCCACACTGGGCCCCTTGCCATCGACGGATGGGCCAGGGGCCCCCTCGCTCTGTTGACTCGGTCAGTGGTGGCAATCAACCCCCACCGACATCGACATGGGGCCCGCCCCACCGAGCGTTTAAAAAAATAAAAAGGAAAATGAAAAATTAAATAAAATTAAATAAAATGAATAAAAACTAATTAATTAATTAATTAATTAATCTAATTAATCTGATTAATTAAACCTAATAACTAATTAACCTAATTAACTACATTAATTAAACTTAATTAAGTTAATTAGTTAGCAGTATGACAAATGGGACCCACATGTCGGGGTTGACTTAGTCAACCTTGTTGATCTTGACGTCGGCATGACATCATCTTGGCGTCATAAATACATTTTCAATTAATTAATTAATTAATTAAATTCCATAAATTATTAAAATCTTTTAAAATCATATCTTTTAATCCGTAACTTCGGTTAAAATATTTTCAACATGAAAGTTGCTCGAGCAGCGAGGCGAATCCGGATCACGATCAGTTCATCCACCACACACCCTAACCTATCGAGCCTGCAACTTTTCCCCTCGGCTCCTCTGCGAAAACCTAAACACCGGAATACTTCAGGATGTTTCCCCCTAACAAGTACCCCTTCATACCACGTTAGGGCACGCCTAGCATCGCTTCTTGACATGTCATGCATCGATATGCACTGTTTACTTTGTATTCATTGTTTCTTCCCCTCTTCTCTCCGGTAGACTACGAGACCGCCAGCTGCGGTGGCAGTTCGACTACGGTGTTGACGACCCTCTCACTTGCGAGCAACAGGCAAGCCCCCCCTTGATCACGGATATCGCCTACTCTCCTCTATCTTGCTTGCATTAGAGTAGTGTAGCATATTCGCTTTCGATTATACCTATCCGATGCATAGCCTTTGTCCTTGTTACTACTGTTGTTACCTTTACCTGCAATCCTATATGCTTAGTATAGGATGCTAGTACTTTCATCTGTGACCCTACTTTCTTGTCCATCTGCCGTGCTATACTATCGGGCCGTGATCACTCGGGAGGTGATCACGGGTATATACTATATACTTATACATGATACATGTGGAGACTAAAGGCAGGTGGTGGTGGAGCACCATGAGTGGATCGTTGAGGCGAGGCGGCAGGCAGGTTGAGACCGCCTAGGAAAGAGGTGGGCTGGCCTGTTCGGCGTTCGCGGATACTTAACACGCTTAACGAGGTCTTGGTATTTGATCTGAGTTGGCTCTGAGCTTATCGCACTAACCATCTACGCGGGAGTAGTTATGGGTATCCGGCGTCGTGGTATCACCAAGCACTTCAGACGTCGGACGGAGCGGCGCGCACCGGATTGGACTGGAGCGCTGATGGGCTAGGTGCGCTTCGGCAGCGTCACATAGCGAACGCAGGTGTGCTCGAGGCGATGGGCCCGGACCCTGCGGCGCTTAGGTTTGAACCGCGTGTTGGCCTCTCTGTTGTGCCTAGGTGGGGCTGCGGCGTGTTGATCTTCGCGGCGGGCATGACCCGAGAAAGTGTGTCGGCCAAATGGGATCAAGCGTCTTTGGGTAAGATGGTGCACCCTGCAGGAAGTTAATCTATTCGGATAGCCGTGATCTTGATAACAGGGCGACTTGGAGTTGTACCTTGAGCTTATGACAACTAGAACCGGATACTTGATAAAACACACCCTTCCAAGTGCGGATACAACGGTGGTCGCTCTCTCGGGGATATGAGGAGGGATTGCGGGTAGGATTATTGCTATATGATGTTACTTGGAGGACTTCCGTTGTCCTCTTACATGCATTGCAAGACCGGTGTCGAGCGTAGTCTTCGTTAAGACTAGCTATCCCCTCTTATTACGGCATTCTGCGATTCAGTCCTTGATATGGCCTTTACACATATATCCATGCATATGTAGTGTAGCTCCTTTCTTGCAGTACTTTGGATGAGTACTCACGGTTGCCTTGTTCCCCTTTTCCCCTACCTCTACTCGATTGCTGCAACAGGACGATGGAGCCAGGAGGCGACGCCACCGCCTATGGCGACTACTACTGCGGAGGTGCCTACTACTACGTGCAGCCCGCCGGCGGCGACCAGGAGTAGCCTAGGAGGATCCAGGCAGGAGGCCTGCTCCTCTTCGATCTGTATCCCGTTTGTGCTAGCCATCTTATGGCACCTTGTTTAACTTATATACGTACTCAGATATTGTTGCTTCCACTGACTTCGTCTATGATCGAGCACTTGTATTCGAGCCCTCGAGGCCCCTGGCTTGTATTATGATGCTTGTATGACTTATTTTATTTGTAGAGTTGTGTTGAGATATCTTCCCGTGAGTCCCTGATCTTGATCGTACACATTTGCGTGCATGATTAGTGTACGATTAAATCGGGGGTGTCACACCCCTCAAGGAAACTTGAGGTCTGGTTTTAGTTGTACGGACTGCTCATCCGGTGTGCCCTTAGAACGAGATATGTGCAGCTCCTATCGGGATTTGTCGGCACATTCGGGCGGCTTTGCTGGTCTTGTTTTATTCTTTGTCGAAATGTCTTGTAGTCCGGGATTCGAGATTGATCGGGTCTTCGGTAGAAGGAATATCCTTCGTTGACCGTGAGAGCTTATAATGGGCTAAGTTGGGACACCTGCAGGGTATTATCTTTCGAAAGCCGTGCCCGCGGTTATGAGGCAGATGGGAATTTGTTAATGTCGGTTGTAGAAAACCGAAGTTGACCTCAATTAAAATACACATCAACGCGTGTGTAACGTGATGGTCTCTTCTCGTGAGTCCGGGAAGTGAACTGAGTGTTGGAGTTATGTTTGACATAAGTAGTTCAGGATCACTTCTTGATCGCTACTAGCTTCGCGGCCATGCTTTGCTTCTCTTCTCGCTCTCTTTTGCGAATGTAGCCACCATATATGCTAGTCGCTGCTGCAGCTCCACCTTACAACTCTGTCCTTCCTATAAGCTTATATAGTCTTGATCTCATGGTGTGAGATTGCTGAGTCCCGTGACTCACAGATTCTACCAAAACAGTTGCGGTGCCGGCGATGCCAATGCAGGTGACGAACCGAGCTCAAGTGGGAGTTCGACGAGGGCGTGGTCGTTACTATGTTTCTTTTCCCGATGATCGATGAGTGGAGCCCAGTTGGGACGATCGGGGATCTGTGTAGCATTTGGGGTATCTTCTTTTATTTTGGTTCCGTAGTCGGACCTTGAGTGTAATCTGAATGATGGGTGTTTATTTATGTCTTGTGTGAAGTGGCATTTGTAAGCCAACTATGTATCTCTTTCCTTATGTAATACATGGGTTGTGTGAAGATTACCTCACTTGCGACATTGCTTTCAATGCGGTTATGCCTCTAAATCGTGCCCGACACGTGGGAGATATAGCCGCATCGAGGCGTTACTAAGTTGGTAATCGAGCCATCCCGACTTAGGAGCCCCCGCTTGATTGTTTCTTTGGCGTTGTTGAGTCTAGAATGGAAAATGTTTTGAGTCTTAGGATTATATATATCGGAGAGTAGGATTCTTTTTACTCCTCAGTCCCTTCGTCGCTCTGGTGAGGTCTCCTGATGTAGAAGTTTTGATTCTCCTCTCCTCAATTTTCACTAAAAAGTTTTTTAGGATCACGCGGGTATCTTGGGATCGTTCCGATGGTTTTGTGACGAGAACATTGTTCTTGGTGCCTCCTGACATTTAGGGGTTGTGGCAGTGTCCCGGGGAGTTGAGCTCCGAGGTGTTGTCGTCACAATTTTATCATTGCATTTCTGGAATACGAGTTTTTGCCGACATCGAAATCTCTTTTATGCAGTTGTTGGTGAGATAACCCGATAACCCGAAGATCGGGCGAGCTCGGGAGTATTGCCATGACTCGTATAACGGATGCTTTTGAAGGTCGAGGTACCACGATTTCGAAGGTTTCTTGGTTATGTGTTGACGGATGGATACAGCTGGATCTAGGTATTGTTAGTTTGGGTGATATATTTTGTGTCCCTGTATCCCCAACACCAGATTGCATAACGAGAAAGTTTAGGGAGTTTATAGGTGGGATTCAAGTAGCTCTTAGCATTTCTTCCCGCAGATATTTGGTTTGTGATTGGGTAATCCTTACCACTTATTTGATCGATCTTACCTTGTTATTTTTTCATCAACCCTTAATCAAGTGGCTTCTCACCTTAATGGGCGTGTGATGTTAACTTTGGAATTCATTCGTTCATCCTTGTTGAATGTTTATTGTGAAGACTATATGTTGCAATTTCTATCCGTTGATTCAACTTATCTATCTGTCTATCAAGTGCTAACGGATGTCACCCTCTTCAGGATGGCTCCGCCAGCGTCGTAATCCGAACGCAATGATGGGAGTCGATCGAACCTCCACCTCCACCTCCGCCTCCGGAGGCCCGGCAACTATCATGGCAGCCACCAATGCCAATGCTCAGATGATTTTGCAACTCTTGCAAGAGCGTACTCAAGGGCAAGGCAGTCAAGGAAATCAAGGCCAAGGCAACAACCAGCCGCACTTTGCTACCCTCAGTCAGTTCCTCGCTAATAAGCGAAGTCTTTCGGTTTACGTAGCCGAGGCCACGACGCCGACGATTGGCTTGTGGACATCTGCAAACATTTTGAATGTAGCAATGTCGGACACGAGGACTTTGTCAAGTTTTCATCGTTTCAACTCAAGGACCAAGCTCTTTGAGTGGTACCAGCAATACAAAGATTCAGAGGAGGTCGTGTCATTACAGGATGAGTTCGGCGAGACTTGAGCTCACCACATTCGAAAAGTGTTGTTGAGAGCAAGCGTGAGGAGTTCCGCAATCTCAAGCAAGGCAACATGTCGTGTACCAATACAATATCCAGTTCGAAACTTCGCTCGCTTTGCTAAGCAAGGCGTCCACGATGAAAAGAGTATGATCTATCAATTCAGAGGTGGCCTCGGAGAAGATCTGCAATTAGCTCTTGTGCTTTTGAGCGAGAAAAGTATGATGAATTCTACAACATGACCTTTGAAGCAAGAAGCTGCCCAGCTCAAATGTGAGGCTTCTAAGAAGAGAATCAGGGATGCAGTCCGGTCTTCTTCTTCCTCTCAAGTGGTAGCTAAGCAGCAGAAGTTCTACCTTCCTCCTCCTCCGTTCCGTCAGCCTTATCAGCAGAAGAACTCAGGTGGTCGTGGATCTTCCCACCCGCCCAACCCAGGCTATCAGAACAAGTCTAATTCTCAAGCTCCAAGGTCAAATGCTCCTTACCACCGTCCGCTCTCAGAGGTGACTTGCAACAAATGTCAGCAGAAAGGTCACTATGCGAACAAGTGCTTCAACCAAAGGCGCCTTCCGCCACCTCCTCCTGTGAAATCTTCCAGCAATGCAGTGGTCAAACATAATCCCAACCATGCCAAGGTGAACATGATGAATGCAGCTCAAGCGGAGGAATCTTCTGATGTGATAATGGGTAATGTCTCAGTTAATGATATTCCTGCAAAAGTCTTATTTGATACCGGTGCATCACATTGTTTCATCTCAAGACCATTTGCATCTAAGCATGAGTTGGGTTATCAAGAATTGCCTAGTTCCTTATCAATTGTGTTCCCGGGTAAGCAAATGACAGCTAATAATTATGTCCCGTATGTGTCTATCAAGATGGGCGACTATAGATTTCTGGCTAAACCAATTGTTCTTGGCGACTCGGATATTGATCTTATTCTCGGAATGGACTGGCTTTATCAGCACAAAGCTCAACTTGATTGTGCTGCCAGGGAAATTCAATTGACTCACTCTTCTAATGATGTGATCGTCTATGCCGCTCGTGATGAAACCATTTGGTTGTTTTCTCTCAATGAGAAGGGCGAATTGGATGCTATCTCCCGATTCGGTCGTTTGTGAGTACCAAGATGTCTTTCGGAAGAGCTTCCAGAATGCCTCCTCACCGCCGCTTGAATTAGTTATCGATCTTGAGCACGGCATTGAACCCGTTTGCAAGAGTCCATACAAGCTTGGACCGATGAGCTGAAGGAATTGAAGAAGCAGCTCGATGAACAAGAGCGTCTGGGTTTGATCAGACCGACTTCATCTCCTTGGGGTTGTGGTGTTCTTTTGTCGAGAAGAAGGATGGCATGGACCGACTTTGCGTCGATTACCGTCCATTGAATAAGAAGACAATCAAGAACAAGTATCCACTTCCCAACATCAATGAGCTTTTCGAGCAACTCAAAGGTGCTAAAGTATTCTCAAAGCTTGACCTTCGTATGGGTTATCATCGATTCGCATTCGTGAACAAGATATTCCCAAGACAGACATTCGAACAAGCTTTGGTTCTTATGAATATCTTGTCATGTCTTTCGGCCTTGTCAATGCTCCTCCAACATTCTCTCGGATGATGAACTTCATATTCAACCCCTACACCAATGAATTCGTCTTGGTCTATCTTGATGATATTTTGGTCTTCTCCAAGAATAAGAAGGATCATGCCAAACATTTGCGATTGGTGCTAGACAAGCTCAGAGAGTATCAATTCTATGCGAAGTTTTCCAAATGTGAATTTTGGCTTGATGAAGTGCTTTACCTTGGTCTTATCATCTCCGCCAAGGGCATCGCTGTTAATCCCGAGAAGGTGTCCGCAGATTGTGAATAGGGAACCTCCTCGAATGTCAAGCAACCATGATTTTCTTGGTCTTGCAAGCTATTGCGAAGATTCGTTGAGAACTTCTCTAAGATTGCAAAGCCTCTTTCCAACCTCCTCGAAGCATGTGAAGTATGTCCGGTCTCCCGAGTGTGACGTTGCTTTCAATACTCTCAAAGAGAAACTCGTCACAGCTCTGTCTTGACTCCTCTGATGAATCCAAGCCATTGAAGTTTTCGTGATGCTTCTCTTCAAGGTCTCGGTCTGTGTTAATGCAAGAGAAGAGAGTTGTGGCCTATACCTCTCGCCATTGAAGCCCAACGAAAAGAACTACCCCACTCACGATCTTGAGTTGGCGGCAGTTGTCCATGCATTGATAACATGGAGACATCTCTTGTTGGGAAGGAAAGTGGACATTTTCACCGATCACAAGAGTCTCAAGTATATCTTCACTCAGCCCAACCTCAACCTCGAGCAAACTCGATGGGTGAAATGATTCAAGAGTACAACCCAAGTATTGAATATACTCGGGCAAGGCCAATGTCATTGCAGATGCTTTGAGCGGGAAGGCTTCTCGCAACAGCTTAATCCTCAAGCCCTTCCACGGGATCTCTGTGAAGCTTTGGCAAGCTGAATCTTCAAGTTGTTCCTCAAGGCTTTCTTGCCAACCTCATAGTCTCTCCTACTTTGGAAGACCAAATTCGTGAGGCTCAACTCCACGGATACCATGGTGAAAAAGGTGAAGCGTGGTATCGACAAGGGCATTTCAAGTACAAGTGCTTCCACGTTGATGACAAAGATACTCTTTTCTTGAGGACCGATTGTGGTTCCAAAGGGTGATCTCGTAAATTCATTATGAGCGAGGCACACAATTCGCTTCTATCCATTCATCCGGAAGTACGAAGATGTAGCATGACCTCAAGCGATCGTATTGGTGGACTCGAATGAAGCGAGAAATTTCTCAATTCGTGAATGAGTGTGATGTCTGCGAGAAGAGTGAAAGCGAGAACACCAACGACCAGCTGGTCTCCTCCAACCTCTTGCTATTCCAGAATGGAAGTTTGATCATATCGAAATGGACTTCGTGACTGGGTTTCCTAAGTCCAAGCGTGGAAATGATGCTATCTTCGTTGTCATTGACAAGCTTACTAAAGTGGCTCATTTTCTTCCAATCAAAGAATCCATCACAGCAGCTCAGTTGGCAGAGCTATACACATCCAGGATTGTCTCCTTGCACGGCATTCCACAAGTGATCTCTTCAGACCGTGGCAGCATCTTTACCTCCAAGTTTTGGGATTCTTTTCAGAAGGCCATGGGCACCAACATTCGTTTCAGCACAGCTTTCCATCCTCAAACAAGTGGCCAAGTCGAGCGAGTCAATCAAATCCTTGAAGATATGCTCAGGGCTTGTGTCATTTCCTTCGGTATGAAGTGGGAAGATTGTCTTCCATATGCCGATTTCTCCTACAACAACAGCTTCCAAGCGAGTTCGGCAAGGCCCCATTCGAAATTCTCTATGGCGAAAGTGCCGACTCCTCTCAATTGGTGCGAGACAAGTGAGCGCCAACTTCTTGGCAGCGACTTGATCACGAAGTCGAAGAAATGTGCAAAGTCATTCGTGAGAATCTGAAGCCAGCATAATCGCGCGGAAGAGCTATTATGATGACAAGCACCGTGATGTGGCTTTTGAAATCGGAGACCATGTCTACCTCCGCGTCTCCAATGAAAGGCACTCATCGCCCGGTATGAAAGGGAAGCTTGCCCCTAGATCGTGGGTCCTTTCAAGATCATTGGCAAAGAGGCGATCTCGCCTATCAACTTGAGCTTCCTCCAACTTCGCAAATGTGCACGATGTGTTTCACGTGTCACAGCTTCGCAAGTGCTTCAAGACTCTGAACGCACTATCAACCGAAGAAATTGACCTTCAAGAAGATCTCTCTTATCATGAGCACCCGTTGCTATACTTGAAGAAACCGGCGCAAGACTCGCAACAAGTCAATCAAATTCCTGAAAGTGAAGTGGTCACACCATTCGGACCGAGAAGCCACCTGGGAGCGCGAGGATCACCTCCGTTCCAAATATCCGGAGTTCTTTCAGTCCTAGATCTCGGGACGAGATCCTCTTGTAGTGGTGGAGTGTTGTAACACCCGGATGTAACTTTCCATATTTGTAACTCCAACTCTTGCCATTTTCGCATTGTGATATGATATTCCCTCCGTGGTTGGGTTTTCTTCATTTTGCATTTTGTCCATGTCATGCATTTCATATCATGTCATCATGTGCATCGCATTTTCATACGTGTTCGTCTCATGATTCCGAGCATTTTCCCGTTGTCCATTTTGCAATCCGCACTCCTATGTTCCCCGGCGCCCCTTTTACGTTTTTCCGTGGCGGGTACTAAACTTTCTCGGAATGGACCGAGGTTTGTCAAGTGGCCTTGGTATACCACCGTAGACCACTGTCAAGTTCGGGTCATTTGGAGCTCGTTTGGTACTCAACGGTTAACCGCACCCTCGCAAAGGCCTCTTTTAAGTTGCAGCCCAAAACCCTTTCAAAATAGTCCAATAACCCATCTAAGTCACTTCCATGCTCTCGGTCGTTCGATCACGATCGTGGTGAAAACCGCACCTCATTTGTACTCTCCTAGCTCCTCTATGCCTATATAGCCCCCCCCTCAAATTCGGTACAAACCCTAGCTCCTTCCTCCTCCCGCCGACGGACCGTCCACCGCCGCCGGACGTGTCCGCCCGTCAGCCGCCGCCGCCCGCGCCCAATCGCGTGCCACGTGGGCGACCAGCGCCCACATCGCGCGCGGCCCGCGAGGGCCAGCTGAAACCCTTCCTCGCCCGCTCGGCCCGGTCGTCGCCGCCGCCTCCCGGGCGCGCCCCCGCCCGCCGGCCGCTGCCCGCGCAGCGCCCGCCGCTCGCCTCCGCCTCCGCCTCGCGCCCGCCGCGCCCCTGTCGGCCCCGCCGCCGAACCCCTCCGGCCGGCGCCCTCCTCCGCCACGCGACCGCCTCCGCCACCGCCTCCTCCGCCCGGCCGGCCCTCTCCTCCGGCTCGCCCGACGCTGCTTCGGAGAGCAGCGGCCGCCGGCGACCTCGGATCTAGATCGGTTGACTTTCTCCCCCCCAAATTCATCTAAGTTTTTAATCTGTGATAATTTGTCGCATTTTCATCGTGCCATAATTTTGCGTCCGTACCTCCATTTCGTGCGTGTAATATGTCAAAATGTTCGCCTCGAAGAGTAGATCATTTCATCTCATTGCATCATTTTCATTTGAGCTCATCGTGATGCCCGAAATGCTGTTAGAAGAGGGCTATGTGATGTTAGTTTCATTTCTTAAGAACATGCACTTTGTCATTTTGCTATGATTGATGTGTGCACCCTATGAATTTGAGTCCTACATGTGCTTTGTAATATGCCATGCCATCTTTCCAGGGGTGTATGCCATGTATTTTTGTGATCTCTGTGGTGACTAGCACAAGCATGCAAACTAGGTGTCATGATGTTGCTGATTTCAGCCCCTGTGTAGCTGATATTTTTATGCCATGCTAACTTGATGCTACCGAGAGATCCATGCATATTTTGAGATACTTCAGTAAGGATGTTTTGAACATATGGTTATGCTCTATCCATCCATGCCTTTGTTTGCAATTATGGAGTGCCATAGCTTGAGTCAATCGAGCTCTACTTTTGCTATAAAATGTTTCCTGGCAGATTGTTTACATGTTATTCAATTTTGCCAAGGTTGTTGTAGTTGATCCGTGTATGCTATGATGTTGTTCTTGCCATGCATGTTTTCTATGCCATGTCTTCTTGATGTATGTATGCTTAGATTATCATGTAAGGCTCTATAGTGAGTGCATCGAGCTCTTAAACATGCCTACCTGTTATCTGTTTTTGTCATGCCCTGTTGCTGAATCTGTTAACGAAACTTGCTATTTTGACATGGGTGTTACTATATTTTCTGATCCTTTTTGTCTTATGGTCGGTAAGGGACTTTTGTTCTATGCTTTGAGTAGATTCATGCCATGCCTTGTTTTGCTATTATAAGTTCCTGTAGCATGCTGTTTTCTTGCTCTGAACATTGCTTCCTGATGCTGATTTTGCCATGTTCAGTAATTTCTCTAAGTCTGTGAAGCTGATATGTTTTGCACTTTTGCCATGCTTGTTTGGACCTGTTATGATGTGATTTAGCCGTAGCTCATTGTTCATATTTTGTCAAGCATCTTGAGTATATCACTGCCATGTGCTTTGTTGGTACGTTTGGGTGCAGTAGCTTAATTTCTTGTTGCTTGCTAAGTGGTATCATGCTGTTAATGGCAGATTTGTGCAATTCTTGTTTTGCTTGTCATTTGCAAACCGTGCATCCGATTCGGTGATCTTTATATCGATTTCAACGAAATCATCTCATCTTTCAGCGGCATACTTGGTTTGCCAAGTTGATGCCTGGTTCATCATTTCCTTCCGAGCGCGAATACGCATTGCATATCACATCTCGCATATCATGTCATGTTTTGCATCATGTTGCTTGTGCATTGCACCGTGATTTATTGTGGTTCCTTTGTTTATGTTCTTGCTTTGGGTAGAGCCGGAGGCGAGTACGTGAACGAGGAACCTGTTGAGAACGCCTTACGAGGATCAAGCTTTCGACAACTCGAGAAACTTTGCGCAAGATGACCATACCCTCGAAATCACTTCTATCTTTGCTATGCTAGTTGCTCGCTCTTTTGCTATGCCTATGCTACGATGCCTATCACTTGCTATATCATGCCACCCATATTGCCATGTCAGCCCTAACCATCCTTTCCTAGCAAACCGTTGATTGACTATGTTACCGCTTTGCTCAGCCCCTCTTATAGTGTTGCTAGTTGCGGTGAAGATGAAGTTTGTTCCTTGTTGAACATGGAGATGTTGTTCCTTGTTGGAACATGTTTACTTGTTGGGGATATCACAATATATATATCTGATATAATTAATGCATCTATATACTTGGTAAAGGGTGGAAGACTAGGCCTTATGCCTGGTGTTTTGTTCCACTCTTGCCGCCCTAGTTTCCGTCATACCGGTGTTATGTTCCTTGATTTCGCGTTCCTTACGGTTGGGTGATTTATGGGACCCCTTGACAGTTCGCTTTGAATAAGACTCGCCCAAAGAAGGCCCAACTTTGGTTTTACATTTGCCACCTAAGCCTTTTCCCCGGGTTTTCGCGAGCCCGAGGGTCATCTTTATGTTAACCCCGACCGGTGCTCCTTCGAGTGCTGGCCCAAACTAGAGTGCTTTGGCGCCCCTCAAGGAAACTTGAGGTCTGGTTTTAGTTGTACGAACTGCTCATCCGGTGTGCCCCGAGAACGAGATATGTGCAGCTCCTATCGGGATTTGTCGGCACATTCGGGCAGCTTTGCTGGTCTTGTTTTATTCTTTGTCGAAATGTCTTGTAGTCCGGGATTCCGAGATTGATCGGGTCTTCCCGAAGAGAAGGAATATCCTTCGTTGACCGTGAGAGCTTATAATGGGCTGTTGGGACACCCTGCAGGTATTATCTTTCAAAGCCGTGCCGCGTTTATGAGGCAGATGGGAATTTGTTAATGTCCGGTTGTAGAAAACCCGAAGTTGACCTCAATTAAAATACACATCAACCGCGTGTGTAACCGTGATGGTCTCTTCTCGGCGAAGTCCGGGAAGTGAACACGGTGTTGGAGTTATGTTTGACGTAAGTAGTTCAGGATCACTTCTTGATCGCTACTAGCTTCGCGACCGTGCTTTGCTTCTCTTCTCGCTCTCTTTTGCGAATGTAGCCACCATATATGCTAGTCGCTTGCTGCAGCTCCACCTTACAACTATGTCCTTCCTATAAGCTTATATAGTCTTGATCTCGCGGGTGTGAGATTGCTGAGTCCCCGTGACTCACAGATTCTACCAAAACAGTTGCAGGTGCCGACGATGCCAGTGCAGGTGACGCAACCGAGCTCAAGTGGGAGTTCGACGAGGAACGTGGTCGTTACTATGTTTCTTTTCCCGATGATCGAGAGTGGAGCCAGTTGGGACGATCGGGATCTGTGTAGCATTTGGGGTATCTTCTTTTATTTTGGTTCCGTAGTCGGACCTTGAGTGTAATCTGAATGATGGATGTTTATTTATGTCTTGTGTGAAGTGGCATCGTAAGCCAACTATGTATCTCTTTCCCTTATGTAATACATGGGTTGTGTGAAGATTACCTCACTTGCGACATTGCTTTCAATGCAGTTATGCCTCTAAATCGTGCTTCGACACGTGGGAGATATAGCCGCATCCAGGGCGTTACAAATGGGTTGCTCAACCATGCTATTTACTGGTGAAAAATCCACTACACTACAAGCATACTTTAACAACAGAGCTATTACATCAGAGAAGGACAACTGGACTTATGCATGGTCAGCGCCCAAATATTCATCCATGAAAATGTACAAGGCCATTAAAGGGGAAGGCACAACACACAATATCTTCGACTATTATGGAAAACAGCATGCAAGCTCGTGCACAAAATTTTCTTTTGGCTGTTAATCGGTGAAAAAATAAGCATGAGGAATTTAGTTCAAAGGAAAAGTATGTATCCGGAGGATTACAACTATGCACTATGTTCGATGCCACCGAGGAAACAGTAACTCATCTCTTTTGTGATTGCCAATTTGCCTTGAGGTGTTGGAATTCCATCCTAGTAAACAAAGAGGCATTTCAAGATATGATGAAGTTCACCGATCATGAACAAAATTCCATCGGCTAAAAAAATACAGTACAACGAACACCAGAAATAAAAAAACTTACATCTAGATCCGTACACCACCTAACGACGACTACAAGCACTGAAGTGAGCCGAAGGCGCGCCGCCATCATCGCCCCTCCCTCGGCGGAGTCGGCCACAACTTGTTGTGGTAGACAATCGGGAAGTCGTCGTGCTAAGGCCCCATAGGACCAGCGCACCAGAACAGCAACAGTCCTCGGTGAAGAATAATGTAGATCAAAAGGATCCAACCTGAAGACACACAAACATAGATGAACAACAACCAGATCCAAGCAAATCTATCGAGTATAGATCCGCCGGAGACACACCTCCACACGCCCACCAATGATGCTAGACGCGCCACCGGAACGGGGGCTAGGCGGGAAGACCTTTGTACATCTACAGGGAGCCGTCGCCGTCTTGCCTTCCTGAGTAGGACATAAACGCTAAGAAAAATCAAAGGAACGACTAACAATGAAGCCTCCCCGCTGGCCCTTGCTCGGATCCACCGCGTCCCATGGACCTAGGGCCACTGGAGACGAGGCGGACCTGCGGCGGCGTCGACGAGAGGCACGGACCCTAGCTTTGTTTTGGAATAGGAGAAGGCGGCGGCTGAGTTTCTTCACGATTTAACATTATCCATGGACAGTTAACCGAGGTAGGTCCCCTCCCCCCCGGCCCTCGCGTCGTCCCCTTGGGGCGACTCGGGGGCGACTAGGGTTCCGCCCCGCCGCCACCCCCCCTCCACCCCCTTCCTTCCCCTTGCCGCTACCAGAGACGGCCGCCGGGAAGCCCCGCGCGGACGCCGGTGAAGGTGGCGGCGGGGATCTCGGCGCTCCCCCCCTCTTGGAGGCTTGTGGATCCTTGGGCGGCGGCCCTTGCTGGAGAGGCGACGTCGTCGGGCGGTGGCGGCGTTCGCGGGGTGTCTTGGCCTGCGTGCCCGGCCGTCAAGGCGGCGGGTGGCTGGTGGAATTCGCCACGACGTGTTCGCCGTCGATCTGGAGGTGTGAAATCGATCCTCTGCTGCTTCTCTCGCCTCCGTGGTGGGCTAGCCGTCACAGCCGGCGTTGGTGCGTGTTGGTGGTCACCAGGAACTGAAACCTTGGCCGGTCCGTCCGTCCCCGGGGCGGCAACGCCCAAGGGCACTGCTTTCTCCATGGGGCGCAGCCGAGGTCCCCGCTCTCCACCCCGATCCCCATGCCCGGGTGAAAACCTTTATCCCGGCGGATTTTTATGTCAAGGCGCTTATGCTGGCGTCGTGACCTTGCTGGAGGCGTCGTCAAGGGTGTGGGAATCAGTCAGGAGGTTATGCAGGTGAGGGATTGCGCTACCTCCTCTGCGTCGTCCGCTTCCTGAAGCTTGTCTCCAACTAGTTGGGCATGGACTGTGGCGGAGCAGCCGGCGAGGTATATCCCAAATCGATGTGGTCATCCCATGTCCACCTTGTGATGCGAGGGCGACATTCTTCCAGCTCTAGGGTGAGCTTCTCGAAATCCCGATGGTGCGGCGCCAACGAGCCATGGCGAGGGGGAAGGGTCCCTCTTCGGTGATTGAGAAGGAAGATGTTGGTTCCTTTCTTCTCTAAGTGTTCCTAGAGCTCGGTCCATCCTCGAAGGTCGGCTATGTCCTGATGCGCTGCTCCGTTTCTGCTACATATGATCCTAGTGTGGAGTGCTCGGCCTTTACTAGCTGTAATCTGTGGCTTGTGGAGGTTGTAGTGATTAGTCTTTCCAGTGTTCCCCGTTGTATCGTTCTGACCGTTGTAAGTTGGGTTATCTGCTGTAATTCCTGGCCGGTTGATGGCTTTGTTAATTCAAAGCCGGGCTCTTCGCGAGCCTTCGTTCTAAAAAAAAAGTTAACCGAGGTAAACTACAAACAAAAGATGGTAGGTCCAGCAAAGTCAGTGACGTACCTAACGGCAACACAAAGAACCCGAAATAGCATGTATTATTTTCAAGTATACAAACAAAGCAATTCACAAATTGTGGCTAGCCGCTTGCAATTGGTAGCTTGTTAGTCATCGACACCAGATACTGCTACCCCTGCGGCTGCATCCGACCTTTTCTCCTCCCACTCAGCGGCTCTCTCCTCTCCCTACATAACTCAAAGGACAGAGGAAATAATTCGCTATGTTCTCCCAGATCTTCCATACA
Source organism: Aegilops longissima (assembly GCA_021605205.1). NCBI lineage: Eukaryota > Viridiplantae > Streptophyta > Magnoliopsida > Poales > Poaceae > Aegilops > Aegilops longissima. Next base: position 392,708,885 of record CM038677.1, on the reverse strand, counting down.
TAGAGCATAAGAGGCATCGTTCTGTTTACACATATATCTTGCGTTGCTTCCTCCCCTCTTACAGGCTTCGAGATTGCAAGGAAAAAAATGTCATCTAGCCAGTTAAGCCTCGGAGCATGTTTGCTATGTAAACTGCAACTATTGCAACACCATCCTTGTGGTATCACATCCCCCTCCTCCTCTCTCTCTCTGTCTCTCTCCCCAATTTGAGGCCATCTTTATTTATTTGGTACTGTTCGATTTTCGAAGGAGTACATGGATTACATACAATTCGATTTTTGAAGGGGTTAACAACAGTTTTTCTTTTTGAGGTCAACAGTTCAATTCATGTAGTTTTGGGGAACAGGCCTTCGCTGCACACTCGTTGCTACAATAATTTAATTTCCATCAAGTTGTACAAGATCCTTTTGTCTTTTCAGGTTGCCCACTTACATTTTAGTTTGAACATTCGGTGTTTTCAGTAAACTTCATAGTGCATGAATAAGGTAACACCGATGTTTTCCCTTCTCAATATTTTCACAACATTAAATATGAATACACGGATCTGTTCATCCATATCATCAGCAACAAGTACTATATTACCGCGTCGATTTCTTTTGCACTGTCCATGTCTGGTTTGTTTTGCCTTCTTCACTTTGGGCAGATGTATCATCACCAAGGTTGGGCCTTGCTGGAGGAGTTTTATTCAAAGCGAACTGTCAAGGGGGTCCCATAAATCACCCAACCGTGTAAGGAACGCAAAATCAAGGAACATAACACCGTATGACGGAAACTAGGGCGGCAAGAGTGGAACAAAACACGGGCATAAGGCCGAGCCTTCCACCCTTTACCAAGTATATAGATGCATTAATTAAGATAAGAGATATTGTGATATCCCAACATAAACATGCTCCAACATGGAGCAATCTTCAACTTCACCTGCAACTAGCAACGCTGTAAGAGGGGCTGAGCAAAGCGGCAACATAGCCAAACAACGGTTTGCTAGGAAAGGTGGGTTAGAGGCTTGACATGGCAACATAGGAGGCATGATATAGCAAGTGGTAGGCATCGTAGCATAGGCATAGCAAAAGAGCGAGCAACTAGCAAGCAAAGATAGAAGTGATTTCGAGGGTATGGTCATCTTGCCTGAAATCCCGCAAGGAAGAAGAACGAGTCCATGAAGAAGACAAACGGATGAAGTCGAACGAATCCTCACAACTCCGGAACGAAACCGAAGCTAACGAGAGAAGCAACCCGAAAAGAAGCAAACAACATGGTAAATGCACAAGCATAAACATGGCATGATGCACAAACAAGTATGATGCATGTCCGGTTTAATGAGGCATGGCATGGCAAAGTGCACAAACAAAACTACAAGTTAAGTGGAGCTCAATATGCAACGAATTGCATATTGACGAAACTTCACAACATTTATTTAGTTCACTCTTGCTTAGGCTACCCAACAATATTAAATGTTATTAAACATGGCAAGGGGGTGAAGCAGATGAAACTAACTATTTAGGCAAGATTAAATGAGGCCGGAAACAACAACAACAATTCCGGAAAAATCCTCATATGCATATTTCGAATTTGCTACTGTTCTGTCCTAAACACAATTTTAGAGTTATTAAACAGCAAAATAAAGTGCCTTATGTTAATCTATGCATTTTTCCACCCCATTTACATATAAAGAACATTTAATTCCGAGCTTCGGTTATTTAGTTATGAAATAAATCATTTTAACATGGCATTTGAGCAAATTAATGCAAACAGCAAGTTAAACATTTTTAACATGGATGAAAGTGGCATATTATGAAACTAGACAAAATTCTAAGCACTTTACATATTTAAAACATTTTAATCCGATGCATGGTTTGTGAGATATTAAATGCATGAACAACAAGGGAAAATCTGTAAATATGCAGATCCCGGGATAAATGGACAAATTCGCAGCAGCAGAAAAAAAATACACAACGGGCTGAATCTGGAGCTACAGGAACTGGGCGGCTCACCAGGCCTCATGGGCCGGTTGGTGGTGGAGCTGGCAGGCCGGGGCTGGCCTTGGAGCATCAAGGCCGGAGAGGCCCGTGCAGCAGGCGACGGGTCAATGACGCGGGCGAGCGGTTCGAGCTCCTCTGCTCGAACGAAACAGAGGAGCGGCGCGGCGAGGGGCTTGGCGTGACTCCGGGAGGGGCCGGCAACGCGGATCTGGCGGGGCATAGCTTGGAGGCGGCTTGGCGCCGGAGATGATTATGGGGAGACGCGGAGGAGGTCATGGGGTCGAGGACGACGGATCCGAACCGGCGGCTGCTGGTGCTTGAAGCCCCCTGGACGCCATGGCGGGCTCCCTCGGAGGTCTCTGCGAGGTCAGAAACGAGATGAGAGACGAAGGAAAAAAAAGAAGAATGGAAGGGAGGCGAGGCGGCGCTGTTCCTGGAGGTGGTCGCCAGCAGCGGCGTTGGTCGTCGGGCGATGAAGCGGGGCAGGTGAGGCGCGGAGGTTGGGGTCAAAGGGGAACGAGGAGCTCCTCTCCTATGCGTTGGCTGGTAGCACGAGCTAGACGCCTGGTGGATCGAGGCAGAGGGGCTCGCGCATGAGCGACAGGGAGCCATCAAGGGGAGGCACTGCTGCGGGCTGGATGGACGGATTGGGTGGCGGCGGAAAACAAGGGACTTGGTCGGAGGCGATGCTGGTTGGTGGATGGATCGGGGAGGTGGAGAGGTGGTTGGCTCGGGATGGATCCCGAGGAAGAGGAGTGGCGGCGCGGATGGGAATGGGTGGATGGGACGACTAGGGTCTAGGGTTGCCCCGATATTTATATCAGATGAATTCAGGCTAGGGGATATCACATCCCTATGATCGTAATTGGACGGCTGAGAAAAATATAGGTTATGAAGTCCAATTAAGAAAACGGAGATGTTTTGATAAATGTTTGGGGATGATCCGGACCCATTGGTCATGACAGCCCGGGTCGGGTCCGGGAGGAGTTCTCGGACACGCCAAGAGGGGGGTCGGTGGTTCTGCAGAGAGGCTCAAACAGTCGGACAACAAATGAACGGTTGCTCTTGAAAGGGACAACGAAGGCAAAGGGGGAACGCGGCAACTACGAACGAATGCAAGCTTTATGAAAACATGCATATGCAATGTGCATGATGCTATGAGATGAGATGCACGCCATGACCAAAAAGCAAAATAAAAGATAGAAACCCAACCACGAAGGAAAATAATATATCGCATCTCCGGAAAAGGCAAGAGTTGGAGTTACTAACATGGAAAGTTGTATCCGGGGTTTTACATCTGGTCTGCCATACATGTCTGAATCTTGCGCTGATATGTTGCGCCGGCGTTTTTGAGCCCAAAGGGCATTGTGTTGAAGCAGCACGGGCCGTATGGAGTGATGAATGCTGTTGCAGCTTGGTCTGGCTCCGCCATCTTTATTTGGTGGTAGCCGGAGTACGCGTCGAGGAAGCACAATGAGTCGTGGTCCTGCAGAAGCGCCAATAATTTGATCAATTCGAGGGAGGGGAAGGGATCCTTTGGGCAAGCCTTATTAAGGTCTTTGAAATCAACACATAGGCGCCAGGATTTATCCTTCTTTGGTACCATCACCAGGTTTGCTAGCCAGTCCGGATGTTTTATATCTCTGATGAATCCGGCTTCCAAAAGTTTGGCTAGCTCCTCTCCCATGGCCTGTCTCTTGGGTTCGGAAAAGCGCCGAAGGGCCTGTTTGATTGGCTTGAATCCTTTTAGGATATTTAGGCTATGCTCGCCAGCCGACGTGGGATTCTGGCATGTCGAAGGGTGCCGAGCAAAGATGTCCCAGTTTTCTCGAGAAATTCTCGTAAAGCTGGCGTCTACATCGGGGTTTAATTGTGCCCCAATGGAGGCCGTCTTTGCGGGGTCCGTTGGGTGGACTTGAATTTGACTATTTCATCCGCTGGTTTAAAAGAGGTGGACTTGGATCTTTTATCAAGTATCACTCGTCCCCTGTTCACCGTGGAGCGCATCGCGGTGAGTTCCTCGGCCGCTAGGGCTTTGGACAAAGGCCTCGAGGGCTAGTGCGGCTGTCTTGATTTCGGCGCGAAGTGCTATGTTCGGATCACTAGCTAGAGTGATTATTCCGTTAGGTCCGGGCATTTTAAGCTTCATGTACCCGTAATGGGGTATAGCTTGAAAAATTGTGAATGCCTCTCGTCCTAACAAAGCATGATATCCGCTGTTGAACGGGGCCACTTGAAATGTGACCTCCTCGGACCTGTAATTGTCCGCGAGCTGAACACTACGTCCAGTGTGATTTTTCCTGTGCAGCATGCTTCCCGGCTAGGGATTATTCTTCTAAAGGTTGTGCTGCTTCGCTCAATGCGGTTCCAGTCTATTTCCATTTTTTGGAGGGTTTCCTCATAAATGAGGTTTAGTCCGCTGCCGCCATCCATGAGTACCTTAGTAAGGCAAAAGCCGTCCACTATCGGACTGAGGACCAATGCGGCTGGTGCTCGGGCTGTTCGAATTTAGGTTTCGTCACTTGGTATTAAAAGTAAAGCCGTGTCACTCCATGGATTTATTGTTGCTACTTGGTAGACTTCGCAAGGTTATGGAGTGTTCGCTGCATGTTATTTGATGCGAAAGTCTCAAGACTGTTAACACCGTCTTGGTGTTCTTGGGCTGGGATTCGAAGCTAGAAGCTCCTCGCCACTTTTGGCCACCTGCGTAGTATCCAACATGCTCAAGGCTATGAGTTGGGGTGGCGTCCTCGTGCTATGAATTTTGCAGGTCCGCTTAGCCAACCCTCCAAGACGGTTCCGCACCTTTAGGGGTTTTGGTTTTTGGTATTTAACCAGGTGCTTGATAATGATGCACCCTTTTATTTCGGACTAGGGATGTATTCGGGGCGGATTATCTCAAAATTTACTTTCGGTTTTCCAAGCGCTTCCATCGCACAATACTTTTGTACAATGGTTGCCAAGTCCATAAGCGTGTAATTTATGACGACTTATGGCGTTTAGGATTCCCTTGTCCGTGCAATTATTGCAGAAAATTGGGATTGCGTCTTCCTCTCGGCAGTCCTTTATCCTGTTCAAAACCAGGAGGAATCGCCCAAGAACGATGTAATCGTTTCAGCGGGCTCTTGCCGAATTCGAGAGAGGTCGCTAATGTTTGGGTGGGCGGTGGAACTAGATCCGAACCCCGCCCAATTTAGGACTCGGGGCGAAGTTTCGAACTCGGAAGTTTGGATTTTGAGTGTTATCCAATGAGTCCGACCCGCCACCGACTTTAAGTTCGTGGCTTGATCGACATCCGCCCCTCCGCGAGAATCCGCATGGAGGATCGAATCCGGACGTAGCTAGTCCTTAAGATAGAAGAAGAATCGCCGCATTGCTCCTCTATCACAACAACATGATGGGTAGCACGGGAGAGTTGATCTCTCTCAGATCGGTTTTAGGCCCGATCCGGTCGTAGTCTGTGGCGACTCCCAGTGCGGCAATTCGATCCAAGAGCTTGTTTGTGGAGGAGAGCTCGATCGGATCTAATTGTTCGGCAAGTTCCGAATTGACATGGAGATTGGTTTCGATGACTCGAGAGGTCATCATCGGCGCTGTGGCGGATGGCGGTCATAAGAAACCACCTAGTCAAGAGTTCGCCAGCGCCAAGGCTCCTTGGCGATGGTATCGTCTTTAAAGACGAGATGAGGCATCCTACGATGGCGATGACACGAGGAACTCTCAATGAAAGCACCAATGTACGTGTCAAACCGGCGGATCTCGGTAGGGGTCCCGAACTGTGCGCCTAGGCGGATGGTAACAGGAGGCAAGGGACACGATGTTTTTACCCAGGTTGGGCCCTCTCGATGGAGGTAATACCCTACCCTGCTTGATTAATATTGATGATATGGGTAGTACAAGAGTAGATCTACCACGAGATCAAGGAGGCTAAACCCTAGAAGCTAGCCTATGGTATTATTGTTGTTCGCCCCACGAATAAAACCCTCCGGTTTATATAGACACCGGATAGGTTAGGGTTACACAGAGTCGGTTACAATGGTAGGAGATCTACATATCCGTATCGCCAAGCTTGCCTTCCACGCCAAGGAAAGTCCCATCCGGACACGGGACGAAGTCTTCAATCTTGTATCTTCATAGTCCAGGAGTCCGACCAACGGTGATAGTTCGGCTATACGGACACCCCCTAATCCGGGACTCCCTCAGTCTTGATAACCCACAAGTATGGGGGATCGCAACAGTTTTCGAGGGTAGAGTATTCAACCCAAATTTATAGATTTGACACAAGGGGAGCCAAAAAATATTTGTAAGTATTATTAGTTGAGTTGTAAATTCAACCACCCCTGGATATTAAATATCTGCAGCAAAGTGATCAGTATCACAGTAATATGATAGTTTTGATAGCAGTGGTAACAGTAGCAATAGTAACAGTAACATCAGTGATGTATTTGTAGCAAGTGTAATAGTAGCAACAGTAGTAGTAACTTAGCAAGAGCAATATGTGGAAAATTCGTAGGCATTGGATCGGTGCATTCGTTGGATGATATTCATCATATAACAGTCATAACCTAGGGCGATACGGCACTAGCTCCAGTTCATAAATATAATGTAGGCATGTATTCCGTAAATAGTCATACTTGCTTACGGAAAAGAACTTGCATGACATCTTTTGTCCTACCCTCCCGTGGCAGCGGGGTCCATAAGGAAACTAAGGGATATTAAGGTCTTCTTTTAATAGAGAACCGGAAAAAAGCATTAACACATAGTGAAGACATGAACTCCTCAAACTACGGTCATCACCGAAAAGTATCCCAATTTCTGTCACCCCGGGTTTACGGATCATAACACGTAATAGGTGAATATGACTGGCAAGATCGGATCTAGAACATATATATAATGGTGAAAACATAAACGGTTCAGATATGAAATCATGGCACTCAGGCCCTAAGTGACAAGCATTAAGCATGGCAAAGTCATAACAAAATCAATCTCAGAACATAGTGGATACTACGGATCAAGCCCTAACAAAACTAACTCGATTACATGATGAATCTCATCCAACTCCTCACCGACCAGCGAGCCTACGGAGGAATTACTCACTCCTGGTGGGGAGCATCATGGAATTGCTGATGAAGGAGGGTTGGTGATGACGAAGACCGAAGATTCCCCTCCCTGGAGCCCCGAACAGGCTCCAGATCTGGCCTCCCAACAAAGAACAGGAGGTGGCGGCGGCTTCATATCGTGAGGCGTGATGAAACTTTCTCCTCGATTTTTCTCTCAAAAAATAGGAGTTTATAGCGTCAGAATTAGGGTCAGGGGGGTCACTAGGTGGGCACAACCCACCAGGGCGCGCCTGGAGGTTGTGGAGCGCCTGGTGTATCGTGCTCACCCAGAGCACCCCTCTGGATGGTTCTTGGTCCCAGTATTTTTTATTTATTCTGAAATAAATCTCCAAAAAGTTTCGTTCCAATCTGTGAACTTTTATTTCTTCACAAAAACAACACCGTGGTAGTTCTGCTGAAAACAGCGTCAGTCCGGGTTAATTTCATTCAAATTATGCAAATTAGAGTCCAAAACAAGAGCAAAAGCGTTAGTAAAAGTAGATACGACGGAGATGTATCACACACGAACATAGACGAACAACAACCAGATCCGAGCAAATCCACCGAGGATAGATCCGCCTGAGACACACCTCCACATGCCCACCAATGATGCCAGACACACCACCAGAATAGGGGCTAGGCGGGAAGACCTTTATTCCATCTTGAGAGAGCCGCCGCCGTCTCGGCTTTCTGAGCATGACACAAACCCTAAGAAAACTCGAAGGAACGACTAACAATGAAGCCTTCCTGCCGGCCCTTGCCAGGATCCACCGCGCCCCCATGGCCCTAGGGCCACTGGAGATGAGGCGGACCTGCGGCAACGCCGGAGAGAGGCACGAACCCTAGCTTTGTTTTGAAATAGGAGGAGGCGGTGGCTGAGTTGCTTCCCGATTTGACATTATCCATGGACAATTAACCCAGAATTAAACTACAAACAAAAGATGGTAGGTCTAGCAAAGTCAGTAACGTACCTAACGGTAACACAACAACCCAAAATAAAATTTATTATTTTGAAGTATACAAACAAAGCAATTCACAAGTTGTGGCTAGCCGCTCGCAATTGGTAGCTTGTTAGTCACTGACACCAGATACCTGCATGGACAATTTTTTTGCGAGAGAACTTCGATCTATTCATCTTCAATCATGATAGTACAATGAACTATCTGAATTGGAAGCTCCATTTACTAAGGAAGATATTGACAGAGTCATATAAATCTGCTGGACCAGATGGTTTCAGTGCAGCCTTCCTCAAAAACTTCTGGGATATTATTGCCACAGATTTCTATAAGCTTATTGAAGATTTCCACTCTGGTCAAATGAATATACAGAGTATCAATTACTCCTTCATAACCCTCATTCTCAAGAAGGAAGTTGCCTCAAGACCAACTGAATTCAGGCCTATCTCATTGCTTAATTGCACTCTTAAGATCATTACTGAATTAATGGCCAACAGATTGCAGTAGTACATTCTCAAAATGGTTCACAAGAATCAATATGGGTTTCTCAATAACAGATGCATCCAGGATTGTTTGGCTTGGTCATATGAATACATCCACCAATGTCATCAGAGCAAAAAGGAAATCATTCTCCTGAAATTGGACTTTGAAAAGGCCTTTGATATGTTGAAACATGACACCATAATTGAGATACTACAAGGCAAAGGTTTTGGAGCCAAATGGATTTCGTGGACTAAAATGATTTATGGCACTAGTTTCTCCTCTGTCCTACTCAATGGAGTTCTAGGGAAACAATTCTTATGTAAGAAATGAGTTACGCAAGGAGATCCATTATCACCTCTCATCTTTGTGATCGCTTCTGATGTGCTTCAATCTATCTTCAATGAAGCCTACCAGTCTGCCATGATAGAATCTCCACTCATCCACAATTCTTGTCTAGACTACACCATTATTCAATATGCAGATGATACTATCCTGGTGGAAAAGGCTGATACCAAGCAAATCCAACACATCAAAAACTTACTCTTGCATTATGCTGGTTACACTGGGCTCAGGGTGAACTATTCAAAGTCTATACTGATCTCAATCAACACACCTGCTGAGAAGATGAATGAACTCTCCAACCTTCTAGGCTGCAAGATTGGTACACTAGCCCACACTTATCTTGGTCTACCTCCTTGTCTTACCAAACTTAGAGTGGAGGACTTTGTGCCTATGTTGAATGTAATTGAGAACAGATTAATGGTGTAACACCCGGATGTAACTTTCCATATTTGTAACTCCAACTCTTGCCATTTTCGGCATTGTGATATGATATTCCCTCCGTGGTTGGGTTTTTCTTCATTTTGCATTTTGTCCATTTCATGCATTTCATATCATGTCATCATGTGCATCGCATTTGCATACGTGTTCGTCTCATGATTCCGAGCATTTTCCCGTTATCTGCTTTTGCAATCCGCACTCCTATGATCCCCGGCGCCCCTTTTACGCTTTTTCCGTATGGTACTAAACTTTCTCGGAATGGACCGAGGTTTGTCAAGTGGCCTTGGTATACCACCGGTAGACCACCTGTCAAGTTTCGGGTCATTTGGAGCTCGTTTGGTACTCCAACGGTTAACCGCACCCTCGCAAAGGCCTCTTTTAAGTTGCAGCCCAACACCCTTTCAAAATAGTCCAATAACCCATCTAAGTCACTTCCATGCTCTCGGTCGTTCGATCACGATCGTGCGGGCGAAAACCGCACCTCATTTGGACTCTCCTAGCTCCCTCTATGCCTATATATAGCCTCCCCCCTCAAATTCCGGTACAAACCCTAGCTCCTTCCTCCTCCCGCCGACGGACACGTCCACCCGCCGCCCGGACGTGTCCGCCCACACACGCCGCCCCGCGCCTAATCCTCGTGCCACGTGGGCGACCCAGACCCACATAGCCGCTGGCTGCAGGGCTCTGAAACCCTCCGCGCAGCCTCCGGCTCGATCGCCGCCGCCTCCCGGCCGCGCCGCCTGCCGCCCGGCCGCTCCGGCCCGCCTCCGCCCGGCCCGGCCGCCTGCCCGTCGGCCCGCTTGAACCCCCTCGGCCGGGCGCCTCCTCCGCCCGCCACAGACCGCCTCCGGCCACCGCCACCTCCCCCCGCCCTTTCACTCTCGGCTCGCCCGACGCTGCTCGTGAGCAGCCGGCCGTCGCCGCCTCGGATCTAGATCGGTTGACTTAGTCCCCCCAAAAATTCATCAAAGTTTTTAATCCTGTGATAATTTGTCGATTTTCATCGTGCCATAACTTTGCATCCGTAGCTCCGTTTCATGCGTGTAATATGTCAAAATGTTCGCCTCGAAGAGTAGATCATTTCATCTCATTGCATAATTTTCATTTGAGCTCATCATAATGCCCGAAATGCTGTTAGAAGAGGGCTATGTGAGTTTAGTTTCTGTTTCTTAATAGAACATGCACTTTTGTCATTTTTGCTATGATTGATGTGTGCTCCCTATGAATTTGAGTCCTACATGTGTTTTGTAATATGACATGCCATCTTTCTAGGGGTGTATGCCATGTATTTTTGTGATCTCTGTGGTGACTAGCACAAGCATGCAAACTAGGTGTCATGATGTTGCTGATTTCAGCCCCTGTGTAGCTGATATTTTTATGCCATGCTAACTTGATGCTACCGAGAGATCCATGCATATTTTGAGATACTTCAGTAAGGATGTTTTGAACATATGGTTATGCTCTATCCATCCATGCCTTTGTTTGCAATTATGGAGTGCCATAGCTTGAGTCAATCGAGCTCTACTTTTGCTATAAAATGTTTCTGGCAGATTGTTTACATGTTATTCAATTTTGCCAAGGTTGTTGTAGTTGATCCGTATGCTATGATGTTGTTCTTGCCATGTATGTTTTCTATGCCATGTCTTCTTGATGTATGTATGCTTAGATTATCATGTAAGGCTCTGTAGTGAGTGCATCGAGCTCTTAAACATGCCTACCTGTTATCTGTTTTTGTCATGCCCTGCTGTGAATCATAACTAAACTTGCTATTTTGACATGGGTGTTACTATATTTTCTCGATCCTTTTGTCTTATGGTCAAGAAGGGACTTTTGTTCTATGCTTTGAGTAGATTCATGCCATGCCTTGATTTGCTATTATAAGTTCCTGTAGCATGTTGTTTTCTTGCTCAACATTGCTTCTCGATGCTGATTTTGCCATGTTCAGTAATTTCTCTAAGTCTGTGAAGCTGATATGTTTTGCACTTTTGCCATGCTTGTTTGGACCTGTTATGATGTGATTTAGCCGTAGCTCAGTGTTCATCTTTTGTCAAGCATCTTGATTATATCACTGCCATGTGCTTTGCTGGTACGTTTGGGTGTAGTAGCTTAATTTCTTGTTGCTTGCTAAGTGGTATCATGCTGTTAATGGCAGATTTGTGCCATTCTTGTTTTGCTTGTCATTTGCAAACCGTGCATCCGATTCCGGTGATCTTTATATCGATTTCAACCGAAATCATCTCATCTTTCCAGCGGCATACTTGGTTTGCCAAGTTGATGCCTGGTTCATCATTTCCCTTCCGGAGCGCGCATACGCATTGCATATCACATCTCGCATATCATGTCATGTTTTGCATCATGTTGCTTGTGCATTGCACCGTGATTTATTGTGGTTCCTTTGTTTATGTTCTTGCTTTGGGTAGAGCCGGGAGACGAGTACATGAACGAGGAACCTGTTGAGAACGCTTACGAGGATCAAGCTTTCGACAACTCGAGAACTTTGCGCAAGATGACCATACCTCGAAATCACTTCTATCTTTGCTATGCTAGTTGCTCGCTCTTTTGCTATGCCTATGCTACGATGCCTATCACTTGCTATATCATGCCACCCATATTGCCATGTCAGCCCCTAACCATCCTTTCCTAGCAAACCGTTGATTGGCTATGTTACCGCTTTGCTCAGCCCCTCTCATAGCGTTGCTAGTTGCAGGTGAAGATGAAGTTTGTTCCTTGTTGGAACATGGAGATGTTGTTCCTTGTTGGAACATGTTTACTTGATGGGGATATCACAATATATATATCTGATATAATTAATGCATCTATATACTTGGTAAAGAGTGGAAGACTCGGCCTTATGCCTGGTGTTTTGTTCCACTCTTGCCGCCCTAGTTTCCGTCATACCGGTGTTATGTTCCTTGATTTCGCGTTCCTTACACGGTTGGGTGATTTATGGGACCCCCTTGACAGTTCACTTTGAATAAGACTCGTCCAGCAAGGCCCAACTTTGGTTTTACCATTTGCCACCTAAGCCTTTTTCCCTCGGGTTTTCGCGAGCCCGAGGGTCATCTTTATTTTAAACCCCCCGGACCAGTGCTCCTTCGAGTGCTGGCCCAAACTAGAGTGCTTTGTGAAGGAAATATGCCCTAGAGGCAATAATAATGTTATTATTTATTTCCTTATATCATGATAAATGTTTATTATTCATGCTAGAATTGTATTAACCGGAAACATAATACATGTCTGAATACATAAACCTACAGAGTGTCACTAGTATGCCTCTACTTGACTAGCTCGTTAATCAAAGATGGTTATGTTTCCTAACCATGAACAAGGAGTTGTTATTTGATTAACGGATCACATCATTGGTTGAATGATCTGATTGACATGACCCATTCCATTAGCATAGCACCTGATCGTATAGTTTGTTGCTAGTGCTTTTCTTCATGACTTATACATGTTCCTATGACTATGAGATTATGCAACTCCCGCTTGCCCGAGGAACACTTTGGTGCTACCAAACGTCACAACGAATCGGGTGATTATAAAGGTACATTACGTGTGTCTCGAAGGTACATGTTGGGTTGGCATATTTCGAGATTAGGATTTGTCACTCCGATTGTCGGAGAGGTATCTCTGGGCCCTCTCGGTAATGCACATCACATAAGCCTTGCAAGCATTGCAACTAAATGTGTTAGTTGTGAAATGATGTATTACGGAACGAGAAAAGAGACTTGCCAAGAACTAGATTGAACTAGGTATTGATACCGACGATCGAATCTCGGGCAAGTAACATACCGATGACAAAGGGAACAACGATGTTGTTATGCGGTCTCGACCGATAAAGATCTTCGAGAATATGTAGGAGCCAATATGGGCATCCAGGTCCCGCTATTGGTTATTGACCGAGAGGTGTCTCGGTCATGTCTACATAGTTCTCGAACCCGTAGGGTCCGCACGCTTAACGCTTCGATGATGTTATTATAAGTTTATATGATATTGATGTACCAAGGTTGTTCGAGTCCCGGATGAGATCACGGACATGACGAGGAGTCTCAAATGGTCGAGACATAAAGATTGATATATTGGAAGCCTATGTTTGATTCCGAATCACTCCGGTGAAATTGGGAATTTTACCGAGTACCGGGGTTACTGAACCTCCCGGGGGTCAATGGGCCTTGATGGGCCTTAGTGGGAAAGAGAAAGGGGCCATAGTGCTGGTCGCACCTTCCCCCTTCCCTAGTCCTATTAGGACTAGGAGAAGGCGCCTCTCTCTCTCCCTTCCCACTTGGGGAAACCTAGTTGGACTAGGATTTGGGGGAATCCTACCCTAGTAGGAGTAGGACACCCTGGCGCACCTCTCCTTGGCCGGCCAGCCCCTCCCTTCCCTCCTTTATATACAGGGCAGGGGCACCCCATGACACACAAGTTGATCATTGAGATCGTTCTCAGCTGCAGCGGTGCCCCTTCCACCAAACTACACCTCGAATATACCGCTGCGGAGCTTAGGCGAAGCCCTGCGCCGGTGGAACATCATCATCGCCACCACGCCGTCAGGTCGACGAAACTCTCCTCAACACTCGGCTGGATCGGAGTTCGAGGGACGCCATCGAGCTGAACGTGTGCAGAACTCGGAGGTGCCGTGACGCTCGGTACTTGGATCGGTTGGATCGGGAAGAAGTACGACTACTTCCTCTACGCTATGCGTCAACGCTTCGCTGCTGGTCTACGAGGGTACGAGACAACACTCTCATCTCGTTGCTATGCATCACCATGGTCTTGCATGATCGAGGAAATTTTTTGAAATTACTACGCTCCCCAACAAAGGGCATCCGAGCCTGGTTTTATGCGTTGATGTCATGTGCACGAGTAGAACACAAGTGAGTTGTGGACGATACAAGTCATACTGCCTACCAAAGATGTCATACTTTGGTTCAGCGGTATTGTGAGATGAAGCGCCCGACCAACATTACGCCAGACGCTTACGCGAGACTGGTTTCACCGCCCGAGCACTCGTTGCTTAAAGGTGACCGGCGGTGTCTGTCTCTCTCACTTTAGTTGAATCGAGTATGGCTACGCCCGTCCTTGAGAAGGTTAAACGGAGTCTATTTGACGAAGTATCGTTGTGGTTTTGATGCGAGGTAAGAACGGTTCTTGCTCAGCCCGTAGCAGCCACGTAAAATTTGCAACAACAAAGTAGAGGACGCCTAACTTGTTTTTGCAGGGCATGTTGTGATGTGATATGGTCAAGACATGATGCTGAATTTTATTGTATGAGATGATCATGTTTTGTAACCGGTTATCGGCAATCGGCAGGAGCCATATGGTTGTCGCTTATTGTATGCAATGCAATCGCCTGTAATGCTTTACTTTATCACTAAGCGGTAGCGATAGTCGAGAAGCATAAGATTGGCGAGACGACAACGATGCTACGATGGAGATCAAGGTGTCGCTACCGGTGACGATGGTGATCATGACGGTGCTTTGAGATGGAGATCACAAGCACAAGATGATGATGGCCATATCATATCACTTATATTGATTGCATGTGATGTTAATCCTTTATGCATCTTATTTTGCTTTGATTGACGGTAGCATTATAAGATGATCCCTTACTAAATTATCAAGAAGTGTTCTCCCGAGTATGCACCGCTATGAAAGTTCTTCGTCTTTGAGACACCACGTGATGATCGGTGTGATAGGCTCTACGCTCAAATACAACGGTGCAAAACAGTTGCACACGCAGAATACTCAGGTTATACTTGACGAGCTATGCATATAAGATATGACCTCGAACACGGAGACCGAAGGTCGAGCGTGAATCATATAGTAGATATGATCAACATATTGATGTTCACCATTGAAACTACTCCATCACACGTGATGATCGGTCATGGTGTAGTTGATATGGATCACGCAATCACTTAGAGAATTGAAGGGATATTTTTCTAAGTGGGAGTTCTTAAGTAATATGATTAATTGAACTTAAATTTATCATGAACTTAGTCCCGTAGTATTTTGCAGATTATGTTGTAGATCAATAGCTCGCGTTGTTGCTTCCCGTGTTTTTATATGTGTTCCTAGAGAAAATTGTATTGAAAAATGTTAGTAGCAATGTTATGGATTGGATCCGTGATCCGAGGTTTATCCTCATTGCTGCATGTAAGAATTATGTCCTTGATGCACCGCTAGGTGATGACCTATTGCAAGAGCAAGATGCGACGTTATGAACGCTTATTAGCTCAATATGATGACTACTTGGTAGTTTAGTGCACCATACTTAAACGGCTTAGAATCGGGACTTCAAAGACGTTTTGAACGCCATGGACCATATGAGATGTTCCAGGAGTTGAAGTTAATATTTCAAGCAAATACCCGAGTTGAGAGATATGAAGTTTCCAACAAGTTCTATAGCTAAAAGATGGAGGAGAATCGCTCAACTAGTGAGCATGTGCTCAGATTGTCCGGGTACTTCAATCGCTTGAATCAAGTGGGAGTTAATCTCCGGATAAGATAGTGATTGACAGAATTTTCTAGTCACCATCACTAAGTTACTAGAACTTCGTGATGAACTATAGTATGCAAGGATGACGAAAACGATTCTCGAGCTCTTCGTGATGTTGAAATCGACGAAGGTAGAAATCGAGAAAGAGCATCAAGTGTTGATGATTGACAAGACCACTAGTTTCAAGAAAAGGACAAAGGAAAGAAAGGGAATTTCAAGTAGAATGACAAGCAAGTTGTCACTCCCATGAAGAAACCCAAAGCTGAACCAAAGCCTGAAACCGAAAGTGCTTACATCGCATAGGAAATGGTCATCGAAACGGAAATACCCCAAATATTTGGTGGATAAGTAGGATGGCAAAGTGAAAAGAGTATATTTGATATACAGGTTATTGATGTGTGCCTTACTAGTGTTTATAGTATCCCCGAGTATTTGATACTTGTTCGGTTACTAAGATTAGTAACTCAAACAGGAGTTACGTAATAAACAGAGACTAGTTGAAGGGAAGTGAAGATGAGTGTTGGAAGTAGTTCCAAGATTGATATGATCATCATCGCACACTCCCTATACTATCGGGATTAGTGTTAAACCTAAATAAATGTTATTTGGTGTTTATGTTGAGCATGAATATGATTTGATCATGTTTATTGCAAAACGGTTATTCATTTAAAATCAAAGAATAATTGTTGTTCTGTTTAAATGAATAAAACCTTCGATGGTCATACACCCAATGAAAATAGTTTTCAAAACGGTTATTCATTTAAAGTCAAAGAATAATTGTTGTTCGCTTAAATGAAATAAACCTTCAATGGTCATACACCCAATAAAAATAGTTTGTTGGATCTCGATCGTAGTGATACACATATTCATAATATTGATGCCAAAAGATGCAAAGTTAATAATGATAGTGCAACTTATTTGTGGCAATGCCGCTTGGGTCATATCGGTGTAAACGCATGAAGAAACTCCATATCGATGGACTTTTGGAATCACTTGATTATGAATCACTTGGTACTTAAGTAACCGTGCCGCTTTGGGCAAGATGACTAAAACTCCGCTCTCCGAACAATGGAACAAGCTCTTGACTTATTGGAAATAATACATACCGATGTATGCGATCCAATGAGTGTTGATGCTCGTGGCAAGTATCGTTATTTTCGACCTTCACAAGATGATTTGAGCAGATATGGGTATATCTACTTGATGAAACATAAGTCTGAAATAGTTGAAAGGTTCAAGAATTTCAGAGTGAAGTGGAAAATCATCGTAACAAGAAAATAAAGTTTCGCGATCTGATCGTGGAGATGAATTTTGAGTTACGAGTTTGGTCTTCAAATAAAACAATGTGGAATAGTTTCACAGCTCACGCCACCGGAACACCACAAGATAATGGTGTGTCCGAACGTCAGAATCAGACTTTATTGGATATGGTGCGATCTATGATGTATCTTACCGATTTACCACTATCGCTTTGGGGTTATGCATTAGAGACAGCTGCATTCACGCTTAATAGGGCACCATCTAAACCGCTGAGATGACACCGTATGAACTATGGTTTAGCAAGAAACCTAAGTCTGTCGTTTCTTAAAGTTTGAGTTGTGATGCTTATGTGAAAAAGTTTCACCTGATAAGCTCAAACCCAAATCGGAGAAGTGCGTCTTCATAGAATACCCAAAAGAAACTGTTGGGTACTCCTTCTATCACAGATCTAAAGGCAAAACATTCGTTGCTAAGATGGATCCTTTCTAGAGAAGGAGTTTCTCTCGAAAGAAGTGAGTGGGAGGAAAGTAGAACTTGATGAGGTAATTGTACCTTCTCCCATATTGGAGAGTAGTTCATCACAAGAAATCAGTTCAAGTGATTCCTACACCAATTAGTGAGGAAGTTAATGATAATGATCATGAAACTTCAGATCAAGTTGCTACCAAACCTCGTAGGTCTTCCAGAGTAAGATCCGCACCAGAGTGGTACGGTAATCATGTTCTGCAAGTCATGTTACTAGACCATGATGAACCTACGAACTATGAGGAAGCGATGATGAGCCCAGATTCCGCGAAATGGTTTGAGACCATGAAATCTGAGATGGGATCCATATATGAGAACAAAGTGTGGACTTTGATGGAGTTGCCCGATGATCGGCAAGCCATATTATATAAATGGATCTTCAAGAGGAAGACAGATACTGATAGTAGTGTTACTATCTACAAAGTTCGACTTGTCGTAAAAAGGTTTTCGACAAGTTCAAGGTGTTGACTACAAATGAGATTTTCTCAACTGCAGCGATTCTTAAGTCTGTCCGAATCATGTTAGCAATTGCCACATTTTATGAAATCTGGCAAATGGATGTCAAAACTACATTCTTTAATGGATTTATTAAAGAAGAGTTGTATATGATGCAACCAGAAGTTTTTGTCAATCCTAAAGGAGCTAACAAAATGTGCAAGCTCCAATGATCCATCAATGGACTGGTGCAAGCATCTCGAGTTGAATATACGCTTGATGAGTTGATCAAAGATATGGTTTTATATGCACTTTTGGAGAAGCCTCGATTTACAAGAAAGTGAGTGGGAGCACTACAAGATTTCGATAAGTATATGTGAATGACATATTGTTGATCGGAAATAATGTAGAATTATTCTCGCAAAGCATAAAGGAGTGTTTGAAAGGAGTTTTTCCAAGAAAGACCTCGGTGAAGCTGTTATATATTGAGCATCAAGATCTATAGAGATAGATCAAGACGCTTGATAAGTTTTTCAATGAATACATACCTTGTCAATATTTTGAAGTAGTTCAAAATGGAACAATCAAAGAAAAGTTCTTGCTCGTGTTGCAAAGGTGTGAAATTGAGTGAGACTCAAATCCCACCACGGCAGAAAATAGAAAAGAGAATGAAAGTCATTCCCTATGCCTCACCATAGGTTCTATAAAGTATGCTATGCTATGTACTGCATCTATTATATACCTTGCTCTGAATTTGGCAAGGAATACAATAGTGATCTAGGAGTAGATCATCGGACATTGGTCAAGAACATCCTTAGTGAGGACTAAGGAAATATTTCTCGATTATGGAGGTGATAAAAGAGCCCGTCAAAGAGTAACATCGATGCAAGTTTTTACACTGATCCAGATGACTCTAAGTCTCAATCTGGATACATATTGTAAGTGGGAGCAATTAGCTAGAGTAGCCCTGCAGAGCATTGTAGACATAGAATATTTGTAAAATACATACGGCTCAATGTGATGCATCTGCTGACTAAGCTTCTCTCACGAGCAAAACATGATCATACCTTAGTACTCTTTGGGTGTTAATCACATAGCGATGTGAACTAGATTATTGACTCTAGTAAACCCTTTGGGTGTTGGTCACATGACGATGTGAACTATGGGTATTAATCACATACAGATGTGAATATTAGTGTTGAATCACATGATGATGTGAACTAGATTATTGACTCTAGTGCAAGTGGGAGACTCAAGGAAATATGCCCTAGAGGCAATAATAATGTTATTATTTATTTCCTTATATCATGATAAATGTTTATTATTCATGCTAGAATTGTATTAACCGGAAACATAATACATGTGTGAATACATAAACCTACAGAGTGTCACTAGTATGCCTCTATTTGACTAGCTCGTTAATCAAAGATGGTTATGTTTCCTAACCATGAACAAGGAGTTGTTATTTGATTAACGGGATCACATCATTGGTTGAATGATCTGATTGACATGACCCATTCCATTAGCATAGCACCTGATCGTATAGTTTGTTGCTAGTGCTTTTCTTCATGACTTATACATGTTCCTATGACTATGAGATTATGCAACTCCTGCTTGCCCGAGGAACACTTTTGGTGCTACCAAACGCCACAACGAATCGGGTGATTATAAAGGTACATTACAGGTGTCTCCAAGGTACATGTTGGGTTGGTATATTTCGAGATTAGGATTTGTCACTCCGATTGTCGGAGAGGTATCTCTCGCCCTCTCGGTAATGCACATCACATAAGCCTTGCAAGCATTGCAACTAAATGTGTTAGTTGTGAAATGATGTATTACGGAACGAGAAAAGAGACTTGCCAAGAATTTAGATTGAACTAGGTATTGATACCGACGATCAATCTCGGCAAGTAACATACCGATGACAAAGGGAACAACGATGTTGTTATGCGGTCTCGACCGATAAAGATCTTCGAGAATATGTAGGAGCCAATATGGGCATCCAGGTCCCGCTTATTGGTTATTGACCGAGAGGTGTCTCGGTCATGTCTACATAGTTCTCGAACCCGTAGGGTCCGCACGCTTAACGCTTCGGCGATGCTTATTATAAGTTTATATGATATTGATGTACCAAGGTTGTTCGAGTCCGGATGAGATCACGGACATGACGAGGAGTCTCAAATGGTCGAGACATAAAGATTGATATATTGGAAGCCTATGTTTGATTCCGAATCACTCCGGTGAAATTGGGAATTTTACTGAGTACCGGGGTTACTGAACCTCCCGGGGTCAATGGGCCTTGATGGGCCTTAGTGGGAAAGAGAAAGGGGCCATAGTGCTGGTCAGACCTTCCCCTTCCCTAGTCCTATTAGGACTAGGAGAAGGGGCCTCTCTCTCTCCCTTCCCACTTGGGGAAACCTAGTTGACTAGGATTTGGGGGGAATCCTACCCTAGTAGGAGTAGGACACCCCGGCGCACCTCTCCTTGGCCGGCCAGCCCCTCCCTTCCCTCCTTTATATACAAAGGCAGGGGCACCCCATGACACACAAGTTGATCATTGAGATCGCTCTCAGCCGTGTGCGGTGCCCCTTCCACCAAACTACACCTCGAATATACCGCTATGGAGCTTAGGCGAAGCCCCGCGCCGGTGGAACATCATCATCGCCACCACGCCGTCAGGTCGACGAAACTCTCCTCAACACTCGGCTGGATCGGAGTTCGAGGGACGCCATCGAGCTGAGCGTGTGCAGAACTCGGAGGTGCCGACGCTCGTACTTTGATCGGTTGGATCGAAGAAGTACGACTACTTCCTCTACGCTGCGCCAACGCCTGCTGTCTGGTCTACGAGGGCACGAGACAACACTCTCATCTCGTTGCTATGCATCACCATGGTCTTGCATGATCGAGGAAATTTTTTGAAATTACTACGCTCCCCAACACTTTGCGTGCGCGCCCCTTGTAACACCCGGATGATTAAGCAACAAGAATCACCTCATTATCGTGACTAAACTCACGCTGATTCAACCCGTCTAAAACAAATTCAAAACAAAAGCAAACGATAAAAAGTTTCAAAAACTAAAACTAAAATGTTCGGGGGTTGTCTAAAATAACAAACCTAATTATGGTGGGGTGCACAAAATTTTGTAAAATGCTTTGACATTTTAAATAAGCTAAACCAGAAAAGAAGAAAATAAGAAAAGAAAAAAAATAAAAACAAAAAGAGTGGGGGAGGAAACCCCATCGCCCAATCGGACCAGCCCCCCCACTGGCCGGCCGGCCACGCCATGGGCCGCCCAACCGCCGCCCCTTATCCACTCCCCCACCCCCGTCGGTGGAACCCTAGCTCACTCGCCCGCCTCCCCCGATCCCCTTTCCTCTCTCCCCCGCCCTGATCCAGATCGGGCCGAGCCACCCCTCGCCCCACCTCATCGCCGGCGACCGTCGCCCGACAGCTGTCGTCCCTCTCCCCGCGCCTCACCACGCCGCTGGACCCCCCTCCCGCTGTCGCCCCCTGGCCACTGGGCACTGCTGGGTCGCCCCGACCCCCCCGCCTCACCGGATCTCCTCCCGACGCCATGCCGCCCCCCGACCCCTCCTCGCCGGGTCGCCACCGAGCACCACCGAAGCTCGCCTCCTAGACCCCACGGTTCTCGTGAGCTTCGCCTCTCCCCGCCGCCTCGTCCCCCTCCCGCGCCACAGTAGCCTGCCGTCGCGCGGCGCCGCCCCCCTCGCGATCACCGCGCCACGCCTGCCCCCTCCTCTCCTCCTCTCGCCTGAAGGGCGCTTTTCTCTCGCAGCAGCCGGACGCTTCACGCCACGGAGCTCAACGCTGGCGCCCGGTGACTAAACGGTCACGGGCCGAGCCCATGTGGCTCAAGGCGCGCCAGCAGCCCCTCCCCACCTCAGAGTCCCCGAACGGAGGCCGAACCTCGCCGCCTCCGCCGCCGCTGGCGCTGTTCCGCCAAGTCCGCCGACTTTGCCCCCACCGGACGCGCCGTCCTCTCCCTTCCTAACGCGCGGCCGCCACGGCTCACAGCACCGAGCGAAGTCCGGCGATGTTCAAAGATCCTCCGCCACAGTAACCACCCGAGCCCACTGCCTCGCCGACGTACACTGGGCCCCGTCACATCGACGGATGGGCCTGTGGCCCCCTCGCTTATTGACTTTGGCCACAGAAATGACAGTCCAACCCCCACCGACATCGACATGGGGCCCCGCCCCACCGAACGCTTTTAAAAAATAAAAGGAAAATGAAAATTATATAAAATTAATAAAATTAATTAATTAATTAATTAATTAATTAATTAAGTAATTAATTAATCTAATTAATCCCGATTAATTAAACCTAATAACTAATTAACCTAATTAACTACACATTAATTAAACTTAATTGTTAATTAGTTAACAGAGTATGACAAACGGGACCCACATGTCGTGGTTGACTTAGTCAACCTCGTTGATCGCCGACGTCAAGATGACATCATGCCGACGCTATAAATACATTTTCAATTAATT
Organism: Aegilops longissima; assembly: GCA_021605205.1. NCBI lineage: Eukaryota > Viridiplantae > Streptophyta > Magnoliopsida > Poales > Poaceae > Aegilops > Aegilops longissima. Next base: position 392,686,354 of record CM038677.1, on the reverse strand, counting down.
AATTAATTAATTAAATTCCGTAAATTATTAAAATCTTTTAAAATCATATCTTTTAATCCGTGAACTCGGATTAAAATATTTTCAACATGAAAGTTGCTCGTAACGACGAGACGAATCCGGATACGCAATCCGCTCGCCCACCACACACCCCTAACCTATCGAGCCTGCAACTTTTCCTCCGCCCTCTCGCTGAAAATCCCTAAACACCGGAATACTTCCTGATGTTTCCCTAACCAAGACTTCATACCATGTTAGGGCACGCCTAGCATCGCTTCTTGACATGTCATGCATCGATATGCACCTGTTTACTTTGTATTCATTGTTTCTTCCCCTCTTCTCTCCTAGAGACTACGAGACCGACGCCGCAACTGGCGGCCTCGACCACGGTGTTGACGACCCCTCTCACTTGCCGTGAGCAACCAGCAGGCCCCCCTTGATCACCAGATATCGCCTACTCTCCTCTATACCGCTTGCATTAGACTAGTGTAGCATGTTATCGCTTTCATTATACCTATCCCGATGCATAGCCCGTCCTTGTTACTATCAGTTGTTATTTTACCGCAATCCTATATGCTTAGTATAGGATGCTAGTACTTTCATCGTGGCCCTACTTTCTTGTCCATCTGCCGTGCTATATTATCGGGCCGTGATCACTCGGGAGGTGATCACGGTATATACTATATACTTATACATGATACATGTGGAGACTAAAGACGGGTCGGCCGGTGGAGCACCCATGAGTGGATCGTTGAGGCGGAGCGACAGGCAAGTTGAGACCGCTTAGAGAGAGGTGGGCCTGGCCCTGTTCGGCGCTCATGATACTTAACACGCTTAACGAGGTCTTGGTATTTGATCTGAGTTGGCTACGAGCTTATACGCACTAACCATCTACGCGGAGTAGTTATGGGTATCCCGCCGTGGTATCACCGGCACTTCAGACGTCACGACGAGCGCGCGCGCCGGATTGGACCGAACGCCGATGGGCTAGGTCTGCTTCGTCACAGACGAACGTGTGTGTGTGCTCAGGCGATGGGCCTGCACCTCGCGCGCTTAGGTTTAGACCGCGTGTTGGCCTCTCTTGTGCCTAGGTGGGCTGCGACGTGTTGATCTTCCGCGCGGGCATGACCCAGAAAGTGTGTCCGCCAAATGGGATCAAGCGTCTTTGGGTAAGATGGTGCACCCCGCAGGAAGTTAATCTATTCGGATAGCCGTGATCTTCGGTAATGGACGACTTGGAGTTGTACCTTGAGCTTATGACAACTAAAACCGGATACTTGATAAAACACACCTTCCAAGTGCCGATACAACCGTGGTCGCTCTCTCTCGTGGATATGAGGAGGGATTGCCGGTAGGATTATTGCTATATGATGTTACTTGGAGGACTTCCGTTGTCCTCTTCGTCTGCTGTAAGACCGGTGTCCGTAAGCGTAGTCTTCGTTAAGACTAGCTATCCCCTCTTATTTCGGCATTCTGCAGCTCAGTCCATCGATATGGCCTTTACACATATATCCATGCATATGTAGTGTAGCTCCTTGCTTTGTAGTACTTTGGATGAGTACTCACGTTGCCTTGTTCCCCTTTTCCCCTACCTCTACTCGATTGCTGCAACTGACGATGGAGCCCAGAGCCGACGCCACCGCCTATGACGACTACTACTGGAGGTGCCTACTACTACGCAGCAGCCCCGACGACGACTAGGAGTAGCCTAGGAGGATCCTGCAGGAGGCCTGCTCCTCTTCGATCTCAGATCCCGCTTTGTGCTAGCCATCTTATGGCACCTTGTTTAACTTATGTCCAGACTCAGATATTGTTGCTTCCACTGACTCGCCTATGATCGAGCACTTGTATTCGAGCCCTCGAGGCCCCTCGGCTTGTATTATGATGCTTGTATGACTTATTTTATTTGTAGAGTTGTGTTGAGATATCTTCCCGTGAGTCTCGATCTTGATCGCATACATTTGCGCATGATTAGTGTACGATTGAATCGAGGCGCGCCAAGTTGGTATCGAGCCGATCGCTGTAGGAATCCCCTTCCACACTCCTTGGTCAAGTCGAGTCTAGACATTGCAAAACTTTTACTAACTTGGCTGTGTGCCTTACGGGCCCACGCCGCCATCGGGTGGTACTAGGATCTTTTACTCCTCGACCTTTACTCGACTCGAACTCTCTTCTACTCGGGTTAAACGATTTTACTAACTATCACTAGGATCCCGTGACCACATTCACCCCAAAGTTGGATATAGCCCTAGTTGTTCTTGGAATTGTATTTGAGCAATTTCCAGACCGTCATTTGACTCCTTTGAAACGCCTTTGTTTTCAGATGGAACCCACGAGGCAGGTCGGCGCCACACGACGGCCATTGGTGCTCGGGATCACTGCGGTGCTAGCCGAGATGATGACCTATCCGGGTTATCGCTGGCACCCCGAGTACACCGCCTATGAGGAGTACCAAGACTATAACCAGGAGCAGTATCGCGCCATCGCCCACCTCTACTCGGAGTACGAGTCCACTCATCGTGCTGCACACCGCACATGGTGTTGGAGTAACTATCGATATGGCAGTCCACGATGTTGCTTATGCTGCTCGACACGCCTTCGCTACCGAGTATCGAGAGTTGGACACCTCCCCTTCGTGCACATTGCTATCGCGTCCGATGTTGGTGAGGAGGGTTACTACACCGCTGCCTACTCCATCGTCACCAGAGAGCCCTTCCACCATCGTAACTTTGTTCGCATGTCGATGGGCTGGATCGAGCTAACCGAGCTTTTCGCCACGAGTTGTACATCACCCGTCAAGCACCTCTACCGTGCTCGACGCTGATGCACCCTTTGTCCGATCCGGAGAGCTGCCGCTGCTCGCGATCTACCCAGCCAGACCGTGATGCCCTGTGGTGTCGGCTACGACGTGGGAGGCTACTCTCCCGACTTGGCCCTTTTTCGCCACCGGACGCCGGATTCAGCACTGAGTATCCGCGGCCCCTGTGTCACCGACGTGGAGGACTATCCGCCACCGCACTATCAGCTTTCGAGCTACAGCTACCTCCGCAGCATCGCTGTGGGACCTGATGTAGACTTGCTTGTTAGTGTTTGATGTATTCGCCGCGAGCCTGTGTGCCGCCTATGAGGTAGTAGTCTATGTACTGGACTCTATGTATCGAACTCTATGCATGATTCCTTTTGTAAGATATGCCAACTACTATGTAGTTCCCATCATGCTGCTTTCATTATGCATGTTTCATCATGAATGATTCCTGTCTCTTGCTTAATTTCTCAAAAGCTGAACTACCCCTGTTATATAATAGCAGGATGGTTAGGCCAGCTGGTCGTGGTCGTGGTGCCAAATTCCCACCATCGCCTGAGTACATGGCTGGTATGATCCAACAGCTCGAGATGAATCGCCAGTTCATGGAGAACATGATGGCTCGCTTCCTCGCCCAATATGAACCAAAGACCCAAACGGAACAACTCGCAGGATTTCATACGCTCAACCCCAGCGTGTACCGCAGCTCAACCCAGCCACCGGATGTCGATGATCGCCCGTGACATCACCTATGAGATGGAGTCTGCTGATGTAGCCCCCGCCACTATGTCACTTTTGCTTCCTTCTTCCCAAGGGACCCGCAGCTCAATGGTGGGACAGCCACCGCGATTTCGCCAGCTTGGAACACTCATCACCGCCGACTTCCAAGCTACCTTCCGTGCCCGCTTCATCCCTCAAGGGGTCATGGACCGAAGAAGCGTGAATTCGCAACCTCACCCAAGGCAACAAGATCTGTCGAAGCTTATCAACAGAGTTCTGGACTTGTCTCGCTATGTCAAGAGGATATTGCAACCGATGCACGCAGACAGAGAAGTTCCGTGACGGTCTTGAAGTCGACATCAAGCTCGCACTTCTAGTGCACGACTTTGCTGATTTCGCCACCTTGGTGAACAAAGCTATCAATGTCGAAACCGGTCCGCAGGAATACCAGAGCTCTAACAAAGCAACTGTGACACGGGCTCATCTTCGGCCCGCCCTCAGAAGCGCAAGATATGGATTCCCAACAAGATGTACCAATTAATGCACCGCTTCAAGGCAGAACTATGCTACACCTCGCCCCGCTTACAACTAAGCAGCCAAGCTTCCAGCTCCACCACCCCAAGCTCCTGCTCCCACTCCCAATAATGGCTTGTGCTTCAAAGCGGTCAACCAGGCACCGTGCTAGAGAATGCAACCGAACCGTAATCAGTGGCCCTTCCCGCAGCTGGCCGTGGAAACACCTGCACCAGCAACAACACCGCCAAGTCTTATGGGCAAGCTCAGCCAACCACGTTGATCCGAACGAAGCTCAAGACCAGCTGCCATCGTGATGGGTACACTCAGTAAATTCAGTACTGTGATCTGTTTTATTCGATTCAGGATCATCACATTCATTCATGTCTCAAGACTTTGCATACAAGCACGACGTTAAGTGTGAGGAGATGAACTCCTCGGTAGTGGTAAAAACCCCCTTGGGACAATGTCAAACCTCCATGGTTGGCGCCGACGCCCCGTGGAAATCAAGGGCTGGAATTCTATGCCTCCCCATTATCCTCAAGACGCCTAACATCGACCTCATTTTGGGGATGGATTGGTTGAAAGCGATATCTTGCGCCAATCGCTTGCGCCACTAAGACCGGCCCATCCGCTACACCCTTCGATGAAATAATAAGCTACAATGCTCGTCTCGGTTCAAGATGCCGAGGCAAGGATCTATGCATTGAATGCATTGAACGCCGCACCCTCGAGGGCATTGAGAACATTCCTGCTGCTTTGCATTTCCAAGACGTCTTTCCCAAGAACTTCCAGGATTCCCCCGCTAGAGCTGTCGAATTCGCCATCGACTTGAAACCAGTGCACCACTCCTATAGCTGCGACCCTACAAGATGCCGCCGATGAACTCCTTGAGCTAAAGGAGGAAATCGACAAATCTCTTCAAAGCGGCTTCATTCGCCCAAGTTGCTCAACTTGGGGAGCACCTCTCTCTTTGTCAAGAAGAAGGATGGGACAAACCGATTGGTCCAAGACTACCGCCCTATAAATCAAGCTACCATTCAGAATAAGTATCCTCTTCCTCGGATCAATGATCTTTATGATCAATTGGCTGGTTCGCCGTTGTTCTCAAACTCGACTTGAGGTTGGGTTACCACCAGATCCGTGTTCGTGAGGAGGATATCCCCAAGACCGCATTTGTGACTCGTTATGGTTCATACGAGTACACCGCCATGTCTTTCGCTTAACCAATGCTCCAGCCACCTTCTCTCACCGATGAACTATATATTCATGGATTACCTCGACAAGTTTGTCGTGGTTTATCCGGATGATATCCCGATCTTTTCCAAGAATGAAGAAGAACATGTGAACATCTTCGCCTTGTGCCGAAAAGCTACGAGAGCATCAACTCTATGCCAAGTTCTCCAAATGTGAATTCTGGCTTCCAAGTAACCTATCTGGGCATGTCATCTCTAAGGATGGTATTGCCGTCAACCCCGAAAGAGTTCAAGCTATTCTCGATTGACTCCTCCAAGAACGCATAAGTCGAAGTTTTCTCGGTCTCGCCACTATTGTCGCCGATTCGTCGAGAACTTCTCCAAGATTGCCAGCCTCCGACTAACCTGCTGTATAAGGCGCCAAGTTCCAATGGATGATAAGTGTCGAAAGTTTCCAGCACTCAAAGACAAGTTGACTTCGCCCCAAATGCTAGCTCCTCCCGATACTAAGAAGGACTTCACATTTATCGCGACGCTTCTCGCCAAGGATTAGGCGGTGTCCTAATGCAAGAGCGCAGTGGTTGCTTATGCCTCTCGACAATTGCGCCTCACGAAGAGAACTACCCAGTTCACGACCTCGAACTTGCTGCTGTCATTCATGCGCTAAAGCAGTGGCGACATTACCTTCTCAGTAATCGTTGTGAGATCTTCACCGACCACCAAAGTCTGAAGTATCTGTTTACTCAGCCAGACCTGAACCTCCGTCAGCAGAGATGGATGGAGACTATTGCAGACTTTGATTTGGGTATTTCCTATACGCCAGGCAAGGCTAATGTAATGGATGATGCCTTGAGCCGCAAGTCTTACTGCAACCACCTTTAGGTTCACAAAGTTCAGCCCTCACTTGTTGAAGAATTCAGAAAGCTGAACCTCCATATTGTTCCTCCGGTGCACTCGCTCCCCTCCTCCGAGTTCCGCAAGATGAATCTCCGTGTTGTTCCCTGTGGTTCCTCTATACCCCGGCTGTTGAACCCGATCTCGTGGCACCATAAAGACAATGCAGGATTTGACTCAAGTCTACAAGATTAAGCAAGACATCAAAAAGGAAATCCTCATCATTCACTATTGCCGATGATGGCGCCTTTGTACTTCAAAGGCCGCTTAGTGGTGCCGTAAGAAGGAAAATCTGAATATGACTCGAAGGTTATGAAAGAAGCTCATGATACGCCTCTATGTATCCATCCCGGCAGTACAAAGATGTATCAAGACATTCGCCGAGATTCCGTGGTCTAATATGAAGCAGGACATTGCTCGCTATGTTTCGAGTGTGACGCTTGCCGTCAGATCAAAGCAGTAACATCAAAGGCCCGCTGGAACTCGCAACCTATTTCTATTCCCGAATGGAAATGGGACCATGTTGAAATGGACTTCGCCATCGGATTTCCCAAATCGCAGAAAGGTAATGATGCAATTCTTGTCGCCATTGACCGCTTTCTAAAGTTGCACATTTTCCGGCGGTCAAAGAAACGATCACGCTAGCCAGCTTGCAACTCTATATGTCCGAATTGTTTCACTTCACGGTATCCCATTGGTTATCAGCTCGACCGTGGCAGCTTATTCACTTCAAGATTCGGGCAAGTTTTCAAGAAGCTATGGGAACTCATTTATCTTTCAAGATCTGCGCTTCATCCGCAGTCACAAGGGCAAGTTGAACGTGTCAACCAAATTCTCAAGACATGCTTCGAGCTTGTGTCGCTTCCTTCGCAAGAAATGGGAGGAATCTCCCGTATGCTGAGTTCTCTTATAATAATAAGCTATCAAGCTAGTCTCAAGATGGCCCCTTGAAGTGTTATATGGACGAAAGTGCCGAACCCTCCGAACTGGTTAGAAACTGGGAACGCCCACTCTTCGTCCGGATATTATCCAACATGCCAAGAACAAGCTGCATTATTCGCGAGAATCTCAAGACTGCTCACCACGCTAAAAGAGTAATTATGACCGCTATCACAAAGACATGGTCTATCAACTCGCGAAAAGGCCTATCTTCGCTACACCAATGAAGGGTGCTCACCGCCGGATCAAGGGCAAACTAGCTCCTCGCTATATTGGCCCATTCACTATTCTCGAAAGGCGGAAAAGTGGCTTATCAACCGAGCTTCCGTCGAACCTTTCTCGTGTTCACGATGTGTTCCACGTGTCCCAACTCCGACGCTGCTTCAAGGACCCAATCCGAGCAAGTGGACCATGAAGTGCTCGAATTGCAACAGACCTCTCCTATAAAGAGCATCCGTCCGCATTCTCGACCAAGCTGAACGCCGCACACGCCGAAGGCGATCAAGTTACTCAAAGTCCAAAGGGTCGAATCACTCAAGACGGCCACCGGGAACGCGAGGATCGCCTTCGAGATGAATACCCGCACTCTTTCCTTCTACCTCCTAAATCTCGGACGAGATTTCTTGTAGTGGAGGAGATTTGTAACACCCGGATGATTAGGCAACAAGAATCACCTCGCCATCGTGACTAAACTCACGCTGATTCAACCCGTCTAAAACAAATTCAAAACAAAAGCAAACGATAAAAGTTTCAAAACTAAAACTAAAATGTTCGGGGGTTGTCTAAAATAACAAACCTAATTATGGTGGGGTGCACAAAATTTTGTAAAATGCTTTGACATTTTAAATAAGCTAAAACAGAAAAGAAGAAAATAAGAAAAGAAAAAAAATAAAACAAAAAGAGTGGGGGAGGAAACCCCACTGGCCCAACTGGACCAGCCCCCCACCTGGCCCAGTCGGCCACGCCATGGCATGGCCCAACCGCCGCCCCTTATCCACTCCCCACCCCGTCGGTGGAACACTAGCTCACTCTGCCCTCCCCGATCCCTTTCTCTCTCCCCGCCCCGATCCAGATCGGGCCGAGCCACCCCTCGCCCCACCTCATCGCCGGCGACCCCGCCGCCCCGACAGCGTCGTCCCCTCTCCCCCTGCGCCCCTCGCCGCCGCCTGGACCCCCCCGCCGCCGTCGCCCCACGCCTGCTGGGCACTGCCTGCTGGGTCGCCCCCGACCCCGCCACCGGATCTCCTCCCTGACGCCGGGCGGCCGCCTCCCGACCCCCTCCTCGCTGGTCGCCACCGAGCACCACTGAGCTCGCCTCCTAGACCCCACGGTTCCCCCCCTGTGAGCTTCGCCCTCTCCCCCGTCGCTCCCCTCGTCCCTCTCCCGAAGCGCCACCAGAGCCCTCGGCCCCTCGCCCGCTCGGCCGCCGCCCCCTCATGGTCACCGCTGCCACGCCTGCCCCCGCCTCCCTCTCCTCCTCCTCGCTCGAAGGGCGCTTTTCCCCCACAGACCTGACGCCTCAAGACTGCATGGAGCTCAACGCTGGCGCTTCGTGACCAAGCAGTCACGGGCCGAGCCCATGTGGCTCAAGCGTGCGCAGCCCCCTCCCGACCCCTCAGAGCGCCCGAACGGAGGTCGAACCTCCTCGCCTCCGCCGCTCGCTGGCGCTGTTCGCCAAGTCCGCCGACTTTGCCCCCACCGGACGCTGCCCTCTCCCCTTCCTAACGCTGCCGCCCGTCACAGCACCGGAGCGAAGTCCGCGATGTCGGCGCTTCCTCCCGCCATGGAACCACCGGAGCCCACTCCGGCCTCGCCGACGTACACTGGGCCCCGCCACATCGACGGATGGGCCCAGGCCTCGCTTGTTGACTCGGTCAAGAGTGACCGTCCAACCCCCACCGACATCGACATGGGGCCCCGCCCACCTAACGCTTTTAAAAAAATAAAAGGAAAATGAAAAATTAAATAAAATTAAATAAAATGAATAAAACTAATTAATTAATTAATTAAGTAATTAATTAATCTAATTAATTAAACCTAATAACTAATTAACCTAATTAACTCATCGTTAGTTAAACTTAATTAAATTAATTAGTTAATGAGTATGACAAACGGGACCCACATGTCGGGGTTGACTTAGTCAACCCTGTTGATCGCCGACGTCAAGATGACATCATGCCGACGCTATAAATACATTTTCGAATTAATTAATTAATTAATTAAATTCCGAAATTATTAAAATCTTTTAAAATCATATCTTTTAACCGTAACTCGGATTAAAATATTTTCAACATGAAAGTTGCTCGTAACGACGAGACGAATCCGGATACGCAATTGCTCGTCCACCACACACCCCTAACCTATCGAACCTGCAACTTTTCCTCCGCCCTCCGTCTAAAAACCCTAAACATCGGGAATACTTCCTGATGTTTCCCCTAACCAAGACCCCCTCATACCACGTTAGGGCACGCCTAGCATCGCTTCTTGACATGTCATGCATCGATATGCATCTGTTTACTTTGTATTCATTGTTTCTTCCCCTCTTCTCTCCGGTAGACTACGAGACCGACGCCGCACTGCCGCCTCGACCACGGTGTTGACGACCCTCTCACTTGCCAGAGCAACCAGCAAGCCCCCTTGATCACCAGATATCTCCTACTCTCTCTATACCGCTTGCATTAGAGTAGTGTAGCATGTTATCGCTTTCATTATACCTATCCCGATGCATAGCTTTGTCCTTGTTACTCAGTTGTTACCTTTACCGCAATCCTATATGCTTAGTATAGGATGCTAGTACTTTCATCTGTGGCCCTACTTTCTTGTCCATCTGCTGTGCTATATTATCGGGCCGTGATCACTCGGGAGGTGATCACGGTATATACTATATACTTATACATGATACATGTGGAGACTAAAGTCGGTCGGCCGGTGGAGCACCCATGAGTGGATCGTTGAGGCGAGCGATGTGGCAGGTTGAGACCGCCTAGGAGAGAGGTGGGCCTGCCTGCTCGGGCGCTCGCGGATACTTAACACGCTTAACGAGGTCTTGGTATTTGATCTGAGTTGGCTACGAGCTTATACGCACTAACCATCTACGCTGGAGTAGTTATGGGTATCCCGCGCCGTGGTATCACCAAGCACTTCAGACGTCACGACGGGGCGCGCTACCGGATTGGACTGGAACGCTGATGGGCTAGGTCTGCTTCCGTCACAGACGAACGCAGTGTGTGCTCGAGGCGATGGGCCTGCACCCTGCGGCGCTTAGGTTTAGACCGCGTGTTGGCCTCTCACAGCCTAGGTGGGCTGCGACGTGTTGATCTTCCGCGGCGGGCATGACCCAGAAAGTGTGTCCGCCAAATGGGATCAAGCGTGCTGGGTAAGATGGTGCACCCTGCAGGAAGTTAATCTATTCGGATAGCCGTGATCTTCGTAACAGGACGACTTGGAGTTGTACCTTGAGCTTATGACAACTAGAACCGGATACTTGATAAAACACACCTTCCAAGTGCCGATACAACCGTGGTCGCTCTCTCGTGGATATGAGGAGGGATTGCGGGTAGGATTATTGCTATATGATGTTACTTGGAGGACTTCCGTTGTCCTCTTCGTCTGCTGCAAGACGGTGTCCGAAGTTTAGTCTTCGTTAAGACTAGCTATCCCCTCTTATTCTCGGCATTCTGCAGCTCAGTCCACCGATATGGCCTTTACACATATATCCATGCATATGTAGTGTAGCTCCTTGTTTTGCAGTACTTTGGATGAGTACTCACGGTTGCCTTGTTCCCCTTTTCCCCTACCTCTACTCGATTGCTGCAACTGCACGATGGAGCCTGGAGCCGACGCCACCGCCTATGACGACTACTACTCGAGGTGCCTACTACTACGCAGCAGCCCACCGACGACCACTGTGAGTAGCCTAGGAGGATCCTGTGCAGGAGGCCTGCTCCTCTTCGATCAGATCCCAGCTTTGTGCTAGCCATCTTATGGCACCTTGTTTAACTTATGTCTCAGACTCAGATATTGTTGCTTCCACGACTCGCCTATGATCGAGCACTTGTATTCGAGCCCTCGAGGCCCTCGGCTTGTATTATGATGCTTGTATGACTTATTTTATTTGTAGAGTTGTGTTGTGATATCTTCCGTGAGTCTCGATCTTGATCGCATACATTTATGCATGATTAGTGTACGATTGAATCGAGGGCGCACAAGTTGGTATCGAGCCGATCGCCTGTAGGAATCCCCTTCCACACTCCTTGGTCAAGTCTAGTCTAGGCATTGCAAAAACTTTTACTAACTTGGCTGTGTGCCTTACGGGCCCACGCCGCCATCGGGTGGTACTAGGATCTTTTACTCCTCGACCTTTACTCGACTCTGAACTCTCTTCTACTCGGGTTAAACGATTTTACTAACTATCACTAGGATCCCGTGACCACATTCACCCCAAAGTTGGATATAGCCCTAGTTGTTCTTGGAATTGTATTTGAGCAATTTCCACTTTGTCATTTGACTCCTTTGAAACGCCTTTGTTTTCAGATGGAACCCACGAGGCAGGTAAATGCGCCACACGACGGCCATTGGTGCTCGGGATCACTGCGGTGCTAGCCGAGATGATGACCTATCCGGTTATCGCTGGCACCCCGAGTACACCGCCTATGAGGAGTACCAAGACTATAACCAGGAGCAGTATCGCGCCATCGCCCACCTCTACTCTCGGAGTACGAGTCCACTCATCGCGGCTGCACACCGCACATGGTGTTGGAGTAACTATCGATATGGCAGTCCACGATGTTGCTTATGCTGCTCGACACGCCTTCGCTGAGTATCGAGAGTTGGACACCTCCCCTTCGTGCACATTGCTATCGCGTCGATGTTGGTGAGGAGGGTTACTACACCGCTGCCTACTCCATCGTCACCAGAGAGCCCTTCCACCATCGTAACTTTGTTCGCATGCCGATGGGCTGGATCGAGCTAACCGAGCTCTTCGCCACGAGTTGTACATCACCCGTCGGCACCTCTACTGTGCTCGACGCTGATGCACCCTTTGTCCGATCCGAGAGCTGCGCTGCTCGCGATCTACCCAGCCAGACCGTGATGCCCCAGGGTGTCGGTTGGCGACGTGGGAGGCTACTCTCCAAGACTTGGCCCTTTTCTCGCCACATGGACGCCGGATTCAGCACCTGAATATCCGCGGCCCCTGTGTCACCGACGTGGAGGACTATCCGCCGCCGACTATCAGCTTTCAAAGGCTACTACTCCGCAGCACCGCGTGGGACTGATGTAGACTTGCTTGTTAGTGTTTGATGTATTCGCCATGAGCCTGTGCCGCCTATGAGGTAGTAGTCTATGTACTGGACTCTATGTATCGAACTCTATGCATGATTCCTTTTGTAAGATATGCCAACTACTATGTAGTTCCCATCATGCTGCTTTCATTATGCATGTTTCATCATGAATGATTCTCATCTCTTGCTTAATTTCTCAAAAGCTGAACTACCTCGTTATATAATAGCAGGATGGTTAGGCCAGCTGGTCGTGGTCGTGGTGCCAAATTCCCACCATCGCCTGAGTACATGGCTGGTATGATCCAACAGCTCGAGATGAATCGCCAGTTCATGGAGAACATGATGTCTCAGGTTCCTCGCCCCAATATGAACCAGCACCCAAACGGAACAACTCGCAGGATTTCATACGCTCAACCCCAGCAGGTACCGCAGCTCAACCCAGCCACTGGATGTTGATGATCGCCCGTGACATCACCTATGAGATGGAGTCTGCTGATGTAGCCCCGCCACTATGTCACTTTTGCTTCCTTCTTCCCGAAGGGACCCGCAACTCAATGGTGGGACAGCCACGGCGATTTCGCCAGCTTGGAACACTCATCACCGCCGACTTCCAAGTTACCTTCCGTGCCCGCTTCATCCCACAAGGGGTCATGGACCGAAGAAGCGTGAATTCCGCAACCTCACCTAAGGCAACAAGATCTGTGAAGCTTATCGTGAGAGTTCTTGGACTTGTCTCGCTATGTCAAGAGGATATTGCAACCGATGCACGAGATGAGAAGTTCCGTGACGGTCTTGAAGCTGACATCAAGCTCGCACTTCTAGTGCACGACTTTGCTGATTTCGCCACCTTGGTGAACAAAGCTATCAATGTCGAAACCGGTCTGCAGGAATACCAGAGCTCTAACAAAGAACTGCGACACGGGCTCATCTTCGGCCCGCCCTCGCAAGCGCAAGATATGGATTCCCAACAAGATGTACCAAATTAATGCACCGCTTCAAGGCAGAACTATGCTACACCTCGCCCGCCTACAACTAAGCAGCCAAGCTTCCAGCTCCACCACCCCAAGCTCCTGCTCCCACTCCCAATAATGGCTTGTGCTTGGTGCGGACAACCAGGCACCGTGCTAGAGAATGCAACCGAACCGAATCAGTGGCCCTTCCCGCAGCTGGCCGTGGAAACACCTGCACCGCAACAACACCGCCAAGTCTTATGGGCAAGCTCAAGCCAACCACGTTGATCCGAACGAAGCTCAAGACCAGCCTGCCATCGTGATGGGTACACTCGTAAATTCAAGACTGATCTGCTTTATTCGATTCAGATCATCACATTCATTCATGTCTCAAGACTTTGCATACAAGCACGACGTTAAGTGTGAGGAGATGAACTCCTCGGTAGTGGTAAAACCCCTTGGGACAATGTCAAACCTCCATGGTTGGCGCCGACGCCCCGTGGAAATCAAGGGCTGGAATTCTATGCCTCCCCATTATCCTCAAGACGCCTAACATCGACCTCATTTTGGGGATGGATTGGTTGAAAGCGATATCGCGCCAATCGTTTGCGCCACTAAGACCGCCCATCCGCTACACCCTTTCGATGAAATAATAAGCTACAATGCTCGTTCGTTCAAGATGCCGAGGCAAGGATCTATGCATTGAATGCATTGAACGCCGCACCCTCGAGGGCATTGAGAACATTCCTGCTGCTTATGCATTTCCAAGACGTCTTTCTCAAGAACTTCCGAGGATTCCCCTCGCTAGAGCTGTCAATTCGCCATCGACTTAAAACCAGCACCACTCCTATAGCCAAGCGACCCTACAAGATGCCGCCGCATGAACTCCTTGAGCTAAAGGAGGAAATCGACAAATCTCTTCAAAGCGGTTTCATTCGCCCAAGTTGCTCAACTTGGGGAGCACCCTCTCGCTTGTCAAGAAGAAGGATGGGACAAACCGATTGGTCCAAGACTACCGTCCTATAAATCAAGCTACCATTCGAATAAGTATCCTCTTCCTCGGATCAATGATCTTTATGATCAATTGGCTGGTTCGTCGCTGTTCTCAAACTCGACTTGAGGTTGGGTTACCACCAGATCCGTGTTCGTGAGGAGGATATCCCCAAGACCGCATTTGTGACTCGTTATGGTTCATACGAGTACACCGTCATGTCTTTCGCTTAACCAATGCTCCAGCCACCTTCTCTCGCTCGATGAACTATATATTCATGGATTATCTCGACAAGTTTGTCGTGGTTTATCTGGATGATATCCTGATCTTTTCCAAGAATGAAGAAGAGCATGCTGAACATCTTCGCCTTTGTGCCGAAAAGCTACGAGAGCATCAACTCTATGCCAAGTTCTCCAAATGTGAATTCGGCTTCCAAGTAACCTATCTGGGCATGTCATCTCTAAGGATGGTATTGCCGCCAACCCCGAAAGAGTTCAGGCTATTCTCGATTGACTCCTCCAAGAACGTTAATAAGTCGAAGTTTTCTCGGTCTCGCCACTATTGTCGCCGATTCGTCGAGAACTTCTCCAAGATTGCCAGCCTCGACTAACCTGCTGTATAAGGCGCCAAGTTCCAATGGATGATAAGTGTCGTGAAAGTTTCCGAGCACTCAAAGACAAGTTGACTTCTGCCCCTGCTAGCTCCTCCCGATACTAAGAAGGACTTCGTCATTTACTGCGACGCTTCTCGTCAAGGATTAGGCGGTGTCCTAATGCAAGAGCGCAAAGTGGTTGCTTATGCCTCTCAACAATTGCGCCCTCACGAAGAGAACTACCCAGTTCACGACCTCGAACTTGCTGCTGTCATTCATGCGCTAAAGCAATGGCGACATTACCTTCTCGGTAATCGCTTGTAGATCTTCACCGACCACCAAAGTCTGAAGTATCTGTTTACTCACCAGACCTGAACCTCCGTCGCCAGAGATGGATGGAGACTGCTGCAGACTTTGATTTGGGTATTTCCTATACGCCGAGCAAGGCTAATGTAATGGATGATGCCTTGAGCTGCAAGTCTTATCGCAACCACCTTCAGTTCACAAAGTTAAGCCCTCACTTGTTGAAGAATTCAGAAAGCTGAACCTCCATATTGTTCCTCCGGTGCACTTCGCTCCCCTCCTCCGGAGTTCCGCAAGATGAATCTCCGTGTTGTTCCCCAGGTTCCCTCTATACCTGGCTGTTGAACCCGATCTCGTGGGCACCATAAAGACAATGCAGGATTTGACTCAAGTCTACAAGATTAAGCAAGACATCAAAAACGAAATCCTCATCCTTCACTATTGCCGATGATGGCGCCTTTGTACTTCAAAGGCCGCCTAGTGGTGCCGTGTAAGAAGGAAAATCTGAATATGACTCGAGAAGGTTATGAAAGAAGCTCATGATACGCCTCTATGTATCCACCCCGGCAGTACAAAGATGTATCAAGACATTCGCCGAGATTCCGTGGTCTAATATGAAGCGGTGACATTGCTCGCTATGTTTCGAGTGTGACGCTTGCCGTCAGATCAAAGCAGTAACATCAAAGGCCCGCTGGAACTCTGCAACCTATCTCTATTCCCGAATGGAAATGGGACCATGTTGAAATGGACTTCGTCACTGGATTTCCCAAATCGCAGAAAGGTAATGATGCAATTCTTGTCGTCATTGACCGGCTTTCTAAAGTTGCACATTTTCTGGCGGTCAAAGAAACGATCACTGCTAGCCAGCTTGCAACTCTCTATATGTCCAGAATTGTTTCACTTCACGGTATCCCATTGGTTATCAGTTCGGACCGTGGCAGCTTATTCACTTCAAGATTCTGGGCAAGTTTTCAAGAAGCTATGGGAACTCATTTATCTTTCAGTACTGCGTTTCATCCGCAGTCACAAGGGCAAGTTGAACGTGTCAACCAAATTCTCGAAGACATGCTTCGAGCTTGTGTCGTTTCCTTCGGCAAGAAATGGGAGGAATCTCTCCCGTATGCTGAGTTCTCTTATAATAATAGCTATCAAGCTAGTCTGAAGATGGCCCCTTCAAGTGTTATATGGACGAAAGTGCCGAACCCTCCGAACTGGTCGAAATCGGGAACGCCCACTCTTCGTCCGGATATTATCCAACATGCCAAGAACAAGTCCGCATTATTCGCGAGAATCTCAAGACTGCTCACCACGCTAAAAGAGTAATTATGACCGTCATCACAAAGACATGGTCTATCAACTGGCGAAAAGGCCTATCTTCGCTACACCAATGAAGGGTGCTCACCGCGGGATCAAGGGCAAACTAGCTCCTCGCTATATTGGCCCATTCACTATTCTCGAAAGGCGGAAAAGTGGCTTATCAACTGGAGCTTCCGTCGAACCTTTCTCGTGTTCACGATGTGTTCCACGTGTCCCAACTCCGACGCTGCTTCAAGGACCCAATCCGAGCAAAGGACCATGAAGTGCTCGAATTGCAACAGACCTCTCCTATAAAGAGCATCCGTCCGCATTCTCGACCAAGCTGAACGCCGCACACGCCGAAGGCGATCAAGTTCTCAAAGTCCAATGGTCGAATCACTCAAGACGGCCACCGGGAACGCGAGGATCGCCTTCGAGATGAATACCCGCACTCTTTCCTTCTACCTCCTAAATCTCGGACGAGATTTCTTGTAGTGGAGGAGATTTGTAACACCCGGATGATTAAGCAACAAGAATCACCTCGTTCATCGTGACTAAACTCACGCTGATTCAACCCGCCTAAAACAAATTCAAAACAAAAGCAAACGATAAAAGTTTCAAAACTAAAACTAAAATGTTCGGGGTTGTCTAAAATAACAAACCTAATTATGGTGGGTGCACAAAATTTTGTAAAATGCTTTGACATTTTAAATAAGCTAAAACAGAAAAGAAGAAAATAAGAAAAGAAAAAAAATAAAATAAAAAGAGTGGGGAGGAAACCCCATCGCCCAACTGGACCAGCCCCCCACCTCCGCCCATCGGCCATGCCATGGGCCGCCCAACCGCCGCCCCTTATCCACTCCCCACCCCGCCGGTGGAACACTAGCTCACTCGCCTCCCCGATCCCTTTCCTCTCTCCCCGCCTGATCCAGATCGGGCCGAGCCACCCTCGCCCACCTCATCGCTGGCGACCCCCCCCGACAGCGTCGTCCCTCTCCCCTGCCCCCTCGCCGCGCTGGACCACCCCTCCCCGCTGCCGCCCCACGCTGGGCACTGCTGCCTGCTGGGTCGTCCCCCGACCCCCGCCTCACCGGATCTCCTCCCCAACGCCGGCGGCCGCCTCCCGACCCCCTCCTCGCGGTCATCACCGAGCACCACCGAGCTCACCTCCTAGACCCCACGGTTCCCCCTGTGAGCTTCGCCTCTCCCGTCGCTCCCTCGTCCCCCTCTCGGCGCGCCACCAGAGCCTCGGCCCCCGTCGCGGCTCGGCCGCCTCCCCTCAAGGTCACCGCGCCACGCCCCCCTCCTCCTCTCCCTCCTCCTCGCCCGAGCGGCGCCTCCCCCCTCCACAGACGGACGCTTCAGGCCATGGAGCTCAACGCTGGCGCTTCGGTGACTAAACGGTCACGGGCCGAGCCCATGTGGCTCAAGGCACAAGCAGCCCCTCCCCGACCTCAGAGCGCCTGAACGGAGGCCGAACCCCTCGCCGCCTCCGCGCTCGCCCTGCGCCGTTCCGGCCAAGTCCGGCCGACCCCCTTGCCCCCACCGGACGCGCCGTCCTCTCCCCTTCCTAACGCGCCGGCCCGCGCCCCGTTGTGCCACCGGAGCGAAGTCCGGCGATGCTCCGGCGCCTCCTCCGCGGTAACCACCCGGAGCCCACTCGGCTCCCTCGCCGACGTACACTGGGCCCCTGGCCACATCGACGGATGGGCCGGGGCCCCGCTCGCTCTGTTGGCTCACAGAGCTGACCGTCCAACCCCCCCACCGACACTGACATGGGGGCCCCGCCCCACCGAACGTTTTAAAAAAATAAAAAGGAAAATGAAAAATTAAATAAAATTAAATAAAATGAATAAAAACTAATTAATTAATTAATTAATTAATTAATTAATTAAGTAATTAATTAATCTAATTAATCCTGATTAATTAAACCTAATAACTAATTAACCTAATTAACTACTATTAATTAAACTTAATTAAGTTAATTAGTTAACAGAGTATGACAAACGGGACCCACATGTCAGGGTTGACTTAGTCAACCCTGTTGATCGCCGACGTCAAGATGACATCATCGACGTCATAAATACATTTTGAATTAATTAATTAATTAATTAAATTCCGAAATTATTAAAATCTTTTAAAAATCATATCTTTTAATCCGTAACTCGGATTAAAATATTTTCAACATGAAAGTTGCTCAGAACGACGAGACGAATCCGGATATGCAGTCCGTTCATCCACCACACACCGCTAACCTATCGAGCCTGCAACTTTTCCCCTCCGGCTCCTCTGCCCGAAAACCCTAAACACCGGGAATACTTCCCGGATGTTTCCCCCCCTAACCAGTACCCCCCTCATACCATGTTAGGGCACGCCTAGCATCGCTTCTTGACATGTCATGCATCGATATGCACCTGTTTACTTTGTATTCATTGTTTCTTCCCCTCTTCTCTCCGGTAGACTACGAGACCGACGCTGCTGCTGCCGCCTCGACCACGGTGTTGACGACCCTCTCACTTGCGAGCAACCAGCAAGCCCCCCCCCTTGATCACCAGATATCGCCTACTCTCCTCTATACTGCTTGCATTAGAGTAGTGTAGCATGTTATCGCTTTCGATTATACCTATCCTGATGCATAGCCTGTCCTTGTTACTACTGTTGTTACCTTTACCTGCAATCCTATATGCTTAGTATAGGATGCTAGTACTTTCATCTGTGGCCCTGCTTTCTTGTCCATCTGCCGTGGTATACTATCGGGCCGTGATCACTCGGGAGGTGATCACGGTATATACTATATACTTATACATGATACATGTGGAGACTAAAGTCGGTCGGTGGTGGAGCACCCATGAGTGGATCGTTGAGGCGGAGCGGCAGGCAGGTTGAGACCGCCTAGGAGAGAGGTGGGCCTGGCCTGTTCGGCGCTCGCGGATACTTAACACGCTCAACGAGGTCTTGGTATTTGATCTGAGTTGGCTACGAGCTTATACGCACTAACCATCTACGGGGAGTAGTTATGGGTATCCGGCGCCGTGGTATCGGCAAGCACTTCAGACGTCACGACGGGCGCGCGGCCGGATTGGACTGGAACGCTCGATGGGCTAGGTGCGCTTCGGCAGCAGACATAGCGTGCAGGTGTGCTCAGGCGATGGGCCTGCACCCTGGCGCTTAGGTTTAGACCGCGTGTTGGCCTCTGTTGTGCCTAGGTGGGGCTGCGACGTGTTGATCTTCCGCGGCGGGCATGACCCAGAAAGTGTGTCGGCCAAATGGGATCAAGCGTCTTTGGGTAAGATGGTGCACCCTGCAGGGAAGTTAATCTATTCGGATAGCCGTGATCTTCGATAACAGGACGACTTGGAGTTGTACCTTGAGCTTATGACAACTAGAACCGGATACTTGATAAAACACACCTTCCAAGTGCGGATACAACCGGTGGTCGCTCTCTCGGGGATATGATGAGGGATTGCGGGTAGGATTATTGCTATATGATGTTACTTGGAGGACTTCCGTTGTCCTCTTCATGCATTGCAAGACCGGTGTCGAGCGTAGTCTTCGTTAAGACTAGCTATCCCCTCTTATTCTCGGCATTCTGCAGATTCAGTCCATCGATATGGCCTTTACACATATATCCATGCATATGTAGTGTAGCTCCTTGCTTGCGAGTACTTTGGATGAGTACTCACGGTTGCCTTGTTCCCCTTTTCCCCTACCTCTACTCGATTGCTGCAACTGCACGATGGAGCCCAGGAGCCGACGCCACCGCCTATGACGACTACTACTCAGGAGGTGCCTACTACTACGTGCAGCCGGCCGGCGATCACTGGGAGTAGCCTAGGAGGATCCTGAGGCGGGAGGCCTGCTCCTCTTCGATCTGATCCCGCTTTGTGCTAGCCATCTTATGGCACCTTGTTTAACTTATGTACGTACTCAGATATTGTTGCTTCCGCTGACTCGTCTATGATCGAGCACTTGTATTCGAGCCCTCGAGGCCCCGGCTTGTATTATGATGCTTGTATGACTTATTTTATTTGTAGAGTTGTGTTGAGATATCTTCCGTGAGTCTCGATCTTGATCGTATACATTTGCGTGCATGATTAGTGTACGATTAAATCGGGTGTCACACCCTCAAGGAAACTTGAGGTCTGGTTTTAGTTATGCGGACTGCTCATCCGGTGTGCCTCGAGAACGAGATATGTGCAGCTCCTATCGGGATTTGTCGGCACATTCGGGCGGCTTTGCTGGTCTTGTTTTATTGCTATCGAAATGTCTTGTAGTCCGGGATTCGAGATTGATGGGTCTTCCGGTAGAAGGAATATCCTTCGTTGACCGTGAGAGCTTATAATGGGCTAAGTTGGGACACCCCTGCAGGTATTATCTTTCAAAGCCGTGCCCGCGGGTTATGAGGCAGATGGGAATTTGTTAATGTCGGTTGTAGAAAACCGAAGTTGACCTCAATTAAAATACACATCAACGCGTGTGTAACCGTGATGGTCTCTTCTCGGTGAGTCCGGGAAGTGAACACGGTGTTGGAGTTATGTTTGACGTAAGTAGTTCAGGATCACTTCTTGATCGCTACTAGCTTCGCGGCCGTGCTTTGCTTCTCTTCTCGCTCTCTTTTGCGAATGTAGCCACCATATATGCTAGTCGCTTGTTGCAGCTCCACCTTACAACTCTGTCCTTCCTATAAGCTTATATAGTCTTGATCTCGCGGGTGTGAGATTGCTGAGTCCCCGTGACTCACAGATTCTACCAAAACAGTTGCAGGTGCCGGCGATGCGGTCAGGTGGACGCAACCGAGCTCAAGTGGGAGTTCGGCGAGGCGTGGTCGTTACTATGTTTCTTTCACGATGATCGTAGTGGAGCCAGTTGGGACGATCGGGATCTGTGTAGCATTTGGGGTATCTTCTTTTATTTTGGTTCCGTAGTCGGACCTTGAGTGTAATCTGAATGATGGATGTTTATTTATGTACTGTGTGAAGTGGCGACTGTAAGCCAACTATGTATCTCTTTCCCTTATGTAATGCATGGGTTGTGTGAAGATTACCTCACTTGCGACATTGCTTTCAATGCGGTTATGCCTCTAAATCGTGCTTCGACACGTGGGAGATATAGCCGCATCGAGGGCGCTAAGTTGGTAATCGAGCCATCCCGACTTAGGAGCCCCTTGCTTGATTGTTTCTTTGGCGTTGTTGAGTCTAGAACGGAAAATGTTTTGAGTCTTAGGATTATATATATCGAGAGTAGGATTCTTTTTACTCCTCGGTCCTTCGTCGCTCTGGTGAGGTCTCCGATGTAGAAGTTTTGATTCTCCTCTCTCAATTTTCACTAAAAGTTTTTAGGATCACGGGTATCTTGGGATCGTTCGATGGTTTTGTGGCGAGAACATTGTTCTTGGTGCCTCGACATTTAGGGGTTGTGGCGGTGTCCCGGGAGTTGAGCTCCGAGGTGTTGTCGTCACAATTTTATCGTTGCAGTTTTGGAATACGAGTTTTTGCCGACATCGAAATCTCTTTTGTACAGTTGTTGGTGAGATAACCCGATAACCAAAGATCTTTGGGCGAGCTGGGAGTATTGCCATGACTTCGTATAACGGATGCATTTAGAAGGTCGAGGTACCACGATTTCGAAGGTTTCTTGGTTATGTGTTGACGGATGGATACAGCTGGATCTAGGTATTGTTAGTTTGGGTGATATATTTTGTGTCCCCTGTATCCCCAACACCAGATTGCATAACCAGAAAGTTTCGGGAGTTTATAGGTGGGATTCAAGTAGCTCTTAGCATTTCTTCCCGCAGATATTTGGTTTGTGATTGGGTAATCCTTACCACTTATTTGATCCAGTCTTACCTTGTTATTTTTTTCATCAACCCTTAATCAAGTGGCTTCTCACCTTAATGGACGTGTGATGTTAACTTTGGAATTCATTCGTTCATCCTTGTTCGAATGTTTATTGTGAACACTATATGTTGCAATTTCTATCCGTTGATTCAACTTATCTATCTGTCTATCAAGTGCTAACGGATGTCACCCTCTTCAGGATGGCTCCGCCAGCGCCCGAATCCGGAGCATAATGATGGGAGTCGGTCGAACCTCCACCTCCACCTCCGCCTCCGGAGGCTGGCAACTATCATGGCAGCCACCAATGCCAATGCTCGATGATTTTGCAACTCTTGCAAGAGCGTACTCAAGGGCAAGGCAGTCAAGGAAATCAAGGCCAAGGCAACAACCAGCCGCACTTTGCTACCCTCGATCAGTTCCTCGCTAATAAGCGAAGTCTTTCGGTTTACGTAGTCGAGGCCACGAGGCGCCGACGATTGGCTTGTGGACATCTGCAAACATTTTGAATGTAGCAATGTCGGACACGAGGACTTTGTCAAGTTTTCATCGTTTCAACTCAAGGACCAAGCTGCTGAGTGGTACCAGCAATACAAAGATTCGAGAGGAGGTCGTGTCATTACAGGATGAGTTCATTTGAGACTTGAGCTCACCACATTCGAAAAGTGTTGTTGAGAGCAAGCGTGAGGAGTTCCGCAATCTCAAGCAAGGCAACATGTCGTGTACCAATACAATATCCAGTTCGAGAAACTCGCTTCGCTTTGCTAAGCAAGGCGTCCACGATGAAAAGAGTATGATCTATCAATTCAGAGGTGGTCTCGGAGAAGATCTGCAATTAGCTCTTGTGCTTTTGAGCCGAAAAGTATGATGAATTCTACAACATGGCTTTGAAGCAAGAAGCTGCCCAGCTCAAATGTGAGGCTTCTAAGAAGAGAATCAGGATGCAGTCCGGTCTTCTTCTTCCTCTCAAGTGGCAGCTAAGCAGCAGAAGTTCTACCTTCCTCCTCCTCCGTTCCGTCGGCCTTATCAGCGAGAAGAACTCAGGTGGTCGTGGATCTTCCCACCCGCCCAACCCAAGCTATCGAGAACAAGTCTAATTCTCAAGCTCCAAGGTCAAATGCTCCTTACCACCGTCCGCTCTCAGAGGTGACTTGCAACAAATGTCAGCAGAAAGGTCACTATGCGAACAAGTGCTTCAACCAAAGGCGCCTTCCGCCTCCTCCTCCTGTGAAATCTTCCAGCAATGCAGTGGTCAAGCATAATCCCAACCATGCCAAGGTGAACATGATGAATGCAGCTCAAGCGGAGGAATCTTCTGATGTGATAATGGGTAATCTCT
Organism: Aegilops longissima; assembly: GCA_021605205.1. Lineage (NCBI taxonomy): Eukaryota > Viridiplantae > Streptophyta > Magnoliopsida > Poales > Poaceae > Aegilops > Aegilops longissima. Next base: position 392,662,705 of record CM038677.1, on the reverse strand, counting down.
CAGTTAATGATATTCCTGCAAAAGTCTTATTTGATATCGGTGCATCACATTGTTTCATCTCAAGCCCATTTGCATCTAAGCATGAGTTGGGTTATCAAGAATTGCCTAGTTCCTTATCAATTGTGTTCCCGGGTAAGCAAATGACAGCTAATAATTATGTCCCGGATGTGTCTATCAAGATGGGCGACTATAGATTTCTGGCTAAACCAATTGTTCTTGGCGACTCGGATATTGATCTTATTCTCGGAATGGACTGGCTTTATCAGCACAAAGCTCAACTTGATTGTGCTGCCAGGGAAATTCAATTGACTCACTCTTCTAATGATGTGATCGTCTATGCGCTCGTGATGAAACCATTGGTTGTTTTCTCTCAATGAGAAGGGCGAATTGGATGCTATCTCTCGATTCGATCGTTTGTGAGTACCAAGATGTCTTTCGGAAGAGCTTCCGGGAATGCCTCCTCACCGCCAGTTGAATTAGTTATCGATCTTGAGCACCGGCATGAACCCGTTGCAAGAGTCCATACAAGCTTGGACACGATGAGCTGAAGGAATTGAAGAAGCAGCTCGATGAACAAGAGCGTCTGGGTTTGATCAGACCGACTTCATCTCCTTGGGGTTGTGGTGTTCTTTTTGTCCAGAAGAAGGATGGCATGGACCGACTTTGCGTCGATTACCGTCCATTGAATAAGAAGACAATCAAGAACAAGTATCCACTTCCCAACATCAATGAGCTTTTGAGCAACTCAAAGGTGCTAAAGTGTTCTCAAGCTTGACCTTCGTATGGGTTATCATCAGATTCGCATTCGTGAACAAGATATTCCCAAGACATCATTCAGAACAAGCTTTGGTTCTTATGAATATACTGTCATGTCTTTCGGCCTTGTCAATGCTCCTCCAACATTCTCTCGGATGATGAACTTCATATTCAACCCCTACACCAATGAATTCGTCTTGGTCTATCTTGATGATATTTTGGTCTTCTCCAAGAATAAGAAGGATCATGCCAAACATTTGCGATTGGTGCTAGACAAGCTCAGAGAGTATCAATTCTATGCGAAGTTTTCCAAATGTGAATTTTGGCTTGATGAAGTGCTTTACCTTGGTCTTATCATCTCCGCCAAGGGCATCGCTGTTAATCCCGAGAAGGTGTCCGCGGTTGTGAATTGGGAACCTCCTCAGAATGTCAAGCAGCTTCGCAGTTTTCTTGGTCTTGCAAGCTATTGCCGAAGATTCGTTGAGAACTTCTCTAAGATTGCAAAGCCTCTTTCCAACCTCCTCCAGAAGCATGTGAAGTATGTCTGGTCTCCTGAGTGTGACGTTGCTTTCAATACTCTCAAAGAGAAACTCGTCACAACTCTGTCTTGACTCCTCTGATGAATCCAAGCCATTGAAGTTTTTACGTGATGCTTCTCTTCAAGGTCTCGGTGTTGTGTTAATGCAAGAGAGAGAGTTGTGGCCTATACCTCTCGCTTGATTGAAGCCCAACGAAAAGAACTACCCTACTCACGATCTTGAGTTGGCGGCAGTTGTCCATGCATTGATAACATGGAGACATCTCTTGTTGGGAAGGAAAGTGGACATTTTCACCGATCACAAGAGTCTCAAGTATATCTTCACTCAGCCCAACCTCAACCTCAGGCAAACTCGATGGGTCGAAATGATTCAAGAGTACAACCCAAGTATTGAATATACTCCGGGCAAGGCCAATGTCATTGCAGATGCTTTGAGCAGGAAGGCTTACTGCAACAGCTTAATCCTCAAGCCCTTCCAACAGGATCTCTGTGAAGCTTTCCGCAAGCTGAATCTTCAAGTTGTTCCTCAAGGCTTTCTTGCCAACCTCATAGTCTCTCCTACTTTGGAAGACCAAATTCGTGAGGCTCAACTCCTGGATACCATGGTGAAAAAGGCCAAGGCAACAATCAGCCGCACTTCGCTACCCTCAATCAGTTCCTTGCTAATCAGCCGAAGTCTTTCAACTTACGTGCGAGGCCCAGACGCCCGACGATTGGCTTGTGGACATCTGCAAACATTTTGAATGTAGCAATGTCGGACACGAGGACTTTGTCAAGTTTGCTTCGTTTCAACTCAAGGACCAAGCTGCGAGTGGTATCGCAATACAAAGATTCGAGAGGAGGTCGTGTGATTACAGGATGATTTCGCCGAGACTTCAAAGCTCACCACATTCCACAAAGTGTTGTTGAGAGCAAGCGTGAGGAGTTCCGCAATCTCAAGCAAGGCAACATGCACGTGTATCAATACAATATCCAGTTCGAGAACTTCGCCGCCCGCTAAGCAAGATGTCAGCGATGAAAAGAGTATGATCTATCTATTCAGAGGTGGCCTCGAGAGAAGATCTGCAATTAGCTCTCGTGCTTTTTGAGCGGAAAAGTATGATGAATTCTACAACATGGCTTTGAAGCAAGAAGTTGCCCAGCTCAAATGTGAGGCTTCTAAGAAGAGAGTCGGGGCCAGATTCAGTCTTCTTTTTCCTCTCTAGTGGCAGCTAAGCAGCAGAAGTTCTGGTTGCCTCCTCCTCCTCCGTTCCGTCGGCCTTTCCAGCGAGAAGAACTCAGGTGGTCGTGGATCTTCCACGCACCCAACCCGAGCTATCGAACAAGTCTAATTCTCAAGCTCCAAGGTCAAATGCTCCTTATCACCGTCCGCTCTCACGGGTGACTTGCAACAAGTGCGGCAGAAAGGTCACTACGCGAACAAGTGCTTCAACCAAAAGCGCCTTCCGCCTCCTCCTCTGTGAGATCTTCCAGCAATGCGGTGGTCAAGCATAATCCAAAGCATGCCAAGGTGAATATGATGAATGCAGCTCAAGCGGAGAATCTACCGGCGTGATAATGGGTAATCTTCGATTAATGATATTCCTGCAAAAGTTTTATTTGATTACGGTGCATCGCTTTCTTTCATTTCGAGACCTTTTGTTGCCAAGCATGAGTTTGTGACGGAAAGATTCCTATTCCATTGAAGATTGTGTCCCCGGGTAAGCAAATGACATCTAATATTTGCGTCCCGGATGTTTCTATCAAGATGGGCGACTACAGATTTCTATCTAAACCATTTGTTCTTGGTGACTCGGATATTGATATAATTCTCGGGATGGACTGGCTTTCTCAGCACAAAGCTCAGCTTGATTGTCCTGCCAGGGAAATTCAATTGACACACTCTTCTGAGGATGTGATCATCTATGCGCTTCGTGATGAAACCATTGGTTGTTTTCTCTCAATGAGAAGAGGCGAGTTGGATGCTATCTCTCGATTCGATCGTTTGTGAGTATCAAGATGTCTTTCCGAAGAGCTCCGGTATGCCTCCTCACCGGCGATTGAATTCGTTATCGATCTTGAGCACAGCACGGAACCCGTTTACAGCGTCCATACAAGCTTGGACCAAAAGAGCTGAAGGAATTGAAGAAACAGCTCGATGAATAAGAGCGTCTGGGTTTGATCAGACCGAGTTCATCTCCATGGGGTTGTGGAGTTCTTTTTGTCCAGAAGAAGGATGGCACGGACCGACTATGCGTCGATTACCGTCCATTGAACAAGAAGACAATCAAGAACAAGTATCCACTTCCCAACATCAATGAGCTATTCGAGCAACTCAAAGGTGCTAAAGTATTCTCCAAGCTTGACCTCCGTATGGTTTATCATCAAATTCGCATTCGTGAACAAGATATTCCCAAGACAGCATTCAGAACAAGCTTTGGTTCTTATGAATATACTGTCATGTCTTTCGGCCTTGTCAATGCTCCTCCAACATTCTCTCGAATGATGAACTTCATCTTCAACCCCTACACCAATGAATTCGTCTTGGTCTATCTCGATGATATTTTGGTCTTCTCCAAGAATAAGAAGGATCATGCCAAACATTTGCGATTGGTGCTCGACAAGCTCAGAGAGCATTAATTCTATGCGAAGTTTTCCAAATGTGAATTTTGGCTTGATGAAGTTCTTTACCTTGGTCATATCATCTCCGCCAAGGGCATCGCTGTTAACCCGAGAAGGTGTCATGAGTTGTGAATTGGGAACCTCCTCGAATGTCAAGCAGCTCCATGATTTTCTTGGACTTGCAAGCTATTGCGAAGATTCGTTGAGAATTTCTCCAAGATTGCAAAGCCTCTTTCCAACCTCCTCCAGAAGCATGTGAAGTATGTCTGGACTCCTGAGTGTGACGTTGCTTTCAACACCCTCAAAGAGAAGCTAGTCACAGCTCCTGTCTTGACTCCTCCTGATGAATCGAAACCATTCAAAGTTTTCTGTGATGCTTCTCTTCAAGGTCTCGGTGCTGTGTTAATGCAAGATAAGAAAGTTGTGTCCTATACCTCTCGTCAGTTGAAGCCCAACGAAAAGAACTACCCCACTCACGATCTTGAGTTGGCGGCAGTTGTCCATGCATTGATAACATGGAGACATCTCTTGTTGGGAAGGAAAGTGGACATATTCACCGATCACAAGAGTCTCAAGTATATCTTCCTCAACCCAACCTCAACCTCGAGCAAACTCGATGGGTGAAATGATTCAAGAGTACAACCCAAGTATTGAATATACTCGAGCAAGGCCAATGTCATTGCAGATGCTTTGAGCAGGAAGGCTTATTGCAGCAGCTTAATCCTCAAGCCCTTCCAACGGACCTTTGTGAAGCTTTCCCAAGCTGAATCTTCAAGTTGTTCCTCAAGGCTTTCTTGCCAACCTCATAGTCTCTCCTACTTTGGAAGACCAAATTCGTGGGGCACAACTCCTGGATACCATGGTGAAAAAGGTGAAGCGTGGTATCAACAAGGGCATTCAAATAAAAGTGCTTCCACATTGATGACAAAGATACTCTTTTCTTGAGGACGGATTGTGGTTCCTAAGGGTGATCTGAGAAAAGTCATTATGAGCAGGCACACAATTCCCTTTTATCCATTCATCCTGGAAGTACAAAGATGTACCATGACCTCAAGCAATCGTATTGGTGGACTCGAATGAAGCGAGAAATTGCCCAATTCGTGAATGAATGTGATGTCTGCCGAAGGGTGAAAGCAGAACACCAACGACCAGCTGGTCTCCTCCAACCTCTTGCTATTCCAGAATGGAAGTTTGATCATATCGAGATGGACTTCGTGACTGGATTTCCTAAGTCCAAGCGTGGGAATGATGCTATCTTCGTTGTCATTGACAAGCTTACTAAAGTGGCTCATTTCCTTCCAATCAAAGAATCTATCACAGCAGCTCAGTTGGCAGAGCTATACACCTCCAGGATTGTCTCCTTGCACGGCATCCCACAATTGATCTCTTCAGACCGTGGAAGCATCTTCACTTCTAAGTTCTGGGACTCCTTTCAGAAGGCCATGGGCACCAACATTCGTTTCAGCACAACTTTCCACCCTCAAACAAGTGGCCAAGTCGAGCGAGTCAATCAAATCCTCGAAGATATGCTCAGGGATTGTGTCATCTCTTTCGGTATGAAGTGGGAAGATTGTCTTCCATATGCCGAGTTCTCCTACAACAACAGTTTCCAAGCGAGTTCGGGCAAGGCCCCATTCGAAATTCTCTATGGCGAGAAAGTGCGTACTCCTCTCAATTGGTGCGAGAGCAGGTGAGCGCCAACTTCTTGCAAGCGACTTGATCACGAAGCGAAGAAATGTGCAAAGTCATTCGTGAGAATCTCAAGGCAGCGCAATCGCGCGGAAGAGCTATTATGATGACAAGCACCGTGATGTGGCTTTTGAAATCGGAGACCATGTCTACCTCCGCGTCTCTCAATGAAAGGCACTTTCGTCGCCGGTATCAAGGGAAGCTTGCCCCTAGATCGTGGGTCCTTTCAAGATCATTGGCAAAAGGCGACCTCGCCTATCAACAGGCTTCCGTCCAACCGCGAACATGCGATGTGTTTCACGTGTCACAACCTTAAGTGCTTCAAGACTCTGACGCACTATCAACTTCGAAGATATTGACCTCCAAGAAGATCTCTCTTATCATGAGCACCCCGTTGCTATTCTTGAAGAAACCGAGCGCAAGACTCGCAACAAGTCAAACAAATTCCTGAAAGTGAAGTGGTCACCCCATTCCGACCGAGAAGCCACCTGGGAGCACGAGGATCACCTCTGTTCCGAATATCCGGAGTTCTTTCAGTCCTAGATCTCGGGACGAGATCCTCTTGTAGTGGTGGAGTGTTGTAACACCCCGGATGTAACTTTCCATATTTGTAACTCCAACTCTTGCCATTTTCGGCTGTGTGCTATGGTATTCCCTCCGTGGTTGGGTTTTTGTCTTTCGTTTTGCATTTTGTTTATGTCATGCATCTCATATCATGTCATCATGTGCATCTCATTTGCATACGTGTTCGTCTCATGAATCCGAGCTTTTTCCCCGTTGTCCGTTTTGCAATCCGACACTCCCACGTGCACCGGCGCACCCCTCTTGTCTCTTTTCGTGAGCGGGTGTTTAACGTTCTCGGAATGGACCGAGTCTTTCCAAGTGGCCTTGGTACACCACCGGTAGACCACCTATCAAGTTTTGTGCCATTTGGAAGTCGTTTGATACTCCAACGGTTAACCGGGTAACTGCAAAGGCCTCTTTTGGGTTGCAGCCTAAAACATTTCCAAAACAGCCCAATAACCCATCTAAGTCACTTCCATGCTCTCCGTCGTCGGATCACGATCGTGTGGGCGAAAACTACACCTCATTTGGAGCTTCCTAACTCCTCCTACCTATAAAAACACCCCTCCTCCCGAAATTTCGGGTCATTCCACCCCTAACCCTAGCTCCCCGCTCCTCTCTCCGCGCCGGACACGTCCGAACAGCGCCGGACGCGTCCGCCGCCGCGCCCGCAGCCTATCGCCCGGCTGCCACGTGTCGCCGCCGCCTCCTCCACCGCGCCCGGCCCGCTCGACCCGCCCTTGGCCCTCCCGGCCTGGTCGCCCTTGCCCGCTCCGCCCGGCGCCTCCGCGACCCGCCGCCCGGTTCGCCTCCTCCGCGGGCCGGCTCCGCCTCCCGTCCAACTCCGGCGACGCGTCATCCCAACTCAGCGAGGCTCGGCGCCGCCTCAATCCAGCCGAGCGGATCCAGATCTGAGACTAGGGTTGACTTCTTTCTCCCCGAAATACACGTCATTTTTTACATCGATATTTTGTTGCATGTTCATCGTGTTATAGCTTTGCACCCGTGGCTCTGTTTTGGGCGTGTAGCATATCAAATTGTTCGCCTCGACGAGTACATCATTTCTTCTCATTTCATCATTTTCATTTGAGATCATCTTGATGCCCTAAATGCTGTTTGAATAGGGCTATGTGATGTTAGTTTCAGATTCTTATCAGAACTTGCACTTTTTTCATTTTTGCCATGATTGATGTGTGCACCCTATGAACTTGAGTCCTACATGTGTTTTGTAATATGCCATGCCATTTTTACAGGTGTGTATGCCATGTATTTTGTTGATCTCTGTGGTGACTAGCACAAGCATGCAAACTAGGCTTCGTGATGTTGCTGATTTCAGTCCCTCTTCTGCTGTTATTTTTATGCCATGTAAACTTGATGCTACAGAGAGATCCATGTTTATTTTGAGATACTTCAGTAAGGATTTTTTGAGCATATGGTTATGCTCTATCCATCCATGCCCCTGTTTGCAATTATGGAGTAGTCTAGCTTGAGTCAATCAAGCTCTACTTTTGCTATAAAATGTTTCCTGGCAGATTGTTTACATGTTATTTAATTTTGCCAAGGTTGTTGTAGTTGATCCGTGTAAGCTATGATGTTGTCCTTGCCATGTATAGCTTCTGTGCCATGTCTTCTTGATGTATGTATGCTTAGTTTATTATGAAATGCTCTGTAGTGAGTGCATCGAGCTCGCAAAGATGCCTTCATGATGTTGTTAATGCCATGCTCTGTTTCCTGAATCTGTTAACGGAACTTGCTATGTTTACATGGGTGTAATCCTATCTTCTGATCCTTTTTGGCTCATGGTCACTAAAGGACTTTTGTTCTATTCATTTAGTAGTATCATGCCATGCCTTAAGTTTCTACGATATGTTCTTCTAGCATGATGTTTCTTCCATGTTCAGTTTCTCACTAAGTCAGTGAAGCTGATATATTTTGTACTTTTGCCATGCTTGTTTGAACCTGTTATGATGTGATTTAACCGTAGCTCAGTGTTCATCTTTTGTCAAGAATCTGGAGTAGATCACTGTCATGTGCTTTGTTGATATGTTTGGGTGCAGTAGCTTAATTTCTTGTTGCTTGCTATGTGGCATCATGCTGTTAATGGCAGAATTGTGTCATTCTTGTTTTGCTTGCCATTTGCAAACCGTGCATCCGATTCCGGTGATCTTTATTTCGATTTCAACCGAAATCATCTCACCTTTCCAGCGGCATACTTGGTTTGCCAAGTTGATGCATTTTTCTTCATTTTCCTTCCGGAGCACGCATACGCATTGCATATCACATCTCGCATATCATGCCATGTATTGCATCATGTTACTTGTGCATTGCACCGTGATTTATTGTGGTTCCATTGTTTGTGTTCTTGCTTTGGGTAGAGCCGGGAGACGAGTATGTGAACGAGGAACCTGTTAATAATGCTTACGAGGATCAAGCTTTCGACAACTCTGAGAACCTTGAAGGCAAGATGACCATACCCTCGAAATCACTTCTATCTTTGCTTGCTAGATGCTCGCTCTTTTGCTATGCCTATGCTACGTTACCTACCACTTGCTATATCATGCCACCCATATTGCCATGTCAAACCTCTAACCATCCTTTCCTAGCAAACCGTTGACTGGCTATGTTACCGCTTTGCTCAGCCCCTCTTATAGCGTTGCTAGTTGCAGGTGAAGATGAAGTTGGTTCCATGTTGGAACATGGATATTTTGGGATATCACAATATCTCTTATTTAATTAATGCATCTATATACTTGGTAAAGGGTGGAAGGGTCGGCCTTATGCCTGGTGTTTTGTTCCACTCTTGCCACCCTAGTTTCCTTCATACCGGTGTTTTGTTCCACTCTTGCCGCCCTAGTTTCCGTCATACCGGTGTTATGTTCCTTGATTTCGCGTTCCTTACATGGTTGGGTGATTTATGGGACCCCCTTGACAGTTCGCTTTGAATAAAACTCCTCCAGCAAGGCCCAACCTTGGTTTTACCATTTGACTACCTACCACCTATTACTTTTCCCTTGTGTTTTCGCGAGCCCGAGGGTCATTTTATTTAGCGCCCCGGGCGGTGCTCCTTCGAGTGTTGGTCTGAACCGGGCAGGCTGCGGGGCCTGCAGGGCAACTCAAGGGCTGGTTTTACTCGTAGGCTGACCTATCCGGTGTGCCACGAGAGCGAGATATGTGCAGCTCCTATCGGGATTTGTCGGCACATTCGGCGGCTTTGCTGGTCTTGTTTTACCATTGTTGAAATGTCTTGTAGTCCGGGATTCGAGACTGGTCGGGCCTTCGGTAGAAGGTATATCCTTCGTTGACCGTGAGAGCTTATATGGGCTAAGTTGGGACACCCTGCGCAGGTATTATCTTTGAAAGCCGTGCCGCGGTTATGAGGCAGATGGGAATTTGTTAATGTCGGTTGTAGAAAACCGAAGTTGACCTTAATTAAAATACATCAACGCGTGTGTAACCGTGGCGGTTTCTTCTCGGTAGTCCGGAAGTGAACACGGTGTTGGAGTTATGTTTGGCGTAAGTAGTTTCAGGATCACTTCTTGATCGCTACTAGCTTCACGACCGTGCCTTGCTTCTCTTCTCGCTCTCTTTTGCGAATGTAGCCACCATATATGCTAGTCGCTTGCTGCAGCTCCACCTCACAACTCTGTCCTTCCTATAAGCTTAAATAGTCTTGATCTCGCATGGTGTGAGATTGCTGAGTCCCCGTGACTCACAGATTCTACCAAAACAATTGCAGGTGTCAACGATCCCAATGCAGATGGCATAACCGAGCTCAAGTGGGAGTTCGGCGTGGAGCGTGCTCGTTACTATGTGTCTTTCCCGATGATCGATAGTGGAGCCCAGTTGGGACGATCGGGGATCTCTGTAGCTTTTGGGGTAGTCTTCTTTTATTTTGGTTCCGTAGTCAGACCTTGAGTGTAATCTGGACGATGGATGTTTATTTATGTAATGTGTGAAGTGGCGACTGTAAGCCAACTATGTATCTCTTTCCCATATGTATTACATGGGTTGTGTGAAGATTACCTCACTTGCGACATTGCTTTCAATGCGGTTATGCCTCTAAGTCGTGCTTCGACACGTGGGAGATATAGCCGCATCGAGGGCGTTACAGCTTTTCGGGCAAATTTTCAACGGACCTATGTCAAATCTAAACAAAATCTTGGACAAGATATGTCAAATCCACAGTACTCCCGGGAAGCCTGCAAACCATACCCACAGAGATTGTTGGGTCTTCAAGCAATCCGGCAAACTCAAGACCGAACACAAGGGGCTCGACACACCAAGCGAGGACGATGACGAACCCCACAAGCAAAGCACCGAAAAACAAAAGAATTTCCCACAAGAAGTCAAAACAGTAAATTCACTTCAAGTGACAAAAGGGAAGAATAGAGTGGCGCCCATAGAGATACGCGCCATACGGCCTATCCCAGAGGAGTCCCGCCACTGGTTGTTAAAACCAATCACCTTCGACCATTAGGATTACTCTAGAAGTATCTGGAATGCAGGCCGAACTGCCTTGGTATTAGATCCGATAATTACGGACTCCACTTTACACAAGTCCTAATGGACGGCGGTAGTGATTTGAACCTGCTATATCAGGACACAATCCGCAAAATGGGGATAGACGCAACAACAATTCGCCATAGCAACACTTCCTTTCAAGGGTAACGCATGAGCCCAGATGCCCATTATGCGGGCTCTCTCCTCCTAGAAGTTATGTTGGCTCACACGACAACTTCCGCCTGAAAAGCTAACCTTCCACATCGCCCCATTTACAAGTAGCTATCAAGCACTCTTTGGGGCGCCAAGCTTCGCCGCTTTAACGCAATACCGCATTATGCATCTCTTATACTTAAAATGCCCGGTCCGCGAGGCATCATCTCATTAAAGGGAAATATCGAGTGTTCCTCGAGCGTGGAAGATTGTGCGACTTCCTTGACAGCCACACACTAAGCCGGCTTCACTAATCAAAGCACCTAAACAGGTCGTTCAGACCCCGGACATGGCTAGACGAGTCCGGCATAAACATACAAGGGCTTACTAGCCGCATACCCCCGTACAAGGGGCTCCGCGCATATACAACAAGAGACAATAAAGCTCAATCTTATTCATTTTTTGAATTGTACTTTGTTTATTTAATATAACGTACATTTTCGCACGATCTTTTTCAACTAAGTTCCTCTCTTTTACAGATGAACAACATGCTACACCCGTCGAGGATCGGCACAACGGAGACACATCTTGTGAGCGTGCGGTAGGGACCCATTTCAAGGATTCTTTTGATTAAGACCTGCGTAAACCTTTTTTCTGTCTCTTGTTGATACATCCCTGGTTTCTTGCTATAACCGAGGTGGAGGCTGGCGTTTTGGCATGTGGCCATGTCGAGATTTTTGCGCGTGCACGGACACGGGGCTTATTACTAAGGCGTTGTTCAGCCCGTTTTCATAAAGACCGAATACCGTAGGGAGTGTTCGCCGTCATGAGTTTGGCCTTATATGCATCAGCTCAAATTCGTCTTTGGTCAAATGTTGGGTTTGCGGCTCCTTTGTTTTGCTGCCTTCGTTCCGCTCTATCGGCTAAGGCGGCACCGGGAGAACTACCGCGATTGTGCCCGGTTCGCCGGCGAGCACCTCGATGAAAGCGGCTGGTGTCATTATATAGCGTGAGACTGGTCAACCACTCGATGACCCGCGGAATCTTTAGGATTCCTCTGCATTAACTAAGGGTCGTTTCCCGGTCAGGCACACACGCGCCCCGAATTCGGGCGAGCGCGGTGCCCCTAGGGGCTATATAGTAACCCCATTGTCAAACTCCTATGGCTAAGTGAAAGTGATAAAGCATTATAGTCCGGTTGCCTAGTTCGCTGCGCTATCACCTCCTTTATAGGACCAAGACATTGGATCAAGTGTGAAAATGCGCCTTCTGCGAACACCCCCGCATTATATGCGTGGGGGCTGAAGCCGAAGACTGCCATCTTTCAGGTTATATACACATATACATTAATGGCCGCACATGAGGTATTTTAATTCTTGCAGGCACAAGTATAAAAAGCTTTTATATTCCATCAAAAAATTGTTTTACAATAATACATGTTATTCGAACATGATACCCTTGAACCTTTGCGTCTCTATTAAAGCGCCTGCAGAACTTCACGAAAATAGTGCTCGGCAGGTACTCGGCTCCCGTCCGAATCTTGGGATGCAACGTCGGTGGCCTTCATCTCCACCCAGTATGTCTTGACATGGGCAAGAGCCATCCGCGCACCCTCTATGCATGCTGACCTATTCATTGCATTGATATGCGGCACCGCACCAAGGAACTGCTGCACCAAACTAAAATAACTCTTCGGCTCGGGCCTTTCCGGCCAGAGATGACTCACGACATCCTTCATGGCGAGTCCGAATAACCTATTCAGCTCCCCCATTCGGCCAAACGCTCTGTTAATGGAAGTGGGCGCTCTGGATTGTGGAACTGCAACCAAAAAAGCTTTTCCACTTCGTGATCCTAGTGATCTCGGAAGTGTTCGGCCGCGTCCGCGGCACTTGCCGCCAAGTCGAGATAAGTATCCGTGGCACTCCACAGCCGGTCCAAGCGAGCATATTCGGGATCCCGAACTTCATCCGCAGCATAAAGGGCTTTCCGGCGCGATATCTCGGCTGGCGTAGCTCACCTTCATGGCTCTCATTGCAGAGGGAGCATCCTTGGCCTCGGTAGTGGCCTTCTCCAGGTCCTTCTGTTCCGCCCGATCTCCTTTTTCAAGAAGCTTGCAGCGGTCGGCAACATCCTTCAACTTCACAACCATCTCGGCCATTTCCTTCCTGCTTCAGCGGTGAGCAGCCTGTTCGGCTTTCAGCTCTTGGGCCGCCTTTAAGGCAGTCGCATCACTTTTTCTGGCCTGCTCCTTGGCTCGGGCGAGTTCCGCCCGAAGGTTCTCCATGGCAGCGGCACCATCTGCATCAAGCATACATGTTGTAAGGCACGGGCATCAAGCCCCCTTACCAGGTGTCCGCGGAGAAATTGCATACCTTGTGACTCGTCAAGCCGCTTGTTGACAAGCGCGATGTCGGCATCCGCCACATCAAGTTGCCGCTTTAGCTCGGCAAATTCATCAGTCCGGCTAGCCACCGGACACTGCGCCACCTACATAGGAAGAGCGACATATTATACCTGGGATTATGATCCTCGGCGCGCTGTCATTTTTGACAACGCACCGAGTCTCAGGGGCTACTATCTACACAGGGCGCATCTTATATATGCGGAACCGTCAAAAAGGTACATCATTTCGCGTACCTCAAAACCTGTCAGTAAACTCCTGATGTCCTCGTGCAACCCGCTCTCCATGGATGAAATCCTTTCAATAACCGTGCCCATCAATGCACGGTGTTCTTCTGAGATAGATGCTCGCCCGAGCAGATCCTTCAGCTCCTCCGACCATGCACCGGACGGTGCCGGACTCGTCCGATGGCCTTTTCGAAGGCGGACACAGAGGACTTTGGGGAGCCATACGGCTGCTTTCCGGCCCTGCCGGATTCGGAGAAACCCTCCGTGACGACACCTCAGGGTCGCCCGCCTCGCAAGGCGGTACGGAAGGGGGAGGCGTTCCGCTCTCCATCATCTCCGAACGAAGATCCCCTGAAGATGAGCTCTGCTGAGAAGGGCTGAGATCCGAACTACAAGGTAAAAATTCAGTTATCTTTCTCAGGAATAGAATAGGGATGTCTCTTATTTTAAAACTCCCCTCTCTACTTACGACTTGCTGGAGGGCTGATCCCCTTGAGGGCACAGTACGGCCAAGGCACCTCCCTGCGCAGGACCCTCTGACAAAGATTTCTTGCCCTGCTTTGAGACCATGGTCTCCGGGTCTTCAGAGGCGGTCCTCTTCTTCCCCTGGATGGAGGGAGATTCTCGATTCCTCCTTTCCTTACAGCCTCCTTCGGGGAGGCGGCAGCTTCCTTGTTCCCCCCTTCGCCTTCTTCCAAAGGCGCAACCTCCAGCATCCTGGTTAACACGGGATCCGGCGTGGTCTCAGGGAGGGGGGCTGGACACCTGATTAGCTTTGCTTTTGCTATCCAATCCTGTTTAAGGGACATCTCTTTTAAGTGCAATTTTATGATAAATATAAGGATAGCATGTCCGGGTACTGGGCTACTTACTTGAGTATTCGGGCGATTGCAGCTCAGACCTGCGTCCTCGGTCGAGTCCGGACACATTGCTTGTGATCCGAAGAACAATTTGTACATCTCCATGGGCGTCGTGCCCGTAAAGTGTTGGAGAGCTCGTGGTCCCTCCGGATTAAACTCCCATAGGCGGAGGGGGCGGCGTTTGCAAGGAAAAGTGCGGCGAATCAACATGACTTGCGTCACTACGGCCTGGTTGATGTCTCTTTCCAGGAGATCTTGAATGCAGCCCTGCAACAAGGGCACATCCTTGGACGACCCCCAGCCGAGCCCTTTATTGACCCATGATGCCAGCTGCGGGGGAGGACCCGAGCGAAAGGCAGGTGGCTCCACCCACTTGGTGCCCCTGGGAGCTGTGATATAAAACCACTCTCGTTGCCATAAGCTGAACTCCTCTTGAAAAGAGCCCTCGGGCCATGGAGCGTCGGCATTCTTGCTTATAACAGCCCCTCCACACGTCGCTTGCTGCCCCTTGATCATCTTCGGCTCCACTTTGAAGGTCTTAAGCCACAATCCGAAGTGAGGGGTAATGTGGAGGAAGGCTTCGCACACGACAATGAACGATGAGATGTGGAGGATGGACTCCGGATCCAAGTCATGAAATTCCAACCCATAATAAAACATGAGCCCCCTCACGAAGGGGTCCGTCGGAAGCCCAGCCCCGAAGGAAGTGATCTACGAACACCACACTCTCACCGGGATAGGGAGTGGGAATAACCTGCCCTTGAGCGGGCAGCCTATCTGAGATTTCGCGGTTAGATACCGGCATCTCTCAGCTTTAGCACGTCTTCTTCCGTAGCGGAGGAAGGCATCCACCGACCTTGAAGGCGGAGCGGACATCATCGAAGGTCCAAAGCGCTGAATCTGGAGCTTTGGGTGTTGGAACTTCGAGGCGAGAGGCGGATTCGATTGAGATTGAAAGAAAGGAGTAGAGCCTTGGTCTCTTTATAAAGAGGTTGAATACCAAGAGCCCTCCCCGTGACCGTTTGGGACTCGCCTTCAATTGAGGAAATATACCAACGGACACGATTGGGTTACCCACACCCGCATTGATGAGAATCCCGGAATAAGGGTACATGATCTCTGCTTCGACAAGACGTGCCAAGGAAACCGCCTCGCTGAACGCGCTGAGGTGGGACAATAAAAACGATTCGAATAAAGGCCGTGGTGTGATGTCACGCTGCAGAATACGTCAGCAGATTGGATTTGTGCAAATATTATTCTCTCTACGGTGGTATGCGGAACTTATTTTGCAGAGCCGGACACTATCCTTGTGTTCTAAATCTTCTATGAAGCATTCGGAGGAGGAACCCGCCTTGCAATGCCGAAGACAATCTGCGCGCCGGACTCATCGTCACTGAAGCCTGGTTCGAGAGACTCTTGAGGAGTCTGGATTAGGGGTGTCCGGATAACGGACTATAACCTTTGGCCGGACTCCTGGACTATGAAGATACAAGATTGAAGACTTTGTCCTGTGTCCGGATGGGACTTTCCTTGGTGTGGAAGGCAAGCTTGGCGATACGGATATGTAGATCTCCTCCCATTGTAACTTACTCTATGTAACCCTAACCCTCTCCGGTGTCTATATAAACCGGAGGGTTTTAGTCTGTAGGACGAACAACAATCATACCATAGGCTAGCTTCTAGGGTTTAGCCTCTCTGATCTCATGGTAGATCTACTCTTGTACTACCCATATCATCAATATCAATCAAGCAGGAGTAGGGTTTTACCTCCATCGAGAGGGCCCGAACCTGGGTAAAAACATCGTGTCCCTTGTCTCCTGTTACCATCCGCCTAGACGCACAGTTCGGGACCCCCTACCCGAGATCCGCCGGTTTTGACACCAACAGTGATCTACATAACAATCTTGCTACCGTCAACACCAACTCTCTCCCTCTCTACGCAGAGGTGCAACCTCCCTTCTCCCCGATGTAATCTCTACTTAAACATGGTGCTCAACTCCATATATTATTTCCCAATGATATTTGGCTATCCTATGATGTTTGAGTAGATCCATTTTGTCTTATGGGTTGATAGATGATCATGATTGGTTTGAGTTGTATATTTTATTTTGTTTTTGTCTTACGGTGCCCTCCGTGTCGCGCAAACGGAGGGATCCCCGTTGTAGGGTGTTTCAATATGTTCATGGTTCACTTATGGTGGGTGGCGTGAGTGACGAAATCACATACCCGAGTTTGGGGGTCATTGCGTATGGGATAAAGAGGACTCGACACTTAATGCTATGGTTGGGTTTCACGACCTTAATGATCTTTAGTAGTTGCGGATGCTTGCTAGAGTTCCAATCATAAGTGCATATGATCCAAGTAGAGAAAGTATGTTAGCTCATGCCTCTCCCTCAAATAAAATTGCAATAATGATCGTCGGTTTAGTTATCGATCACCTAGGGACAAATGACTTTCTTGTTGACAAAATCTATCTACTTTTATTTTCTTGCGTTTTATTCGTAGTTTTATTCTCGCAAAGTACTCGTAGTTTTATTCTTGCAAAATATTTACATACTTGTTTTAGGTAAAGCAGACGTCAAATGTGCGTAGAGTTGTATCGGTGGTCGATAGAAGTTGAGGTTGTATTTGTTCTACCTTTAGCTCCTCATTGGTTCCGACACTCTTATTTATCGAAAAATCCTACAAACGATCCCCTATACTTGTGGGTTATCGCTAATCTTTCACGGATTGCTTGTATGACCAATATTGTGATTGTCAAGCTTCAGAAGATTTCACTTTCTAAACCCAATGTGAAGCTACCACTAGGCATGATATGAACATATAATTTCAACTTCATGATATTCAATTTATTCAACAATTTACCCATAGGATATAAGTGAAGCACAAGAGTAAGTGACAAACTACTCCAAAAAGATATAAGTGAAGATCAAGCGAGCAGTTAAGTAAAAGGCTAGCTAATTGAGGACTCTCTCTTATTTAAAAACTTTCAGATCTAAGTATTTTATTAAAATAGAAAGCAAAAAAATAACATGATATTCCAGGAATAGCACACATCATGTGAAGAAGCCAAAAACTTAGGCTCAATCGAGGCTAACCGATAATTGTTGATGCAGAAAGGTGGGATGCCTACCAAGGCATCCCCAAGCTTAGATGCTTGAGACTTATTGAAATATTAATTCAGTATGCCTTGGGCATCCCCAAGCTTGATCTCTTGTGTCTTCTTCATTCCTCTCATATCATGGTTTTCCTAAATCACAAAAACTTTAGCCACACAAAACTCATCAAGAACTCGTGAGATGAGTTAGTATAAATCAATGCAAAAACCTTATCAGTCTCTACTGTAGCAAATCACTAAAATTACTATTTAATATTGCATACTAAATTCCTCTGCATATTGAATACTCCTATCCTCAAATAGAATCATCAAACAGGCAAACATATCCAAGCAATGCAAACATAACAGCAATCTGCCAAAACAGGACAGTCTGTAAAGATGCAAGAGTATTCATACTTATCAAAATCCAAACATTTTAAAAATTTAGCAAACTGTAGAAAATTTATCAGAGCTTTTTTTGCAAAAAAATTCAAAATTTTATCACATTCCGACATTTTTTTAACAATTCACGCACCAGCGTGCAACCTTCTGTTTTCAAACAGCCACAGATAGACTTGCAAAATAAGCATGGCAAAGCTATACTTGACATTTTTTGAAGTAAAAGATACATAACATTATTCTAAATATCAGCAAGAAAATATAAAATAAAATGATGCTCCAAGAAAAACTGATAGCATGTGACGAATGAAAATATAGCTCCAAGTGAGGTTACCGATGAGGTTGGAGACGAAAGAGGGGAAGCCTTCTAGGGCATCCCCAAGATTAATTGCTTGGATCTTCCTTGAATATTACATTGGGGATGCCCTGGGCAGCCCCAAGCTTAGGTTCTTGTCACTCCTTATTCTCCTCATATCGATATCTCACCCAAAACTTGAAAACTTTAATCACACAAAACTTAACGGAACTTCGTGAGATAGGTTAGTATGATACAACAAATCATTCACTTTGGTACTGTCAAAGACAAGATTGATAATTTTTATCACACAATGCCTAATGTATCTTATCATCTCCATAATTTATATTGGTCAATATAAGCCATAGAAACTAGAAAACAAGCAAACTATGCATTGAAAAACAGAATCTGTCAAAAACAGAACAATTTGTAGTAATGTGAACTTTGGCATACTTCTGTAACTCCAAAAATTCTGAAAAATAAGGACAACACTGATAATTTGTATTCCCATTAACAGTAAAAAATTCGGAATCTTTCGACGCTCCAGTAAGTTTTAACAATTCTGTTACTTGAAGCAAAAGTTTCTGTTTTTGCACAGAATCAAGTCAACTATCATCCACACTATCCCAAAAGGCTTTACTTGGAACTTTATTGAAACAAAAGCTATAAAACATGATTACTATAGTAGCCTAATCATGTGAACACACAAAAACAGTTGGGGTAAATGTTGGGTTGTCTCCCAACAAGCGCTTTTCTTTAATGCCTTTTTAGCTAGGCATGATGATTTCAATGATGCCCACAAAAAAGGTACGAATTGAAGCATAAAGAAAGCATCATAAATCACAAGTTCCTCTGTCTTAATAATTTTCAGTAGCATCATGAATAGATTCATCAATATAACTATCACACGAAGCATTCCTTTCATGATCCACAAGCATGGTATTTTTATTACTCTCCACATAAGCAATTTTATTCTCATTCATAATAGTGGGAGTATCATATGAAACTCGAATACTATAATTTTTTCCACATTAAAAGAGTAATGTTCAGTAAAAAGGATATCCAAAATTATGACAATAGTTAACATTACTTTTTGTAACATAAGTATCATCACAATAATCATCATAAGTAGCAACTTTGTTCTTGTCATAGTCAATTGAGACCTCTTCTGGAATAGTGGAATCATTACTAAATAAAGTCATGACCTCTCCAACTCCACTTTTGCCATTATAATAAGATGCAACACCCTCCAAAATAGTGGGATAAGTATTATCTAAAGTTGACACTCTTCTAAACCCACTCTAATAAATATTGCAATCATCATAAATAGGAGGCATGCAATCATCATAATAAATTTGCTCATAAAAACTTTGGGGACTAAAAATATCATCTTCATCAAATATAGCATCCCCAGGCTTATGGCTTTGCCAATCGTTAGCATCATGGATATTCAAAGAGTTCATACAAACAACATTGCAATCATGCTCATCATTCAAAGATTTTTCATCAAACATTTTATAGGATTCTTCTTATATCAATTGAGCATTATTTTCCTTTCCATCATTTTCACGAAAGATATTATAATGATGAATAATATGATGCAACCTCAATTCCATTTTTGCTTTTTTCTTTTTATAAACCAAACTAGTGATAAAACAACAAACTAAAAGATTTAATTGCAAGATCTAAAGATATCCTTAAAGCGATCACCTCCCCGGCAACGATGCCAGAAAAGAGCTTGATGTCTACTACACAACTTGTTCACGTAGACTCGTGTTGGGCCTCCAAGCGCAGAGTTTTGTAGGACAGTAGCAATTTTCCCTCAAGTGGTTGACCTAAGGTTTATCAATCCATGTTTGGCGTTGGATGAAGATGGTCTCTCTCAAACAACCCAGCAACCAAATAACAAGAAGTCTCTTGTGTCTCCAACACTCTAAATACAATGGTAAATTGTATAGGTGCACTAGTGCGGTGACAAGATAGTGATACACGTGTAGTAATGATATTAGATATTGATTTTTCTAATAGTAACAATAAAAAACAGCAAGGTAGAAAGTAACAAAGGTGGGCACAAACAGTATTGCAATGCTCGAAAACAAGGCCTAGGGTCCGTACTTTTGCTAGTGTAATCTCTCAACAATGCTAATATAATTGGCTCATATAACCATCCCTCAAAGTGCAATGAAACACTACTGCAGGATGGTCCAAACGCGACAATCGAATAAGAGACCCTTCGACAAAACTGTGTGCGATGCATCAATCACAAACTGTGATGTAATAAAATCGTCAAAAAAGATGCAAAACGTTTGCGATGGCAGTGACATCAAACACGGTTCATATTGGAGTCACGTGTGCGATGAGTGGCAAACGGTTAATTGAGAAGAACTGTTTGCAATGATGGAGAACAACAGAACGGGCAGCCAGATGAGGGCGTGTGTGATATACGGCATACAGTTCACTAGGATGAACTGTGTGTTATTTGGCAACACAATAGAAACGGTTCAACTGAACAAGATGTGTGTGCTACGTGGCAGACACGTCCGTAATAAGAAATGTGTGCAAAGACAAATAATAACACATACGATTGCTGCTAATAAGACGTGTGATTTGCTCTATCTACAGAAGAATTACATAAGTGACTATACAGATAATTCACACACACATCAATAAACAATTGTATGCATTCTAAACTAGGAGAAATGATCGTCTAGTCATCTACTTCTTGTGATGTTCCCGCCACTGCTCTGTTGCTCGATCCCTCGTCTGGGGCAGGAAGAAGACACTCCCTAATGTCAACTATCCGCTTGTACATCTCGTAGCTTGTGTACGCGTCCTTGGCCGCGTACGTGACGTGTTGCTCATCCAGTCTCTCATGCCAGACACTGTGCCAGGCGTTCTTGTCCTTGTTGCTCTCAACCTTCATCTTCATGTAGTAGGGCTCGATGATGGCCAAGGTGATGTCAACCAGGGAGTTCTTTTTGTTGTTGTCACTGCCCCAGACTATATAGTGGTCCTGGATGTTGACAAGATTCTGGCATTTCAAGCCCAAAACATTGAGCGCTTTTAGATCGTTGGTGGTGTCCACCGTAGCGAAATTGTAGTCAGAGCTGTTGATAAACCTGGAGAAACACTCGCAAGTCCTTATGGCCAGGTGGTAGTAGTAGACGAGGATGTCATGTCGCACACACAACTGGGTGATGGCAACCTTCTGATCGTGCCTGGCACGACCGATGGTGTACTCGAGGTCGAAGCAGACCACTTGGTACTTGTCCTTGGCAAGGAACTGCTCCATAGTTTGGATGGAGCTCTCCACCGAGACCGGATTTTTCGTGTACACCACCGAGAGGGCCTTCCCCCTCACGTGGGTGTCCACTACGTGATGCATTGTGAACTGGTCGCCGTTGTCGTCGTCGGCCGCTGGGAGCGCCATTTGAGCCACGGGGATCGCCATTGGAACCGCTGGATGTCCTCTCTGTATGTGTCGTCGTGGGTGTGCTTATTGTGTCGTGTGACGCGGGAGATGAAGGTAAAAGGCCACATGAATAAATGGGGGCCGGGCGGCCTGGATTCTCAGCGCGTCCGCATGGTAGTTTTTGCAGCGGGTAACTGCACTATTGCGCCGTGCCCGACGCAACCGCATGCACACGAACGTGCGTGATCGTGTGTCGGCCCCAAACACTGGCAACACGCATGGAGGGACAAGAGCAGAGAGTGTGTGGCGGGACGCGACCAGAGCGTGCCACGGCCGCCTCAACCGCAAGAAACCACACGCATAGAGTAGTTGAACAAGCAGGAAATGGTCGCCTACGAGCCGGTTGACAGTTGTATCGCTGCGTAGAGAGCGGCTGTGTGCTACTACTTCCGTCTTGGTCTATAGTCCCCTTTATATTATGTGCCATACTTTGCCCTCAAATTTAACCAACAAAATGTTAATGCAAGTTATAAAAATTATATAATTGGAAACTATGTTCAAATACGAATCCAACTATATAATCTTTGGCGACATGCATTTGTATATTATTAGTTAAATCCTACTTATAAACCAGGATGGGGGTATAGTAGGTGATTAAATCGCAAACTTTTTTTATTAACCGTATGTGTACGTGGCCTTTCGTCCTCCTCTCGCACATCTTGTCACCCCGCTGCCACAGATGGCTTACCGCGCAAGCTTGCGCAGCGCGCGGGGGCGTTCTATTGGCCAAACGGTGGCGCCAATGAATCGTCGGTGAGCCTGTTCCTGTGCAAACTCGCAGGTTCCTGTGCAAACTTGCCGCCCGACTCAGTGAAATCCCCCAAAATCCCAATGCTTACCAGCCTGCTATATAAACCCTCATGGCCGGCGAGTCATGCGTCGCATTTTCCCCTCTATCCCTGTAGCTTATCTCCTACTTCTCCCACAATCGCCAATGGCACAGGTCCGTCATCGTCGCTCAGCCACTCAGCTATCATCAGAGGACAGCTCCAGCTAGGAGGCTACACCGCGGCGGCGGCGCAGTCCCCGGCATAGTGTAGTGCGCGTGGCGTCCCTATTGGGTGTGCGCGGAACACCCACCACACGCTCCGCCGTCGCTGCCCGTCGGCAGCTGTTGCCGGCCATCATTGCCACCACACCACCGTCGAAAGCCAAAGCCATCGCCCGCTCCACCACCGTGGCCTAAAGGCGGGAGGTGGCCGTCGTGGCCGCCACCCCACTATCGGCCACCGTGGCCATCACCCGCTCCGCCACCGCAGCCCAAAGGCGGAAGGTGGTGGTCGTGTCCGCCACCCTATCGTCGGACGCCGGGGTCATCACCTTGCGCGCTACACCGAGTTCCTGCGGGAGGAGGAGGAGCGCGTCGTCGAGCATGCAAAGGGCTTTACCGCCGCCATGGCCGCGGCACACGCTGCCTCAGAGGCGAGGAATCGGGAGATCTACGAGGAGAACAACTGCTTCAAGAGGGGTCGTATGGAGCAGCATTGGGCGTTCGAGGTGAGCGTCGCAGAAGGTGCAGCAGCGGCAGGCACCGTATTGCAGTTGTACAGCTCGTCGGTAGGCTCGTCCTCCTCTGCCTCTTACTGAGCGTGCTCGGCAGAGGAAAGGCTGCCGGAAGTAGTACAAAGCCCCTCCATAATAGTAGTAGTATTTAGGGGCTATTTTGTTCAGTTCATCTGACTATAGATGTGGTGGAACTGTACAACGTACTTAAAATTAGCTTGTATATAATGTAGAACTAGCTATTTCAGTATGTGGTTGGCAACAATTGGTGAAAAGTTTGGTCGGCTCAGCTGTCGAGTTGAACTGTTTGTATAAAGAACGACTGCTTAATCTATGAATGAAAACTATGCTTAATTACTGAATTTTAGTTGCAAAAATTAGATACTGCTAGAGATTTTTAGCTTCATATTTTGACAAATCGCAGTGTTACAAGGTTGACAAATGGCAATATTACAAGATCAACAAATGTCAATCTTTCCAGTTTGACAAATGGCAACATACCCAATATGATAGATTGAAATCTTACCAAATTGTTTGTAAGTGGTTGCACACGGTCATTCCAAAAGAACCGTTTGCGTTGGAGAGATGCACAAATCCTACTCTCACTTTGCATAGGGTGTTCTATCTAAAACGTTTGCGATCAAGAACTGCACAAATCCCGCTCGGCACATTTTCCCTTGGCTTCCTGGGGAAGCTGTCGGTTTGCATACGGGTGTTCTAACTAAAATATTTGCGATGAGTGTTTAATATTTAAAAACTATTGATGTTTTTTTAAAAAGAAAATCGTTTGATAAGTTTGTACCTTAAGAGAGAAAAACGCAAGTTCGCTCAAACCATATCTTTCATTCAGTCATATTGTGGATTTATATTCATATGATCTAGATACAATATTAAACCCAAGAAAAAAAGACTATTTCCGGCGGCGGCGGCGTGCCGCACCGTCATTGTCGTTTTCGTCCTCCGGGACGCCGTTGTTGAAGTCTTCAATGCAGCACATAATGTTCTTCACTTGTAAATCAAACATCATGTCGCCTGTGATCGACGTCTGGGCGCTGGAGGACGGCAGTTGGCGTCTTGAGAGGTAGCGATCGGCGGCGTCCCATGCCCCTGCTGAAGGGCGCTTCGCGACGGCGCAGGCGCAGTGGTGCAGCCAAACGCACGGGGACCGGCGCCACAGTGGGTGGAGGGGCGCGCACGGGCACGGGCGCTGGCATGTACACGAGCTTGCACGGGTCCGCGGAGACCTTGCTGACGCCTGCGGCTTTCCAGCTCTGCGGTAGTGCTCAGCGTCCAACCCATCAATGCTACGGTAATGGTGGATGGCGCGGGCCCAGGGATGGGTGACGGTGTCCTAGACTAGGACCCCCATGGCGGTTCACTCATGGGTCACTTCTTGCAGCCCATGCCGCATACAAGGAGTATTCCACAAGACTTGGTGATCAAGACAAGGACTCCTCTCCACCAACGTATTCGGCTAGGACTCTTGTTATCATAGGCCTCTGGTGCATTATATAAGCCAAGGTCGGGCTAGTCGATAGATTATGACATTATTCATCATACCCTTAGGTTTTAGACCACAACATATGATCTCGTGGTAGATCAACTCTTGTAATACTCATATTAATCAAGATCAATCAAGCAGGAAGTAGGGTATTACCTCCATAGAGAGGGCCCGAACCTGGGTAAAAATCGTGTCCCTTGTCTCCTGTTACCATCGAACTTAGACGCACAGTTCGGGACCCCCTATCCGAGATTTGCCGGTTCTGACACCGACAATGGTGCTTTCATTAAGAGTTCTGCTGTGTGATTGGCAAAAGGATCAATGACTCGCCTGCAGATCAACTACGACATCGGCGTCTTCGTCGCCGGCTCGACTGGCCACCTTGGCTCGACCAAGGATAGCACTCCATGTAGGATCATCATGATCAGACAATGACCTTCATTAACATCAACTCCGATCTCTCTCAAGATCATGGAGGAATCATCCATGGAGCCCGGGGGCTCAACGTCAACATTGCCCCCGTGTGACCGTACTGTTTTTTGGACAGCAAACTTGTATCCGCTGCCACCACCTCCCCGAGCATCGCTTTGACGATTCCTTCAGTGGAATTGTGAGGAATTAAGTCTACAACAATCATGCAAAATTTCGTCGAGTTCCGATGGAGGAATCTCCGGCAATCTACGATATACCGGAGCCCTGTCAAATCTGGACGGGAATCTGGACGAGTTTAGGGCGTGGTATGCAGAGCCCGGCTCGGAGGTCCTTTGGAAGATCCAACCGTTCATCTATTGCGGAATTCCCATATCTACCACCCTCCAAATTTCATCTCGATCCGACGGTTCAAACTTCGGGAACCTTCCGATGAGTGGACCAATTTTCGGATCTGTTTCCTGCGCGAATACGAATCCGACCCGAGTTCATGTTTCTTCATGAATGGGATATTGAACAACCTTTTTGGAAGAATCTATTTTTAGGGTATTGTGTTTGGTTTCCGAACACATGGTCATAAATTTCGCTCCTTTTCGGGGGTAATCTTCACTGTCACGCCGGTGTCAAACCAGCCCTTACTCCACGTCTGCTGACCTGCACTAGACAGATCATCGCTTCATCGAGTCAAGCCCAACCTTATCGGATCATCAGCTCGGCAAGCCAAACATGAGTTCGGCATTGCGAAGACTAAATCATCACCAACACCATCGCCCCATGGATTGCACGGGTCAGGCGCGCCGACATCGCCGCTCGGTCACTTCATCAATCCGGCTTTGACCGCATCACAAGTTATGACCAGCGTCGGCATGGCCACACTGTTGCTTCTTCAAGCTGAGGTCCATCACACCGAGCTGCTTCAACACCTCGGTTGATATGGCAGCTCCAACATCTCCTTACCGACCCGCTCCGTTACCTCATCCTAGACAGGGGGCTTCGCCATATCTTCATCAAACCTACTCCAGTGACTTCGGCGTCACCAGCCGACCTGCTTCGACTCGTCGGCTGACATGGAGGCTTCGACACCTCGGCGGGACCGGGGACTTTGCTATTTCTTCATAAACATACTCCAGTGACTTCGGCGTCACCAGCCGACCAGCTTCGTCACGTTAGCTGGACCGGGGGCTTTGCCTCGGCGAGCCCACCTTTGCCAGCATCGTCATGTCGTTGCTTTATCGCCCATCAGGCAATGGGTGTGCGGATCGAGTCCCAATTTTGGGAGTAACCTTTCTTCAGATTGCTACAACAGATAAACCAGGTGCTATTAATCCTAGTATTTTTTCTTGCTTGGGTATATTTTTTTCCATGGAATTATTACTCTGGTTGGTTTCATCATCTCTACACAGGTCTATCAAATGGTGGCTGCATTAACGACGGACGCGTGGTGGTTCGGTCAGTTTCCGTATACAGTTCGGCGAATGCCGCATCCAGAACTCAGACCGGCATGTGAATAAAAGCATTTCCACGGCTTCACGACGTCACGCCGACGCCCTGCATCGACATTGACTTCGGCGCCAGGCCACTTCTCTTTAAATAAATAATTTTTGCAAAAAGCAATTATCCTTTTTGTACCGCACCATTTTATGTGTGTAGGTGTTCGACTTCGACTGCGTCACGCGGTCACTTCGGCAAGCCGACGTTGTTGTCCCAATCGGCATAAATCGGCTCGCGTGATCACCTTGTTGGTCGAATCGCTATACCGACATGTTCGGTTGCCTCGGGGACTTCGGCATCATTGAGAGAACTCTACCTCATCAAGTATTTGGCACACGGGCCATATTTATTTTATTACTCAATTTGCATAAATTATTAATTATGCAACTTTCTTTAATTTATTATTATTCTTATTATCTCCGGCTTGCACTATTTTCTGTGCACGGGTAAATGATCCGGGTCAGGCAGCGTTGTCACCTCGGCGTACCGACGTACCATGTCACCTCGGCTGGACCGGGGGCTTCGTCATCACTTCATTAACCCACGCCGGGGACTTCAGCGTCACACTGTCGGCCTGCATTGGCCGTGCTATGTCGCCACTTCGGAGTGTCGAGCTCTTCGCTCCGCCACCTCGGGACCGGCTTGGGGGCGGGGACATTGTCCCGCCGCAAGCTCGGGCCACGCATCAACACCGAGCACATTAACCAGCTAAGTCGCTTTCATGCTAAAAAACTTTCAGTTTTAAGGTTTGTTCGGTTCGACCAAGCATTATACTTTTTTGGCAAAAAGTTGTATGTGAAGAACTTCCTTGTCAAAACTTTGTTTGTGACACACAAATTCAAATACCCCGTTTACTTGGGGGCTCCCTTTATGAAGCCTTTCCTCTTGCATATCATTATTCTTGTATGGCTTCGTAACTTGTTCGTGTATTACGCCACAATATGCACCATGTTGACTTAAGTGTTCCGCAAGCTGGGTTGCCTTGCTCCTGTGTTTACCCCTATGTTCCCGATTGTTCAGCTAGGGAGTAAAGGGAGCACCTCTGCGATTGTCACGATTGGGTCATCCGAGCTCGGACCTCAGACTGGGTGAAGCCGAAAGCTAGCGCTCTTATTGTTTTCAACCATGGTCGGCACACAACAGAACTCATGAGTTCAAAAAATCTATTGCACAAGTCTCATAATAACAATGAGCATCCGAAGAAAGGTATCGATGGGGGTACTATTTTCTTCGAAGATGCTTCTTACACTTCGTCAGTAATATAGCATAAGTTCCCTGAGCGCTCTTTGTGTGTTACAGCCTTATGGCATGATTGTCTGGTTATCGGAAACACCGTAGATATTCTCGACAGGTGGAGTACATAACACTTTTCGGCCCTTGACCGAAGAGGGAGAAGCCGACGGTCGGTTAAGACGCGTTTAAAGTTCAGTTGAACACAGATATGATATAAGTACTTCGGTACATACAATCATTATACATAAAATTCTTTTACCCAAGTCACTTGGGGGCTCTTAAATTAGTATGAGCTGTTTTATAATGAGTGTTCTTCTTAGTCGTTGCAAAGTCTTTTTCTATCACTCCTTTTTTCTAGCGAGTGTGTGGTCAATAGCCAGGGAGCCTAATTTCTCTCTCAAAGCCGCTAGAGTTTAGTTTTCTAAAATTACCTAACGAGAAGTACTCCGCCTTCGGGATAGGAGGTTGAAGCCATAGGTTGACCCGCTTTAAGTCTTGAGATAGGATGTGTCATGTTAAAGCACGACAGAAGCACAATTTTTTTCTAAGGCCAATTTTCGGATTGGCACCGAACACTGATCTAGTTCGGACGTCA
Source organism: Aegilops longissima (assembly GCA_021605205.1). Lineage (NCBI taxonomy): Eukaryota > Viridiplantae > Streptophyta > Magnoliopsida > Poales > Poaceae > Aegilops > Aegilops longissima. The sequence goes on along the minus strand of CM038677.1, from coordinate 392,634,401 downwards.
AGTTTTTACTGAAGTTTTTTGGGTCTTCCAAGCCTATGGCACTTTTAAACTATTTGTGTGTTTCTAGCATAAGTCTCGCAGCGCAACGCCGGACACCTTTAGAGATTCGGCAAAAACACTCTCGGATATTGCTATATATGCATCGGTTTTGAATTGTGTCTTCAGTCAATAGTTGGGTTGCCCGGCTCCTGGGCTTGCCTCCTATGTTCCGCTTTGTTCGGCTACGTGCGCAAAGGGAGAACCACTGCGATTGCGCTTCCAGCTAGTATGGTTAAGCGCCTCAGTGGAGAAAGCCGAAAACTGACTGTCACAATATGCGTAAACTGGTCAGCAATCCGATGACTATATTAAACTATAAGATCGATAGAGGTTACCCCGTGTTAAATGATGGTCCGTTCATAACATTGGCTGAAGTGTTTACTGCTTGACCTCGACTGTCGCCGAACACTAACCGGGGGCTAGTAACTGGCCTCCCAACTTTAAGCTCCTATGACTAAGTGAAAGTTATAAAGCCCGCATATCTGATTGCCTTGTTTCCGCTAACACAGCCACCTTCGAGCACCGAGACGTCGGTAAGGGTTGTTTTGTTATTGCGAAAACACCATGCGTAGCATCTACAAGGGGGTGGAAGCCGACGATGGGCCACTTTCAACTAATAAACGGTCGCAATGGAGTCAAAATAAACATATCATCGGCGTTTGTATTTAATATACGAGGGCTGTCTTCCGCAATCATCGTTATAAAGCCATAAATATGCATCAATTTGACTTAAGATTTTGGCCAAGCTGGGTTGCCTGGCTCCTGTGCTTATCCCTACGTTCCCGATTGTTCAGCTAGGCGGTAAAGGGAGCACCTCTGTGATTGTTACTACCGGGTCATCTGAGTTAGTACCTCAGACTGGGTGAAGCCGAAAGCTAGCGATCTTAAAGGATATAATTGGTCGGCAACGATGGAAGTGAAAATTTCGGTCCATTAATACCATAGAGTTCGAGAACTTTCCCCACAACTAAATCCTCAATATTTTCCTCCCACATTGATCGGAGTTGAGGTTTCATGATCATAATCAACATGAAAGCCTGAGAAAAGAAAACTATAATGGAACTATTTTTCCCAGAAGGCGTCTTATAACATATCTCTCCGTGGACCTTTTTTTATAAAACCATATGGCCGGATTGCCTTGTTTGTCGTAAAACTTTGCCCTTGTAAAGGCTTTATAAAGTAGGACAAACACTCCCCGGCCACTGGCCGAGGAGGTTGAAGCCGATGGTCGGTCAACAAAGTTTTGCACAATGCGGAACCGATCATTAATGATGTAATGTACTTGGATACATAGAATCATTACACATAAAATTGCGAGTAAAATCCATTTACTGCAACCCATCTTTTAAACCCCTTGGGGCCTACCTTGGCGAGCTCGGATTTCGACTAGCTCTAAGCTCCTTTAAGATATCCTTATTCTCTTTCTGAGAAGTTTGTGTTAAACACAACAAAATTTTCTGTCAAACGGATATCGATCCTTAATTCGACCACCCGTGCCCACATTAAGGCTCGGGGGCTACTGGGCTTTGCGCTCATTATTTATAAATATTAAAGGGGCACATCGATCCACTGATCTGGTGTTGCCACCCAACCAGTGTCTCGAGGGCTACTGCATTGCTAATTCAATGCAAAAATTCAAAGTGCTCAGTGTTCAGCATGACCGAACTATGGGCAAGCGCATCTTTGGACAATAGTAACTACCATCTGGGACTTATCCGGCATCAAGCTGATATATCACGGCGACTTCTCACGACCCTCTCTCAGGGGCCCATCTGTCGATCACTATTACCTCAAATATATTACACTGTGTTTCTATTCCTATGTATGCTGCCGAGCTAGGAGTTGATCCTCAGGCCGATTTCACGACCTGAGTCTCAAAAGCTACTAGGATCAACGATTTCATATTTTTCTTCAGGTGCATCTCGAATTTTAGGCCGACAGACACCTTGAGGGCTACTGGCAATACATCTTGTCAGCAAATAAATTTATACGCATCGGAAATAAAATCCGCAAACAATCAGCCCATGACCGAGGTGCTGAGCCACCTCGGAAGCAGTTCGGCATATAGCTCGGATGCGAGTGGCTGGCTCCTTAGAGGGCATTTCCGGCATTAAGCTCGGCTAAAAAATTTTGAACCAAGGTGATCTATGACACCTCCGATACAGTCTGGCGTTGGTGCTCGGCTGCAAAAGATACCTCGAATGCAGTCCGGCGTTGGGGCTCGGATGCAAGAGGACACCTTTGCACGGGAACAACTTCAAACCCAAGGCGATATTCAAGATCGAAGGTGAGAAGATTTGTTGAACCAATTTTTAAGACTGACGACCGATGATGAAGAACAGTTCGGAAGGATCGAGGAGCGTCCCCAACTTGAAGACCAGTTCAGGGGGCTACTGACGGTGTCCTTGACTAGGGGGTACTCACCACATCGTCTCCTGACTAGGTGGATCGGGCCGAGGACCCCATGGCGGTTCACTCATGGGCCACTTCGGGCAGCCCATGCCGCATACAAGGAGTATTCCACAAGACTTGGTGATCAAGACAAGGACTCCTCTCCACCAACGTATTCGGCTAGGACTCTTGTTATCCTAGGCCTCTGGTGCATTATATAAGCCAAGGCCAGGCTAGTCGATAGATTATGACATTATTCATCATACCCTCGGGTTTTAGACCACAACATATGATCTCGTGGTAGATCAACTCTTCTAATACTCATATTCATCAAGATCAATCAAGCAGGAAGTAGGGTATTACCTCCATAAAGAGGGCCCGAACCTGGGTAAACATCGTGTCCCATGTCTCCTGTTACCATCGACCTTAGACGCATAGTTCGGGACCCCCTACCCGAGATCTGCCGGTTCTGACACCGACAGTGGGAGCTGGGACGGGAGCGGGGGCAACAACCGCCGCGGCTAGCTAGTTCTGGGCCATGTCCATGAGGCCCCATTCCTCCTTATTTTCTATCTCCTCCGGCTCGGAGTCGACTTCACCAAACTTGAAGGCTAGTGGTAGATGATCCTTTTGCGCCATGGCGTTGGTGGAGGTCTGTGGGAGGGAGGTGAATGGGAGGTGGACAGTAAGGCCGCCCGTATTCAGCAGCGGCTCGGGCTCCATTAATGGAGAGGAAGGCGGGTGGTCATGGAAGTCAAAGGGCTCGCTTCCCAGTGAGCCTACGCAGCGTATAGCTCGCATGCTTCCCGGTGAGCCTGCTCATTGGAGGACACTTGCACGCTTCTCAGCAAGCTTGCGCACATGACTGCGCTCGCACCACTACTGCAGGTTACTGCTAACGCGACACTACGATCAGAGACCCTTCGACGAAACTGTGTGCGATGCAATAATCGCAGACGGTGGTGTAAAAAAACTGTCAAAAAAAGAGGAAAATGTTTGCGATGACGGATGCATCAAACACGGTTCAGATTTTAGTTGTGTGTGCGATTCAGTGTATACGGTTCAATTCAATTAACCGTTTTAGATGAGTAGGAACAAAAGAAACATGCAGCCAGATGAAGGTGTGTGCGATGTACAGCATACGGTTCACTCGGATGAACTGTTTGTGATTAGACAACACAAAAGAAACGGTCAGCCAGATCAAGGTGTGTGCGATGTAGAGCATACAGTTCACTCGGATGAACTGTTTGTGATTAGGCAACACAAAAGAAACGGTCAGCCAGATCAAGGTGTGTGCGATGTACGACATGTGGTTCACCGGGATGAACAGTTTGCGTTGAGACAAGAGAACAGAAATGGTTCAATATAACAAATACCATAAATATTGCAAGGTTCAAATTCAAAGATTACAACACCAAAATTCAAACATTGCAAGCTGCGTCATTTCTGAAAAGGGATCAGCCGCTGACAAGTCATGTATGGGTTTGACACAATAACTTTAAATTGCGCTGCCATATGACCTTCCAATATGAATTTTGGCATTTTTGGCGGCACTTCCATTCCATAGTACTAGCCGGCTCTGATAATCATACCATTGACCTTCCTAACTAAATGCGTGTTCAACCTCAGTACACTCAGCACCTTTGCTCTGGCAAGAAAGAACCTAGCGAGTGTAATCTTTGGTGGGGTCCCTCGGTAGGAGTTCAAAGTAATATTTGAGAGATGCAGATCCAGGCATTCGATGTGATTGTCATTATAAACATCATCCACCTCCGGGCCTAATGTGCACTGCAAAAGAAGAGAATGTGTTAGTGCCTACATGCAGTTTTGAACACTGCTACACTCCCATTTGGTTTGTAGGATTTGTAAAATGCACCAACGTGCCATCTTCGATCTGGCATGATTAACATGGGCATTTGATTACAATATAGAAACATGTAGCCTTCTTCACAAGATGTTGGATTGGATGAAAAATTCCCTCAGAAAACTAGTACAGATGAATCCAAAGGAGAAATACTTATGGATTATTGTAACCATATGAATGAAGCAACCAATATGGGGTGGGGGTGTATGATACGTCTCCGTCGTATCTACTTTTGCAAACACTTTTGCCCTTGTTTTGGACTCTAATTTGCATGATTTGAATGGACCTAACCCCGGACTCACGCTGTTTTCAGCAGAATTGCCATAGTGTTATTTATGTGCAGAAACAAAACTTCTCAGAATGACCTGAAACTTCAAGGAACATCTTTTCGGAAATAATAAAAAATCGTTGCAAAAGATGAAGGCCAGGGGGGCCCACCACCTGTCCACGAGGGTGGGGGGCGTCCCCCCCCCCCTAGGGCGCGCCCCCCTACCTCGTGGGTAGGTGGTGGCTCCTCCGACGCCAACTCCAACTCTATATATTTGCTTTCGGAGATAAAAAATCAAGGAGAAGAAATCATCGCGTTTTACGATACTGAGCCGCCGCCAAGCCCTAAATCCTCTCGGGAGGGCTGATCTGGAGTCCGTTCGGGGCTCCGGAGAGGGGGATTCGTCGCCGCCGTCATCATCAACCATCCTCCATCACCAATTTCATGATGCTCACCGCCTTGCGTGAGTAATTCGATCGTAGGCTTGCAGGACGGTGATGGGTTGGATGAGATTTATCATGTAATCGAGTTAGTTTTGTTAGGGTTTGATCCCTAGTATCCACTATGTTCTGAGATTGGTGTTGCTATGACTTTGCTATGCTTAATGCTTGTCACTAGGACCCGAGTGCCATGATTTCAGATCTGAACCTATTATGTTTTCATGAATATATGTGTGCTCTTGATCCTATCTTGCAAGTCTATAGTCACCTACTATGTGTTATGATCCGGCAACCCCGAATTGACAATAATCGGGACCACTCCCAGTGATGACCATAGTTTGAGGAGTTCATGTATTCACTAAGTGCTAATGCTTTGTTCCAGTTCTCTATTAAAAGGAGGCCTTAATATCCCTTAGTTTCCATTAGGACACCGCTGCCACAGGAGGGTAGGACAAAAGATGTCATGCAAGTTCTTTTCCATAAGCATGTATGACTATATTCGGAATACATGCCTACATTACATTGATGAATTGGAGCTAGTTCTATGTCACCCTATGTTATGATTGTTACACGATGAACCGCATCCGGCATAATTATCCATCACCGATCCAATGCCTACGAGCTTTCCATATACTGGTTCTCGCTTATTTACTTTTCCGTTGTTACAATCACTACAAAACACCAAAAATATTACTTTTGCTTTTGTTACTCTTTTGTTACCGTTACCACTACTATCATATTACTTTGCTACTAAACACGTTGCTGCAGATACTAAGTTATCCAGGTGTGGTTGAATTGACAACTCAACTGCTAATACTTGAGAATATTCATTGGCTCCCCTTGTGTCGAATCAATAAATTTGGGTTGAATACTCTACCCTCGAAAGTTGTTGCGATCCCCTACACTTGTGGGTTATCAAGACTAATTTCTGGCGCCGTTGTCGGGGAGCATAGCTCTATTCTTTGAGTCACTTGGGATTTATATCTGCTGGACACTATGAAGAACTTGAAAGACACTAAGACAACAATTTATCCCTCAACTACGAGGGGAGGTAAGGAACTGCCATCTAGCTTTGCACTTGATTTACCTTCTGTTTTGAGTAAGCTTGCGACACCTAAACCGCTACATTATTCGATTACGGTATGTCGCATGTTATTGATGATGCCACTTCTGCTATGCATGATATTTATGTTGAAACTACTTCTATGCTTGATACTACTGTGCCCCTTAGTGAATTTCTTGATGAACAAATTGCTAGGGCTAGAGACAAAGAAATTATTGAAACTGAATATAATGATGAAAGTGATGATGAAGATAGGCCTGTTATTCCTGAGGGTTATATTTTTGATATGGAAGCTTCTGCAGCTATCTTAGCTTGCAGAGATAGATATGAACTCAAGAGGTTATTAGCTGAATGGAATAAGCAATCACTTAGAGATAAAATGAGGCCTGACCCTGCTTTTGCTACTTCACCTATTTGTGTTGCCGATAAGGATTATGAATTCTCTGTTGATTCTGATATAATTACTTTGGTTGAATCCGATCCTTTTCATGGCTATGAATCTGAAACTGTTGTGGCACATCTTACTAAATTAAATGATATAGCCACCCTGTTCACTAATGATGAGAGATCTCGCTACTTTTATATCCTTAAAATATTTCCGTTCTCATTAAAGGGTGATGCTAAGATATGGTTTAATTCTCTTAATCCTGGTTGTGTGCGTAGTCCCCAGGATATGATTTATTACTTCTTTGCTAAATATTTCCCTGCTCATAAGAAACAAGCTGCTTTAAAGGAAATATACAACTTTGTGCAAATTGAAGAAGAGAGTCTCCCACAAGCTTGGGGGAGGCTTCTAAAGTTACTTAATGGTTTTGCCTGATCATCCTCTTAAGAAAAATGAAATACTTGATATCTTTTATAATGGACTAACCGATGCTTCCAGAGATTACCTGGATAGTTGTGCTGGTTCTCTTTTCAGGGAAAGAACACCAGATGAAGCTGGAATTTTATTGAATAATATGTTGACAAATGAAAATAATTGGGCACCTCCTGAGCCAGCTCCTAAGCCAATTACTGAGCCTATTCCTAAACCAACTCCGAAGAAGAGAGGAGTTCTATTTCTTAGTCCTAAAGATATGCAAGAGGCAAAGAAATCTATGAAAGAAAAAGGTATTAAGGCTGAAGATGTTAAGAATTTACCTCCTATTGAAGAAATACATGGTCTTAATCTACCACCTGTTGAAGAAACTTATGATCTTAATCCATTACCTATTGAAGAACCTCATGGTCTTGATAACCCGACGCAGGTAGTAAAGGTAAATTATGTTTATAGATATGATAGAGCTGAAATCCCTCCTACTAAAATTGCTTGCCAATACTTGGATGAGTTTGATAACTTTATGTTTAAGAAAGAAGATTTCAATGCTTATTTTGGTAGACAATTAAGACAAAATGCTTATATGATTAAACACTTGGGTGACTATATGGCTAATATTAGAGGTGAACTTAAACTTGTTAGCAAACATGCTTCTATGGTTACCACTCAAGTAGAACAAGTACTTAAGGCTCAAAATGATTTGCTCAATGAAATGAATAGTAAGAAAAATGATTATGCTGTTAGAGTGGCTACTAGAACTGGTAGAATGACTCAGGAACCTTTGTATCATGAAGGCCACCCTAAGAGAATTGAGCAAGATTCTCAGAGAAATAATATTGATGTACCTAGTTCTTCTAAAAGGAAGAAAAAGAAAAATGATAGGACTTTGCAAACTTCTAGTGAACCTATTGCTGAACCACCTGAGAATCCAAATATATCTCTATGTCTGATGTTGAAACACAATCGGGTAATGAACATGAACCTAATGAAAACGTTAATGATGATGTTCATGATGATGCTCAACCTAGTAATGATAATGATGTAGAAGTTGAACCTGCTGTTGATCTTGATAACCCACAATCAAAGAATCAATGTTATGATAAGAGAGACTTTGTTGCTAGGAAACATGGTAAAGAAAGAGAACCATGGGTTCAGAAACCCATGCCTTTTCCTCCCAAACCATCCAAGAAAAAGGATGATGAGGATTTTGAGCGCTTTGTTGAAATGATTAGACCTATCTTTTTGCGTATGCGATTGACTGATATGCTCAAAATGAATCCTTATGCTAAGTACATGAAAGATATTGTGACTAATAAAAGAAAGATACCGGAAGCTGAAATTTCCACCATGCTTGCTAATTATACTTTTAAGGGTGGAATACCAAAGAAACTTGGAGACCCAGGAGTACCTACTATACCATGCTCCATTAAAAGAAACTATGTTAAAACTACTTTATGTGATCTTGGAGCCGGTGTTAGTGTTATGCCTCTCTCTTTATATCGTAGACTTGACTTGAATAAGTTGACACCGACTGAAATATCTTTGCAAATGGCTAATAAATCAACTGCTATACCTGTCGGTACTTGTGAGGATGTGCCTATTGTGGTTCCAAACGTTACTATTTTAACGGACTTTGTTATTCTTGATATTCCCGAGGACGATAGTATGTCTATTATTCTTGGAAGACCTTTTCTGAGTACTGCAGGTGTTGTTATTGATTGCAACAAAGGGAATGTCAATTTTCATGTTAATGGTAATGAGCATACGGTACACTTTCCGAGGAAACAACCTCAAGTTCATAGTATCAACTCTATTGGAAAAATTCCATCCATTATTTTTGGAGGTTTTGAATTTCCTCTTCCTACTGCCAAGAAGAAATATGATATTCTTATTATAGGGGATGTGCATATCCCCATTGAGGTAACATAGTGTTATTCGAAATTTCTCTGGTTTCATGTTATTCGGAATGAGTTTATTAACAAGACCTGATCAACCTTGTTAGTGGATTCCTTTTGATGAGCATGAGATGGATCAAACTAGAAGGCACAACCTTCTGTACCCTCTTTATACTTTCTGTTATTTAGTTGAAATAAAGTAAAAATAGTATTTTTACATCTTTTTCGATTTATCCGAGCAATATAAAAATACCTCGAAAATAAAAGTCCTCCAAATGCCATGCCAATTTAATATGATCTTTTCTGAAATATTTGAGGATTTATGGTACTGAAAACACTGCGGGGGGAGCTGCCACCTAGCCACGAGGGTGGAGGCGCGCCTACCCCTGTATGCGCCCCGCCTCGTGGGCCCATGGTGGCCCCCCTCCACTTATTCCTGCACCCATCCTCTTCTTCTTCCTCCCACAAACACGAATATCTGGCTCAAGCACGAGTTCTAGCCCACTTTGCTGTGATTTTCGATCTCCTTGGTCAAAGCACCTCTCACAAAACTGCTTGGGGAGATTGTTCCTTGGTATGTGACTCCTCCATTCGTCCAATCAATTTTTGCTCTAGTGCTTTATTCATTGCAAATTTGTGCTGCATAGGTGACCATGTTCTTGAGCTTGCATGTCAAATTTATATGGTTCCAAGTAGTTCTAATGCATGATATATCCTCTAGGCACTTGTAGGAGTAGTTGCTGTCAATTTTGTTGAGCTTGTTTCACTTTTATTTGAAGTTACTAAAAATTTCAGAAATTTTTCAGAGAAAGAAATATGTTTAGGAAAATGTTCCAAGGTGGTTCTTCAAGGAAGCAAGGACCCAGGCTTGCAATGCGTGATGCTGATGATGAGCCACCAAGGGACGCTCCAGTGCGTCCTTGTGAGTGGCCTTCAGAAAATTTTATGGATCAAGCGGTAATCAAAGAGGAATTTAACGCATATTTGCATAACGCTGATCTTGTGAGCTTTGAGGCAGACAAATGCCCACAGTACCATGATCTCACGAGTTCATTTGTGAGGAGGTTTGAATTTTCATCTTCACGTAATTCTCCAACTGTCATGTTCGATCTTTATGACAAATCTTATACCATGGAATTAGAGGATTTTACTTTTGCTTGCAAACTTCCACAATGGGGTAGTGCTAGTGATCCCCGTAAATCTGAATTTAGAAACTTTCTTGCTAGTATAACTGTAGGGGAATCTAGAGATATAACACAAGCTACCATAGGGAGCATTCACTTGCCTGCTGTACATTATTTTGCTCTCTTCATAGGTAGGTGCATAACTGGTAAGGATGAAGCATGTCATATGTGTGTGCCTGACCTCAGTATTCTTAGGAGTGCTGTGTTTGGAGACCAATCTTATCATTTGGGAGCCATTGTAGCACGTAGGTTGCATCATAATAGATATAATGGAGATTTCTTTGGAGGAATTTATGCAACCCGCTTAGCTAATTTTCTTGACGTGGACGTTCGTGAGGATGATATGGAGTTGCCTCCTACTTATTTAGATTTCAATTCTATGGTCTCTCACCAGTTTGTCGAGAGGAATGAATCACCTCTCCTGTATCAACTAATCTTTCACAAACGGCGTGTTGTCCGTATTACTCTCCCTGCTCCTGCCTTCTTTGATCATCAGGCAAAAGGAAGATATACTATTACCAGAGAGGAGGCAGATGAGTACGAGAGGAGAGCGGAGGCAGCTCGCCGCCACGCTGCAGCTCAGGAGGTGATAAACGCTGCATCACAGTACGACCCCAGCTACACCTACGGATATCCGCCAGGCCATCCCTGGCAATGAACCAACTTAGGCCAAAATCCTAAGCTTGGGGAGTACGTATTTCTCATCGACATTACATTTATGTTTACACACACTCATTGCTAGATGTCGGTGCTCATACTCTTTCACTGTAATATCCATGCAATTTTATTTTTCTTTTTCCTGCTTTCTTTTTGTGTGTTTGTTAAACCTTAAGAAAAACCAAAAAAAATCAGTAGTAGTTTACTTTTCTTGCTGTAGTAGTAATAATTAAATGAAAACCCAAAAATATTTCCTGTTCTTCTTTTGCTTGTTGGGAGCTTTCCCGTGTAAATAGTTTTTATTTCTTTTCTTTTCTTTGGGGGTCGATAGGAGAAGACCATGATTAAATTGTTGAAGTGGCTCTTATATGCATTATTGCTGATTTAACCAAGAGCCCATATTGCCTTGTCCTCTCCTGTTTATTGAATGCTCGCAGATTCCAGCTTAGTCCAATGCACGTGCACTCTTATTATTATTCACATTGTCCGGTCGTGCAAGTGAAAGGCAATTGTGATGATATATGATGGACTGACTGAGATGAGAAAAGCTGGTATGAACTCGACCTCTCTTGTTTTTGTAAATATGATGAGTTCATCGTTCTTGATTCAGCTTATTATGAATAAACATGTTTGCAATGACAATTAGAGATCATAGTTGCTCGTGCCATGCTTGATTAGCTATGAGTTATAATGGTTTACCTTGTGTGCCAACATGCAATTAAAATGGTCATGATGTGGTATGATGGGGTGGTATCCTCCTTTGAATGATTTAAGTAACTTGACTTGGCACAAGTTCACGCATGTAGTTGAAACAAAATCAACATAGCCTTCACGATATTTATGTTCATGGTGGATTATATCCTACTCATGCTTGCATCTAATGTTTATTAATTTTAATGCATGTTCATGACTGTTGTCGCTCTCTAGTTGGTCGCTTCCCAGTCTTTTGCTAGCCTTCACTTGTACTAAGCAGGAATACTGCTTGTGCATCCAATCCCTTAAACCCCAAAGTTATTCCAGATGAGTCCACCATACCTTCATATATGCGGTATCTACCCGCCGTTCTAAGTAAATTTGTATGTGCCAAATTCTAAACCTTCAAATAAACATTCTGTTTTGTATGCTCGAATAGCTCATGTATCAACTAGGGCTGCCCTTATCTTCCATGTTAGGCGGGTTATTCTCAAGAGGAGTGGACTCCGCTCCTCACTCACGAGAAAATGGCTGGTCACCGGGATGCCCAGTCCCATGCTTTATGCATACTAAATCAAAATTAATTGCAAACAAAACTCCCCCTGGGACTGTTGCTAGTTGGAGACACTCGTTGTTTCGAGCAAGTCATGGATTGATGCTTGTTGGTGGAGGGGGAGTATAAACTTTACCATTCTGTTTGGGAACCGCCTATAATGTGTGTAGCATGGAAGATACCGCCATCTCTTAGTTGTTATGTTCACAATGAAAGTATACCACTCAAAATTTTATTTATCTCTATTTCAAAACAGAGCTCTGGCACCTCTACAAATCCCTGCTTCCCTCTGCGAAGGGCCTATCCATTTACTTTTATGTTGAGTCATCACCCTCTTATTAAAAAGCACTAGCTGTAGAGCACAGCTGTCATTTGCATCCATTACTATTAATTTATATTGGGTATGACTATGATTGGATCTCTTTTACCATGAATTACAATGTCTAGTCAGTCCTTGATCTTTAAAGGTGCTCTGCATTTATGTTTTGCGGTCTCAGAAAGGGCTAGCGAGATACCATCTTGTTATATCATATTATGATTGTTTTGAAAAAGTGTTGATTATGCTACTGATATGAGTAATGAGACCTGAGAATTATTGCAAATGTGGTTAGTCATAATCTTTGCTGAAAACTTGAATGCTGGCTTTACATATTTACAACAGCAAGAGCAAACAGAGTTTGTAAAAGTTTTTCTTTATCACTTTCAGTTTGTCAACTGAATTGCTTGAGGACAAGCAAAGGTTTAAGCTTGGGGGAGTTGATACGTCTCCGTTGTATCTACTTTTCCAAACACTTTTGCCCTTGTTTTGGACTCTAATTTGCATGATTTGAATGGAACTAACCCCGGACTGACGCTATTTTCAGCAGAATTGCCAGTGTTATTTATGTGCAGAAACAAAACTTCTCGGAATGACCTGAAACTTCACGGAACATCTTTTCGGAAATGATAAAAAATCGTTGCAAAAGATGAAGGCCAGGGGGCCCACCACCTGTCCACGAGGGTGCCCCCCCTAGGGCGCGCCCCCTACCTTGTGGGCCCCCTGAGGCTCCTCCGACGCCAACTCCAACTCTATATATTTGCTTTTGGAGAGAAAAAAATCAAGGAGAAGAAATCGTCGCGTTTTACGAGACGGAGCTGCCGCCAAGCCCTAAATTCTCTCGGGAGGGCTGATCTGGAGTCCGTTCGGGGCTCCGGAGAGGGGGATTCGTCGCCGTTGTCATCATCAACCATCCTCGATCACCAGTTTCATGATGCTCACTGCCGTGTGAGTAGTTCCATCGTAGTCTTGCTGGACGGTGATGGGTTGGATGAGATTTATCATGTAATTGAGTTAGTTTTGTTAGGGTTTGATCCCTAATATCCACTATGTTCTGAGATTGATGTTGCTATGACTTTGCTATGCTTAATGCTTGTCACTAGGGCCCGAGTGCCATGATTTCAGATCTGAACCTATTATGTTTTCATGAATATATGTGTGTTCTTGATCCTATCTTGCAAGTCTATAGTCACCTACTATGTGTTATGATCCGGCAACCCCGAAGTGACAATAATCGGGACCACTCCCGGTGATGACCATAGTTTGAGGAGTTCATGTATTCACAAAGTGCTAATGCTTTGTTCCGTTTCTCTATTAAAAGGAGGCCTTAATATCCCTTAGTTTCCATTAGGACCCCGCTGCCATGGGAGGGTAGGACAAAAGATGTCATGCAAGTTCTTTTCCATAAGCACGTATGACTATATTCGGAATACATGCCTACATTACATTGATGAATTGGAGCTAGTTCTATGTCACCCTATGTTATGATTGTTACATGATGAACCGCATCCGGTATAATTATCCATCACCGATCCAATGCCTACGAGCTTTCCATATACTGGTTCTCGCTTATTTACTTTTCTGTTGTTACTGTTACAATCACTACAAAACACCAAAAATATTAATTTTGCTTTTGTTACTCTTTTGTTACCGTTACCACTACTATCATATTACTTTGCTACTAAAAACGTTGCTGCAGATACTAAGTTATCCAGGTGTGGTTGAATTGACAATTCAACTACTAATACTTGAGAATATTCTTTGGCTCCCCTTGTGTCGAATCGATAAATTTGGGTTGAATACTCTACCCTTGAAAGCTGTTGTGATCCCCTACACTTGTGGGTTATCAGTGTATGTCCTAAAATCCTCCAACATTCCTTTAGAAATAGTAGTACATTGTCATTGTAAACTTGGGAAAAGGTGCAAAAAATTGAACTCTCTTGTGGTTAACATTTAACAGGAAAGGAACATCACCTCGATATAAAGCTTCTCCAGGCACGAAAAGCATCTCAGGCAACTGACAACTTGGTCCAGGTTGGGGACTATAGATTCTAGTGACAAGACCTTCATTGTGCCCAGTGTCTGGGTGAAGCTTCGCTGGATGACAGACGAACATACATCTTCAAAACTAGAAATAACGTTGATATCAAGAAGGAGAGGTATATAAGGCGACTGTTGTACCTGAAAGTTGTAGTATTTGACAGACGAGTAGCCCATCACTTTCAATTTTGGTGTAGAAATGACATTGATTCTTGTTGGACCTTGTTGATCAACTACAAGTAATATCTCAAGTGAAGGTGTGTCCTGGACGACCATATTGTGGTCCACCTTTTGTGATCTCTCATTGCAGCACCAGCAACACACATAAATAGTTCGGAGAGTCCTGGAGGTGATGTGAAAGGTACTCGACCAATTCATCGCCTGAAGACGAAGGAACTCGAGTGCAGTACAGCTGCGGAGCAGGCACTCCATGTCATCCTTTGGGATGCTGATGGCACCGAGCTTGAGGTGCTTTAGTCGTGGTAGAAAAAGAGTGGGCGCGTCATTAAGGGGGGATGGCAGTTCATGAACTTGGCAAGGCGCGGCATGGGCACGAAACGGAGGGCGGACGTTGGCAGCAAGCGCATATGCCCATCACTATAACTTAGCTTCTCAAGCTGATCTAAGGCGCGGGATTGGAACCACTCGTCGAGCTTGGCTCGGTGCTTGCCATTGGAACGGGACTTGCCCGCGATAAGGCCTTTGATTGGGCCATCATGACTGCCGAGGATCTAGGAGAACGCATCCAAGCTTTAGTGATAGCCATGGCAAAGCTTGTGGGCATCGAGGAGGTCGACAGGGGTGCGGAACCATAGGGTGCGCCACCACCGGGAAAGGGCGGCTGCCCTCGCCCGATATTTGATTGGGAGGAGGGATATGATGACTATCAACATATCATTGGGGAGGTTGTTGATGAAGTCTAGGCCTGCTAGAGTCGCTTGCGGTTCTTTCTCGACCTGCCTCCGCTTGCTGGCAGCCTCGTTCTCCACCTCGTCGGCGGGGATGGAAACTTCTGTCTCCATATTCACGCCGTGCTCCGGTGCTTCAGCAGCCCCGACGTCGCCACTCCCTCCGATGGAGCGCTTCGGCGGCATCCTCATACACTGACGGCTTTGAGGACTCAGAGCGGCGTCGAGGATGCGGGCGGAGAGAGAGGAATTGTGTGTGTTGCGAGGATGGGGGGTGCGGCCGCTCGGCGGTGGCATGAATATAGACCAGTGGGAGCGAGGCGGGCGGAGGTCCAAGGCTGTCTCGCTTCTGTCGGCGTTCTGGGAATGGGGGTCCCCAGACCTACCTGCCTGCGGCCCATGGCATGGCCATGCTAGCAGGCATGTACGGCCCATCTTCATCAACAAAGCATCCAATACCCTCGCGAGGGGCCAAGCCTTGCGAGGCGGACGATGCAAGACCTCCTCAGGAGCGGCCTCACCAGGCTGCCTCGCGAGGAGCGGAGATATCAAGGTGGGGCAAACCTCGCGAGGCTCTCGTGACGTGAGCCATGACGATCGACACCAGGCGGGCGCCAGCGCGTGTAGCTTCCTTGTTTCCTCTTTGGTGCTAAGGAAGCAAGCGCGGGCGTGGAGTACCAAGGCATCAGGAAAAGGTTTCCATATCGGTGCAACGAGACCAAGACCAGCAGGACGGCAAGACGGATGTCACCATGGAGCCCAAGACGGCGTCACCACCAGAGCCTTTTGCAGGCGAAGACCACTTTTGTCAGGATAGCTTGTACTGGTTGTCCCCTTTCAAATTAGCCCGAAGTTGTTGGCTCCCTTACCGCTCAATATTTGGGGAGAGGACCAGGGCCTATATAAGTAGAACTAGCCACCACAGTAGAGGGATCTCATCTCATCTTGATCTGAGCTAGCCTCAGGCCAATCCCTAGCCACACACAAAGCACAAGAACACCACAACCTCAGGAGGCTGTTCTCCCCCCTGTACTGTTCATCATCAGCCTAAGAGGTAATCCACCACCACACACTGGAGAAGGGTATTACACCACAATGGTGGCCCGAACCAGTATAAATCTCGTGTCTTTCTGTGTTGCGAGTTCATCGAGTTCGTCCGTGAGGTCTTAGTGAGCTAGGGCGTTGATCGGTCGGAGAGCAAGAACATCGCGCGCACCCCAGAGTTCGAACCTTAAGGGTTTGCCGGAACCCCACATGCGACAGCTTCCCGGTGAGAACGACTACTTAATCTCTAATGAATGAAATCTATGCTTAATTACTGAATTTTAGTTGCAAAAAAAATAGTGATATTGATTTTTATCTACATATTTTGACAAATTGTAGTGTCTCTTGGCTTAGCTATGAAGTCTAGCTTTAATTTGCATCCCGTAATCTGAACCGTTTGCGTTGAAGAGATGCACAGATCCTGCATTGAACAGCTTGTACACTTCCCAGTGAGCCTGCGCACCGGACTGAGCTAGCACGCCTCCCGTTCAGTCAAGCAGCCATCCACACGGCACCTCCTATAGCCATTAAAACCAATACATGTGGCATCACATGAATGGTTAACCGAACGCACACGGTTCGAATTATACAAACGTTTGAGATATTAAAGTGGCAGCTATTTTTTTCAAAATGCCTTTGTTGGCTGTCATTATTCGAGTGCGCCTTCTCTCAAAATGGACACAAAAATACCACAGCATGTCGGGTGCCATTCCATGATATCATGCCAAGTTTCATGAATTTCAGACGAGTTTTAGATTTACTAGAATTTGAAAACAAAGTATCTCAATGTTTTGCCTGCAATCAACGGTGCCCTGGAGTTTTCAATTCATTCCCATTTCTTGCATGCACCCAAGGACACAGATTTGATTTTTCAACCAATTTATATGCACTAGAGCATGTGCATGTAGTTCAAATTTGAATTATGCACATAAATGCATTGGAAACTCAGTTAATGCATAAAAATGTCCAAATGAACCCCGAAAAATAAAAAAAATCACACAACACTCCTGTTGTTCTATGTCGACACGAGAAAAAAAAATTCAAAGTAATAACAGGCAATGGATATTGTTTCGTACCCAAAGGTGGGACGTTCCCTACCGAAAACCATCATGCTTGTTGTGAGAAGCTCCGGTTTATGAGAAGCTTATACCCAAACCTACCCCAAATAGGACAAAAAAATACACGTCATGTTGATGCCGCTCCATGATAGCATGCCAAGTTTCATGAATTTCAGACGAGTTTTGGATTTATTAGAATTTAAAAACAAGGCATCTCAATGTTTAGCCGGCAATCAACGGTGCCCTGGTGTTTGAAATTCATTCCCATTTCTTGCATGGGACCAAAGCATTCACCCAAGGAAACAGATTTGATTTTCAACCAATTTATATGCACTGGAGCATGTGCATGTAGTTCAAATTTGAATTGTGCACATAAATACATTGAAGACTCAGTTAATGCATAAAAATGTCCAAACGAACCCCAAAAAATCACAAAAAATAACACAACACTCCTGTTGTTCTATGTTGACACGAGAAAAATTTTGAAAGCTATAAGAGGCAATGGATATCGTTTCGTCCCCAAAGGTGGGGCGTTCCCTACCAAAACCACCATGCTTGTGAGAAGCATATACCCAAACCTGCCCCAAATGGGACAAAAATTTTACCATGGCCTGTTGATACCGCTCCATGATAGCATGCCAAGTTTCATAAATTTCAGACGAGTTTTGGATTTACTAGAATTTAAAAACCAGGCATCTCAATGTTTTGCCGGCAATCAACAGTGCCCTGGTGTTTGAAATTCATTCCCATTTCTTGCATGGGACCTAAGCATGCACCCAAGGACACAAATTTAATTTTTCAACGAATTTATATGCACTAGAGCATGTCCATGTAGTTCAAATTTGAATTATGCACATAAATGCATTGAAAACTCAGTTAATGCATAAAAAATGTCCAGACGAACCCCGAAAAATCACAAAAATAACACAACACTCCTGTTGTTCTATGTTAACACGAGAAAAAATTTGAAAGCAATAAGAGGCAATGGATATCGTTTCGTCCCCAAAGGTGGGGCATTCCCTACCGAAACCATCATGCTTGTTGTGAGAAGCTTCGGTTTGTGAGAAGCATATACCCAAACCTGCCCCAAATGGGAAAAAATTACCACAGCATGTTGATGCCGCTCCATGATAGCATGCCAAGTTTCATGAATTTCAGACTAGTTTTGGATTTACTAGAATTTAAAAACCAGGCATCACAATGTTTTGCCGGCAATCAACGGTGCCATGGTGTTTGAAATTAATTCCCATTTCTTGCATGGGACATAAGCATGCACCCATAGACACAGATTTGATTTTTCAACCAATTTATATGCACTGGAGCATGTGCATCTAGTTCAAATTTGAATTATGCACATAGATGCATTGAAAACTCACTTAATGCATAAAAATGTCCAAACGAACCCTGAAAATCACAAAAAATAACACAACACTCCTGTTGTTCTATGTTGACACGATAAAATTTTTGAAAGCAATAAGAGGCAATTGATTTCGTTTCGTCCCCAAAGATGGGGCGTTCCCTACCGAAACCATCATACTTGTTGTGAGAAGCTCTGGTTTGTGAAAAGCTCTGGTTTGTGAGAAGCATATACCCAAACCTACACCAAATGGGACAAAAAATTTACCACGGCATGTTGATACCGCTCCATTATAGCATGCCAAGTTTCATGAATTTCAAACGAGTTTTGGATTTACTAGAATTTAAAAACCAGGCATCTCAATGTTTTGCCGGCAATCAACGTGCCCCTGGTGTTTGAAATTCATTCCCATTTCTTGGATGGGACCTAAGCATGCACCCAAGGACACATATTTGATTTTTCAACCAATTTATAAGCACCAGAGCATGTGCATGTAGTTCAAATTTGAATTATGCACATAAATGCATTTAAAACTCACTTAATGCATAAAAATGTCCAAACAAACCCCGAAAAATCACAAAAAAGAACACAACACTCCTGTTGTTCTATGTTGACACGAGAAAAAATTTGAAAGCAATAAGAGGCAATGGATATCGTTTAGTCCCCAAAGGTGGGGCGTTCCCTACCGAAACCATCATGCTTGTTGTGACAAGCTCTGGTTTGTGAGAAGCATATACCCAAATCTGCCCCAAATGGGACAAACAATTTACCACGGCATGTTGATGCCGCCTCATGATAGCATGCCAAGTTTCATTAATTTCAGACGAGTTTTGGATTTACTAGAATTTAAAAACCAGGCATCTCAATGTTTTGCCAGCAATGAACGGTGCCATGGTGTTTGAAATTCATTCCCGTTTCTTGCATGGGACCGAAGCATGCACCCAAGGACAAAGATTTGATTTTTCAACGAATTTATATGCACTGGAGCATGTGCATGTAGTTCAAATTTGAATTATGCACATAAATGCATTGAAAACTCACTTAATGCAGAAAAATGTCCAAACGAACCCTGAATAATTCCAATTCTTTTATGATCACTGCAGATAAAAGGTCTGGCAATTCAAACACCGTCCATGGCCGATGTGACCCCGTTATGTAATTCAAATCAAGACGAAAAATCAAGTAGATCCCACACAGTTTATTATAACCAACCGTGTGAGATGCAACACAAAATATCTTCCGACCATGTCTGAATAAGGGACTGTGTCTGATGACACTTTGTGCGCCAGTTTTTTGGCTGAAGCGATTCCAAATTTTCGGCTTCTGCGGAAATATCTACCTCCCTGCCCCCTCCACCTTACCAAAAGCCACATTTCCCCCCTTTCTACCTTCCTTTCCAAGTTGAAACCTTCACTCTTTGCTTGCAACCCCGCCGCCTCCTCGCCGGCGACCCTCCTTCGACCTGCTCGGCCTCGCTTATCCAGGCAGGTAATCCACACCCGAACCCCATCCTCCTCCTCCTTCCACATCCCACATGCCCCGACCGCCGGCGCGAGCGCACCACCTTCCACCCAAATCACCGACCCCTCCACCAAATAAGTGCCGACCTAAGCCATGGTGCACGCAGTATAGCTAAGACCTCAAGGAGCATTTGGCAGCGGAGAAGCAAATCACGTTGCACGCGCGCATGAGGTCGCGATGGCTGCCATTCGTGCCGACCCCTAGATCTTGGAGGAGCACCGCGCCGTCAAGGCCACCGTTGACGCCTCGCGCGCCGACGCCGCGACGCGGTTGGCTGCCTTAAACGATAGTTCATGGCGTTTTCTCGAGGCCGCCGTCGGTGCCTTCGACGAAGACTACGAGATGTTTTCTCAGCTTGCACATGCTTACCTCATCTCGAGAGCCAGCAGGTTGGTGCCTGGAGCGGCTCAGGCAACTCACCACTACAACGATGGCACCCACGATGCGGGGGCCTCACCCTCTTCCATGTCCAAGGAGCCAATTGTCATCGATATCTCCGACAATGAGGAGTAGCTTGTCTTATTAGCTCACTATAAGGACCCATGTTCAGATTGCTAGGTACTGCCTTTCCTTAACAAATTATAGTGAATTGTGCTATCTACTTTTACCATGCAATCTTCTACTATAGTGTATATGTTCTATATGTCGTGCAATGTGGTGTTCAATTAACTGCTTGGTTCAGTTCTGCAAATGTGGTGTTCAATTCTCCAGGGTGCAATATTTCCAAGTTGTTAAGCATGATTGGTTTGGTTAACTGTCTGATCTTCTATTAGGAGTATGTTATATTTTTCAATTGGTGTTTAGTTAACTGCTTGGTTCATTTGTTGTGTCTTGGTTCACTTGTTGTGGTGTTTAGTTAACTGCTTGGTTCATTTGTTGTGTCTTGGTTCACTTGTTGTGGTGTTTAGTTAACTGCTTGGTTCATTTGTTGTGTCTTGGTTCACTTGTTGTGGTGTTTAGTTAACTGCTTGGTTCAATTCTGCAATGCGATGTTCAATTGTTGTGGCTGCATTCTGTTATTATATACCATGTGAGGAATAAATTGATTGGTTGTACTAAATACATGAGAAACAAATACAATTGCTATATTTCCAAGTTGTTAAGCATGCTTGGTTTGGTTAACTGTCTGATCTTCTATTAGGAGTATGTTATATTGTGCAATGTGGTGCTCAGTTAACATTTGGTTCATTTGTTGTGGTGTTTAGTTAACTGCTTGGTTCAGTTCTGCAATGCGATGTTAAATTGTTGTGTCTGCATTCTGTTATTGTATACCATGTGAGGAATAAATCGAATTTGGCTGTACTAAATACATGAGAAACAAATACAATTGCTATATTTCCAAGTTGTTAAGCATGCTTGGCTTGGTTAACTATCTGATCTTCTATTAGGGGTATGTTATATTGTGCAATGTGGTGCTCAGTTAACGTTTGGTTCATTTGTTATGGTGTTTAGTTAACTGCTTGGTTCAGTTCTGCAATGTGATGTTCAATTGTTGTGGCTGCATTCTGTTATTGTATACCATGTGAGGAATAAATCGAATTTGGCTGCACTTAATACATGAGAAACATATACAAGTGCAATATTTCCTAGTTCTAAATCATGCTTGGTTTGGATAAATGGGTTTTCCATGTGGCTTGAATTAATCTGATGAATCTGCAATGTGCTTATTTTTCATCAACATATTTTATTGATAGCATGCGAACCCTTACTTAACCTGATGACTAACTACCTTATATGTGTTGCAGGAAAACAATCGGAAGCACTGAGGTTTACAAGATGGTACTAACTATTATACCTTGCCTTTTTTTATTCCTTTACCCCGTTTCCAATATAGGGAAGATATTTATGCACATCCTTATTTTTAGGGTGCACTGATGATTACCTCTCAAACCACCTCTGTGGTCAGGAGGCGAGGAAAGTTTTCATACAAAACCCATGGTTCAATATTGAAGTTTTCCTGAAGAGGTCGAAGGATCGACGGTCAATCATCCACAGGCACTGGCCTAAAGTTGCAAAGACCTTCAACATGAATGAAGGCTCAACATTTGCCTTCCGCTTCAGCAGTTTCCCAGATGAGATGCATCTCTCTATGTACCATCTATGATGCTAATTTAGAAAGGTTCTAGATGTTGCATGTGAAACTTGCTGCTGGTGCAGTTGTATAATGGGGTAGCTGAGTGCTGAAGCTATATCATGTCGTACTCCGATGTATTTCAAATATGAAATCCCGCTTCCTTAATATGGAAATGGAATATATTAGGTGCTTAATATGAATGTCAATTGATTAGTAAATGGTATATATATATATATATATATATATATATATATATATATATATATATATATATATATATAAAATAGGCAATTAGCCCGCTAATTGGGTTTTCCTATTGCAAACGGTAAATGAGAAAACACCGTGGGCGATGACCTCAGGTGACGCACACAGTTTCTAGGAATAAACCGTGTTGGATCAATGAACAATCACACACGATATTCTCTTCAAAACTGTTTGTGTTACGCCACCTTGCGCAAACGTTTCCTTGTAGGGACTGTGTGGCATGTATATACGAACGGAAATGTTTAGTGGTGACTGACTGTGTGGGATGTACTTACGTCCGGAAATGATTGCGCCTATATAATTGTATTTTTTTAGCACTACTGTACATATTTCTCTATTCGAGTGCTCGCCGGTCACACACGACCTCATTTTGCCGAACATGTGTGCTAGGAGGGCATATCCCCAACAGTTTCTGGGTCGTGTGGGAAGGACCCCCCCTATCGCCCACACTCACTAGGAAACGGTTCCGAATGCCGTCGCGGAAAGGGGTTAAAAACCGTTTGTTTAGGACCGACGCGTACCAGTGCATGCCTCCCGTTCAGTCAAGCAGTTGCTCGCACAACACCTCCTATAGCCATTAAAACCAAGACACGTGGTGTCACGTGAATGGTTAACATAATGCACACTAATTGAATTATACAAACGTTTGCGATGTTAGAGTGGGAGCTATTTGTTTCAAAATACCTTTGTTGGTTTTTATTCGAGTGCGCCTTCTCTCAAAATGGACACGAAAATACCACAGCATGTCTGGTGCCATTCCATGATAGCATGCCAAGTTTCATGAATTTCATACGAGTTTTGGATTTGCTAAAATTTAAAAACAAAGTATCTCAACGTTTTGCCGGCAATCAACGGTGCCCCTTGTGTTTGAAATTCATTCCCATTTATTGCATGGGACCTAAGCATGCACCCAGGGACAAAGATTTGATTTTTCAACCAATTTATATGCACCGGAGCATGTGCATGTAGTTCAAATTTGAATTATGCACATAAAATGCCTAGAAAATCCTGTTAATATGTAAAAATGTCCAAACGAACCAAGAAAAATTCCAAAATTTAACACAACACTCCTGTTGTTCTATGTTGACACTAGAAATTTTTTGAAAGCAATAAAGGGCAGCGGATATCGTTTCGTCCCCAAAGGTGGCACGTTCCCTACCGAAACCATCAGTCTTGTGAGAAGCTCTGGCTTGTGAGAAACTTATAACCAAACCTGCACCAAATGGGACAAAAAATTTACATAGCATGTTGATGCCGCTCCATGATAGCATACCAAGTTTCATGAATTTCAGATAAATTTTGGATTTACTAGAATTTAAAAACCAGGTATCTCAATGTTTGCTGCCGAGTGACGGTGGCACGATGTTTGACATTCATTCCCATTTCTTGCATGAGACCTAAGCATTCAACCAAGGACACATATTTGAATTTTCAACCAATTTATATGCATTATAGCATGTGCATTTAGTTCAAATTTGAATTATGCCCATAAATGCATTGAAAACTCAATTAATGCATAAAAATGTCCAAACGAACCCCAAAAATCCCAAAAATTGACACAACACTCGTGTTGTTCTATGTTGACTCGAGAAAAGTTTTGAAAGCAATAAGAGGCAATGGACATCGTTTCGTCCCCAAAGGTGGGACGTTCCCTACCAAAACCATCATGCTTGTTGTGAGAAGCTCTGGTTTGTGAGAAGCATATATCCAAACCTTACCCAAATGGGACAAAAAATTTACCACGGCATGCTAATGCCGCTCTATGATAGCATGCCAAGTTTCATGAATTTCAGACGAGTTTTGGATTTACTAGAATTTAAAAACCAGGTATCTCAATGTTTGCGGTCGAGTGACGATGGCAGGGTGTTTGACATTCATTCCCATTTCTTGCATGGGACCTAAGCATGCGACCAAGGACATAGATTTGAATTTTCAACCAATTTATTTGCATTAGAGCATGTGCATGTAGTTCAAATTTGAATTAGGCACATAAATGCATTAAAAACTCAATTAATGCATAAAAATGTCCAAACGAACCCCGAAAAATCCCAAAAATTGACACAACACTCCTGTTGTTCTATGTTGACACAAGAAAAAATTTGAAAGCAATAAGAGGCAATGGATATCGTTTCGTCCCCAAAGGTGGGACGTTCCCTACCGAAATCATCAGGCTTGTTGTGAGAAGCTCTGGTTTGTGAGAAGCGTATTCCCAAACCTGCCCCAAATGGGACAAAAAATTTACCGCAACATGTTGATGCCGCTCCATGAGAGCATGCCAAGTTTCATGAATTTCAGACGAGCTTTGGATTTACTAGAATTTAAAAACCAGGTATCTCAATGTTTGCGGCCGAGTGACGGTGGCAGGGTGTTTGACATTCATTCCCATTTCTTGCATGGGACCTAAGCATGCAACCAAGGACACATATTTCAATTTTCAACTAATTTATATGCATTACAGCATGTGCATGTAGTTCAAATTTGAAATATGCACATGAATGCATAGAAAACTCAGTTAATGTATAAAAATGTCCAAGCAAACACCGAAAAATCCCAAAAATTGACACAACACTCGTGTTATTCTATGTTAACACGAGAAACATTTTGAAAGTAAGAAGAGGCAACAAATATCATTTTGTCCCCCAAGGTGGCACGTACCCTACCGAAACCATCATGCTTGTTGTGAGAGAAGCTCTGGTTTGCGAGAAGCTTATACCCACACCTGCCCCAAATGGGACAATATTTTTACCACGGCATGTCATTGTCGTTCCATGATATCATGTCAAGTTTCATTAATTTTAGATGAGTTTTCGATTTACTAGAATTTTAAAACCATGTATCTCAATGTTAGCGGTCGAGCGACAGTGTCAAGGTGTTTGACATTCGTTCTCATTTCTTGCATGTGACATAGTCTTGCAACCTAGGACAAACATTTGATTGTGCAACCCGTTTCTATGGACTGGAGCATGTGCATGTAGTTCAATTTTGAATTATGCACATAAATGCCTAGAAAACTCAATTAACGTATAAAAATGTCCAAACGATCCCCGAAAAAATCCAAAATGTAACACGACACTCCTGTTGTTCTATGTTGACACCAGGAAAAGAAAACGAAAGGAAGAAGAGGCGACGAATATCGTTTTGTCCACAAAGGTGACACGTTTCCCTAATGGAACCATGAGGCTTCTTGTGAGAAGATTATACCACAACCTGCCCCAAATGGGACAATATTTTTTACCCCAGCATGTTGATCCCATTCCATGATAGGATGCCAAGGTTCATGAATTTCATACGGGTTTTGGGTTTACTAGAATTACAAAAGCAAGTACCTCAACATTTTCCAGAGAGCCATGGTGCCGTGGTGTTCGAAATTCATCCCCATTTCTTGCATGGGACATAAGCATAAACCTATGGACACATATATGATTTTACAACCCATGTTGGTGCATCGGAGCATGTGCATGTGCTTTAATTTTGAATTGTGCACCGGAAATGGCTAGAAAACCAATTTAATGTATAACATTTCCAAACGAACCCTGAATAATTCCAATTTTTCTATGACACACATATAGTTGCAGGTTCACTACCAATAAAATGTCTAGCAATTCAAACACCGTCCATTGCCGCTGTGACCCCATTATGTAATTCAAATCAAGATGAAAAATCAAGTAGATCCCACACAGTTTATTATCCCAAACCGTGTGAGATGCAGTAAAAAATATCCTGGAGCACCGTCGGTGTATAGTACGCATACGGCTTACGCGAGAAGGTGCATTGGCTACAGTCCACTGCCGGTGTGTCAAGCACACTAGCTCGCTCCCCAAATATCACTTCACTGTTCAATCGTCCCCGGTGAAATATGGGGACGTGGACCCGCGTCGTGAGGGCAACTTCGGCAGCCCACTCCAGCAAGAGTACGGCCGCAGCCGCCATGTGCATGCTAACAAGGTGCATGAGCGCGGCCGCAATCTGCGACAGGGGGTCAAGGCAGCCCAAACGGCCGTTGTTGCTTCTCAGGTGGCGGCAGCAACATCTGCCTCGGGGATAGCAAATGGCGAGAGTGGCACAATAGTTGTCCGTTCTGCAACGGCGGCCTTAGCCCTAATGGAGGCCGCCCACGACCATGTCGAGGCCGCCCACGCCCAGCTCGTGGCAGTCCCCACACAAATCGAACGAAGATTCTCCGACAACGGTCGGCAACCCACGGCAGAAGAGTTGGCAATCGCCGAGAGCGTTCGAGCAGTAGTCCGTTCCTCTGCCGCATACCTTGCGAGGAGGGAGCCTATCCAAGCCTAGATCACGGCCACCCACTCCCAGCTCGTGGTGGCCTTTTACAAAGAGATGGCGGGCACGGATGGCGAAATGCTTGCCGAGTATGGTGTGATGGATGCCATGGAGCCCCTTCCCCAGGAGACCGTCGGGCGCGAGCTGGACATGGAGGAGGCGGCGGAGATCGACGAGCACCAGCCGTAGTAGTACTCTTTCTTTTGTTTAATTAAGAGCGTCGGTCTTTAATTTGTTAGAGTAATGTTTAGGCCACCTAGCTCTGTTTAATTGCTGAACTTGCTCAATTAAGAAGTGTGGGTGTGCTGTGTACCCAAATTGTGCAATCACGTGGATGACCACTGTAACCAGGGAAATTGGAACCAAATTTTTTGACGTTCAAACTCATCACACACGGGTTAAGCTATCTGAATCATTTGTGATGTTCACATATCGTACACAGTTCTGAATAAGGGACCGTGTCTGATGACACATTGCGCGCCAGTTTTTTCACTGGACCGATTGAAAATTTTCGGCTTCTGCGGAAATATCTACCTCCCCGCTCCCCCCTCTTACCAAAAGCCACATTTCCCCTGTTTCTGCCTTCATTTACAAGTTGAAATCTTCACTCCTTGCTTGCAGCGCCGCCTCCTCGCAGGCGACCCTCCTTCATGCTGCTCGGCCTCGTCTATCCAGGCAGGTAATCCTCACCCGACCCCCATCCTCCTCCTTCCACATCCCACATGCCCCGACCGCCGGTGCGACACCTTCCACCCAAATCACCAACCCCTCCACCAAATAATCGTCGCCCTAAGCCATGGTGCATGCAGTATAGCCAGGAGCTCAAGGAGCATTTGACAGCGGAGAAGCAAATCCTGACCGCACGCACAGATGAGGTTGCGATGGCTGCCATTCGTGCCGACCCCCAGATCTTGGAGGAGCACCTTGCCATTTGCTAGCTACGCAGGTTAAGCATGCTCGGTTTACCTATTGCGTGTGCTGCTCCTACCTTTCCTTAACAAATTCTAGTGAATTATGCTATCTAATTTTACCATGCAATCTGTTGCTCTAGTGTATATGTTCTATATGTGGTGCAGTGTGGTGCTCACTTATTAACTGTTTGGTTAATTAGTTGTCGTCTTTGGTTAATTGTTTGGTTCAATTCTGCAAATGCGATGTTTCATTCTTCAGGCTGCAATTTTGTATTGTCTTCCATGTGAGAAATAAATCAAATTTATCTTTACAAAATACATGAGAAACGAATACAATTGCTATACTTCCAAGTTGTCAAGCCTGCTTGGTTTGGTTATACATTATGCAATGTGGTGCTCAGTTAACGTTTGGTTCATTTGTGTTGTGGTGTTTAGTTAACTATTTGGTTCAATTCTGCAATGCGATGTTCAATAGTTGTGGGTGCATTCTGTTATTGTATACCATGTGAGAAGTAAATCGAATTTGGCTGTACTAAATACATGAGAAACAAATACAATTCCTATATTTCCAAGTTGTTAAGCATGCCTGGTTTGGTTAACTGTCTGATCTTCTATTAGGAGTATGTTATATTATTCAATGTGGTGCTTAGTTAACATTTGGTTCATTTGTTGTGGTGTTTAGTTAACTGTTTGGTTCAATTCCGCAATGCAATGTTCAATAGTTGTAGTTGCATTCTGTTATTATATACCATGTGAGAAGTAAATCGAATTTGGCTGTACTAAATACATGAGAAATAAATACAATTGCTATATTTCCAAGTTGTTAAGCATGCCTGGTTTGGATAACTGTCTGATCTTCTATTAGGAGTATGTTATATTGTGCAATGTGGTGCTTAGTTAACGTTTGGTTCATTTGTTGTGGTGTTTAGTTAACTGTTTGGTTCAATTCCGCAATGCAATGTTCAATTATTGTGGGTGCATTCTGTTATTGTATACGATGTGAGGAATAAATTGAATTTGGCTGTAGTAAATACATGAGAAACAAATACAATTGCTATATTTCCAAGTTGTTAAGCTTGCTTGGTTTGGTTAACTGTCTGATCTTATATTAGGAGTATGTTATATTGTGCAATGTGGTGCTCAGTTAATTTTTGGTTCATTTGTTGTGGTGTTTAGTTAACTGCTTGGTTCAATTCTGCAATGCGATGTCCAATTGTCGTGGGTAGAATTTTGTATTGTTGTGCATGTGAGGAATAAATCGAATTTGGCTACACTTAATACATGAGAAACATATACAAGTGCTATATTCCCTAGTTCTTAATCATGCTTGGTTTGGATAAATGGGTGTTCCATGTGGCTTGAATTAATCTGATGAATCTGCAATGTGCTTATTTTTCATCAAAATATTTTACTAATAGCATGCGAACCCTTACTTAATCTGATGACTAACTACCTTATATGTGTTGCAGGGAAACAATGGGAAGCACTGAGGTTTACAATCGAGGTTAGCACGTGCATGGTCCGTTGTCTAATAGCACATTATTGTAAAAATTGCAGGAACCATTCTAATATTTAGGTTTTTAACAATTTGGTCTTGCACATGTAGGTCCTGCTGTCAGTGGTTTTGACCCACTGTTCGATCCTTTCTGCATATGGGGAAATGAGTTGTCCATGAATATCAATCAAGTCAAGAAACTCAGAAATATTGTTAGGATAAAGAAATTACCGACAAAAAACAACAAGATCTTTGTCTGCACAATGAAGAAGACATCAGTTCACTACAAGATGGTACTAACTATTATACCTTGCCTTTTTTTATTCCTTTGCCCCATTTCCAATATAGAGAAGATATTTATGCACATCCTTGTTTTCAGGCCTTTACAAAGTATTTCACTGATGATTACCTCTCAAACCACCTCTATGCTCAGGAGGCGAGGAAGTTTTCATACAACACCCACGGTTCAATATTGAAGTGTTTCTGAAGAGGACGAAGGACATACGGTCAATCATCCACAAGCACTGGCCTAAAGTTGCAAAGACCTTCAACATGAACGAAGGCTCAATATTCGCCTTCCGCTTCAGTAGTTTTCCAGATGAGATGCATCTGTCTATGTACTGTCTATGATGCTAATTTCGAAAGGTTCTACATGTTGCATGTCAAACTTGGTGCTGGAGCAGTTGTGTAATGGGGTAGCTGAGTACTAAAGCCATATCATGTTGTACTCTGATGTATTTCAATTATGAAATCCTACTTCCTTTATATGGAAATGAAATATATTATGTGCTTAATATGAATGTCAATTAGATTAATAAATGGATTATTAATAATAGGGCAATTAGCCTGCTAATGGCGAATTAGCCTGCTAATTGGATTTTTCTATTGCGAACGGTTATTGAGAAAATACCGTGGGCGATGACCTCAGGCAACGCACACAGTTTCTAGGAATAAACCTTGTTGGATCAATGAACAATCACACACGACCTTCTCTTGAAAACTGTTTGCGTTAGGCCAGCTTGCGCAAAGGTTTACAACATAAAAACTATGTGTGATGGACAGCCTTTGCCACACAGTTTCTTCTACGCACCCTGTGTGATGCATTCAATAACGCAAATGATAAAATTGTTAATATCGTGTGTGATGTACCTACGAACGAAAACGTTTTCCTTTGAGCGACTATGTGGGATATATATACGAACGGAAACGTTTACCGGGACTGACAGTGTGGGATGTACTTACGAACGGAGACGATTTCGCCTGTATACACTACAAAAAAAAGACATTTCCGTGATATTTTGGGCCGAATGAAAAAAAATTCTGTCATACATATGAGAAATCTATGACGATAATTGTGAAAAAACCCGATATCATCATAGATGTGGTGGGCTCCTACTTCTATGACAAAAAATCATGACAGAAAATGGGCTTTTCGTCCTGGGCGGGCCGGAGACGCAGCTGCATGACATTCTTTGGGCCGTCCATGACGGAAAAAACTGTGGTAGAAGCGAGGGCGAGGAAAATTTCGGGGAGTTGCCGGTTATGGTAGGAGGTCGGGTGCCGAGTGATGCGCGTTTCTCTCGTACACGTGCGAGGCGTTGGCTCTAACTGAACCCGAGCGAGGCGTTGGGCTCTAACTGAACCCGAGCGATTGCACTGCAGGCTATGCGTTACTGAACCCGAGCGATCAATCGATGGCTGTTAACTGAAACCGATCGAGCGGTTCCTTCCCTACTGCTGCTAACTCAAGCCGATCGATGCTGCCTCTAGGATGAACAGTGAGTGTTGCGGGGGGGTTTGGATGAACAGTGAGCGGTGGCGTTGCCTCTGGATGAACAAGACCCCATGGCGTGGAGGGCTGGATGAACAGTAGATGGTGGAGAGGTGGCCGTGGAGAGGTGGTTGAACAGGACCCCGTGGTGTGGAGGGATGGATGAACAGTAGACGGTGGAGGGGTGCACGTGGAGGTGTGGTTGAACAGTAGCCGGTGGAGTAGCGCGCGGTGGAGGCTGGATGAACAGGAGCCCGTGGAGGCTGGAGGAGGTCGACGGTAGCCCGTGGAAGCTGGAGGAGGTCGACGGTGGAGATGAACAGTATCTCGTGGAGTCCGGTTTTGCGGTACGCCACACCCCTCCCGATGAACAGGACCCCCGTTTCGACCGTAGCGCTCCAACACAAGTCTGTTTCGTCCGTTTTGTGGTACACCACACCCCTCCAGATCAACAGGACACCTGTTTCGACCGTAGGAGGTCCGTTTCGTCCGTTTTGCGGTACGCCACACCACTCCCAATCAACAGGACCCCCGTTTCGACCGTCGGAGGTCCGTTTCATCCGTTTTGCGGTACACCACACCCCTCCCGATCAACAGGGCCCCTGTTTCGACCGTAGGAGGTTCGTTTCGTCCGTTTTGCGGTACGCCGCACCCCTCCCGATCAACAGGACCCCGTTCCGAATGTTGCCGATCGAACACAAGGCCGTTTCCTCTGTTCTGCGGTACACCAGGCCTCATTTCCATCGCCTGTTCCATCCAAGCCGGTTGGCTCCCACGCGTTCCATTGCCTCCCGATGAACACGACGCATTCCGTTGCCTCCCCATGAACACGATGCATTCCGTTGCCTCCCCATGAACACGACGACGCTGTTTCTCCGTTCCGACCCAGCCATGTACACGAGCCCTGGCCGTACGTATGCGCGAGTAGGCGTTTGAGACCCCGCCCGTATGTACACATACGTGGCCATATTTTCTTTCTTGCACCCTGGCCGTTGTACATACGGGTACATGCTACGTGCGCGCCTCTACTACGACACGTGCGCGCCTCTACTACGACACATGCGTGCCTCTACATCAACCAGTATGTATGTAGACATTTGCGACCAGGATGACAACGCTACGTACGCTTCGACTAGGTGGGTCCCGATTGTCACGCACTTCCTTACCTGCGAAGATGTAGCTGGTGGGTCCCAGCAGTCAGGGGGGCGAATCATTTTTTTGGCCCGGACGCACTTTCTTGCGTGCGAAGATGAAGTTGGTGGGTCCCAGCAGTCAGGGGAAACGGGTTTTCTGCGAAATACAGTGGCTCCTCCAGTGGGTCCCAGCTGTCAGGTGGAGGAATCATTATTTTCCGCGTAATAAGGAGGCACTTCCTTGTTGCGGCCGTGGACCCAGCTGTCAGCCTCTCCACGTACAGTCCACTTCCGATGGAAGTCGTTCCTTGACCACGTTGACCAGGCCGTGCCGAGAGCACCACGGCGGTGGACGACGGCGAGGCCTAGGAAGGGGACGACGAGGAGCCGGGAAAGACGCGGGAGTGGAAGCCTGCGCGGAGAGGAGTACGAGGGTTCACTAGTTCGGCTGTGGTGTGAGGCTGCCGTCGCCGCAGGGCCTGGCCAGAGGTGGGAATAGTAGGGGGCGGTGAGGCCTCCACGGCAGCACAACCGGGCACGGGAGGCAGGAGCATGCGGCATGACCGGCGCTGCTTTGGGCGGCTGGAGCAAGAAGACCAAAGGTTGAAGAAGCACTATGGCCGTTGGATGGACATCATACGGTCACTGGAGCTAGAATCGTTCATATTGACTAAGTTGACAAAGCCCTCCGTCCCCGTCAACTTAGTTGGCCCACAAGTCACCTCCCACTATGGTAGGTCCCAGCTAGCAGGGTGCGTATTCATTTTTTTTGTGCGTAATAAGGAGGCACTTCCTTGCGTGCGAAGATATAGCTGGTGGGTCCGACATGTCAGCGGGGGAATGTTTTTTTTTTGCGAAATACAAAGGCCCTTCCGGTGGGTCCTAGCTGTCAGGTGGAGGAACCATTATTTTGCGCGTACAGTCCACGGCTGATGGATGTCGTTCTTTGACCATGTTGACCAGGCCGCGCCGAGAGCACCATGGCGGTGGACGACAGCGAGGCCTAGGAAGGGAACGACACGGAGCAGGGGAAGACTCGACAATTGTTGCCCATGCGGTATGTAAGAGGGTTTACTGGTCCGGCTGCCATCGCTGGAAAATAACAGGAGGTGTGGGTGAGTAGAGGAATGGCCTGGCCAGCAATGAAGTAGGGTGGGGCGGTGCGGCCTATGCGGCAGCACAGCCGGCCACGGGTGGCGGGAGAAGGCAGTCCCACCGGAGCTGGTTTGGGTGGCTGGAGCAAGAAGAACAGATATTGAAGAAGCAGACGGCCGTTGGATTAACATCCAACAGTCTTCGCTACTAGAATCGTTGTGGACTAAGTTGACAAAGCCAAAGTACACGTCAACCTAGTAGACCAACAAGTCAGCCTCCAAATCTGTCCCAAACAACATACAGCCCAAAATTTCTAGCCAAATTCAAATTAATTTTAAATCTAAATATACCTAAATTTAAATTCAATGAAATTTTACCCGCACAAAAACAATGAAATTTAAAATATCAAAATCCAAAAGAAACAGTATTTTGGAACTAATTTCCTGTTTGCTATATTTTTTTTCATTTTACAACCCATTTATTATTACTTATAGCCCATTCCTTATTACCTATAGCCCATTTCTTATTACCTATAGCCAATTTTCTGGGCAAAATGCATACCTCCTTGTCTTGAAAGATTTCCGGCCCAGCAGGGCGTAGAAAAGCAAGTAGGCCCATGTTGGTTATTCTGCAAAAAACAAAATAGCTGGCTAGCCATTTTTCAGAAAGGAAAAAAACAAACTGGGCTGGTCATGTGCTAAACATATGAAATAAAAGCCTCGGCTAGACCGGCCACGGGTCCCGCACAACCCTGTCGACACCCTTCTCCGTCCCGAAAGAACAAAATTATTGCGCGCGCTGCTGGGTCCCTACTGTCATCCTCACCATGTATAGCCATCTCCTTATTCCTCTCAGTTGTTGACCATGTTGACAACACCGGAGGGCGGCACCGCGGCGAGCGAACTAAAGGCGGAGGGCGATGGTGAGGCCTCGGACGAGGAATGAGCAGGAGCAGGAAAATCACAAGCCACCGTGAGAGGCGGGAGCAGGCGGTCCTCGGGCGCTGGTTTGGCTTTGGCGGCTCGAGGAAGAAGAGATCAAGAAACGTGATGACGTTGAATGCCAATCCAACGGTCAAGGTTGGCACAATCGTTTTTGACTAAGCGGACACCAAGTAGCATACTTTTTATATATAGGAAGAAAACTGCGAGGAAAATGCTTTCGTCGTCGTCCTCCTCACGAGGGCGTTCGCCACATAAGTGACTAGCACCCTTGGTTTTCAACCGAGAGGTCTTGGGTTCGAGTCCGAGGAACTCTCAATTTTTCCTCCTTCCTTCCTCGCAAAAAAGGAAAGCAAATCAAAGACTTGGGAAGCCGTGAGAACAAGCTAGTGTACCCGGTAAAGAGGCGTTGTCGAGTTTTAGAAAAAAGAAAGACGTGCTCTCGTAGCTGGTTGAATCCAAACCTAGAATATGACTATATATGGTGCTATGCTACTCGCAAGTAATGAAACCGACATATCCAAAGTTCGTTTCTCCTCTTCTCTACTTACTCGCTTAGCATCGAAGCTCGCCGTAGCAACCATGTCCGCTGGCTGCTTGTCCACTGCTCTTGAGCAGGCAACAACCAGATGTGCGCCAAGTCGCCACCCGTACCATCGCCTGTGGGTCTCATCACACCCCCGCCGGCACGTGCACCGCAGCCGATTGCTCATCGCAACCCACTGTCGTTGGTGTGGTGCCTTGCTGCAAATCACGCAGAGTCATCCGTCGATCTCAACCACAATCCGCAACCTGGCCGAGTCTTCTACAAATGCCCGAATCATGGGGTAATAATACGTTTAAGTGTTGTTCGCTGCTTTCGATTGCTGATTTTTTAATAGTTTGGTTGATGATCTTCCAATTTGATTCGTGCGTAAAAGGGAAGATTCATGTGATTTGTATTTACGGGAAGTTCTTGATGTGGGGAATGCAACTACGCTGATTATTTGGTTAGCCGAGGAATCCCAATACAGCAGGTTGGGGTGTTGGACAAATGGCGAAGGAATGGCGAAGAGGAAGATGCAGAGCGAAGGTTAAAGATGCAGTTCCTCGATCATGGCCAAGCAACGGTGATGAGCGGCCTTGACAGCAATGAGGAGATGAAAGAGCTTGTGAAGATAAGGGCAAAATCGATGTGCTCTGTAGGATGATAGTCTCTTTATTTGCAGTGTATGTAGCACTAGTGATGTATTCGGTGGCTACGACATGAGCACTTTGCTGAAACTAGTAATGAATGAAACCTGTGTAGCAGGCTGGGCGTAGTGTTGTGAACATCTAATGATTTCTATTAACGGAAATCAGGGGGTATCCCCTTTTGCTCATATAAATAAATAAATAGCAGAGGCCCTGTCGGGTCAGCTTTGTTCTCATTCGAAGACGTCGAGCAAATTGCAGTCCAACAGCAAACTATGTCATCAAATTCAAGTTTCACAGCCAAATATGAGTACTAGTAAACAACAATGTCATCATGTTTTAGTTGTCATACAATCACCAAACACAAATCAGCATACATAACAAGTGATGTTCTCACAGCAAAATACTAAACAACATGTTCATCAGGTTTCAGTTGTCATAGCAAACACAATTTCACATAGTCGATAAAAAAACGTCTTCTGACAGGCAAATACGACAAAAGCAATGTAATCATCATCTGCAGCAGCAGCGTCAACATCTTCGCCATGTGTATCAGTCTGAATCGTAATTCCCCACGGTGTCATCTTCTTCTTCGTCCTCAACGTCCTTGAACAACACGACAGACAATCTTTTCGTCGGCGTCATTGACGTGATGGTTCTCAAATATATTAGGAACATCTGTGTTATCTTGTACATCAGGAGCAGTGTAAGCATCATCTTGTTGTGCAACTTCATTAAACGAATCCCTCTGCTCAATACTCTCCAGTCATCGCTACGTGCAAATGTGTCTTCCAAGAAAAATATCTGTGTTGCTTGATTTGCCAAAATAAAAGGCTCATTGATCTGGTACGCCGCCATGACATTGATGGATTTGAAATAATCATCAGCTCTTGGTTTTGCGATCTGGAAAACAGGTTATACCAACGACAACTGTGAGAACCACACACCGATGATCCTCGAATGCGGAGATATCCGCAATCTGAACAATGTCATTATGTTAGCATACATTTCAGTTGTCTCTTTGTCATACGTATTCGTGCTCATGATGGCACTATTTTGTGTCTTCCCGCTTCGTCTCGTGCAAGGGTGTTGTGGCGCACATCTCCAACAACGCAACATTCATAATGTCTTACCCGAGTATCGGGACCCATTGCTAGTGAGTAAAGGGCATCATCAACTGCCTGCCCATCCTCCGCATCTTCTTAACCTATGGTTAGAAAATAGACAAGTTGATCATCTTATGTACTCAATATATTAAAAAACTGGCGATTGCACTTCAAAAGCTTACATGGTTCTTGAACCATTTCGCAAATCCGCCATAACCAGTTTGTCAATGTTTCTTGGATTTTGCGGCATAACTCCTCTTTGTAGATGCTGCACAACATAGTGATCGCGTCAAACATCTAAATATATAAGAATGTGCTGCAAGTTTAGTAGATTACGATGTATAAGCTGCAGATTGCACTTACTTGATATAAGGTAGTATCTCGGGACAGTTATTCAACACATACCAAACCATTTTGTCCAAATCTTTAGGTTTGTCCTCTTGTCGACTCTTCCACAGTAACTCGAGCAGAATAATCGAAAACCTTGAGCCCGGATTGTCTTCACCCACCTCTTTGCTAAGCTGATCAATTTGTTTCAATGTATTTTGAGCAGAATGTCAACGCTTCATTGCAATGTAGGCCTCTGCAATGGAACCCTCGGGTCTAGCTCTGTTCCTAACATAGCCCTTGAAAGTGCCTAGCCGGCTTTCAATAGGGTACATCCAGCCATCTTGTCTTGGACCTCTAAGTAGTGCCTCATCGTAGATGAACAGCCAAATGCACCATCACATCAAAGAAGGCTGGAGGATATATCTTCTCAAGGTCGCATAGGATAGTTGGTATCTTGTCTCTAAGACGCTCCAAAGCATGTATCCTGATATTTCTACTCTGAGTTCCTTGAAGAATTGTCCCAACTCGCAATCGCTCAGTATAAGTCAGTGACCCAATCCTCTAAGGATAACAGTAAAACCCTTTGAAGTAGGGCGTGGCAGTCATGAGTTTTCAACCCTTGTTCCTTGTTTCCATCTCAGACTGACTCTCCTTTCGGGTTGGAAGCAAATCCATGTGGGAATCTCACACGTGACAGGACCTCGCAGAATTCTTTTCTTTTTACCTTGTCCAAGACATACACAGCTGGTGCCATATCCCGTGGTTTACCTTCATCTTGCACCTGCAAATCCTTTGTGATACCGAGGTGTGTCAAACCGATCATAGATTATAAGGTATCTTTCGTCTTGCCTTCAATGTTAAGAAGTGTGCCGATAATGTTGTCACATATATTTTTCTCGATGTGCATCACATCAAGATTATGCCACAGATCCAAATCTTTCCAATACTCCCAAGTCCCACAAAGTGGACCTGCGGGTAAACAATAATCTCTCTTCTACCGTGCCACGCTTCCTTTTCACGCTACCATTACCAGGATGGTTTCCTGGTGTAATATGCCTGACCTTCTCTAATTCCACTTGCAACTCATGGGCGGTGAGCCTCTTTGGCGCATCACGGTTTTCATGCTTTGCATTGAACACATGTCTTCGGTATTTTCTAGGATGCGGCTTGTCCTTGGGAAGGAAAATCCGGTGTCCAATGTAATAGATCTTGCTAAGTATTGCGTATGACAGCGGATTCCTGTCACAGCGAACACATGTATTGTAACCATGTGTCGTTCGCCCTGACATAGTGCCCAAAGCCGGATAATCATGGATGCACCAAATTACAATAGCACGCAGAAAGAAATCAGCTGGTGGGCTGCTATATAGGTCTCGAGTGAGAACACCCTTCCATAGCTGTTGAAGTTCCTCCACAAGAGGCTCCATGAAAAATCAAAATCCTTTCCAGGACTTTTTGGACCTGGGATGAGCAAAGTCATCATGTAGTTTGATTCTTTGGTGCGAGACATTTGGAGGCATGTTGTAAGGATAACAAGCATCGCCACATGCTATATGTGGCGCCTGTGGCCAAATGGGTTAAATCCATCGAAGCTAAGCCAAGTCTAATGTTTCTCGTCAAGAGACAAACTCTTTGTGTTTATCATTAAAGCTTTTCCACTCACTACCATGAGATGGATGGCTCATTACATTCTGATCTCTGTACTCCTGGTTCCTAGAATGCCACAGTACATCCTCTCTTGTTTCAGCATCATGAAACAACCTCTGCAATCTTGGTGTAATTGGAAAATGTCTCAGAACATTATGAGGAATCCTCTTCACAGCATCGCCATCTTTCCACCTTGATGATTTGCATTTCGGGCATTCACTTAAGTTGGCATAATCCTTCCGGAATAGAACACAATTATTCTTACAAACATGGATCATATCATATCCAATTCCAACTGCATGAAGGAAATTCTTCATTTTACTGTAGGTGTGTGGCAGCTCAAACGCATCTGGGAAAGATTTGCGGAAAGCAGCCAACATCGCATCGAATGATTTGTTGGTCATCCACTCAGATGTCTTCACCTGAAGAAAGGTGACCATAGCTGAGAATACTGACAGCTTATTTCCTGGGGTGACTGTCGGTGTCAAAACCGGCGGATCTCGGGTAGGGGGTCCCGAACTGTGCGTCTAGGCGGATGGTAACAGGAGACAAGGGACATGATGTTTACCCAGGTTCGGGCCCTCTTGATGGAGGTAAAACCCTACGTCCTGCTTGATTGATATTGATATTGTGGATGTTTACAAGAGTGGATCTACCACGAGATCAAGGAGGCTAAACCCTAGAAGCTAGCCTATGGTATGATTGTAAGGGTTGTTGTGATTGTAGTCCTACGGACTAAAGCCATCCGGTTTATATAGACAGCGGAGAGGGCTAGGGTTACATAGAGTCGGTTACAATGGTAGGAGATCTACATATCCGTATCGCCAAGCTTGCCTTCCACGCCAAGGAAAGTCCCATCCGGACACGGGGTGAAGTCTGCAATATTGTATCTTCATAGTCTTGGAGTCCGGTTGATGATGATAGTTCGGCCGATGATAGTCCGGCCGATGATGGTAGTCCGGCAATCCGGACACCCCCTAATCCGGGACTCCCTCAGTAGCCCCTCAACCAAGCTTCAATGACGATAAGTCCGGCGTGTATATTGCTTGGCATTGCAAGGCGGGTTCCTCCTCCAAATGATAGAAGATTGTGAACACCAGGATAGTGTCCGCTCGCAAAATAAATTCCACATTCCACAGTAGAGAATAATAATATATACACAAGTTCAATCTGCCGGCGTTTTCCGTGGCGGGACGTCACACCACTACCAAGCCATTACTCGAATCGTTTTTACTTTACCACCTCGGCGCATTTAGCGAAGCGGTTTTCTTGGCACGTCTTGTTGAAGCAGAGATCGTGTTTCCCCATAATCCGGGATTCTCATCAATACGGGTGGGTAACCCAACGCGTCATTGATGGTGACGCTTGGAGACAAGCGAGTTTTACCAGGCGGTGGGGACGCGTAAGACTTCGCCGCCCATATAAGGGATAAGGATCCACCTTCTCACCTCGCCTTCTTCCTCCTTTGCTTATCCATCTCCACGCTTTTCGAGCTCCAGCGCCCAAGTTCGCGCATCTCGTCTCAACCTTCTCCGACCATGTCCGGAGCGGGAGGTAAATGGTTGGCCTCCACCGTTAAGGAGGAGCAAATCGTAAACTGCTGTGGCGCGGATGCCTTTCGGCGACATCGCAGACCGGCTGCCCGACGAGGGCAGCTCATCCCCACCCCAGGCCCCATGAGAGGTTGTCTTTCTTTCCTACTTCCTCCGGATGGGTTTTCCACTTCACCCCTTTGTCCGGGGCTCATGTTCTACTACGGCCTGGATTTCCATGATCTGGCGCCGAACTTCATCCTCAACATCTCGGCGTTTATCGTGGTATGCGAGGCCTTCCTCGCATCCAGCCCCACTTGACTTGTGGCTCAAGACCTTCAATGTCAAGCGAAGGTAGTGAAGGGCATTCAAGCGGAGTCTTGGGCGCCATGTTGGGCAAGATGCCCAACGTCCTTTGGTTGAAGGGGCCTTCATGGAATCCGTCAAGGGTGGCAATCGGGGTGGTTCTACATCACCGAGCAGCGTGACCCTAAATGGCGGCGGCCCCGAGTTTAGATCTGGTATCCCCACAGCTCACCTCACGGAAAGAGAAGGGCTTGCTGTGGGGTAGTTTGAAGGAGCTAACGGGACTCCAAACCTGTATCAAGAAGTGGTGAAGAAGCTCGGGCTGGTTAACATGGTCCAAGTCATGCTCGTCCACGGATTCTCCCATGCCAAGCGGGCATTCAATCTATGGGAGTTCGATCCGGAACAGCACCAGCGCTGAACAAGCTCTTGACACAATGTGAAGGCGCTGGAAGGTGCTGTTCAAAAGCGCGAAACCCCGCATCCGCGCGATCGAAGATCGCGATTTCGCCGCATGGCCAGGTGACGAGGTAAGTGATTCTACCCCTTTACGGGACACTTGTTTTTCATAGTTTGACTCTATGTGGGTTTTAATTTCCCCGTTTCCTTTGATAGGACTGGATGAGGAAGGCGGAGGAGATTACCTGTCCGGCTCCTATGCCAGAAAACCCGAGAGGCGCTCGTCTAGCGAGGCTGCTGGTTCCGGCACCGCACGTGGTGCGGAGAAGAAGGCCAAGAAGGAGGCCACGGGTGCTCGAAAGAGTGCCCGTTTTCAGTGTCCGAGCGATTCGGGCGGACTCCTCCCCCGAAAATGAGGAGGAGGAAGAGGACTCTTTCCCAGAGGAGGGAGAGAGGAAGAGGAAGGCTTCCCCAAGAGGGGAGGTCGAAGGGTCCAAGAGGGGAAGGACTATTTCCCCGGACAGCTTAGCCAACATCAACGTTGGCGAGGAAGAATGGCCTTCAAGGGCCAGGCCTTCGGCGAGATCGTAAGTATCCTGGTTCCTGAATGATTCATAATTTCTTTTTCTGTGTCACATAGTGTCATTCTAATGCCGCATGTTGCCTGTAGTCCGGCCAGTGATGATCTCCCCGCTTCATCGAAGCGGATCGTTGGCTCCGTCGGATGTAGACTCCATCCCGACCGCCTCCCACCTCGTGGCGCCGAGGACGCCGAGGTGGGATCCCAGAAGGGACCCATCGGGGAGGCTCGGGCGCCACAAGGCGTCCTCCGGACTTTGCGCGCGGACTCCACAAGAACCCGCAGATGGTTCCGGGTCCGGCGGCGCCCTTGAGCGAAGGGCAAGACCGTGACGCCGGCGGCTTCCGCCCAACCGGGCGCCGGACAACTTGTTGGCGCTGAAGAGCGCTTCCATCGAGGAAGAACACCGCACTATTATGAGTGCGGTGATTGAAAGTGCAGCTTGCCAAGGCGGGCTGACCAAAGCCTCGCTGATAGCCTTCTATCGGGCTTTGAGGTAAGAAGTTAAAATATGCAATGTAATACCGCATAGATAGTAGCCCCGATGCTCGGTTCGGTGTTGAAAAGAAAAGCGGATGAGGATTTTAAAAAAGATATCGCATGGTTGCTAAAAATTATGTCAATATGGGTTGCAGGCTGCGCTGCTTGACCTCTGCCGCACTAAGCTGGAGGTCGGTGCTTTGAAGCAGAGCTCGGCGGTCCGAGCAAGAGCTCGGCAGCGCCAGAAGCAGCTCCAGACAAAGAAGGTGAGTAACACCACTTTGAATTTGTACCTTCTGAAAAGGATTTAGGTTGCGACAAAAATAACA
Source organism: Aegilops longissima (assembly GCA_021605205.1). Classification (NCBI taxonomy): domain Eukaryota; kingdom Viridiplantae; phylum Streptophyta; class Magnoliopsida; order Poales; family Poaceae; genus Aegilops; species Aegilops longissima. The sequence goes on along the minus strand of CM038677.1, from coordinate 392,592,446 downwards.
AGGATAACATGGGTGCCGCAGGGGCCACGAGCGAGGTGGCGGCCTGAAGGAGGCCGTGTCTGTGACGAGCATAATGCTGCCATGGAGCAGGGGAGCGAGAAAAGCAGGAGGCGCGGGTGGCGGTGGTTCAGCAAGAGCTCCAGGCTCTCATGGAAAAGCATGAGAGTTTGGAGCATGACTCAAAGACTTCGAGTCCGAGCTTGCCTCGGCTCTCGAGAGTGCCAAAACCGCCAAGGCCGAGGCCCATAAGTCCCTTCAGGAGGTTGAATTGATTAAGAAGATAGCGGCGGGTAAGGCATTTTTCATGCAAAGCAAGCATGTGAATGTAAATTACGTGTTACTTACCCGGATTCGGAGCTCTCCAGGGGCGTTTGCAGATCTGCCTCACAGCGTGTCTGATGCCGCCGCATTCTACCGAGCCGAGGAGGGGAGCTCAACGAAGAAGGTCTTCGGTCTCGGTATCTTTGAGGCCGGCCATCAGTGCCCCTAGCGACCAGGTGAAGCAGCTGGTCGAACTTCTAAGGTGGCCGAGCAGGCCATGAAGGGCCTCATAGTCCGGCTGTGGCTGGAGAGGCCATGCCAGGAGCTACTTCGGCCTCGTCGACGGCTGGTGGATCGTGCCTCAGGTGGAGGTAATCAAGCGCTCCGCTTTGTATTGAAGGTGCTCGTCGGGCCCTTGCCCGCGCAAAGGTGCATTGGGGCAAGCTGGATGCGGAGAAGCTAATCAGCGACGCGCCACCAGCGGGCAAGGAGCATCGTCGCCGAAATTTACTATAAGGCTGTCTGAAGGGTGCCCGCAAGATTGCGGATGAGTGCCCCAGGGATGTAATTTTGAGTGAATTCGCAATGTGTTATCTGTGCGCTGAAAACTTTGTTCATATCGCTAACGCTTGTTTAATTTAAAATATTACCTTCATGCGGCCGTTTATTAAATCGAGAGATGGCAAGTCGTCGGCTTCGCCCCCATGCCACAGTCTTTGGGTGTTCGGGATAAACTTGAGCACTCTTGTTCCCATTTTGGGTCCATCTAGGAGGCGCTCAACACAACGAACAAGGCAACCGGACTTATAGTGCTTGAACACTCTCACTTAGCCATAAATTCTATAATTTTAAATTTCGTGAAGCCCCTAGTATTCGGAAGACCGAATTGGGGCGCTATCACGCCTTCATCGGACATAATCCGAACTTCGCTCAAGCGGCGAGGTCTTTAAGGACCCGAAAGGACCTCTCGAACAGCGACCAGTCTCACGCCTTATCATGCCGGTCAGTTTTAGCTTTCTCATCGAGGCATTAACCCGCTCAACCGGGCGCAATCGCAGTGGTTCTCCCTGTGCTACCTTAGCCGATAGAACGGAACTTAAGGTGCCAAACATGGGAGCCGGGCAAACCCAACTATTGACCCAAGACATGATTCGGAGCTGATTCATATAATGCTATAAGTTCGGGGTGCCGCACTTGTGAAAGTGTGCGGACTTTATCACACCATAAAGCGGAGGACATAAGCCCCTGGTGTATTTGGCCGTACCAAGATGCACGGGTGCAACATGTTGTAAATGAACATATATATATATAAAGTGATGAAATTATAGGCAAAAGTGCTGCATTTTATTCGAGAAGATATGCTATCAGTGCGGAATGATACAAATAGTGCGGAAAGCAAGGGATTGATTTAATTAAAGGCGTCTCCCTCGAGGGTAGGCAGCGGAATGTTGTATTTAACAAATTTAATGCTCGTGATGGAGACCACCGAGTGTTCGCCGCGGCCTTTGTCCTTCCCTGGCTGTTGCATCATGAGTTCGCAGGTTCGCCGCGGACTGAGTTCTATATAAAAGAAAGAGAAAAATAAAAGAAAAAAAGCGACACACTTGGGAGCCCTGGTGTGGTCGAACCGCACTCTGGGTCTGTTGTGGTTGTGCCTTCCCCTATGCCCATGGTATCTCCAGGCGTAATTATGTCTGTGGAGAGTTTGTCTCACAATTTTGCGAGGGCTGGGGTTGGGGCCGCATTACTACGTGTGCGGGCGTGCGGGTGGTCTTGGTTGATTTTGCTCGGTAGCGTTTAGTCGTGTCCGGTCGTTTAACGGCGGACTCGATAATTGCCTTAAAAGGCTGCTCAGACTTCCGCCGCGAGAGCGCTGTATGTTCCTCCGTTCGGAGGGGCGTTCGATGTTTCCATTGACCGTGATGACTCCACGAGGGCCTGGCATCTTGAGCTTAAGGTATGCATAATGCGGCACGCGTTGAATTTTACAAACGCGGTTCGTCCAAGCAGAGCGGGATAGCCGCCATGAGCAGGACTATGTCGAAGATTAACTCCTCGCTCGGAAATTATCGGGGATCCGAAGACCACTTCGATGTGGCGAGCACGTACAATTGGCCTCGACACCTGGTATGGCGCCTTTGAAGGTCGTCGTTGTAGGTTTAATCCTTGAAGGGTCTATGCCCATCTTGCGCCTTTGTATCCGATAAAGCAGGTTCAGGCTCTGCCGCCGTCCATCGACTCTCGTGAGGTGAAATCCCTCAACGATTGGGTCTAAAACCAATGCGGCGAATCCGCCATGGCGGATCTTGGTCGGATGGTCTCTTCGATCGAAAGTGATCGGGCAAGAGGACCGTGGGTTGAATTTTGGGGCGATGGCTCCATCGCGTATCGTCCCTTAGTGCGCTTCGCTCCCTCTTGGGAATATCGTTGCGTATATCATGTTTACCGTCCGAACTTGGGGAATTCCTTTTGTCCTCTGTTGTTCGGGCGGCGGGTCTCTTCCTCGTCATCGTTGTGTAGCCTTGTCACTGTTTTGGCGATTAATTTGCTGCCTACTTGAATACCCAACAATCTGTGTTGGTATGGTTAGCTGGCTTTTCGGGGTTCCATGTATTTGACAAGAGTGGTGAGTATTCGGTCCAAATTGGGCCGAACTGGAGTGGTTCTTTTGAATGGCTTCTTCCGTTGACGGGTTTGGAGCCTCGGAATCCGGCGTTGACCGTCGTATCCTCATTCTTTGTCGCCGTTAATGTGGCGTTTGTTTTTGTTTCGACGCAACCTGCCATTGCGGTCCTTGGTATCCGTCTGCCAGCGTTTTTCTTTGAGGTTATTCTCGCGAAGCGAGCCAGCTATCCTCTCCCGCATGAAGCGGGTCATGAGGATGTGAGAGCTGCCATGGATTCGGCTTCTCCGTCCTAGGTGCGGGCCAGCCACTCGTCGCGGATGTTATGTTTGAAGGCAGCGAGTGCCTCTGCATCCGGACAATCGGCGATTTGATTTTTCTTTGTTAGGAACCGTGTCGAATTGCTTGGCGATTAAATGCGGCGGCTGGATTATGTGGCTTAGGTCATCTGCGTCCGGTGGTCGCTTTGTCGTGCCACTGGAAGTTGTCGAGAATGCGGCTTCGTGTCTTCCAACATCAATTGACTCTGCGGGCAGGCTGTTAAGCCAATGCCGAGCTGGTCCTTTAAGCTTGAGCAGGAGATATTTGATGGCGTGAAGATCGTCGCCGCCTTGGGCCATGTGTATATGGAGGAGATAATCCTCAATCCAGACCGCGGGGTCTGTTGTGCCATCGTGGGATTCGATATTAACGGGTTTGAACCCTTGAGGATTTGATGATCCATTACTTCGTCAGTGAAGCATAGTGGGTGTGTGGCGCCTCTGTATTGAGCAATATCGCGACGTAGCTCGAGAGAGCGTTGTTTGCTGTGTTCGGCCCGGCCGGAGTAGTTGTATAAGGTGCGGCGGTATTAAAGTGCGTGGGTCGTGGGCGTCCACGTGATCCATAGATAGATCTAGATTGTCTTGCCTTGTCCTCAATATATCTCGCAAGTCCGCGCGTTCCCCGTGGCTTCCTGCTTTTAGAAGCGATGCGGAATGCGGTTTTGGTGGAGGGCTTGCCGCCTCTCTATCGCGCCACGAGGTGGTCGGTCTGCCGTGACAGCGCTGGTGATGCTGCCTCCTCTAATCGGGGAGCAACTTGCGTTTGGGTAACTTTTGGAGGGCGTTCGAGTTCATACTCTTGACGCGAGGACCTCGGTCCATCCGCCGGCGATGGGTCTTGATCAGCTTGAAGCTGTTGTTGCTTTTCTTTAGGCTGTTTGTCGTGGCCATTAGCTGCGTCTGAAAACGCTCTTGTTCGACGGGATCCTCGAGCCACGATTAAATCGTCGCCGAGGCTTGCCTCGTCTCCGGAGGAGGTAAGTAATTGTCATCCTCGACCTCTTCGCCCCGCCTCCCTCTCACGAGGGCTTGCTTCGCCCCCCTGCGCTGGATCGTCTTTGGTGGGAGTTGTCTTCGGCACTTTACGGGGTGTTATTATCTCTGTGCGGAATCTCCATTCTTGCCGTGGCGGGATTTAGAGCGGCGCCCGGCGTCGGCGCTTGGGCTGTTCTTTAAGGAATCGGCCTCCGCTGCTTCTTCGCCGTCCCCATCTTTTGGGGTGTCCACCATGTATATGTCGTATGCGAGGTGGCTTTCGGTGTCTGTAGGCACTGGTTCTTAGTAGTCTCCGGCATCGTCGTCCATACCGTCGATGTCTTGGAGTCGTAGTCAATCGTCGGTTAAATCGTCGGCGGTGGCAGCGAAGTGGGTGGTGGGTGGGATCTGAATTTCTTCGTCGTCGCGTCCCACCCGTCCTGGCCGTAGTTCGGCCAGGGCTCTCCGGATAGCGAGAGATGCTTCAGTGAATTTATGATATCGCCGAAGGCGAGTGCTGAAAGTTGTCCGGCGGTGAATTCCATGATCGGCGCCCAATCGGATTCGACGAGCAAAGGCGCGGGAGGTCGGAGTCGGCGGAGAGTCGGCGCCTCGGAGTCATGGGCTTTATGCGGGACAAGGTAAGTGTTTGGCTCCATCGCCGTGGGAGTTGCAGCTCTCGAGGCGGTGTCCAGCCATCCGTCCTCGATCCGAGCGATCGGCTCCGGACTATGAGTTGGAGCGTATTCATGGGCGGCCTCCAAGGTGCTGTCCGGCGGCAGAGTTAGGTCATGCCCATCGAGACAGCGCGGCACGCTTGGCTGTGGCTCAGATCCATCGAAGATCAAGTCCCCGCAGATGTCGGCCGTGAAGTTTAGGCTTCAAACCTGACTGACGGCCGGTAGCGTAGCTTCGATCTGCTCCGGATGGCCAAGGGAGTTGGCCCCCGATCTTGGCCGCCCGAATCTGAAGATCTGTACGGGAGAAAGGTCTCACCCAGGACTGCGTCGTTGTTGATTGAAGAGGCCATCAAGCCTATCGGTGACGACACAGAGGAACTCTCAATGAAAGCACCAATGTCGGTGTCAAAACCGGTGGATCTCGGGTAGGGGGTTCGAACTGTGCGTCTAGGCGGATGGTAACAGGAGACAAGGGACACGATGTTTACCTGGTTGGGCCCTCTTGATGGAGGTAAAACCCTCGTCCTGCTTGATTGATATTGATATTGTGGATGTTTACAAGAGTGGATCTACCACGAGATCAAGGAGGCTAAACCCTAGAAGCTAGCCTATGGTATGATTGTAAGGGTTGTTGTGATTGTAGTCCTACGGACTAAAGCCATCCGGTTTATATAGACACCGGAGAGGGCTAGGGTTACATAGAGTCGGTTACAATGGTAGGAGATCTACATATACGTATCGCCAAGCTTTCCTTCCACGCCAAGGAAAGTCCCATCCGGACACGGGGTGAAGTCTTCAATCTTGTATCTTCATAGTCTTGGAGTCCGGCTGATGATGATAGTTCGGCCGATGATAGTCCGGCCGATGATGGTAGTCCGGCAATCCGGACACCCCCTAATCCGGGACTCCCTCAGTGACAGCAACGTTGCATTGTTCCAACATGTGGGCCCACCGTTTTTCTTTTGCAGGTGAAAGTTCACGGAATGCACGAGCATTTCATAGCATTGTTTCAATGTTGGTCAAACTCATGGCTCCGCATGACACCACCACCTCCTCCTCTTCCACACGAGCATCGAGGCGAGATCAAGATGGTGATCTGCTGCTTCCACGTAGTCAATAAGATTGATGTTCACAGCTTCACCATGATGAACCCACCTAGTATATGTGGTGACATCCCATACAAGTGTAGATGATTTTGCACAGTTGGTGGGGTCTTGTAACTAAATTCATACAAGCTGCTACACGGGAAGAGCACATCTGATTTTGGACCACCGTACTCAGCTCGATAAAGTTCATGAAGTTTTCAACCCCTCGACATATGCAGCGGAGAATCTTGAGCAGAAGTTATCAAGTCCTGTCCATCTGTTAGACATACAAATTAGTTCTTCTACTAGATATTACAGGAAAAACATATATGCTTTTTATGAAGTCCGAGAAAAAAAATACCTAGGTCGATGTCTAAAGCTATGGCAAGATATTTGGACGAGCAGATCTAAGTAACGAAATATATGTAAAGCTAATTCAGCAAATAGATTTGAGTGCTAAATTATGGCAGGTTGTTTCAGCAGTCAATGAGGCCGAGCACACAACCATCAAACTATCGAAGGCCATCGCAGCAACAAAATCGAGTATAAAACGGTGTACAGCTATTTCACCTAACAGATTGGCTACTAGACCATGGCAATCTACGTCAAAATAAATATATGGCAGTATATTTTAGCAACTAATCGGCCTTGGCATGCCATCTCAGCTAAGTAGATTGAGTGCAGAACAGGGAAAGGAAGCTTCTTAAGCAGAGCATATTGACAGTAAACTACTTTGGCAAACAGTGAGATTAACAACGTCTATCAGCTAACATTCAGCGCTACACCGACATGAACGGGGCCTCAGTCTAGAATGCGCGTACCGTGGGAGAAGCTGACCGCCGTGCGTCTCCACACGAACGTCACCAGCGGTGGTGGCGCTGACCGCGCGGCGCCTCCACAAACGTAGCGAGGTGGCGGCGCGGCTGAGGACGGCAGTCACGAGAGCGTCTTGTGGGAGCGAGAGGATCGCCGTCGTCCCTCGATGAACAGGGCGCCGACGTATCGGCCTTGTTGGGAAGGGCGGCTTTGGCGAGCGAATGGAGTGGAGGGGACGGGGAGGGGGTTTGGGGAATATTTGGCGAAGGGCGGTTGAATCAATTTGGGGAATTTTTGTGTGTGGGGGAGGATTTTCGGCGCAATGGGCGGGGGGAGTTTGGCGCATGGTCGGTTTCTCCAAGTGCAGTCCCACGTGTCAGTGAAGAGGCAAGCTGAAGCGCATTCCGTTTGCGTGAGCCGTGTGCAGGACCGAACGTGTGTGGGGTGCAATGCGACCACGACAGGAGTGCTGTGAGTGTACCACCTTTTTTCCTTTTAAACTAGGTGCTTCGCCCCCCCAAAAAAAATTGTTGCTTTGCGCGATCCATCGATACTACTACTAGTAATTCGGTAATCCCGACTAAAACGGCGCGGCCGGGTCTTTTCCCGCGCGATATGCTGGGAGGTTGGCTTAGTTGGGTTTTTTAGATTTGTCTCGGTTCAATAAAAAGCAGAGTTGGTGATGATGGTGTGCCTGTCATCCTGCAATATAGGTCGTCCGATCTATATCTAACGGATAGGAAGGAAACTATGACAATTTACCCGCACTCCTCTCCACATTTGCAGATAAGGCATTCCCTCGTTCATCCTTTTCTCCCACAAGATCTTGATCTTCCGTGCAATGCACGGGCATCTTGCTAGTACTCCTACAATATGTATATTATTGTGAAAGTTCATATACACTGGTCGAGATTAATGCAAACACGGCAGATTTTCATTACATTTCGAACTTTTATAGGATAGAAAAATAAAAGAAACCCGACCCTAAACCTATTCTACAGCGGCGACCGACGTCCTCCATCTGCGATCTCTATGTACAGGGGCGGGGTTCAAGACCCGTGAAGTGAAGGTGCGGTCTTTGGCGAGGAAGAGTAGAACACGGGATACGGACCGGCCAGTTGGCACACCATGCCCTGCCGCCTCCCATGCCCTACTCATCCTCGGAGAGTCCCGACCTCGGTGGTGCCGGACGTTGGACGGCGGCAAGTAGGACGCGTGGCTGACGGCGCTCCTGTCGTCGGCCGCTAGCGTGGCCACCGCTTGTGCGGTCCCGTCCGCGTCCGGCTACGCCGCTATTGCGTCGCGAGAGGCGGCTTGAGCGAGGGCGGTGACCTCGAGCTTCATCCCCGAAGACAAGCTCTCTCGCAGAGCGTTCGCACTTGCGGTCATGGCGGATGTGGTGCCAGGTAGGAGGACGATGCGCTATGGTGTGGAGGTTAGCTGGGTGTTGCCGCTTTAAGTAGCGCATTCCGGTGAGGCCAAGCGTCCGGGTGCGTCATTAAGTCGCCAGGGTTGTTCCTCGGGCACCAAGCCTCTTAACAACGACATACAAACGGACGACATGAATGCGGGCAGCTGGCGCCGGCTGGGAACACACCGCGCGACGGTGCGAGGGACGAGGGCTTTGGTGTGCCAGGGTAGTCAGTTGCGGTCGTGGCAATGTTGGAGATGCCCTTTGCTCAAATGTGATCCCCACATGTCATTGAAAAAGCAAGACGACCCGGCATGGTCTCAGGTCCAGAGGATGCAGTTGGCCGCGCTACACCACTCCGCGGACGTGTCGCGGCACCCCGTGCATCCTCGACGAGCCGGGTGTTGGGTGTGTTTGGATTGTGGCCAAAGTGCACCTTACCAAAATTTTGGTCATGACCCAAAGATTGGTCTTTGTTTGGATGGTTGCCATTTTTTTGGCATGCCAATGAACTCTAGCCAACTCTAGTTCATTTTTCTTGCCAATGTCGGCCAAATCATGGGCAACCAATACCTCAACCAAAATTTTGTTCATGACCCAAAGATTGGTCTTTGTTTGGATGGTTGCCATTTCTTTGGCATGCCAATGAACTCTAGCCAACTCTAGTTCATTTTTCTTGCCAATGTCGTCCAAATCATGGGCAACCAATACCTCAACCAAAATTTTGGTCATGACCCAAAGATTGGTCTTTGTTCGGATGGTTGCCATTTCTTTGGCATGCCAATGAACTCTAGCCAACTCTAGTTCATTTTTCTTGCCAATGTCGGCCAAATCATGGGCAACCAATACCTCAACCAAAATTTTGGCTACCCAATGCTTTGATGGGGTAACCTTGGGCACAAACCAAACATACCGTTGGTCGTGCCACAGCACTAACGCCACCCTCGGCACACTGAAACCGACCGTGTCTAGTGATGATATGAGCGTGTCGCTCACCACGGTCGCCGTGTCCAGAGGCGGTGCTGGAGCTGCGCCCCGTTGTTGGCCCCAACGACCCACATGAACGGTTGTCGGTGGCGAGGAGGTCGTGGGCCACCTCCTCCATTGGACTAGTCTGCGCTACGTCATCCCGACGGGTGTGCCCCACATGTCGGTTTCCCTGTTTTCTCGGCCATATTCGAGCGTCAGTGCTCCGTGTTGCGCATTAGGCCTTTCACTATGTAGGCCAAGCGAGACAACTTATTGTTTATTTGAGCCGTTCAAGTGAAATCATGTGGCGTTTGCTTATTTCTCATTCCTCCAACCCTCTTCTCCATCGATCATGTAAGCCTCGCAATGAGTCCATCCTCCCGCATGCCTCATTTGAACATTCCGCCGAGTATCATTCGCATGTACCCACCCTAGTCCTCATTCAATAGATCTCCGGACCCGAGATGAAATCGAGAGGAGCGAGTGAGAACACGTGATACCTAAGGCGGATTCAAAATTTTGAACCTGTGATCATAGCATCCATAAATCATATATAAAGGGTATTCCATGTTCGTTTGCTTTTGAACATACAATATACTCCCTCCTATCCTTTCTACTTTACATATAAGTTTTATGTGTAGTCAAAGTATCTCTACTATGATAAAAAAGGTATGAACATTCAACAACGCCCAATCAATATTGTTAGATTAAGACGTACTCCTAGATTTGTACTCGAGATGGTTTCCAATTTGACTATTGACAAGATTAATAGTACATGAGATGTATAATGTGAAAATTATATCATTGGAAACTCCTTTCACATACTGAAATTGATTTGTATGCTTTGTGTAAGTTGCATGTCATATATTATTACTCTAACATTTGGTCAAAGTTAGCCTCAAAAACGATTAGACCCTGTATGCTTTGTGTAAGTTGCATGTCATATATTATTACTCTAACATTTGTGTAAGTTGCATGTCATATATTATTACTCTAACATTTGGTCAAAGTAGTATAGTGGAAGTGGATCCTCTGACGTAGGTATCCCTGCCTTACCCTCCCTTTCGGTCACTTACTGGCGGACCCCATGCTTGCTAGGCCCCGTATGTCAGTTACTCAATGGGTTCGGCCACGTCAGGGGATCCTCATCCGTAGTATACTCCCTCTGTTTTTATTTACTCCGCATAAAACGGAGGGAGTGGTGATATAATAAATGACGCAGGCGGGGGAGGGGGAGGGACGTCGGTTTGCTCTCAACTGCGGTCCCACAAGCGAGCGAAAATGCAAGACGAAGCGCGTTCCATTCAGTGAGCGACGTGGAGGGTCCAGCGTGCCGGGCTGCAATGCGAACGCGACAAGAGCGATGTACAGTCAAAACCGATTGACCGGTCGTCACCGGAACCACTATTCACACCAGAACCTTCGCTGCTCGGCCTACGCCAGCCACTGCCCTAAAACCACACCAAATCTCCAGCCCATTCCCCCACCTTTCGATCCCCTAGCCCGCATCAAGCGTCCCCTAGTTCGCCGGAAAGCCATGGTGCGCCGCAAGATCACTTACTACAAGATGTTGACGCCGGAGCGCCGCAGAAATGCGGGGGCGGTCGTGCCCTGCACCTCCGTTCCCAAGCTCGCTTTGCGGCGGGCCAATCCCCGAGTTCTCTGGAGCCAAGCTACAAGGAGGAGGAAGCCGATCCAATGTTCACTGCGGAGGTCACGGCGCAGAAGGCCCCCGATGGGTATGAGACAATGGACTTCGAATTCGTGTCGGTGTCCGAGTCCCCCATGGTGCAGGCGGACCAGCGGTTCAACATGGTGATACTAAAGGAGGACCGGGAGGCAGAGGCTCAACTCGACGCGGAGCGCGCGCATGCCGCTGCCATCGAGGCTCTCCTGGAGGCGGAACCGGATGTCATGGATGTGAACCGGGCGGCGGAGGCTCAACTTGAGGCGGAGCACACGGATGCCGCTGCCATCGAGGCCCTCCGCAGCGGAACGGACGCCCCGGACATGAACGGGCGGCAGAGGCTCGACTCGACGCAGAGCGCGCGGATGCCGCTCTCATCGACGCCCTCCTGCAGGCGGAACCGGACGTCCTGGACTTGAACCGGGCGGCGGAGGCTCGACTCGACGCGGAGCACGCGGATGCCGCTGCCATCGAGGCCCTCCTGCAGGCGGAACCGGACGTCCTCGACTTGAACCGGTTGTGCTCTCGTCCGTGCAGAGCGCCGCGACGCCTGCTTGAACGAGTAGGCTGAGGCCGAGGACAACCACGGTGCGGAGACACACGCCGGCTGGTTCGCCGGCAGCCAAAGACGACGAGGTCGTCTCTTTCCGCGAGCAAATGATAGTTTTTCTTTATGTTGTTGTTTTATGGATCTTTTGCTGTGTAAAACATACTATATTTGTTATGCAAGTCGCTGACTTGGGTCGATCTACCATTTCAGGCGGTTGGATGAATATCCTACGCCTCCTAACCCTTCTTTCCTTCTTCCTCACCTCTTCTTCTTCCCAATGCACCACCGCACGGGCCGACGGATACTCCCCAACATGCGGTTGGATAAACATACTCTATGAATGAAAATTATGTGTCAGCGATAGGATGGCTGAGTTTGGTTTGTTCACATGCGACAAGACATGTCGTTGAGGGTGCGTTCCCTTGGTTGGGTTTGCAACGTATAGGAGCGATTGTGTGAGGGTGCGGTGCACCGCAGCATGCAGGAGCGACCGTGTGAGGGTGCAGTGCGACATGCGACACCGTGTGCAAGTGTACCTCCTTCTCATTTTGAAAACTTTAGGCAAGCTTGGCAAAAATGTGTGGCGAAGTTTGGCAATGCAAGGCCTAGACCCAAACAGGATAAGTGCGCACGCATTTAGGAGTACTAGTGTTAAAAAGAAAGGCGGGTTTTCCTTCATGGATTTAATCGATACAAATCCTCGCTTCACGGTCAATTAATGCGTATTTTTTCTCGAAAGACCAAAGAGCTAACCATCTCACTCCTCATCGCTTGATTAATGCAGCGCCATGCAAACCAACCTTCTCACTTCCGCATGCATGCAGGGGATATTAATGTCCTTGGTTGCTAACCCCATCAAGTTTGCCTCGATTAGTGTTAGTGGCCCTTTGCAAATTGTAATTTTGATATACTGTCCTTGTGTACAAAAAAATGGAGGTAGTAACTATATTTGACTTGCTTCCCCATTGCGGTGACGTCGACGATATTTTATTTTTTTTGTTGTTTGGCGAAGTGCATTCGACGGAGAACACCATTGAGGGAGACCACGGTAAGTCGTTTCATAAGTGCGCTTTGCAAGCCGAGACAACCGCCTTATTTGCATCCAGAAGTCCTTTACTAGTACTACTACTAGGAGTACTAGTGCGGTGAGATGGTTTCTCGAAGAAGACGATGGAGAAGCGGAGTCGTGAAGAGTGAAATGATGGTTGCTTCGTCCATGCTTTGTGATTTGACGCCTCACCGCTTTGTGATTTGTGATAGAAGGGACAGGGAGTAGACTCATGCTCTATACTGTACTACATGCGCCCAAGCATGGGAGAAAGAGGAGAGACGTTGCATTTTCTATTCCTTCAATCAATCAATCGTGGAGCTTGGTTCCATCTTTTTGGCTTTGGCAACACCTCCACAATGGTTCCCACGATGCCAAAAGCTATTTTCACATTTGGCTACACATTGTGGATGCCCTTAACCGCACCACTTGGTTTTGCTCTGTGTGCTATCTATACAAATCTCAATTATATTGATCTAAAAATTATAGAATCAAGATTAGTAAAAGGAGGTGATTTTGCCGCGCGGATGGCGGTTTGCTAACATGCGGTCCCACGTTTCAAAGTTGCTTTACCAAGCCGATCCGCCCCACATGAGGCGAACAACAATGAAGCAACACGTGGTTAAGTTGAAGAAGATGAGGAGAAGCGGATTCAGCAACGAGTGAAATGATGGTTGCTTCGCCCCTCCAACTTCTTTTTTAGCATTATTACTTCGTCCCTCCAACTTAATCTGCGGGAAAGGTGCAGCTTTGTGATTTGACGCCTCATTGCTCATTACTACGCCGGCGCCATGGTGGGTGCTTCACCCCGCTGCTCGCATTGTATTCGGTATGGCACGTGGACCCGGTAGCTTGATGTCCCACATGTCGGCGAAAGGGACTAGAAGATTTATGAAAGCGAGCGCCCACTCTTACGACGGAGGAGTAGGCGACACGACGCCCGTTGAATCGTCACTTGTCTTTGTATAGTACTATAGTTTTGTTGTTTCGCACGATCCATCGATACAAACCCGATTAAACAGGAAAGGGCGGATTTTTCCCGCACGGTAGATGATCTCGCCATACATTTCAAAGGCAATTTTAATGTATGCAAACTGAATAATTATAAGTAACAATATGATATCTAGTAAAACTAAAACACATATGATTTATTGTGTTAGAGTGTAGTAGTAGTGTTGTATTGCATAGTTGTTAGATGTAACATGCGAGAACGTAGAGATGTAGTTTTGGAGGGCCTACAGAGAGAAAAGCGTAATACGGTCACCGAACTTCGAATAAGCTGATTACGGTCACTATATACGTTTTGCGGTGATTATCCGTCACTTGCTCACATTCAGCATCGGATTGCACTCGCTGACCGCCAAATAGTCTGCATGGCGCCATGTTGACTAGTTAAATTGACCACGTTCCTTGTGGGTCCCACCTGTCGATTCGCATAGGGAAAAGGTCGATAAACACAAATTTACGCAGCGCGACAAGGCTCCAACCCGTGCGTGGAATCACCTGGTTGTGTATGTGTCCGCTGTGGCCTGATGTGTGCGCATGCATGTGTAGGTTGAGCACTTGAGCGTGAGAGTGTGTGTTGGCGTGGTGGTGTCTGGTGTGTGCATGCATGCGTGCGTTTGTGCGTGTGAGTGTTGCGTGCATGCGTGGCTGCGTGTGTACGTGTGAGTGTTGTGTGCGTGCGTGGGTGCATGTGTTTGTGTGAGTGTTGCATGGATGCAGTTCGTGTGCATGCGTGCGTGTGTATAATCACCACACCAGCTCTCGTGTGTTAAAACAGACGGCTCAAAGATACCAATACAAGGCCACCTTGTCCGCTGTGCTCATGGTCATGACTTGAACCACCGTCAAAATATTTTTTGTCGCTTGTTTTCATTCTTACTAGCAAGATGCCCGTGCGCTGCACGTAACATCAAGATGCATTTGTATGACTTGTTTATCTTGTGAGAGAAAAGGATGAACGAGGGAAGGCCTTATTTGCAAATGTGGAGGTGTGTGGGTACCTTTTTGCAAAATTGCCATAGTTTCTTTCCTATCCGCCGATATAAATCGGACGGCCTATATTGCAGGATGGCAGGCACACCATCATCACCAACTCTATTTTTTATAAGAGTGTATTTTATGTATTTTATAAGAGTGTAGATGTAGAGTAGATACAAGTCGATGTGTGGGCACGATGGTAGTGAGATAATGTGATGCAACACTAGAGGTGCCACGTGGAGCGCTTAATCGTCAACTAGTCATGTCATGAGCAAATACAGAGTTGTACGGTGAGCCCGTGATCAGATAATAACCACTAAACGTAAATGGTGACCGTAATGAGTGGATTATGAAGTCCAATGTATGTATCGTGCTTTCGCTTCAAATACAATGATCGTCATTGCATATATCACGAGAGAAAGATGAAACACGCGTGAATTTTCTGGGGCTTACTTTTAGAGGACACGGAGATAGTTTTGTGTGCATACGTGAAAGGGGCGATAGGGGGGTATGCGATGGAGAGAGAGATGCTCTTCGTTTCTCTTTATTATGACTAACTTTGTATATAGTATAAAAATATACAAATTCACAAAGTCTGGAATAAATATCATTGTGGGCACCATGCAATGCAAATTAGCGTTCAGACTCCTCCATATAACTTTGTAATGTTGTATATATGTAGAAACTCTAAAATAATTTTTGGCCACACTTTATTCAAAAGGAATGTTGTATGCTAAATAAACGTGAAGAGAGGGCTTTTTAGATCAATGGGTACGTGATGTAACATGTGTGAATGTGTAGTTGATGCATTTGGCGGGGCCTAGAGAGGTATGTGTGTATTACGATTCGAGAGAGGCATGGATAGAGGGGCCGACGGGGCGTGGGAGAGATAGCACGAGAAATGAGAGTGGTCTAGAGAGAGAGACGAATATGACGTCACGACAAGAGATTCCATTCCCTTGAGTGTGTATATGCAAGGGGAGGAATAGAGGCACCAGGAGAAATTTTTGTGTGTGTGGTGTTTGTGTTGGTATGTGTGGGTGTGAGAAGATAATGAGACGTGGGGAAGAGGGTGTGTCACCGCTGAGGTCCGTGGGTCGAGGTGAGGCCCTTCGTTCGGTTCCGCCCTGCGCCACATTGGTCGGCCCATGACACATTTAGGAAGACCCATGGATGACTAGTCATACAAGACAAAGATAGCAGAATTGTGAAGGACTCTGTGTCCACCGACAAAGCCGCTAGGATTTGTAACCCTAGGTTCTCGGACTAAGGTAACCCTTTATCTACGATATTACTATTCATCCAACCTAACTTTAAGGGGCATCCTACATGAATGCTCTGCTAGAATCATACTAAATCGATTAGGAAGAGAGGTGTGAGACAATGCGTGAGAGACAAAGCGTAAAGATAATGTGCGTACATGAGACACGAGGCAGGTCCATGTATATAGAAAGGGTCGATGAGGATTGTGCGTGTGTATGTTTGTAGAGGAAGAGTGCTTGTGATAAAGGTTAGTGAAAACAGTTGTAAATGGTTACGAGAGGGAGGGAGGGTTATATCTAGAGCATGTGTAGAAAGACACCTCGAGAGAGTGTGTGAGCATGTGTGAGAGACCACCGATGGAGAGTGAAACTACACGTAAAAGACTGCTCTACACATTGATTAAAGATATAAATTGTATCCAAATATTAGGATGGGATCATGATATTTGCAATTCGGTAAGGAGCGGTCATTGATCCATCGACATCTAGATTCTATCAAATTTGAGCATGTCTATGTTATTATTCGACACAATTGATCCACATAGTTAGTATTTTGAACTCTGCATAATGCATCGCTTTAGCAATCGAATATAAACGTGAGTATAGTTCATGTTGTGTGTGTAAAGCACATTATACATATGAAAGTTACACAATGGACATTATAAATAGCTACCTATGAACTAGCATACATTTGAATTCAACTTAAGGTGGTTTAAAAAATCGAATTCAACATGAAGTCCATTCAATTATTTGAATTTGATATCATGGCATTTGTAAACCATACCTAAATTATGGGGGCACCAATCTTTGCTCTGATTTTGTACATAATAGCATATGTAGTCGTGTACAAAATAGATTCAAATTTAGCTCCTCCATTCCAAAATAATCGTAGTTATAGGATTTTCAAGTGTCAAAATTTCAAAAGAAGCGGATAATTTAATGAGGTTTTCAAACATACAAGGTCAAATATAACGTTGTCTATTTAGGTCAATCCTCATAGTTCAAGAGTACTCTAAACGTGAATGCTTGTGTTTCAAAATTTGAACGAAGCGCCAAAAGAGCCTCTACTACTTGAAACCGCGTGAGACCAATGTTTGGTAGTACAAGGAAATTACTTTTCTAATAACTCCGACCCGTGAAACCTACCGCCCGACGTCCAAAGGTCTAAACCGGGGTAGGTTTGTAGCTTCATCTAGACGCCACGCAACCGCCCAAAAACATTCATACACAATGGCCGCCTAAGCACACATGCTGCTGCCAAATCGCCCCGCCCACTATTTGGGACACCTGGGATTACCATCCTACCCCGACCGTAGTAGGTCCAAAATTTAAGAGGGGGCAAAGTTTGTACTTTCCCAAATTTCAAACAAGCGTCCCATCTTCTGCTCAAAAAGCCAAAACAAGCGCTTCCTGCATCAAACATGGTTCCCCCACCCGTCCGATTCCCCATTCATACTCAATGGGCGCCAAAACTACCTCTCCACCAGTCGCAAACCCCGCGCCCTCCGTCCGCCACCCCATCCCACCCATCAACCGCCGCCTCCTCCATCACGCCGAGCCGATACCCGACGTCGCCGCCCACCGCAACCTCAACCGCAACGCCCTCCACGGCTAGTAGTTGAAGCCGAGGCCGAGCCGTCTGCGTTCGAGCCAGTTCAACCACGCCTTCCTCGCGCCACCGCTGCCGCTCCAACTCGCCACCTCCACCGCACCGAGTTGTTCTCGCTACGCCGCCCTTCGCCGCCTCGGATCTGCTTCTCCTCGCCGACATACGCCACGGCAACACAGTCAACAATTTGGCCATGGGTTCGCCCAAGCCTGCACCTCCGTAACATCGGTTTCCCGGTAAAAAGAAGAAGATCGGCGCGACATGTGGAGGTGACCACACCGCAACCAAGAAGGTACTCCTCTTCCTTATTCGTGCAAATCTTACGTCTCTGCTTGCACGGTATTCATCCCACGAAGACACTAGTTGACCGCTTCTTCTTGATACTAGATGTTCCTAGTAACTCGCGATGCACAAGGTTTCTCCTCATATACTATTTCACCTTAGCTAGAGGTCCGTCGCCCCTGAATTTCAATTTCGCCAGTTGATTCCCAATTAACGGAAGCATTCCCGCGAACAAAGCTAGTATGACTATTACGCCGGGAAGCAGCGCCTTGGTGTTTATCTTAGGGGTGTGTGCGGCCTAGAGCTACCGGGCGCCCGATCCGGAGGTCGGCCGGGATTAAAGGGATGGCCTGGGCGCTGCAAGCACGGCGGTGGTGTGAGGTCGATGGGAGGGCGGGCGGCGGAGGCGTGGGTCAGGCGGTGGTGGTGGCGGTTCGAGAAAGATCGCCAACAAAGGATGGCGGGAGGTAGAGGAAGGCCATCTGCCTGTTCCTTATAGATCGGACGGTTCATTAAAAAATCGATCGACCTATTTATTTTCAATGATCGTTATCTTAGATATGACCACATGTGGTGGTGTCTTTGGAGGAGTACCTGCATTTCGTGCTCATATATTACAAAATCATACGGAGTAGAATCTAATTTTGTTTGCCATGCAATGTTGTAGAGCTATCATATGTCTCCTATCATTTATTTTTCAGCCACCGCTATCTCGCTACTTTTACAAAGGCACTAGTTCTACACACACTTCACCCATACTCTCACTATTGTGTTTTTATGCAAGGGTATTTCAGAGTCTGCCTCGAGAGAAGCAAAAAAGAAAAGAGACAAGTCGTGCCAGCTTTCTACGCGGCTAGGCACGGCATGTTACATCGCTGTAAAGGGTGCAGTGTCAGCAGATGGAGACGGTAAAAGTAGCTCTGGAGTTGATGACCTCGCTCGCAATGAACCACCATCCCAGGTGCTTGCTTTAACTTCGCGGTGTCATATGTGGTTGCATGTTCCATATGGTGTCTAGCTTGTATTTGGAAGGCCGAAGTTGGTCTTTATTAAGATAAGGAAAGATATTTTTTACATGAACCACCATCCCGTGAGCACCGAAGACAAATAGCTAGTCGTGGCACTAGCCGAGCCAGCTGACAAGCCCAAAGAAAGACAGGCATCACCGAAGCCAACTAAAAGCCGCGATGGTGGGAAGCAGCCCGCCTCCCACCGTGCTCTCGTGTCCTAGATGATCATGTTCACCACTCCAGCCGGATGTCTAGCTTGTATTGCTTCCAATTTGGTTAAATTGCATCTGCTTAGCTTACACATTATACCTTTGAATATGACATGCCTTTCTGCTTTTGGTACATACTAGTACATCTGTGTATTAACCATGTTCTTACATCAAACTAATGTTCTTGTGTATCCCTCATCAATCACTTATGACGAGGCAGGCAGGCAAGGGGACTACTCATTTAAAGAATGCAGCGTCAGCCTCCCGACATGATTCTCAAGAAACAGAAATGCTAGATGAAGATAGTGAACGAGCTCAGTAGTTGATTACAGCATTTCTACACTAGCATCGCAGTGCTTGCTCTAACTTGGCAGCGTGATATGTGGTTGCATGTTGCATATGGTGTCTAGATTGTAATTCTTCCAATCTGTTAAACTGCATGTGCTAGTCTTCTAGCTTATATCCCTCCATCCATAATGTAAGCGTAGCTCGCACTAAATTAGTGTATACGCTTACATTATGGACATACATTATACCTATTAATGTGACATGCCTTCCTCGTATTTAGTACATAGTACATCTGTCTATTAAGCATGTCCTTACATAAAACTATTGTTTTTTTTGTATCCCGCATCAATCAATATGACGAGACACCTTTAGTATATGCAGTGCGATATTAGTGCATCTTTCATATGATTTATAGCATATGCTGCTTCTAATTTGTTGAAATTCCATTTATGATGGGACGCTTTTAACTTGGCAGAGTCATATTGGTTGCATCTTTCATGTGGTGTCTAGCTTGCATTGCTTCTTATTTGCTGGAATGGTTTCTGCTTAGTTTACACAAACAGTTGTGAACATGCCATGCCGTCCTGATTTTAGTACATATTTCATCCTTGTATCATGTGTTTGCCTTACATCAAAGTAGTGATTGTCAGTATCATGCATGAATGAGTTCTGAAGAGAGAATTTTATTGCTTTTTCTTGTCGGTTTTACTTGACAATTCAAAATCAATAAAGCGGAAGGAAGTTAGCAAGGCAGCGGATAAAGGTGCTCCTTCCGAACGGAGGGCCTCTATAGTTTCTACTCCTCCACACCCCCAAGATGATTTCCAAGACAACACATGCATAGACACTCAACAAAGCTGTGTTTATGATGAGCACGTCTCCCCTAGTGCAGCATCACTGGTGCTCCCTCTAACTTGGCATTGTTATATGTGGTTGCATGTTATGTGTGATGTCTAGCTTGTATTGCTTCTAATTTTGTTGAATTCCATCTGCTTACTTTACACATTATACTTGAATAAGACACGTGTTCCTGTTTCTAGAACATACAATATCATCTATCACACCATGTTCTTACATCAAATTACTACTGTTGTGTAACCTGCAACAATCACTTATCATAAGACACATTTGACTTTGAGTGTGATATAGGTTACATCTCACATTCTTTTCTAGCTTGTACTACTAATTTGTTGAAATGGCACTTAACGAGACAGCTTTTAACTTGGTAGAGTGATATTCGCTGCATCTTTCATATGGTGTCTAGCTTTCATTGCTTCTAATTTGTTGAAATGCCTTCTCCTTAGTTTACACATCATAAGCTGTGAATATGCAATGTTGTGAATATGCAATGGCACTAATGACGAGAGACCTCTAACATGGTAGTGTGATGTTGTTTGCATCTTGCATATGATTTATTTCTTGTACTGCTTCACATTTGTTTAAACGCCATTTATGATGAGACACTGTTAACTTGGCAGAGCGATATTTGTAGCATCTTTCATATGGTGTCTACCTTCCATTGCATTGCTTCTAATTTGGTGAAATGTCTTCTTCTTAGTTTACACATCATAGTTCTGGTTATCTCTTCCGTCCTGTTTTTCATACATATTACATCCTCCTATCATGTGGTTGTCTAACATCAAAGTTCAGTTCGTCTGCATCACGCATCAATTTGTTCTGAAGAACTAAATTGTTATTCATTTTTCTTGTCGGCTTGACTTAACATGGCACAGAGAAAGAGGAAGAAACATGGAATGGCAGGGAATGAGAAGCGGATGAATCCTGCAGATTCTGCTGGTACTGATGGTGCAATAGAAGGTCAAAGTCCAGCGGAAAATTCTACAAACACGGCATCCCATGCTACACAAGCTGCAAAAAAAGCCAAACAGAAACAAATAGCTGCCACCAAACAAGCAGAGACAGCCCTAGTTCTTGCAACACCTACCACAAGATTACGGTATGCACGACATACTGCAAGGCCAACTGAGCTAGCAGCATGTTCCCAAGCTCCCTTGCCACCGACACTACTTCCCAAGCACTCTTGACACAAGACGAGTTGGCAATATCGATGAACCTTGTGAGCTTCAAAAGCAAGAAGGTAGTTGCTGGAGTCAAGTTACGCCCATGCTTCTTTATATGTAGTCTCACAATTTGATGTACACTAACACTTCCTATGTTCGTTGTTGGACTAGCACCTAGGCGCAAGAGGAAACAAACATCAGGGATAATGCTTGATAGGTTAACTAAATCTAGAGGAGGAAGAATGGAGATCCGTTTTGAGGCAGGTTTAAAAAGGCCACGTGATGCTACAGAGTCAGCCAAGTTAGTATCAGAGGCAGTGGTTGCCGTTAGGTGTCATGTACGTATCCTCCCAACATGGATTCAGTACAGGAATGACAAAGACGAAACCCAGTTCAACACCTTCCTCGACCATTTATCTGTAAGTATGGTTATGTATGGAAACTAGTAATATCGCCTTGCTCTGTCCCATACTTTCTAGGTTGTCGATAATGAGACTCCCATAATTTTCAACATATGAGGTTCAAGTTGATAGCCAAGATGATGCAACTGACAAGCTTGCACCCATGTTTTCAAGTCCGCTCTGCATGACAAGATCGGTATAACTTGAGGAAAACTCACTTTGAAGGCAAGGCTAAAAGTGAACTTTCCCAAACATCTCCAAATGGAAAATATATCGGATGAAGACCGGAGGGGCCTTGTTAAACACCGGTCCGATCCAAGTATCGGTACATTATATATATGTGATCAGATCACATGTTGAAGTCCTATTTACGCATGTGCCACACAAATCTATCTTCTTGTAGGTGAACTGTTCAAAGAACAAGGCCAACCGCATTTAAAGTGAAATTCCAATGCACAATGTGATCTCGTAGCTATATTGCACACTGCGAGGCTCTTGTAATTAGCTGTTGTTTCACTCTTTTTGTTGTACCATATTATCAGATCTATATTGACTTGTTCGAAATGCAAAGGAAAGCCCGCAAGGACCAAAAAGTACCTGAACCAAATGCTGTGGAAATCTTCAAGGAGTGCCACACCAGCAAGAAGAAGGGCATGACTACACCAGTCAAAGCCGCTGTTGTAAGTCCTTAGTCTTCATGCCTTTTAACTACTACTTACTCTGACTTGTGCCTTGAACTGCATGGTTTGCAGCCAATGTCTATTACTCTTTTCAATTTTATACACAATTGTCTTAGCGTATCATTGCACCTTACAAGGTTTAAAAGAGAGGAGTGATGTTCCTTTGATCTTGACCAGTAATCTAGTTCCGCGGTGGACTTGCCCACACAACGTTACAATTGCTGTTGTATGCGTTCTCGCTTGTTTTGTGATATGAATGATGTCATACTATGCTTACCGTATTATAAACTTCGTCTCTTTATCCTTATCCCTCAATACAATGTGAAGAAATAGACAATACATTAGCGATGGTACATGGTCATATGTTTGGAACCTGGTTTTATTATGTACTTTGCAATAAAATACAACTAATATTTTACATGGGTTCACTAGAATAAGTTCTGTATATAAACCAAAGCTATTTTGTTTGGTTTTGCTGCCCCCTTAATATCTTATGTTCTGGTACTACTAATGTAAAACCTCAACTTTTCAGCGAGCTATGGAAAAAATGGTGGAACCACCACCTTCGAAGGTGGCGAGGCAACTATAACCGCAATGTCGCTCTTGTCAAGTGGGTCAAGACTGTCCACTAACAAAGGCCAAAAGCACGTTCTGCGTAATTGGGTTGGTTGTTAAGGCAATATCGTCCAAACTGCCTCATGATCAAGATATGCAAGCTCAAAGCAATGTTGTATCTGCGCCCGCACACAAGTCCATTCCCTAACAGAGGCCCTTTGTGAAACAAGGAGAAACATTGCTCAATGTCGCCAAGATATGCATGGTTTTGAAACCGGACTATCGACATTTGCTATGTTGTTCAGAGCCTAGGGAAATGAAGGCGAGGGTTATGGTGCTCCATCGGACAATACAAGATGAAAACATAACAACAAAGTCAAATGAACCGAGCTTCAACTTCGGTGGTGCATTTATCTCGCTAGAGTGTTAAGTTTTATGCCAACCTTCCTTTTGTTATATAGTTGTAATTTGTTTTGGTGCGATACAAAATTTATTCTTAACGTGCAGCCACCGGTGAAGAAAACAACAAGCCATTTTTGTATAGTGTAGGGTGTTCCTATATTTGCACCGGTGGCGATCTTTGATGCCGAGTGGATGTAACTCTGTAATCGCTTTAATAGCCTAGCGTTAGTTTCGGCCTTATTTATTTCCTAGTCTTCCTTTTCCCTGGTTTGCTAGTGGCCGCAACTACCATGGGCCATATACGGGCCGTAAGATCCATGGGTCTCCTACAGGCCGTCGATAAATGGGCCTGTAATCGGTGGGCCTCGGGCCGTCGGATAAATGGGTCTACATGGGCCGTAATCGGGTGTAATTGGTATCGGCCTAGCACGGTAACGGGCCGTTAACAAGCCGTAGGACTGCAAAGGCTTAATTCTGTCACAGGCATAACGGGTCCTTAATGGGCCTGAATATAGGACGGGCTGGAAACGGTGCAACGGGTTAACAGGCCAGAAACGGGCCGACTCTTGCCATGGGCCGAATTTGGCCCATTAGGGTAACAGGCTAGTAACGGGCCGACTCTTGCCATGGGCCGAATTTGGCCCATTAGAGGAACAGGCCAGTAACAGGCTGGATGTAATCGAGGGCCGAAAGGAGCCCAAGAACGTATGGGCCGTCAATAGGCCGAAAGCTAACACGGGTTGGAAATGGCCCATGTAAATCACGGGTCGTTAACGGGTACAAAGAAAATTACTGTTCATTATGGGCTAGAGTCACCGTGGGCCTGTAAAGGGCCGAAAGATACAAAGGCCTCATATGGACCGTAAGATGTCGTGGGCCATACATGGGCCAAAAGTGAAATGGGTTGGTGTTATATTCGACGGCCCACATGACGTTGTTGGGCCGATTTCCTTTAGGGCCTAACGGGCCGAAAAATGGGCTATTTGCGAACAGACCGTTAACAGGCTTTTCATGGGCCAGCCCGTTAACTTTTGACCAAGTCAAACGGGCCTACTTTGTAAGCTAAATGGGCCAGTGGTGGGCCGTGGCACGTGTCGACATATCATAGGCGCCTATCTGACCCACTGACGAGCTGACACGTGTTTCGTCCGGCCTATAAGAATTTTACACGTGGAAATTTCCCATTGGTCGGGGCTGTTAACGGGTTATAGGATCCAAAACCCGACCCGATAGCTTAACGGCGTTCCATTACGGTGGATGCCACATGTCGGTCACCCTTGACGAAAGCACTTCTGTGGCGCGCGATTTATCGTCATGGAAGTGGACACTTCCGTGATGATAATTTTGGAAATGCCATGGAACACTTCTACGACAACACAGGTATGACTATCTTGATTCTGTCATAAAATCGTCATGGATGTACATGCATGACAAAAAACGCGACCTAATGTGACAAACACGTATCATCACGGAAGTGTATTTTTTTTGTAGTGATAATTGTATTTTTTAGCACTACTATACGTATAACCGTACTTGATCGCTCGCCGGTCGCACACGACCTCATCTTGCTGAGCGTGTGTGCTATGAGGGCATATCCCCGACGGTTTGTGGGTCGTGTGGGAAGGACCCCCATATCGCCCACTCTCACTTGGCGATGGTTCCAAATGCCATCGCGAAAAGGAGTTAAAAGCCGTTTGAATAGCACCGACGCGTACCAGTGAAGAATCACTCCAAAGTTCCTATCTAGCGGAGAACATAAGAAGAAATTGTTTGTAGGGTACGAAACCACCTCAAAGTTATTCTTTCCAATCAATCTATCCTAGAGTTCGTACTAAAATAACACCAAGCTATTCTTTTTGGTCGATCTAACCAAGAGTTCGTACTAAAATAACACCGTAAGATACACATCAATCAACTCTAATGTCACCTAGATACTCCAATGTCACCGCGAGTATCCGTGAGTTGATTATACGATATGCATCAAACAATTGAAGATTCATAATACTCAATCCAACACAAAGATCCTCAAATAGTGCCCCAAGATTTCTACTGGAGAAACAAAGACGAGAACGTGCATCAAACCGTATGCATAGATTCCCCCAATGTCACCTCGAGAATCTGCAAGTTGAGTGCCAAAAGACATATCAAGTGAATCAATATGATACCCCATTGTCACCACGGGTATTCATAGCAAGACATACATCAAGTGTTCTCAAATCCATAACAGTATTCAATCCAATAAAACGAAATCTGAAAGGGAAAACTCAATTCACAACAAGATAGAGAGGGGACAACACCATATGATCCAACTATATTAACAAAGCCCGTGATACATCAAGATCCTGACATCTCAAGAACACGAGAGAGAGAGAGAGATAGAGAGAGAGAGATTAAACACATAGCTACTGGTACAAACCCTCAGCCCCGAGGGTGGACTACTCCCTCCTCATCATGGTGGCCACCGGGATGATGAAGATGGCCACCGGTGATGATTTACCCCTCCGGCACGGTGTCGGAACAGGGTCTAGATTGGTTTTTCGTGTCTATAGAGGCTTGTGGCGACGGAACTTCTGATCTAGCGACACATCTAGGGTTTTTGGAATATTTGGGAAATTATAGGGCGAAGAGGCGGTGCTGGAGGCTACCGAGGTGGGCACAACCCACTAGGGCGCACATGGGTGTGCCCCTCGGGGAATCCCTCTTGTACTTCTTTCGCCCAAGTTGTGTCTTCTGGTCCATCAAAATTCTCCAAAACAATTCGTTGCGTTTGGACTCCATTTGGAATTGATTTTCTACGATGTAAAAAGCAAAAAACAGCAACTGACACTGGGTACTATGTCAATAGGTTAGTCCCAAAAAATGGTATAAAGTTGCTATAAAATGATTGTAAAACATCCAAGAATGATAATATAAAAGCATGAATACTTCATAAATTATAGATACTTGGGAGACGTATCAGGCAGCCGCCACCGAAGACGAGGCCTACAAAAAACATCTCACATAACTTAGTAGCCCGATTTAATGATTTTCGATCCTTTGCTAGGTATTTCAATCCTGACAGAGTATCAGGGGATGATATATATGAGGATTGGATGACCTTTCTTAAGAAATCTACTTTATAAAAAGGATATTACTTGGCTTACCTCGAATCCTATCAGAGGGCTGCAAAAAGCTTCCTTCAGTCCGCTATTAATAGTCTGAATACTTTGCAAAATCGCGCCCATCATGGCGCGGTGTTCCGTGATGATGGAGGAGCTATGAAAGATCTCCTCCATCACG
The DNA here is from genome assembly GCA_021605205.1 of Aegilops longissima. Lineage (NCBI taxonomy): Eukaryota > Viridiplantae > Streptophyta > Magnoliopsida > Poales > Poaceae > Aegilops > Aegilops longissima. The sequence goes on along the minus strand of CM038677.1, from coordinate 392,566,037 downwards.
TCCGGCCACCTAGTCATAACCCGATATCCGGTGTTCGGTGCTGGCGGCGGGGCCCCGGTGTCGGTGTCCTGGGAATGGGGGTTCCCAGACTTGCCTGCCTGCGGCCCGTGGCGTGGCTCCTTCAATGGCCCAGTACGGCCCAGCTTCAGCTGCAACGACTCAAGACCCTCGCGAGGGGCCAAGCCTCGTGAGGCAGACGACACCAAGACCTCACTGGGGCAGCCTCACTAGGCTGGCTCCTGGGGAGCGGAGATATCTATGCAAGGTGCACCTCGCGAGGTTCACATGACGTGAGCCATGACGACCAAGGCCAGGCGGGCGCCAACGGGCATAGTGTACCAGTTTCCTCTTTAGTGCTAAGGAGGCAAGCGCAGGCGCGGAGTCCCGAGGAATCAAGCAAAGGTTTCCATTCTGATGCAACGAGACCAAGACAGCCAGGACGGCAGGACAGAGGTCATCGCGGAGCCCACTGCAGCATCACCACCAGAGCCTTTTACAGGCAAAGACTACTTTTGTCAGGATAGCTTGTACTAGTTGTCTCCCTTCAAATTTGGCCGTTGTGGGATCCCTTCCCGCCTACATTTTGGGAAGAGGACCAATGCCACTATAAATAGGACTAGCCACCACCATAGGGAGAGGATCCATTCCACCCTGATGACCTCACCAGCTCATCGAGCCCAAGGACACCTAACCTCCCGAGGCTGTTCCACCACTGTACTAGTTCATCCTCAGCCCCTCGAGGCAATCCACAATAAATTTGGAGTAGGGTATTACACCGCAAGATGGCCCGAACCAGGATAAATCCCTGTGTCTCTTGTCCTTTGGGTTCGTCGAGCTAGGCCGTGGGGTTGTTGAGCGGGCAGACTGGGAAGAGAGTTCTTCGTACGCACCCCAGAGCTCAAACCTCTCAAGGTCCGCGGAACCCTGAATCCGACATTTGGCGCACCAAGTAGGGGCATGCCGAAGCCTCTTTTCCGTTGGTCGACGCACCGCTGCTCCACTACTTCCACGACTGATGCTCGTCGAGCCCGTGCTGAGCGCCGAGCCGCTCTCGCCGCTCGCGTCGCCCAGACGGCGCCCGTCGGTGGGCCTCCCCGTCGTTCTCCATCACCCGCTGCCAACGCCGCCACCGGCACAGTGGGGCCCGAGCAGCAAGCTTTTTTGCTGCACCCCTCCTTGCGGAGGGACGGATGCACCACCACCCCGTCACTGACTCCGGCAGGTTCGTCATCTCACGCTCGTCGCAGGCCGCGCTGCTCATGGCGCGCGAGCTCCTACGCTACCGCCCCGTCAACGACCTCTACGAAGACTGGCTGGACCGCATTGCCGAGCTCGTCAGTGCCACTAGGGGCTCTCCTGCACTGTCCCTCTCGCTACCTTGCCTGCCTCCCGCCGCGGGTGACGTAGCCCATGGAGCGCCTCCACCACCTCCCCGTCAAGACATCATTCTTGGGCCGAGGCGCGCGGCCCCGCGGTGCGACCTACCGCACAGGGCGCCCGCACGTGAAGAAGAAAGCTGCGAGGAGGTTCAGCGGCCGCAAGAAGGTGCTCGAGCACTCCCTGCACCACCGCGTCAAGACCTCCCACCACCTGCGGTGGTGGCGCGTGAGTACCAAGGCCAGGCTCCGCCTCCACGACGGGCTCTAGTGACCACCGCGGGCTGCAGTGCCTTCACCCCTGAGCTACGCAGCGTCGTCTAGCCGGGCAATTTCAAGCCCGACCTGCCTCCACGCTATGACGGCACCCTCGACCCAGCGAAGTTCCTGCAGATCTATGACATGAGCATCGAGGTGGCTAGTAGCGACGAGAAGGTCATGGCGAACTAGTTCTCCATCTCCCTCAAGAATGACGCGCGTTCGTGCCTCCTGAACCTGCCCGCGGGATCGATATCCTCCTGGCCGACATGCGCGAGCATTTTGTCGCCAACTTTCAGGGGACGCGCGACCGCCCGCCTGCCGCGGGTGACCTGCAGCGCATCAAGCAGCAGCCAGGGGAGACCCTGCAGAAGTACATCCAGCGCTTCAACAGCGTTCGCCTCAAGATCCCCAAGGTCTCGGACGAGGCCATCATCTCGGCGTTCTTCGATGGTGTCCGCGATGTCAAGATGAAGGAGGAGGTCGCCATCCATGAGGACCTATGCACGGTTCTGGAGATGTTCAACATGGAAACCAAGTGCGTGAGAGCTGAGGAGGGGCGCCTCTCCGTCCTTGAGCTCCCCGCAGCCGACCCAGAAGACAAGAAGGCCATGGTCAAGGACGTGAAGCGCAAGGGGGCTCCCGTGCTCACGGCAGAGCCAGACATGAAGTGCGGCTGAGACCACCCAGAATCATCCAAGGGCAGCCATCCTTTCTATCTCTTCCACAACATGCACAACCACAACACCAATGACAGTCAAGAGCTCAGGGTCGTACGTGACGGACGCCTCGGTCGACGCCCCGAGTGCAACGATCGAGGATACGGCCATGGAGGAGGTCGAAGTGGAGGACGCTGGGACGACCGCGGCCCCCGCCAGGAGTGGCGCGACCAGCCTCGTGAGGACCGCTGGCAAGGCCAGCCTCGTGAGGACCGCTCGCAAGGCTAGCCCCGTGAGGGCACCTAGAGAGACTAGCCTCGTGAGCACCGTCCTCAGGGCAATCCCAGCCTACCTCCGCTGCCACCATCACCAAGAACGAATGATGACCACCACCAGGATGAGGGGGCTGGAGGCTTCCAGGAGCCGCGTGCCATCGCCTGCATCTTGCGTGGTGCTCAGGCCCCAGCCTCCCAGCGCATCTTCAAGAAGTTCTCTCATGAGGTGAACGTGGCCCTCCCCAGGCTCGAGGCCACGCGTCCGCTCAGATGGTCTAAGTGCACCATAACCTTCAGCTCGTCCGACCAGCTCAAGTGCGCGGCAGCTGCCGGCGCCCTCCTGATGCTCTGCTCGCACGTCATTAGCAATGTCCTTGTCACCAAGACCCTCATCGATGGCGGAGCGGGGCTCAATATTCTTTCCATCAAGACGTTCGACCGCCTCCAAGTGCCATATGATCAGTTGTAGCCCACCAAGCCCTTCTTAGGAGTGACCGACGGCTCCACCATGCCGATAGGGTAGATTCGCCTCCCTGTCACCTTCGGCCAGCGCGACAACTACCGCACCGAGCTCATCGACTTCGACATCGCCGACATCCGCCTTTCGTACAACGCCATCCTTGGATATCCGGCCCTGGCCAAGTTCATGGCGGTGACCCACCACGGCTACAACGTCCTCAAGATGCCAGGGAACCGTGACATCATCACGATCGCTTGCGAGGAGAAGGACGCGGTGTGCTCCCTCGAACGCGCCTACCAGGCTGCAGTGGTTGAAGACCCATCCAGGAAGGCGTCATCTACCCCCCTGAGGCTGTCCCCAAGAAGAAGAAGCAGCTGCCACACCAAGAACCTCTGGAGAGTGGTGTCTCCAGCCACACCACCTCAGGACTTGCGCCCACGGATGGGGCGCCTCCCTCTCTCGCAAAGGAAGGCGCGCCCAGCGCCCTCCTCAGGTTGGGCTCGGGGGCTCTCTTCTGGAGGGCCTCTGACTTAGCCAACATCACGAGGGAGGCGCTCGGGCACCACATGGAGGCATGCTTCATCGCACGCTTCCCTCATGAGGGCACGAGGCACGGGGTGCCTGGTGCTCAAGAGTTCATCACCAGGATGACCGAGGAGCTTCAAGAGGCAAGAGCAATGCACGGCGACCGCCGCCTGCCACCTAACGCGGCTCCTTGTCCTGGCGAGGACAAAGAGCTGCGCGTCTGCATCAACATTCCAGGGTTCGATAGGGCCACGTCCCAGGAATGTTTCTGGCTCTCGCACGCTGACCGGTGTGAGGGTCCACCTCAAAGCTATGTTCGCATGCCATTCGGCTTGCCGAATGCGGCTGTTACATTCCACCATCGCCTGCGGAGCGTTTGGACGACTCAGGAGGCCAGGCACCACGCGGTCCTGGCAGAGATGGCGACGGTTCTTCCTGAGCCTCTCGAGCCCCCAGAGCATCCCGAGGTTCAGGACCCAGGCGGCTCGTGAGGAGAAACTTCTTCGACACGCGTCTTCGGCTGCTCCAACATCTCTCCAGCAACTATGCCAGGTGACATTTTCCGGTTCATTCAGTTGGGGGCGCCCCTCGGGCTACATTATCCCCAGGTCGCATGGGCCAGTCCCTGCGACATGTATCCTTTGCATCTTTAATTTACTCTGTTGGGGGCGCCCCTCAGGCTGCATCATCCCCAGGCCGCATGGATTCGTCCCTGCGGCATGTATCGTTCTTGCATTTATCTGAAATAGCGTTACATCTATGATTATCGCCTACTTGCATGTTGCCCTTCGCGGCCTCCCTCGTTGCTGACTGGCCTCCTGCTCACCCCGCAATGGGGGCTACACATGCTGGCACGGCGCTTGTGCTCGGGCCCGTCCCTGCAACGCTGACAAAACCGAGAGATCGAGCTCTGGCTCGCGGCCCGCCCCGCGCACGTTACCTCACCAGATCCTCAGTGCCTTCATCTTCTTGAGAAAAGATCAGCGGCAGGATAGCAAAAATGATTATGAGCTATATGCTCTTCTCGAACTAACCCGCAGGAATCTCCGGATCTCAGCTACGGGTGGCCCCGCCGGCTGCCCCCATTTCACGCGATTCGCTTGCGCGTTAAAGGGGGGCTCCTGAGCATCGCGCCTCAGGAGCTCCTACTGACTCTCCAGCCCACACCCCCTGGCCTTGACCATGGCATCGCGACCTAGCATACCAGCAACAGCTGAGCCTCGCTCGTGGGTCGGGACCCGAGGACGCAGAGCATTTAGATGAGCGAGGAAGGGGGAAGCCCGCATGAGCCTTACCTAGTAACACCGCCACCGAAGCACAAATCGGGCGCTGCGCGGGGCATCACCTCGGGCTCGTTAAGATCAGTCACATGTTCATGTTAGGGCGACGCCGCAGTTTGGAACTTTCGACTCTTGCAGCCTTGCTCCGGCAATGCCGCCTCCCTTTTCAGCCTTCAGGGAGCTACTTGCACGCCAAAGGGGACCTCTCCTCAGGAGCTCTTACCGGACCTTGGGCCGCTCACCTCCTGGCCTTGACCACGGCATCGCAATCTGGCATACCAGCAACGGCTGAAGCTTGCCTGGGGACAGGGACCTGCCGGTGTAGAGCGCTAAGCTACGGCGAGGATGAAAAGGGGAGACAATGTCGAAGCAAGATGCGCAACTACAACCTTATAGTAGGAATAATAAGCATTGGAGCAAAAGCATTACAGGTTCTTTACGCACATCCACGGGGTTCGTCTCGATTCATCGCAGGGAACAAAACAAGAAAAACCTCAAGGGGCCCTGACTATGGACGTCGTCGTCGACGCCATCATCAACAGTGGGCCATGAGAGGCCGACGCCAACCCCATCCAAGTCATCGACGATGATAGGCAGATGCCGCTACCGCGCTGCGGGCACGGCGAGAGCTCGGTGGCCCGTAGCTGTCGTCGCTCGTCTCCGGAGACTCGCTAGGATCGGAAGAGCCGCTGGACTCCCAGGAGTCGTCGCTGCTGCTTTAGGAGCTTGTGGCAGGCCTGGAGGCGAGCCCGGCACCCACAGCCCCGCCACGCAGGCCGCTGCCTCGAGGGCAGCACTCCAAGCGACGGCCCTCCTCGACAAAAACCTTGAAGGAAAGCACGGAGGCGCCATTGTACTCAAAGTGGATCGCGAGGGCCCCCTCCACGCGGCAGGCGCGGGCTACCTCGCCCCATCCACGGGTCATGAAGATCTTGCCCGGGGGGACGACCTCGACCTCCGCCCCCGTGGCCGGCGTGCGGCAACCACAGCTCAAGCGGCCCTCTCGGCGGAATCTCCTCGGCAAAAACCCACGGGAGCTAGATCCACATGCGCGGTGGCATCGCCGGCCACACCACGAACTCGTGCGAGGAGCCCTCGGCGTGGGTCGGCAGCTTGTGCAACCTTAGCCTGGCCGCCACGGCCGTGGCTTGCGCGACGCGGGGTGCTCCCCCCTTCTCCGGAACTTGCTTTTGGGCGTACAGAGGGAGCGGATAGCCAGGTGGAGGCCACTCGTACCAAAGCCGCGTCACCTCCAGCCTCACGCCAGCGTCGCAGGGATGGCTGAACCTCTTCTTCGGCGGAAATGATCCCTGCTCCTCGCGAGGGGTTTTTCCTTTCTCCACGGCAGAGAACCTCCTAATCGGCACCATCAGTATCGCGGCAAGACGACGAGGCAAGGAGAAATATGAAGGATCAGGCGGCGAGAAGAAGGAGGTGAGCGAATGGGGCTCCGCCCCTCTCCTCATTTATAGCCAAGAGGAGGCCAACCGACGGCCTCCACGATCGCACGTAGTGATTATTTTCCTCTGCATGCAGCATACTCTCATCAAGTCGAATGGTTGCCGAGGCAGTGTGGAGAAGCGGAGGCACCGACATCCCATCAATCGCCACGCGTCGACCGAGGCCGCAGGTGGTTGGGGCCCGCGGTGCTCCGCACTTGCCCTTTGGCTTTGCCTCGGATCCAAGTTTGAGCGCGCCTTGGGCCCGGGGGCTACTATTGGCATCCTAGGAATGGGGGTGCCCAGACTTGCCTACCTGCAGCCTGTGGCGTGGTTCCATCAACGGCCTGGTATGGCCCAACTTCAGCTGCAATGACTCAAGACCCTCACGAGGGGCCAAGCCTCACGAGGCGGACGACACCAAGACCTCCCTGGGGGCAACCTCACTAAGGCTTGCTCCCTAGGAGCAGAGATATCTATGCAAGGTGCACCTTGCGAGGTTCGCATGACGTGAGCCATGACGACCAAGGCCAGGCGGGCGCCAACGGGCGCAGTGTACCAGTTTCCTCTTTGGTGCTAAGGAGGCAAGCGCAGGCGCGGAGTCCCGAGGAATCAAGCAAAGGTTTCCATTCCGGTGCAACGAGAACAAGACCGCCAGGACGGAGGTCATCGCGAAGCCCACTGTAGCGTCACCACCAGAGCCTTTTGCACGCGAAGACTACTTTTGTCAGGATAGCTTGTACTAGTTGTCTCCCTTCAAATTTGGCCGTTGTGGGATCCCTTCCCGCCTACATTTTGGGAAGAGGACCAATGCCACTATAAATAGGACTAGCCACCACCATAGGGAGGGGATCCATTCCACCCTGACGACCTCACCAGCTCATTGAGGGAGTCCTGGTCTAAGGGGTCCTCGGGCGTCCGGCCTATTATCCATTGGGCCGGACTGATGGGTTGTGAAGACATGAAGGCCGAAGACTGTACCCGTGTCCGGATTGGACTCTACTTGGCATGGAAGGCAAGCTTGGCGACCGATTATGAAGATTCCTTCTTATGTAACCGACTCTATGTAAACCCTAGATCCCCCCGGTGTTTTTATAAACCGGAGGGGTTAGTCCGGAAAGCACAGACACATTACCATACTCATATAGGCTGGACTTCTAGGGTTTAGCCATTACGATCTCGTGGTAGATCAACTCTTGTAACACTCATATTTATCAAGATCAATCAAGCAGGAAGAAGGGTATTACTCCATAGAGAGGGCCCAACTGGTAAACATCGTGTCCCCGTCTCCTGTTACCATCGATCCTAGATGCACAGTTTGTGACCCCCTACCCGAGATCCGCTGGTTTTGACACCAACATTGGTGCTTTCATTGAGTGTCCCACTGTGTCGTTGATGAAAGGTTCGATGGCCCTTTCAATCGTCGATAGTGACGCTGTCCAAGGAGAAACCTTCCTCCCCGGACAGATTTTTGTGTTCGGCGGCTTCGTACTGTGGGCCAATTCGCATGGCCATCTGGAGCAGATCGATTGCTACGCCCCTGGCCACCAGGTCAGATTTGGAAGCTTAAACTATGTCACAGATATCCGTGGAGACTTGATGTTCAACGGATTTGAGACTGCGGCGATCGCCCCCCTTGCTCCGATGAACATGACTCAAATCTGTCATCGGACCAGATTCTAGAGATGGTTCATGTATCTGTTACGGCCTTAGATCCGGAGAAGTTTGCACCATCCGAAGCCACAGAGTCCGCAGCATTGGAAACACACACAGACTCAACACCAGGCAATATCAGTGTCAACAGAATTCCGGACTCGTCTCCGGCTATAAGTTCCGAACCTCGCACGCCCCCGGACACCGAGTTGGATCGGTTATCAATCTTCGAGTTCAGCGCCGCAGATGTCTTCCAACACTCGCCCTTTGGTGATGTTCTAAATTCATTGAAAAACTTGTCCCTGATGGGGGACTCACGGCCGAACTATGTCTGGTTCGAGCTAGAGGCTGATAATGGACAATTTCGCTTCCCACCCTTAACCGACATGCGTGCTTATGGCTCCGAAGACATTGATAGTATTGACGACGATGCCAACAAGGAGCAAGGCCAAGACCCGCCAGTCATCAGGTGTGGGACGGCCACCCCATCATACGACGTATACATGGTCGATACACTTAAAAAAGCTCGCGGCAACGACAAGGGAGATCCAGTTGAGAATAAAACTCCTGAGACACAGACTAAGTTCCGGCGCCCCAAACGCCGCTCCAAGTCACGCCGCAGCAACAATGGCACCGGAGAAAATAGTACTCCTGACGACGCCAAAAGCAATGAAGACCCTGTGGGAGCAATATCCGGACAGGAGGAACAAGAAAACGGGCAAGCCAGCCCCGACGAACAGGCACCACCCAGCGATGGCTTGGAGGACGACAGCTACCTTCCGCCCTCTGAAGATGAGGTAAGCCTTGGCGACGAAGACTTCATCGTACCCAAAGAGCCCCTCGAGCAGGAGTGCTTCAAGCACAGGCTAATAGCTACGGCAAGGAGCCTGAAAAAGAAGCAGCAGCAGCTTCAAGCCGACCAAGACCTACTCAACGACAGATGGACCGAAGTCCTGGTCGCTGAAGAATACGGCCATAGTGGCCTAGCCAAAAGCTAGCCAAAACACAGGTTGCTATACCAGTCCGATGACGGGGCGTTGGAGCCCATACCATCATCATACAATGTGGCAGGTCACCGACAACTCTGTCCGGATAAAGAGGCAACTCAAGCCGAACACCAGACCGCCCCACCCTGCTGTAAAGGCAAGAACAATGCAGGTCACGATTACCCAGACAACCTGCAGAGGGACTTAGACAATAGAGCAGGACACGCAAGACAGATCTACGGATCGCGAAAGCATGCCTCGGCACGCGACGATGGCTATCTATTCGGGCGTGACAAACCTCGCCACGCCCGAGCCGAAAACCGCAAAGGGACTCCTTCGGAGTTATGTCGCAGTGTGGACCAACATAGAAGTGCCGCACACCCGCTTTGCTTCACTGATGAAGTAATGGATCACGAATTCCCCTAAGGGTTCAAACCCGTCAATATTGAATCATACGACGGAACAACCGATCCCGCGGTGTGGATAGAAGATTTTATCCTCCACATCCATATGGCCCGTGGGGACGACCTCCACGCCATTAAATACCTCCCACTAAAACTAAAAGGGCCAGCTCGGTACTGGTTAAACAGCCTGCATAAAAATTCCATAGGCAGCTGGGAGGACTTGGAAGAGGCTTTCCTCGATAACTTCCGAGGAACATATGTCCGGCCACCGGATGCCGATGACCTAAGTCACATTGTCCAGCAGCCCGGAGAATCAGCCAGGGAGCTCTGGACTCGGTTCTTAGTCAAAAAGAACCAAATCATCGACTGTCCGCACGCGGAAGCCCTTGCGGCTTTCAGACACAGTGTCCGGGATGAATGGCTGGCACGCCACCTTGGCCAAGAAGGACCTAAACCCATGACAGCCCTCACTGCTCTGATGACCCTCTTTTCTGCGGGAGAAGACAGCTGGCTCGCTCGTAGAAGCAATAGCGCCAGCAACCCGGGCACCTCTGAAATCCGAGACAGCAACGGAAAGCCACGACGAAGCAAAAACAACAGTCGCAATGACAATGAAAGATCATGCGACACAGCGGTCAACACTGGATTCAGTAACCCCAAGCACGGTCAGCGGAAGAAGCCATTCAAGGCGAATCGCGACAAACCATCCAACCTGGAAAGGATATTGGATCGACCCTACCAGATTCATGGCCACCCCGATAAACCAGCTAATCATACCAAGAGAAATTGTTGTGTCTTTAAACAGGCTGGCAAGCTCAACGCCGAAAACAAGGGGAGGGGGCCGCTAGGCGACAGGGACGATGGAAAGGTTCTCCGACGAAACACTGGGGGTTATAAGTAATCTGCACCCGAGGATCAACTACTCCCAGAACGGAAATAGCAACCAGGCTTCCGCCGCCCACTCCGCACACCTACAAAATTTGTACCACTCATACATCATTATGCACTGAAGATACCATGGGCATTGGCGGAAGCACAATACGGACAAGCCTGCAAGCACTCCAGTAACATTTTTTATTTATTTTCCTTTTTATTTTTTCTTCCTTCACTGTACTTTCAAAATAGGTGACAAATAGGATAAACATCTGAAACTGGCTCTATCGGAGTCCGGATCCGTATACTCACCTAAGGGGCAATTTCCATCAAGGATTTCCCCCACCGAGGACTGGTGGCACAGACGTGTGACAGGAGGTCCAAAATAATTTTTTGTAGACTGCACTCTCTATTTCGTGAGCCTGTACTATGCATGTTCCTCCGCCTCCAACCCCGAGCACGTCAAATAGCCGGGAGGATGTGTGTGTGTGTGTGTGTGTGTGTGTATATATATATATATATATATATATATATATATATATATATATATATATATATATATATATATATATATATATATATATATATATATATATATATATATATCATAAGTAATCATTGGCATATCGCTTCAATTCGCAAAGAAACATATCCGAACTAATCATCCGTGTTGTCTCGCCACTAATACGGCTGCCATGGTTGTTACACAAATATACCTTGGCATAACCTGCCAGGGGCTCGGTATGGGAACAAATGAGTTGCCAGCAAAAGCCCGAACAGCTCTATAGCGCACTTCGGTGTCGCAAGTTTGGCCTTATATGCATCAGCTCCGAATCATTGTCTTGGGTCTAGTAGGGTTGCCGGCTCTCGTGCTTGCTACCCCACGCCCGCCCCATCGGCTAGGGTAGTAAAGGAGAACTATCGCGATTGTGCCCTGGTCTAAACCAGATGAGCACCTCAGTAGAGAAAGCCGAAAACTGACTATCATGATGCGGCGAGAGCTGGTCAACCACTTGGCGACTTCTTAGAATCTTTAGCGATTCTCCGTGTCACACGAGTGATCTCTTTCAGATCAAATATGTAAGGCACCTTACGCCACATACATACCAGGGGCTATGTCGTAGCCCCACAATAAAACTCCTATGGCTAAGTGAAAGTGTTAACGCCCTATAGCCCGATTGCCTGGTTTGCCGCATTGTCACCTCCTTCATGGACCAAGACGTTGGATAAAGACTGATTAAATGCCTTTCCGAACACCCCCGTGCTTCCTACAAGGGGGCTGAAGCCGACGACTGGAAAACTTTTAGATTATATTAAAACGGCCGCACAGGAGGAATTCAGGCTTTCGAGCAAAATATAAAACTAGAATAACAATAAAATTGTCTTTTACAATTATCATACACCTCACTCGAACATTATGTCTTTCGAGCATTGACCCTCTATCAAGCGGGCGGCCACTAGGACGTCTTCAAAATAATGCTCCGGTTCCGGACGGTCCTTGCCTTTGGGTGGACTCTTCGTCGCAACATCGATGGCCTTCATCTTCCCCCAGAACGTCTAGACTCGGGCAAAGGCCATCCGTGCACCCTCAATGCACGTTGACCGCTTCACAGCGTCGATATGCGGCACCGCATCAACAAGCCTCTACACCAAACCGAAATAGCTATTCAGAACAGGCTCGGTTGGCCACAACCGGATTATGACATCCTTCATGGCAGCACCGGATATCCTATGAAGTTCGGCCCATTGGGACATCTGTTCATTGAGCAACAGAGGGCGTTTTAACGCGCCAAATTGCGACCAAAAAAGCTTCTCCGTTGCATATCCATCTTGCGCTTGGTAATACTGCGCCGCATCGACAGAACTCTTCGGCAAGTCCAAGAACTCGTCCGGAGAACTCCATACCTGGTTATGCTGGGCATAGTTCGGGTCACCAAACTTAGTTTGCAGCAGAAAGGGCTTCCCAGCCGCAATCTCCCTCGCCTGTCGAACCTCCTCACGGGATGCTCTGGATTCCGACCGTGCTGCTCTAGCCTCTTGTAAGGCCTTGTCCAGATCAGCCGTTAAGGCTTTACTCTCCTTCTCCAGAAATTCACAGCGGCTGGTAGCATTCTCCAATTCGAGAGCCATCGTGGATACCTTCTCCTCATTTTGGTGCCGTGCAGCTTGTTCGGCTTTTAATTCAGCCGATGCCTTTTTGGCAGTAGCATTGCTACGCCGGGCCTACTCCTTGGTGCGGGCTAGCTCCGCTCGAAGAACCTCAAAGGCGGCAGCACCATCTGCAGCCACGCATACTCCAGCATAAAAATTATAGCATCACGCTTATACCACAAAAATGTATGGGGATCACCCGGAATACATACCTTGCGACTCGTCAAGACGCATATCGATTAACGCAAGATCCTCCCCTGCCACGTCAAGCTTCCGCTGCATCTCGGCAATTTTCATAGTCCGGGAGGTGGCCAAGGGAGAAGCAGCCTGTGTTCAAGTTCATCAGGTAAGTCCTGAAAACGATCACTTACGATCCTCTGTTTGCTTCCTAATGGAAGACAACCTGAGTCTCAGGGGCTACTACCTATACACAGGTGCATATTTGCAAATAAAACATAGTTGAAAATGTTACATCACAAACCTCGAAGCCTTTTAGCAGGCTCATGAAGGCATCGTCAATCCACTCTTCGCGGACAAAATCTTCTCAACCACCATAGCCATCAAGGTACGCTGTTCCCCCGAGATAGATGCTTTTTGCAACATGTCCCGCAATATATCCAGAGCCTCCGAGTCTCCGGAAGACGCTCTAGGAGCACCACCATCCTTTGACGGAATCTATTCACCCGCCCGCAAAATCACTATCGGCTGTGAACCAGACAGTCCCGGGCCTTTGTTGCCATCAGCCCCGGAATCCCGAACGGTCGGAGGTCCACCTTCGGATACTGCCACTTTTGTCCCCTGGTCTAAGCGGAACCTCCGTGATGAAACTTCAGAGTCATCCGCCTTATTGGGCTAGGAGGTCGGAGGAGGCGTCTCGCTCTCCATCATCTCTGGGAAGAGACTCCCCGAAGAAGAGGACCGCCCAAAAAAATTCTGTGCCGACCTGTCAAAATGCATAAATATGTCACATATATCTTCGGTAACACTAATCGAGCGGGACGCTATCAAAGTACTCTAGATTCTCTTACGGTCTGGCCGAGGGCTTGTCCCCATGTTGGAGCTATTCCAGCAGCCCTTCTCCAAGCAGCAGGAAAAGGGCCGCCTCCGAAGATTGGGAGGGCGGTTTTCAAGCAGCCCTTCTTGGAAAACCGCCTCCCAATCTTCGGAGGCGGCCCTTTTCCTGCTGCTTGGAGAAGGGATACTGGGTCCTTTTCCGCCTCTGTGTTCGGGCGAGGAAAGGTCGATTTCTCCGGATTCAGTATCTGACTTACCTCCGGAACCAAGGTCATCTTGGGTCTTCTCACCCTCCCCAGCTGGTGCCTGGTATGGTGTCGAGCCTAGATTCCTTGTTAGCGCAGGAGTAGCTGAGCCTTCGGGAAGGGGAGCCGGACACCGAATCCGCTCCACCTTCTTTATCCAGCCCTGAAAATGTAACATCCCAAATTTTCAATTTGGAATGTTATACATAGAGCATCATTGCATATCATATTTTTTCGTTGCATTTTGCTCAATCCTAGAAATAATACACAACTCAAGGACCCACGGGGAGAGTTGGGGATTTTCGTTATTTTCATATTTGAGTTTTCTCAAATTTTGAAAATAGGATCATTTGATTTTAATTATTTTATCTTCAATTATTTCTACTACCAAAATATGAGAGAGGGAATAAAATGACTTTCCCAAAATAAAGAAATAATGATGTTTTAATAATAAAATCAAATAAGATTTTATTTTGGAGTATTTCGCCTTTTTATTTGAATTTAGGAAAAATGCGCGTTTTTCAAAATTGCATTTAGGCCCCCAAATAAATGTTCATTAAATCCGGCTTGATTTTAGAAGCCGGGGAAAATTTATTTCGGGATTTTTGGAGTCCGTTTAGTACTTCTTTTGTTTTTTTTCCGAGCGTAATTATTTAAAAAAAACGCGCCGCGCGCCGACTGGGCCAAGGCCCAGCCGACGGCCCACCCCGCCCGAGCCGTCTCCCTCCCGGAGACCTGGCCGCCCGCCGCTGAAGTCCCGCGCGGGGACGCCGCCCGCCGTGCCCCTCCACCAAGGAAGCACCCTCCTTATATATGCTACCCAAGACCTCACCTCACCCCACGCCAGACCGAGCCGCCTGACGCCGAGCCGCCGCCCGAGCCATGCGCCACCGCCCACGACCCCGCCGAGCCTCGCTCACCACGGAGACCGCGCCGAGGTATAGCCGCCACTGCTCGCCGCCTGTTTTTTTTTCAAAACCGCCTCGGTTTTTTTGTTTTTTTTTTTGCGAAACCCTAGATCGGTTTTTTTTTCTGATTTATCTATTTAGTGAACATTCACTGATCCGTTCGTTTTAACGAACGTGTTCATCGGTTAGTTTCGGTTAACGAACGTCCGTTCGATTAATTGTTCGTCAGTTCTTTTTTTCGTCGGATTTTCCGTGATTTTTCTGATCGCGATTCTTGATCCGATTTTCGTTTTAGTATAGCTTTCATCGCTTATCGGAATCAGCGATTCAAGCTACCGGAGTTTCGCCTCAAACCCTCTTTCAATAATCTACTTAAACAAGTTTTTGCTTCGTAAAATTTGACTTAGATCTAGATTAGTAAAACGAAGCTATTTTCTTCCGCCGCTTGACTTTCGCTGCTTCGCTTGATTTGATTCTTTTTGCAAACCGGAGTTCTTAAGTTGAAATATCTGGTTAGATCTATTTGAGTTTTACCTGTGCATTAGATGAGTATTTATTGTATGCTTGTTTGTTTGTCTGCGATAGATTACTGGGAGTGCGCCGCCTGTTACTTCGATTCTCTAGTTTTCGCGGATCATCAGCAAGGCAAGTAACACTTTGATCATACTTTTCTCATACCCAGTTTTTATGCATTAAATCTATCCTCAAACACTTGCATGAATAGGATCTAATTAAATTGAGGGTTATGGGAAGTAGATGAGGTAGTACCTATTACCTGTTTTATTATCAAACCTTTGGGAGTTACTTCTACGTTTGCTTATTATGCCATGCTATGCTAGTAGACGTGGATTGGGTGAGTGTATCCATGATGATGTGAGATTGTTATTTAATGGTTTATTTAAGGTGGCAACTTAAACACACATCCTGGGTGGATTGAGGCACCTGGTTTCTATCAGACTTGCTCAGATTTCTTCGGACCGCCACCCGTGCTCAAAGGGATCATGAGATTATTCAAACTAGAAACTTCCGTGTGCAGCCACAAGCCATTATGGGCTCGCGTAGTTGACTAAGTTGTGCGAACTCTTACGGGTAGGCTAGCTAATGTAGGGGATGTAGGTTGGTACGGTCTACCCACTTGTAAGGTGCTAGCGCTTCGAAAGACTATGTCTCGGCCATCCGCTTCTCAAACACCATGTAGTGCGAGAAACCAAACGGTATGATCGAGTCTTGTGGGGAAAAGTGCGCAAACCTCCGCAGAGTGTATAAACTAATCATGGTTAGTCGTGTCCCTGTTATGGACATCTTGAGTATCTAGTACCGGATATCATGTGAATCTCATCATGTTACTTCTAATTAATATTGTTGGGTTTGTTAATGAGTAATTTTAATTGGGATTGAGAATGCTGTCAACCATTCTCAATGTTTCACAACCACCATGATAGTTAAATAAATTTATTCCTTTGCAAGAGGGAAAATTGGCTTTATGCAAAACTCTAACCATAGAGCTTTCCACCAGCCATATATGCATGTAGTATAGGCTTATCATTCCATTATTCTCTATGTGTTACATTGCCAAGATATTCCATGTGTGACCTGTTTTGGCTGCAACGCTTCATGTTGCAGACTTTTCGCATTTACGACGAGTAAGGTGCATAGGTCGTGGTTCTATACTCGGTGATGTTGTTGGAGTTGATGGACTCGCTTATTCTTCCAAGCCTTCCGCTGTTATCGTTATTAGATGGCCTTAAGCCATATTTATTTTATTAAGTTCTCTCTTGAGACATTCGATTGTAATAAGTGTGTGATTGCTACTCTGTTATAAATCCTTCGAGTAATTGTGTGGTGTCGGCAGACATCGATCCAGGATGACACCGAGCACGTGGATCGATCGCTTGAGGTCCTGGTCGCTACAAAGATGGTATCGAGCACACGACAGAGAGGACACCACCATTAAGCTAAAGCCCTAGATCACTACTCTCTTCTCATTTCTAACTCCTCATATTTTCTACTCTTTTAGGATGACGTAAGCGAGGATCAAGTTCACCCAGCCGGATGAAGATACACCCTTTGGATGACACCTGAAGGAAGTCACCAAATACCTTAACATAGGATTACCAAGCTTCACCGGGACCTACAATTCCACTTTACCCGAAGAAGAGCGCTGGAAGATTCAAGCTCAAGTTCCCGGAAGGACGTTTGCGCCAATCACGGAGCCCATAGAGTGTGTTTTCAATGCACCAACCTGGAGTTTGGGAAAGAGCATGACAGCTCACATAACCATGGGACGCATTGGAGAAGTTTACAAAGAAGACCTCAAGGATACTATCTACCAGATCTGCGGGCGCCGAGATGAACAATGGGAGATAGTTGGCACTAAGAAGGATCGATCCATTGTAGATTTCATCCAGGAGTTAAACCAGCACACTCGACGTCAGGAGAACCAGATCTGCGCAGACATGATGGAGTTGAAGACAGCAAAAGCCAAGATTATCGAACTAGAAGGAGAACTGAAGGCCACTCGCAAGGACTACATGGAGGAGATTGTAGCTCTAGTGGGACAAAACGGCGATCTTAAGGAGAAGATTGAAGAACTCATGGGAAATTCAGCACCCGGAGGAGAAGATGAAGATAGCACCTGTCCAGAGAACTACATCATCATCGACGACACCGATTCCGATCCTAGTGATGATGATTACGAAGATGAAGCTGGAGCAGATATCATGGAATCTTTATCGGAACAGTTTTTCTAGTTGACCACCATAATAGTAGTAGATTACCCCCCATGTTATATTAGTTTTAGTTTCAGCACTTTGTAACGATAGATAGACCGTTGTATGCCCTTGTTTGAATTGATTGGAGTGATATTGTGATTTGTCTCATGTGCATATGGGTAGTGTTTCTCTCTAGACCTAGTTCTATTCTAAATTCTCGTCTTTTCTTAAACCCTCAGATGCCTCCGAAACGCGACCTCGGATTCGTTTTCCCGCCAGAGATCACTCATTGATTCAGCAGCAGAATTCCTTGATTCAAACATTGGTACAGTAACCAAGGCAACAACAACAACAACAACAACCCACCGCCACCCCCACCGCTGACCATCCGACCTGCTTTCTTAAGGCTGAATCCGCGGTGTTTTCCAAGAGCACCGAGCCGATTATTGCGATGATTGGCTCCGTAAGATAGGGAGGGAGTTGACAACTGCAGGATGCATAGATGGAGAAAGGGTGAAATTTGCCGCACATCAGCTTGAAGGACCCGCAGCAGCATGGTGGGAGAATTTTACAGCCACTTATCCTGTAGACACCGCCACATGGGATCGGGCCAGCAAGCTTTCCGATCGCCCATGTTTCAAGCAGGAGCTATGGCCATGAATAAGCGTGAGTTTCGCAACTTACGCCAAGGAGGACTGGACAGTTAGCCAAGATGTAGATGATTTCAGAAGCTAGCACGTTATGCCCCGGATGACGTTACTACGGATGCAACTAAGGTGAGAAGTTTCTAGAAGGACTGAATGATGAGCTGAGCATGCAGTTGATGGTAGCCACCTTCAATAACTACCAGAGTTGGTAGATCGTGCGCTTATGATTGAAGGGAAGCAGCAGCAGATTGACAATCGCAAGAGGAAGTATGGACAGGGGAAGAATAACTCTGAAGCTCAGCAGAAACTTCGCTTTACTCCGAAGTCAGGAGGACAATTTCAGCATACACCTGGAGGAGGTAGCTCGCACAACCATAATGGAACCAAGAATGGGAACAGGAATGGAGGAAGCAATGGACAGAACCGCACCAACCCATCAACACCATCCAAGGTAGACCTGAGCCATATCACTTGCTTTAAGTGCCGCAAGACTGGGCATTATGCAAACGAGTGTCCAGAAGGCCAGAATGGAAATGGCAATGAAAGCTCAGGAAAGAAGCCGAATCCTTTCAACAAAGGACAAGTGAACCACGTTACCGTGGAGGAGGTTGAAGCTCAGCCGATGTAGTAATAGGTAAGTTTCGTTAAGTCATTTATCGCAGTTGTTCTTTTGATACCGTGCATCGATTCATACATATCAAGGGATTTGTGGATAAGTATAAACTACCAACCCAAGCCCTTAGGTCACCCATGCTAGTAACCTCACCCGGAGCAGAATACATGGCTAGTATATGGTGTGATCGACTGCCATTAAGGATTGGACACTATGTTTTTACCTCGGACCTAATAGTTCTGGAATCCCAAGGATTGGATGTTATACTAGGCATGGATTGGTTATCGAAGTATGGAGGGAACATAGATTGCGCCAGTAAGTCAATTTTGCTTACCACCCCAGAAGGGAGGAGAATCAAGTATGTATCACGGCATGAGCCGAGGAGAGCACATGTAAATTACTTATCAGGAGTTGTGCAGGAGGAAGTACCAGTGGTAAGGGATTACCCGGACGTGTTTCTGGAAGAGTTGCCAGGCATGCCACCGGATAGAGACATTGAATTTCTGATTGAACTATTGCCAGGCACTGGGCCGATATCTAAGAGACCGTATAGGATGCCAGCCCAAGATTTGGAGGAAATTAAGAAGCAGATTAAGGAGTTACTGGATAAAGGTTTTATTCGCCCAAGTTCTTCGCCTTGGGGATCACCAAGATTTAGTGGTGAAGAAGGATGGATCATTAAGAATGGTTGTTGATTATCGAGGATTGAATGAAGTGACTATTAAAAACAAGTACCCACTACCGATGATCAATGACTTGTTTGACCAATTGCAAGGAGCTAAGGTGTTTTCCAAGATCGATTTGCGATCGTGGTACCATCATTGAAGATTCGAGAGCAGGATATACCTAAGACGGCTTTTACCACTGTGCACGGGCTGTATGAGTACAACCGTTATGTCATTTGGTCCGACTAACGACCTGCCTATTTTATGAGCATGATGAAGAAAGTGTTTATGGAGTTTTGGATAAGTTAAATCGCGGTGTTCATTGATGATATTTTGGTTTACTCAAGAATGAAGAGGAACATAAGGAGCATTTATGCTTGGTACTCGAGAAGCTCAGAGAACATCGGTTGTATGCCAAGTTCAAGAAGTGTGAGTTTTGGTTGAAGGAAGTTGGGTTTCTTGGACATGTTATATCCGGAGAAGGTATAGCAAGAGACCCCACTAAAGTTGTCACCAGAATAAATCGGGAAGCGCCAACGATAGTTGAGAGATCCGAGTTTCCTTGACTCGCAGGATACTACCGAGATTCATTGAGAATTTCTCAAGGATTGCAAAGCCTATGACAGTAATTGTTGAAGAAGGATACCAAGTTCATTTGGACCGAGGAGTGTGAAGCTAGTTTCAAGAGTTGAAGAAACGCTTGGTTACCTCACCAAGATTAATTCTGCCAGATCGCACCAAGGATTATGAGGTGTATTGCACGCTTCACGCCGAGGACTTGGAGCAAGGCTTATGCAGGAGGGGAGAGTTGTTTCAGATGCTTCACGACAGCTTAAGCCTCATGAGCTAAATTATGCTACGCATGATTTGGAGTTAGCAGTCGTAGTGCATGCGTTGAGAACATGGAGACATTTCCTCATTGGAAATCATTGTGAGGTGTATACGGATCACAAGAGTTTGAAGTACATCTTCACGCAGTATGAGTTAAATCTCGTGCAGAGGAGATGGTTGGAACTCATCAAAGATTATGATATGAGATTACATTATCACCCCGGAAAGGCTAACGTTGCAGCAGACGCGTTGAGCCGTAAGAGTCACGTCAACACATTAATGACGGGAGAAATACCAAAGGAGTTAGCCGAGGATCTTCGAGAGCTATGTTTGGAAATAGTTCCGAGAGGCTATGTAGCAGCATTGGAGATTCATCAACTTTGATGGACAAGATCGGGAAGCTCAAGATCGACAAAGAGATTGCCTCCATAAAGGAGAAAATGAGCGAAGGAAAGGCTAAGGGATTTCGTGAAGATGAGCACGATACCCTATGGTTTGAGGACCGTGTCTATGTGCCCAATGACCCGGAGATCAGGAAGTTGATTCTACAAGAGGCACATGATTCACCATATTCGATTCACCCAGGAAATACCAAGATGTATCTGGATTTGAAGAATACTTTCTGGTGGACCGGAATGAAGAAGGATATTGCAGAGTATGTAGCAGTTTGTGATGTATGTCAGAGGGTGAAGGCGTAACATCGAAGCCAGCAGGATTGTTACAGCCATTGCCTATACCCGAATGGAAGTGGGATAAACTAGGTATGGATTTCATTACGGATTGCCCAGACTCGCTCAAAGCTATGACTCGATTTGAGTTATAGTCGATCGCTTGACGAAGGTAGCTCATTTCATTCCAAAGAAAGACTACTTACAAGAAGGCTAAATTGGCTAAGATATACATGACAAGGATTGTATGCTTGCATGGAGTTCCGAGGAGTATCGACGATAGAGGAACCCAATTCACCTCAAAGTTCGGAAGCAGTTGCACGAAACTTTGGGAACCAGGCTGGAGTTTAGCACGCTTTCCATCCACGCATGATGGACAAACCGAGAGGGTCAACCAGATTTTGGAGGATATGCTTAGAGCTTGTGCTTTGGATTATGGATCAAGTTGGGATGATAATTTGTCGATGCAGAGTTTTCTTACAACAACAGCTACTAAACCATCAAGATGGCACCTTTCAAGCCTTGTACTAAGGAGGTGCAGGACCCGTTATTGTGGGATGAAGTTGGAGACCGCCATTGTTTGGACCGGATTTGATTAAGGAGTCTCGAACAGAAAGTAAAGTTGATTCGCGATAGGCTCAAGGTAGCCCAGTCAACACAGTAAGAGTTATGCAGATTCAAAACGCAAGGAGACAGAATACGAAGTCGAAGACAGAGTTTATCTTCGAGTATCGCCCCTTCGAGGAGTTAAGAGTTTTGGAGTTAAAGGAAAGTTAGCACCTCGATTTGTAGGACCTTATCGTGTTTTGGAACGCATGGGAGAAGTTGCGCATAAGTTGGAATTACCCAAGGATTGTCGAGTTCATGATGTGTTTCATGTTTCTCGCTTGAAGAAGTGTCACGCAGAGATGGCCGATATACCACCGAGAGATACCGTACACCGAAGCAATTCAGTTGAATGATGATTTGACTTATGAGGAGAAACCGGTTAAGATTCTGGAGTATGCCAGTAGAGTCACCCGCAGCAAGGTCATTAAGTTTTGCAAGGTTCAGTGGAGCCACCACACGAGGATGAAGCCACCGGGAGCGAGAGGAAGATTTTCTTAAAGACCACCTCACCTATTTTCTAGTTAACCCGAATCTCGAGGGCTTAGATTCATCTTAAGGGGGTAGGTTTGTAACATCCCAAATTTTCAATTTGGAATGTAATACATAGAGCATCATTGCATATCATGTTTTTTCGTTGCATTTTGCTCGATCCTAGAAGTTCTACACAACTCAAGGACCCACGGGGAGAGTTGGGGATTTTCGTTATTTTCATATTTGAGTTTTCTCAATTTTTGAAACTAGGATCATTTGATTTTAATTATTTTATCTTCAATTATTTCTACTACCAAAATATGAGAGAGGGAATAAAATGACTTTCCCAAAATAAAGAAATAATGAAGATTTAATAATAAAATCAAATAAGATTTTATTTTGGAGTTTTTCCTTTTTATTTGAATTTAGGAAAATGCGCTTTTTCAAAATTGCATTTAGGCCCCAAATAAATATTCATTAAATCCGCTTGATTTTAGAAGTCGGGAAAATTTATTTCGGATTTTTGGAGTCCGCTTAGTACTTCTTTTGTTTTTTTCAAGCGTAATTATTTAAAAACGCGCATGGCCGACCGGGCTAAGGCCCACTGACGGCCCACCTCGCCCGAGCCGCCTCCTCCGGAGACCTGGCCAGCCGCCACCGAGTCCCGCCGAGGACGCCGCCGCCGCCGCCGAGTCCCGCCGAGGACGCCTCCCGCCGTGCCCCCTCCCCAAGGCAAGACCCCTCCTATATACCGCGCCTCACGCCTCACCTCACCCCACGCCGCCCGAGCCGCCTGACGCCGAGCCGCCGCCGACCTCGCCGAGCCTCTGGCCAAGACTCGCCGACCCGCCGAGCCCTGCGCCGCCGCCGAGACCTCGCGGAGGTATAGCCGCCACTGCTTGTCCGGTTTTTTTCAAAACCGCCTCGGTTTTTTTGTTTTTTATTTTATTTTCGAAACCCTAGATAGGTTTTTTTTCCTAGTTTATCTATTTAGTGAACGTTCACCGATCCGTTCATTTTAACGAACGTGTTCATCGGTTAGTTTCGGTTAACGAACGTCCGTTCGATTAACTGTTCGTCAGTTCTTTTTTTTCGTCAGATTTTCCGCGATTTTTCTGATCGCGATTCTTGATCCGATTTTTGTTTTAGTATAACTTTTCGCTCGTTTATCGGAATCAGGCGATTCAAGCGCCTGGAGTTTCGTCTCGAAACCCTCTTTCCGAACAATCTACTTAAACAAGTTTTTGCTCCTGTAAAATTTGACTTAGATCCAGATTAGTAAAACGAAGCTGTTTTATTCCGCCGTTTGATTTTTGTTGCTTCGTTTGATTTGATTCTTTTTGCAAACCGGAGTTCTTAAGTTGAACTATCTGGTTAGATCTATTTGAGTTTTACCTGTGCATTAGATGAGTATTTATTGTATGCTTGTTTGTTTGTCTGCGATAGATTACCCGAGTGCGCTACCGTTACTTCGAGTCTCTAGGTTTCATGGATCATCGCAAGGCAAGTAACACTTTGATCATACTTTTCTCATACCCAGTTTTTATGCATTAAATCTATCCTCAAACACTTGCATGAATAGGATCTAATTAAATTGAGGGTTATGGGAAGTAGATGAGGTAGTACCTATTACCTGTTTTATTATCAAACCTTTGGGAGTTACTTCTACGTTTGCTTATTATGCCATGCCATGCTAGTAGACGTGGATTGGGTGAGTGTATCCATGGCAGATGTGAGATTGTTATTTAATGGTTTATTTAAGGTGGAAACTTAAACACACAACTGGGTGGATTGAGGCACCTGGTTTCTATCAGGACTTGCCTGTATTTCTTCGGACCGCCACCTAGGCTCAAAGGGATCATGAGATTATTCAAACTAGAAACTTCCGTGTGCAGCCACAAGCCATTATGGGCTCTGGCGTAATTGACTAAGTTGTGCGAACTCTTACGGGTAGGCTAGCTAATGTAGGGGATGTAGGTTGGTACGGTCTACCCACTTGTAAGGTGCTAGCGCTTCTGAAAGACTATGTCTCGGTCATCCGTTTCTCAAACACCATGTAGTGCGAGAAACCAAACGGAGGCGATCGAGTCTTGTGGGGAAAAGTGCCCAAACCTCTGCAGAGTGTATAAACTAATCATGGTTAGCCGTGTCCCCGGTTATGGACATCTTGAGTATCTAGTACCTGGATATCATGTGAATCTCATCATGTTACTTCTAATTAATATTGTTGGGTTTGTTAATGAGTAATTTTAATTGGGATTGAGAATGCTGTCAACCATTCTCAATGTTTCACAACCACCATGATAGTTAAATAAATGTATTCCTTTGCAGTAGGGAAAAATTGGCTTTATGCAAAACTCTAACCATAGAGCTTTCCACCAGCCATATATGCATGTAGTATAGGCTTATCATTCCATTATTCTCTATGTGTTACATTGCCAAAGATATTCCATGTGCTGATTGTTTGGCTGCAACGCTTCATGTTGCGACTTTTCGACGACAAGTAAGGTGCATAGGTCGTGGTTCTATACTCAGTGATGTCGTTGGAGTTGATGGACTCGCTTATTCTTCCAAGCCTTCGTTGTTATCGCTTTTAGATGGCCTTAAGCCATATTTATTTTATTAAGTTCTCTCTTGAGACATTCGATTGTAATAAGTGTGTGATTGCTACTCTGTTATAAATCCTTCAAGCATCGTGTGGTGTCAAGACATCGATCCAGGATGACATCGAGCACGTGGATCGTAATGTTTGAGGTCTGGTCGCTACAGAAAAAGGATGATACTGTCAGTATCTTGCCACTTGGTATTTACTTATAAAGGTTTTCGGTAAACGGGTACTTACCAGGGTATCCGGATGGTTACAGTCTAGGCTGACATCTTTGGTGGTGTCCGGCCATTGCCTTCGTATCCTGAAGAATAATCTCCACATTCCTTCGTGTGTAGTGCCTAAGAAGTGCTGAAGCGACCGCGGCCCTTCCAGATTAAACTCCCACATGCGGAGAGGCCGCCGCTGGCACGGCAGGGTCCGACGAACCAACATTACTTGAACGACATTGGCTATATCGATGTCCTTCTCAATGAGGCTTCGGATGCGACTGTGCAGAGTTCGCACCTCATTCGTTGATCCCCAATCCAACCCCTTATTAATCCACAATGCAAGCTGAGTTGGGGGGCCGGATCAAAATGCAGGCGCAGTTTCCCACTTGGAGCCACGGGGCTCGGTGATATAGAACCACCCCTGCTGCCACAGGTCGGATGATTTGGCGAAGGATCCCTTCAGCCAAACGGCACTAGCAACCTTGCTCATTGAAGCGCCACCGCACTCGGCCTGCTCCCCCTCTATCACTTGCGGCTTCACATCGAAGGTCTTGAGCCACAAGCCGAAGTGCGGGGGAGTCCGGAGGAAGGCTTCGCACGTGACGATGAACGCCGAGATAAGAAGAATAGAGTTCAGGGCCAGATCGTGAAAATCTAGCCCGTAATAGAACATGAGCCCCCGGACGAAGGGGTTAAGTGCAAACCCTAACCCGCGAAGAAAGTGGGACACAAATACGACCCTCTCGCCGGATCTGGGGGTGGGAATAACCTGCCCCTCGGCAGGAAGCCGATGATGGATTTCCGCGGTCAAATACCTCGCCGCCCGAAGCTTTGCAATATCTCCCTCTGTTACAGAAGAAGCTACCCACCGGCCTTGACGGCTGGATCCGGACATAATTGGGGTTTGTGGCGACCGAAACTCGGGTGGTGAAACTCGGGATAGCAGGGTCTGAGGGAGAAGCAAGCGTGGAAGAAAAAGACGGGTTTGTACCCCTGTATATAAAGGCTGCGAGTATCAAACATCTCCTTTCAGGCCTCGTAAACTTGCTCGTCTCCAAGAAGTTGTACCCAAGCGACGGTTGGGTTACCCACGTCCGGGTTGACAGGAATCCCTTAAAAAAGGGAGGCACGATCTCCACTCGGATAAGACATGCCAATAAAACCGCGTCTTGAGATGTGGGGCGACGGGCCAGCTAAAGCGGTTCGCAAATAATGGCCGAAGCAGGCGTGATGTCATATTACCAAAAAGTTGTCAGGAGATTGAACTCGTAAAATGTTATATCCTCTGCAGTTGTGTATACAAGTCCGGATACAATCAATACATTTGAAGACTATCTTGAAGTTCGGATAGAAGGGAACCCGCCTTGCAATGCCGAAGACAATCTGCACGCCGGACTCCTCGTCATTGAAGCCAGGTTCAAGGGCTACTGAGGGAGTCCTGGACTAAGGGGTCCTCGGGCTTCCGGCCTGTTATCCATTGGGCCGGACTGATGGGCTGTGAAGACATAAAGGCCAAAGACTGTACCCATGTCCGGATTGGACTCTACTTGGCGTGGAAGGCAAGCTTGGCGACAGATTATGAAGATTCCTTCTTATGTAACTGACTCTATGTAAACATAGATCCTCCCGGTGTTTATATAAACCGGAGGGGTTAGTCCGGAAAGCACAGACACATTACAATAGTCATATAGGCTAGACTTCTAGGGTTTAGCCATTACGATCTCGTGGTAGATCAACTCTTGTAACACTCATATTCATCAAGATCAATCAAGCAGGAAGTAGGCTATTACCTCCATAGGGAGGGCCCAAACCTGGGTAAACATCGTATCACCCATCTCCTGTTACCATCGATCCTAGACGCACAGTTCGGGACCCCCTACCCGAGATCCGCAGGTTTTGACAACGACACTCATCGAGCCCAAGAAAACCTCACCTCCTGAGGTTGTTCCACCACTGTACTAGTTCATCCTCAGCCCCTCGAGGCAATCCACCACAAAGCTGGAGTAGGGTATTACACTGCAAGGTGGCCCAAACCAGGATAAATCCCTATGTCTCTTGTCCTTTGGGTTCGTCGAGCTAGGCCGTGGGATCATTGAGGGGGCAGACTGGGAAGAGGGAGTTATTCATACGCACCCTAGAGTTCGAACCTCTCAAGGGTCTGCGGAACCCCAAATCCGACACCCGGCACTCCCTTCAGCGGAGGGTGGGGTGGACGACTTCGGGGGCCTCGGGGGCTCCGGAACCATCTTCAGGGAGGGCTCAGATTGACCGAAATCCACCTCTTTGTTCACCGAGAGGGATATCCCCTCCTGGTCTTCGGTAACCAAGGTGCGAACCTCGGCCATGATGTCGTGACCGCCGCCCCCTGTGTCCTGGCCAGGAAGAGTCTTTCGGGACAACACATATCCGGTGTCCCCTATGACTGGAGGGGGCATGGAGTGTGATGCAGTCCCGCTCTTCGCTAGCTCGGCGGGCGGAGAGTTCCCCTCTGAGACCTGCTCAGTGGGGAGATCACGTGATGGGATGCAATCAGAAAGGCATACATATGATTAGTAATGAGCCTTGAGGCAAAATACCCGGAGAGTCTTCAGATTCATACCTCTGGGAAAGGGGTTTAACCCTGGGGTTCCTCTGATGAACCTCTTAGGAAGCTTCGGCTCCTTGGAGGAGTTCGAGCTGTCATCGGGTATGAGCAGTTTGGCCCTGCACTGCTTCTGCGGGGCGAGAGGGGGTAGACCCTCCTCTACATCATCGGACTCAACCCTCTGTTTTGTTCGGGAGGAATAGCTCTCATCTCCATCCTCTTCTTGCTCCCCCTCCTGAGCAGAAGGGGCATGGGTATCCTCGGACTCAGTTTCCGGCGGTCCCCTTGGGTGGAGACCTTCTCGGGCCTCCCTCGTCCTGATCTTCTTCTTGTCTTCTTTGTCAAGCACCTTATACGGCACCATAGTCAGCATTTCCTGTAGAAGAGCCGACCTAGGTCCCTTGGGTGGAGGGGCGGACAGTCGATCTTCATGGCTTTGTCCAGCCAGCTCTGTGAATGTGGGACGAAAAGGGTCAAGCTCCTTGTCAAAAGTCACAAACACCCGAACATAAAAACAAAACTACATTACCTCCAGAGGAGGGTGTTGGTGTCAAAACCGGTGGATCTCAGGTAGGGGTTCCCGAGCTATGGATCTTGGATCAATGGGGAACAAGGGACTAGGGACACGATGTTTATCCAGGTTTGGGCCCTCTCTAAGAGGTCAAACCCTACGTCATGCTTGATTATATTGCTTGTGTATATGAGGATTACAGAGTCGATCTACCACGAGATCAGATGAACTAAACCCTAGACTATTAGGATGATGGTTGTTGTTCTCTCCTCTACATGCTAAATCGTCTGGTTTATAAAGACACCAGGGGTACTAGGGTTACACATGGTCGGTTACAAGGAAAGGATAAACATGCTGATTCTTCTCATCTTGACTTGGAGGAGACACCAAGGCACCAAAAAGCCTCCTGTCCGGATACGGGGTCTCCACATAGCTCGGCCTCCTAGTATTGATAACATGGCCCAACAGTCCGGCCCCTAAGGGATAGGCCGGCAGGCCGAAGACCCCCTAATCCAGGACTCCCTCAGTAGCCCCCGAGCTAGCCTCCAACGCCGGTGCTTCATCATGTCTTGAGATCTTGATATACCCTATGTCTCTGGCTTGCGGGGTGAGTACCTCTCCTTCTCCATGTTGGACACCACCTTCTTTAACATGGTTCCAGAGTTTTTAAGCCAGAATTTGGCCATACGCTAACCAGGTAGTGCTCGGAATCTGAAATACAGATATTACTTAGCCTCAAAGGCCAACCGCCCGAGTGTGAACAGTACCGTTGCCTAAAAAGTTTTCGGCAAAGGGTCACAACCGGTCATATACATCGAACTGCTATAAAATCCCGATTCGTGGTTCGAGGCAGCGCCTCTATTGGCATGTCCCATCAAGGTGGAGATCGTGCCCATTTTTTAAAGGATATGATCAATGATTCAATTCCCCATTCGCGCATAACGCCGCGATAATATCGGGAAGTGGAGAGGCCCGGGGCGCACTTAAAGGATTGTTGGGATTCACAACAGTTTATAAAAGAGGAGCGGCCACCGCTTATTTGGGTACGCCTTCTCCTTCCTCTTTCCATTGTTCTCCCCATTAGCAGAGCTCCAGCACCCTCAAATCTTCTCTCCTCAAGCGCCTCTCTCCAGCCATTCCCTGGATTCAGCCATGGCATATCCGGTGCTAGAGGCAAGTGCGAGGTTTCCATCGTCACCAACGACGACATTAAGGACTTGAAGCGCGCCGGTTACCTCTCTGACGAAATCGCTCACTGGGCCCCAAAGGAGGGCCAGGTCGTCCCCACACCCCGACCATGTGAGAGGGTGGTGGTCATCCCCCAGTTCATCTGGGGGTTGGGCTTCCCCCTCCACCCCTTCATCAAGGGGTTGATATTCTTCTATGG
The DNA here is from genome assembly GCA_021605205.1 of Aegilops longissima. Classification (NCBI taxonomy): domain Eukaryota; kingdom Viridiplantae; phylum Streptophyta; class Magnoliopsida; order Poales; family Poaceae; genus Aegilops; species Aegilops longissima. The sequence continues at coordinate 392,537,017 of CM038677.1, read as the reverse complement.
GTTGGATTTCCACAATCTGGCCCCGAATTTCTTCCTCCATATCTCGACCTTCATCGTCATCTGCGAGGCCTTCTTGCGTTTCAGGCCACACTTCAGCTTGTGGCTAAAGGTCTTCGACCTCAAGCCAAAGATAGTTAACGAACAACAGGCGGACTGCGGCAGGACGATGATCAGCAACCTTGCCTGGGTCGAGTGGCCGGAGAGCATGTTCATTGATACTGTCAAAATTTGGCAGAAGGAGTGGTTCTACATCAGAGAACCATAGGATGCGTCCTAGATGGCGGCTCCCGAATTCAGATCCGGACCCTCGACGAGGCTAATGCTACCTCTTGAGCATGCGTTGGTTTTCCCTTGAAGAGGAAAGGGTGATGCAGCAAAGTAGCGTAAGTATTTCCCTCGGTTTTTTAGAACCAAGGTATCAATCCAGTAGGAGACTACACGCAAGTCCCTAGTACCTGCACTAACAATCAAGAACCTTGCAACCAACACGATAAAGGGGTTGTCAATGCCTTCACGGCCACTTGCAAAAGTAAGATCTGATAGAGATAATAAGATAAATATTTTTGGTATTTTTGTTGTATAGATGGAAAAGTAAAGATTGCAAAAATAAACGGCGACAGAAATAGCTAGTTGATGGGAGATTAATATGATGGTAAATAGACCCGGGGGGCCATAGGTTTCACTAGTGGCTTCTCTCAAGATAGCATGTATTACGGTGGGTGAACAAATTATTGTCGAGCAATTGATAGAAAAGCGCAAAGTTATGAGAATATCTAGGCATGATCATGTATATAGGCATCACGTCCGTGACAAGTAGACCAAACAATTCTGCATCTACTACTATTACTCCACACATCGACCGCTATCCAAAGATGCATCTAGAGTATTAAGTTCATAAGAACAGAGTAACGATTAGGCAAGATGACATGATGTAGAGGGATAAACTCAAGCAATATGATATAAACCCCATCTTTTATCCTCGATGGCAACAATACAATACATGCCTTGCTGCCCCGCTCCTTTGGGAAAGGACACCGCAAGATTGAACCGAAAGCTACGCACTTCTCCCATTGCAAGAAAGATCAATCTAGTAGGCCAAACCAACCTGATAATTCGAAGAGACTTGCAAAGATATTAAATCATGCATATAAGAATTTAGAGAAGAATCAAATATTGTTCATAATTAATCTTGATCATAAACCCACAATTCGTCGGATCTCGGCAAACACACCGCAAAAAGTATTCCATCGAATAGATCTCCAAGAAGATCGAGGAGAACTTTGTATTGAGATCCAAAGGGAGAGAAGAAGCCATCTAGCTAATAACTATGGACCTGAAGGTGTGTGGTAAACTACTCACACATCATCGGAGAGGCTATGGTGTTGATGTAGAAGCCCTCCGTGATAGATTCCCCCTCCGGCAGAGAGCCGAAAAAGGCCCCAAGATGGGATATCACGGGTACAGAAGGTTGCGGCGGTGGAAATAGGGTTTCGTGGTGCTCTAGGATGTTTTCCGAGTATATGAGTATATATAGGCGAAAGAAGTAGGTCGGTGGAGCCACGAGGGGCCCACAAGGGTGGTGGGTGCGCCTACCCTCCTGGGCGCGCCCTCCTACCTCGTGGCCGCCTCGTTGCTTCCTTGACGTCCACTCCAAGTCTCCTGGATTGCGTTTGTTCCAAAAACAATCCTCTCAAAGGTTTCATTCCGTTTGATATTCCTTTTCTGCAAAACACTGAAATAGGCAAAAAAACAGCAATTTGCACTAGGCCTTCGGTTAATAGGTTAGTCCCAAAAATAATATAAAAGTGCATAATAAAGCCCATTAAACATCCAAAACATAATATAATGGCATGGAACAATCAAAAATTATAGATACGTTGGAGACGTATTAGCTAACCTCGTGGACCAAGAAAAGTCTTGACTGGGGGTCCACTGCGGACGTGGATGCGCTGCGCATTTCCAATATGTTAAAGGCGAGCGCCCAGCTGACCAACGTGGTTGAGGTGATGCTCTGTCGCCGTCTCCTCCCCTGCCAACAAAGGGCCACCCCAATGTGGTCTTACAAGCTCACAGATCCGGCCACCATACAGTACTTCTACGACACCACCCATGAAAAGCTATGGAAGGTGTTGTTTAAGCCTCAGAAGGTGTGGCCGTCCAAGAAGGAGCACATCGGTCTTGATGCCGCACACACCCCAAAGGAGGTAGCAGCTCTCTATCCATTCTATGTTCGGATATCATTCTTATAGAAGATTCAATCCCCGCTTTCTTGCTTCTACAGGGCTGGCTCGAGAAGGCCATGAAAATCAACAATCCGGCACCGTTGCCTGAAGATCCCCGGTCGGCTCGGCTGGAGGAGATGCTGACCGTGGAACCGTATAAGGCGTCAGAGAAGAGGGAGAAGAAGGAGGAGGAGGTGCCAGAGGCCGGGGAAGGTCTCCGCCAAAGAAGGCATCTGGGCAGCAAATCCGGAGACACCCAGACCCGCTCTGCCCAAGAGGGGAAGCAGGAGGAGGACAAGCAGGAGAGCGGCTCCTCTCGTTCGAAGAAGAGGGCGGCGTGAAATGATGCTGAGGAGGAGCAATCCCCTCATGCCCCGAAGAAGCAATGCAGGCCCAAGCTGATCCTGCCTGACGACAGTTCGGATTCCGATAAGGAGTCCGCGGCGTTCGAAGAGGTTCCGGAGAGGAACCCCAGGGTCAAGCCCCCTGTCGAAAGGTATGAATTTGGATGCTCTTCAGGTATTTGTTTTAATATTCAATTGCTGATGGCATGTCTGCCCTTTATGTTGTAGTCCGCTGCGCACCCACCCCGCTACCAGACCTCAGAGGGACTTCTCCGCCAGCCGAACTGGCAGAGAGCGGGTCTGCATCATGCTCCGCGCCTCCTCCGGTCGTCTGGGAGACCGAGGAGGTGCTATCCTGAAGGACCCCTCCCGGCCCGGACACTGGAGGTGGCAGTGACGAGATTATGGACGAGGCTAACACCTCGGTCCCCGAAGACCAGGAGGAGGGATCCCACCTGGTGAACAAAGAGGGGGAGCTCGGTCAATCGGAGCCCTCCCGGAATACGGCCTCGGATCCCCCAAGGCCCACGGAGGCGTCAATTCTGCCTTCCATCAAAGAAGGAACGGGGTACCCACCGACAGGGCCGGACACCGGCGATCGAGCTGCGGCTAGGTGGCCGAAGGTGATGGAGGAGGCCTTGAACAGATCCTCCATCGTTGCGGAGCACGGCACCATAATAGGCGTGGTGTTGCAAAGTATTCGGTCCGTTAACAACGGACTGAAGGAAGCCTTCGGTGGCCTCCTGATGGACTTCGAGGTAAGCCATGTAATGCTCTTTTCGTAAAGAGGATATTTGAACAAAGTTGTACACCCCTTGTATATGGCAGACCCTGAGACATTGCCAGGTTTTGAAAAACCTAGCACAGGATTGAAAAATTAGGTAATCGGGAGTCTGAACGTATGTGAGTTTTCTGTTATTGCAGGCCTCATCTCTTGCAGCGGCTACTAATATTGTGGCTTTGGATGAGATGAATCGGAAGATCAAGAGCTCCGATGAGGAACTCGACCTTGTCAACAAGTGGTTTGACGAGGCGCATGGTTAGCCCGATCGAGACTTTATGTTTCTTGTATTGATCAAGGTGTTCGGGATTAGCCCTAAGCAGAAGGTGCTTAATTATGTTTGCAGTTGCCACCGTGGAGGTCGAGGGCCTTAGGGCCAAACTGAAGAAGACCAAAGAGGCAGCGGCAGATCAAGTGGCCGCCGAACTCAAGACGATGAAAACCGTGAGTGAGAAGCACGAGGTCAGAGTGGCCGAAGTGCAACAATAGCTCTAGGATGGCATCACTAAATGTGAGGACCTTGAGCAGAAAATAAGGATCAAACCGCTGAGCTGTCCAAAATAGGGCAAGAGATCCGGGAGGCGAGGACGGAGCCACGAGGCGCCTGGGAGGAGCTCCACACCAAGTGAAGAAAATTGCAGATGGTAAGCCGTACTTACTGCAAAGTGTCTTTTGTGGTTAGAAGTTCGCGTTGGTCACACGAGTCTGGCGTTCTTCAGGCACATTTGCAGAGCTCCCGAGGAGTGTGGTGGATGCGGTAAGGCAATATGCAGCTTGTGAGGGTGATATAGAACACAAGTTATTCTAGGCGCAGTTCGAAGCACCCGAACATCCTCACCTCCTTAGCAAACAGCTGAAGCAGCTGATGGAGCTGCATCGGATGGCTGAGCCAGCCATGAAGGACCTCTATGTCCGTTGTGGCCCGCAGAGCCAATATCGAGCAGTTACTTCAGCCTAGTGCAGAAGCTATGTGACGTGTCCTCCCGGATTGATGCTGTGAAGCGCTCCGCATGCATCGAAGGAGCACGGATGGCCTTCGCGAAGACCATGGTGCACTGGCTGAAAATCAAGCCAGTTGAGATGTCCACCGGTCCCCCACCTGCTGGAAAGGAGCATTGATACGTCTCCAACGTATTATAATTTACGAAGTATTCATGCTATTATTTCACCATTCTTGGATGTTTTACAATCATTTTATAGCAACTTCATATCATTTTTTTGGGACTAACCTATTGACCAGTGCCCAGTTCCAGTTGTTGTTTTTTGCTTGTTTTTTACATCGCGGGAAATCAATACCAACCGGAGTCCAAACGCAGCGAAACTCCACGGAGATATTTTATGGGCCAGAAGACATCCATTGGGCTAGAGCAGCGCCTAGGGGGTGCCCCGAGGAGGGGCAAAACCCGCCAGGGTGCGCCAGGCCCCCCTGGCACGCCCAGGTGGGTTATGCCCACCTCGGTAGCATCCCGCATCCCCCTCTTTGCACTATAAATTCCCAAATATTCCGAAACCCTTCGGGGTTAACCTAGATCAGAAGTTCCGCTGTCGCAAGGCTTTGTAGCCACCAAAAACCAATCTAGACCCATTCCGGCACCCTGCCGGAGGGGGAATCAGCTAAGGTGGCCATCTTCATCATCCCGGTGGCCACCACGATGAGGAGCGAGTAGTCCACCCTTGGGGCTGAGGGTTTGTACCAGTAGCTACGTGTTTAATCTCTCTCTCACTCGTGATCTATATCATGGGCTTTGTTAACATAGATGGATCATATGATGTTTCTCCCCTCTATACTCTTGTTGTGATGAATTGAGTCTTTACCCTTTGAAGTTTTGTCTTGTCGGATTGAATATTCAGAGATGAGAACACATGATGTATGTCTTGCAGTATGAATACTTGAGGTGATAATGGGTTATCATATTGATTCTCTTTATGTATGTTATGGCACTCAACTTGCGGATTCCCGAGGTGACGCTGGGGTAATCTATGCATAGGAGATGATGCACGTTTTTATTATCTTTTCTCCGATAGAAACTTTGGGGTCTCTTTGTAGTTCTTTGTGTGGATTGAGTATTATGAATATGAATTTGCTTTGGTGTTATTTTACTATGAACTCTTGATTAGATCGATCAGAAAGAAAGCTTGTGTTATTTTAGTACGAACTCTAGGATAGATCGAACAGAAAGAATAGCTTTGAGGTGGTTTCGTACCCTACAAACAATTTATATCTTTTGTTCTCCTGTAATAGGAACTCAAGAGTGATTCTTTATTGGACTTTGAGGGATAATCATATGATCTAACTATATTAACATTGTTGAGAGGTTGCACGAGTGAAAGTACGGACCCTAGGCCTCATTTTCAAGCATTGCAATACCGTTTTTGTGCCCGTTTACTATTTGCTACCTTGATGTTTTTATTTATTCATATTATAAAAATATATTTCTACCATCAATATTACACTTTTATCACCATCTCTTCGCCGAACTAGTTCACCTATACAATTTGCCATGTATTGTGTGTGTGTTGGGGACACAAGAGATTTCTTGTATTTGGTTGCAGGGTCGTTTGAGAGAGACCATCTTCATCCTACACCTCCCACGGATTGATAAACCTTAGGTCATCCACTTGAGGGAAAATTGCTACTGTCCTACAAAACTCTGCGCTTGGAGGCCCCACACGAGTCTACAAGAATAAAGTTGCGTAGTAGACATCAAGCTCTTTTCTGGCGCCGTTGCCGGGGAGGTGAGTGCTTCAAGGTATATCTTTAAATCTTGCAATTGAATCTTTTCGTTTCTTGTTTTATCACTAGTTTGGTTTATAAAGGAAAACTACATAAAAAATGGAATTGAGGTTACATCATATTATTGATCATCTTTATAATATCTTTCTTGAAAATGATGGAACGTAAAATTGTGCTCAATTGTTAGAAGAAGAAGTCAATAAAATGTTTGGCACCAAATATGTTAATGATGAGCATGATTGCAATGTTGTTAGTATAAATTCTTTGAATATCGATGATGCTAATGATATGCAAAGCTACAAGCTTAGGAATGCTATGTTTGATGAAGATGATATTTTTAGTCCCCCAAGTTTAGATGAGAAAGTTTATTATGATGAAAGCATGCGTCCTATTTATGATTATTATATTGATGAAAGTGGATTTGCAGAGGACATGACGTTATTTAATGATGAATCCACTATTTCAGAAGAGATTTCAATTGATTATTATGAGAACAAGGTTGCTACCTATGATGATTATGGTGATGACATGTATGCTATAAAGAATAATGATAACCATGAAACTTGTCATCATGATTTTAATTTTCACTCTCATGATAGTTATTTTGTTGAGTTTGCTCCCACTACTATTCATGAGAATAAATTTGCTTATGTGGACAGTAGTAAATCTTCTATGCTTTTGGATCATGAAAAGAATGCTTTATGTGATATCTATATTGTTGAATTCAATCATGATGCTACTGAAAATTATTATGAGAGAAGAACATATGCTCGTAGTTATTGCAATAATATCAAGTTTCCTCTCTATGTGTTGAAAGTTTTGAAGTTATGCTTGTTTTGCCTTCCTATGCTAGTTGATTTTACTTCCCATAAGTTGTTTTCTCACAAAATCCCTATGCATAGGAAGTGGGTTAGACTTAAATGGGTTTGCCATGTGATTCATGATGCTCTTGTTATTTTTCAATTCTTATCTTTTATGCGAGCATCATTGAAATCATCATGCCTAGCTTAAAAGGCATAAAAGAAAGCGCTTGTTGGGAGACAACCCAACACTTTTACCTACTGTTTTTGTGTGCTCACATGATTAAGCTATTGTATTAATCATGTTTTATTCCTTTTGTTTCAATAAAGTGCCAAGAAAAACAGAAACTTTTACACTCACGAAAAAAATTCTCATTTTAACATAAGAGTGCTTTTGAGTTGATTCTTTTTTCAGAAGATTAATATACAAATTTATCACGTGTTCCAAATTTTTCAGAATTTTTGAAGTAGCATAAGTATGATAGTTATCCAGATCATTACAGACTGTTCTGTTTTTGACAGATTCTGTTTTCAATGCATAGTTTGCTTGTTTTCTAGTTTCTATGGCTTATATTGCTCAATATAAATTGTGGAAATGATAGGGTACAGTAGGCATTCTGTGGAAAAAATATGAATCTTGTCTTTGACAGTACCAAAGTGAAATGGTTTGCTCTTTATCATACTAACCTATCTCACGAAGTTCCGTTAAGTTTTGTGTGATTGAAGTTTTCAAGTTTTGGGTGAGATGTCGATATGAGGAGAATAAGAAGTGATAAGACCCTAAGGTTGGGGATGCCCAAGGCACTCCAAGTTAATATCCAAGGAATATCCAAGCAACTAATCTTGGGGATGCCCCGGAAGGCATCCCCTCTTTCGTCTTCAACATTATCGGTAACCTCACTTCGAGCTATGTTTTCATTCGTCACATGATATGAGTTTTAGTTGGAGCATCATTTTATTTTGTTAGGATTTGCTTGATTTTATTTAGAATAATGTTTTGCATCTTTCATTTCGATAAAAATGTCAAGGATAGCCTTCACCATGCTTATTTTGCAAGTATACATGTTGCTGTTTAAAAATAGAAAGTTTACTGTTGTTGCAAAAATTCCCTAGAAAAGTCAGAATATGATAAAATGTTGAAATTTCTTGCAAAATAAGCTCAGATAAATTTTCTACAGTGTGTTAAATTTTCATAAATTTTGGAGTTTGGGAAGTATGATGAATATTGCATTCTTTATAGATTGTACTGTTTTGGCAGATTGCTGTTATGGTTTCACTGTTTGCATATGTTTGCTTGTTTAATGATTCTATTTGCGGATAGGAGTATTAAATATGCAGAGGCATTTAGTATGCAATGTTGAATAATAATTTTAGTGATTTGCTACAGTAGAGATTGATAAGGTTTTTGCATTATTTTATACTAACTTATCTCACGAGTTCTTGTTGAGTTTTGTGTGGATGAAGCTTTTGAGATTTAGGAAAACTGTGATATGAGAAGAATTAAGGAGACACAAAATCTCAAGCTTGGGGATGCCCAAGGCACCCCAGGATAATATTTCAAGAAGTCTCAAGCATCTAAGCTTGGGGATGCCCCGGTAGGCATCCCACCTTTCTTCCTTCAACTGTTATTGGTTAGTATCGGTTGAGCCTAAGTTTTAGCTTCTTCACATGATGTGTGTTACCCTTCGAATGTCATTTTTTTTTGCTTGCTGTTTTAATAAAATACTTAGATCTAAACGTTTTTAAATAAAATAGAGCCCTCAAATAGTTGCCAAGGAGGCTAAGTAAGCGGCATTCACATCCCGTCAACGAAGCTCTTTTCTATGGAAATACTCTTGTGCTTCACTTATATCCTATGAGTAAATTGTTGAATGAATTGAATGTCATGAAGTTGATATCTTACCATGCCTAATGGTAGCTTCACATTGGGTTTAGAAAGTGAACTCTTTTGAGGCTTGACAATCACAATTTTGGTCATACAAGCAATTCACGAATAATTAGTATAAGGAAGAGAACTTTCACATGCAAATACACTATCATGGAATTTTTTTGTGATTGTGAGCCCCCATCAAAATATTATATGCCAAAATTGTTGACGTTGGACAAGGAAGACAACATAATGATTTATGTTTGTTCATATCCACATAGAAGTTATATTGTCATAGATCTTTCAACATGTGGTGCTTGCCCCCCATCTTTGCTAGCCAAAAATTCTGCACCAAGTAGAGATACTACTTGTGCATCCAATAACCCTTAAACCCAAATCTTATCTTCAAGAGTCCACAGTACCTACCTAAGGATTGAGAAAGATCCTTCAAGTAAGTTTTCATCGGTGCAATAAAGTAATAAAAATTGCTTCTAAAAGTGTTAGATCATTTAGTGTAAGAGAAAATTGAGCATTGTACGAACTTGTGATGGCAAAGCAATAAAAGCGACGGACTGCATAATAAAGGTTGCTATCATAAGGGGCAATATAACGTGACGCTCTTTTGCACTAAGGGGTTGAGCATACAAACAAATAAGCGCATGGAAACCTCTGCTTCCCTCTGCGAAGGGCATATCTTTTAATTTTTAGTATTTACTTTTATGCAAAGAGTCAAATTTTTTCTCTCTATTCCTTTTTATTTTTCTCTTTTGGCAAGCATCATGTGGTGTGGAAAGATCTAGGCACATATGTACTGTTGAATATGGGTAGCATGAGTTATTATTGTTGACATCACCCTTGGGGTGAATAGTTGGGAGGCAAAACAATAAGCCCCTATCATTCTATGTGTCCGGTTGAAACGTTTTGCTCATGTGTATGCGGTGAGTGTTAGCAATCATAGAAGACTATATGATGGTGGAGTATGTGGAGCTCTTACTTAAACTCTGTTGAATAAGTTGAATTGCAATTGCTTGGTGACTAACAACATAGGTTGTTGAGTTTCAAGAGAGTTCATTGTTTGAACCTTGACATGTGAATTGGTTGCTACTATAACATGAGAAGTTTTATAAGAAAGAATTGCTGTTATGATGCTAGGAAAAGTGATTGAAATTATCGTTGATCAAACTTCTGCACTTTGCTAGCATTCACACTTCACAAATTATTTCTTTTATCAATTACCTACTCGAGGACGAGTAGGAATTAAGCTTGGTGATGCTGATACGTCTCCAACATATCTATAATTTATGAAGTCATGCTATTATTTCATCATTCTTGGATGTTTTAAAATCACTTTATAGCAACTTTATATCATTTTTTGGGACTAACCTATTGACCCAGTGCCAGATGTTGTTTTTTGCTTGTTTTTTACATCGCGGGAAATCAACACCAAACGGAGTCCAAACGCAGCGAAACTCCATGGAGATTTTTTATGGGCCAGAAGACATCCATTGGGCCAGAGCAGCGCCTAAGGGGTGCCCCGAGGGGGGCACAACCCGCCAGGGCGCGCTAGGGCCTGGCGCGCCCAGGTGGGCTATTCCCACCTCAGTAGTCTCCCGCACCTCCTCTTTGCACTATAAATTCCCAAATATACCGAAACCCTTTGGGGTTAACCTTGATCATAAGTTCCGCCGCTGCATGGCATTGTAGCCACCGAAAACCAATCTAGACACGTTCCGGCACCCTGCCGGAGGGGGGAATCATCTTCGGTGGCCATCTTCATCATCCCGGCGGCCACCACGATGAGGAGGGAGTAGTCCACCCTCGGGGATGAGAGTTTGTACCAGTAGCTTCGTGTTTAATATCTCTCTCTCTCTCTCTCTCTCTCTCTCTCTCTCTCTCTCTCTCTCTCGTGATCTATGTCATGGGCTTTGTTAAAATAGATGGATCATATGATGTTTCTCGCCTCTATACTCTTGTTGTGATGAATTGAGTCTTTACCCTTTGAAGTTTTGTCTTGTCGGATTGAATATTCAGAGATGAGAACACATGATGTATGTATTGCGGTATGAATACTTGAGGTGATAATGGGGTATCACATTGATTCACTTGATGTATGTTATGGCACTCAACTTGTGGATCCCGAGGTGACGTTGGGGTAATCTATGCATAGGAGTTGATGCACGTTTTTATTATATTTTCTTCGATAGAAACTTTGGGGTCTCTTTGTAGTTCTTCGTGTGGATTGAGTATTATGAATATGAATTTGCTTTGGTGTTATTTTAGTACGAACTCTTGATTAGATCGATCGTAAAGAATAGCTTGCGTTATTTTAGTACGAACTCTAGGATAGATCGAACAGAAAGAATAGCTTTGAGGTGGTTTCGTACCCTACAAACAAATTATATCTTTTGTTCTCCGCTAATAGGAACTTAGGAGTGATTCTTTACTTCACTTTAAGGGATAATCATATGATCCAACTATGTTAGCATTTTTGAGAGGTTGCACGAGTGAAAGTACGGACCCTAGGCCTCATTTTCAAGCATTGCAATACCGTTTTTGTGCTCGTTTGCTATTTTCTACCTTGATTTTTTTATTTATTCAGATTATAAAAATATATTTCTACCATCAATATTACACTTTTATCACCATCTCTTCGCCGAACTAGTGCACCTATACAATTTGCCATTGTATTGGGTGTGTTGGGGACACAAGAGATTTCTTTTATTTGGTTGCAGGCTCGTTTGAGAGAGACCATCTTCATCCTACGCTCCCACGGATTGATAAACCTTAGGTCATCCACTTGAGGGAAAATTTCTACTGTCCTACAAAACTCTGCGCTTGGAGGCCCAACACGAGTCTACAAGAATAAAGTTGTGTAGTAGACATCAAGCATCATCGTCTCGAGTAGTATTTCCCCATTGTTATGGATGGTGCTCGGGCAATAGAGGACCAGTGTCCCAAAGATGTAATCCTTGAGTAAACTATCATGTAATGACAATTACACCTTTTGCTTAATGCGGACCTTTCTATGGTTTATCATACTTGAATATGTTTTGGTTTTATTTTGACTCATGTGCAGACGTTTTGAATCCGAAAGTTGCCAGTTGTCGGCTTCAGCCCCCATGTAGATACTAGAGTGGTGATTCGCCCTCCGCATTGTGACCCTTAGCTAACATTTTGGTGCCCGGAGGTGGTAGTCCTTGAGGGGAACAAGGCACTCAGACTATTCGGCTTTATTACCTTCACTTAGCCATAGGAGCTTGACTGCGGGGGCTAGTGACTAGCCCCTAGTGTTTTGTGATACTCAGTAAAGCCGAGGCATATGCCTTTTATCACGCGGTTTGTGTAAAGACAAACCCTTCATGTAACACGGTGTAATGTCCTTAATGCACCACTCGGTGCGCCACCCCTCCAGCGTCGTCTGTGGATGTTGTGAACGTCTGGCAGACACATTCTGATGACTACTCGAAAGTTCAGTATGCCATGCTTTACGGCTTAGAACCGAGGCTCCAAAGACGTTTTGAGCACCATGGAGCATATGAGATGTTCCAGGAGCTGAAATTGGTATTTCAGGCTCACTCCCAGGTTGAGAGGTATGACTCCTCCGACAAGTTCTTTAGCTGCTAGATGGAAGAGAACATCTCCGTTAACGAGCATGTACTCAAAATGTCTGGGCAATTCAACTACTTGAATCATTTGGGCTTCAATCTTCCAGATGAAGTCGCGATTGACATGATTCTTCACTCACTGCCACCAAGCTACAAGAGCTTCATGATGAACTATAATATGCAAGGGATGGAGAAAACAATCCCTGAGCTCTTCGCAATGCTTAAGGTCGCAGATGTAGAAATCAAGAAAGAGCGTCAAGTGTTGATGGTCAACAAGACCACCCGTTTCAAGAAGAAAGGCAAAGGAAAGAAGGGGAACTTCAAGAAGAATGGCAAGCCAGTTGCCGCTCCCGTGAAGAAACACAATGTTGGACCCAGACCTGAGACTGAGTGCTTCTATTGCAAGGGGAATGGTCACTGGAAGTGGAACTGCCCCAAGTACTTGGCAGATAAGAAGGCTGGCAATGCCAACAAAGGTATATGTGATATACATGCTATTGATGTGTACCTTACTAGTGCTCGTAGTAGTGCATGGGTATTTGATATTGGTTCAGTTTCTTGTATTGTAACTCGAAACATGAGCTGCAGAATAAACGAAGACTAGCTAAGGACGAGGTGACGATGCGTGTCGGAAATGGTTCCAAGGTTGATGTGATCGCCATCGACACGCTCCCACTACATTTACCTTCGGTATTAGTTTTAAACCTAAATAATTGTTATTTGGTGCATGCGTTAAGCACGAACATTATATCTAGACCTTGTTTATTGCGAGACTCTTATTCATTCAAGTCAAGGAATAATGGTTGTTCTATTTATATGGATAATATCTTTTATGGTCATGCACCCCTTGTGAATTGTTCATTCTTGTTGAATCTCGATGTAGTGATACATGATACGTCTCCATTGTATATATAATTTTTTATTGTTTCATGCCAATATTATAAAACTTTCACATATTTTTGGCAACTTTTTATATGATTTATTGGACTAACCTATTGATCCAGTGCCCAGTGCTAGTTCCTGTTTTTGTATGTTTTTTGTATCACAAAAAATCCATATCAAACGAAGTCCAAATGCAATAAAATTTTACGGAGAATTATTTTGGAATATTTGTGATTTCTGAGAGTTGGAATCTGTTGGGGAATGTGCTATTTCAAAAAAAATCCTACGATCACACAAGATCTATCCAGGAGAAGCATAGCAACGAACGGGGAGTGTGTGTCCATGTACCCTCGTAGACCGAAAGCGGAAGCGTTTACTAACGTGGTTGATGTAGTCGAACGTCTTCGCGATCCAACCGATACAAGTACCAAACGCACGGCACCTCCACGATCTGCACATGTTCAGCTCGGTGACGTCCCTCGAACTCTTGATCCAATTGAGGCCGAGGGAGAGTTTCGTCAGCACGATGGTGTGGTGACGGTGATGATGAAGTTACCGGCGCAGGGCTTCGCCTAAGCACTACGATGATATGACCGAGGTGTAAAACTGTTGAGGGGGGCACCGCACAAGGCTAAAGATCAACTTGTGTGTCTATGGGGTGCCCTCCCCCGTATATAAAGGAGGGAGGGAGGAGGCCGGCCGACGCTAGGGGGTGAGCCCAAGGAGGGGAGTCCTACTAGGACTCCAAGTCCTAGTAGGATTCCACCAAGAGGGAGAGAGGGGGAGGAAGGAGAGGGAGTAGGAAATGGGGGCGCCGCCCCCTTCCCTTGTCCTATTCGGACTCCAAGGGGGGCGTGGCCTGCCCTGGCTGCCCTCCTCTCTCTCTCCAATAGGGCCCATGGTGGCCCATTAGTTCCCCCGGGGGGTTCCGGTAACCCCTTCGGCACTCCAGTTTTACCCAAACAATCTGGAACACTTCCGGTGTCCGAATAACATGGTCCAATATATCAATATTTATGTCTCGACCATTTTGTGACTCCTTGTCATGTCTGTGATCTCATCCGGGACCCCGAACAACCTTCGATACATCGAATCACATAAACTCGTAATACGAATCATCATCGAACGTTAAGCATGCGGACCCTACGGGTTCGAGAACTATGTAGACATGACCGAGACACATCTCTGGTTAATAACCAATAGCGGAACCTAGATGCTCGTATTGGCTCCTACATATTCTACGAAGATCTTTATCGGTCAAACCGCATAACAACATATGTTGTTCCCTTTGTCATATCTATGTTACTTGCCCGAGATCTCATTACCGGCAAGTCTCTTTACTCATTCTGTAATGCATCATCCCGCAAATAATTCATTAATCACATTGCTTCCAAGGCTTATAGTGATGTGCATTACTCAGAGGGCCCAGAGATACCTCTCCGACAATCGGAGTGACAAATCCTAATCTCGATCTATGCCAACTCAACAAACACCATCGGAGACACCTATAGAACATCTTTATAATCACCCAATTACGTTGTGACGTTTGATAGCACACTAAGTGTTCCTCCGGTATTCGGGAGTTGCATAATCTCATAGTCATGAAGAAAGCAATAACGATAAACTAAACGATTATAGTGCTAAGCTAATGGATGGGTCTTGTCCATCACATCATTCTCTAATGATGTGATCCCATTCATCAAATGACAACACATGTCTATGGCTAGGAAACTTAACCATCTTTAATTAACGAGCTAGTCTAGTAGAGGCATACTAGGGACACTCTGTTTGTCTATGTATTCAGACATGTACTAAGTTTCCGGTTAATACAATTCTAGCATGAATAATAAACATTTATCATGATATAAGGAAATATAAATAACAACTTTATTATTGCCTCTAGGGCATATTTCCTTCAGTCTCCCACTTGCACTAGAGTCAATAATCTAGATTACATAGTAATGATTCTAACACCCATGGAGTCTTAGTGTTGATGATGTTTTGCTCGTGAGAGAGGCTTAGTCAACGGGTCTGCAACATTCAGATCCGTATGTATCTTGTAAATCTCTATGTCCCCTTCCGACACTTGATGACGGATGGAATTGAAGCATCTCTTGATGTGCTTGGTTTTCTTGTGAAATCTCGATTCATTTGCCAAGGCAATTGCACCAGTATTGTCACAAAAGATTCTCATTGGACCTGCACTACGTATGACACCTAGATCGGATATGAACTCCTTCATCCAGACTCCTTCATTTGCTGCTTCCGAAGCAGCTATGTACTCCTCTTCACACGTAGATCCCGCCACGATGCTCTATTTGGAACTGCACCAACTTACAGCTCCACCATTCAATATAAATATGTATCCGCTTTGTGACTTAGAGTCATCCGGATCAATGTCAAAGCTTGCATTGACGTAACCATTTACAACGAGCTCTTTGTCACCTCCATAAACGAGAAACATATCCTTAGTCCTTTACAGGTATTTCAGGATATTCTTGACCACTGTCCAGTGATCCACTCCTGGATTACTATGGTACCTCCCTACTATACTTATAGCAAGGCACACATCAGGTCTGGTACACAACATTGCATACATGATAGAACCTATGACTGAGGCACAGGGAATGACTTTCATTTTCTCTCTATCTTCTGCAGTGGTCGGGCACTGAGTCTCACTCAACTTCACACCTTGTAACCCAGGTAAGAACCCTTTCTTTGACTGATCCATTTTGAACTTCTTCAAAATCTTATCAAGGTATGTGCTTTGTGAAAGTCCAATTAAGCGTCTTGATCTATCTCTATAGATCTTGATGCCCAATATGTAAGCAGCTTCACCGAGGTCTTTCATAGAAAAACTCTTATTCAAGTATTCTTTTATGCTATCCAAAAATTCTATATCATTTCCAATCAACAATATGTCATCCACATATAATATTAGAAATGCAACAGCGCTCCCACTCACTTTCTTCTAAATACATGCTTCTCCAAAAGTCTGTATAGAACCATATGCTTTGATCACACGATCAAAATGTTTATTCCAACTCCGAGAGGCTTGCACCAGTCCATAAATGGATCGCTGGAGCTTGCACACTTTGTTAGCACACTTTGGATCGACAAAACCTTCTGGTTGCATCATATACAACTCTTCTTCTAGAAATCCATTCAGGAATGCAGTTTTGACGTCCATTTGCCAAATTTCATAATCATAAAATGTGGCAATTGCTAACATGATTCGGACAGACTTAAGCATCGCTACGGGTGAGAAAGACTCATCGTAGTCAACTCCTTGAACTTGTCGAAAACCTTTTGCAACAAGTCGAGCTTTGTAGACAGTAACATTACCATCAGCGTCGGTCTTCTTCTTGAAGATCCATTTTTTTCTATGGCTTGCCGATCATCGGGAAAGTCAACCAAAGTCCACACTTTGTTCTCATACATGGATTCCATCTCAGATTTCATGGCCTCGAGCAATTTTACGGAATCTAGGCTCATCATCGCTTCCTCATAGTTCGTAGGTTCGTCATGGTCAAGTAACATGACGTCCAGAACAGGATTACCGTACCACTCTGGTGCGGATCTTACTCTCCTTGACCTACGAGGTTCGGTAGTAACTTGATGAGAAGCTTCATGATCATCATCATTAGCATCTTCACTAATTGGTGTAGGAATCACTCGAACTAATTTCTGTGATGAACTACTTCCCAATAAGGGAGCAGGTAAAATGACCTCATCAAGTTCTACTTTCCTCCCACTCACTTCTTTCAGGAGAAACTCCTTCTCTAGAAAGGATCCATTCTTAGCAATGAATATTTTGCCTTCGGATCTGTGATATGTAAGTGCA
The DNA here is from genome assembly GCA_021605205.1 of Aegilops longissima. Lineage (NCBI taxonomy): Eukaryota > Viridiplantae > Streptophyta > Magnoliopsida > Poales > Poaceae > Aegilops > Aegilops longissima. Next base: position 392,519,938 of record CM038677.1, on the reverse strand, counting down.
TCTAGTGCCACACCTAGTTGGTTTTGGAGAATTGACGAGAAACTTGGTTGAGGGACTAATGTGTTTGTGAGAATTGCAGGATAACACAGGTAGTAGTCCCTCATTGATTCGGTTTACCTACCGGAGATGACCCCTAAAAATGTGGGAAGACATTGAAGACAATGGTGGTTTGTGAAGGTACTCACAATGAAGACTATGACATGAGAAGAGATTGCATGAAGACTATGGAGTGCGAAGACATAGTTGTTTCGTAGTTTCCTTTTCTTCTTTGTTGAGTCATAGGAACCACCGCACTATTAAGTGGGGTCCAAGTGAACAAGGTCAGAGTGACTGAAGTGATACTCAACCAAATCCTATGTCTTCGTGCGAAGACAATGAGAGCAAATCTTATCCAGAGCTGGATAAGTCAGCTTTACTTGTAGCCCAAGTCAAGCTGTCGCGTGTGTTTGAAATCTGACCGTTGGACACGTGTCAGTTCCTTCGTGACCCAGGGTCATTTCGGGAAAATCAGGTGGGGTTGCCTCCTGGCTATAAATAGCCCACCCCCTACACCATAAATTGGTGGCTGCTCAGAGTTAGTGCACAGCTTTTGTCGTTTGAGAGCAACCCACCTCCGAAGCATTTGAGAGACAGATCCTTGCGAGGACAAAGCCCAAAACACCCAGAGCCAAAGAGTGTTAGGCATCACTGAAGTCTTTCTGTCCGCGTGACCTGAAGACTTATTACACTTGAGGACTGTGAATCCTCCAGCCGGTTAGGCCTCGCGTTCTGAGCATCCAGGAGTCATTGTGGATTGCCGGTGAACAAAGTCTGTGAAGGTTTGGAAGTCTACCTTGAAGACTTACCAGAGTGATTGGGCGAGGACTAAGTGTCCTTAGCTCAAGGGGGATAAGGTGAAGACGCGGTCTTCTGAGTTGAATCTGAGCCTCCCTAACCAGACGTACAGTTGTCACAGCAAATGGAACTGGTCCAACAAATCCCTGTCCTCTCCAAGCTACTAGTTCCATCTTCTCCCTCTCTTTACTTACAGTTTGTCTTCATGAAGTCATTGCCTGCTTGCTTTATCTGATTGACTTCATTCTGTGATGACTATTGTTGTTTGGCTTCATACTATCTTCCATCCTGGTCACTACATCTCTGAGTGTCCTCGGTGGGACAATGAGAACAACAAGAAGAAGAAGAGCAAGGAATATGATTCTCATGATAAGAAGAAGAAGAAATCCTCAAAGTCTTCTTCCAAGTCTTCATCCAAGTCTTCATCACACAAGAAGAGCTTATCTGGCAAGGCTCGTGCTTTTGTTGGTAAGGAGATGGATTCAGAGGAGGAGTCTGCTTCTGAGGAGGCAGAGGTGGAGTCTGAGGAGGAGTCCGACTCTGGCATTGCAAGTCCGACTCTGGCGTTGCTACGGCCTATGTTGCCAAGTCCATCTTCAACACTGAAGACAATGACTCCATCACCAATGCTGATGCTAATGACAAGGACGACTCTGCTCCCACCTACTGCTTCATGGCACGTGGTGCCAAGGTAAACTCACGCGATGCTTACTTTCAAACATCAAGTGAAGATGACTCTGACTGTGAATCTAAACCTAGCTACAAGACACTTGCTAAAATTGCAACTGAACAACATAAAGCTATGGAACATATTCAAAAATTGTAAGACAAAAGCGATGACCTATTGGACGCGGAAATGACCTGATTTGAGTCCTTAATTGAAGACATCAAAAATCTTCATGTTAAGTATGAGGAACTTGAAAGTCGTCATGAAACGCTCTCAACTTCTCATGAAAAGTTTTCCTACGATTATCTTCAAAGGAAGCAAGAACTTGAGAAATTGAGAGAGGCACATGAAGATCTTCAAAAAGAGAACGAGTCACTTAGTGCTCAACCGATCAGTCCCGCTCAGGAAGGATTTGAACCACCATGTCTAAAATGCCTTGAACGTGATAACACTACTTCTGTTGCTGAATGTTCTACTGCGGCTACTGTTACAATATCTTCAACTGCAGATGTGGTAACTAACCCCTCTGCCGAGGATACCACTACTATTGCTGATGAAAATGCCAGGTTGAAGACATTGCTTGAGACAGAATGTACAAAAGTCTCAAAGGGAATCAGACACTATGCGATGTCCTCAAAAAGCAGATTTTGAACCGAAACCCTAGGAAAGAGGGTGTTGGGTTCGAGAGGAAAATGAATGTTGATGGTTCTTACTGGAAGCCTGAGCAGTACCCCAAAACCACATGGGTTGCTGCAAAGGGACCTTCTGTGGATCCATCCACCTTATCTGGCTTCACTTGTGCTTACCCGATTATCATTAATGAATCCTTTGATGCAAACTATAAATTGTTTAAGAACCAGAATGGTGAAGTGTTTGCCAGGTATATTGGTACTAACTGCAGGAATGGGCCACCTATGAAGAAGATCTGGGTACCCAAAAGTTGCCTTGAGAATCTTCCTGTGAATGTCATCATGACACCACCTGGGAAGAAGACAAACCCCAGACCAAAAGCTTCATATGGTCCAAAGGCTTCATACAGACAGAGGACTTGCCAGAGTCACCCTAACACCAATGTTTTGCAGGGAAATCATACTCAGAGTCATGAATATGAGCGTGTATCATCAAACCGCTATGTTCATAAGACTAAGAACTATTCTTCTTATTCATATGAGTATTATTCACCACCTGCAAGGCTATTTGCTAGGGCTCCAAAGCCGAAGTTCTCAGATGCTGCACTTAGACTCATAGCTTCGAAGCCTCCCCCGAAAATGTGGGTGGTTAAGAAAACTTAACTCTTTTTTGCAGGGAAAGGTCTCCAGCCGGAAATCAAAGGCGTCGGATGCTTATGCTGGGGACCTAAAACATCTTGTGGGGCGCAAGATAAAATGCCCAAATGGTCTTACTATGTATTTCGTTCCTGAATCGCTTGCCAATCATCCTATTAGTCCTAACCTTGATCTGAGCTTTCATAATCCGCTTGTCCGTCAAATGTTTATGCTTCACAATACCCTTGGTGAAGCCTATCCCCTAATCGCATCAGAGGGTATGACACCACATGCTTCAGAATGGATTATGGACAGTGGATGCACTAATCACATGACTGGTGATCGAAGTCTTCTCATGGACTCAACCTTACGTCCATCTGACAAGAGTCAAATCACATTTGCTGACACTGGTAAAAGCAACGTATTGGTTCTAGGTAGAGTTGCAATCTCAAAGGATCAGCACATGGATAAAGTGATGCTTGTTGAATCCCTTGGTTTCAACTTAATGTCTGTCTCAATGCTTTGTGATTTGAACATGATTGTGATCTTTGGAAAATATTGTTGCCTTGTTATAATGGAATCTGACAAGTCTCTAGTCTTTGAAGGGTATCAGAAAGATGATCTATATATGGTAGATTTCTCAGCAGGACCACAGTTGGCCGTATGTCTTCTAGCAAAAGCTTTAGAGTGCTGGCTCTGGCATCGGAGGCTAGGGCATGCTGGCATGAGGAACTTGTACACTCTCGCAAAGAAGAAACACGCCGTAGGCATCGAGGGTGTCAAGTTCAAGAAGGATCATCTGTGTGGTGCCTGCGAAGCTGGAAAGATGACTAGGGCCAAGCATCCCTCGAAGACAATCATGACGACATCTCAACCCTTTGAGCTGCTTCACACGGACTTATTTGGCCCTACTCACTACTCTACTCTTACTACCACTGCTTTCCTCTATGGCTTCGTCATTGTTGATGATTATTCAAGATATGCATGGGTGCATATAATCCTCTACAAGAATGAAGTGCAGGATGTCTTCAGATGCTTCTCCAATCGTGCCATGACGAACTATGGCATCGAGATCAAGCATATCAGAAGTGACAATGGCACAGAGTTCAAGAACACAAGCCTCGACATTTATCTTGATACATTGGGCATCACTCATGAGTTCTCTGCTCCATACACACCTCAGCAGAATGGCATCGTGGACCGCAAGAACATAACACTCATTGAGATGGCTCGAACGATGCTTGATGAGTACAAGACTCCAAGGAAGTTCTGGCCTGAAGCTATTGATACAGCATGCCACGTCATCAACCGTGTTTATCTTCACAAGCTTCTGAAGAAGACATCCTATGAGCTCCTAACTGGTAAGAAGCCAAACGTCAGTTACTTCAGAGTATTTGGTGCTAGGTGCTGGATCAAGGATCCACATCACATTTCAAAATTCGCACCGAAAGCACATGAAGGTTTTATGCTTGGTTACGAAAAGGACTCGCACTCCTACAAAGTCTTCAACCTCTTTCACTATAAAGTGGTTGAAATTGTAGATGTGCGGTTCGATGAGACTAATGTCTCGCAAAGAGAGCACCTGCCTAATGTGCTAGATGAAGTCCCTCCTAGTGAATCGATTAAGCTAATGGGAACTGGAGAAATCATACCTTCAGAAGCTCAGGCTGAAGAAGAACTCATTATTTCTGCGCCTAGTCAACCTAAAGACAATGCTCAGCCAGAAGCCGATACTCAAAATGAAGACAATGATCAGCAAGAGCAAAATCTTCGTCTAGTTCATCCTTGTGTTGCAAATGAAGTACAGATTGAGAAGATAATTGATAGCATCAATGCACCTGGTCCACTCACTCGTTCAAGAGCAACACAGCTAGCAAATTTTTGTGGACACTTTGCATTTGTCTCAATATCTGAACCCAAGAAAGTTGCTGAAGCCTTCATGGAACCTGAATGGATTCAAGCTATGCAAGAAGAGCTTCAACAGTTCAAGCTGAACAATGTGTCGGAATTGGTCAAGCGTCCTGACCCTCACAAGCACAATATCGTAGGCACCAAATGGATCTATCACAACAAACAAGATGAGCATGGTGAAGTTGTCAGAAACAAGGCTCGTCTCGTTGCTCAAGGATACACTCAAGTTGAAGGGATTGACTTCGATGAAACATTTGCTCCCATGGCTAGGCTTGAAGCCATTCGCATACTGCTAGCCTATGCCAACCATCACAACATCCTTTTGTATCAAATGGATGTGAAGTGTGCCTTTCTGAATGGCAAGATTGAAGAAGAAGTGTATGTTGCACAACCACCTGGTTTTGAAGATCCAAAACATCCTGATATAGTATACAAACTCAACACGGCACTGTATGGCCTCAAACAAGCCCCTCGTGCTTGGTATGACACACTCAAAGACTTCCTGAAGGGAAAAGGCTTCAAGCTTGGTTCTTTAGATCCTACACTCTTCACGAAGACATATGATGGAGAACTGTTTGTGTGTCAAATCTATGTGGATGATATTATCTTCGGTTGCACTGACAAGAGATAAAGTGATAAGTTTGGACACATGATGCAAGAGCAATATCAGATGTCCATGATGGGTGAGCTGAAGTTCTTCCTTTGTCTTCAAATTTGTCAGCAAAGCAACGGTATCTTCATATCTCAAGAAAAATACCTCAAAGATTGCCTGAAGAAGTTTGGAATGCAAGATTGCAAAAGGATACACGACGCCAATGCCAACCAAAAGTCATCTGAGTCCCGACGCTAATGAATTCTTACAGCATCACATCAATTCTCCTGAAGCCAGTTCCTGTCTGACCAGCAGACGGAAGCCTTTGACAGTTCTTAAGCCATTCAGTTTGAACTTCATGGCCACTGAAAAGTCAGCTAGAAAGGGCGGCAGACAGCGCCGTGGGAATACATCCAAAGATTTTCCACCTGATCTGTATGAAATGTACAAGACAGATCCTGAAGAAACCTATGGTGAACGCAAGACTCGAATCCAATGGATTCGAAGATATTGGGCAGAGGAATGGTTCAAGTACAGATTCATCACTGCTGAGTATGCGGAGAAGAATGCCATCAAGCGACCGTGGGGAGATATTCTCTACAAAAATCTTCAACCCAAGTCCAAGTCTGAAGCCATTGCTCAAGGCTTCTATCCTTGCATGGTCCAAGGACCACAGCCCGAGAATGCCGACCCATCCTCTCTGCTATGGTGTCGCGACGACAATCTGTTCAAGCGCAACTATAAGTTTGCCAAAGATTCTGCTGCAAAGAACAAAAAAGCATTTGGACTTGACTTCAACCCTGGTCCATCTGCTCCAAGGGCTGATGGCACTCGTGATGCTGAACGCAATGTCATCGGCCCCTTCTAAAACCTCGAAGGCCTCCTCACTCACATTGTTCTTCAAGGGGTAGCCGTGGAGCACTCTGATGACGACGCTGATACTGATGAAGCGCCAGCTCCACCTAAGCCACAGAAGCAGAAGAAAACAAAGGCTTCAAAGCCCTCTGCTGCAGCTAAAGCTTCACGTATGAAGCCACTAGCCACTGCACCTCCCAGTGTGCAGTCTGAAGATCTTTCTCGTGTCTCCAAGAAGACGGAGAAGCCCAAGAAGAAGCCCATCAAGAGTTCCGGGCAAGAACTGACCCCAGCTGCCGTTCTAAGGAACGAAAATGAAGCCATTGATCTGTCAAGCGACGAAGATCTTGGTGATGATGCTCTTAAGCTGCTTATAAAGAGCAAACAAGAGGAGGAGATCTTCAACGATCTGCCCCTCTTTGATGTGGATATTTTGAATAACTTCATTGATGAATGGTTTGACGACCCAAGCCACAGCATCGATGACATTCAGCTTCCAATTGGCATCAGTGTCTGTTTCCACGGAGCCATTGCTAATGAGCAGGCTCTGGCTCAGAAGATCGTCGAACTGAAGAACAAGATTGACCATGAGAAAGCTCAATTCAAGAGGAACATGGCCAAGTTCAGTGTGGCTGATGTTCAAAGCTTCAAGCAGATGCTGCATGACCTCAAGGAGCAGTTTCACAAGAAACGTGAAGAAGCAAAAGGATCAAGAGAGCGGATGAAACTCTCCGCAAGTAAATGTGTTCAAGTTCATAATGAGGCTGAAAAGCGCAAGGCACTTGGGCGTCCAGGCATCGACCCCAAGATGGCTGCCAAACAGAAAAAGAAGCCTGCTATGGCCCAAGCTGAAGCATCAGGGCGGGAAGCACCTCGCATTGTCTTCCTTGCCAGCATGACAGGCTCGAAGCCTAAGGTCCCCACAACAGCTTCAGAACTGAAGAAGACAAGGGCAACTGAGGCTGAAGCCAGAAAGTGCAAGCACAAGAGTGCCACTGATGATGCTCCACCAACCAAGAAGCTGAAGACAAAGTCTTCGCGGAAAAATCGTGTTGCTGCCACAGAGCCACTTGTTGTCGAGCCCATCTCAGTTGCTCGTCCTGCATCCGCAAACCAAGAGCGTCAGCTAGTACTTCATGAGCCTGCTTCCTCAGAGGCTCCTGAAGATGAAGACATTCCAGCTGTCGACCCCATCACAGCTGCAGACATTGGTCATCACAACAATGTATATGATGATGAAGTCCTTCCTCAGATCGAGCACCAACCGGTATCATCACCTGTTCTCACGAACAGCTAACTCATCAGCATTGGTCGTCCCCTGACGCCAATTGCTCAGGATGCATCATGGGCTGATCGCCCCCAACAAGACACACCAAGCCAAGACACAACCAGTACTCCCCCTCCTCAAGTCACCACTCCGGTGCTTGACAATGATAATTACATGGTGCAGACCACCCCATCTCCAAAGGCGTCGCCCGCATTCCGCAGGCTTCGCAAAGGCCCTAGGCCACAGGTCACCATGCCGAGCATTCCAGAAGGAGAAGTGCAACACAACTCAGTAGCACGTCAAGTGTTTCCTGATGCGACTCCAACTGTGAACGTCTCTGAGTCTGAAGCAAAAGCTGCTGAAGACATTCCAGCTGCATCAGTCAATGTCAACCAAGAACCGTGTCATGAAGAAGAGAGAGTTTCCACACCCCCCATCACTCAAGAAAATGTTCTCGGGGAGAACAAGTGTGTGCTCGACCATCCAGCTACTCAAGTGGAGGTTGAAAACACTGAGGCGGCCACCAACAACACTACTGAAGCCAATGATGTTGTCATGGCTGAAGCTAATGTGGCTCCTGAAGCGAATATGGTGCCTGAAGCAAATGTTTCACCTGAAGCCAATGTGCAGCTTGAAGCCCATGTCAATGCCAATGCTCCTGTACCGCCTCCAAGGCCTCACACTATTGAGCAAGCATTTGATCGCGGTCAACTTGTCACTGTCCGATGGCCAATTCTGGTTCCTCTGCCTGCTCCCGGACCACAGTTTGACTACCATGTGGAGCACAGGCCTCAGGTCCAGAAGCCAAAGGCCCGACTGCCAAGATTTCCTAGAGCTGCCTCTTCGCCAGGATCATTCAATGTCAATAGCTTCAAGGCTCACAATACCTTCTTTGACAGTGCAAAGAACCCTTACTCAAGGCCAAGAATCTCATCTGATCGCTTCTGGAGCTATCAGCAGCGCAGCTATTACTCATGCATCTTATACAATCAAGGGCGAATCTTTCCTCACATGCGTCTGGATTGTTAAGCCATTGCTGGTCTGCCCTGCTTGGAAGAAGCTCTAGACTGCTTCAGAGATGCTGGACTTCTGCAGTTTTCCACTGACAAAGAGCATTGGAATGAGGAGCTTGTGCTACAATTCTATGCCACTCTTCACATTCGCGGCTACAACAGGGATCCGGAGACTTGGGTCCTTGAGTGGATGAGAGGTGATGTACACCATGAAGCCAAAGCCCAAGATATAATTGAGCTTACTTCCCTGCCCACTCCAGGTGAACTCCATGAACCTGGTTGTCAACTTCACCGCAATGCTTTGGAGAGCATATTTCAGAAGCCTGAGCCAAACATGAGTCAAATGCTCAGCGTGATGAAGCCACTACCACGAGATGCTGAATATCCAAAGGAATTCTTTGTTGAAGACCTAGAGTATCTGCCCCGTACCATTTATCATATTATACGTGAACTCTATGGCCTGTCAAAGGACATTCTCCTGCAGCCAAGCTTGAAGGCTCCATGAAGACATTGGTTTTCTATGTCCTCAATGGCATCAGCTTTAATGCTGAAGATTTTTTCATCAGGCAACTTGCTGAATCAGGAATTGATCTATTTGGCCTGAAGTTTTATGCTCCATGGGTGACGCGCTTAATCAAGCTTCACTCTTCTGTCAACTATCAGCCCTCTACGCGCAACCATCTTATCTTCTTGCCCGAGGTTGATATGTCTGTCGAAGCCATCTACCCTGAACCTACCAAGGAGCCTATATATCTTCACAATGTCGATCGCCAAAGCTTCACGCAACCCATTGAAGGAGTTCTTGCTGCAACTCATGTTTATCCTCTGGCTGGTAACACACGTGCACCTCATCGTGCAACTACTGAAGCCACCGAAAGCACTATTGCTCAAAGGCCTCGGAAGCGATCTCGCGTACTCAATGACCGAGAGCTTCTCGTGGCCTTACATCAGAAACAGGATAAGCACCATGACTGGCTAAAGCGTCAGATGCAGAGCCTCTTGGTGGATGTTAATCGCATTCGATATCTTGCCACCAAGAATGCATTCGTATCTCATCAAGCCTGTCGGAGGTCATGGAAGAGTCTGACTTTGCTAAGCTCCGAAGATGATCTTCACGAAGATGGCTTCACTGAGCGCTACAAGTTTGATTCCACGCCTCCCCGCAATGTCGTGTTGCACCGTACTCCTTCCTTAGAAGACTCAGAGTATTCCTCCTCGGCTGCAACGGTTAATCCAAGAGTCGTCGATGACGAAGACGATGCTACTTCTCCAACCACTATGTCGCCACGTCTCGACACTGCACCAAACCCCTCTGCACCACCGGACTCCAACGTCGACCCTGCACCTTCATCTTCTCCCCATGGGAATGAGTAGATGCTCTATGTCTTCAAACCTTTTTGGTCCTTACTGACAAAAGGAGGAGAGTCATATAAGTTGATAGTCTTTAAGCGGGTCCATATGGGTGGTTGCCTTATATTTTGCCAAGTGGTTACAACTCTCGTTTTGATACTTTTGGTTCTTTGGGTTGTAACACTTAAACTTGATGGTCGTCTGCTACTTCGATTGCTATTCTGTGATGCGATGATAAATTCGGCATGAAGTCATTCCGCAGACGTCCATTTTTCATTATGCATGTGATTATCTTCGTTATACCTTTATATGCATGATGAATCGTCTTCGTATGTTGAAAAGGATCTCCACAAAGTAAAACCTGCCATGTGCATTAGCATTCAAATGCAAACTATCTATATGCACATCTTCAGGAGGAGCCTTTTGCTACTTATGAAGACAATACCTTAATCCTTACAATTTCACATACTTTTATCCCCGTTGAAAACTTCAACCAGTTTGTCATCAATCACCAAAAAGGGGGAGATTGTAAGTGCATCTAGTGCCACCCCTAGTTGGTTTTGGAATATTGACGACAAACTTGGTTGAGGGACTAATGTGTTTGTGAGAATTGCAGGATAACACTGGTAGTAGTCCCTCATTGATTCGGTTTACCTACCAGCGATGACCCCTATAAATGTGGGAAGACATTGAAGACAATGGTGGTCTGTGAAGGTACTCACAATGAAGACTATGACATGAGAAGACATCGCGTGAAGACTATGGAGTGCGAAGACATAGTTGTTTCGTAGTTTCCTTTTCTTCTTTGTTGAGTCATAGGAACCACCGCACTATTAAGTGGGGTCCAAGTGAACAAGGTCAGAGTGACTGAAGTGATACTCAACCAAATCCTATGTCTTTGTGCGAAGACAATGAGAGCAAATCTTATCCAGAGCTGGATAAGTCAGCTTTACTTGTAGCCCAAGTCAAGCTGTCGCGTGTATTTGAAATCTGACCGTTGGACACGTGTCAGTTCCTTAGTGACCCAGGGTCATTTCGGACAAATCAGGTCGTGTTGCCTCCTGGCTATAAATAGCCCACCCCCTACACCATAAATTGGTGGCTGCTCAGAGTTAGTGCACGGCTTTTGTCGTTTGAGAGCAACCCACCTCCGAAGCATTTGAGAGAAAGATCCTTGCGAGGACAAAGCCCAAAACACCTAGGGTCAAAGAGTGTAGGCATCACTGAAGTCTTTCTGTCCACGTGACCTAAAGCCTTGTTACACTTGAGGACTGTGAATCCTCCAGCCGGTTACGCGTCGCATTCTGAGCATCCAATAGTCATTGTGGATTGTCGGTGAACGAAGTCTGTGAAGGTTTGGAAGTCTACCTTTAAGACTTACCAGAGTGATTGGGCGAGGACTAAGCGTCCTTAGCTCAAGGGGAATAAGGTGAAGACGCGGTCTTGTGAGTTGAATCTCAGCCTCCCTAACCACTAACCAGACGTACAGTTGTCACAACAACTGGAACTGGTCCAACAAATCCATGTCCTCTCCAAGCTACTAGTTCCATCTTCTCCCTCTCTATACTTACAGTTTGTCTTCATGAAGTCATTGCCTGCTTGCTTTATCTGATTGACTTCACTGTGTGACGACTATTGTTGTTTGGCTTCATACTAGCTTCCATCCTGATCTATTCTGCCTAGCTGCTAATAGTCTTCGTACTTTCACTTCATTACGTACTTGAGTATGGCTTGTCTAGTGTAGTCTACCTTCCGCTGCATATCAATAGGCTCATTTCTATCGTTTGTCTTCAAGGCCCCATGTTTTGAAGACTTCCATAAAAATCTCCTATTCACCCCCCCCCCCTCTAGTCGATAACTAGCACTTTCATGATAGAAGGTGTACCCAACAGTCTCCTTTGGGTATCCTATGAAGACACATTTCTCCGATTTGGGTTCGAGCTTATCTGGTTGAAGCTTTTTCACATAAGCATCGCAGCCCCAAACTTTAAGAAACGACAACTTTGGTTTCTTGCCAAACCATAGTTCATAAGGCGTTGTCTCAACGGATTTTGATGGTGTCCTATTTAATTTGAATACAGCCGTCTCTAAAGCATAACCCCAAAACGATAGCGGTAAATCAGTAAGAGACATCATAGATCGCACCATATCTAATAAAGTGCGGTTACGACGTTCGGACACACCATTACGCTGTGGTGTTCCGGGTGGCGTGAGTTGCGAAACTATTCCGCATTGTTTCAAATGAAGACAAAACTCGTAACTGAAATATTCACCTCCACGATCATATTGTAGAAACTTTATTTTCTTGTTACGATGATTTTCCACTTCACTCTGAAATTCTTTTAACTTTTCAAATGTTTTAGACTTCTGTTTCATCAAGTAGATATACCCATATCTGCTCAAATAATCTGTGAAGGTCAGAAAATAGCGATACCCAGCGCGAGCCTCAACACTCATTGGACCGCATACATCAGTATGTATTATTTCCAACAAGTCTGTTGCTAGCTCCATTGTTCCGGAGAACGGAGTCTTAGTCATATTCCCCATGAGGCATGGTTCGGAAGCATCAAGTGATTCCAAAAACCCATCAGCATGGAGTTTCTTCATGCGCTTTACACCAATATGATCTAAACGGCAGTGCCACAAAGAAGTTGCACTATCATTATTAAACTTATATCTTTTGGTTTCAATACTATGAATATGTGTATCACTACTATCGAGATTCAATAAAAATAGACCACTCATCAAGGGTGCATGACCATAAAAGATATTACTCATATAAATAGAACAACCATTATTCTATGATTTAAATGAATAACCGTCTCGCATCAAACAAGATCCAGATATAATGTTCATGCTTAATGCTGGCACAAAATAACAATTATTCAGGTCTAAAACTAATCCCGAAGGTAGATGTAGAGCTAGCGTACCGACGGCGATCACATCGACTTTGGAACCATTTCCCACGCGCATCGTCACCTCGTCCTTAGACAATCTTCGCTTAATCCGTAGCCCCTGTTTCGAGTTGCAAATATGAGTAACAGAACCAATATCAAATACTCAGGCGCTACTACGAGCATTAGTAAGGTACACATCAATAATATGTATATCAAATATACCTTTCACTTTGCCATCCTTCTTATCTGCCAAATACTTGGGGCAGTTCCGCTTCAAAGGAACAGTCCCTTTGCAAGAGAAGCACTCGATCTCGTGCTTAGGTCCAGACTTGGGCTTCTTCACTTGAGCAGCAACTTGCTTGCCATTCTTCTTGAAGTTCCCCTTCTTCCCTTTACCCTTTTTGTTGAAACTAGTGGTCTTGTTAACCATCAACACTTGATGCTCCTTCTTGATTTCTACCTCCGCAGCCTTTAGCATCGCGAAGAGCTCGGGAATTTTCTTATACATCCCTTGCATGTTATAGCTCATCATGAAGCTTTTGTAGCTTGGTGGCAGTGATTGAAGAACTCTGTCAATGACACTATCAACCGGAAGATTAACTCCTAGTTGAGTCAAGTTATTATGATACCCAGACATTTTGAGTATATGTTCACTGGCAGAACTATTCTCCTCCATTTTGTAGCTGTAAAACTTATTGGAGACTTCATATCTCTCAATCTGGGCATTTGCTTGAAATATTAACTTCAACTCCTGTAACATCTCATATGCTCCATTGCGTTCAAAACGTCATTGAAGTCCCGGTTCTAAGCCGTAAAGCATGGCACACTGAACTATCGAGTAGTCATCGCTTTGCTGCCAGTGTTCATAACGTCCGGCGTTGCTCTCTAGCTGGTCTTGTACCTAGCGGTGCTTCCGTGACATAATTCTTACGTGCAGCAATGAGGATAATCTCGTTACGGACCCTAGTTGCTACCATCATCTTTCAACTTAGCTTTCTAGGAACGCATTAAAATCAATGTAATAAAGAGTACGGGCCATTTATCTACAACAAACATAGAGATGCAAAATACTATCAGGTACTAAGTTCATGATAAATTAAAGTTCAATTAATCATATTACTTAAGAACTCCCACTTAGATAGACATCCCTCTAATCATCTAAGTGATCACGTGATCCATATCAACTAAACCATGTCCGATCATCACGTGAGATGGAGTAGTTTTCAATGGTGAACATCACTATGTTGATCATATCTACTATATGATTCACGCTCGACCTTTCGGTCTCAGTGTTCCGAGGCCATATATGCATATGCTAGGCTCGTCAAGTTCAACCTGAGTATTCTGTGTGTGCAAAACTGGCTTGCACCCGTTGTATGTGAACGTAGACCTTATCACACCCGATCATCATGTGGCGTCTCGGCACGATGAACTATCGTAATGGTGCATACTCAGGTAGAAGACTTGTACCTTGAAATTTAGTGAGAGATCATCTTATAATGCTACCGTTGTACTAAGTAAAATAAGATGCATAAAAGATAAACATCACATGCAATCATTATAAGTGATATGATATGGCCATCATCATCTTGTGCCTTTGATCTCCATGTCCAAAGCACCGTCATGATCACCATGGTCACTGGCTTGACACCTTGATCTCCATCGAAGCATCGTTGTCGTCTCGCCAACTATTGCTTCTACGACTATCGGTACCGCTTAGTGATAAAGTAAAACAATTACATGGCAATTGCATTTCATACAATAAAGCGACAACCGTATGGCTCCTGCCAGTTGCTGATAACTATTATAAACATGATCATCTCATACAACAATTTATATATCATGACGTCTTGACCATATCACATCACAGCAAGCCCTGCAAAAACAAGTTATACGTCCTCTACTTTGTTGTTGCAAGTTTTACGTGGCTGCTACGGGCTTAGCAAGAACCGTTCTTACCTAGGCATCAAAACCACAATGATTTTTCGTCAAATGTGTTGTTTTAACCTTCAACAAGGACTGGGCGTATTCACACTTGATTCAACTAAAGTTGGAGAAACAGACACCCACTAGCCACCTGTGTGCGAAGCACGGCGGTAGAACCAGTCTCATGAACGCGGTCATGTAATGTTGGTCTGGGCCACTTCATCCAACAATACCGCCGAATCAAAGTATGACAAGCTAGTAAGTAGTATGACTATTATCGCCCACAACTCTTTGTGTTCTACTCGTGCATACAACATCTACGCATAAACCTGGCTCGGATGCCACTGTTCGGGAATGTAGTATTTCAAAAAAATTCCTACGATCACGCAAGATCTATCTAGGAGAAGCATAGCAACGAGCGGGGAGAGTGGTCCACGTACCCTCATAGACCGAAAGCAGAAGCGTTTAGTAACGCGGTTGATGTAGTCGAACGACTTCGCAGATCCAACCGATCCAGGTACCGAACGCACGGCACCTCCGCAATCTGCACACGTTCAGCTCGGCGACGTCCCTCGAACTCTTGATCTAGTTGAGGCCGAGGGAGAGTTTCGTCAGCACAACGGCATGGTGACGGTGATGATGAAGTTACCGGCACAGGGCTAAGCCTAAGCTCTACGACAATATGACTGAGGTGTAAAACTGTGGAGGGGGGCACCGCACATGGCTAAAGATCAACTTGTGTGTCTATGGGGTGCCTCCTCCCCCGTATATAAAGGAGGGAGGGAGGAGGCCGGCCGGGCAGCCCTAGGGGGCGCGCCCAAGGAGGGGAGTCATACTAGGACTCCAAGTCCTAGTAGGATTCCACCAAGAGGGAGAGAGGGGGAAGGAAGGAGAGGGAGAGGGAGTAGGAATGGGGGGTGCCGCCCCCCTTCCCTTGTCCTATTCAGACAACAAGGGGGGCGGCCTGCCCTGGCTGCCCTCCTCTCTCTCCAATAGGGCCCATGGTGGCCCATTAGTTCCCCCGGGGGGTTCCGGTAACACCTCCGGCACTCCGGTTTTACCTGAAACAATCTGGGACACTTCTGGTGTCCGAATAACATGGTCCAATATATCAATCTTTATGTCTCTACCATTTCGAGACTCCTCTTCATGTCTGTGATCTCACCCGAGACTACGAACAACCTTCGGTACATCAAATCACATAAACTCATAATACGAATTGTCATCGAACGTTAAGCGTGCGGACCCTACGGGTTAGAGAACTATGTAGACATGACCGAGACACATCTCCGGTCAATAACCAATAGTGGAACCTGGATGCTCATATTGGCTCCTACATATTCTACAAAGATCTTTATTGGTCAAACCGCATAACAACATACATTGTTCCCTTTGTCATCGGTATGTTACTTGCCCGAGATTCGATCATCGGTATCACCAAACCTAGTTCAATATCGTTACCGGCAAGTCTCTTTACTCGTTCCGTAACGCATCATCCCGCAACTAAATCATTAATCACATTGCTTGCAAGGCTTATAGTGATGTGCATTACCGAGAGGGCCCAGAGATACCTCTCCGACAATCGGAGTGACAAATCCTAATCTCGATCTATGCCAACTCAACAAACACCATCGGAGACACCTGTAGAGAATCTTTATAATCACCCAGTTATGTTGTGACGTTTGATAGCACACTAAGTGTTCCTCCGGTATTCGGGAGTTGCATAAACGCATAGTCATAGGAACATGTATAAGTCATGAAGAAAGCAATAGCAATAAACTAAACGATCATAGTGCTAAGCTAACGGATCGGTCTTGTCCATCACATCATTCTCTAATGATGTGATCCCGTTCATCAAATGACAACACATGTCTATGGCTAGGAAATTTAACCATCTTTGGTTAACGAGCTAGTCAAGTAGAGGCATACTAGGGACACTCTATTTGTCTATGTATTCACGCATGTACTAAGTTTCCGATTAATACAATTCTAGCATGAATAATAAACATTTATCATGATATAAGGAAATATAAATAACAACTTTATTATTGCCTCTAGGGCATATTTCCTTCAGAATCATCACAAACGGAGGCCCACACACACCACAACACACCTGGGCGCGCCCCAGGCCCCATGCGCGTGGTGGTGGGTTGTGATCACCACATACATCCATTGGGGTTCTACTTCGGGCGCAAGGAAGCTTATATGCGGGAAAAAATCATGTTAAAATCTCAGCGCAATCGGAGTTACGGATCTCCCGAAATATAAGAAACGGTTTTTAGCCAGATCAGGGGAACGCAAAACAGAAGAGAACAGATAGGGAGATCCAATCTCAGAGGGGCTTCTGCCCCTCCGCCGCCATGGAGGCCATGGACCAGAGGGGGGAACTCTCCTCCCATCCAGGGGAGAGGCCAAGGAAGAAGAAGAAGGAGGGGGGCTCTCTCCCCCTATCTCCTGGTAGCGCCGGAGTGCCGCCGGGGCTAGGATCGTGACGACAATCTACATCAACAATCTTGCTACCGTCAACACCAACTCTCTCCCCCTCTATGCAGCGGTGTAACATCCCTCTTCCCCGCTGTAATCTCTACTTAAACATGGTGCTCAACTCCATATATTATTTCCCTAGGATATTTGGTTATCCTATGATGTTTGAGTAGATCCGTTTTGTCCTATGGGTTAATCGTGATCTTGGTTGGTATGATTGTATATTTTATTTATGGTGCTGTCCTACGGTGCCCTCCGTCTTGCGCAAACATGAGGGGCCCCCGTTGTAGGGTGTTGCAATATGTTCATGATTCGCTTATGGTGGGTTGCGAGTGTGACGCCCCAAGACCGACGCTTCAGATGCCTTCCATGTTTTCGTTGTTGCCATGAGTTTTATTTGTTTGTTGCATTTCATCATGGCATCATCCGCATTGCATCGGCACACGTTGCCGTCATTGATTTTAAAACTTGCATCTGCCCATAGTTGTCGTGTCCCCCATTGCTTTCGTTGACCGTTCCGAGACCAACCTTGTTATTCATTTTCCCTCTTGCCTAAACCGGAGTCTCTCAGACAAAGGCACAACCCCTTGTGTGCGGCGGTCTGGTTGTCCCGAACCCGAATCGCTCAGTCGCGACCATTGGATCCGGATCATCCCCAAAGATCTATAAAACGTCTTCATTTTCTTATTTGGACTCCCTAACTATTTATTCTCGATCGTCCGATCTAATCGGAGGGTCCAAGATCCGTCCCCATACATATTTAAACAGATCAATCCCTAACCCTAGCCCTAGCCCGTCCAATCCATCCAATCCTCCTCGCGCCGCCACCCACTGACTTCTCCACCGGGTCTCCCCCTTCCTCGGGATCTGTCCGATCCTTCCACCCATCCCTCCTCGATTTCAGCCACCGACCAGTCGCCTTCGAACCTACCCAACCGGCGCTCTCCTCTGGATCCCTCGATCCACCAACCAGACTGAAACACCCGCAGGAGAGAGCCAGGGCTCGATCCCTGCTCACGCCCGAAGCTTCTCCAACCTCTGCGTCGTCCGCTCCTCTCAGATCGGCAGCCAGGCCCGAGGCCACACGCTCCTCCCCTCGCGCAACACCTCGTCGTCCTCGAGCCAGGAGCCCCTCGTTCGAGCGCCAACCGCCTCCTCCCGCTCGTTACCTCGTCGCCTCTCCGCACGCACGCCTCCCTCCGGCCGTCGACCGCGTGGAGCTCGCCAGCACAGCCTCCCGCCAGTCGCCCCGCTCCTCGCCATGTCCCTCCTTACTCTTTTCTCTGCTTCCTCTGGTTGCCCCTCACCTCCCCATCTCTTCCCCTGCAGGAACCCATGGCGCCATCCCCATGGAGCTGCGACCGCCGCCGTCGGACGTCTCTGACGCAGTCCAAGGCCTTCCTCGCCTGGATCCGCCCAACTCTGGCCTCCCTCGCCTCTCCCGCGTCACCGGAGCCCCGGCGAGCCCCTCCTTCTTCTGCGCCAAGTCTGCCCGCCAAGTCCCGCTCCTATTGACCGCACCCCGCCCGCATCGCGCCACTCCCGCCTTGGATCCGGCCGCCCTTGCCATCCCGCTCTTCCGCGCCAAGTTCGCTGTCGCCGCTTCCCTGCATCACCTGAAGTCGCCCGCGTCTCACCCCTCTGTCTGCTTCCTCTGCGTCGAGCGAGGCCAGTCAACCGCGCACACGTTGACCGCATCGTCAACCCGCCCGAGCGGGTCGACCTCCTCTCCAGCCACGTGGCAGGGCCCAGCTCCCTTTGCCCTTCCGGCCTGCCTCTTCCACAACCCGGGCCAAGCCCATGGTGAGCTTCAGATCCAGCGACCCTCCTTTGTTTTTCCTCCTGTTGGCCCAAGTGTAGTTTCGGCCCGATGCATGTTTTTTCCCTCGTTGCGATTTTAGCTATTAACCGCAAGATTGTTGTTTACAGAAAAACCCCTAGTGTTCATGCATCAATAATTCACAAACCATGCATTAGAATTAAATAAACTATATATGTAACTTGCTTAAAATTTTGTCTAGTTTCATAATATGCTACTTTCATCCATGTTAAAAATGTTTAACTTGCTGTTTGCCTTAATTTTCTTAAATGCCATGCTAAAATGATTTATTTCATAACCAAATAACCGTAGCTCCAAACTTAATAAACTTCATATGTAAATGGGGTAGAAAAATGCCTAGTTTAATTTGGTGCACTTTATTTTGCTATTTAACAACATTAAAATACGGTTTAGGGCAGAACAGTACCGAATCTAATATATTGCTCATGAGGATTTTCCGGAATTGTTATTTGTTGTTCCGGCCTCATTTAAACTTGCCTAGATAGGTAGTTTAATTATGCTCCACCTCTTGCCATGTTTAACAACATTTCATATTGTTTGGTAGCTTAAACGAGATTAAACTAAATATGTCAATGTGGTGTTTTGTCAATATGCAACTCATTGCATATTGAGCTCCACTTAACTTGTAGCATCGTTTGTTGCACTTTGCCATGCCATGCCAATTTAAACCGGACATGCATCATACTTGATTGTGCATCGTGCCATGTTTATGCTTGTGCATTTACCATGTTGTTTGTTTCTTTCTGGTGTGGCTTCTTAGTTCCGGCAATGTTGCGATTGTGAGGAATTCGTTCGACTACTCCCGTTCGTCTTCTTCATGGACTCGTTCTTCTTCCTAGCGGGATTTCAGGCAAGATGACCGTCACCTTGGATCTCATTACTATGATTGCTATGCTAGTTGCTTCGTTCTATCGCTATGCTGCGTTACCTACCACTTGCTGCTCAAGCCTCCCAAATTGACATGAACCTCTAACCGTTGTCACCCTTCCTAGCAAACCGTTGTTTGGCTATGTTACCGCTTTTGCTCAGCCCCTCTTATAGCGTTGCTAGTTGCAGGTGAAGATGAAGATTGCTCCATGTTGGATTATGTTTATGTTGGGATGTCACAATATCTCTTATATTTATTAATGCATCTATATACTTGGTAAAGGGTGGAAGGCTCGGCCTTATGCCTGGTGTTTTGTTCCACTCTTGCCGCCCTAGTTTCCGTCATAACGGTGTTATGTTCCCGGATTTTGCATCCCTAATGCGGTTGGGTGATTTATGGGACCCCCTTGACAGTTCGCTTTGAATAAAACTCCTCCAGCAAGGCCCAACCTTGGTTTTACCATTTGCCTCACCACCACCTATACCCTTCCCTTGGGTCGGCCAACCCGAGGGTCATCTTTATTTTAGCCCCCGGCCGGTGCTTCTCTAAGTCTTGGCTGAACTGAGCTACTGCTGGGCCCCTTGGAGAAACTCGAGGTCTGGTTTTACTCGTAGCTAGTCTCATCCGTGTTGCCACGAGAACGAGATATGTGCAGCTCCTATCGGGATTGTCGGCGATCGGGCGGCTTTGCTGGTCTTATTTTATTCTTGTCGAAATGTCTTGTAGCCGGATTCGAGACTGATCGGGTCTTCCCGGGGAGAAGGAATATCCTTCGTTGATCGCGAGAGCTTATCATGGGCTAAGTTGGGACACCCCTGCAGGGTTTGAACTTTCGAAAGCCGTGCTCGCGGTTATGTGGCAGATGGGAATTTGTTAATATCCGGTTGAAGTAAACTTGAATTAAACTCTTCTAAAATACACCAACCGTAATGCGTAACCGTGAGTGTCTCTTTTCGGGTGGATCGAGAGGAGAACACGGTTTTCGGGTTATGTTTGACGTAAGTAGGAGTTCAGGATCACTTCTTGATCATTACTAGTTGACGACCGTTCCTTTGTTTCTCTTCTCGCCTCATTTGCGTATGTTAGCCACCATATATGCTTAGTCGCTGCTGCAACCTCACCACTTTACCCCTTCCTTTCCCATTAAGCTTTGCTAGTCTTGATACCCATGGTAATGGGATTGCTGAGTCCTCGTGGCTCACAGATTACTACAACAACAGTTGCAGGTACAGGTTATGCGATGATCATGACGCGAGAGCGATGTTACTCGTTTTGGAGTCCTTCTTCCTTCGCCGATCAGGGGATAGGTTCCAGGTCGGCAGCCTGGGCTAGCAGGGTGGATATTGTTTGAGTTTCTGTTTATGATTCATCCGTAGTCGGATGTTGAGTTTGTATGTTGTATTGTTGTTTTCATGTGACATTGTATGTATTGGATGTATCCCCACTATTATGTAATGTTGATGTAATGATATCCACCTTGCAAAAGCATCTTCAAGATGCGCTTCTATCCTTGGTGGGACCTTCGAGTTCCTTTAGGATAGGGTCGCATCTTGGGCGTGACAGCGAGAGACAGAAGCTTAAACCCGAGTAGGTGAGTTGTTGCGTATGGGATAAAGAGGACTTGATACTTAATGCTATGGTTGGGTTTCTTGACCTTAATGATCTTTAGTAGTTGCGGATGCTTGCTAGGGGTCCAATCATAACTGCATATGATCCAAGTAGAGAAAGTACGTTAGCTCTTGCCTCTCCCTCATATTGAATTGCAAGAATGATTACCAGTACTTGTTATCGATTGCCTAGGGACAAATGACTTTCTTGTTAACAAAAGCTATCCACTTTTATTACCTTGCATTTTGTTCATAGTTTTATTCTTGCAAAATAGTTTCATACTTGTTTTAGGTAAAGCAAATGTCAAGTGTGCATAGAGTTGTATCAGTGGTCGATAGAACTGGAGGGAATATTTTTCTACCTTTAGCTCCTCGTTGGGTTCGACACTCTTATTTATCGAAGAAGGCTACAAACGATCCCCTATACTTGTGGGTTATCAATACACATATTCATAATATTGATGCCAAAAGATTCAAAGTTAATGATGATACTTCCACATACTTGTGGCACTGCCGCTTAGGTCATATTGGTGTAAAGCGCATGAAGAAACTCCATGATGATGGACTTTTGGAATCGCATGATTATGAATCATTTGATACATGTGAACCATGCCTTATGTGCAAGATGACTAAGACCCCGTTTTCCAGTACAATGGAGTGGGCAAGTGACTTATTGGAAATAATACATACCGATGTATGCGGTCCGATGAGTATTGGAGGGCGCAGTGGATATTGTTATTTTTTTACCTTCATGGATGATTTAATTAGATATGGGTATATTTACTCAATGAAACACAAGTCTGAAACATTTGAAAAGTTCAAGGAATTTCAGAACGGAGTGGAGAATCATCGTAACAAGAAAATAAAGTTTCTACGATCAAGTCATGGAGGTGAATATTTGAGTTACGAGTTTGGCAAACATTTAAGACAATATGGAATTGTTTCACAACTCACGCCACCCGAAACACCACACTGTAATGGTGTGTCTGAACGTCGTAATCGTACTTTATTGGATATGGTGTGTTCTATGATGTTTGTTACCGATTTGCCACTATCATTTTGGGGTTATGCATTAGATACGGACGCATTCACTTTAAATAGGGCACCATCTAAGTCCGTTGAGACGACACCGTATGAATTATGGTTTGGAAAGAAACCTAAATTGTCGTTTCTTAAAGTTTGGGGATGCGACGCTTATGGAAAGAGGCTTTAGCCTGATAAGCTCGAACCCAAAGCGGAGAAGTGTGTCTTCATAGGATACCCTAAAGATACCATTGGGTATACCTTCTATCACAGATCAGAGGGCAATATTTTTATTTCTAAGAATGGACCCTTTCTAGAGAAGGAGTTTCTCTCCAAAGAATTGAGTGGGAGGAAAGTAGAACTTGATGAGGTAATCATACCTTCTCTCGAATGGGAAGGTAGCACATCACAGAAAGCAGTTCTAGTGATGTCTACACCAACCAGAGAGGAAGCTAATGATGATGATCATGGAACTTCAGATCAAGTTACTACTGAACTTCATAGGTCGACTAGGGTACGTTCCGCACCAGAGTGGTACGGTGATCCCGTCCTGGAAGTAATGTTGTTGGACAACAGCAAACCTACAAACTATGAAGAAGCAATGATGAGCCCGAATTCAACAGATGGCTTGAGGCCATGAAATTTGAGATAGGATCCATGTATGAGAACAAAGTATGGACTTTGGTGGACCTGCACGATGACCGGCAGGCCATTGAGAACAAATGGATCTTTAAGAAGAAGATAGACGCTGATGATAATGTCACCATCTATAAAGCTCGACCTATTGCAAAGGGTTTCCGGCAAATTCAAGGAATTGGCTACGATGAGACTTTCTCACCAGTAGCGATGCTTAAGTCTATTAGAATTGTGTTAGCAATTGCCGCATATTGCGACTATGAGATCTGGCAGATGGACGTCAATACAGTGTTCCTTAATGAATTCCTTAAGGAAGGTTTTGTTAATCCTAAGGATGCTAACAAAGTATGCAAGCTCCAACGATCCATCTATGGACTGGTGCAAGCATCTTGGAGTTGGAATATACGCTTTGATGAGGAGATCAAAGCTTTTGGTTTTATACAAACTTACGGAGAAGCTTGTATTTACAAGAAAATGAGTGGGAGCTCTGTAGCATTTTTAATATTATATGTGGATGACATATTGTTGATTGGAAATGAGATAGAATTTCTAGAAAGCATAAAAGGTTATTTGAACAAGAGTTTTTCAATGAAAGACCTCGGTGAAGCTGCTTACATATTGGGCATTAAGATCTATAGAGATAGATCAAGATGCCTAATAGGACTTTCACAAAGCACATACCTTGACAAGATTTTGAAGAAATTCAAAATGGACCAGTCGAAGAAGGGGTTCTTGCCTGTGTTGCAAGGTGTGAAGTTGAGTCGGACTCAAAGCCTGACCACGGCAGAAGAAAGAGAAAGGATGAAAGTTATCCCCTATGCCTCAGCCATAGGCTCTATAATGTATGACATGCTGTGTACTAGGCCTGATTTTTGCCTTGACATAAGTCTGGCAGGGAGGTACCAAAGTAATTCAGGAGTGGATCACTGGACAGCTGTCAAAATATCCTTAAGTACCTCAAGAGGACGAAGGACATGTTTCTCATTTATGGAGTTGACGAAGAGCTCGTCGTAAAGGGTTGCGTCGATGCTAGCTTTGACACTGATCTGGATGACTCAAAGTCTCATACTAGATACATATATATTCTGAATGGTGGACCAGTCAATTGGTCCAGTTCCAATCAAAGCGTCGTAGCGGGATCTACATGTGAAGCGAAATACATAGCTGCTTCAGAACCGGTGAATGAAGGAGTCTGGATGAAGGAGTTCATATCCAATCTAGGATTTGTGCCTAGTGCATCGAATCTGATGACTCTCTATTGTGAAAACACCGGCGCCATTGCAATAGCCAAGGAGCCAAGGTTTGACAAGAAGACAAAGCACATCAAGCGCCACTTCAACTCCATTCGTAATAACATTAAGGATGGAGACATAGACATTTGCAAAGTACACATTGATAATCCCCAAGTGCAAGGAATTTCCAAAGGTGGAAGTGATAAGTATGGAGTATCGAACCAACAAGGAGCTAAAGGTAAGATCAATATTCTCTCAAGTCCTATCTGCCACTGATACGACTCTACGTACACCAAACGTTTGCTTCCATCTAGAAACGAGAAATAAATCTATGATGTGGGTATGAATAGGATAACTCTGCATGATATCGGAGAACTAAAATATAAAAATAGGTGTTGTTAACATAAAGTTAGAATATATTACTATATATTATAAATAGCGAGTGTGGAATAATGATGGATCGGTGTGAGGAATTATCCTAGGCAATTGTCAACAAGATCGGTAGTCGTTATTGCAATTTCATAAGAGGGAGAGGAAGAAGCTAACATACTTTCTCTACTTGGATCATGTGCACTTATGATTGGAACTCTAGCAAGCATCTGCAACTACTAAAGATCATTAAGGTAAAACCCAACCATAGCATTAAAGTATCAAGTCCCCTTTATCCCATACGCAACAACCCCCTTACTCGGATTTAAGCTTCTGTCACGCTAGCAACCCACTATAAGCGAATCATGAACGTATTGCAACACCCTACAGCAAGAATCCTTCACGTGTGCCCAGCACGGAAGGCACCATAGGACAGCACCAAAATAAAACATACAACTCAAACCAATCTAGATCATCAATCAACCCAAAGACAAAAGAAATCTACTCAAAACATCATAGGATGGGACCACGTCATTGGATCATAGCATGTGGCATGAAGCACCATGTTCAAGTAGGGGATTACAGTGGGGTGCGGGAGAGTGGATCGCGTAAAAGAGATGAGGAAGGTGATGAAGATGGTGATGTTGATGAAGACGATCACCGCGGCGATGGTTCCCCTGACGACACTCCAGCGCCACCGAGAGAGGGGGGAGAGGGTCTCCCCCTTGTGCTTCCTCCTCCATTGCCTCCCCCTAGATGGGGAGAGGTTCTCCCTCTGTTCCTCGTCCTCCATGGTGATGATGGCCCCCTCCGGGTTCCTCCTCCATAGCCACCGGTGATGATGCCCCCCCCCCCGGCAGGGTGCCTAGATTGATTTTTCATGGCTGCAGAGGCTTGCGGTGGCGGAACTTACGATCTAGGTTTCTTTCTGGTAGTTTTGGTATCTATAGTAATTTTTGGTGTCTGTCTCACGTCAAGGGGGTCCACGATGCAGCGGTAAGACAGGAGCACCCTCCCGGGGGGTAGGGCGCGCCCCCCTACCTTGTCGTCGTCTCGGGACTCTTCTGGCCCAACTCTGATGCCTCGGGGGTCTCTTTTGGTCCATTAAATATCACCGTAAATTTTCAGCCCCTTCTGAGAACTTTTATTTCTGCACAAAAAATGACACCACAGTAGTTCTGCTAAAAACAGGGTTAGTCTAATCATGTCGTACCAAAACCATATAAATTTTTTGTAAACATGGCATGTATACTTCATAAATTTTAGATACATTGGAGACATATCAGCGTCCCCAAGCTTAATTCATGCTCGTCCTCGAGTAGGTAAATGATAAAAGAAATAATTTATGAAGTGTGAATGCTAGGATAGTGCATAAGTTTGATCAATGATAGTCCCAAACACTTTTTCTAGCATCATTATATATCATAAATAGTAGATCATCTCATAAGACTTCTCATGATGAAGTAACAAGCTATTCACATGTTAAAGTATAGACCATAAAGTTTCTTGAAAACTAACAAACTACGTTCTCAGTCACCAAACAATTGTAATTCATCTTACTTTCAGGAGGGGTCTATGTAAGAGCTTTGATTTAGCAAATTCCACATACTCAACTATCATATAGTCTTCCATGATTGCTAACCCTCAAAGCCTATTTTTAGAACAAATAGCATCCATCAAACAAAGAGGAAGATAGGGGCTTAATGTTTCGCCTCCCAACTTACTTATCATATAGATAATTGTCAACAACAATAATTCATGATCAAATATATTTGAATGGCCATATGTGCTTAGATCTTTCCCCACCACGTAATGCTTGCCGACCAAAGAATAATTGACGTTGAAATAAGAAGGAATACTACTGATTCTTTCATAAAAGTAAATACATGAAAGTAAAAGATAGGCCATTCGCAGAGGGAAGCATAGGTTGTCATGTGCTTTTTAATTTTGGATGTGCAAACCTTTAATGCAAAGGAACGCCATATTGTATTTCCCTTTGTGATAGCAACCTTTATTATGTAGTCCGTCACTTTTATTTCTTTACCATCACAAGTTCGCACAATGCTTATTTTCCATACAATAAAAGATCATACATATTTAGGAGCAATTTTTATTTCTTTTTGCACCGATGACAACTTACTTGAAGGATCTTATTCAATCCATAGGTAGATATGGTGGACACTCCTAGCATGAAACAGGGTTTAAGGGTTTTGGATGCACAAGTAGTATCTTTACTTAGTACTAAATTTTGGCTAGCAAAAGATCCTAAGCAAGCACCACATGTTAGAGGATCCATAACAATATACCGTCTATGCAAATATACTCAAACATAACTCATTATGTTGTCTTCCTTGTCTAACTTCAACTAATTTGCTCAAGTTTGAAAATAATTAATGGGGCTCACAATCATAGAAGATGTCCAAGATAGTATATTTATATGTGAAATCTCTCTTCCTTCAATATACTTCCATGAATTATTCAAGTGATCAATGTTGTGTTTGCTAACTTTCAATAAATTTTACCACCTATACTTCTTATATGTGAAGTCATTACTCCCCATGGGACAAGCATATGAAACATATATAATTTCATATTTATCACATTCAATTCATTCAACCATTTACTCGTAGAATATAAGTGAAGCACGAGAGAAATGATAAAAGTAATCCAGAAAGATATAAGTGAAGATCAATTAGTAGTAAAATAGTTAAATAGCCATGGGAGGACTCTCTCTCATTCAAGATTTTGGATCCAATTATTTTATTCAAACAACAAGTAAAATGAAAATACGCTCCAAGTAAAACACATATCATGTGACGAATAAAAATATAGCTCCGAGTAAGGTATACCGATAGTTTTGAAGACGAAAGAGGGGATGCCTTCCGGGGCATCCCCAAGCTTAGGCGCTTGAGTCTTCCTTGAATATTACCTTGGGGTGCCTTGGGCATCCCCAAGCTTAGGGTCCTTCCACTCCTTATTCTCCTCATATCGATATCTGATACGTCTCCAACGTATCTATAATTTTTTTTTGTTCCATGCTATTATATTATCAATCTTGGATGTTTTACAACCATTTTATAGCAACTATATATCATTTTTTGGGACTAACCTATTGACATAGTGCCAAGTGCCAGTTGTTGTTTTTGATTGTTTATTGCTTCACAAAAAATCAATACCAACGGAGTCCAAATGCAGCGAAACTTTTTGAAGAATTTTTCTGGACCAGAAGACACAAGATGGGCTAAAGAAGTACCGGAGTGGGGCTCCGAGGGGAGCACAACCCACCAGGGCATGCCTGGGGGCCCAGGCACGCCTAGGTGGGTTGTACCCACCTCGGTGGCCTCCAGCACCGCCCCTTTACTCTATTAATACCCCAATATTCCAGAAACCCTAGGGGACTCGATGAAAATAAATTCTAGCGGCCGCAAGTTCCAGAAACCACAGATCCAATCTAGACACCATCACGGAGTGGTTCACCATCCTCATTGGGGCCTCTCAGATTATGCGTCAGTAGTTCATTGTAGACCTACGGGTCCGTAGTTAGTAGCTAGATGGCTTCTCTCTCTCTCTCTCTCTCTCTCTCTCTCTCGTCTATGTGTGTGTGTGTGTGTGTGTGTTGATTCTCAATACAATGGTCTATTGGAGATCTATTTGATGTAACTCTTTTTGCGGTGTGTTTGTTGGGATCCGATGAACTTTGAGTTTATGATCAGATCTATGTTTTTATCCATGAAACTAATTTGAGTCTTTTGATCTCTTATATGCATGATTACTTATAGCCTCGTATTTCTTCTTTGAATCTTTGGTTTAGTTAGGCCAACTAGATCGATTTTTCTTGCCATGGGAAGAGGTGCTTTGTGATGGGTTCAATCTTACGGTGCTTGATCCCAGTGACAGAAGAGGAACTGACACGTATGTATCGTTGCTATTAAGGATAACAAGATGGGGTATATTTCTATAAATATATCTTGTCTACATCATGTCATCATTCTTATTGCATTACTCTGTTTCTCCATGAACTTAATACACTAGATGCATGCTGGATAGCGGTCGATATGGGGAGTAATAGTAGTAGATGCAGGCAGGAGTCGCTCTACTAATCTTGGACGTGATGCCTATATAATGATCATTGCCTGGATATCATCATGATTATTTGAAGTTCTATCAATTGCCCAACAGTAATTTGTTTACCCACCGTATGCTATTTTTCTCGAGAGAAGCCATTAGTGAAATCTACGGGCCCCGGGTCTCTTCTTTATTATATTTGCTTTCGCGATCTATTTTTATTTGCTTTTATTTTTAGAACTATTAATCCAAAAATACGAAAATAACTTGTTGCAATTTATTCTTATTTGTTTTATCTCGCGTTCTCGCAAGATCTATGTATCCAATCTACTACAATTTTACCTATGTTTTTACCCGTGAGGGATTGACAACCCCTCTCTTACATCGGGTTGCAAGTATTTGTTCTTTGTGTGCAGGAGCCGTTTACGTGGTGTTGCGTGGTTCTCCTACTGGTTCGATAACCTTGGTCTCATCACTGAGGGAAATACCTACCGTAGTTGTGCTGCATCATCTCTTCCTCTTTGGGGAAATACCGACGTAGTTGAAGCCGCATCAATACCTCACCCAAAACTTGAAAACTTCAATCACACAAAACTTAACGGAACTTCGTGAGATGGTTTAGTATGATAAAGAAAAATCATTCACTTTGGTACTGTCAAGATAAGATTCATAATTGTTCTCACACAATGCCTATTGTACCTTTTCATTTCTACAATTTATATTGAGCAATATAAGCCATAGAAACTAGAAAACAAGCAAACTACGCATTGAAAATACAATCTATCAAAAACAGAACAGTCTGTAATGATCTAAACAACAACCATACTTCTGTTACTCCAATTTTTTTGGAAAATTAGGACAACCTAGGAAATTCGTATATCAATCTTGTGTAAAAAATTCAGATTAAAATCACACTTCCATGATTTTTTAAAATTATTTTACTGAGCGCGAAACTTTTTGTTTTTCAGCAAGATCAAATCAACTATCAGTGTAAGCCATCCCAAAGGTCTTACTTGGCCCAAACACTTATTAAAACACCAAAACAGAATTACTACAGAGGTAATAATGTGTATTTACTGAAAAACAGAACCAAAAACATAAAAGTTAAATTGGGTTACCTCCCAACACCGCTATTGTTTAATGCCCCTAGCTAGGCATGATATTTTAATGATACTCTTCCATGCCCAATTTCGATGATAGTCTTATTCATACTCCAAAATATATAAGTGAAGTTCATGGAGCATTCTAAAATTAATATATATTTACCAACATCCAAGCTCCAAATATATAAGTGAAGCACACGAAGCATTCTATAAAGCCATACTCAAAATATTTAAGTGAAGCACAAAGAGCATTCTATAAAGCCATACTCAAAAGATTTAAGTGAAGCGCATGAAGCATTCTATAAATCAATGAAGGACTATCTCATACTAGCATGGTTCATAAAGGAAAAGAAAGGAAAAATAAACTCAAAAGACACATATCATGTGAACAAAATAAAAACCAAGGTATACCGATAATTGTTGAAGAAGAAAGATGGGATGCTAACCGGGGCATCCCCAAGCTTAGATGCTTGAGTATACTTGAAATATTTACTTGGGGTGCCTTGGGCATCCCCAAGTTTGAACTCTTGCCTCTTCTTATTCTTCTCATATCGATAACTCCTTGATCTTTGAACACTTCATCCACACAAAACTTAACAAAAAAACCTTTTGAGATTTGTTAGCATTATATCTATTGTATTCCAACTTCACCATGGTTCATACCCCCCGATACAACCCATAGATTCATCAAAATAAGCGAACAACACATAGAAAACAGAATCTGTCAAAAGCAGGACAGTCTGTAGCAATCTGGAAACTCCCTATACTTCTGTAACTCCAAAAATTCTAAAAAATGGACAAAATAAACAATTTGCATAGCAGTACCGTGTAAAAATTTCAGAAACTTTTGATGTTGCGGTAAAAAATGTAAATTCACGCACTACAGCCAAAGTTTATGTTTCTGCACCACACATAGCAAACAAGCAATCTAATCATCCTAAAACCAAAACTTGGCATATTATTTTTATAATATAGTGGATATATACAAGGAGATAATTATTTTTGAGAAACTTCCATGAGAAATTCTACATTGTTTCCATGAGCATGAACACAAGTGTTCAAGGTCGACCCTCACTTCTCCAATGCATAATCTTCCAATCACTTCTCTTTTGAAAAAGTTTTTAGGCATAAGAGGCAAGTAATTTTTTTGTATTTTCATTCTTTAAAAAAATTAGTTTCATGTATAAGTAAAGAAAAAAAACAAAAGGGAAAACAAAATCTACTTACTCAAGAGAGCAAACAAGCACACACGAGAATATCAACCCCATGCTATTGCTCCCCGGCAACAGCGCCAGAAAAGAGCTTGATAATCCCCAGTACAAGGAATCATCATAGCAATTTCCAAAGGTGGAAGTGATAAGTATGGAGTGTCGAACCCACAAGGAGCTAAAGGTAAGATCAATATTCTCTCAAGTCCTATCTGCCACTGATACGACTCTACGTACACCAAACGTTTGCTTCCATCTAGAAACGAGAAATAAAACTATGTTGTGGGTATGAAGAGGATTACTTTGCATGATATCGGAGAACTAAAATATAAGAATGGGTGTTGTTAACATAAAGTTAGAATATACTACTATTTATTATAAATAGCGTGGAATAATGATGGATCAGTGTGTGGAATTATCCTAGGCAATTGTTAACAAGATCGGTAGTCGCTATTGCAATTTCATATGAGGGAGAGGCATGAGCTATCATATTTTATCTACTTGGATCATCTGCACTTATGATTGGAACTCTAGCAAGCATCCGCAACTACTAAAGATCATTAAGGTAAAACCCAACCATAGCTTTAAAGTATCAAGTCCCCTTTATCCCATACGCAAAAACCCCCTTACTCGGGTTTAAGCTCCTGTCACTCTAGCAACCGGAGAGGGCTTAGATTGATTTTTCGTGGCTACGGAGGCTTGCGGCAGCGGAACTTCCGATCTAGGTTTCTTTCTAGGGGTTTTGGTATTTATAGGAATTTTTGGCGTTGGTCTCACGTCAAGGGGGTCCACGAGGCAGCGGGAAGACAAGAGCACCCTGTCGGGGGGTAGGGCGCGCCCCTTACCTTGTCGTCGCCTCGGGACTCTTCTGGCCCAACTCCGATGCCTCGGGGGTCTCTTTTGGTCCATATAAAATCACCATAAATTTGCAGCCCATTCCGAGAACTTCTATTTCTGCACAAAAAACAACACCACGGTAGTTCTACTGAAAACAGCATCAGTCCGGGTTAGTTCTAATCAAATCATACCAAAACTATATAAAATTGTTGTAAACATGGCATGAATGCTTCATAAATTATAGATACATTGGAGACGTATCACTCATGGATCTGAATGTGGCAGACCCGTTGACTAAACCTCTTCCACGAGCAAAACATAATCAGCACCAGAACTCTATGGGTGTGATATTCATTACTATGTAACTGGATTGTTGACTCTAGTGCAAGTGGGAGACTGTTGGAAATATGCCCTAGAGGCAATAATAAAATGGTTATTATCAAATTTCCCGTTCATGATAAATGATCATTATTCATGCTAGAATTGTATTGACCGGAAACTTAAATACATGTGTGAATACATAAACTACACCATGTCCCTAGTAAGCCTCTACTAGACTAGCTCGTTGATCAAAGATGGTTATGATTTCCTAACCATGGACATGAGTTTCCATTTGATAATGGGATCACATCATTAGGAGAAAGATGTGATGGACAGGACCCAACCGTAAGCTTAGCAACAGACCATATCGCTTAGTTTATGTGCTATAGCTTTCTTCATGTCAAGTATCAATTCCTTAGACCATGAGATCATGCCACTCCCGGATACCGGAGGAATGCTTTGTGTGCTCTCAAACGACACTTCATATATGGGTGATCATAAAGGTGCTCTAAAGGTATCTCTGAAGGTGTCTGTTGGGTTGTATGGATCGAGACTAGGATTTGTCACTCCGTGTGACAGAGAGATATCTCTAGGCCCTCTTGGTAATACAAAATCATAAGAAGCTTCATGTGACTAATGAGTTTAGTCACAGAATCTTGTATTACGGAACGAGTAAAGAGACTTGCCAGTAACGAGATTAAACTAGGTATGGAGATGCCAATGATCGAATCTCGGGCACGTAACATATTGCCGGACAAAGAAAATTGCATATGGGATTGACTAAATCCTTGACATCGTGGTTCAACCGATAAAGATCTTCGTTGAATATGTAGGAACCAATATGGGCATCCAGGTCCTGCTATTGGTTATTGACCGGAGAGGTGTCTCGGTCATGTCTACATGATTGTAGAACCCGTAGGGTCTGCATGCCTAACGTTCGATGACTCTAGAGTAGTATTGGGAATGTTGTTCAGAGTCCCGGATGAGATCTTGGACATCATGAGGAGCTCTGGAATGGTCCGGAGGTAAATATTCATATATAGGAAGTCCTGTTTTGGTCGCCGGAAATGTTTCGGGCATTATCGGTATTGTATCGGGAGTGTCGAAAGGGGTCCGGGGGTCAATCTGCCCCCGGGCCCACATGGTCTGTAGCGAGGATGTCCTAGCCTACATAGGACAAGGGCACCAGAACCAAGAGGCCCATGCGCAAAGGAGAGGTGGAGGAGGAAGAGTCCTAAGGGGGGAAGGCACCCACCTAGGTGCCTAGGGAAGGGGGAGACCTCCCTAGGCCCACGCACCCTCCTTGGGGGAGGGCTACGGCTGCGTAGCCCTCCCCCTTGATATTTATCCAACGTATCTATAATTTTCTATCGTTCCATGCTATTATATTATCTGTTTTCGATGTTTTTATGCATTAATATGCTATTTTATATTATTTTTGGGACTAACCTATTAACTACTCCCTCTGTTCGGAATTACTTGTCGCGAAAATGGATGTATCTAGACGTATTTTAGTTCTAGATACATCCATTTCTGAGACAAGTAATTCAACGAAGAAATAATGCTAATCTTGATTGTTGTTTTTTTCTTTTTTTGTCTTCGACAAAAAATCAATACCAAACGGAACGAAACTTTTTGATGATTTTTCTTGGACAACAAGACACCTAGGAAGCTTCGGGAGGAGGCCAGAAGACCCACGAGGAGGCTACAAGCCTAGGGGCGCACCCTAGGGAGGTGCCCCTAGGCTTGTGGGCCCTCGTGGATCTCCTAGCCCTAACTCCAGCACTATAAATTCCCAAATATTCCCTTATGTCAAAGGGCACACCAAAAATACTTTTCCACATGCAAGCTTACATTCTTGTAAGATCCCATCTTGGGGCCTTTTTTGGCACTCCGTCGAAGGGGTATTCGATCACACATGGCCTTTACGCCAACCTTGTTACCCTTCCGATGATGCCTGACTAGTTTACCATGGACCTAAGGGTCCATAGCTAGTAGCTAAATGGCTTCTTATTTCTCTTTGATCTTCAATACAATATTCTCCTTGATGTTCTTGGAGATCTATTCTATGTAATATTCTTTTGTGATGCATTTGTTGTGATCCCATGAATTATGGATTTCTGACCAGATTATCTATAAATATTATTTGAGTCTTTTATGAACTCTTTTATGCATGATTAAGATAGCTTGGTATTTCTCTCTGATCTATTGATTTGGTTTGACCTACTAGATTGGTTTTTCTTGCAATGGCAGAGGTGCTTTGTGATGGGTTCAATCTTGCAGTGTCCTCACCCAGTGACAGTAGAGGTAGCGACGCACGTATTGTATTGTTTCCATTAAGGATAAAAAGATGGGGGTTTTACCATATTGATTGGATCTATCCCTCTACATCATGTCATCTTGCTTAAGGTGTTACTCCGTTCTTATGAACTTAATACTCTAGATGCATGTTGGATAGCAGTCGATGTGTGGAGTAATAGTGGTAGATGCAGAATTGTTTCGGTCTACTTGTCACGGACGTGATGCCTATATTCAAGATAATTGCCTTAGATATCGTCATAACTTTGCGTTTTTCTATCAATTGCTCAACAGTAATTTGTTTACCCACCATATGCTTTCTTCAAGAGAGAAGCCTCTAGTGAAACCTATGTCCCTCGGGTCTATTTTCCATCATATATTTTCAGATCTATAAAACCAAAAATACCTTGCTGCAATTTATTTAGATTTACTTTATTTTGCCGTCTACTTATGTTTTATATCTATCTCTATTAGATCTCACTCTTGCAAGTG
Organism: Aegilops longissima; assembly: GCA_021605205.1. Classification (NCBI taxonomy): domain Eukaryota; kingdom Viridiplantae; phylum Streptophyta; class Magnoliopsida; order Poales; family Poaceae; genus Aegilops; species Aegilops longissima. The sequence goes on along the minus strand of CM038677.1, from coordinate 392,484,978 downwards.
ATCGTGAAAGGATTGACAATCCCTTTTTCACGTTGAGTGCAAGTGTTTGTTAGTTTGTGCATGTGAATATTGGGGACTTGCTTGTGCCTCCTACTGGATTGATACCTTGGTTCTTAACTGAGGGAAATATGTATCTCTACTTTGCTGCATCACCCTTTCCTCTTCAAGGGAAAAATCAACGCAAGCTCAGGAAGTAGCAGGAAGAATTTCTGGCATCGTTGTCGGGGAGGTTCTACATCAAGCCTACCAAGTACCTATCACAAACTCTCATCTCTTTCATTACATTTTTTGCCATTTGCCTCTCGTTTTCCTCTCCCCCACTTCTAAAATGTTTTCAGAAAAATACAAAAATACTTTCTGTTTGCCTTTCCATTTGCCCTTATGTCTTACTTGGTTTGTTTGCTATTTTGCTTGCCATAATTGTGTGTTTATTGAAATTAGAAGAAAAAAAGGGGGTTTATGGATCTTCATCCACTTGCTAATCTTTTTAAAAGATCCAACTCTGATGAACCAATTGCTAGTGAGTTGAGTGCACTAGATTATCTTTATACAATTTTGCTTGAAATTCATGAATCTAAAAATTGTGATGAAGTGCTAAAAGAACAAATTTATGAAGTGATTCACGATAGCTCCTTGAATGAAAAGCTTGATCTCAATGATATTATTATAAATTCTGTTAATATCAATTGTGCTAATAATATGCAAAACCCCAAGCTTGGGGATGCTAATTTTGCTATGTCTACTACTTATTGCAATGATCATGATTGGGGTGATCATGTTTCTTATGATCTTGAAAATTTATTTAATCCTCATGATGAATATGTTTGCAAAAATGATGAAAGTGGGTTTGGAGAGGTCATGACTTTATTTGATGATAATCCCACTATTTTGGAAGAGTGTCAACTTTGCATGCATGTGGATCATGTAGAGAATATGTTATGTGATGGCTATATTATTGAATTTTATTATGATCCTACATGTAATTATTATGAGAGAGGAAAATATGGTTGTAGAAATTTTCATGTTACTAAATTACCTCTCGTTATGTTGAGATTGCTATTGTTTCTTCCTTCTTTCTTTCATATGCTAGTTTTTGCTTGTCTTGATAAATCTTTTCCCTATAAAATGCCTATGCATAGGAAGTATGTTAGACTTATACTTGGTTTTCACATGCTATATAGTGCTCTCTTTGTGCTTCAATTTTCCTGTCTTTCATGTGAGAATCATTAAAATTATCAATGCCTAGCTAAAAGGCTTTAAAGAAAGAGCGCTTGTTGAGAGACAACCCAATATTTTTCCTTTATGTTTTTATGATAAATACAGATTATTGCTTCTGTAGTAATTATGTTTTAGTGTTTTAATTAGTGTTTGTGCCAATTAAGACCTTTGTGATGGTCAACGGTGATAGTTGATTTGATTTTGCTGAAAAACAGAAACTTTGTGCCAAATAACAGATCTTATCTGCTGGAACGACGAAAAATTATGATTTTTTCACTTTATTTATATGTAAATTTCCTAGATTGTCCTAATTTTTCAGAATTTTTGGAGTTACAGAAGTATACGATATTTCCAGATTACTACAGACTGTTCTATTTTTGACAGATTATGTTTCCTTTGTGTTGTTTGCTTATTTTGATGAATCTATGGGTAGTATCGCGGAGTATTGTAACATCCCAAATTTCCTATTTGGAATGTTTTACAATTATAGCTAAGCATCCTATGCATCCTGTTTGAATTTGAATGCCATTTGAAGTTTCAGAGAATTTTGAGTTTTGAAATTGAATTTCAAACTTTGGCATGTGGGAAACATTTCAAAAACTAAGCCTGATAAATACTTGATCAAAAGTATGAGAGGAGCAAACATGACACTCCAAAAATATCAAAGGAAACAATGCCAAAGGATTTGGATTCAAATCTGAATTTTATTTGAATTTGAAAAAATGGATTTTATAAAGTTTGGATTTTGCCTTTGGAAAAATGTTCAAATGAAAGGAATATTCCCTGATCATTTTGGTATATATATACCCTATATAAAATATTTATAGATATTGTTTTATTTCTGTGTTTGTTTTATTTAAAAAATAAAATTTTTAAAAAAAACCCCAGGCGCCGGCTAAGCCACCCAGGCCCGGCCAGTGCCTTGTGACCCAGCTGGCCCAAGCCAGCCGGCCCACTTGGCCAACAGCCAGCCAGCCAGCGCCGACCGGCCTCGCCCCGCCTGAATCCCTAGGCCTCGGCCACCCGCTCGCCTCACCCTCCCTCTCTCTCCCGGCACCTTGAGCCCAAGCTCTCCCGCACGCCAAAGTCGCCGCCGTCGCCACCCTAGTCCACCCCGACCCCCAACGACGCCACCAGACCACTCACCGACCTCCCCCGCACCCGCACGGCGACTCCCTTGAGCTCACCGACGCCCGGAAGCCCCGACGCACTCTCGCCGCCGCCGCCGCCGTCGCCGGACTCCGGTACGTCGTCGGAATCACCCTCCCCCGTCCGATCTCAAACGTGTGGCTAGGATTAGAACCCCCGAAGGGGTATGATTTTATTAAAAGAACCGGCCGGTTCGTCCGGTTTATTAGTTAGGGTTTTAGTCAATTAGCCGGCCCGTTTTTAGTTTTAACCCGAGGCCCGTTTAGACTAAGTTACGCGCAGGACACAGTATAGGCCCATTAGGCCTTTTTTCTTTTATTTTGATTTTCTGTTTTAGCAGAATAGTTTCTGTTTTCAAAAATTCATATCTTTTATTCTGTTTAATATTTTGAGTGATTCTTTTTTGTTGGATTGCAAATTTTATGTAGTTTCTGTAGAATATATATTTAGCTATGTTAAAAACAATTAAAATTGCTTTATTTTAGTTTTAGTCAGAATAGTAAATCTGCTATAACTTGAGTTAGAAAAATTATTTTGCATGATTCTTTTGTCCCAACTTTATTTTGTCATTGCCAAACCCTAGAAATTAACTTGGGTATTTTAGGATTAATAAATAATTAGTTTTAAGCAGAATCCTATTAATCCTAATTAATTAACTAGTTCCTCTTTTCCTAATATTTTAATTAGTAAATGAATTTATTTTTAACTTGTGATTAGTTATTCTAGGTTAGTTTCTGTCACTCCATTAGATGAACTTTTATTTATAATTAATAAAAGTTTTAATTTATTTTCTTAATAGAAATTGGATTAGGCCTAAAATGAGTTTTATAATAGCTTTTAATTAATTCTTTTTGCTCCTAGTTGCTTAGTGAAACCTTTTCTGTTAAGTTAACTTAAAACCATGATTAGGTTATATTAAGGAATTTTGTTATATAAAACCATTTTTGTTATTGTTTGGAGTAGGGAAAAACTTTGAATTGGCTTCTTTGAGTTTTCCTTTTGGATTTGGTTTTTTTGTTTTGTTGTGTTACTTTTGTTATGTTGTGTTATGTGATCCTATTACTTTGTGCTTATTGTGTTATTGTTTGTCTCGGTAGAGTTTCGAGTCTGAAGCTTGCTACTCGACTCTTTAGCTTCGAGGATCATCAAGCAAGGCAAGTTTTGATCATGTTATTTCTATACCTATGTTTTTGTGCATTAGTAGTTGTCACCACCCCACCATGCATGCAGTAGTGAAATCTTGAAGTCATTAAACTTGAGTAGTATCATGTGGTAGGATGAACCAATCCCTTGTTACCATGACCCGGGACGTAGTAGTTACTTTGCTATGCTCAGAGGCGGGATTTGGGATGAGTGAAATTCATAAGCAAGATGTGAGAGTCAATGATGATGACAACCCCATGAACTACAATGATCAAGATGGACTTCGGAAAATCACTACTGGGTGGAGGACGGTTGACGGGCACCCTGGAGCACCCAGTGGTGGCGGGATGCATGGAGAAGCGCCATGACATCCTGCGGAAAGCTTCACCCAGCCACAAAGAGAAGAATGGATGCCCCATGACCGAAGCTTACATGCAGCCGCAAGCCATTATGGGCTCTGGCTGGGTTGACCCTAGTAGTGACGCTGGCTGGACGGTACTACGAGAAGTAGACGAACGGTAGGATTGGATGGGTACCGGCAGTAGCCAGAAGAACTCTTTGGAAGACCCTGTTTCATTCGTCCGTCTTCAAACACCATGAAGTGCGAAGACTTTAAAGGAGGGAATGATTCTTGCGGGGAAAGTCGCAACCCTCTGCAGAGTTAAAGATCTAATCGATTAGCCGTGTCCCGATTCACGGACATTTGAGCCTCTGGAACTTGGAAGTATTCGGATATCTCAACACTAAAACTAATGAATTAATTTGAGGGGTTTTTATGACTTAATAATTGGGAACGAGATATTGGTTGGCGGAACCATCTCAATAACTACCAACAATTGTAGTAATTTGCAAGCAAGTCCTTTGTAGTAGGATAAAATCTGCTTTTCGCAAAATGATGAAACTTAGAGCTCCACAGCCAAAATGCATATAGAGTTAGTAACTTTATTATTGTTATTCTTCATGACTTGCCGACTTATTCCAAAAGCTGACCTACATGGCTGCAACGTATTATGTTGCGTAGAGATATATTCGATCGGGAGTGAGGCTACGCTCGCGCTTAGCGATTGCCCTTTGAGTCGGATGGACTCGCTTATCTTCGACGCTTCGCAGCATTAGTAGTTTATTTCTCATGAGTTGGCCTTGAGCGAATTTATTCCCTTGTAATAAAGACTCTATATGAGAATCGTTTAATGATATTCAGGTGTGATTGAACTTTGATTACTTTATCGATGTCTTGTGAGTACCGGCATGATCTTGGGATGATACATGACACGGAGATTTGACCGATTTTGGGTCAGGTCGCTCTGAGAGATGGTATCGAGCACACGCTGACCGTGGATCGTAACCCCTAGGATCGGAAAGCCATAGCGAGAGACCATTTACTTTCATCCTTTTCATTCCATAATTCTCCCTGTTCAATTCGACTCTTCTCCCTTTGCAACATTCTAGATGGCGCCGAGTTCACCCAGTTTTGCTACGGAGTTACGCCACTGATGAGGCGATGCCCTTGAAGAAAGCTGGTCCAGATGGTGAAGCAGCTGAAGATAGCTCTACCCTCGATCACCGGAAACCCACTAATGCACTTCCAGCGGACACCCGCTACAGGATTGAAGTGCATATCCGAGGAGAACCTTCGGAGGCACACGGAGCCTATCAACTTTGAGTTCACGAGTTCAACTGGATCATCGGAAGGGGCGTGGCGATCTATCGAGCACTTGGACATCTCCGAGAGGAGTCTGGGCGAGCTCGATCCTCGGACCTCGCCATGGTTTCTCGCGGGGCAAGGAATGGAGATATCATCCGTACCATTGAGGGCGATTCCACTCTCTCATACATCCAGGACTTGGAGTGTCTTCTCGAAGCGGAGATTCAGACTCGCCGTAACTCGAAGACACCGGAAGATTTTGTTCCATGACTGGGCGGAGGAAAAGGCACGCACAGACTACCTTGGCCATGAGGAAGAAATCACGGACTTCATGGAGATAGTCGACGACACGAAGATGAAGCTTGCGCGATAGAGGAAAAGATGGACTTGGGAGAGGACCTTTACCCGAGTGGAGATGAAGCACCCTCGTGAGCAATGATCAGGATTTGAAGGAGTACCACGAAGGAAACCCCAAGAGGAGGCGCCAGCGATGAAGACTTTTAGTCGACCACCATGTTATCTTTTACTTTTTAAATCGATCAGTTAGGCGATGTTTTCCCTTGATTAGTCATGAGCTTTTGTAATCGAGTTGAACCATGTTTGAATGGAATGAATAAATGATTGGTGTGTTATGATTGTGCATTCATATGGGTAGTGTTATTCCTCATAGACCATTGTTCTATTCTAAATTTCTCATCCCTCCAAAACACGGATGCCTCCAGGGCGTGACCTTTGGTTTCCCTCCGAGCTCACCCAGCTGCTCCAACAGCAGAATGCACCGATGCAGCTCCTTATTCGAATCGAACTACACCGCCAACAATCCACCGCCACCGCCACCACCCTTGTGGACAACTTGACTCGTTTTACGAGGTTGAATCCGCCGGTGTTCTCTAGTAGCACCGAGCCAATTGTGGCTGATGATTAGCTCCATAAAGTCGGAGAGAGCTAGTCACCGTTGGATGCACCGATCTTTGAGAAGGTGCGCTTTGCAGCGCATCAACTGGATGGACCTGCAGCTTCTTGGTGGGAGAATTACACGCCACTTTTCCCATTGGTGCCATCACATGGGATCAATTCCAGCAGGCCTTCCGACTGCTCATGTCTCATTGGAGCCATGAGTGCGAAGAAGCGTGAGTTCCGCAACTTGCGCCCGGGGAACCGTCTTGTGGCACGATCGTGGATGAATTCAGCAAGCTCGCTCGCTATGCCCTCGATGATGTGGCCACAGATGCCGCCAAGCAGGAGAAGTTCCTTGAGGGACTCAATGATGAACTGAGCATGCAGCTTATTGTGGCTACCTTCAACAACTACCAGGAGCTGGTAGATAAGGCCACCATTCTTGAAGGCAAGCAGCAGCAGATAGAAAGCCCAAGCGGGAGTACAGCCGGGGAAGCACAACTCGGGAGCTCGTGAAGCCCGTTATGCACCGTACTCGGAGGGCACACCCATCATACCCATGGAGGTCATAACCATGGAGGAAATGGGAACAACCGCAGCCAGGACAACAAGTCAGGCCATGGCAATGGCAATGGCAATGGTAATGGCAATCAGCACCGTTCTGCCCGGCTCCAAAGATCTGAGCCACATCACCGCTTCAAGTGCGGAAGGCAGGGCACTATGCCACCGACTGCCGGAGGCCAAGCAGAGGAATGGAAATGGCAATGGAGGCTCAGTGAAGAAGCCCAATCCGTTCCCTCGTGCTCGGGTGAACCACATCGGCGTGGAGGGCGTCTATGATCAGCCGGATAATCGTGGTGGTAAGTTTTTATTGAATTCACGTTCAGTTTTGGTTCTCTTTGATTCTGGTGCAACACATTCATTCATATCAAGGGTAGTTGTGGAAAAGTACGGGTTACGCACTAGAACCCTTAGAAGCCCCCTTCGCGTCAGTTCCGCAGGAGGAGAAATGATGGCAGGTGTAGGCTGTCCTTCAACCCTCAATATCGGGAACTACAAATTTCCCGTGGACCTCATAGTGTTGGAAACCCAGACCTTGGATGTAATCCTAGGCATGGATTGGTTGTCAAAGTTTGAAGGAACATTGGTGTGCCCGCAAGTCTATTCTGCTCACCACCCGGGCGAAGAGGATCAAGTATGTAGCCGAGCACAGCCGGATGAAGAATCGGTGCATTCCCTCACGAGAGTTGTTGGGAGGAAGTGCCAATAGTGCAAGACTTTCCGATGTGTTCCGGAGGAATTACGGGGAATGCCACGGACGGGGACATTGAATTTCTTATTGAGCTATTGCCCGGCACAGCCCCAATATCCAATAGACCTTATCGGATGCCACCGAATGAGTTGAAAGAGATCAAGGATCAAATTAATGAGTTGTTGGAGAAAGGGTATATTCGTCCAAGCTCATCACCTTGGGGAGCCCCAGTTCTTTTGGTAGAGAAGAAGGATGGAAGCTTGAGGATGGTTGTGGATTATCGTGCATTGAACGAAGTAACCATCAAGAACAAGTACCCCCTGCCGATGATCAATGACTTGTTTGATCAGTTAGTTGGAGACAAGGTATTCTCTAAGATCGATCTTGATCGGTATCATCGATTGAAGATCCGTGAAAAGGATATACCCAAAACAGCATTCACTACCAGGTATGGTTTATATGAGTATACCGTCATGTCATTTGGATTGACTAATGCTCCTGCGTACTTCATGAATTTGATGAACAAGGTGTTCATGGAATATCTGGACAAGTTTGTCGTGGTGTTCATCGATGATATATTGATTTTCTCCAAGAGCGAGGAAGAGCATAAGGAACATTTGCGTCTAGTTCTGGAGAAACTTCGAGAACATCAATTATATGCCAAGTTCAGCAAATGTGAATTTTGGTTGAAGGAAGTTGGATTCCTCGGACATGTTATTTCAGGAGAAGGAATAGCGATTGATCCCGCCAAGGTTGAATCGATCACCGATTGGCGATCGCCCACCTCGATCAAGGAGATCCGCAGTTTTCTCGGACTCGCGAGGATATTACGGAGGTTCATTGAGAACTTCTCGAAGATTGCCAAGCCCATGACTGAGCTGTTGAAGAAGGAAGCCAAGTATGTTTGGACCGAGGAATGTGAAGCCAGTTTTGGGAATTAAAAAAGCGGTTGGTCACAGCCCAGTGCTGATTTTGCGGACATACACAAGGAATACCAGGTTTATTGTGGCGCTTCTCGTCAAGGACTCGGAGGAGTATTGATGCAGGAAGGTAAGGTTGTAGCTTATGCCTCCGGACAGCTACGGCCTCATGAGATGAATTATGCCACGCATGATTTGGAGTTAGCAGCTGTAGTGCATGCACTCAAGACACAGAGACATTTCCTCATCGGAAATCATTGTGATGTCTACACAGATCACAAGAGTTTGAAGTATATCTTCACGCAGAAGGAATTGAACCTCGAGCGAGAGGAGATGGCTAGAGTTGATAAAGGACTACGACATGAGATTGCATTACCACCCCGGTAAAGCTAATGTTGTAGCAGATGCCTTGAGCCGTAAGAGTTATGTGAATACTCTTACAGCAGGAGGATTACCCCAGGAGTTAGTCGATGACCTCAGAGATCTCCGACTGGAGATAGTTCCGAAAGGATTTGTTGCAACTCTGGAAGTTCAGTCCACCTTGACCGAAAGGATTCGTGAAGCCCAGAAGTCGGACAAGGAAATTGATGAGATTAAGCAAAAGATGGAGGAAGGAAAAGCTAAAGGATTTCGTAAGGATGAACACGGGACTATATGGTTCGAGGATCGTATTTATGTGCCCAATGATCCCGAGCTCGGAAGCTAATTCTTGGAGGCTCATGATTCACCGTACTCGATTCATCCGGCAACACCAAGATGTACTGGATTTGAAGCAAAATTTCGGTGGGCGGTATGAAGAAGGATATTGCCGAGTGCGTAGCGATATCGATGTTTGCCAACGTGTAAAGGCGAACATCGAAGCCAGCAGGTTACTTCAACCTTTGCGATTCCGATTGGAAATGGGAGAAACTTGGTATGGATTTCATCACAGGATTACCGGGACCCGTTCGGGATATGATTCTATCTGGGTAGTGGTTGATCGTTTGACTAAGGTAGCTCACTTCATTCCGTGAAGACTACCTATACCAGTGCCAAGTTGGCCAAGATATACATGACCAGGATCGTATGTGCGCATGGAGTTCCGAGGAAAATCGTGTCGGATAGAGGAACACAGTTTACCTCAAAGTTTTGGAAGCGGTTGCATGAAACTTTGGAGTGCGAGGCTGGAATTGAGACAGCTTTTCATCCATGAGCAGATGGACGGACCGAGAGAGTCAATCAGATTACGGAAGACATGTTGAGAGCTTGTGTGCTAGACTATGGGTCTAGCTGGGATGATAATTTGCCATCGCAGAGTTCTCATACAACAACAGTTATCAATCCGGTTTGAAGATGGCCCCTTCGAAGCTCTATACGGAAGGAGGTGCAGAACACCATTGTTGTGGGATAGTGTTGGAGATCGATCACTTTTCGGTTCCGACCTTATCAAGGATTCCGAAGAGAAAGTCAAGCTGATTCGAGACAGGCTCAAGATAGCACAGTCGAGACAGAAGAGTTATGCCGACAGGAAGCGCAAGGAGGTGACTTACGAAGTGGGAGACCGAGCATATCTTCGTGTGTCTCCACTTCGTGGAATCAAGAGGTTTGGAGTCAAGGAAAGTTAGCACCCGATTCATTGGCCCTACAAAATCCTCGAGCGTCGTGGAGAAGTTGCATACAAGTTGGAATTGCCGAAAGGATTGTCCGGAGTTCATGATGTCTTTCACGTTTCTCGGTGAAGAAGTGCCATGCCGACATGGCGATGTTCCGTTGAGAGACACAGTGCCCCTAGAGGCCATACAACAGCGGTGATCGACTTACAAGGAGAAACCGGTCCGAATTCTCGAGGCTGCAAGCGAGTCACCCGCAGCAAGGTCATCAAATTTTGCAAGGTCTTGTGGAGTCACCACACGAGGAAGAAGCCACACAGGAGCGAAGAAGATCTTCTTGAGACCACCCGCACCTATTTGCTAGCCAACCCGAATCTCGGCGAGATTCATCTTAAGGTGGTAGGTTTGTAACATCCCAAATTTCCTATTTGGAATGTTTTACAATTATAGCTAAGCATCCTATGCATCTGTTTGAATTTGAATGCCATTTGAAGTTTCAGAGAATTTTGAGTTTTGAAATTGAATTTCAAACTTTGGCATGTGGGAAACATTTCAAAAACTAAGCACGATAAATACTTGATCAAAAGTATGAGAGGAGCAAACATGACACTCCAAAAATATCAGAGGAAACAATGCCAAAGGATTTGGATTCAAATCTGAATTTTATTTGAATTTGAAAAAATGGATTTTTATAAAGTTTGGATTTTGCCTTTGGAAAAATGTTCAAATGAAAGGAATATTCCCTGATCATTTTGCTATATATATACCCTATATAAAATATTTATAGATATTGTTTTATTTCTGTTTTGTTTTATTTAAAAAATAAAATTTTAAAAGAAAAACCCCAGGCGCCAGCTAGGCCACCCAGCCCCGGCCAGAGCCATGACCCAGCCTTTGGCCCAAGCCAGCCCGGCCCACTTGGCCAACAGGCCAGCCAGCCAGCCGGCCCGGCCTCGCCCCTCGCCCGAATCCCTAGGCCTCGGCCACCCGCTCGCCTCACCCTCCTCTCTCTCTCGACCCGTGGGCCCCCCATCTTCTTCCCCTCGCCCACATAGCGCAGCTCATGGGAGATCGCGGATCGAAGGATCCGGATCCCGATCGCCCGATCGACCAAGACGCCCGAGGCCCGGCTATAAAAGCCGAGCCCCTCCGCACCCCATCCCCCTAGCCTCATGGAGCCCTCTCTCTCTCTCTCTCCCAGCACGCCTGAGCCCGGAGCTCTCCCGCCGCCAAAGTCGCCGCCGTCGCCACCCTAGTCCACCCGACCCCAGCAGCGCCACCGGACCACTCACCGACCTCCCCGCACCCTTTTGCCTGGCGACTCCCTTGAGCTCACCGGCGCCTGAAGCCCAGCGCACTCTCGCGCCGCCGCCGCCGTCGCCGGACTCCGATGCGTCGTCGGAATCACCTCCCCGTCCGATCTCAAGCGTGTGGCTAGGATTAGAACCCCGAAGGGTATGATTTATTAAAAGAACCGGCCGGTTCGTCCGGTTTATTAGTTAGGGTTTTAGTCAATTAGCCGGCCCGTTTTTAGTTTTAACCCGAGGCCCGTTTAGACTAAGTTACGCGCAGGGCACAGTATAGGCCCATTAGGCCTTTTTCTTTTATTTTGATTTTCTGTTTTAGCAGAATAGTTTCATTTTCAAAAATTCATATATTTTATTCTGTTTAATATTTTGAGTGATTCTTTTTTGTTGGATTGCAAATTTTATGTAGTTTCTGCAGAATATATATTTAGCTATGTTAAAAATAATTAAAATTTCTTTATTTTAGTTTTAGTCAGAATAGTAAATCTGCTATAACTTGAGTTAGAAAAATTATTTTGCATGATTCTTTTTGTCCCAACTTTATTTTGTCATTTCCAAACCCTAGAAATTAACTTGGGTATTTTAGGATTAATAAATAATTATTTTAAGCAGAATCCTATTAATCCTAATTAATTAACTAGTTCTGTTTTCCTAATATTTTAATTAGTAAATGAATTTATTTTTAACTTGTGATTAGTTATGCTAGGTTAGTTTCTGTCACTCCATTAGATGAACTTTTATTTATAATTAATAAAAGTTTTAATTTATTTTCTTAATAGAAATTGGATTAGGCCTAAAATGAGTTTTATAATAGCTTTTTAATTAATTCTTTTTGCTCCTAGTTGCTTAGTGAAACATTTTCTGTTAAGTTAACTTAAAACCATGATTAGGTTATATTAAGGAATTTTTGTTATATAAAACCATTTTTGTTATTGTTTGGAGTAGGGAAAAACTTTGAATTGGCTTCTTTGAGTTTTCCTTTTGGATTTGGTTTTGTTTGTTTTGTTGTGTTACTTTTGTTATGTTGTGTTATGTGATCCTATTACTTTGTGCTTATTGTGTTATTGTTTGTCTCGGTAGAGTTTCAGTCTAAGCTTGCTACTCGACTCTTTAGCTTACGAGGATCATCAGCAAGGCAAGTTTTGATCATGTTATTTCTATACCTATGTTTTGTGCATTAGTAGTTGTCACCACCCACCATGCATGCAGTAGTGAAATCTTGAAGTCATTAAACTTGAGTAGTATCATGTGGTAGGATGAACCAATCCCTTGTTACCATGACCCGGGACGTAGTAGTTACTTTGCTATGCTCGTGAGCGGGATTTGGGATGAGTGAAATTCATAAGCAAGATGTGAGAGTCAATGATGATGACAACCCCATGAACTACAATGATCAAGATGGACTTGGAAAATCACTCTTTGGGTGGAGGGCGGTTGCGGGCACCTGGAGCACCAGTGGTGGCGGGATGCATGGAGAAGCGCCATGACATCCTGCGGAAAGCTTCACCCAGCCACAAAGAGAAGGATGGATGCCCCATGACCGGAAGCTTACTGTGCAGCCGCAAGCCATTATGGGCTCTGGCTGGGTTGACCCTAGTAGTGACGCTGGCTGGGCGGTACTACGAGAAGTAGCGAGCGGTAGGATTGGATGGGTACGGCGGTAGCGGAAGAACTCTTTGGAAGACCTGTTTCATTCGTCCGTCTTCAAACACCATGAAGTGCGAGGACTTTAAAGGAGGAATGATTCTTGCGGGAAAGTGTGCAACCCTCTGCGAGTTAAAGATCTAATCGATTAGCCGTGTCCCGATTCACGGACATTTGAGCCTCTGGAACTTGGAAGTATTCGGATATCTCAACACTAAAACTAATGAATTAATTTGAGGGTTTTATGACTTAATAATTGGGAGCGAGATATTGGTTGGCGGAACCATCTCAATAACTACCAACAATTGTAGTAATTTGCAAGCAAGTCCTTTGTAGTAGGATAAAATCTGCTTTTAGCAAAATGATGAAACTTAGAGCTCCACAGCCAAAATGCATATAGAGTTAGTAACTTTATTATTGTTATTCTTCATGACTTGCCAGCTTATTCCAAAAGCTGACCTACATGGCTGCAACGTATTATGTTGCGAGATATATTCGATCGGGAGTGAGGCTACGCTCCGCGCTTGGCGATTGCCCTTTGAGTCGGATGGACTCGCTTATCTTGACGCTTCGCAGCATTAGTAGTTTATTTCTCATGAGTTGGCCTTGAGCGAATTTATTCCCTTGTAATAAAGACTCTATATGAGAATCGTTTAATGATATTCAGGTGTGATTGAACTTTGATTACTTTATCGATGTACTGTGAGTACCAGCATGATCTTGGGATGGTACAGACACAGAGATTTGACCAATTTTGGGTCAGGTCGCTACAGAGAGTTTGTAACATCCCAAATTTCCTATTTGGAATGTTTTACAATTATAGCTAAGCATCCTATGCATCCTGTTTGAATTTGAATGCCATTTGAAGTTTCAGAGAATTTTGAGTTTTGAAATTGAATTTCAAACTTTGGCATGTGGGAAACATTTCAAAAACTAAGCCTGATAAATACTTGATCAAAAGTATGAGAGGAGCAAACATGACACTCCAAAAATATCAGAGGAAACAATGCCAAAGGATTTGGATTCAAATCTGAATTTTATTTGAATTTGAAAAAATGGATTTTTATAAAGTTTGGATTTTGCCTTTGGAAAAATATTCAAATGAAAGGAATATTCCTTGATCATTTTGGTATATATATACCCTATATAAAATATTTATAGATATTGTTTTATTTCTGTTTTGTTTTATTTAAAAATAAATTTTTAAAAGAAAAACCCCCCGGGGCGCCAGCTAGGCCACCCCAGGCGGCCAGTGCGCCAGAGACCAGCCTTTGCCCAAGCCACGGCCCACTTGGCCAACAGGCCAGCCCAGCGCCCGACCGGCCTCGCCCCTCGCCCGAATCCCCTAGGCCTCGGCCACCCGCTCGCCTCACCCCTCCCTCTCTCTCTCTGACCCGTGGGCCCCGCCCCATCTTCTTCCCCCCTCGCCCACGCAACGCAGCTCGCCGGAGATCGCCGGATCCCGAAGGATCCGGGATCCCCGATCGCCCGATCGACCCCCGAAGACGCCCGAGGCCCTGGCTATAAAAGCCGAGCCCCTCCGCACCCCATCCCCCTAGCCTCGCCGGAGCCCCTCTCCCTCTCTCTCCCGAAGCACGCCGGAGCCCGAAGCTCTCCCCGCCGCCAAAGTCGCCGCCGTCGCCACCCTAGTCCACCCCGACCCCCAACGACGCCACCAGACCACTCACCGACCTCCCCCGCACCCGCACGGCGACTCCCTCGAGCTCACCGACGCCCGGAAGCCCGGCGACTCTCTCGCCGCCGCCGTCGCCGGACTCCGATGCGTCGTCGAATCACCCTCCCGTCCGATCTCAAGCGTGTGGCTAGGATTAGAACCCCGAAGGGTATGATTTATTAAAGAACCGGCGGTTCGTCCGGTTTATTAGTTAGGGTTTTAGTCAATTAGCCGGCCCGTTTTAGTTTTAACCCGAGGCCCGTTTAGACTAAGTTACATATGAGGGCACGATATAGGCCCATTAGGCCTTTTTCTTTTATTTTGATTTTCTGTTTTAGCGAGAATAGTTTCATTTTCAAAAATTCATATCTTTTATTCTGTTTAATATTTTTGAGTGATTCTTTTTTGTTGGATTGCAAATTTTATTTAATTTCTGTAGAATATATATTTAGCTATGTTAAAATAATTAAAATTGCTTTATTTTAGTTTTAGTCAGAATAGTAAATCTGCTATAACTTGAGTTAGAAAAATTATTTTTGCATGATTCTTTTTGTCCCAACTTTATTTTGTCATTTCCAAACCCTAGAAATTAACTTGGGTATTTTAGGATTAATAAATAATTAGTTTTAAGCAGAATCCTATTAATCCTAATTAATTAACTAGTTCTGTTTTCCTAATATTTTAATTAGTAAATGAATTTATTTTAACTTGTGATTAGTTATTCTAGGTTAGTTTCTGTCACTCCATTAGATGAACTTTTATTTATAATTAATAAAAGTTTTAATTTATTTTTCTTAATAGAAATTGGATTAGGCCTAAAATGAGTTTTATAATAGCTTTTAATTAATTCTTTTGCTCCTAGTTGCTTAGTGAAACCTTTTCTGTTAAGTTAACTTAAAACCATGATTAGGTTATATTAAGGAATTTTTGTTATATAAAAAACATTTTTGTTATTGTTTGGAGTAGGGAAAAACTTTGAATTGGCTTCTTTGAGTTTTCCTTTTGGATTTGGTTTTGTTTGTTTTGTTGTGTTACTTTTGTTATGTTGTGTTATGTGATCCTATTACTTTGTGCTTATTGTGTTATTGTTTGTCTCGGTAGAGTTTAGAGTCTGAAGCTTGCTACTCGACTCTTTAGCTTACGAGGATCATCAGCAAGGCAAGTTTTGATCATGTTATTTCTATACCTATGTTTTTGTGCATTAGTAGTTGTCACCACCCCACCATGCATGCAGTAGTGAAATCTTGAAGTCATTAAACTTGAGTAGTATCATGTGGTAGGATGAACCAATCCCTTGTTACCATGACCCGGGACGTAGTAGTTACTTTGCTATGCTCGTGAAGCGGGATTTGGGATGAGTGAAATTCATAAGCAAGATGTGAGAGTCAATGATGATGACAACCCCATGAACTACAATGATCAAGATGGACTTGGAAAATCACTCTTTGGGTGGAGGGCGGTTGGCGGGCACCTGGAGCACCTAGTGGTGGCGGGATGCATGGAGAAGCGCCATGACATCCTGGAAAGCTTCACCCAGCCACAAAGAGAAGGATGGATGCCCCATGACGGAAGCTTACTGTGCAGCCGCAAGCCATTATGGGCTCTGGCTGGGTTGACCCTAGTAGTGACGCTGGTGGGCGGTACTACGAGAAGTAGACGAGCGGTAGGATTGGATGGGTACGGCGGTAGCGGAAGAACTCTTTGGAAGACCCTGTTTCATTCGTCCGTCTTCAAACACCATGAAGTGCGAAGACTTTAAAGGAGGAATGATTCTTGCGGGAAAGTCGCAACCCTCTGCAGAGTTAAAGATCTAATCGATTAGCGGTGTCCCGATTCACGGACATTTGAGCCTCTGGAACTTGGAAGTATTCGGATATCTCAACACTAAAACTAATGAATTAATTTGAGGGTTTTATGACTTAATAATTGGGAGCGAGATATTGGTTGGCGGAACCATCTCAATAACTACCAACAATTGTAGTAATTTGCAAGCAAGTCCCTTGTAGTAGGATAAAATCTGCTTTTAGCAAAATGATGAAACTTAGAGCTCCACAGCCAAAATGCATATAGAGTTAGTAACTTTATTATTGTTATTCTTCATGACTTGCCACTTATTCCAAAAGCTGACCTACATGGCTCTGACGTATTATGTTGCAGAGATATATTCGATCGGGAGTGAGGCTACGCTCGCGCTTGGCGATTGCCCTTTGAGTCGAATGGACTCGCTTATCTTCGACGCTTCGCAGCATTAGTAGTTTATTTCTCATGAGTTGGCCTTGAGCGAATTTATTCCCTTGTAATAAAGACTCTATATGAGAATCGTTTAATGATATTCAGGTGTGATTGAACTTTGATTACTTTATCGATGTCTTTGTGAGTACCGGCATGATCTTGGGATGATGCAGATACGGAGATTTGACCGATTTTGGGTCAGGTCGCTACAGAGACTTGCCAGTAACGAGATTAAACTAGGTATGGAGATGCCAATGATCGAATCTCGGGCACGTAACATATTGCCGGACAAAGAAAATTGCATATGGGATTGACTAAATCCTTGACATCGTGGTTCAACCGATAAAGATCTTCGTTGAATATGTAGGAACCAATATGGGCATCCAGGTCCTGCTATTGGTTATTGACCGGAGAGGTGTCTCGGTCATGTCTACATGATTGTAGAACCCGTAGGGTCTGCATGCCTAACGTTCGATGACTCTAGAGTAGTATTGGGAATGTTGTTCAGAGTCCCGGATGAGATCTTGGACATCATGAGGAGCTCTGGAATGGTCCGGAGGTAAATATTCATATATAGGAAGTCCTGTTTTGGTCGCCGGAAATGTTTCGGGCATTATCGGTATTGTATCGGGAGTGCCGAAAGGGGTCCGGGGGTCAATCTGCCCCCGGGCCCACATGGTCTGTAGCGAGGATGTCCTAGCCTACATAGGACAAGGGCACCAGAACCAAGAGGCCCATGCGCAAAGGAGAGGTGGAGGAGGAAGAGTCCTAAGGGGGGGAAGGCACCCACCTAGGTGCCTTGGGAAGGGGGAGACCTCCCTAGGCCCACGCACCCTCCTTGGAGGAGGGCTACGGCTGCGTAGCCCTCCCCCTTGATATTTATCCAACGTATCTATAATTTTCTATCGTTCCATGCTATTATATTATCTGTTTTCGATGTTTTTATGCATTAATATGCTATTTTATATTGTTTTTGGGACTAACCTATTAACTACTCCCTCTGTTCGGAATTACTTGTCGCGAAAATGGATGTATCTAGACGTATTTTAGTTCTAGATACATCCATTTCTGAGACAAGTAATTCCGAACGGAGGGAGTAGTGCCTAGTGCGAGTTGTTGTTTTTTTCTTTTTTTGTCTTCGACAAAAAATCAATACCAAACGGAACGAAACTTTTTGATGATTTTTCTTGGACAACAAGACACCTAGGAAGCTTCGGGAGGAGGCCAGAAGACCCACGAGGAGGCTACAATCCCTAGGGGCGCACCCTAGGGAGGTGCCCCTAGGCTTGTGGGCCCCTCGTGGATCTCCTAGCCCTAACTCCAGCACTATAAATTCCCAAATATTCCCCTTATGTCAAAGGGCACACCAAAAATACTTCTTCGCCGCCGCAAGCTTCTGTTCTTGTAAGATCCCATCTTGGGGCCTTTTTTGGCACTCCGTCGAAGGGGTATTCGATCACACATGGCCTTTATGCCAACCTTGTTACCCTTCCGATGATGCCTGACTAGTTTACCATGGACCTAAGGGTCCATAGCTAGTAGCTAAATGGCTTCTTATTTCTCTTTGATCTTCAATACAATATTCTCCTTGATGTTCTTGGAGATCTATTCGATGTAATATTCTTTTGCGATGCATTTGTTGTGATCCCATGAATTATGGATTTCTGACCAGATTATCTATAAATATTATTTGAGTCTTTTATGAACTCTTTTATGCATGATTAAGATAGCTTGGTATTTCTCTCCGATCTATTGATTTGGTTTGACCTACTAGATTGGTTTTTCTTGCAATGGCAGAGGTGCTTTGTGATGGGTTCAATCTTGCAGTGTCCTCACCCAGTGACAGTAGAGGTAGCGACGCACGTATTGTATTGTTTCCATTAAGGATAAAAAGATGGGGGTTTTACCATATTGATTGGATCTATCCCTCTACATCATGTCATCTTGCTTAAGGTGTTACTCCGTTCTTATGAACTTAATACTCTAGATGCATGTTGGATAGCAGTCGATGTGTGGAGTAATAGTGGTAGATGCAGAATTGTTTCGGTCTACTTGTCACGGACGTGATGCCTATATTCAAGATAATTTCCTTAGATATCGTCATAACTTTGCGCTTTTCTATCAATTGCTCAACAGTAATTTGTTTACCCACCATATGCTTTCTTCAAGAGAGAAGCCTCTAGTGAAACCTATGTCCCTCGGGTCTATTTTCCATCATATATTTTCAGATCTATAAAACCAAAAATACCTTGCTGCAATTTATTTAGATTTACTTTATTTTGCCGTCTACTTATGTTTTATATCTATCTCTATTAGATCTCACTCTTGCAAGTGATCGTGAAAGGATTGACAATCCCTTTTTCACGTTGAGTGCAAGTGTTTGTTAGTTTGTGCATGTGAATATTGGGGACTTGCTTGTGCCTCCTCTTTGGATTGATACCTTGGTTCTTAACGAGGGAAATATGTATCTCTACTTTGCTGCATCACCCTTTCCTCTTCAAGGGAAAAATCAGCGCAAGCTCGAGAAGTAGCAGGAAGAATTTCGGCATCGTTGTCGGGAGGTTCTACATCAAGCCTACCAAGTACCTATCACAAACTCTCATCTCTTTCATTACATTTTTTGCCATTTGCCTCTCGTTTTCCTCTCCCCCACTTCTAAAATGTTTTCAGAAAAATACAAAAATACTTTCTGTTTGCCTTTCCATTTGCCCTTATGTCTTACTTGGTTTGTTTGCTATTTTGCTTGCCATAATTGTGTGTTTATTGAAATTAGAAGAAAAAAAGGGGGTTTATGGATCTTCATCCACTTGCTAATCTTTTTAAAAGATCCAACTATGATGAACCAATTGCTAGTGAGTTGAGTGCACTAGATTATCTTTATACAATTTTGCTTGAAATTCATGAATCTAAAAATTGTGATGAAGTGCTAAAAGAACAAATTTATGAAGTGATTCACGATAGCTCCTTGAATGAAAAGCTTGATCTCAATGATATTATTATAAATTCTGTTAATATCAATTGTGCTAATAATATGCAAAACCCCAAGCTTGGGGATGCTAATTTTGCTATGTCTACTACTTATTGCAATGATCATGATTGGGGTGATCATGTTTCTTATGATCTTGAAAATTTATTTAATCCTCATGATGAATATGTTTGCAAAAATGATGAAAGTGGGTTTGGAGAGGTCATGACTTTATTTGATGATAATCCCACTATTTTGGAAGAGTGTCAACTTTGCATGCATGTGGATCATGTAGAGAATATGTTATGTGATGGCTATATTATTGAATTTTATTATGACCCTACATGTAATTATTATGAGAGAGGAAAATATGGTTGTAGAAATTTTCATGTTACTAAATTACCTCTCGTTATGTTGAGATTGCTATTGTTTCTTCCTTCTTTCTTTTATATGCTAGTTTTTGCTTGTCTTGATAAATCTTTTCCCTATAAAATGCCTATGCATAGGAAGTATGTTAGACTTATACTTGGTTTTCACATGCTATATAATGCTCTCTTTGTGCTTCAATTTTCCTGTCTTTCATGTGAGAACCATTAAAATTATCAATGCCTAGCTAAAAGGCTTTAAAGAAAGAGCGCTTGTTGAGAGACAACCCAATATTTTTCCTTTATGTTTTTATGATAAATACAGATTATTGCTTCTGTAGTAATTATGTTTTAGTGTTTTAATTAGTGTTTGTGCCAATTAAGACCTTTGTGATGGTCAACGGTGATAGTTGATTTGATTTTGCTGAAAAACAGAAACTTTGTGCCAAATAACAGATCTTATCTGCTGGAACGACGAAAAATTATGATTTTTTCACTTTATTTATATGTAAATTTCCTAGATTGTCCTAATTTTTCAGAATTTTTGGAGTTACAGAAGTATACGATATTTCCAGATTACTACAGACTGTTCTATTTTTGACAGATTATGTTTCCTTTGTGTTGTTTGCTTATTTTGATGAATCTATGGGTAGTATCGCGGAGTATGAACCACGAAGAAGTTGGAATACAGTAGATATCACAGCAATATAAATTTAGAATGAGTTCACAATAGTACCTAAAGTGGTGATATGCTATTATACTAACGGAGCTTACGAGTTTTCTGTTGAGTTTTGTGTTGTGAAGCTTTCAAGTTTTGGGTAAAGATTGATGGACTATGGAATATGGAGTGGAAAGAGCCTAAGCTTTGGGGTGCCCAAGTCACCGCAAGGTAATATTCAAGGACAACCAAGCATCTAAGCTTGGGGATGCCCCGGATGGCATCCCCTCTTTCGTCTTCCATCCATTGGTAAATTTACTTGAGGATATATTTTTATTCACCACATGATATGTGTTTTGCTTGGAGCGTCTTGTATTATATGAGTTTTTTCTTTTTAGTTTTCCACAATCATCCTTGTTGTACACAGCTTTTGAGAGGGACACGAATTAATCGTGAATTTATTAGAATACTCTATGTGCTTCACTTATATCTTTTGAGCTAGGTATTTGCTCTAGTGCTTCACATATATCTTTCTAGAGCATGGCGGTGGTTTTATTTTGTAGAAATTGATGAACTCTCATGCTTCACTTATATTATTTTGAGAGTATTAAAACATTATGGCAATTTTCTTAGGTTATGAATTTGGTCCTAATATGATGGGCATCCAAGAGGGATATAATAAAAACTTTCATAAAGAGCATTGAATATATGAGAAGTTTGATTACTTGCATTTGTTTTGAGATAAAAAGATAGTGATATTAGATTCATGCTAGAGAGTAATTGTGGGTTAGTAGAAATACTTGTATTAAAGTTTGTGATTCCCGAAGCATGCACGTATGGTCTATCGTTATGCAATGAAGTTAGAGCATGATTTATTTTTGATTATCTTCCTTATGCGTGGTGGTCGGGGACGAGCGATGGTATTTTCCTACCAATCTATCCCCCTAGGAACATGCGTATTAATACTTTGCTTCGATGGCTAATAAATTTTTGCAATAAGTATGTGAGTTCTTTATGACTAATGTTGAGTCCATGGATTATACGCACTCTCACCCTTCCACCATTGCTAGCCTCTCTAGCACCGCACAACTTTCGCTAGTGCATTAAACCCACCATATACCCTTCCTAAAAACAGCCCCCATACCTACCTATTATGGCATTTCCATAGCCATTCCGAGATATATTGCCATGCAACTTCCACCGTTCTGTTTATTATGACATGCACCATCATTGTCATACTGCTTTCCATGATCATGTAGTTGGCATAGTATTTGTGGCTTGTCCACAATTCATATTTTTTATACATGCTACACTAGATCATTGCACATCCTGGTACACCGCCGAAGGCATCCATATAGAGTCATATCTTTGTTCTAGTATCGAGTTGTAAGTAAATAAAAGTGTGATTATGATCATTATTAGAGCATTTGTCCCATGTGAGGAAAGGATGATGGAGGCTATGATTCTCCCACAAGTTGAGATGAGGCTCCAGACTTCAAATAAAAAAAGAGGACAAAGAGCCCAATAAAAAATAAAAAAAAGAGGCCAAAGAGACCAAAAGAATTAAAAAAGAAAAAATGAGAGAAAAAGAGAGAAGGGACAATGTTTCTATCCTTTTCCACACTTGTGCTTAAAAAATAGCACCATGTTCTTCATGATAGAGAGTCTCCTATTTTATCACTTTCATATACTAGTGGGAATTTTTCATTATAGAACATGGCTTGTATATTCCAATGATGGGCTTCCTCAAATTGCCCTAGGTCATCGTGAGCAAGCAAGTTGGATGCACACCCACTTAGTTTTATTTTGAGCTTTCATACACTTATAGCTCTAGTGCATCCGTTGCACGGAAATCCCTTCTCACTTGCATCGATATCAATTGATGGGCATCTGCATAGCCCATTAATTTACCTAGTTGATGTGATGCTTTCTCCCCTTTTTATTTTCTCCTCACAACCTGCACCATATTCTATTCCACCTATAGTGCTATATCCATGGCTCACGCTCATGTATTGCATGAAAGTTGAAAAAGCTTGAGAACATCAAAAGTATGAAACAATTGCTTGGCTTGTCATCAGGGTTGTGCATGATACATACTTTGTGTGATGAAGATAGAGCATGACAAGACTTTATGATTTTGTAGGGATAACTTTCTTTAGCCATGATATTTTGAGAAGACATGATTGCTTTATTAGTATGCTTGAAGTATTATTATTTTATGTCAATATTAAACTTTTATTTTGAATCTTATGGATCTGAACAATCGTGCCACAAAAAGAAGAATTGCATTGATAAATATGTTAGGTAGCATTCCACATCAAAAATTCTGTTTTTATCATTTACCTACTCGAGGACGAGCAGGAATTAAGCATGGGGATGCTTGATACATCTCCAATGTATCTATAATTTTTTATCATTCCATGCTATTATATTATCTGTTTTGGATTTTTTTATGCATTAATATGCTATTTTATATTATTTTTGGGACTAACCTGTTAACCTAGTGCCCAGTGCCAGTTGCTGTTTTTCCTTGTTTTTGCCTTTTACACAAAATCAATACCAAACGGAACAAAACTTTTTGACGATTTTTCTTGGACAACAAGACACCTAGGAAGCTTCGGGAGGAGGCCAGAAGACACACGAGGAGGCCACAAGCCCTAGGGGTGCACCCCAGGGGGCGCCCCCTAGGATTGTGGGCCCCTCGTGGCTCTCCTAACCCTAACACCAGCACTATAAATTCCCAAATATTCCCCTTACGTCAAAGGGCACACCAAAAATACTTTTCCGCCACTGCAAGCTTCTGTTCTCGTGAGGTCCCATCTTGGGTCCTTTTCTGGCACTCCTCCAGAGGATGATTCGATCATGGAGGGCCTCTACACAAACCTTGTTTCCCTTATGATGATGCGTGAGTAGTTTACCACAGACCTAAGGGTCCATAGCTAGTAGCTAGATGGCTTGTTCTCTCTCTTTGATCTTTAATACAATGTTATCCTCGATGTTCTTGGAGATCTATTCAATGTAAACTTCTTTTGCGGTGTGTTTGTTGAGATCCAATTAATTGTGGATATATGATCAGATTATCTATGAATATTATTTGAGTCTTTTCTGAACTCTTTTATGCATGATTAAGATAGCTTTGTATTTCTCTCCGATCTATCGATTTTGTTTGGCCTATAGATTGGTTTTTCTTGCAGTAGGAGAGGTGCTCTGTGATGGGTTCAATCTTGCGGTGTCCTCACCCAATAGGGGTAGCGAGGCACAAATTTTATTGTTGCCATTAAGGATAAAAATATGGAGGTTTTACCATATTGATTGTATCTATCCCTCTACATCATGTCATCTTGCTTAAGGCATTACTCCATTCTTATGAACTTAATACTCTAGATGCATGTTGGATAGCAGTCGATGTGTGGAGTAATAGTGGTAGATGCAGAATCGTTTAGGTCTACTTGTCACGGACGTGATGCCTAAATTCATGATCATTGCCTTAGATATCGTCATAACTTTACGCTTTTCTATCAATTGCTCAACAGTAATTTGTTTACCCACCATATGCTTTCTTCAAGAGAGAAGCCTCTAGTGAAACCTATGTCCCCCGGGTCTATTTTCCATCATATATTTTCAGATCTATAAAACCAAAAACCCAAAAATACCTTGCTGCAATTTATTTATATTTACTTTATTTTGCCGTTTACTTATGTTTTATATCTATCTCTATTAGATCTCACTCTTGCAAGTGACTATGAAGGGATTGACAATCCCTTTTTCGCATTGAGTGCAAGTGTTTGTTAGTTTGTGCATGTGAATATTGGGGACTTGCTTGTGCCTCCTACTGAACTGATACCTTGGTTCTTAACTGAGGGAAATATGTATCTCTACTTTGCTGCATCACCCTTTCCTCTTCAAGGGAAAAATCAACGCAAGCTCATGAAGTAGCAGGAAGAATTTCTGGCATCATTGTCGGGGAGGTTCTACATCAAGCCTACCAAGTACCTATCACAAATTCTCATCTCTCTCATTACATTTTTTTGCCATTTGCCTCTCGTTTTACTCTCCCCCACTTCTAAAACGTTTTGAGAAAAATAGAAAAATACTTGTTGTTTGTCTTTCCATTTGCCCTTATGTATTACTTGGTTTGTTTGCTATTTTGCTTGCCATAATTGTGTGTTTATTGAAATTAGAAGCAAAAAAGGGGGTTTATGGATCTTCATACACTTGCTAATCTTTTTAAAAGATCCAACTATGATGAACCAATTGCTAGTGAGTTGAGTGCACTAGATTATCTTTATGCAGTTTTGCTTGAAATTCATGAATCTAAAAATTGTGATGAAGTGCTAAAAGAAGAAATTTATGAAGTGATTCACGATAGCAAGTGAAATTACTTGGTTTGTTTTGCCGTTTACTGATGTTTTATATCTATCTCTATTAGATCTCACTCTTCCAAGTGACCGTGAAGGGATTGACAACCCCTTTTTCGCGTTGAGTGCAAGTGTTTGTTAGCTTGTGTAGGTGCATATATTGGGGACTTGCTTGTGCC
The DNA here is from genome assembly GCA_021605205.1 of Aegilops longissima. Classification (NCBI taxonomy): domain Eukaryota; kingdom Viridiplantae; phylum Streptophyta; class Magnoliopsida; order Poales; family Poaceae; genus Aegilops; species Aegilops longissima. The sequence continues at coordinate 392,459,782 of CM038677.1, read as the reverse complement.
TCCTACTGGATTTATACCTTGGTTCTTAATTGAGGGAAATACTTATCTTTACTTTGTTGCATCACCCTTTGCTCTTCAAGGGAAAAATCAACAAAAGCTCAAAAAGTGACACCCCTTGCCTCCTATATGTAGTGGGGGAGACGGAGGGGCTGACCACACCAATTCCCATGCCCCAGTGGCAGCCCTACCTCTCCCTCCACTCCATTTTGATGCGGAGCACCCCACGTTCATCCCCATGTACACTCTGACTGCTCTCCAAGCCCCAAGAGGACATATGACGAGACCTCGAATATACGCCATTCGACACAAGGTGAACTTGCTCCTCTCCGAACCTGCACTTTCTACATGTGAGACATGGCTACTACCTCCAACGTGTGTGTTATGCATGATCAGGTACTTAGAGGAAAGCCATGGAGCCACCACATCCAACGGACGAGCTAGCAAGGACGCCAAGTACAAGGACTAATAGCAGAAGTTGCCTGAAGTATAGAGACTTCGGACGACGGGACCTAGCCAGACGTCCGACGCCGGGAGCTTCCACCAGCCTGAAGAGTCAGCCCGCGAATGCTACACCGGCCGGACGTTCGTCACCTCCCAGCGCCCGGACGACTGCTCCACTCCGGACATCCAGTGCCACATCATAGAGGAGAAGTTAATGGAAGTCTGACGCCCTCCAGATGGCCGGACCTCCGCGAGCCACCGGACGTCCGAGATCCTCCGGACGTCCGACGCCTGTCTGTGCCCAGAGTACTGGGCCGAGGTCCAAGTATCCCCCACTTACCCCTTCGTGGCCCTAGACTATATATACTCCTCCACCTCCTCATAGTTATGGTTAGCAAAGGATTAGCTCATCTAGAGATAGAGCATTGCTCATCCATACGGATCTACTCCACGAGAGAGACCGCGGCCTCTACAGAGAAGATCCACTTTGGAATCAAGACCCCTCACGGGAAGATCCCCTCGCCGATTCAAGACCTCCTCACGGAGAACAACCGGTTACCTCTTGTATCGTCCTTTGTTGACTTTGGATCGTGTATCCCTCTTTGTGTTTCGAGGATCTAGCATATGTGTGACCTACTCTTGTTGGTTGAGTGATTTCTCTCTCATTTTCCCCTCGTGTTCCCCTCGTGTTCTTTGTGTTCATCCTAGGATCCCCCTCCAATCGTGAAAGATTGGGCCAATAGGGTTCTACCCTACATCATCTTGGATCAGAGCAAGGTTGATCACAAATTTGGAGCCCCTACCCCTCTTTTTCTAGCTTGATTTTGTTGTGTTCTTCCCTAATTTGGAAAATCCCCGCCAAAAATAGCCCCAATTTTTTTTGTGATTTTTTGGTGTGATGAAGTTTTGTTGGATTTGATCCATGGATTTGCTTAGTTTCAAGTGGATCTAGCATTTCCCCAAGTTTCCCAATCTTTCCATCCATGAAATCTCCTCAATTTTGACCCGAAAATCCCCAATTTCCGCCCAAAATCGCGTCCCAAATCTCGCATCTCGCGTTGACCACGATACACCGGACGACCGACACTTTACCGGAGTCCGGAGCCACAGGAACCACCGGACGACCGGTACTTACCGGACGACCGGAACCCCTAACCCGAGCTGAAATCAGCGGATTTTCGAGCCGACCGGACATCCGTCCATTACCGAACGTCCGCTACCTGTAGATATCAACTTCGGTTGATTTTTGTTTTGTCCATAACTAATTCATCCAAACTCTGATTTTGACGTTCTTTAGCTCGTTTTGAAGATATTGACATCCCCCATCCCACAAAAATACCACCAACATAATTTTAACCCATAAAAGTTTTGGAACTTTGGCATCTTTGCCTAGGACCTCCACCACATCATCCGCATTGCCACCACCGACTTCCGCAACCTAACCCATTTTGTTGCCCATTGCATATGTGGTTGCTTGAGTAATGATTCGAGTCTCCTAAGGTGTTTCGGCTACTTAGGGTGATGAGGACATGACTACCTTGGATACAACCAAAAATATTGCATACATGCATATTTGTCAGGTGATTTCTAGTGCAAACTATTCAATAATCTATTTATGTTATACAGAACAAAAATACTTCACACTCTTTTGTGTTTTGTCTCATTGCAGGTGTATGGGACATTTGTACAACCCACATACAAAGATAGGGGAAAAGGAGAAGTTTAGGTTCTGTTCAAAAAGTCCTCTCACGTCACTTTTGGGCCAAGAGAAGATAGAGTCCAAGTCTCTCATGTTCTGGATTCAGATTCGGACTACACAGACATACCTGACTCAAAATGCCAACAACTTTTTCATACGGACTCCGAATTGGGTGATTCCTTTTTTTGTTGGAAAGTAGATTTTGTCCTCTATCCAACCCAATTGGATTCACCTTTAAATTCGTCTGGAGCGTTGAGATATGGACGAAACAATCTGACGCTGCAGCAGAACCCGAGTCAAACAACAAGTCCAAAGGTGTTGCATCACCTCCACTTGGGCCCATGAGCCTTGTACGACCTAGAGTTGGTTTTAGGCTGCCTTGGGACGTCCTCCCACCTCCTTGGCCGCCACCCCTTGCTCCTATATAAGTAGATCCATCTAGTAGCTTTTTCCTTGGGATTTGTTTAGTTAAAAGTTAGCCATTGCAACTTCGTGTACTTCGTTTGTGTCCAACGACCAGACCAAGACCACTTCCGGATCCCCACCTTTATCAATACTTCATCTATATTCGCAATATTCAGATTGCTTTATCATATTCTTGCTTGTTCTTCGATTGCTTGCAGGAATAGACCTTCGTGGTCAGGTTGATCGTGCTCTAGCGTGGTCAATAACCTCTCGGAGTTGGTTTAGCGATTGCTAAGGCGCAACGTGGTGCACGTTTGTAGTCGGGTCGTCAAAGTCGTTTCCATCAAATCGATAGTTATCATCTCATCGAAAGATCGGGACACCCCCGCCTCTATCAAGTGCTATCAGTTTTCAGGTTGCTCGGTGAGAATTTACAATTTCCCTAGATCTATTTATCATTTTGTCCAAGCCAGTCTGAGCCTTTGCAATTTTCTTTTCATTGTTTGCATTATTGAATTATCGGTTGCATCGTCGTGTCGAGTTGCTGGTCTTAGTGTCTAGTTCGTTTAGAGTTTCGAGTTCTGTTCACATTAGTCACGTCGCCGCTGCATCGTTATCCCTTCCGTTGTCCAACACACCATCCATCAATTTCCACCACGTGCTACCCATAGTTCATTGTCACAATCATAGTTGAGGTCGTTCACATCTTCGCTTGATCCAATTTGCATCTTATCTAGTTTGTCTTGGAAAGAGGGAAAGAAAAAAAAGAGAGAGAAAATGAAAAAAAAGTCAGAGAAAAAAAGAGAGAAAGAAAAATAAAAAAAGGTGTGAGGAAAAAAAAGAGAGCATAAAAAAACAAAATTCAGATCTATCTAGACTCAATCTCGTAGTTGAATTCGGATTGGAATCTGTTTCGTGCACTGTTCAATAAAACAGGCATAACTTCATCATATGAAGTCCGTTTTGGTTCCGCGAGTACTTAAATGAAAGCTAGCAACGAGCCGCATCTAAATAGTTGAAGAGGCTAGTTTAATATTTGACACCTCAAAATTGTTTTCTAAATAGGTCTTTTTGCCCTCTGAAGTTCGCGGACACAGCTTATTCCAGTTTTTCAGGCCAGTTTTAGAATTCTTTGACTCCTCATATCAATTCAGAATTGAGTGATTCTTTTTGCATTGGAAAGCTTGAGTTAGTAGCATTCTTTGAAAAAATTATCAGAAAATTGGCTCAAACTTTTCAAGAGGAAAGTTGGAGAGAGAGTTGTTGTATATCCTGCTTGGCAGTTGTTTTTCATCATTATCTTTACTATCGTTGTGGTCTTCACGTATATCTTGCTGTCCAGAGCTACTTAGTATCCTTCATTGATGCTAGTTGTGCTACACCGTGACCTCATTAGTGTTCTAGGCTCGCGTCTCTAGTCTGGTCTAGCCTAGGACCAGCACAGTAACGTCTTTGAGCGTTTATCAACATTGCATCTTTGAATTGATTATTACTAATATTTTGCTACCATATATAGCCAACCCAGCTCCACATATTTCTACACCATGTATACGTACGTTCTCCTGGCAATCGCTTTACACAATCTTCTGAGTTATTTGACACCGCTGGTTGCCTATCACCACCTGCCGCATGGTAAGAACTTGTAAGATGTTGATATTTGCTTTACTGTGAGCACTTTACAACCACGTCCTAGTAGTTCATCGAAACATTATTCTTGAATTTTGTTTCTTGTTTCTACTAATCATGACAGGTTCCGGAGATAGAAGTTCTTGGACGACGGACACATCATCACCATCACGAGAGTTGGGACAACACACACAAGCACATGGTCAGGTTATCTCTTTACCGTCATTTGAGGGTAGATTTAATCCTGCTATTTATCTAGCTTGGGAGCTTTAAGTAGAACAAGTTTTTAGTCACCATGACTTTTCTGAACTTGAGCGAGTACGAGCTGCCACTAGAGCATTTACTGGTTTTGCTTCTGTTTGGTGGAGTTTGCACTGTAAGAAAAACATTGATAACCAACCCACAACTTGGAAAGATTTGAAAGATGTAATGAGACAACAATTTTTCCTTCCTTACCATCATCGTGAATTGCTTCGCAAATTTGAACAATTTAAACAAGGAAACAACACTGTTCATGCTTACTATCAAGAGTTCAAATCTTATATGCATCATTGTGACATAGAAGAATCTGAGGATGATACAATGAATAGATTTTTTGGTGGTTTGAACCATGATATTCAGGCACGATTTCAGTATATTCCTCGTTGCATTCTGGTATGTATGTTCGTGCTTGTACCTTTGAGAGACGATTCTGAGGAGGATGCATTGGGTGACTACAACAACTACTATTCTAGTTCATGCTCACCACCACCGCTTGATTCCTCCACCGTTGCACCTACTAGAGCAGCCACACCTCAGATTGTGAGCTCGACATCATCTCAAGAGTATGGTACATTGCCATCATCCGTACCTACATCATCTACATCTTTGCGACAAGGTAACTGTAAAGGTATTGATGATATAACTTCACATGAGAATGATGCATGCCTAGTTAACTTGAATACATCATGTGTTGTGTTACGTGTTGATTTGAGCGCATCACCTATTTTAGAGAATCATGTTACTGTCATGAATGCGTCATGTGATCAAACAACTGAAATACCAACAATTTTGAGTGCACCCAATGAATTAATTGTTGATGCAAAAGAACCAATGTTTAATCATTTTGATATGACCTCTAATCTTGGTGATGATTCTGTGTCAAGTGACTTATTGCATGTTTGCTTATTTAAGCATGTTGTAGCATGTAAATTTGATGCGAGTAAGGTTTATTCACCAACGTTGGGATGGTTTAATGATGAATATTGTCAATCTTTTCATATGAATAAGAGCTTCACTTATATGTGCAAACTGAGTTGCAATACTTTCATGCCTTCTACTTCTTGTGATAATATTTTGGCTTTATATTTTATTAACTATGAAAGTTACTCATGTATACATGTGTCATATGTGCAAAATCCACGGGAAGTAAAAATGGATGATATATACATATACAACATGTACACCTTGTCTCTTTTGTTAGCCACATTTCAGATTAAGCAACGGTGAGGACGGCTTTATTTTCAAGAAGGGGAGGATGATGAGGACATGACTACCTTCGATACAACCAAAAATATTGCATACATGCATATTTGTCAGGTGATTTCTAGTGCAAACTATTCAATAATCTATTTATGTTATCCAGAACAAAAATACTTCACACACTTTTGTGTTTTGTCTCATTGCAGGTGTATGGGACATTTGTACAATCCACATATGAAGTAGGGGAAAAGGAGAAGTTTAGGTTATGTTCAAAAAGTCCTCTCACGTCACTTTTGGGCCAAGAGAAGATAGAGTCCAAGTCTCTCACGTTCTGGATTCAGATTCGGACTGCACAGACATACCTGACTCAAAACGCCAACAACTTTTTCATACGGACTCCGAATTGGGTGATTCCTTTTTTTTTTGCAAAGTAGATTTCGTCCTCTTTCCAACCCAATTGGAGTCACCTTTAAATTCGTCTGGAGCGTTGAGATATGGACGAAACAATCTGACGCTGCAACAGAATCCGAGTCAAACAACAAGTCCAAAGGTGTTGCATCACCTCCACTTGGGACCATGAGCCTTGTACGACCTAGAGTTGGTTTTAGGCTGCCTTGGGACGTCCTCCCACCTCCTTGGCCGCCACCCCTTGCTCCTATATAAGTAGATCCATCTAGTAGCTTTTTCCTTGGGATTTGTTTAGTTAAAAGTTAGCCATTGCAACTTCGTGTACTTCGTTTGTGTCCAACGACCAGACCAAGGCCGCTTTCGGATCCCCACCTTTATCAATACTTCATCTATATTCGCAATATTCAGATTGCTTTATCATATTCTTGCTTGTTCTTCGATTGCTTGCAGGAATAGACCTTCGTGGTCAGGTTGATCGTGCTCTAGCGTGGTCAATAACCTCTCGGAGTTGGTTTAGCGATTGCTAAGGCGCAACGTGGTGGACGTTTGTAGTCGGATCGTCAAAGTGGTCTCCACCAAATCGATAGTTATCATCTCATCGAAAGATCGAGACACCCCCGCCTCTATCATAGAGACGGTTGCTTCTTCATCAACCACCACCACCACTTCCACATACCCATTGCCCAGCATACATTACCACTACCCCAACTTAACCCAATTTTGTTTGAGTTGTGAGTTGTGTCTCCTAAGGTGTTTCGGCTACTTAGGGACGGTGACCTTCAACTACGACTCACATAACCCCATAACCTCCACTTCCGCATTTCCTACTCGCATAACCCATCATTGTATTTCCGCAATCCCATTGAGCTTCCGCAAAACCACCACCGCTTTCCGCTACCACCATTTGACATTTTTCATTTGAGATTTTGAGTTCGCGGTTTTTTCGTTTCCTAAGGTGTTTCGGCTACTTAGGGACGAGTCTCCATCATCTTGGTATCTACATCAAGAACACCGCCACTCATCATCGCAAGGAACGGTAACCTCCATATCATCTTGGTATCGTGGTATCCCTCCGTTGTATATCCCCCTTGCAATTGCATTGATAACCCCTAGCCCATTTTGTGTTACTTGCCTATCGAGACTAGCCATTTGAGTATTGTCGACAATGTTATTTGTGCACATTAGTGATCATTGATCTACACCTTCCATTGCATACATACCATAGCACATTGGTATCATCTTGGTATCATACCATCTCGTGTGCCTCAAGTTTGTTCCCGCATATACACAATTGCTATCTTGGTTTGTGCATTTTGCAAAGTAACCATACAAAAAAAAAGAACAAGCTTTTAAGCAAAAGAGAGAAACAAAAGAGCTTGTTAAGCAATAGCCATAGCGTCATACCACATTGCATAAGATTGTCATATCCAATCATCTTGAGAAACACCGGGAACTATACATACATAGCATACTTGGGATAGAAAGTTGATACATTTTGCATCTTATAGGTTGTGCACAAGTGTCGTATCCGCCTATAGAGCAATCGTGCTAGCGTCTCTCTTGAGTTGTGCAACACGAGCGTTTTCCGTGGATTCCACATTTTGTGCTCATTCCTTGGTTGCACGACCCCATTTATCTATCCGTTTGTGTGTGTTTCCGTGTGCCACATATTGCTATTGGTCTACTTGTTACACTTGCGAAATTGTGAATCTCTTTCAACATTATTGACTCTTGCTAACATTTTGCATCAAATTTTTGTGCCACTATCCTCACCGAGCTCCACCATAAGCCTTATTTGTGTAGGTGTGAGAATTGACGACATCGATACCAATTGTGATATTTCCTTGTTACATCATTGAGTGATCATTGATCCATTCTCAACATCGGTCAAGGTACATTTGGTATAGTTCTATCCTTTCTTCCACTCATATTTGCTCGGGTCTTGTGATGGATAGGCAAGGCATTTCATCTCCGATCTTTGACAACAATGACAGCGCGAACAATCACATCACCAAAGCGTCCATCTTCGATCTACAACAACAACTGCAAGGCGCACATCGAGAACCTCTCCATCAACATTCGTCACTCCGAAGCAAGGAAAAGGGACTACATCGACAACAAGCTTTCCGCACAAAAGAAGGAGGAAGATGCAAGGACGGAGGAGATTCAGAGTTTGTTGGCCAAACGTTCTTCCCCTTCGTCATCCTCAAGGCGACGGCGAGCAAGTCGACCATCTTCGGAGCGCCCAAGCGATACAAGCCCAATTTGTCCATGTCCACATCTCCATGGCAACCACCATCACGTTCATGATCCACATCGTCATGAGGGCAAGTCACCTCCAAGCATCATGTGCACGACGACGATGAACAACTACGAGCTCAAGAACGACAACGACACCATCAACATGAAGATGCTCGAGATGCGCCTACCTATAAGTCCCAACAAGCTCTACATCAAGCTAAGTCCAAGCTTCATGAGCAAAAGAGAAGACCGCAAGACAAGCACCACCAAGAGGATGCTACGGCTACTACCACCACCACTTCGGCATCTTCGCCAAGTGCTATCAAGGCATCTTCGCCTTTGGATGTACGGCATATTTGCCTACTTCCCATGAGTTCGCCTACATCGACATCTTAAACAACAAGGCGACCACCTACGAGCGAGGGCAACACTTCCATCTTCGGAAGCCCCTCAAGGAAGATGGCCGAGCATGGGAAATTACCTTCGGTCATGGAGACGAGCTATGAGGTGCCACATCATATGGGCCTCCAACAACAAGACGGCGACAAGAAGGTCGAGCTAGGGAAATCCCCTTCAACAACAGCGACGAGCACGAACCTCTTCAACAACATGAAAATGGTGCCCCAATATGTCTCCTACTCCGAGTCAAGCTATGAGGTCGCACATGAGACATTATCTTTGGTCTCGGAGGAGAGTGATGTTTGGCAACATCCTACGGCATTCATCTTTGGAGACGTTTGCACCTACACCTCTCCGACACCCACATTTGACGAGATGTACCAATTGCCATGTGAGGAGAGCCACCACCCCATGAGTGAAATGAGTGACTCCACCATATATGACATTGAGAGCATTTCCTATGAGAGGATGAGTGTGACCACCACTAGCCCCACACATGAGAGCATGCCACACATCCTATGTGAGGTTGAGAGCCATTTGAGTGACTCCACCAACCATACGAGTGAGAGCATCCAAGAGGGAGTGAGTGAGCCACAACACTTAGTGAGTGAGGTAGTTGACACGACACGTGAGGCCACTATGATTTCTAATGACTTAACCTCTACTCCTAGTGTGTTTTCTTCTTTGGTGCTAGGTCTCCTACATGATGACATGCCTATCCTCGACAAGTCCATACCCCCAATGGAGACGACGATGGCCATGGTGGAAGAAGATGCACACCCCACATGGTACCATCAAGTTACAACCTCACCTACAACACATGAGCGACGCTCCAACGGTAACATATGTGACTATGCTTCTCTTGTCCCACTAGTGGACTATCTCACCAATGATTGCTTGCATGATGTTGATCCACCTATGCCCATGCTTCATGCTAGTGTGACTTCCTCATGTCATGACTTACCAATTTATGATCAATATGATGATGAGCATGTTGAGTTGTCAAGTTGTGATGCTATGCTCCATAGGATATCTTGTGAAAATTCTATTGGTCACATTAAGTTTGACAATCCTTTAAACTTGTCATATGCTATGAGTGAGATCTCCCATATTGCATCATTTCAATCTCAACATAGTAACTATGCATGCCTCATTAAAATAAATCCCATTTGCACTTATGGCATAGATGACGAGATGATGGTCATTGGCTTTTGTTTTTCATGCGATTATATTGCTATGCTTCCTCTACATGATTTGCGCAATTCATCTACTATGCGATGCCATGATCACATTGTTCCAAATATGCATTGTTCTGGATGTTGTCAATATTCTCCATGTGATGTTTCCACTATTGCTCATGAGGAGACCTGAGGGAGTCCTGGATTAGGGGGTCCTCGAGCATCCGGGCTATGCACCATGGGCCGGACTAATGGGCCGCGAAGATACAAGATAGAAGAATTTCCCCCGTGTCCAGATGGGACTCTCCTTTGCGTGGATGGCAAGCTTGGCGTTCGGATATGAAGATTCCTTTCTCTGTAAACCGACTATGTACAACCCTAGGCCCCTCTGGTGTCTATATAAACCGGAGGGTTTAGTCCATAGAGGCAAGGATAATCATACAGGATAGACATCTAGGGTTTAGCCATTACGATCTCGAGGTAGATCAACTCTTGTAACCCCTATACTCATCAAAGTCAATCAAGCAAGAAGTAGGGTATTACCTCCATCAAGAGGGCCCGAACCTGGGTAAACATCTTGTCCCCTGCCTCCTGTTACCCTTGATCCTTAGACGCACAGTTCGGGACCCCCTACCCGAGATCTGCCGGTTTTGACACCGGCATTGGTGCTTTCATTGAGAGTTCCATTGTGCCGTCGTTGAAAGGCTCGATGGCTCCATTGATCATCTACAACAATGCTGCCATGAAGGAGATTTTTTTCCCGGCCAGATCTTTGTATTCGGCGGCTTCGCACTGTGTGACAACTCGGTTGGTCACCTAGAGGAGATCGACAGTTACGCCCCTGGTCATCAGATCAGTTTTGCAAATCTGAATTATGTCGCTGATATCCGAGGAGACTTGATCTTTCGAGGGTTCGCGGCCCCAACCACCGCTCCGGCCTTAGATCCCGAGCGCGTCACCAGGTCCAAAGATGGGAGTCTAGAGCCCGCCAGACTCTCTGCGGCTTTAGAGCTCAACACTGGAGAACCGGGGAGAATAGCGTCTCCGGTAGTCCTCACAAAGTCGGACTCTTCTCCGGACACTAGCTCCGAACCCTCGAAGTCCGCGTCATGCGAGCTCAGCCAGGAAACTTCTGTCCCCGTCCAAACCTCGCTCTTAAACGAGGCTTTGGACTTAATGTGATCCCTCGCCATTATAGAGGAACCGCTTCCAAATTGCGCCCAGCCCGGACTAGGGGCCGAAAATAGGGAATTTTACTTCCCAACCACCACCCACTTCATAGCCACTATCGAGGATCTAACCGACATGCGCAATTACGCCTCCGAAGACATCGACAGTATGGACGACGATGCCGGAGAGGAGCAGGCCCAAAACCCGCCGTTCACCGGACGCTGGACGGCCACTTCCTCATACGATGTGTATATGGTGGACACACCTAAAGAAGGTGACGGCGATGATGAGAAGGATCCAGTCAAGGACGAACCTCTCGAGATACCACCAAAGCGTCGACGTTAGTGGCGCCGCTCTAAATTGCATCGCGGAAAAGACAGCAATACCGACACCGGAGACGATGATACTTCGAAGAACGCCGAAGACCAAGAAGACCCCATCGAACCAACATCCGAACAGGATGATCGGGAGGACGGGCAAATTGACCCTGACGAGCAAGCCGGGAACAAAGACTCAGGGGATAGTAACTATCTACCACTCTCCAAGGACGACATAAGCCTCGGCGACGAAGATTTTATCATGCCAGAGGAACCCCTCGAACAAGAGCGCTTTAAGTGCCGGCTAATAGCCACTGCAAGAAGCCTAAAGAAGAAGAAGCAGCAGCTTCAAGCTGACCAAGATCTGCTCAACGACAGATGAACTAATGTCCTGGCAACCAAAGAATACGGCCTCGAATGCCCAACAAACAGTTACCCGAAGCATAAGCTGCTACCCCAATTCACCCATGCGTAACGCGGCTGATGGACCTGACCGACCACCACGTGGCCGGTACAGAACGGCAACTCAAGCCGAACACCAGCCTGCACCACCTCGCCATAAAAGCAGAGAAACAACAGCTCGGGGATACACTTATGTCCTACGTCAGGACCTGGACAATAGAGCCAGTCAGACTAGGTTAATCAATGGATCAAGGGGGCGTGCCAAAGCGCAAGAAGATGGCCATCAGGCCTGGCGAGACAAACACAACCTCACCAGGGCCGAAAACCACATACGGACTTCATCCGAACTGCACCGTGACGTTGCCCGATACAGAGGCGCCGCACACCCCCTATGCTTCACTGATGAGGTAATGGAGCACCAGTTCCCAGAAGGGTTTAAACCCGTGAACATCGAATCATACGATGGCACAACAGATCCCGCAGTATGGATTGAAGATTTTCTTCTCCACATTCACATGGCACGCGGTGATGATCTACATGCCATCAAGTACCTCCACCTAAAACTCCAGGGGCCAGCACGTCACTGGCTGAACAGCCTACCAGAAAACTCTATTGGTAGCTGCGAAGACTTGGAGGACGCATTCAGAGACAACTTCCAAGGTACCTATGTTCGGCCCCCAGAGGTCGATGATCTTAGTCACATAATCCAGCAACCCAGAGAATCAGCCCGGCAGCTCTGGACCAGGTTCTTAATCAAAAAGAACCAGATTGTGGATTGTCCGGACGCCGAAGCCCTCGCAGCCTTCAAACATAGCGTCTGAGATGAGTGGCTCGCCCGACACCTCAGCCAAGAAAAGCTGAAGTCCATGGCAGCCTTTACCGCACTTATGACCCGCTTTTGCATGGGAGAGGATAGCTGGCTTGCTCGTAGAAGCAATAGCACCAGCGACCCTGGCACCTCCGAATCCAGGGACGACAATGGCAAGCCACAACGCAACAAGCACAAGTGTCGAACAATAACGAAGGAACCCAAGACACGGCAGTCAACGCCGAATTCAGTGGCTCCAAACCCGGTCAATAGAAGAAGTCATTCAAGGAAAATAGAGATGGCCCATCCAGTTTAGACAAAATACTTGATCGGCCTTGCCAGATTCATGGCACCCCTGATAAACCCGCCAATCATACCAACAGAAATTGTTGGGTCTTTAAACAGCCCGGCAAACGCAATGGCAAACACAAGGGGAAAGGGTCGCCCAGCGATGACGATGACCACGAGCCTCGTCAACCGAACACAGGGGGACAGAAGCAATTTCCCCCCGAGGTAAAAACAGTGAATATGGTATATGTCACACATATCCCTAAGAGGGAGAGCAAGCGCGCATTACGGGATGTCTACGCCATAGAGTCGGTCGCCCCAAAATTCAACCCATGGTCGGCTTGCCCGATCACCTTCGATCGAAAGGACCACCCAACCAGTATCCGTCATGGAGGTTCGGCAGCTCTGGTCCTCGATCCAATCATCGACGGATTCCATCTCACGCGATTCCTCATGGACGGCGGCACCTGTCTCAATCTACTTTATCAAGACACTGTCCGCAAAATGGGCATCGATCTGTCAAGAATCAAGCCCACTAAAACTACCTTTAAAGGAGTAATACCTGGTGTAGAGGAAAACACAGAACTCAGTTCCTAAGGACGGTTTCAGTGAGACAACCCTCCATGTACTCAACGCCCTTAGGATCGGGACAACAGATGGAGCTCTCCTCTCCCACCTCCACCTCCACCACCCAACCATGGAGATCTCTACCCTAGTTGCTCACGGAAGGCCTTCTACACTGGGATTTCTCACCCGGCCTTGCGGTTGCGGCTCAGGTGCATCATCGTTTTGGATCTCCTATTCACTTCTCCCCTGCTGGATCGACCAAGGAGTTCTTCTTGGTTGTCTTCTTCTCGTCGGCTTCTTTCTCTCTTTTCGAAGAATCGGTAGCCATTGCACTTCAATGTTGCATTGGTGTTCTCCCATCCGGTCTCAGTGTGCACCATCTTCATGGAAGATCCTACCGGTTTTCTGTTGCTTCTAATCGTGTGGGACATTTCATTTACGGGCTTAAAGATCGAGTTTGGCCAGACTTCATATGTCATTTTCAACTCTTTCGTCCGGATGCCACACGATCAAATCATTTAGACAATTTTTGGCATTCAGATGTTCATAGTCCCGAGGTGGCCTCCCGATCACTGGTTGCTATCAGGTCCAAACTTTCATTCTTGCAAGGTGGGTTGCATCATACTGATGCCTCTAAGGCAGAACTGCAAAAATTTGGTTTTCTCCCACCGTCAACAATGGCTACCCGGCCGGAACCCTCATCTTCAAATTTTCCTCCAACCAGGGGCCATTCTGCTATCTTGGCTAACCAAAATTCAAACATTATTTGTAAGGATCCATCTTTGGAGCTTATTACACCATCATTAATGCCAAATATTACTTTTGGGAGCCTTCCACCAACTCATAATGACAGAGTAATGACCAATAATGCAAGATTTGAAGGTTGTCGGTTTAGGGAGGAATCTTGGCAATCTATCCCGGTTTTTATTCTTCGTCATATCATCGATTACCGGCGTGTGGGCTATTCTAATCCACATGTTGCCAACAGTTGGAAGCTGTCCAGTGTGCCAAATATGGACTATATTTATGGACGCCTGAATCTCTGCGCATCATGCAATGATAAGTGACACCTTGTTGTTTCCTGCCCTGGTATGTATTGTTCCACTTGCTGGGATAGACCGTGTACTTGTGAACAGGTGGATATTCCAGAATCTTCAAACAACAACCATATTAGCGGGAACCAGGCTCTGGACACAGTTTGTTACATATGTGGATCCTCGGCCCACTTTTCCTTCTGCTGTCCCGGGGCCTTTCATTGCAAACAGTGCACATTCTTGGGCCATACTCCCAAACAATGTCATAATCATCAAGTGGACCGTTTTTATTGGAGGCCCAAACAAATTCATGGGTATCTACATGCCTCACATTCAAGGCCGACTGCTATTATGGGCAGCCATTCGGTTTCTTCGCCGGGTCAGTTGGGCAATGATCGAGCTATTTTCCATAAGGATTATTCTCTACCTTCGGAAACAAATGATCCACCACCGCCTCGCACACGATCTGATCCAAATTTGTCTGATACATTGCCACACGGAACAGACTTATCTTTTGGGAAGAATAAATCGCATGCCAATTCAACAGTGCCGCAGAATCATAACCCTGATTTGACCGCGACATTTACTGCTTCTACCAACCTTGACACGGCAAAACAGCAGTGCACTAAAACCGTTTGATGTAATATCTGTGGCTCGGCGCGGCACGTGGCGTCATCCTGTGCTACTCGGCGGTGGAGCAAAAGGTGGCGTTGGGTCCCCAAGATGCCCCCAAGCGACGTCCGGAGGGTTCCGGTCGTCCAGAGGCTCGGGAAGGTCCGGACGTCCGGTGCTCTTCGGACTTCCGTAGATTCGGCTCGGGTGCGCTTCGGTCGGACGTCCGGAGGGGGCCGGTCGTCCGGAGGCTCGCGGGTCCCGGACGTCCGGAGTTCTTCGGATGTCCGCAGATTCGGTTCGGTGGTCGCTGGCACGGTCGTCCGGAGGGGCCCGGTCGTCCGGAGCCTGGGAGTCGTCGGACGTCCGTTCCTGGTCGAACGTCCGGCCGCTGTAGCTTCGGGCAGCTTCTTCTCTTGGTCCTTGTACTTGGTGTCCTCGCCGTCTTGTCCATGGTCTTCCTCCTTGTTCCTGGTCATGCATAGCACATACATTTGAGGTAGTAACCATGTCTCACATGTAGAAAGTGAAGGTTCAGAGAGGAGCGAGTTCACCTTGTGTCCAATGGCGTTTGTTCGAGGTCTCGTCATATGTCCACTTGGGGTTTGGAGAGTAGTCGGAGTGTACATGGGGATGAACTTGGGATGCTCCGCATCATCTCCCCTCCCTTGGGAAAGATCCGACCTCGGATCGTGATCCTCGTCACCATGGAAACGGTTGTCGTAGACGGACTTGTAGTTGGACGAAGTTGAATACATGGCGCAATCAAAGTAGTCCAAGGTGTCGCCGGAGTGATAGACATGCAAAACGAGCAAACACAAGCAACACTCGGAAATACAATGGTTAGCGCACACAAAGTGTCCATCATGTAAGAATGAGTCCGTCCAAAGGAATTGTTCATGACAAGGCATGAAATGCTTATCCAAATGATATAAAATAACATGTAAAGCACTCATGAGAAAAAATTCATGCATTGGGCACACAAAGGTGTCGTGAATGTGATCAATGCAACCACGGTGCAACATAATGTCATAGTGAGACGGTTTATCAATAGCATGAATATGGGAATGGATGCTCAATATGATTATGTTATCATGCAATTGATGGTAGGAAATATGATCACGATGTATGAATATGCCATCAAGAAAGATCACAACAAATTTGCTAAGAAAATGCACAAGCTCGTATATCATGGATGACATGGGAATAGGTACAACAAGACAATCATAATGTGTGTCAATCCATGCATAGGGTGCAAATTTGTCATGGGTGGTGTTGTACCCTAGCTCGATGTCGAGGCATGAGTGGAGTTCCGAAGGTGCATCCAATAAGTGCGAGCGCTCCTCAATGTGAAAGGCCCATGTAGCCAATCTCCAATGTCGCTCCTTCGTTCACGAGATGTATCATGTAGACAACAAGAAGGAACAACAATGAAAGAGTGACCCATCCAATATGTGTATTTTAGGATGGCTCAAAGGGAAGGAGGTCACCTTTAGGAGGTTCTCAAGGATGATGGAGTTGCGCACCTTGTATGCCTTCACATAACCAAGTTGTCTCGTGATGTTACCGCCTTGTGAATCCTTCAAAATGAAAGAACATGGCAAACACTCGGAAAAACAAATGAGGTTAGTGCAAATGCAAGACCTATCATTCGATGGGCGAGATACCCAACAAGTGTTTTCATCATTCTTATCATAAGAAAGAACAAGGTGAGGTATGGTATGAAAGCATATGATGCAACTACAACCAAATACAATAGGCTCAAGTAAGCAAGCATGCATCCCAAGTAATATGTCCAAGGCTCCACGATCAATAAGCATAGTATGGTTGCACTCAATTCAAGGTGATATAAGAGATGCAACTAGTGGAGACAAGAGACAATGATCAAGACAAATCAAGTGAGAGGCATGAACATATGTGTCATCAACCCAAGAAAGCGAGTAATGGACCATGGGTGATGCGACAAAGCAAGCAATCATAGCGATCAAGTCAAGTAAGCTGGTAGTGCGAAGATGCAACGTACTAGAAGGAATCATGGCAAGCATGTCATGTGTGCAAATAGTGGGCATACAAAATGCACATGACATTTCACAAGCATAAAGGCAAGATATGAGCAAAATAGCATCAATAGCATGGGGCACATGATAAACATGGCAATAGCAACAAGGATCTCCACCAAGCATGCAAATACACATAGAAGTAGCATAATGATGAAACATGGGTAGATGCAAGCAAGGGTCACAATTTCATGGCCAAGGTATAGAAGCAAGCATAGCATGCAAAGTGAACACAGGAAAATGAGCATAAGGTGACAAGTGGTAAATAGCCCATAGCCGTGTGAGAGACAAGTAAAAGAGATGCGCGTAGTCCTTGCGCGAAGGGAACTATGGTAAGGATAGTCCACGGGATCCCAAGTCATCATTGCTCTCAAGAGCTCGTTTCGTCAACTCATGGGATTGAGAAGTTGACGAGTGTATGTGGGTACCTACACAAAACAAAGACAAAGGGAAAATTGTGTGTGCGTGGTAGATGTACGCATCATCCATCATGATGCATACGTGCTTGTGTTGGTTAGCACCAAATATCCAATGCTCAAATAAATGAGATGCGTGATATAGAAACATGTCATCCATCATGATAGGTTTGTTGTTATGCATGGCATAATGGAGACTCAAATTGTGTAATGCATCATGAGAAATATCTAGAGCATTGTTATTCATGGAATGCATATGGTGCATGCAATTATGGGAATCATGCAAAGTATGAGATGCATCAAAATATCCTAATATGTATGAGGAAACTATGGGGGTCTCGTCATGAGCATTAATGGAAACATCACATGGAGAATATTGACAACATTCAAAAGAAAGCATATTTGGTTCAATGCGATCATGGCATGACATAGTAGATGAATTGCGCAAATCATGTAAAGGAATCATGGCAATATCATCCCATGAAAAACAAAAGCCAATGACCAACATCTCGTCATCTATGCCATAAGTGCAAATGGGGTTTATTTTAATGGGGCATGCATAGTTACTATGTTGAGATTGAAATGATGCAATATGGGAGATCTCACTCATAGCATATGACAAGTTCAATGGATTGTCAAACATGATGTGACCAAAAGAATTTTCACAAGATATCATATGGAGCATAGCATCACAACTAGGTAACTCAACATGCTCATCATCATATTCATCATAAATAGGTAAGTCAAGGCATGAAGAAGTCGCACTAGCATGAAGCATGGGAATAGGAGGATCAACATCATGCAAGCAATCATTGTCAAGAGAGTCCACTAGTGGGACAAGAGAAGCACCATCACCTATGTTACCGTTGGAGCGTCGCTCATGTGTTGTAGGTGAGGTGTTGAAGATTGTCTCGTTGTCATCTTCATCTTGATGGAACCATGTGGGGGTGCATCATCATCCACCATGGCCATCGGTTTTACCTTTGGAGGGATGGACTCGTCGAGGATTGGCATAGCGTCATGTAGGAGACCTAGCACCAAAGAAGAAAACACACTAGGAGTAGAGGTTAAGTCATTAGAAATCATGGTGGCCTCACATGCCGTGTCAACTACCTCACTCACTCCCTCTTGGATGCTCTCACTCATATGGTTGGTGGAGTCACTCAAATGGCGCTCAACCTCACATAGTATGTGTGGCATGCTCTCAAGTGTGGGGCTAGTGGTGGTCACACTCATCCTCTCATAGGAAATGCACTCAATGTCACATATGGTGGAGTCACTCATATCACTCATGGTGGGGTGGCTCTCCTCACATGGGAATTGGGTCATCTCTTTATATGTGGGTGTTGGAGAGATGTTGGTGCGAATGTCTCCATGCTCAACTCCTATCGCCGCCTTGGTTGAAGGGATGGTCCCATGCTCAACCTTCTTGTCACCGTCTTGTTGTTGGAGGCCCATATGATGTGTCACCTCGTAGCTCGTCTTCATGACCGAAGGGAATCTCCCATGCTCGGTCATCTTCCTTGAGGGGCTTCCGAAGATGGAAGTGTCGCCCTCGCTCGTAGGTGGTCGCCTTGGACTTGATGAAGTCTACGTAGGCGTACACGTGGGAAGTAGGCGAAGATTCCGTACGTACAAAGGCGAAGATGCCTTGATAGCACTTGGCAAAGATGCCGAAGTGGTCTTCTCTTGTGCTCATGAAGCTTGGACTTGGCGTGAAGTAGGGCTTGTTGGGACTTGTGCACTTGCGCTTGTGGAGCATCTTCATGATGATGATGTCGTTGTCGCACTTGAGCTCGTAGTAGACGCCGTTCGTCGTCGTCGTGCACATGATGCTTGGAGGTGACTTGCCCTTCATGACGATGTGGATCACGAACGTGATGGTGGTCGCCATGGAGATGTGGACGACTTGCGCTTGCATCATTTGGGAGCTCCGAAGACTTGTGTCTTGAATGTCGCCGTCTTGAAGATGATGAAGGGGAAGTAGACTTGAGCAAGGTCCGAATCTCCTCCATCCTTGCATCTTGCTCCTCTTTATGTGCGGCAAGCTTCTTGTCGATGTAGTCCCTTCTCCTTGCTTCGGAGTGACGAATGTCGATGGAGATGTTCTCGATGCGCTCTCATAATCTTGATTGTGCGCCTTGCACTTGTCGTTGTACACACAAGATCTTCCCCAAACTCGAAAATCCCCACCAAAAATAGCCCCAATTTTTTTTTGATTTGTTGGTTTTGATGATGTTTTGTTGATTTTGATCCATGGATTTGCTTGGTTTCGAGTGGATCTAGCATTTTCCCCAAGTTTCCCCATCTTTCATCCACGAAATCTCCTCAATTTTGACCCCAAAATCCCAAAATTCCGCCCAAAATCGCGTCCCGAAACTCGCATCTCGCGTTGACCCCGACCCACCGGACGACCGACGTTTTACGGACGTCCGGAGCCCCAGGAACGACTGGACATCCGACCTTTCCCGGACGACCGGAACCCCTAACCCAAACCGCATTTACGGATTTCCGACTTTTCCAGACGTCCGACGCCCCGGACATCCGACCTTTTCCGGACGTCCGTAACCTGTAGATTCCCACTTCGGCTGATTTTTGTTTTGTCCATAACTAATTCATCCGAACTCCGATTTTGACGTTCTTTAGCTCGTTGAAAAGTTCTTGACATCCCCCTTCCAACAAAAATACCACCAAAATCATTTGACTCCATAAAAGTTTTGGAACTTTGGCATCTTTGCCTAGGGCTTCCACCACATCCTCCGCTACTCCACCACCGACTTCCGCAACCTAACCAATTTTGTTCCTCATGGTTGTTTGAGTTGTGATTCGAGTCTCCTAAAGTGTTTCGGCTACTTAGGGACGGTTGCTTCTTCATCAACCACCACCGTCACTTCCGCATAGGCCTACCCACTATACACTTCCACCAACCCAACTTAACCCAATTTTGTTTGTGTTGAGAGTTGTGTCTCCTAAGGTGTTTAGGCTACTTAGGGACCGTGCTTGCAACTCCGACACCGTGTATAGTTCACCACCCTACACCCCACTTCCGCATTGCATACGACAAAACCTCCATTGCATTTCCGCAATCCCATTGAGCAAGTGCAAACCACCACCGCTTTTCCGCTACCACCATTTGACATTTGTCATTTGAGATTTTGAGTTCGCGGTTTTTCCGTTTCCTAAGGTGTTTCAGCTACTTAGGGACGAGTCTCCATCATCTTGGCATCTACATCAAGAACACCGCCACTCATCATCACAAAGGACGGTAACCTCGACGACACCATTGTATATTCCCTTGCAATTGCATTGTTAACCCCTAGCCCATTTTGTGTCACTTGCCTATCGAGACTAGCCATTTGAGTATTGCCGGGCCACGTTACTTGTGCACATTAGTGATCTACACCATCCATTGCATACATACCATATCATATTGGTATCATATCATCCATTGTGTCACAATATCATTCCCGCATATACACAATAGCTATCTTGGTTTGTCCATTGTGCAAAAGTGGCCATACAAAAAAAAGAAATAAAGTTTTTAAGCAAAAGAGAAAGAGAAAAGAAGCTTGTAAGCAAGTGCCATAGCATCATAACCACATTGCACATAAGATTGTCATATCCGATCATCTTGGATCATCTTGAGAAACACCGGGAACCATACACACATAGCATACTTGGGATAGAAAGTTTATCCATTTTGCATCTTATAGGTTGTGCACAAGTGTCGTATCCGCCTATTGAGCAATCGTGCTAGCGTCTCTCTTGAGTTGTGCAACACGAGCGTTTTGGTGGATTCCACATTTTGAGCTCATTCCTTGGTTGCACGGCCCCATTTATCTATCCGTGTGTGCATTTCTGTGTGCCATTCTTTGCTATTGGTCTACTTGTTTCACTTGCGAATTTGTGAATCTCTTTCAACATTATTGACTCTTGCTAACATTTTGCATCAAATTTTTGTGCCACTATCCTCACCGAGCTCCACCATAAGCCTTATTTGTGTAGGTGTGAGAAACCGACAAGAATTGGTACCAATTGTGCTATTTCTTTGTTACACATTTGAGTGATCATTGATCCATCTTCAACATCGGTCAAGGTACATTTGGTCAAGTTCTTCTCTTTCTCCCACTCATAATTGCTCGAGTCTTGTGATGGATAGGCAAGGCATTTCCTCTCCGGTCTTCGACAACGATGGCGGCGTGAACAACTACATCACCAAAGCATCAATCTTTGATCTACAACGACAAGTGCAAGGCGCACAATCTACCTTGCAAGAGCGCATCGAGAACCTCTCCATCGACATTCATCTCTCCGAAGCAAGGAAAAGGGACTACATCGACAAGAAGCTTTCCGCACATAAAGAGGATCAAGATGCAAGGATGGAGGAGATTCGGGCCTTGATCAAGTCTTCTTCCCCTTCGTCATCTTCAAGGCGGCGACGTTCAAGCCACAAGTCTTTGGAGCGCCCAAACGATGCAAGTGCAAATCGTCCTCGTCCACATCTACATGGCGACCACCATCACGTTCGTGATCAACATCGTCATGAAGGGCAAGTCACCTCCAAGCATCATGTGCACGACGACGACGAACGACATCTACTACGAGCTCAAGTGCGACAACGACACCATCAACATGAAGATGCTCCACAAGCGCAAATGCACAAGTCCCAACAAGCCCTACCTCACGCCAAGTCCAAGCTTCAAGAGCACAAAAAAAGACCGCGAGACGACCACCACCAAGACGGTGTTGCGGCTACAACAACCACTTCGGCATCTTCGCCAAGTGTTCTCAAGGCATCTTCGCCTTTGGACGTACGGCATCTTTGCCTACTTCCCACGAGTGCGCCTACTGCGACTTCATCAAGTCCAAGGCGACCACCTATGAGCGAGGGCGACACTTCCATCTTCGGAAGCCCCCCAAGGAAGATGGCCGAGCATGGGAAACTCCCTTCGGTCATGGAGACGAGCTATGAGGTGCCACATCATATGGGCATCCAACAACAAGACGACGACAAGAAGGTCGAGCAAGGGCCATCCCCTTCGACCACGGCGATAGGAGTTGAGCATGGAGACATTTGCACCGACATCTCTCCGACACCCACATATGTCGAGATGCCCCAAGTGCCATGTGAGGAGAGCCACCACCACATAAGTGACATGAGTGACTCCACCATACGTGACATTGAGAGCATTTCCTATGAGAGGATGAGTGTGACCACCACTAGCCCCACACATGAGAGCATGCCACACATCCTATGTGAGGTTGAGCGCCATTTGAGTGACTCCACCAACCATATGAGTGAGAGCATCCTTGAGGGAGTGAGTGAGCCACAACACTTAGAGAGTGAGGTAGTTGACACGGCATGTGAGGCCACTATGATTTCTAACTACTTAACCTCTACCCCTAGTGTGTTTTCTTCTTTGGTTCTAGGTCTCCTACATGACGCTATGCCAATCCTCGACGAGTCCATCCCTCCAAAGGGAAAACCGATGGCCATGGTGGACGATGATGCACCCCCCACATGGTTCCATCATGATGAAGATGACAATGACTTGTTCTTCGACACATCACCTACAACACATGAGCGATGCTCCAAAGGTAAAATAGGTGATCGTGCTTCTCTTGTCCCACTAGTGGACTCTCTTACCATCGATTGCTCCCATCATGTTGACCCACCTATTACCATGCTTCATGCTAGTGAAACTTCTTCATGCCTTGACTTACCTATTTATGATGAATATGATGATGAGCATGTTGAGTTGCCTAGTTGTGATGCTATGCTTCATAGGATATCTTGCGAAAATTCTATTGGTCACATCATGTTTGACAATCCATTGAACTTGTCATATGCTATGAGTGAGATCTATCATATTGCTTCCTTTCAATCTCAACATAGTAACTATGCATGCCCCATTAAAATAAATCCCATCTGCACTTATGGCATAGATGACGAGATGATGGTCATTGGCTTTTGTTTTTCATGTGATGATATTGCCATGCTTCCTTTACATGATTTGCGCAATTCATCTACTATGTCATGCCATGATCACATTGTTCCAAATATTCATTTTTTTGGATGTTTTCAATGTTCTCCATGTGATGTTTCCATGAATGCTCATGAGGAGACCCCCATAGTTTCCTCATACATATTAGGAGATATTGATGCATTTCATACTTTGCATGATTCCCACGATAGTGTACACCATATGCATTCCATGAATAACAATGGTCTAGATATTTCCCATGATGCATTACACAATTTGAGTCTCCATTATGCCATGCATAACAACAAACCTATCATGACGGATGACATGTTTCTATATCACGCATCTCATTTATTTGAGCATTGGATATTTTGTGCTAACCGACACATGCACGTGCGCATCATGATGGATGATGTGTACATCTACCACGCACACACAATTTTCCCTGTCTTTGTTTTGTGTAGGTACCCACGTACACTCGTCAACTTCTCAATCCCATGAGTTGACAAACGAGCTCTTGAGAGCAAGGATGACTTGGGATCCCGTGGACTTTCATTCCCACCATTCCTTTTGCGCAAGGACTACGCGCATCTCTTTTACTTGTCTCTCACACGGCTATGGGCTATATATCACTTGCCGCTTCATGCTCATTTTACCGTGTTCACTTTGCATGTTATACTTGCTTCTATGCCTTTTCCATGCCATTGTGACCCTTGCTTGCATCTATCCATGATTCACCATTATGCTACTCCTATGTGTATTTGCATGCTTCGTGGAGATCCTTGTTGCTATTGCCATGTTTATCATGTGCCCCATGCTATTGATGCTATTTTGCTCATATCTTGCCTTTATGCTTGTGCTATGACATGTGAATTATTCATGCCCACTATTTGCACCAATGACATGCTTGCCATGATTGCTTCTAGTATGTTGCATCTTTGCACTACTAGCTTGCTTGACTTGATCGCTATGATTGCTTGCTATGTTGCATCACCCATGTTCCACTATCACTTGCTTTCTTGGGTTGATGACATATATGTTCATGCCTCTCACATGATATATCTTGTTCATTGTCGATTGCCTCCAATTGTTGCATCTATGCTTATTGATCTTGGAGACTTTGACAAATTGCTTGTGATGCATGCTTGTTTACTTAAGCCTATTGTATTTGGTTGTTCTCGCATCATATGCCTCCATACTATGACATGCTCCCTTGTACTTTCTTATGATAAGCATGATGCATACACTTGTTGGGTATCTCGCCCCTCGAATGATAGGTCTTGCATTTGCACTAACCTCATTTTTTTCCGAGTGTTTGTCATGTTCTTTCATTTTGAAGGATTCACAAGGCGGTAACATCACGAGACAACTTGGTTATGTGAAGGCATACAAGATGCGCAACTCCATCATCCTTGAGAACCTCCTAAAGGTGACATCCTTCCCTTTGAGCCATCCTCAAATACACATATTGGATGGGTCACTCTTTCATTGTTGTTTCCTTCTTGTTGTCTACATGATACATCTCGCGAACGGAGGAGCGACATTGGCGATTGGCTCTATGGACCTTCACATTGAGGAGCGCTCTCACTTCTTGGATGCACCTTTGGAACTTCACTCATGCCTCGACATCGAGCTTTGTCCGTCTACGACAACCGTTTCCATGGTGATGAGGATCACGATCCGAGGTCGGATCTTTCCCAAGGTGGGGGAGATGATGCGGAGCATCCCACGTTCATCCCCATGTACACTCCGACTACTCTCCAAACCCCAAGAGGACATATGACGAGACCTCGAACATACGCCAATGGACACAAGGTGAACTCGCTCCTCTCCGAATCGTCACTTTCCATATGTGAGACATGGCTACTACCTCAAACATGTGTGCTATGCATGTCCAGGAACCAAGAGGAAGGCCATGGAACAGCTACGAGCATTGGACAAGACGGCGAGGATACCAAGTACAAGGACCAAGAGAAGAAGCTTCCCGAAGCTACAGCGGACGGACGTCCGACGAACTCCAGGCTCAGGATGACCGGGCCCCTCCGGACGTCCGACCGAAGCGCACCCGAGCCGAATCTACGGAAGTCCGAAGAGCACCGGATGTCCGGACCTTCCCGAGCCTCCGGACGACCGGCCCCCTCCGGACGTCCGACCGAAGTGCACCCGAGCCGAATCTACGGAAGTCCGAAGAGCACCGGACGTCCGGACCTTCCCGAGCCTCCAGACGACCGGATCCCTCCGGACGTCCGACGCCTGTCTGCGCACAGTGTATTGGACCGAGTCCATGTATCCCCATCTTACCCCTTCGTAGCCCAAGACTATATATACTCGTCCACCTCCTCCTAGTTAGAGTTAGCGTTGATTTAGCTCATTTGTGAGATAGAGCTTCGCTCATCCATATCGGATCTACTCCACGAGAGAGACCGCGGCCCCTCTTCGGAGAAGATCCACCTTGGATTCAAGACCTCCTTTGCGGAGAAGACCATCATCAAGACCTCCTCACGGAGAAGAACGGCTACCGTTTGTATCGTCCTTTGTTGACTTTGGATCATGTATCTCCCTTTGTGTTCGTCGATCTAGCACATGTGTGATCGATCTTGTTGGTTTGAGTGATTCTCTTTGTATTCCCCGTGATTTCCCTTGTGCTCTTCCGCTTGTTCTTCGTGTTCCTCGTAGGGATCCTCTCCAAACGTGAAATATCGTCCACATAGGGTTCCGCCCTACATCACGTGCCTTCAGGGCGTGGTCGATAGGGACATCAAACTTGTGGATGTAGTCCAGGTGATGCAAGTTCGCCTGGTTCTCCCTTGTCAGCGCCGAGCTTGTACTCTGTGGGAGTTCGACCCCGCCGAGCACCAAACCCTTCGGGAGCTTTACGATTCCTCCCACAAGGATATCTGGAAGGTGCTCTTCAAGTCCGGCAAATCGTGGCCGGACCCCACCAGGGATCGTGGGTACCAGTTATCCCATTCTCCAAGCTCGGTAAGTCACAGCCAAGCTCTGTCTATTCACGCTTCAGCTGGCATGTCATGGGGGAGACATCCTAATCGCGTTTCATCGTGACCTCAGGGATGGATAAAGAAAGTGGAGAGGATACATTGTCCGGCCCCGTTGCCGGAGGAACCGGCCGAACCTCTTCTGACGAAGATGCTGGTCCTCACGCCTTACGAGGCGCCGAAGAAGGAGGCCTCCAAGAAGGTCAAGAAGACCCGGAGTGGCCTTCGTCACCGCGAGGCTGCGGACGCAAATTCCAAAGACTCAAGCAATGCTCCCTCCTTGGAAGACGAAGAGGAAGAAGCAGAGGAGGGCGAGCCTCATTCTGGAGGTGGGAAGAAGCGCGTAGCTTCCTCGTCCCTGGAGGCCGAATCGCCCAAGAGGAGAAAAGGTTCCTCTCGAGGCATCCACCACGGCTGCCGACAGCAGTCCGAGTGGGATCCTGTGGCCCAGCCCCGGAGAAGTCGTAAAGGTACAAGATCCGAACATGCATATGCGTCCGGGATTGCTTTTGGGTATAATAGTTTTAACTGTTGCTATATTTTGCACAGTCCGGCGAGGTCCCGCGCCGGCCAGTCCGCATCCGAGGATTCGCCGAGCTCGGACGCCTTGGTGAGCGAGACGCCTCCAGAGGCCCCTTCCCCAAAGTCCCGGCGCGACATTGAGGTGTCGTCTCAACGGGGCTCGGACCAGGGGGCATATAACTGGGGCCGGACACACGGGAGCGATGGCCCCGGAGTGTGCCGTCAGCGGGGGCGACTTTGGGTTCGGCCCACAGCCGGACAAGGTCCGGGAGACCTCTAAGGCTCCCGGATCGGGTGAGCAACCACCTTCAAAGGTGGGGGGCCTGCCTACTCCGCCGGCGACCTCTGTTCAGACAGAGCTGTCAGGCGTTCTATCGACGGTGCTAAAGAACGCGTCTATCGTTGATGAACATCGGACCCTTATGTGTGCGGTGGTTGAAAAGATTCAGTCCGCCGAGAGCGGGCTGAACGAGTCCTGCCTTGGCCTTATAAAGGCCTTTGAGGTATGTTTCCCAAGAAACCTTTGAGGAATCGTCATTATATGAGTAGTAGCCCTAATACTTTGTCCGCAAAGGAGAGGAGCAGGCAGGGATCAAATCCTCTCTTGTCGCGGGAACTTACGTTAATGACATGTACCTCTTTGTTTGAATACAGGCGTCTGCGGAGAAGACGACCGCTCATAATGCGGAAGTGTCCGAACTTAAGCGGAGCCTGGAACGGGCTGAGGAAGAACTTAGCCGCGTGAGGAAGCAATTAGAAGATAAACAAGGTATGATAAAACATTGTCTTGCATTAGGCACAAATAAGTAATTGTGCTTATTGAAAAGTATTTGTGTTGTATGCCCTAGGAGCGAGTGTCGAATATGAGGCACTGAAGAAGGTTGTGGATGATGCCAACAAGAAGGCTGCCGCCAAACAGGCACTTCATGAAAAACACGAGGCCAGGGTTGTCACAGCTGAGCGGGAGCTCCAGGAGGCTGTGAAGAAAAGCGAGGGCTTGGAGCAGAGTGTAATAGAGAAAGAAGCCGAACTCGCCCAAGCGCTCCAAGCTGTGGAAGATGCCTGGGAAGAAGCCCGAGGTGTTGTACGGGACATTCAAGATGCCCGGAAAGTTGCGTCTGGTAAGGCCTTCTGTATTCTTAGCCATTTATTACGATGATGGGAGGAATTCTAAGCGGCAAGCTGAATTCTTATTTTTTAGGGGTGTTTGTGGATCTTCCTCGCAGCATATCAGATGCCGCCCAATTCTACCAAACCAAGGAAAAGAAGTCTGCGGAGAGGGATTTCTGGTCGCAGTATTTGGCACCGTACTATCCGGTGCCCTTTATCGATCAGCTGAAGCAGCTGGTCGAACTGCACCAGGCGGCCGAACTAGCCATGAAGGACTTGATTGTCCGGCTGTGGCCGGCGGAGCCAATTCCGAGCAGTTACTTCGGGCTCGTGAAGCGGATTGCGGGCGCTTGTCCTCGGCTTGATGCTATTAAGCGATCGGTCTGCATAGAGGGTGCGCGCATGGCATTCGCCCGTGCAAAAGTGCATTGGGGGAAGCTTGACGCGGAGAAGCTGATGACTGAGGGGCCGCCAGAGGGTAAGGAGCATCGCAAGCCCGAACTGTACTATGAAGGTGTATCGAAGGTTTACTTTGCGGCGGATAATTGTACCAAAGACATTATATTTCCCTGAGGGCATTCGTACCACTTTTTTGTAATATGGGATTATGGCGTTTATATATTGCCTTCTTTGTTTGAACATATGTTCTTCCTGCGCGGCTGTTTAATGTATGTAAATCCGAGAGTTGGCCGTCGTCGCTTTCGCCCCCACGTAAAAAGAATCTGGGGTGTTAGGGATATAACTGAACGCTCTTTATCCCATAGTTGGGCCCCTTTGGGGCGTTTCACCACGAACCAGTGCAATCGGACTATAAGGCTTTATTACTCTCACTTAGCCATAGGAATTCGAGTATGGTCGGCGCAGCCCCTAGTGTTTGGAAGGCCGAACTAGGGGCTCTATTGGCGCCTGATTAGAAGACCGATCCGTCGCACTCAACATTTATAATGGCGCAGCGGAATAAATCTTTAGGGATTTTACAACCTCTCGAACAGCTGACCAGCTCTCATTTGTATCATGACGATCGGTTTCGGCTTTCTCTACTGAGGTGCTCCTCCGGCAGATCACGGACACAATCGCATTAGTTCTCCCTGCGCTACCTTACCCGATATAATGGAATGTAAGGTACCAAAACAAGGGAGCTGGACAAACCCAACCAATGACCCAAGACATGATTCGGAGCTGATGCAGATAGTGCTATAAGTTCGGGGTGTCGAACGACCGAGAAGGTGGTCGGACTTTATTGCCGTGTTATGAAGCCCCTGGCGTAATCGGGCATAACACGAGGTGTCGATGAAAAGCGACGGCCTGTAAGTGTTATTTAAGTCTATGTATTGTAGCAAAATGATATGTCTATGCATATGAGTACGATGTATGATTATGAAAAGAGGTTTTTTTTTTGGCGGAACCTGTGGTGGCCAGACTGAAGGGAGTTTGTCAGTGGATCGGAAGTGAATCTGGACTGCCTTCTTTTAGGGGGGGGGGCTCCTTGTGTGTCCTGGCCGATTCCACGTCACCTATCCTGTTTTGCATCAAAGTTAGTTTGTAAGGCAAATACTCAGAGGTAGCCGAGCGTCCGCTTGTGGTTGGTCTGAGGGCTCCTGATCGGGCCCTGGTAAACCCAGCTGTCATACCGGTGGGTAGCGCGGACTCCTCAATTGGTGTCCGGATAGTCGTATGTCATATCAAAATATTGATAGGCATGCGTCACTCGCTACTTCGGCGGCTGTATGATATCCGCCCCGAGGGCGGGGTTCGGCCTTGCCCATAGGTGTGATTACATCACATGGTGTTGGCCTGAGTTATTTACCACGCCGGATCCAGCCAACGTGGTTCGTCCCGTTAGCATACGGTAAATAACCGCATGGTGGGGAGGTGCCGAAGATTTATTCTTTTGGCATAGTATTTGATTGGTGATCCAAAGACAACCATTTAGAGTGATGGGCCAGAAAAACTTGGCCTTTGCTCCCAGCATCTTTTAAGAGATGTTGTTGGTGATTTCCCACCTGCGGGGGTTTTATGTGTTGTGGAGCCCCTGGTTTGCTATGTCCTTAGGTACTGCAACTGAGTTGCTATGGTTAGCGCGGTCTGGGGGGAGCTGCCGTACTTATATGCAATGGAGGGTGGGAGATATCCTGACTAGAAGTCTCCCTTCATTGTTTTCGGTACGCGGCCAGCCGTTCTGCTTTGAGGATCCGGCATTCTCTATTGGTATGCTTTGCCGTCCTTCTAGGAGTACCATGAATTTTGCATGGTTGATCTAGTGTGTGGCTTGGGCCGGATAGGTCTGAGTTCTTCTTTGTCCGTTGACCAGACTGGGAGTTGCTAAAGTTAGCACCAGCTTTCCTGACTTGGCTCTTGTGACCGTTGCGCCGGGGCTTGAGTATGCTTCTTCTTGTGTCCTTCGTGTTGTTTTGGACCGTAGTGATGTGTTGACGTCGGGGCATGTGCCTTGATTTCTCCTGCTTAGGTTGGGGTGGCTGGTTCTGCCCCTTGTCGGGGCAGTCAGATCCGTATCTTTCAGTGGCCAGGACCTTGGTCCATCTGTCTACCAGCGAATCTTGGTCAGGTTTAAGCTGCTGTTGCTTCTTTTGCAGGCTTTTTGCCGTGGCCATGAGCCGTCGCTCGAAGCGAGCTTGTTCCATTGGATCTTCGGGCACGCCGAATTCGTCATTGCCGAGACTTGCCTCGTCCTCGAAGGGGGGCGTATAGTTGTCCCTCTCCAAGTATGCCACAGTGGCCAGTCCGGCCTTATAAAAGGCATGCCGACTAGGGTTATATTCGTGTTCGGCGCCATCCGGATTGTTTTCGACTTCTGGGCCGGTATTCCTGTGGCGAGGCTCGGATCGGGGCCGAAGACGCCCATACTTTGCTTTTCCCCCTGGGGGATTATCCTCCGATGCCTCATCGCCATTGGTTTCCTTCGGAGTGCCCACCATATATATTTATCATAAGAAAAGGTGATTGTCCACCGCCCAGTGTGCGGTGGTTCGTGTTCTTCTCCTGCATCGTCGTCTATATTGTCGGTGTCTTCAGCGTCGAAGTTCAGTACCTCGGTTAAGTCATCGACTGTGGCAATGAAGTGGGTGGTGGGTGGGCAACGAATTCCTTCGTCGTCTGCTTCCCACTCGAGTCGGACGTAGTTCGGCCAAGAGCCTCCTGACAAAGAGAGGGATTTTAATGAGTTAAGCATGTAGCTGAAGGGCGAGTGCTGGAAGATATCCGCAGCGATGAACTTCATTACCGGAGCCCAACCTAGCTTGACTGGATCGGGAGTGTGCGGACCGGAACCAACGTCCGGATACGAATCTGGGGGTCCGGATACACAGGCCACTACAGGGGTAAGGGCCGTGTTCGGCTCTACCGCCGATGAGTGCGCGACCGGCGGGGCGGGGTCCATCCCTCCGTCCTTAGACGGTGTGGCCTGCTCCGGATCTAGGTCCAGAGATACTACGGGGGGCGATACCCCGAGCTCCGTCCGATGGCAGGTCTAAGCCGTGCTCATCGCGACTGTCCGGTGCTCCTGGCATAGGCCCAAATCCATCGAAGATCAAGTCTTCGCGGATGTCCGCCGTGTAGTTCAGGTTTCCGAACCTGACACGGTGGCGAGGGTGAGTGTCGATTCGCTCCGGATGGCCAAGCGAGTTGGCCCGCAAAGACGAAGCCGCCGAACACGTAAGATCTGTCCAAGGAGGAAAGTCTGCCGACAGCGTCGTTGATGATGATCAAGGAGCCATCGAG
This sequence comes from Aegilops longissima, assembly GCA_021605205.1. Classification (NCBI taxonomy): domain Eukaryota; kingdom Viridiplantae; phylum Streptophyta; class Magnoliopsida; order Poales; family Poaceae; genus Aegilops; species Aegilops longissima. The sequence continues at coordinate 392,427,903 of CM038677.1, read as the reverse complement.
CTCGACGGTGACGATACGAGGAACTCTCAATGAAAGCACCAATGTCGGTGTCAAAACCGCGGATCTCTCGTAGGGGTCCCGATCGTGCGTCAAGGCTGATGGTAACAGGAAGCAAGGGACACATATGTTTACCTGTGTTGGGCCCTCTCGATGGAGGTAAAACCCTACTTCCTGCTTGATTAATATTGATGATATGGGTAGTACAAGAGTAGATCTACCACGAGATCATAGAGGCTAAACCCTAAGAGCTAGCCTATGATGGTATGATTGTAATTGTAATCGGCCTTCTAAGGACCAACCTCTCCGGTTTATATAGGCACCGGAGAGGGCTAGGTTTACATGGAGTCGATTACAAGGAAGGAAATACAATATCCCGATCGCCAAGCTTGCCTTCGACGCCAAGGTAAGTCCCATCCGGACACAGGCCGAACTCTTGAGTCTTGTATCTTCACGCTTCAATAGTCCGGACGTTGTACACAGTCCGGCTGTCTGGATACCCCCTAATCCAAGACTCCCTCAACGACACGATTATACTACTTCCAGCCTCCGTTGAGCAAGCTACGACAATCAAGGGCATTCTTTCTGATTATGCTGCTTCAATTGGTTTAAAGATAAATTTCCACAAATCCACATTAATCCCGATCAACTGTGAACCTGATTGCTACAAAGACATCGCATCTATCTTTGGCTGCAAGGTAGGATATATGCCCTTCACTTACTTGGGATTGCCTCTTGGAATAACCAAACCCTCAGTCCAAGATCTGATGCCTCTAGTCTGCTCGATGGAAGGAAGAATGACCAGCACTCTTGCATTAATGTCATATGGTGCAAAGTTATCGCTACTCAACACAATGATCACTTCACTCACAATATTTGCTCTCTGCACCCTCAGATTCCCACCCAAGATTCTAGAGCTGCTTGATAAACTCAGAAGAAAATGCATGTGGACAAAAAAACAAAGCAAGGAGATAAATGCAATTCACTTGCGGCTTGGGACATGGTTTGCCGACCAAAACAAAGTGGTGGCCTCGGTATCATCAATCTTCGTATCCAAAGTGAGGCCCTCCTCCTCAAATATGTGCACAAATTTTACAATCACCATGACCTGCCTTGGGTAGAGTTGATATGGACAACATACTACACACACAAGATCCCACACGCGTCGGATCCATGTGGGTCGTTCTGGTGGAAGGACGTGCTGAGACTCACACCAGTATATAGAGGTATATCCAAGGCAATTGTAAATGTTGGAGACACGGTCCTTATGTGGAAAGATCTTTGGTTGGAATCTGTGCTGGAAGAATCACACCCTCGGGCCTTCTCTTTTGCATTGAATGAGGATATCTCTGTCAAGGAATTCTTGGGGTCCACCTCCCTTCATGAAACGTTTCACCTTCCCCTTTCGGTGCAAGCACATGATGAAGTCCGTGACCTGCAACAAAAAGTGTTACACGTTGGTAATCATGAAACTTCATACACGCATGACACATGGGAATATTGTTGGGGCTCGAAGGACTTCAAAGCAAATAGATACTACAAGTTCTACTTTCAGGATGTGAAGGCCCACCAATCCTATCATTGGCTCTGGAAGTCCAAAGTCACGCTAAAAATCAAGATGTATGGGTGGCTACTCCTCTCTGATCGACTAAATACTCGCAATATGCTCAAGAGAAGACACTATAACATCAGAGATGACCTCAGCTGCCTCTTATGCAACAAACAAGTTGAGGAGGATGTGGAGCACATGATCTTTCAATGCCCCTTCAGCAAATACTGTTGGTCCAAAATTGGGATATCGTGGGAAGCAACTGGATCCAGACTGCAATGGATAAGTAAAGCCTCTAATGATTGGAATAAACCCATGTTCATGGAAATCTTCTTACAAGCAGCTTGGAGCATATGGAAAGAAAGGAATAACAAACACTTTAGAGGCATCCTCCAACATATCATAGCTGGCTGGATAGATTCAAAAAGACTTCACCCTACTTCAATACGTAACCAAAGTTGATTTGAGAGACTTTATTCTCTCCTTTGTAAACAATCTTCAACCCCACTAGTTAGTCTTAGATTTGGTCGATCACTCTCTCTCCCAAAGTGGAGGTTGAGCTGCTTGTAAATATGGATCTGATACAAGGTACCCTATTTTTGAGTAATACAAACATAGTGGGAGCCTCCCATCAGATAACTTCTCAAAAAATACTGGTGTAGAGGCCATGCACGGCTCAATCACACCGAAGTCGTCTTCGTTCACGGACAACTTCCAAAGCGAAGACTTGATCTTCAATATCGTCCCGTTCCACAGTGGCTATCACGCACTGCTCGGACGAACTGCTTTCGCCCGCTTTAACGCGGTCCCGCACTACGCCTATCTAAAGCTTAAGATTCCCGATCCACGTGGCATCATTACAATCAACGAAAACATGGAACGCTCATCCTACGGACTCACAAGGACTCTCTCCGATCCCGGTTCCGTACAAATTGTCGAAGACCATTCCTCTTAAGGAATCTTTCTTACTCAAGCGAAAGCGGCGTAGACGTGCGGCAGGAAGGTGCAAAGGATTTTGTAGACCACAACTTCACTCAAAACCTGTATAGAGCTTTTCCCCTTAGCCTTAGACCCCTGACTTGTAAAATGGCCTTAGTGATTATGGTACCCTCTGTAAGATTACATTTTGACGTATCAATCAGATTCCAGTGAACCAAATTCTTCTTTGGTATCGTCTTTACTTATAGACTTTATTCCGTCTCTTCAGTTGTCTCACGCACACACCTCGGCAAAAATTGCCAGGGGCTCTATATGGCAACACATGTGTTGCGAAACAAAAAGTCTGAACAACTTTATAACACAATTCGGCGTCCCGAGCTCAGCACTATATGCATCGGCTTCGAATCATGTCTTTGGTCAATAGTTGGGTTGTCCGGCTCCTGTGTTTGCTACCTTACGTTCCGTCTGATCGGCTAGGGTAGTAAAGGAAGAACTACTGTGATTGTGTTTCTGGTTCGTCCGGTTAAGCACCTCAGTAGAGAAAGCCGAAAACTGATTGTCATGATGCGGCAAGAGCTGGTCGGCCATTCGGCGACTTATTAAAATCTTTAGCGATTTTTTCCATATTACACGAAGGACTGTTTTCCGGTCACATATGCAACGCATCTGCATTGGGATAGTCGCGTACATACCAGGGGCTACTTTGTAGACCCATCGTCGAACTCCTATGGCTAAGTGAGAGCAATAAAACCGCATAGTCTGATTGCCTGGTTCGCCGCACTGACACTTCCTTCATGGACCAAGACATTTGGTTAAGTGTAGTCATGTGCAATTCCGAACACCCCAGTAGTATCTACCTGGGGGTTGAAGCCGACGACTGGGAACTCTCAGATATCAAAAAAGGCCGCACAGGAGGATAAAACTCTTCATAAAGGCATGAATATATTACAATAGCCTTAGTTCATAATACAAACTCCCGAATAGTTCGAGCTCGTTCACTCGAACACTACATCCTTCGAGCATTGGCCTTCTACAAGGCGGGCACCTTTTAGTACATCCTCAAAATAGTGCTCCGGTGTGCGATGGTCCTTGCTTCCGTGCAGACCCTCAATTGCCACCTTTTCGGCCTTCATCTTCTCCCAGTGCATCTTGACACGGGCGAAGGCCATTCGCCCTCCTTCTATGCAGGACCACCTCTTGACGGTGTCGATTCGGGGTAGCGCATCAACGAGACCCCGCACAAGGCCGAAGTAGCTGTCCCGAATGGCTTCGCTCAGCCACAACTGAACTATGACGTCATCCATGGCCGCGCTGGACATCTTATGCAGCTCCGTCCATTGTGCCATCTGGTCATTTAGCAGTGCGGGACGCTCCTGCCCTGCAAACTGCGACCAGAAGAGCTTCTCCGTTGCGTACCCTCCTGGGCCCGGAATAATTGGGCGGCGTCCGCAGCACTCTTCCGCAGATCCGCATATGCGTCTGGAGAACTCCACAGTCGATTAAGCAAGGCATACCTTCGATCCCCAAATTTAGCCTGTAAAAGAAAGGGCTTACCAGCCGCTATCTGTCCGGCTTGACGGATTTCCTCGCCCGCCGTGTGGGATTCGGACCGCGCCTCCTTGGCGTCTTGAAGGGCCTTGGCGAGTTCGGTCCCCTTTGCCCTATTTTCCTCATCTAAGGACTCACACTTGCGGGTGGTGTCCTTGAGCTTCTGCTCCACCTCGGTCACCCGTTCCTCAAAACGGCGCCGAGCGGCCTGTTTGGCCGTTAAGTCCGCGGCCGCTTTATCAGCGGCCGCATTTCTTACCCTCGCCTACTCCTTAGCTTGGGCAAGCTCACCCCTGAGGGTCTCAACCGCAGCGGCACCATCTGTACAAACACGCACATTGCAGCTCTTGAACTTCCACAGAACACGGACATAAACAGGCATAAAGTAAGATGTATTTTATACCTTGGGCCTGGTCGAGCCGCGTGTTAACAAAGACTAGGTCCTCATCGGCTCGCTCCAGTTTCCGTTTGAGTTCGGAAACTTCCGCGGCCTAGGCAGTCGCCGCTAACAGAGAGGCCTATTTTAATCCAAATAAAATAGTATGTTACCACCTGACAACTGATTATTGATCCTCTGCTCGCTTTTCTTTCAAAAACCAAACAGAGTCTCAGGGGCTACTATCTATATACAGGCATATTTCTCATAAAAATGATCAAAAACATTACATTGCGTACCTCAAAGCCTGCTAGCAGGCTGGTGAAGGCTTCATTCAGCCTGCTCTTGGCGGACTGAATCTTCTCAGCCACTGTACCCATCAGGATGCGGTGCTCATCCAGGATGGATGCACTTTGAAGTGCGTCTGCCATGGTATTCGGCGCCTCCAGATTAGCAGAGGTCGCCCCCCCTCTCCTGCAGGGGGTCACTCACAAGACTCCGGAGCCATGTGGGTCTCCGGAGTAGTATGCGGCTGGGGGTCGGATTGACCGGGGCTCCCGTCGCCGGTCTCCGAGGGGGGTGTACCCCCCAGTCCTTCGGCAGCCGAGGTATTGCCCTCTGGTGCCGTTAAGTCCCTCCCCGCATCTCTTCGTGGGATGACACCTCGGTGTCATCCGCCCTAGGCGGCAGGGAAGCTAGTGGAGGCGACTCGCTCTCCATCATCTCGGACGGCAGATCCCCCGAGGATGAGGATAGCTGCGATAGATCGCATGCCGGACTAAAAAATAGAACTTAAAGTTATCATCACAGTTCATAGAGATTGGATGTATGTGAAAAATCCCGGACTACTTACGAGTCAGCTTGGGGCATGGTCCGGCGATGGTGCTTCGGGATGACCTCGGCGTCTGACTCCGAGTCATTGGAGAGGGTAATCTTGTACCTCTTGGATGCTTCATGTTGGGGAACATAGTAATTTCAAAAAAAATCTACGCACACACAGGATCATGGTGATGCATAGCAACGAGAGGGGAGAGTGTGTCCACGTACCCTCGTAGACCGAAAGCGGAAGCGTTAGCACAACGCGGTTGATGTAGTGGTACGTCTTCACGATCCGACCGATCCAGTACCGAACACACGGCACCTCCGAGTTCTGCCCGCGTTCAACTCGATGACGTCCCTCGAACTTTGATCCAGCCGAGCTTTGAGGGAGAGTTCTGTCAGCACGAAGGCGTGGTGACGATGATGATGTTGGGGAACGTAGTAATTTCAAAAAAAATCCTACGCACACGCAAGATCATGGTGATGCATAGCAAAGAGAGGGGAGAGTGTTGTCCATGTACCCTCGTAGACCGAAAGCGGAAGCGTTAGCACAACGTGGTTGATGTAGTCGTACGTCTTCACGATCCAACCGATCAAGTATCGAACGTACGGCACCTTCGAGTTCAGCACACGTTTAGCCCGATGACGTCCCTCGAACTCCGATCCAGCCGAGTGTTGAGGGAGAGTTTCACAAGACGACGGCGCAGGACGATGTTGATGTTCTATCGACGCAGGCTTCGCCTAAGCATCGCTACAAGATATCGAGGTGGACTATGGTGGAGGGGCGCCGACACGGTTTGAGAGATCAACTGATCAACTTGTGTGTCTAGGGTGCCCCCTGCCCCTCAGATATAAAGGAGTAAGGGGAGGTGTGGCGGCCAGGAGGAGGCGCGCCAGAGGAGTCCTACTCCTACGGGAGTAGGACTCCCCTTTCCATGTTGGACTAGGAGAGAGAGGGGAAGAGGTGGAGGGAGGAAGGAAGGGCGCGCCCCCTCTCCTTGTCCTATTCGTCTTGGGGGGCGGGGGGCGCTGCCCCTGCCTGGCCTCCTCTCTCTCTTCCACCAAGGCCCACTAAGGCCCATTAAGTTCCGGGGTTCGGTAACCTCCGGTACTCGGAAAAATCCTGATTTCACCCGAACACTTCCGATATCCAAACATAGGCTTCCAATATATCAATCTTCATGTCTCGCCATTTCGAGACTCCTCGTCATGTCCGTGATCACATCCGGACTCGAACAAACTTTGGTATATCAAACATATAAACTCATAATATAACTGTCATCGTAACGTTAATATGCGGACCCTACGGGTTCGAGAACTATGTAGACATGACCGAGACACGTCTCTGGTCAATAACCAATAGCGGAACCTGGATGCTCATATTGGCTCCCACAGATTCTACGAAGATCTTTATCGGTCAGACTGCATAACAACATACGTTGTTCCCTTTGTCATCGGTATGTTACTTACCCGAGATTCGATCATCGGTATCTCAATACCTAGTTCAATCTCGTTACCGGCAAGTCTCTTTACTCATTCCGTAATACATCATACCGCAACTAACTCATTAGTTGCAATGCTTGCAAGGCTTAAGTGATGTGCATTAACGAGAGGGCCCAGAGATACCTCTCCGACAATCGGAGTGACAAATCCTAATCTCAAAATACGCCAACCCAACATGTACCTTCGGAGACACCTGTAGAGCACCTTTATAATCACCCAGTTACGTTGTGATGTTTGGTAGCACACAAAGTGTTCCTCCGGTAAACGGGAGTTGCATAATCTCATAGTCATAGGAACATGTATAAGTCATGAAGAAAGTAATAGCAACATACTAGACGATCATGTGCTAAGCTAACGGAATGGGCATGTCAATCACATCATTCTCCTAATGATGTGATCTCGTTAATCAAATGACAACCCATGTCAATGTCTAGGAAACATAACCATCTTTGATTAACGAGCTAGTCAAGTACAGGTATGCTAGTGACACTCTGTTTGTCTATGTATTCACACATGTATCATGTTTCCGGTTAATACAATTCTAGCATGAATAATAAACATTTATCATGATATAAGGAAATAAATAATAACTTTATTATTGCCTCTAGGGCATATTTCCTTCAGTCTCCCACTTGCACTAGAGTCAATAATCTAGATTACACAGTAATGATTCTAACACCCATGGAGCCTTGGTGCTGATCATGTTTTGCTCGTGGAAGAGGCTTAGTCAACGGGTCTGCAACATTCAGATCCGTAGGTATCTTGCAAATTTCTATGTCTCCCACCTGGACTAGATCCCGGATGGAATTGAAGCGTCTCTTGATGTGCTTGGTTCTCTTGTGAAATCTGGATTCCTTCGCCAAGGCAATTGCACCAGTATTGTCACAAAAGATTTTCATTGGACCCGATGTAGTAGGTATGACACCTAGATCGGATATGAACACCTTCATCCAGACTCCTTCATTTGCTGCTTCCGAAGCAGCTATGTATGCTTCACACGTAGATCCCTCCATGATGCTTTGTTTAGAACTGCACCAACTGAGAGCTCCACCGTTCAATGTAAACACGTATCCGGTTTGCTATTTAGAATCGTCCGGATCAGTGTCAAAGCTTGCCTCAACGTAACCATTTATGATGAGCTCTTTGTCACCTCCATAAACGAGAAACATATCCTTAGTCCTTTTCAGGTATTTTAGGATGTTCTTGACCGCTGTCCAGTGATCCACTCCTGGATTACTTTGGTACCTCCCTGCTAAACTTACAGCAAGGCACACATCAGGTCTGGTACACAGCATTGCATACATGATAGAGCCTATGGCTGAAGCATAGGGAACATCTTTCATCTTCTCTCTATCTTCTGCAGTGGTCGGACATTGAGTCTTACTCAACTTCACACCTTGTAACACAGGCAAGAACCCTTTCTTTGCTTGATCCATTTTGAACTTCTTCAAAACTTTGTGAAGGTATGTGCTTTGTGAAAGTCCAATTAAGCGTCTTGATCTATCTCTATAGATCTTAATGCCCAATATGTAAGCAGCTTCACCGAGGTCTTTCATCGAAAAACTCTTATTCAAGTATCCCTTTATGCTATCCAGAAATTCTATATCATTTCCAATTAGTAATATGTCATCCACATATAATATCAGAAATGCTACAGAGCTCCCACTCACTTTCTTGTAAATACAGGCTTCTCCAAAAGTCTGTACAAAACCAAATGCTTTGATCACACTATCAAAGCATTTATTCCAACTCCGAGAGGCTTGCACGAGTCCACAAATGGATCGCTGGAGCTTGCACACTTTGTTAGCTCCCTTTGGATCGACAAAACCTTCCGGTTGCATCATATACAACTCTTCTTCCAGAAATCAATTCAGGAATGCAGTTTTGACATCCATCTGCCAAATTTCATAATCATAAAATGCGGCAATCGCTAACATGATTCGGACAGACTTAAGCATCGCTACGGGTGAGAATGTCTCATCGTAGTCAACCCCTTGAACTTGTCGAAAACCTTTTGCAACAAGTCGAGCTTTGTAGACAGTAATATTACCGTCAGCGTCAGTCTTCTTCTTGAAGATCCATTTATTCTCAATTGCTTGCCGATCATCGGGCAAGTCAACCAAAGTCCACACTTTGTTCTCATACATGGATCCCATCTCAGATTTCATGGCTTCAAGCCATTTTGCGGAATCTGGGCTCACCATCGCTTCTTCATAGTTCGTAGGTTCATCATGATCTAGTAGCATGACTTCCAGAACAGGATTACCGTACCACTTTGGTGCGGATATTACTGTGGTTGATCTACGAGGTTCAGTAACAACTTGATCTAAAGTTCCATGATCATCATCATCAATTTCCTCACTAAACCGGTTTCTGTGATGAACTACTTTCCAATAAGGGAGCAGGTACAGTTACCTCATCAAGTTCTACTTTCCTCCCACTCACTTCTTTCGAGAAAATCTCCTTCTCTAGAAAGGATCCATTCTTAGCAACGAATGTTTTGCATTCGGATCTGTGATAGAAGGTGTACCCAATAGTCTCCTTTGGGTATCCTATGAAGACACATTTCTCTGATTTGGGTTCGAGCTTATCAGGTTGAAGCTTTTTCACATAAGCATCGCAGCCCCAAACTTTCAGAAACGACAACTTTGGTTTCTTGCCAAACCACAGTTCATAAGGCGTCGTCTCAACGGATTTCGATGGTGCCCTATTTAACGTGAATGCAGCCGTCTCTAAAGCATAACCCCAAAACGATAGCGGTAAATCAGTAAGAGACATCATAGATCGCACCATATCTAGTAAAGTACGACACGACGCTCGACACACCATTACGCTGTGGTGTTCCGGTGGCGGAGTTGCTAAACTATTCCGCATTGTTTCAACTGTAGACCAAACTCATAACTCAAATATTCTCCTCCACGATCAGATCGTAGAAACTTTATTTTCTTGTTACGATGATTTTCAACTTCACTCTGAAATTCTTTGAACTTTTCAAATGTTTCAGACTTATGCTTCATTAATATATATACCCATATCTGCTTAAATCATCTGTGAAGGTGAGAAAATAACGATATCCGCCACGAGCCTCAACATTCATCGGACCACATACATCTGTATGTATGATTTCCAACAAATTTGTTGCTCTCTCCATAGTACCGGAGAATGACGTTTTAGTCATCTTGCCCATGAGGCACGGTTCGCAAGTACCAAGTGATTCATAATCAAGTGGCTCCAAAAGTCCATCAGTTTGGAGTTTCTTCATGCGCTTTAGACCGATATGACCTAAACGGCAGTGCCACAAATAAGTTGCACTATCATTATCAACTCTGCATCTTTTGGTTTCAACATTATGAATATGTGTATCACTACTTTCGAGATTCATCAAAAATAGACCACTCTTCAAGGGTGCATGACCATAAAAGATATTATTCATATAAATAGAACAACCATTATTCTCTGATTTAAATGAATAACCGTCTTGCATCAAACAAGATCCAGATATAATGTTCATGCTCAACGCTGGCACCAAATAACAATTATTTAGGTCTAAAACTAATCCCGAAGGTAAATGTAGAGGTAGCGTGCCGACCGTGATCACATCGACTTTGGAACTATTTCCCACGCATCGTCACCTCGCCCTGGCGGTGTTCGCTAATCCGTAGTCCCTGTTTCGAGTTGCAAATATTAGCAATGTAACCAAGATCAAATACCTGTGTGCTACTGTGAGCTCTAGTAAGGTACACATCAATAACATGTATATCACATATACCTTTGTTCACCTTGCCATCCTTCTTATCCGCCAAATACTTGGGGCAGTTCCGCTTCAAAGGACTAGTCCGCTTGCAAGAGAAGCACTCGATTTCAGGCTTAGGTACAGACTTGGCTTTCTTCTCCTGAGCAGCAACTTGCTTGCTGTTCTTCTTGAAGTTCCCCTTCTTCTTCCCTTTGCCCTTTTTCTTGAAACTAGTGGTCTTGTTGACCATCAACACTTGATGCTCCTTCTTGATTTCTACCTCCGCAGCCTTGAGCATTGCGAAGAGCTCGGGAATCGTCTTCTCCATCCCTTGCATGTTATAGTTCATCACGAAGCTCTTGTAGCTTGGTGGCAGTGATTGTAGAATTCTATCAATGACGCTATCATCTGGAAGATTAACTCCTAGTTGAATCAAGTGATTATTATACCCAGACATCTTCAGTATATGATCACTGACAGAACTATTCTCCTCCATCTTGCAGCTATAGAACTTATTGGAGACTTCATATCTCTCAATCCGGGCATTTGCTTGAAATATCAACTTCAACTCTGGAACATCTCATATGCTCCATGACGCTCAAAACGCCATTGAAGTCCCGATTCTAAGCCGTAAGCACGCACATCGAACTATCAAGTAGTCATCGCTTTGCTCGCCAGACGTCCATAACATCTGGTGTTGCTCCTGCGGCGGGCGTGGCACCCAGCGGTGCTTCCGGGGCGTAATTCTTACGTGCAGCAATGAGGATAATCCTCGTTACGGACCCAGTCCGTAATTGCTACCATCATCTTTCAACTTTGCTTTCTCAAGGAACGCATTAAAATTCAATGGAACAAGAGCACGGGCCATCTATCTACAATCAAACATAGACAAGCAAGATACTATCAGGTACTAAGTTCATGATAAATTTAAGTTCATTTAATCATATTACTTAATAACTCCCACTTAGAAAGACATCCCTCTAATCCTCTAAGTGATCACGTGATCCAAATGAACTAAACCATAATCGATCATCACGTGAGATGGAGTAGCTTTCAATGGTGAACATCACTATGTTGATCATATCTACTATATGATTCACGCTCGACCTTTCGGTCTCAGTGTTCCGAGGCCATATCTGCATATGCCAGGCTCGTCAAGTTTAACCTAAGTATTCTGCATGTGCAAAACTGGCTTGCACCCGTTGTAGGTGGACATAGAGCTTATCACACCCGATCATCATTTGGTGTCTGGGCACGACGAACTTTGGCAGCGGTGCATACTCAGGGAGAACACTTTTATCTTGAAATATAGTGAGAGATCATCTTATATGCTACCGTCAATCAAAGCAAGATAAGATGCATAAAAGATAAACATCACATGCAATCAATATAAGTGATATGATATGGCCATCATCATCTTGTGCTTGTGATCTCCATCTCTGAAGCACCATCATGATCACCATCGTCACCGGCGCGACACCTTTATCTCCATCGTAGCATTGTTGTCGTCTCGCCAATCTTATGCTTCTACGACTATCGCTACCGCTTAGTGATAAAGTAAAGCATTAAAGGGCGATTGCATTGCATACAATAAAGCGACAACCAGATGGCTCCTGCCAGTTGCTGATAACTCGGTTACAAAATATGATCATCTCATACAATAAAATATAGTATCACGTCTTGACCATATCACATCACAACATGCCATGCAAAAACAAGTTAGACGTCCTCTACTTTGTTGTTGCAAATTTTACGTGGCTACTACGGGCTTAGCAAGAACCGTTCTTACCTACGCATCAAAACCACAATGATAGTTTGTCAAGTTAGTGTTGTTTTAACCTTCGCAAGGACCGGGCGTAGCCACAATCGGTTCAACTAAAGTTGGAGAAACTGACACCCGCTAGCCACCTTTGTGCAAAGCACGTCGGGAGAACCGGTCTCGCGTAAGCGTACGCGTAATGTCGGTCCGGGCCGCTTCGTCCAACAATACCGCCGAACCAAAGTATGACATGCTGGTAAGCAGTATGACTTATATCGCCCATAACTCACTTGTGTTCTACTCGTGCATATGACATCTACGCATAAAACCAAACTCGGATACCGCTGCTGGGGAACGTAGTAATTTCAAAAAAAATCCTACGCACACACAAGATGCATAGCAACGAGAGGGGAGAATGTTGTCCACGTACCCTCGTAGACCAAAAGAGGAAGCGTTAGCACAACGCGGTTGATGTAGCCGTACGTCTTCACGATCCAACCGATCAAGTACCGAACGTACGGCACCTCCGAGTTCAGCACACGTTTAGCCCGATGACGTCCCTCGAACTCCGATCCAGCTGAGTGTTGAGGGAGAGTTTCGTCAGCACGACGGTGTGGTGACGATGTTGATGTTCTACCGACGCAGGGCTTCGCCTAAGCACCGCTGCAGTATTATCGAGGTGGACTATGGTGGAGGGGGCGCCGCACACGGTTGGGAGAGATCAACAGATCAACTTGTGTGTCTAGGGTGCCCCCTGCCCCCGTATATAAAGGAGTAAGGGGGAGGTGCGGCAGGCCAGGTAGGAGGCGTGCCAGGAGGAGTCCTACTCCTACCGGGAGTAGGACTCCCCCCTTTTCCATGTTGGACTAGGAGAGAGAGGGGGAAGAGGTGGAGGGGAGGAAGGAAGGGGGCGCCGCCCCCCTCTCCTTGTCCTATTCGGACTGGGGGCGGAGGGGCGTGCGGCCCTGCCCTGGCCTCCTCTCCTCTCTTCCACCAAGGCCCACTAAGGCCCATTAAGTTCCCGGGGGGTTCCGGTAACCTCCCGGTACTCCGGAAAAATCCTGATTTCACCCGGAACACTTCTGATATCCAAACATAGGCTTCTAATATATCAATCTTCATGTCTCGACCATTTCGAGACTCCTTGTCATGTCCGTGATCACATCCGGGACTCCGAACAACCTTCGGTACATCAAAACATATAAACTCATAATATAACTGTCATCGTAACGTTAAGCATGCGGACCCTACGGGTTCGAGAACTATGTAGACATGACCGAGACACGTCTCCGGTCAATAACCAATAGCGGAACCTGGATGCTCATATTGGCTCCCACATATTCTACGAAGATCTTTATCGCTCAGACCGCATAACAACATACGTTGTTCCCTTTGTCATCGGTATGTTACTTGCCCGAGATTCGATCATCGGTATCTCAATACCTAGTTCAATCTCGTTACCGGCAAGTCTCTCTACTCGTTCCGTAATACATCATCCCGCAACTAACTCATTAGTTGCAATGCTTGCAAGGCTTAAGTGATGTGCATTACCGAGAGGGCCCAGAGATACCTCTCCAACAATCGGAGTGACAAATCCTAATCTCGAAATACGCCGACCCAACATGTACCTTCGGAGACACCAGAGAGCACATTTATAATCACCCGATACGCCAGACGTTTGGTAGCGCACAAAGTGTTCCTCCGGTAAACGGGAGTTGCATAATCTCATAGTCATAGGAACATGCATAAGTCATGAAGAAAGCAATAGCAGAATACTAAACGATCGTGTGCTAAGCTAACAGAATGGGTCAAGTCAATCGCATCATTCTCCTAATGATGCGATCCCGTTAATCAAATGGCAACTCATGTTAATGGCTAGGAAACATAACCATCTTTGATCAACGAGCTAGTCAAGTAGAGGCATGCTAGTGACACTCTGTTTGTCTATGTATTCACACAAGTATTATGTTTCCGGTTAATACAATTCTAGCATGAATAATAAACATTTATCATGATATAAGGAAATAAATAATAACTTTATTATTGCCTCTAGGGCATATTTCCTTCAGTCTCTCACTTGCACTAGAGTCAATAATCTAGATTACGTAGTAATGATTCTAACACCAATGGAGCCTTGGCGCTGATCATGTTTTGCTCGTGGAAGAGGCTTAGTCAAGGGTCTGCAACATTCAGATCCATGTCTATCTTGCAAATTTCTATGTCTCCCACCTGGACTAGATCCCGGATGGAGTTGAAGCGTCTCTTTATGTGCTTGGTTCTCTTGTAAAATCTGGATTCCTTTGCCAAGGCAATTGCACCAGTATTGTCACAAAAGATTTTCATTGGACCCTATGCACTAGGTATGACACCTAGATCGGATATGAACTCCTTCATCCAGACTCCTTCATTTGCTGCTTTCGAAGCAGCTATGTACTCCACTTCACACGTAGATCCCGCCACAACGCTTTGCTTAGAACTGCACCAACTGACAGCTCCACTGTTCAATGTAAATACGTATCCGGTTTGTGATTTAGAATCGTCCGGATCAGTGTCAAAGCTTGCATCGACGTAACCATTTACGACTAGTTCTTTGTCACCTCCACAAACGAGAAACATATCCTTTGTCCTTTTCAGGTATTTCAGGATGTTCTTGACCGATGTCCAGTGATCCACTCCTGGATTACTTTGGTACCTCCCTGCTAAACTTATAGCAAGGCACACATCAGGTCTGGTACACATTATTGCATACATGATAGAGCCTATGGTTGAAGCATAGGGAACATCTTTCATCTTCTCTCTATCTTCTGCAGTGGTCGGGCATTGAGTCTTACTCAACTTCACACCTTGTAACACAGGCAAGAACCCTTTATTTGCTTGATCAATTTTGAACTTCTTCAAAACTTTGTCAAGGTATGTGCTTTGTGAAAGTCCAATTAAGTGTCTTGATCTATCTCTATAGATCTTGATGCCCAATATGTAAGCAGCTTCACCGAGGTCTTTCATTGAAAACTCTTATTCAAGTATCCCTTTATGCTATCCAGAAATTCTATATCATTTCTAATCAACAATATGTCATCCACATATAATAGCAGAAATGCTACAGAGCTCCCACTCACTTTCTTGTAAATACAGGCTTCTCCAAAAGTCTGTATAAAACCAAATGCTTTGATCACACTATCAAAGCGTTTATTCCAACTCCGAGAGGCTTGCACCAGTCCATAAATGGATCGCTGGAGCTTGCACACTTTGTTAGCTCCTTTTGGATCGACAAAACCTTCCGGTTGCATCATATACAACTCTTCTTCTAGAAATCCATTCAAGAATGCAGTTTTGACATCCATTTGCCAAATTTCATAATCATAAAATGCGGCAATTGCTTACATGATTTGGACAGACTTAAGCATTGCTACAGGTGAGAAGGTCTCATCGTAGTCAACCCCTTGAACTTGTCGAAAACCTTTTACAACAAGTCGAGCTTTATAGACAGTAACATTACCGTCAGCGTCAGTCTTCTTCTTGAAGATCCATTTATTCTCAATGGCTTCCCGATCATCGGGCAAGTCAAGCAAAGTCCACACTTTGTTCTCATACATGGATCCCATCTCAGATTTCATGGCCTCAAGCCATTTTGCGGAATCTGGGCTCACCATTTCTTCTTCATAGTTCGTAGGTTCGTCATGGTCTAGTAACATAACCTCCAGAACAGGATTACCGTACCACTCTCGTGTGGATCTCACTCTAGTTGACCTACGAGGTTCGGTAGTAACTTGATCTGAAGCTTCATGATCATCATCATTAGCTACCTCACTAATTGGTGTAGGTGTCACAAGAACCGGTTTCTGTGATGAACTACTTTCCAATAAGGGAGCAGGTACATTTACCTCATCAAGTTCTACTTTCCTCCCACTCACTTCTTTTGAGAGAAACTCCTTCTCTAGAAAGGATCCAAATTTATCAACAAAAGTCTTGCATTCAGATCTGTGATAGAAGGTGTACCCAACAGTTTTCTTTGGGTATCCTATGAAGACACATTTCTTCGATTAGGGTTCGAGCTTATCAGGCTGAAGCTTTTTCACATAAGCATCGCAGCCCCAAACTTTAAGAAACGACAACTTTGGTTTCTTGCCAAACCACAGTTCATAAGGCGTCGTCTCAACATATTTCGATGGTGCCCTATTTAACATGAATGCAGCCGTCTCTAAAGCATAACCCCAAAATGATAGCGGTAAATCAGTAAGAGACATCATAGATCGCACCATATCTAGTAAAGTACAATTATGACGTTCAGACACACCATTACGCTGTGGTGTTCCGGGTGGCGTGAGTTGCGAAACTATTCCGCATTGTTTCAAATGTAGACCAACTCGTAACTCAAATATTCTCCTCCACGATCAGATCGTAGAAACTTTATTTTCTTGTTACGATGATTTTCAACTTCACTCTGAAATTCTTTGAATTTTTCAAATGTTTCAGACTTATGTTTCATTAAGTAGATATACCCATATCCTCTTAAACCATCTGTGAAGGTGAGAAAATAACGATACCAGCCGCGAGCCTCAACATTAATTGGACCACATACATCAGTATGTATGATCTCCAACAAATCAGTTGCTCGCTCCATAGTTCTGGAGAATGGCATTTTAGTCATCTTGCCCATGAGGCACGGTTCGCAAGTACCAAGTGAATCCAAAAGTCCATTAGTATGGAGTTTCTTCATGCGCTTTACACCGATATGAACTAAACGGCAGTTCCACAAATAAGTTGCACTATCATTATCAACTCTTCATCTTTTGGCTTCAATATTATGAATATGTGTATCACTACTATCGAGATTCAACAAAAATAGACCACTCTTCAAGGGTGCATGACCATAAAAGATATTACCCATATAAATAGAACAACCATTATTCTCTGATTTAAACCAATAACCGTCTTGCATCAAACAAGATCCAGATATAATGTTCATGCTCAACGCTAGCACCAAATAACAATTATTCAGGTCTAAAACTAATCTCAAAGGTAGATGTAGAGGTAGCGTGCCGACCGCGATCACATCGACTTTGGAACCATTTCCCACGCGCATCGTCACCTCGTCCTTATCCAATCTTCGCTTAATCCGTAGTCCCTGTTTCGAGTTGCAAATATTAGCAACAGAACCAGTATCAAATACCCAGGTGCTACTGCGAGCATTAGTAAGGATCACATATACCTTTGTTCACCTTGCCATCCTTCTTATCCGCCAAATACTTGGGGCAGTTCCGCTTCAAAGGACGGTCATTTGCGGAGAAGCACTCAGCCTCGTGCTTGGGTCCAGACTTGGGTTTCTTCTCTTGAGCAGCAACTTGTTTGCTGTTCTTCTTGAAGTTCCCTTCTTCTTCCTTTTGCCCTTCTTCTTGAAACTCGGTGGTCTTATTGACCATCAACACTTGATGCTCCTTCTGATTTCTACCTCCGCAGCCTTTAGCATCATTGCGAAGAGCTCGGAATTGTCTTATCCATCCCTTGCATGTTATAGTTCATCACGAAGCTCTTGTAGCTTGGTGGCAGTGATTGAAGAATTCTGTCAATGACGCTATCATCTGAAAGATTAACTCCCACTTGAATAAAGTGATTGTTATACCCAGACATTTTGAGTATATGCTCACCGTGAACTATTCTCCTCCATCTTGCAGCTGTAGAACTTATTGGAGACTTCATATCTCTCAATCCGGGCATTTGCTTGAAATATTAACTTCAACTCTCGAACATCTCCTATGCTCCATGACATTCAAAACGCCATTGAAGTCCCGGTTCTAAGCCGTAAAGCCCGCACATCGAACTATCGAGTAGTCATCACTTTGCTCGACAGACGCTCATAACATTTGGTGTTGCTCTGCAGCAGGTCGGCACCTAGCGGTGCTTCCAGACGTAATTGTTCCGTGCAGCAATGAGGATAATCCTCGTTACGGACCCAGTCCGTAATTGCTACTATCATCTTTCAACTTTGCTTTCTCAAGGAACGCATTAAAATTCAACGGAACAACAGCACGAGCCATCTATCTACAATCAACATATACAAGCAAAATACTATCAGGTACTAAGTTCATGATAAATTTAAGTTTAATTAATCATATTACTTAAGAACTCCCACTTAGATAGACATCCCTATAATCCTCTAAGTGATCACGTGATCCAAATCAACTAAATCATGTCCGATCATCACGTGAGATGGAGTAGTTTCAATGGTGAACATCACTATGTTGATCATATCTACTATATGATTCACGCTCGACCTTTCGGTCTTAGTGTTCTGAGGCCATATCTGCATATGCTAGGCTCGTCAAGTTTAACCTGAGTATTTCGCGTCTGCAACTGTTTTGCACCCGTTGTATTTGAACGTAGAGCCTATCATACCCGATCATCACGTGGTGTCTCAACACGAAGAACTTTCGCAACGGTGCATACTCAGGGAGAACACTTATACCTTGATAATTTAGTGAGAGATCACCTTATAATGCTACCGTCAATCAAAGCAAGATAAGATGCATAAAAGATAAACATCACATGCAATCAATATAAGTGATATGATATGGCCATCATCATCTTGTGCTTGTGATCTCCATCTTCGAAGCACCGTCATGATCACCATCGTCACCGGCGCGACACCTTGATCTCCATCGTAGCATCGTTGTCGTCTTGCCAACTTATGCTTCTACGACTATCGCTACCCCTTGGTGACAAAGTAAAGCATTACAGGGCGATTGCATTGCATATAATAAAGCGACAACCATATGGCTCCTGCCAGTTGCCGATAACTTGGTTACAAAACATGATCATCTCATACAATAAAATATAGCATCATGTCTTGACCATATCACATCACAACATGCCCTGCAAAAACAAGTTAGACGTCCTCTACTTTGTTGTTGCAAGTTTTACGTGGCTGCTACGGGCTGAGCAAGAACCGTTCTTACCTACGCATCAAAACCACAACGATAGTTTGTCAAGTTAGTGTTGTTTTAACCTTCTCAAGGACCGGGCGTAGCCACACTCGGTTCAACTAAAGTTGAGAAACCGACACCCGCCAGCCACCGTGTACAAAGCACGCCGGTAGAACCAGTCTCGCATAAGCGTCACGCGTAATGTCGGTCCGGCCGCTTCATCCAACAATACCGCCAACCAAAGTATGACATCTGGTAAGCAGATGACTTATATCGCCCACAACTCACTTGTGTTCTACTCGTGCATATAACATCTACGCATAAAACCTGGCTCGGATGCCACTGTTGGGGAACGTAGTAATTTCAAAAAAATTCTACGCACACACAGGATCATGGTGATGCATAGCAACGAGAGGGGAGAGTGTGTCCACGTACCCTCGTAGACCGAAAGCAGAAGCTCTAGCACAACGCGGTTGATGTAGCCGTACGTCTTCACGATCCGACCGATCCAGTACCAAACGCACGGCACCTCCGAGTTCTGTACACGTTCAACTCGATGACGTCCCTCGAACTCCGATCCAGCCGAGCTTTGAGGGAGAGTTCCGTCAGCACGACGGCGTGGTGACGATGATGATGTTCTACCGACGTAGGGCTTCGCCTAAGCACCGCTATGATATTATCGAGGTGGATTATGGTGGGGGGGGGGCACCGCACACGGCTAAGAGATCCAAGAGATCAATTGTTGTGTCTATGGGGTGCCCCCTGCCCCCATATATAAAGGAGCAAGGGGGGAGAGGTGGCCAGCCAGGAGGAGGCGCGCCAGGAGGAGTCCTACTCCCACCGGGAGTAGGACTCCCTCCCTTACTAGTTGGATTAGGAGAAGGGGGAAGGAGGACGGAGAGAGGAAGGAAAGGGGGGCGCCCCCCCCCCCCCCTCCTTGTCCAATTTAGACTAGAGGGGGAGGGGGCGCGCGGCCTGCCCTAGCCGCCCCTCCTATTCTCCACTAAGACCCATGTTGGCCCATTAAACCCCCGGGGGGTTCCGGTAACCCCCGGTACTCCCGTAAAATCCCGATTTCACCCGGAACACTTCTGATATCCAAATATAGGCTTCCAATATATCAATCTTTATGTCTCGACCATTTCGAGATTCCTCGTCATGTCCGTGATCACATCCGAGACTCCGAACTATCTTCGGTACATCAAAACACATAAACTCATAATATAATTGTCATCAAACTTTAAGCGTGCGGACCCTACGGGTTCGAGAACTATGTATACATGACCGAGACACGTCTCCGGTCAATAACCAATAGCGGAACCTGGATGCTCATATTGGCTCCCACATATTCTATAAAGATCTTTATCGGTCAAACCGCATAACAACATACGTTGTTCCCTTTGTCATCGGTATGTTACTTGCCCGAGATTCGATCATCGGTATCTCAGTACCTAGTTCAATCTCGTTACCGGCAAGTCTCTTTACTCATTCCGTAATACATCAACCCACAACTAACTCATTAGTTACAATGCTTGCAAGGCTTATAGTGATGTGCATTGCCGAGTGGGCCCAGAGATACCTCTCCGACAATCGGAGTGACAAATCCTAATCTCGAAATACGCCAACCCAACAAGTACCTTCGAAGACACCTGTAGAGCACCTTTATAATCACCCAGTTACGTTGTGACGTTTGTTAGCACACAAAGTGTTCCTCCGGTTAACGGGAGTTGCATAATCTCATAGTCATAGGAACATGTATAAGTCATGAAGAAAGCAATAGCAGAATATTAAATGATCGTGTGCTAAGCTAATGGAATGGGTCAAGTCAATCACATCATTCTCCTAATGATGTGATCTCGTTAATCAAATGACAACTCATGTCAATGGCTAGGAAACATAACCATCTTTGATCAACGAGCTAGTCAAGTAGAGGCATACTAGTGACACTCTGTTTGTCTATGTATTCACACAAGTATTATGTTTCCGGTTAATACAATTCTAGCATGAATAATAAACATTTATCATGATATAAGGAAATAAATAATAACTTTAGTATTGCCTCTAGGGCATATTTCCTTCACTTCGGCCTCCAGGTCTTCGGAGTCCGCCCTCTTCTTGCCCTTGCGGGGAGAATCTTCTTCTTCCTCCTCCTCGTCGTCATCGTCGTCGCCCTCGTGAGAGGACTGGGCGTCATCTTCTCTGGACACTTCGTCCGAAGTGCCCTCCTCTTTCTTCTTCTTCTTCTTCTTCTTCTTCTTCTTCTTCTTCTTCTTCTTCTTCTTCTTCTTGCCCTTCTTTACCGGCGCCTGGTATGGCGCCAAGACTAGCATCCTCATTAGTAGAGGATCGGCTGGGTTGTCAGGGAGCAGAGTCGGACACCGGATTTGCTCCGCCTTCTTGATCCAGACTTGTTTAGGGATGGACTACTCAATACTTCTCCTTTGGATGGACGAACCAATTGGTGTTCGGAGGTTTTAGAATTTACCTCGGAGGCCGGATGGTTGCAGTCGAGGCCGGTGTCGTCCGATGACTTTGGCCACGACTTCTGCTTCTTAAAAAGCAGCTTCCAGATCCCCTTATGCTTGTGTCATAGAACCGTTGTAGGGCCCGCAGCCCTTCTAGATTGAACTCCCACATCTTGAGGGGCCTCCGCTGGTAGGGAAGTGCTCGGCGGATCAGCATCACTTGGATCACGTCAGCGAGGGTAACGTCCTTCGCTATCATGCCTTGGACGTGTTTCTGCGGCAGCAACACCTCAATGACCGACCCCCAGTCCGGACCCTTGTCGGTCTAGGATGTGAGCCTCAGCGGGGGTCCGGATCTGAAGGCTGGAACGGCTGCCCACTTAGGGCCGCGAGGTTCTGTGATATAGAACAATTCATGTTGCCATATCTTGACGGTGTCCACGAAGACTCCCTTTGTCCAGTTGACTTTGGGGAGCTTGCTCACCATGGCGCCACCGCAGTCCGCGTGTTGCCCATCGACCACCTTCGGCCATAAGCCGAAGTGTGGAGGGACGCGGAGGAAGGCCTCACACACGATGATGAACGCCGAGATGTGGAGGAACGAATTTGGGGCCATATCGTGAAAATCCAGCCCATAGTAGAACATGAGACCCCTCACAAAGGGGTGGAGGGTGAATCCGAGTCCGCAGAGGAAGTGGGGGATGAACACCACCCTCTCGTCGGGCCTCGGAGTGGGGATGACCTGCGCCGGATCGGGAAGCATGTGCTTGATTTCCGCGGTTAGATACCGCGCCTCCCGCAGATCCTTGATGTTCTCCTCCATGACGGAGGAAGCCATCCACTTGCCTTGAGAGCCGGCCATGGTCGGAAGAGTTGCGGAGGGGAGAAAATCTTGGAACTTGGGCGCTGGAGCTCGAGGATGGGGAGGCAGAGAAAGAATGAGGCATGGGACGGATAACTTGGATTCTATCCACTTATATGGATTGCAAATATCAAGCGTCCCCCTCCCTTGAGCCTTAAAACTAGCCTGTTCCCAAGGGGTCGTGCGAACAACACGGTTAGATTACCAAAACTCGTATTGATGAGAATCCCGCAATAAGGGGACACGATCTCTACTTTGACAAGATGTGTCAATAGGAGTTCCGTATTGAAATGCGAGGCAGGAGGCCCAAAAACGGTTCGAAATGATAGCAGAGCCAAGCATGACGTTTCGTCGGAAAAAGCTGTCGATGGATATATCTTATTTTAAGTATTATTCCTTTATGGTTGGAGGGTTAACCTGTTAAACAGATCCGAACATAGTTCTTGTTGATCAACTACTTTAAAGTATTCGGAGGAGGAACCCGCCTTGCAATGCCGAAGACAATCTGCGTGCCGGACACATCGTCATTGAAGCCTGGTTCAGGGGCTACTGAGGGAGTCCTGGATTAGGGGGTCCTCGGGCGTCCGGGCTATGCACCATGGGCCGGACTAATGGGCCGCGAAGATACAAGATAAAATACTTTCCCCCGTGTCCGGATGGGACTCTCCTTTGCGTGGATGGCAAGCTTGGCGTTCGTATATGAAGATTCCTTTCTCTGTAGACCGACTCTGAACAACCCTAGGCCCCTCCGGTGTCTATATAAACTGGAGGGTTTAGTCCGTAGAGGCAAGGATAATCATACAGGCTAGACATCTAGGGTTGTGACGCCCCGAGACCGACGCTCCAGACGCCTTCCATGTTTTTCGTTATCGTCGTGTGTATTTATTTATTTGCTGCATTGCTTCATGTCATCTCTTGCATTGCACCATGTCATCATGCCATCATATCATTAATTGTATAACTCTTTTATATAAATTGTATGGATCTTCGATCCATTTAAATCGAGGGAAGGGTGACTTCTCTTTATAACATATCCTCCCAATATTAGGGAGCTATTATAAAATATTCCATTCTTTAGAAATAAACCATAACACACTTACAGTTTAAGTTCCATGCCTTTTCCTTCTCAATTCATGGCCTCCATCCTTGCTATAAATTCTTTTGTCACCTTCCCAAGCTCCGCCAAATGTTCATCAATTTGGACACTTCTAACTCCTACGTCCACTTCTAACTCATTTGGTTTAAATTCAATCATATTGAATTTAAACATTTTTTCCAAATCGTTGGAACTGTCTTTGTTGGCTTGGTGTTGCTCTAGTAATTCCACAAAAATGTTGCATATTTTTGCCAAGCCCTTTTGCTATTTCTTTCCTGCCCTTTTCTTATGGACAACGCTAACGCCCATACGTGTGGTGGGAGCCAAACCCGCCCACACGCCCTATAGCACACAGACTACGCCATGTTACCGCATGCATGCATTTGAAAATCTTTTTGGATTTTCTGTTTTTAAAATGTTTTATCTCTTAAATGAAAAATCCGATTGAAGATCCGTTTTCACCATTAAATCCCTCGCAACGACATCATCGAAACTAGATTTCATATCAATATATTTCTACGAATTTTTTTTGGTTAAAAGTTATCGTGTCTATTACACATGAATTGCCATGATGTTTACACTGAAGTTGCCATGATATGTTTCAACTATTTTCTTCTACATTTAAAAGTAAATTTTGACATATTATAAAATGGGGAATTAAAAAACTAGACTTGCTACGCACCATAACTTAAAATTAACATGATACATGCATTTAAAATTGCCATGGTTCATACAAAAAAATATTTTCATGGTCAAAGTACTGGAAATGCCATCATCGAAGAACTAAATTGCCATGATCTACAAACTAAAATTTCCACATGGCAACTTTCGTTTAAGCACTATGACAACTACAGTGCAAACATCATGGCAACTTTTGGGCAAAAAAAATTTCGTCGAAACATATCAACATGGGGTCTAGTTTTGAAGATCTCGTCGAGACAGATTTAATGGTGAAAACGGATTTTTAATTTGCTTTTTTAATTAGGAGATAAAACATTTTTAAGCTAAAAACCAAAAAGATTTTTGCTGATGTCATCTGTTCATACATGGCAAAATGAGTGGTGATGGAGGCGTGTGGGCAATGTGCAAACGCCCACACATGTGGGCATTATTTTTTCCATTTATTATTAATCCTTTTATGTTTGGAGGAAGAGAGAAGAAGCCCAGCAGCCGCATGCCACTAGGCCAGGCCTCTGGTCAACATTTCCCTCTCCACTAGGCCAAACTGCCAAGGCCCTCTGTTTGGCCCCGATGACCTTTTGGCTCCTGTGCACGCCCCGCGTCATGCACCTCCACTTGTTGTTGCTTTGACGCCAAGTTCGACCACCGAACAGGGAATAACGCCAAGTACCAGGTCAACGAGGACCGCCAAGTTCTTCTTCCGCCGACTCCGAAATCGCCAAGTACCACTACGCCCGAAGACCTCAGACCCGTCAAGTCCAACAACGATTGTGTACAAATACCGGCGACCCCGAACATCTACGGAACATGAACGACTACTTCCTCTTAGACTCGTGAACCACTACTTCCACTACTGTCGCGAGAACGTCTACTTCCATCTACACCGCCTCGAACTCGTTCCGCCCCGAAAATAAACGCTTCGAAGGTATAACCGCCGGAACGACGCCCGTGGATGAATGCATGTTGTATGAGATGATCGTGTTTGCACCGTTTTCGAGTTGTCATTGCTCGGTCCTCCTCGTTTGCCATCGACCCATGGAAACCCAGTTGCCGAGATCACCCCACCATCTCTTGTGTGTTCCACATATCCGCACATTTCTCTTTTGCATCGGTATCTCAATCGAGTTGTCGGATCATTGGAATGTTGCCGTGGCACCATTTCCGTTGTTGTCGCCGTGGCACCCCTTTCGTTCCGCCACGATGACAAATGCTTCATAATATGCTCATGTCAACATTTTCATAAAACTTGCATGAAATTTGTATATGTCATCCGCATCATGGTAACAACATTTAAAATATTTAAAATTGTGTTTGCATTAATTTGCTAAATAACATTTGAGGATTTACCGGAATTGTTGTTTGTTGTTTCCGGCCTCATTTAAACTTGCTTAAACAGGTTGTTTTCATATGCTTCACCTCTTGCCATGTTTAACACATTTAATATTGTCGGGTACATAAACGAGGAAGAACTAAATAAAAGAATGTGGTGTTTCGTCAATATGCAACTCGTTGCATATTGAGCTCCACTGAACTTGTAGTATTGCTTGTTGCTCTTTGCCATGCTATTTAAACCGGCATGCATCATACTTGTTTGCGCATCATGCCATGTTTATGTGATGGTGTGTTTACTATGATGTTTCTCTTCTTTCCGGTTGCGCTTCTCCTTGGTAGTTCCGGTTACATTGCGATTGTGAGGATCCGTTCGACTACGTTGGTTCGTCTTCTTCTTCATGGATTTGGTCTTCTTCCTAGCGGGATTTCAGGCAAGATGACCATTACCCTCGATATCACTTCTATCTTTGCTTGCTAGTTGTTCGCTCTATCGCTATGTCGCGCTACCTACCACTTGTTTATTGTGCCTCCCACATTGCCATGTCAAGCCTCTAACCCACCTTCCTAGCAAACTGTTGTTTGGCTAAGTTACCGCTTTTGCTCAGCCCCCTCTTATAGCGTTGCTAGTTGCAGGTGAAGATGAAGCTGGTTCCATGTTGGAACATGGACATGTTGGGATATCACAATATCTCTTATTTAATTAATGCATCTATATACTTGGTAAAGGGTGGAAGGCTCGACCTTATGCCCGGTGTTTCGTTCCACTCTTGCCGCCCTAGTTTCCGTCATACCGGTGTTATGTTCCTTGATTTTG
This sequence comes from Aegilops longissima, assembly GCA_021605205.1. Taxonomy (NCBI): domain Eukaryota; kingdom Viridiplantae; phylum Streptophyta; class Magnoliopsida; order Poales; family Poaceae; genus Aegilops; species Aegilops longissima. The sequence continues at coordinate 392,401,510 of CM038677.1, read as the reverse complement.
CATTCCTAATGCGGTTGGGGTTATAGGAACCCCTTGACAGTTCGCTTTGAATAAAACTTCTCCAGCAAGGCCCAACCTTGGTTTTACATTTGCCTAACAACCTATACCTTTCCCTTGGGTCGGCCAACCCGAGGTTCATATTTATTTTAATCCCCGCCCCCCGGGCCAGTGCTTCTCTAAGTGTTGGTCCAAACCGAGTAGACTACGGGGCCACCTCGGGGAAACTTGAGGTTTGGTTTTACTCGTAGGATGTCTCATCCGGTGTACCCTGAGAACGAGATATGTGCAGCTCCTATCGGGATTTGTCGGCACAGTCGGGTGGTCTTGTTGGTCTTGTTTTACCATTGTCGAAATGTCTTGTAGCCGGGATTCCGAGACTGATTGGGTCTTTCCGGGAGAAGGAATATCCTTCGCTGATCATGAGAGCTTGTGATGGGCTAAGTTGGGACACCCCTGCAGGGTATAATCTTTCGAAAGCCGTGCCCGCGGTTATGTGGCAGATGAGAATTTGTTAATGTCCGGTTGTAGAGAACTTGACACATGACTTAATTAAAATGCATCAACCGCGTGTGTAGCCGTGATGGTCTCTTTTCGGCGGAGTCCGGGAAGTGAACACGGTTCTTGTGTCATGGTTGTGCGTAAGTAGTTTCAGGATCACTTCTTGATCACTTCTAGCTTCACGACCATTGCGTTGCTTCTCTTCTCGCTCTTGTTTGCGTATGTTAGCCATCATATTTGCTTAGTGCTTACTGCAACTCCACCTCATTACCACTTCCTACCCATAAGCTTAAATAGTCTTGATCTCGCGGGTGTGAGATTGCTGAGTCCTCGTGACTCACGGATACTTCCAAACAGTTGTAGGTGCCGATGATACCAGTGCATGTGATGCTACCGAACTCAAGTGGGAGTTCGACGAGGTCCTTGGTCGTTACTATGTTTCGTTTCCTGATGATCAGTAGTGGAGCCCAGTTGGGACGATCGGGGGTCTAGCATTTGGGGTTATCTTCTTTTCATTTGTATTTGTCCGTAGTTGGACTATGTGTGTACTCTGATGATGTATGTTTAATTCATGTATTGTGAGAAGTGGTGATTGTAAGCCAACTCGACTTATCCCTTTCTTGTTCATTACATGGGATTGGGTGAAGATGACCTTCTTGCGACAAAACCACAATGCGGTTATGCCTCTAAGTCGTGCCTCGACACGTGGGAGATATAGCCGCATCGCATGCTATAAGTTGGTAATCGAGCCATCCCGACATAGGAGCCCCCGCTTGATCGAATCACGACGTTGTTGAGTCTAGAACAAAAAATGTTTTGAATCTTAGGATATATATATATATATATATATATATATATATATATATATATATATATATATATATATATATATATATATATATATATATATATATAGGAGAGTAGGATTCTTTTTACTCCTCAGTCCCTTCATCGCTCTGGTGAGGCCTCCTGACGTAGATGTTTTGATTTTCCTCTCCTCAAATTTCACTAAAAATTTATTTTAGGATCACGCGGGTATCTTGGGATCTTTCCGATATTCTTGTGACGAGAACATTGTTCTTGGTGCCTCTTGACATTTATGGGTTGTGGCAGTGTCCCGGGGAGTTGAGCTCCGAGGTGTTGTCATCACAATTTTATCCTTGCAATTCTGGAATACCTGAGTTTCGCCGACATCGGAAATCTCTTTTATGCAGTTGTTGGTGAGATAACCTCGACGCCACCCAGTACTGGGGCGGGAGTTCGGGAGTATTGCCATAGCTCGTATAACGGATGCTTTTCGAAGGTTGAGGTACACGATTTCTGGAGTTTTCTTGGTTATGTGTTGACGGATGGATACAGCTGGATGTAGGGATTATTAGTTTGGGTGAGATGTTGTGCTTCTCATGTATCCCCAACACCAGATTGCATAACCAGAAAGTTTCGGGAGTTTATAGGTGGGAATTCAAGTAGCTCCTAAAATATCTTTCCGACAAATGCAGGATATGGGATTGGGTAAATCTCTATCATATGTATTTGTTCCGGCTTATTGTGCGAGCCAAATCCTTGTTTTGTTTTTGTTGTGGTATTCGAGTTGCTTCGATGTCAAGTGTTGATTACATACCTTCCCTAAATGGTATTCTCATATTTCTATGTGGATGCTAATCCTTCTTAATCATTGAGGTTGTCATGTCAACTTTTTTCCAACCGGCGTGCTTCTCTTCAAGTGCATCCGGTCATTCCAACATTCGCAAGATCAATACTAAGTTTTCTCAACAGTATCCATTCCATCTGCCCAAGTTGCCTTTGTTTTCCCGCCCTCCCACCCTTTTCTTCAAGGACTCAGATTTCTTGATCAAGTATCCTTTTATTGATGGGAAGTCTCCCCATTCTTTTCCGTCAATGTTCTAATCCGGTGATTCTCAGGAATATGCTAAGGAAGCTACAATGTAACATCCCAAATTTTCAATTTGGAATGTTATACATTAGGTCATCATGCATATCATATTTTCTCGCATTTTCCGATCCTAGAAATTTCACGCAACTCAAGGACCCTCGGAGAGAGTTGGAAGTTTCATAATTTTCATATTTGGGATTTCCCAAATTTTGAAAATAGGATCATTTGATTATTTAAATTATCTTCATAAAGTTTTTCCTATGAAAATATCTTGAGAGGGAATAATATGACTTTCCCAAACAAATAGGAAAAATGAAGATATTATAAATAAACCAAATTTGGGTTTTGAAGATTTATTTTGCTTAGGCAAAAATGAGCATTTTAAAATATTTTTCATGCATTTTGTTTTAAAAGTTCATTTTGTTCGATTCAATTTTAGGAGTCGGAGAAAATTTGTTTTAATTAATTTGGAGTTCATTTGATATTTATTTTATTTGTTTTGTTTTAAATTTTATTTTAAAAAAAAACGCCGCTTCTCGACCGAGGCCCAGCCTGCCCAGCCAGCCAGCCTCCGCCCACCGCGCCCCTGCCCATCCCGCTGAGCCGACGCGCCGCTGGGAACTCCTCATCGCTGCCCCGCCCGCCGCCGCAGGAGCCGCCCCGCGCGCGCCGCGCCGCCGCCGCCAGAACCCGCCGCCCTCACCCCCGACCCGCGGAGCCGGAGAGCGCCGGCGATCGCTGAGGTAGCCGCCCGCCCGCCCGCCGATTCGGTTTTTCCCCTTGAACCGATCCGGTTTATTTAAAAAATATATATGTTCGGTTTTTTTAAAAAAACCTAGATTGGTTTTATTTTTTTCGGTTTTCTTATTTAACGGACGCTCACCGAACCGTTCGCTTTGATGAACGCGTTCGTTAGATTCGCTTACATAACGAACGCTCGCTTTTTAACTCGTTCGTCGTTTTTCTTTTTAATCGGAATTAATCCGTTATTTTCCGATTTGATTTCAGATCTGATTTTCAAAACTGTTTTATTTCTCGCCGCTTATCGAATCGGGTGATTCAAGCGCTGGAGTTTCAGAACTGAAACCGCCGTTCGACTACCCTACTTTCACAGAGTTTTGCCACTGTGAAATTTTGACCTAATTTCGGATCGCTAAGAGAGGTTTCTCTCTCGAGTTTCGACTTTCGGAGTTTGTTTTGATTCGATTCTTTTGCAACCAGGGTTCTTAGGTTGAACTATCTGGTTAGATCTTTTATTCGAGATTTCCTGTGCATTAGATGAGTACTTATTGTATGCTTGTTGTTTGTCTGCGTTAGATCACCCGAGTGCGCCGCTTGTTACTTCAATCTCTAGGACTCATGGATCATCGCAAGGCAAGTAACACTTTGATCATACCCTTCTACTACCCAGTTTTATGCATTAGATCTATTCCTCAAACACTTGCATGATTAGGATCTAATTAAATTGTGGGTTTGGGAAGTAGATTGAGGTAGTACCTATTACTGCTTTTACTTATGAAACCTTGGGAGTTACTTCACGCTTGCTTGTTCATGCCATGCTATGCTAGTAGACGTGGATTGGGTGAGTGAATATCCATGACAGATGTGAGATTGTTAATTAATGGTTTATTTAAGGTGGCAACCTAACACACATCTGGGTGGATTGGGGCACTGGTTTCTATCAGACTTGCTCAGATTTCTTCGGACCGCCACCTGTGCTCTAAGGGATCATAAGATTATTCAAACTGAAACTTCCGTGTGCAGCCACAAGCCAATTATGGGCTCTGGCGTAGTTGACTAAGTCGTGCGAACTCTTATGGGTAGGCTAGCTGATGTAGGGGATGTAGGTTGGTACGGTCTACCCACATGTAAGGTGCTAGCGCTTCTGAAAGACTATGTCTCGGTCATCCGTTTCTCAAACACCATGTAGTGCGAGAATCAAGCGGAGGCGATCGAGTCTTGTGGGGAAAAGTGCGCAAACCTCTGCAGAGTGTAACAAACTAATCATGATTAGCCGTGTCCCCGGTTATGGACAATTTGAGTATCCGGTGCTTGATTATCATGTGAATCTCAACATGTTACTTCTAAATAAAAGTTATTGGGTTTTGATGAGTACTTTTAATTGGGATTGAGGATGTGTCAACCATCTTCAATGTTTAACAACCACCATGATAGTTAAATAAAATTATTCCTTTGATGTAGGGAAAATCAGCTTTATGCAAATGTAACAGAGAGCCTTACCACCAGCCAAATATGCATGTAGTATAGGCTTATTCATTCATTGCTCTTTATGTGTTACATTGCCAAGATATTCCATGTCTTGACCCGTTTTTGGCTGCAACTTTTCACGCTATGCACTTTTTCGAACGACGAGTAAGGTGTTAGGTCGTGGTTCTATACTCGGTGATGCCGTTGGAGTTGATGGACTCGCTTATCTTCCAAGCCTTCCGCTGTTATTATTAGATGGCCTTAAGCCATATTCTTATTCAGTTCCCTTGTGGACATCGATGTAATAAGTGTGTGATTGCTACTCTGTTATAAATCCTTCGAAGTACTGTGTGGTGTCAGCATTACTGATCCAGGGATGACACTGAGCACAGAGCGCTAGATCCATTCGGGTCTGGTCGCTACAGAGAATGGTATCAGAGCACACGCTGACTGTAGGACACGACCACTAAGTTAAAGCCATAGATCACTCTCTCTTCTCATTTTCTAACTCCTCATCTTTTCTACTCTCTTTAGGATGACGGACGCGAAGATCAAGTACACCCAACCGGATGAAGGCACACCTTTTGGATTTCACTTGAAGGAAGTTACTAAGTACCTGAACATTGGATTACCAAGCTTCACCGGAACTTTCAACGCCACTCTGCCTGAAGAGGAGCGCTGGAAGATTCATGCTCACGTTCCAGGAAGGACATTCGCCCCAATCACCAAGCCAATAGATAGTGTTTTCAGTGCACCAACTTGGAGTCTGGGAAGGAGCATGGCAGCTCACATCACCATGGGACGCATTGGAGAAGTCTATCAAGAAGATCTCAAGGACACCATCTACCAGATTTGCGGACGCCGAGATGACAACTGGGACGTCGTCAACACCAAGAAGGATAGATCCATTGCAGCATTCATCCAGGAGTTAAATCAACACATTCGACGCCAGGAGAATCAAATGTGCAATGACATGTTGGAGTTGCAGAAGACGAAGGAAAGGATCATCGAATTGGAAGAAGAACTAAAGACTACACGCAAGGACTACATGGACGAGATCGTAGCTCTGGCAAGACACAATAACGATCTTAAGTACGAGATCAAGAACTCAAGAAGAAATTGGCACTCAGAATGAAGACCAGATGTCGAGCATCAAATCGACTACATCAACATCGACGACTCAGATTCGGATCCAAGTGAACCCGATTTTGAAGACGGTGGAGCAGTACATCATGGAGTCTTCCACCGTTCAAATTAGTAGAAGTCCCCACATATTAGTAGTATTCCTCCATGTAACATTATAGTACACGCACTATTGCGATAGTTAGATCGCTGTAAGCCCTTGTTTGATTGAATGAAGTGATTTTGTGCATTTGCTCATGTGCATTTGGGTAGTGATTCCCTTAGACCTCATTCTATTCTATTTTCTCCTCTTCTAAATCCTTCAGATGCCTCCGAGACGCGACCCGGATTCGCTTTTCCCGCCAGAGATCACCCAATTGATCCAGCAGCAGAATACCTCGATTCAAACATTGGTGCGTAACAACAACAACAACCCCAACAACCCACCGCCACCACCACCACTGCGGATCATCGACTCGTTTTCTTAGACTGAACCGCGGTGTATTCCAAGAGCACCGAGCCAATTGTAGCAGATGACTGGCTCCGCAAGATAGGAAGGAGCTGACCATCGCAGGATGCACAGATGGTGAAAGAGTGAAGTTTGCAGACATCAACTTGAAGGACCCCAGCAGAAGATGGTGGGAGAATTTCACAGCCACTTACCCGAGACACCGCCACATGGGACCAGTTTCAGAAGCTTTTCGACAGCCCATGTTTCAGCAGGAGCCATGGCCATGAAGAAGCGTGAGTTTCGCAACTTACGCCAAGGAGGAAGGACTGTTGGCAAGATGTGGATGACTTTAGCAAACTAGCACGTTATGCCCTGGATGACGCTACAGATGCAGCTAAACAGAGAAGTTTCTAGAAGGACTGAATGATGAGTTCAAGATGCCGTTGATGGTAGCAAGTTTCAATAACTACCAGGAGTTAGTAGACCGAGCCTCGATGATTGAGGAAAGCAAGAAGAATTGAGAACTGCAAGCGAAGTATGGACAAGGGAAGTATAACTCAGATCCCAGCAGAAGCCTCGTTATACCCCTAAATCAGAATTCAGTTTCAAAGATACCCATGGAGGAGGTAATTCAGATAACCATAATGGCACCAAGAATGGGAACGGAATGGAGGAAGCAACGACAGAACCGCACCAACCCGTCTACACCATCCAAGGTAGACTGAGTCACATTACTTGCTTTAAGTGCCGCAAGATCGGGCATTATGCAAATGACTGTCCGAAGGCCGAATGGAAATGGCAATGGAAGCTCGAAAGAAGCCCAACCCTTTCAACAGGGGACAAGTGAACCACATTGATGTGGAGGAGGTTGAAGATCAGCCCGATGCAAGAATCGGTAAGTTTTGGTTAAGTCATTTACCGCAGCTTGTTCTTTTTGATACTTGGTGCATCGCATTCATACATATCAAGGGATTTGTGGATAAGTACAAGTTACCAACCCAAGCCCTTAGGTCACCCATGCTAGTAACCTCACCCGAGCAGAGTACATGGCTAGTAAATGGTGTGATCGATCGCCACTAAGGATCGGACACTATGTTTTCCCTCGCACCTAATAGTTCGGAATCCCAAGGATTGGATGTGATATTAGGAATGGATTGGTTATCAAAGTATGGAGGAAACATAGATTGTACCACAAGGTCAATTTTGCTCACCACACCGTAAGGAAGAAGGATTAGTATGTATCACGGCACGAGCCGAGGAGAGCACAAGTTAATTGCTTAACAGAGTGGTACAGAAGAAGTACCGATGGTGAAGGATTATCCGATGTATTTCCTAAGAGTTGCTGTGAATGCCCGGATAGAGACATTGAGTTTTTGATCGAGCTGTTGCGTGAACAGGCCCGATATCAAAGCGACCGTCACAGGATGCCCGCAAAGGATTTGGCGGAAATCAAGAAGCGATTAAGGTACTATTGGATAAAGGTTTTATTCGCCCAAGTTCTTCACCTTGGGGATCACCCGCTTGTTAGTGGAGAAGAAGGATGGATCTTTGAGAATGGTTGTTGATTATCGTGGATTGAATGAAGTAACAATCAAGAACAAGTACCCACTACCTATGATAAATGATCTGTTTGATCGCCACAAGGAGCCAAAGTGTTTTCTAAGATCGACTTGCGATCGTGGTACCATCATTGAAGATTCGGGAGCAAGACATACCCAAGACAGCATTTACCACGAGATATGGATGTATGAGTATACCGTTATGTCATTTGATGACTAACGCACCAGCCTATTTCATGAACACGATGAACAAAGTGTTTATGGAGTTTTTGGACAAGTTCGTCGTGGTGTTCATTGATGACATTTTGATTTTCTCAAGAATGAAGAGGAACACAAGGAACATTTGAGATTGGTTTTGAGAAACCGAGGAACACCAGTTGTATGCCAAGTTCAGCAAATGTGAATTTTGGCTAAAGGAAGTTGGATTTCTCGGACATGTTATATCCGGAGAAGGAATAGCAGTTGACCCCACAAAGGTTGAGACCAGAACCAAATGGGAAGCACCAACGACAGTTGGAGAGATTCGAGTTTCCTTGGACTCGCAGGATACTACCAAGATTCATTGAGAATTTCTCAAGGATTGCAAAGCCTATGATGAATTGTTGAAGAAGGAAAACAAATTCATATGGACCGAGGACTGTGAGGCAAGTTTTCAGAGTTGAAGAAAAGATTGGTTACCTCACCAGTTTTGATATTGCCGATCAAACTAAGGATTATGAGGTGTATTGCACGCTCACGCCGAGGACTTGGAGCAGTGCTTATGCAGGAAGGAAGAGTTGTTTCAGATGCTTCACGACAACTTAAGCCCCATGAGTTGAATTATGCCACTCATGATTTGGAGTTAGCAGCCGCCAGCATGCCTTGAAGACATGGAGACATTTTCTCATTGGAAATCATTGTGAAGTATATACGGATCACAAGAGTTTGAAGTACATCTTCACCCGTATGAATTGAATCTCGCATAAAGGAGATGGTTAGAACTTATCAAGGATTATGATATGAGATTGCATTATCACCCGGAAAGGCTAATGTCGTAGCAGACGCATTGAGCCGTAAGAGCCACGCCAATACCCTAATGATGGGAGGAATACCCAATGAGTTAGCCGAGGACCTTCGAGAGCTATGTTTGGAAATAGTTCCAGAGGCTATGTAGCAGCATTGGAAATTCAATGACATCGATGGACAAAATCAGAGAAGCCCAAAAGGCGAGATAAGGAAGTTGCCTCTATAAAGGAGAAAATGAGCAAAGGAAAAGCTAAAGGATTTCGTGAGGACGAGCACGATACCCTATGGTTTGAAGACCGTGTTTATGTGCCCAATGACCCGTAGATCGGGAAGTTGATTTTACAAGAAGCCCATGATTCACCCTATTCGATTCACCCAGAAATACCAAGATGTATTTGGATTTGAAGAATATTTTCCGTGGACCGGAATAAAGAAGGATATTGCGGAGTATGTAGCAGTTTGCGGCGTATGTCGAAAGTAAAGGCGAACATCGAAGCAAGCAGGATTGTTACAACCATTGCCGATACCGAATGGAAGTGGGATAAACTAGGCATGGATTTCATCACAGTTTGCCAAAGACCCGCTCAGATATGACTCGATTTGGGTCATAGTCGATCGTTGACCAAGGTAGCCCATTTCATTCCAAATAAGACTACCTATAGCAATTGCTAAGTTGGCAAAGATATACATGACCAGAATTGTGTGTTTACACGGAGTTCCGAGGAGCATTGTATCGCATAGAGGAACCCAGTTTACTTCAAATTTTGGAACCAGTTACACGAAACATTGGGAACCCGATTGAGTTCAAAGACAGCTTTCCACCCACAGACCGATGGACAGACCGAGAGAGTCAATCAGATTTTGGAGGACATGTTGAGAGCTTGTGCACTAGATTATGGATCTAGTTGGGATGACAATTTGTCAGATGCAGAATTTTCCTACAACAACATTACCAAACCAGCTTAAAGATGGCACCTTTCGAGGCCTTGTATGGAAGAAGGTGCAGGACACCGTTGTCATGGGACTAAACGGAGATCGTCGATTGTTTGGACCAGATTTGATTAAGGAGTCGAGCGAAAGTTAAGTTGATTCGAGACAGGCTCAAGGTAGCCCACCTGCATGTAAGAGCTATGCCGATTCAAAGCGCAGCGATTGAGTACGGTTGGAGACAGAGTATATCTCAGAGTATCCCCGCCGAGGAGTGAAGCGCTTTGGAGTTAAAGGAAAGTTAGCACCCGCTTTGTTGGACCATATAAGATTTTGCAACGCATGGGAGAAGTTGCGTATAAGATGGAACTGCGGTAAGGACTGTCAGGAGTTCATGATGTATTCCATGTTTCTCGCTTGAAGAAATGTCACCCTGAGATAGCAGAGGTACCGTTAAGAGACACAAGTGCACTGGAGGCAATTCAGTTGAAGGATGACTTGACATATGAGGAAAAACAGTTAAGATTCTCGATTATGCCAGCAGAGTTACCCGCAGCAAGGTTATCAAGTTTTGCAAAGTTCGGTGGAGCCACCACACCGAGGATGAAGCCACCGGGAAAGAGAGGAAGTTTTGCTTAAGGACCACCTCACCTATTTTCTAGTTAACCCAATCTCGAGGGCTAGATTCATCTTAGGGTAGGTTTGTAACATCCCAAATTTTCAATTTGGAATGTTATACATTAGGTCATCATGCATATCATATTTTCTCGCATTTTCCGATCCTAGAAATTTCACGCAACTCAAGGACCCTGAGAGAGTTGAAGTTTCATAATTTTCATATTTGGGATTTCCCAAATTTTGAAAATAGGATCATTTGATTATTTAAATTATCTTCATAAAGTTTTTCCTATGAAAATATCTTGAGAGGGAATAATATGACTTTCCCAAACAAATAGGAAAAATGAAGATATTATAAATAAACCAAATTTGGTTTTGAAGATTTATTTTGCTTAGGCAAAATGAGCATTTTAAAATATTTTTCATGCATTTTGTTTTAAAAGTTCATTTTGTTCGATTCAATTTTAGGAGTCGGAGAAAATTTGTTTTAATTAATTTGGAGTTCATTTGATATTTATTTTATTTGTTTTGTTTTAAATTTTATTTAAAAAAAAAAAACGCTACCCCACTCGGACCGAGGCTCGGCCTGCCCACCACCAGCCTCCTACCAGCCCGCCCGGCCCATCCTCTTGAGCCGACGCCGCCATTGAACTCCGCGCCCCGCGCCAAGCCAGCCGCCCTGGCCAGGAGCCGCCACGCCGCTTCGCCCTTGCCCGCCGAACCCGCCGCCTCACCCTCGACCCGGAGCCAGGAGAGCCGGCGATCGCCGGAGGTAGCCGCCCGCCCCGCCCGCCGATTCGGTTTTTCCCCCTTGAACCGATCCGGTTTATTTAAAAAAAATATATATGTTCGGTTTTTTTTTTTAAAAAAAACCTAGATTGGTTTTATTTTTTTCGGTTTTCTTATTTAACTGACGCTCACCGAACCGCTCGCTTTGATGAAACGCGCTCGTTAGATTCGCTTACTAATCTAACGCTCGCTTTTAACTCGTTCGTCGTTTTTCTTTTTAATCGGAATTAATCCGTTATTTTTCCGATTTGATTTCAGATCTGATTTTCAAAACTGTTTTATTTCTCGCTTCGCTTATCGGAATCGGGTGATTCAAGCGCTACGAGTTTCAGAACGAAACCGCCGTTCGACTACCCTACTTTCACAGAGTTTTGCCACTGTGAAATTTTGACCTAATTTCGGATCGCTAACCGAGAGGTTTCTCTCGAGTTTCGACTTTCGGAGTTTGTTTTGATTCGATTCTTTTGCAACCAGGGTTCTTAGGTTGAACTATCTGGTTAGATCTTTTATTCGAGATTTCCCTGTGCATTAGATGAGTACTTATTGTATGCTTGTTGTTTGTCTGCGTTAGATCACCCGGAGTGCGCCGCTTGTTACTTCGAATCTCTAGGACTCGCGGATCATCAGCAAGGCAAGTAACACTTTGATCATACCCTTCTACTACCCAGTTTTATGCATTAGATCTATTCCTCAAACACTTGCATGATTAGGATCTAATTAAATTGTGGGTTTGGGAAGTAGATTGAGGTAGTACCTATTACCTGTTTTACTTATGAAACCTTGGGAGTTACTTCTACGTTTGCTTGTTCATGCCATGCTATGCTAGTAGACGTGGATTGGGTGAGTGAATATCCATGACTGATGTGAGATTGTTAATTAATGGTTTATTTAAGGTGGCAACCTAACACACATCTGGGTGGATTGAGGCACCTGGTTTCTATCAGACTTGCTCAGATTTCTTGGACCGCCACCTGTGCTCTAAGGGATCATAAGATTATTCAAACTGGAAACTTCCGTGTGCAGCCACAAGCCAATTATGGGCTCTGGCGTAGTTGACTAAGTCGTGCGAACTCTTACGGGTAGGCTAGCTGATGTAGGGGATGTAGGTTGGTACGGTCTACCCACATGTAAGGTGCTAGCGCTTCTGAAAGACTATGTCTCGGCCATCCGCTTCTCAAACACCATGTAGTGCGAGAATCAAGCGGAGGCGATCGAGTCTTGTGGGGAAAAGTGCATAAACCTCTGCAGAGTGTAACAAACTAATCATGATTAGCCGTGTCCCTGTTATGGACAATTTGAGTATCCGGTACTTGATTATCATGTGAATCTCAACATGTTACTTCTAAATAAAAGTTATTGGGTTTTGATGAGTACTTTTAATTGGGATTGAGGATGTCAACCATCTCCAATGTTTAACAACCACCATGATAGTTAAATAAAATTATTCCTTTGATGTAGGGAAAATCAGCTTTATGCAAATGTAATCAGAGAGCCTTACCACCAGCCAAATATGCATGTAGTATAGGCTTATTCATTCATTGCTCTTTATGTGTTACATTGCCAAGATATTCCATGTGTCAATTGCTGGCTGCAACTTTTCACGCTATGCACTTTTCGCATTTATTTAGTAAGGTGTAGGTCGTGGTTCTATACTCGGTGATGCCGTTGGAGTTGATGGACTCGCTTATCTTCCAAGCCTTCATTGTTATTATTAGATGGCCTTAAGCCATATTCTTATTCAGTTCCTTGTGGACATCGATGTAATAAGTGTGTGATTGCTACTCTGTTATAAATCCTTCGGCACTGTGGTGTCGGCATCGATCCAGGATGACATCGAGCACGAGCGCTAGATCCATTCGGGTCTGGTCGCTACATACAAACTCAACATTCTTCGTTCTCTTTTCTTCTCTGGTGGACTCAATTCAAGCTTTCAGTGTTGATCATATTCCTTTCCTTGTTTCAAATGTTTTCTCATGTCAATGCACCTCTTAATCATCCACTTCTCGCCATTCATTTGTTCGGGAGTACTGAAGATATCTCAGGAGATTCGTGTTTTCATTCCTAATCCGTTCAATCTATTTCGAGGTTGTTACCTCATTCAAGCTATTTAATTCAACCGGTGCAATCTCTCTTTTAAAATCATTCAACGGTGTTTTCTTTTGAGTGGGCCCTAACCCACAGGTCTTTTCCCAGGATCTTACCTGACTCTTCTAATTTTCTCGGAGTCATTCCCAAATTCTTTTCGAAGTTTGACGTAAGAATGAATTTCATCAGTCACACGTTTCCCAACATCGATTTCAAATTATTTTTCATTGTTGGCTCAACCTATTTGTTTTTCATTCTCCGGAGTATCTCAACAATTCATGGTGGTGTTTCTCATCGTCATTCTCAACACAGAAGACCGAAGAAGAGTTTCCTCCAAGTCATATCCATTCTCTTGAAGACTCATGGACCTAACTTCATGTCATCCTCATAATTGTTCTCGATTGTGAGAATTCCTTTCATACCCATCCGAAGCATTGCAGGAGTCTTTTCAGTTTCGGAGGCCATCATTTCAGAAGATTTATTCGTTCTCAGCTTTCAGCTCTCATTCTCCAAATCTTACCGGTGCATCATTCAACTATTCTCTAATCAGCTCGTGATCTCTTCGTTCACTTGTATCAAAATTCTCTCAGGTATCTTCGTTCATTTTCCAATTCTTCCTGGTGATGTGTTCGTTTTCTTTGTTCGTTCTTTTAATCCTTACGATGGTTCGTCCAACATTCCTCTTCCATTGTTACCATACCAATTCATTCTCTCTTTCCAAATCCTACCAGTGGTTCGTGGAAGACCTTCCCAAGTTGTGATATTCCTCTCTTAATCCTTTCTACGAGAATAAGTAGTATGCCAAATCCGTTGCTTATCATCAATTTAAATTGGTGAAGGATACGCATAACATAATTCTTATTATTTTTTCATCCAAGTGATCTAGTTTCTTCTTTCCAGATTTGTTCATCATGTCACGTTTCTCGGTTCGAGATGCTTCATCTTTCTTCCGGAGTTCCAAGTTTTTTTTTCTCGGTTATGTCGTCCCGAAACCCCATCTAAATCATTGCAAGCCTTCATTTTGTTCTTTCAATTTTCCTTTCGTTGCGATAATATTGTTATCTATCCGGAGTTCTTCGAGAGTTTCTTCATGGTGTTTCATCGAAGATTTCATTCATTCTCCAATTGTTCTTCAAGATTTCTCTCGAAGTTATGATCCGCCAAGCTATACTCAAAGATAAACAGGGTGCTTAACACATGTTTTGTGTTGAGGGGTTCACGTATTCTTCATCTTGCATTCCACAGTGAAATTCTTTCTACCTTATCTTTTGAGATGGTGTTATGCCATTCTTGACAATTTCCATTCATGTTTCGCGATTCACATGTTGTCAAGAATGAGGTATTTTAAATCCATCAACCACTTCGTTGGAGTTATCTTGTGTCATATTTCACCTACAGCCTTCCCTAAGGAATGTTGCTATTGTGGTGCTTAACAATGATCCAAGTTATCTCTTTATCATCTCGGTGGAAGAAGTTTTTCATCTCCTTGGTGCTCTCAATCAAATCAATGGTTTTCGTTAGTGGCCGTTTGTCACCTCATAATTTTGAGATGTCTCCATAAGCCCACGAGGATCATATCTTTTCGTTGTTGATTTCCAACTACTCCGTTCAATCCTTCCTTGCAAGGATGCTTTCCAACCTCATTGTGGCAGAAGTTGTCATTTTCTTCTCCGTCCCTTTATCCCAACAATCTAGCTTCTATTCTTTCGTTCTAGAGGCATTGTGATGTTGCTCTCTTCACCCATCACCTCGTTTTGTCAAGATCATGTTATTTTCTCGCTTATTCATTTAACCGGAGTGTTGTTTTCTCATTCAAGTTCTTTTCATCTTATCAAGTTTTCCTTCTTAATTCTACCGGAGTGTTATCCAAATTCTGCCATTCTTGTTCTTTGGCTATCTCATGATACCGGTGAGGTGATATTCTTTTGGTTTGTGAACCCTTATTTCATGTCTTTCAACCTACAAGGCTCTCGTAAATGTTCTTTGTTCCTCTTTGCTAACGGAGTGTTTTGCAATCTCATTCATCTCCATTGCATTCTTTCTTTCAAGTTGTTAAACCTCTCGTGGTTCGTGGTTTCACTCATTTGTCAAAGAAACAACTTTGTTTTACCTATTCCTCTTCCGCTTCTCTCCGGTGCCATCCCAAGATCTCGGGACGAGATCTCTTGTAAGTGGAGGAGTGTTGTGACGCCCCGAGACCGACGCTCCAGACGCCTTCCATGTTTTTCGTTATCGTCGTGTGTGTTTATTTGTTTGCTGCATTGCTTCATGTCATCTCTTGCATTGCATCATGTCATCATGCCATCATATCATTAATTGTATAACTCTTTTAAATAAATTGTATGGATCTTTGATCCATTTAAATCGAGGGAAGGGTGACTTCTCTTTATAACATATCCTCCCAATATTAGGGAGCTATTATAAAATATTCCATTCTTTAGAAATAAACCATAACACACTTACAGTTTAAGTTCCATGCCTTTTCCTTCTCAATTCCTGGCCCTTGCTATAAATTCTTTTGTCACCTTCCCGAGCTCCGCCAAATGTTCGTCAATTTGGACACTTCTAACTCCTACGTCCACTTCTAACTCATTTGGTTTAAATTCAATCATATTGAATTTAAACATTTTTTCCAAATCGTTGGAACTGTCCTTGTTGGCTTGGTGTTGCTCCAGTAAGTCCCACAAAAATGTTGCATATTTTTGCCAAGCCCTTTTGCTATTTCTTTCCTGCCCTTTTCTTATTTTTTTAGACAACCTCGCGAAGCTTTTTATTATGTCGTCACAATGTTTACTGGGACGAAAGAAAGGTCACCCGGATTGCCTAACCACACACGGCGGCCAATCCCAAGTGAAAAAGCATGCTTCACTAAGTTGTGAGCCTCGAAATTCGAGCTCCTAAATTCGTGATTGAAAGAACACAAAGAAAAAGTTTTAGAGTGATCTATAATCTCACGAATAACAACACCATAAGTAGCTGCGCTGCCCTTGTTGATATCCTCGATGACCACCTTGCAGTCGGAAGATACAAAAATCCTGCGCTCATAAAGATCTTCAGCCAAAGCTAGCGACTCCCGGACTGCAATTGCCTCCAGAGTTGTAGGGTCCTCAATTCCCGTAAGAGTAAAAACGGATGCACCCAAAAACAAGCCCTGATGATCCCTGCAAACTGCTGCAACTGCTCCTGCAACATGTCTTCTGTTAAGCGCCGCATCTACATTGATCTTAACCATGTTCTCTGGAGGGGGGATCCAGTGATTCGGTCGGGTCTGCACCTCCCGTGGTTCTCTTGTTGGCTTCTGTAGCACCTGAAGATCGCTTATAAAGGAGTTTACAAAAGCATTTGTGGCAAAAGGAGTCTGATGTATATCCTCATGAATCACTTTCCTTCTAGCATACCAAATTGCCCAAAGTGTAATGCCCATCCTTGTAAATTCATCATGAGATAGCAGATTTTGCATGTTGAACAACCAGCTTCTAGCACTTGTGTTTGCATCCATGCTCATCTGCTCCACTATGGAATCCGGCGCCAATGCCCATACTGACCGCGCCATGGAACACTCGAGCAGCCCGTGTCGCCAAGATTCCGCCGCGCCGCACAACCGGCACGTCGACGTAGTGGCCATCTTGCGGTGGTGGAGGAGATCGCTGGTAGGGATTGATTCCCTGACCAGGCGCCAGAGAAAAACACGGATCTTGTTTGGTACTTGCGTACGCCACAGCATGGTCCATACGTTGCTCTCATCGATGTTGGATGGCCCTCCCGTCTGATATAACCAATCCTCTCTGGTGAGCTTAGTTTTCAGAATCATTCTGTATGCAGAGCGCACAGAGAAATTGCCCCGATTCTCCTTGCTCCAGGCCCAAAAATCATCAACATGTCTCGTACACAGCGGTATTTTAAGTATTGCCTCTGCATCTATGGGTATGAAAACAGACCGGACCAGCTCCTTCTTCCACGATGAGGTAGTGTGCTCAATCAGCTTGTGCACATACGTTGGCGGATCGACCACCAGAGATGTCATAGGCCGCATTATATCCCCTCTGGGGATCCAGTTGTGTTCCCATATGAGAGTATCTTCTCCAGTCCCAATCCTACGTATGACACCTTGCTTCATTATATCTCTGTCGTCCAGTATCGCACGCCATATTTGAGATGGATGTGAGCCCAACTCAGCATGTAGAATATCACAGTGAGGAAAATATGCAGCCTTAAGTATGAGCGAGCTGAGAGTATTGGGAGTTTGAAGAAGCCTCCATGCCTATCTCGCTAGCAACGCGAGGTTAAAAAGCTCGAGGTCGCGGAAGCCCAATCCTCCCATGTGTTTAGGCCTTGTCATAATATCCCATGCCACCCAGGATGGCTTGCGTTTACCTTGTTTACTACCCCACTAGAACTGCCTAATTATCGAAGTGACATTCTCACACAGGCCCCGGGGAAGTCTGAAGCATGCCATTGAGTAGACAGGGATTGCTTGAGCGACTGATTTAATAAGAATCTCCTTCCCCGCTGCTGAAAGAAGCTTCTCCATCCACCCTTTAATCTTCTCCCACACACGGTCACGCAAATATTTGAAGGTACCACTCTTTGAGTGTCCCACATCCGTTGGCATACCCAAATATTTATCACTCAATGATTCCTTATGGACTCCCACCGCTTGTTTAACATTTTCACGCACCACCTGCGGGCAACCTCGACTGAAGAAAATAGATGATTTCTCATTGTTCACCCTCTGACCCGATGCTCCACAGTAAGCATTCAGCAGGTTTGATTCCGCATGTGCCCCCTCTGCACTTGCCTTGAAAAACAGCAGGCTGTCATCTGCAAACAAAAGTTGGTTAATAGCCGGAGCTGTGGGTGCCACCTTGATTCCGCCAAGTACTGATGACTGAGAACTGGATTTTAAAAGGCACGAAAGGCCCTCTGCTGCAATCAAAAACAAGTAAGGGGAGATGGGATCTCCCTGTCGAATACCTCTCGAAGGTTTAAACTGATCTAGCTTCTCTCCATTAAAAAGAACTGAGAAGGATACCGAAGTCACCATGTTCATTACTATGTTCACCCAAGACTGAGCAAATCCTAACTTGGTCATGATAGCCTTCAAATATTGCCACTCCACCCGACCATAGGCCTTCATCATGTCAAGTTTGAGAGCACGGGAACTATTTGATTTTGCCATAGACCTTTTCATGAAATGCAAGCACTCATAGGCACATATGATGTTATCAGTTATGAGTCTCCCTGGGACAAAGGTTGGTTGCTCCTCAGAGATGATGTCCGGAAGAATCTGCTTGAGCCTGCTTGCAACCACCTTCGAAGCAATCTTGTATAGCACATTGCATAAACTGATAGGTCTAAACTGAGAGAGTAGTGTTGGATTCATTACCTTTGGTATTAGAACCAAAACAGTATCATTTATGCTCTCAGCACTCTCCTCTCCTCTTACAATTCTGTGGACGGCTCTAGTGACCTCCTCCCCACATAAAGACCAATGTCTTTGGTAAAAATGTGCTGGGAAACCATCAGGACCCGGCGCCTTTGTTGGTGCCATCTGAAACAGGGCTGTTTTCACCTCCTCGCTGGTATATGGTGCGCATAAAATATCGTTCATCCCTAATGTTACCTTCTGCGGTACATGCATCAACACCTCGTCCATGCCCGTCACTCCTTCTGATGTGTACAAGTTCTGGTAAAACTCATTGACCATCTCTCTTAGGTCTCCAGGATCATCAATAAGCACGCCGAGTGAGTTAGCCAGCGCCTTAATCATATTCTTCTTTCTCCGGATGCTTGCTCTCAAATGGAAAAATTTTGTGTTTTTATCCCCCGCAGCCAGCCACTCTATCCTGGATCTTTGACGCCACATCAACTCCTCCCGATGGTAGAGCTCCACCAACTTATCATTGATCTTGATCTCCGCATGTGACGGTCCAGTCCTCCCCGGATTCCCTCTCAAGCGCTCAAGTTCAGCTTTAAGAGATTTAATCTCCTTTCGGACGCTGCCAAAAGTGTCATTGTTCCACCTAGATAGGTATGTAGCAAGATCAGGCATCTTCCTCCTAATCTCCTCAACTGTATGGCCCGGGTGTTTTGAGTTCCACCTCTCCAGAATGGTGTCCATCCACTGCTCGTGGGTCTCCCACATGGTCTCGTACCTGAAAGAACGTTTATATGTAGGCCTCTGATGCTCATTAATCTCCAGTAGAATAGGACAATGGTCCGAAGTTGCAGCAGTGAGGTGTGATAGGCTTGCACGAGGGAATTGAGCGCTCCACTCAGCCGATCCAAGAGCCCTGTCCAGCCTCACATGGGTAAAAGTTCCTCCAGCGACCTTCTTCTCGAAAGTCCAAAAGCGTCCCTTATAGCCCAAGTCCATCAACATGCAAACATCAACAGTGTCTCGAAAAGCCTGAATTTGGGCATTACTGCGCTGTCCAATACCCACATGTTCGTCCGGACGTAGAACTTCGTTGAAATCACCAATACAGAGCCAAGGGAGTGCACTCAAAGTACTTATATTTTTTAACACTGTCCAAGTTTGGTGTCGGAGGTGCGTTTGTGCCTCTCCATATACACAAGTAAGCCTCCATGGATCCTTGCCAGGATCAACAACCGAGCAATCAATATGATAACACGAGTAACCCAAAATATCAAATTTTATTGGATTGTTCCAGAAAACTCCAATTCCTCCACTCCTCCCTTGATTATCTATAGCAAAACAATTATCATAACCCAATGTTCCAGCAAGAGCTTCTACCCTACCTCTCTCTACTTGAGTTTCTACGATACAGAGGATAGGGGGGGGGGGGCAAACTTCTTCGCTAGATCGCGAAGCTCATTAACTGTCGCAGCGTTGCCCGCGCCACGACAGTTCCAGCATAAGGTATTCATTGCCCCCGGCGTTCCTCCGAGGTGGAGGACGCCGATTGTGGGTCTAGGGTTGTAACAATCTTTGTAACCTTCTCCGTTGACATCTTGGTCCACTTCGGCTCTTGCTTGGAGCTTGGACTGACTGGAGGGGGGGGTCGCCGGTAGCATCAGCGGGGTCTTCCCTGCTAAAATATTGGCGTCTGCAGGTGCCACCTGCGCTGGAGGGTTTGCCTCCAACAGTTTTGCCTTCATATCATCTTGGGTACGCTTCCGGTTCTCATCGGCCTCTAACATCGTCGTGTCGTGCTCATCTTCTGCTTCAGAGTAGAACTCTGTTGTTGCTCCTCTCCCAGCAGTTTGTCCCGTCCTTCCTGCACCTCTTCCACGACCTCCACGAACACCTCTTCCCCCATTGCGATTCTGCCCCGGTCGAGGTCCAGCACCTCTGAACCACCCCGCGCGCAGTTCTTTAAACACTAAAGCAGATTTGGCATGGATGCCGTCGCCGTGCTCTTTGTACTGATGTCCCAAGTGGCCGCATACAACGCACCAGTCCGGCAACCTCTCATATTTAACCTTGAAGATCTGCCGCTTCCCCTCATGAACCAGACTGACAGCATTCTTAAGAGGCTTGTGTACATCAACGCGGATTCTCACTCTGTAGAAATTACCCTCGAAATCTTGTGACTTAGGTTCAGCATATATAAATTCTCCCACCTTCCTTGCAAGGGGTTTGATGAGAGGGTAGAAGCCATCAGGTAGATCATGTATCTGCAGCCATATCTCCAGGGAATCAAGCTTGACCAGCGACGGCTTTGTGAACCCGTCATATTCAGCAAGAATCACCGCATTGCCTTTGTAGTTCCAGGGCCCCTCATCCATAGCTCTCTCTCCCAGTCGCCTAAGCATGCAAATTGCAGAGTGTAAAGGTTCTCCTCGAGGGGTCGAAACTGCACTGGTTGGGCGAGATCCCATGCTGCCCTCATTGTCTTGAAGAAACCATATTGACTGTATTTCTTTTCCGTATGGACTCGCGCTATGGCCATCCATCGAGTTGCCGTCGGCGGCAGCGGATCTTCCTTCTCCACCACCACATCATCCATGTCCTCCTCTTGGAGTCCCAATTCGCTCATCAGCGCCTCCAGGTCCGTCGCAGCGTTGGAGCTCGACGCCTCAGACGCCATCTTCTTTCCCTGACCCGAAAAGAGAATCGATCGGGTACTTTGTGACCTAACCCTAGCAACCCCCACCGCCAGAACCCGAGCGCCAAACCGGGCAGCGCTCCAAAGAGCACCCCCTTGATCGGTCCGAACGCTACCGGCCGGCGAGAAGGGAGGGAGGGGAGACGAACCCTACAGTGGTGATCAAATCGCCGCCGAGGGGAAGAGAAACCCTAACAGGAGGGAAGAACGCACAGCTACGCCACGTTGGTGCAGCCTAGCTGACCATCCAGACGATGGTGCTGGTGATGGTGATTAGTGTTCCTGCCCTTTTCTTATTAATCCTTTTATGTTTGGAGGAAGAGAGAAGAAGCCCAACAGCCGCATGCCACTAGGCCAGGCCTCTGGTCAACATTTCCCTCTCCACTGGGCCGGCCTCTAAGGCCCAGCCCGCACCCCTTCTAACCCTAGGCCGACCCCTCCTCTCACCCGCTCCCTCTCGTCCTCCCGCTACCGCCGCCACCCACACGCACCAGGGAGGAGTCCCGCTCGGTCCCCCTCGTCCTCCTCCCGCAACAGCCCTCGCACCCGCGCCTGGCCCGATCTCCATGCCCGAGCGCCTCTCCTCTCCTGTACCTCGTCCCCGGCGCCATCCAGCCACGCCGCGCCCTCAAGCGCCTCGCCTCCTACAGCCGTGCCCGAACCTCCATGGCGCCGCCGCCCCAAGCTCCGCCACCGGTCGCCTCAACCTCCAGGTCCGGCGACACCCCCGGGATCCGCGTCGGTGTCTAGTTCCGTCCCCGACCTGGCCTCCTCCTCGACCTCGCTTCGCTACGACAAGCAGGACCCCGCCACCGGTGACATGAAGGACGAGCAGAGAGCTCCGCCACCATCTCCAGCCGCCTGCCTCGTCGCCTTCCTCCGCCCCGAGTGGCTCCTTGCCGCACCGCCGTCTTCCCTCGCACCGGCCGCTACCTTGCCTCCGACCGGATCCGCCTTCTCTGCCGTCCCGGAGCGCTGTGCCCGCGATCCCCTGCTCCGGCAAGCCCCTGCTGCTGCCTCCATCGAAGACTGCCAAGGCCCTCTG
This sequence comes from Aegilops longissima, assembly GCA_021605205.1. Classification (NCBI taxonomy): domain Eukaryota; kingdom Viridiplantae; phylum Streptophyta; class Magnoliopsida; order Poales; family Poaceae; genus Aegilops; species Aegilops longissima. The sequence goes on along the minus strand of CM038677.1, from coordinate 392,379,237 downwards.
TTTGGCCCCGATGACCTTTTGGCTCCTGTGCACGCCCCGCGTCATGCACCTCCACTTGCTGTTGCTTTGACGCCAAGTTCGACCACCGAACAGGGAATAACGCCAAGTACCAGGTCAACGAGGACCGCAAGTTCTTCTTCCGCCGTCTTCGAAATCGCCAAGTACCAGTACGCTCGGAGATATCGGATCCGTCAAGTCCAACAACGACTGTGTACAACTACCGGCGAACCCAAATTTCTACGGAACATGAACGACTACTTCCTCTTCGACTCGTGAATCACTACTTTCACTACCGTCGTGAGAACGTCTACTTCCATCTACACCGCATCGAACTCGTTCCGTCCCAAAAGTGAACGCTTCGAAGGTATAACCGCCGGAACGACGCCTGTGGATGAATGCATGTTGTATGAGATGATCGTGTTTGCACCGTTTTCGAGTTGTCATTGCTCGGTCCTCCTCGTTTGCCATTGACCCGTGAAAACCCGGTTACCGGGATCACCCCACCATCTCTTGCGTGTTCCACATATCCGCACACTTCTCTTTTGCATCGGTATCTCAATCGAGTTGCCGAATCATCGGAATGTTGCCGTGGCACCATTTCCGTTGTTGTTGCCGTGGCACCCCTTTCGTTCCGCCACGATGACAAATGCTTCTTAATATGCTCATGTCAACATTTTCATAAAACTTGCATAAAACTTGTATATGTCATCCGCATCATGATAACAACATTTAAAATGTTTAAAATTGTGTTTGCATTAATTTGTTAAATAACATATGAGGATTTACCGGAATTGTTGTTTGTTGTTTCCGGCCTCATTAAAACTTGCTTAAATATGTTGTTTTCATATGCTTCATCTCTTGCCATGTTTAACAACATTTAATATTGTTGGGTACATAAACGAGGGAGAACTAAATAAAAGAATGTGGTGTTTCGTCAATATGCAACTCGTTGCATATTGAGCTCCACTGAACTTGTAGTATTGCTTGTTGCACTTTGTCATGCCATGCCATGCTATTTAAACCGGGCATGCATCATACTTGTTTGCGCATCATGCCATGTTTATGTGATGTTCGACTACGTTGGTTCGTCTTCTTCTTCATGGATTTGGTCTTCTTCTAGCGGGATTTCAGGCAAGATGATCATTACCCTCGATATCACTTCTATCTTTGCTTGCTAGTTGTTCGCTCTATCGCTATGTCGCGCTACCTATCACTTGTTTATCATGCCTTCCATATTGCCATGTAAGCCTCTAACCCACCTTCCTAGCAAACCGTTGTTTGGCTAAGTTACCGCTTTTGCTCAGCCCCCTCTTATAGCATTGCTAGTTGTAGGTGAAGATGAAGTTGGTTCCATGTTGGAACAAGGTTTAGCCATTACGATCTCGAGGTAGATCAACTCTTGTAACCCCTATACTCATCAAAGTCAATCAAGCGGGAAGTAGGGTATTACCTCCATCAAGAGGTCCCGAACGTGGGTAAACATCGTGTCCCCTGCCTCCTGTTACCCTTGATCCTTAGACGCACAGTTCGGGACCCCCTACCCGAGATCTGCCAGTTTTGACACCGACAAGACCCCCATAGTTTCCTCATACATATTAGGAGATTTTGATGCATTCCATACTTTGCATGATTCCCATGATTGTGTGCACCATATGCATTCCATGAACAACAATGCTCTATATATTTTTCATGATGCATTACATAATTTGAGTCTCCATTATGCTATACATAACAACAAACCTATCATGATGGATGACATGTTTCTATATCACACATCTCATTTATTTGAGCATTGGATATTTTGTGCTAACCAACACAAGCACATGCGCATCATGATGGATGATGTGTACATATACCACGCACACACAATTTTCCCTTTGTCTTTGTTTTGCGTAGGTACTCACGTATACTCGTCAACCTCTCAATCCCAAGAGTTGACGAAGCGAGCTCTTGAGGGCAACGATGATTTGGATCCTGTGGACTATCCTTACCACCGTTCCCTTCGCGCAAGGACTACACGCATCTCTTTTACTTGGCTCTCACACGACTATATGGGCTATATATCACATGTTACCTTATGCCCATACTATCGTGTTCACTTTGCATGTTATGCCTATTTCTATGTCTTTGCCATGCAATTGTGACCCTTGCTTGCATCTACCCATGATTCACCATTATGCTACTCCTATGTGTATTTACATGCTTGGTGGAGATTCTTGTTGCTATTGCCATGTTTATCATGTGCCTCATGCTATTGATGCCTGTAGTGTTGGGAGAGTCATGATGTTACTTTGCTATTCACATAGGACTTCTTGTCAACACCATGAACCTATTTTGCTCATATCTTGTTTTCATACTTGTGATATGTCATGTGAATTATTCATGCCCACTATTTGCACACATGACATGATTGCCATGATTCCTTCTAGTACATTGCATCTTCGCACTACTAGCTTGCTCGACTTGATCACTATGATTACTTGCTTGATTTCATCACCCATATTCCATTCTTACTCGTTTTCTTGGGTTGATGAAATATATATATATGCCTCTCACTTGATTTGTCTTGATCATTGTCTCTTGTCTCCATTAGTTGCATCTCTCATATCCACTTGTAGTGAGTGCAACCATGCTATGCTTATTGATCTTGGAGACTTTGATACCTTACTTGTGATGCATACTTGTTTGGTTGAGCCTATTCTATTTGGTTGTTCTCGCATCATATGCCTCCATATTATGAAATGCTCCCTTGTTCTTTCTTATGATGAGCATGATGCATACACTTGTTGGGTATCTTCCACAGGAATGATAGGTTTTGCACTTCCGCTAACCTCATTTGTTTCTCCGAGTGTTTGTCATGTTCTTTCGTTTTGAAAGATTCACAAGGCGGTACCATGACGAGACAACTTGGTTATGTGAAGGCGTACACGATGCGCGACACCAACATTTTCGACATTCTCATAAAGGTGAACTCCTTCCCTTTGAGCCATCCTCAAATACGCATATTGGATGGCTCATTCTTTCATTGTTGTTTCCTTCTTGTTGTCTACATGATACATCTCGCTAACGGAGGAGCGACATTGGAGATTGGCTCTATGGACCTTTACATTGAGGAGCGCTCACACTTATTGGATGCACCTTCGGAACTCCACTCATGCCACGACATCAAGCTTTGGTACATCAACACTCCTTTGACTTTTTGTACTACCACATCCATATTTGTTGATTGTGCTACCAAATGTCATGCTCAATGGACATATCATACTCACCACAAGTTTGCACCCTATGCATGGATTGACTCACATTACGCTTGCCTTGTTGCACCAATTTCCATGTCATCCATGATATATGAGCTTGTGCATTTCCTTAGCAAATTTGTTGTGATCTTTCTTGATGGCATATTCATACATAATGATCACATTGCCTACCATCAATTGCATGATAAGATACACATATTGAGCATCCATTGCCATATTCATGCTCTTGATAAACCATCACACTATGACATCATTTTGCACCGTGGTTGCATTGATCATATTCACAATACATTAGTGTGCACAATGAATGCTTTTGCTCCCATGAATGCTTTGCATATCATTCTATATCATCTTGTTAAGCTTCATGCGCTTTGTCACGAACAATCTTGCCTCACGGACTCATACTTCCTTGATGGACACTTTGTGTGCGCTAACCATTGTATTTCCGAGTGTCGCTCGTGTTTGCTCTTTTTTCATGTCTATCACTCCAGAGACACCTTGGAGTACTTGGATTGTGCAATGCTTTCAACTCCGTCCAACTACAAGTTCGTCCACGACAACCGTTTCCATGGTGATGAGGATCACGATCCGAGGTCGGACCTTTCCCAAGGGGGGAGATGATGCGGAGCATCCCACGTTCATCCCCATGTACACTCCGACTACTCTCCAAGCCCCAAGAGGACATATGACGAGACCTCGAATATACGCCATTGGACACAAGGTGAACTCGCTCCTCTCCGAACCTTCACTTTCTACATGTGAGACATGGCTACTACCTCCAACATGTGTGCTATGCATGATCAGGTACTTAGAGGAAAGCCACGGAGCCACCACATCCAACGGACGAGCTAGCGAGGACACCAAGTACAAGGACCAATAGAAGAAGCTGCCTGAAGTCTACAGACTCCGGACGACCGGACCTCGCCGGACGTTCGACGCCTGGAGCTTCCACCAGCCTAAAGAGTCAGCCCGCGAATGCTACATCGGCCGGACAACCGACACGGACCGGACGTCCGACACCTCCCAGTGCCTGGACGACCGCTCCACTCCGGACATCCGGTGCCACATCACAGAGGAGAAATTAACGGAAGTTCGACGCCCTCCGGACGGCCGGACCTCCGCGAGCCACCGGACGTCCGAGATCCTCCGAACGTCCGACGCCTGTCTGTGCGCAGAGTATCGGGCCGAGGCCCATGTATCCCCCACTTACCCCTTCGTGTCCCTAGACTATATATAATCCTCCACCTCCTCCTAGTTATGGTTAGCAAAGGATTAGCTCATTTAGAGATAGAGCTTTACTCATCCATACGGATCTACTCCATGAGAGAGACTGCGGCCTCTACGGAGAAGATCCACCTTGTATTCAAGACCCCTCTGGGAAGATCCCCTCGCGGATTCAAGAGCTCCTCACGGAGAAGAACCGGTTACCTCTTGTATCGTCCTTTGTTGACTTTGGATCATGTATCCCTCTTTGTGTTTCGAGGATCTAGCATATGTGTGACCTACTCTTGTTGGTTGAGTGATTTCTCTCTCATTTCCCCCTCGTGTTCCCCTTGTGTTCTTCATGTTCATCGTAGGATCCCCCTCAAATCGTGAAAGATCGGGCCACTAGGGTTCTACCTACATCACATTTTCTCCTCAGATTTGTTCCGGCATTGGTTGGTGAAGCCCTCCCGGCACTACACCACCACCATCTCCACCACGCCGTTGTGCTGGTTGAGATCCCTTCTACGTCTCCACCCTTTGCTTGCTGTATCAAGAAGGAGGAGACGTCATCGAGCCGCACGTGTGCTGAATGTGGAGGTGCCGTCCGTTCGGCGCTAGATCGGATTGGATCATGGTCGGATCGCGAAGAGTACGACTACAACAACTGCGTTATATACGCTTCCGCTTTCGGTCTACAAGGGTATGTAGACACACTCTCCTCTCGTAGCTATGCATCTCCTAGATTAGATCCTGGGTGTTTCATAGGATTTTTTTTTATTTTCATGCTTCGTTCCCCATCATGTGGGGCCCACAAGGTAATAGGGCGCGCCTACCCCACTGGGCGCGCCCTGTTACCTTGCCGTCTCCTCACTTCTCGTCTAGTCTCCTCCTGAAACTTCTAGGGTCTCTTTTGTCCAAAAAAAAGTCGTCAAAAAGTTTCGTAGCGTTTGGACTCCGTTTGGTAGATTTCTTGGAAAACCAAAAACAAGCACAAAACAGCAACTGACACTTGGCACTGGGTAATAGGTTAGTCCCAAAAAATGATATAAAATGGCATATAATTGCATGTAAAATATCCAATATTGATACTATAATAGCATGGAACAATAAAAAATTGTAGATACATTGGAGACGTATCACTTCGCGATACTTCACAAAACCTGGGGCACCGTTATCCTCCCGAGTCATCACATGCTCACTATACTGATATCCTCGTTACCGGTTTTGTTCTTCTTTCTTGTTGTCGTGTTCCAGCATCTCCATGACTTAGTCAGCTGTGTCTGGCCAGACGATGATGGATGCAGTCACACCGAGATGGCCCTAAGAATATCTCTCCGTCGTCGGAGGAGCAAATCTTACTCTCGAGCTATCTAGTTCCTTGTCAAACTTTTCAATGAGCCTGGAAGTTGTCGTTATGATCACCTTGTTATAGGTGATGTTTGAGCAACCCCAAATCCCATCGTGCAGTAAGAAGTGACTACAATACTCTCATGGTCTAAGGATCAAAATCACATGTTAACACTCCTTTTTATTACAACTAGATGATACCCCGCGCGTTGCTGTGGGAATTTATAATGATGTATTGGAGGGGGATTCATGGAGTGAGAAATTGTAAAGGAATATACAAACATACATTGTTTGAACCTTTGATATAATGATATGAAAAGTCAGAAAAAATAGGTTAATGTGTTACATAAGTGCATTAGTAGTGTGTTGGACAATTCAGTTATCACAAAAGATTGTCTTTTAGGGCATCATTTGATCGTATTAGGCTTAATTAATGACAAACCTTCATATCATTCATTAGTAGTCGTTCCATGTAAATTAAAATAGAATTATCTAAAGGTGTTGGCCACCGCTTAATGATTACGAAACAACAACCAACAGATTCTTTTTATTATATGATAATGTTTCTTGTAAAATAACCGGGAAGGACAAAATCAAGTCCAGCTGTCCAGGTCATGAATGTCATATTGATTCACGACTACCAATCCATATATACCAAATCAAACTATTGTAATTTTTCACGAAACCAATCTGTAAATCTATTGTTTTGAATATTACACAGAACATGTAGGTAAGCAACCTAACATGATACTTTATTTGGAAAAAAGTCACAGACCTTTTTCCACCCTATAATAAAACAACCACCCACATTGAAAACACAGTATGAAGTTCCACTATAAATACCCAGTCTGATCATAACTTAATAGGGGAAGTATAAGACCAATAGTCAAGATTCAAGAATGTAGGGCAAACTGGAAAAGTGGATTAATGAAAATCATAAATGTGAATAATTATGTAATCACAAATGCAGGATTTGTATGTGTTAGAATACACCACACTGGGTGGTGGGGAGAGGAAGGGGGATTTGCAAACGTCTAGTAAACTACAATTGGTACACACTACTAAATGAACATTAATACACTGTATGGGTTAATTCATGCGATATTGTCATATGCAGAGAATATATTATGGTTGAGTGATATATACATGACCATGTGGAACGACATCATGTCTAACCCTTTCAAGATAATGTTTGGCGACCTGACCAACCATGTTGGATGAAGGAAATATGCCCTAGAGGCAATAATAAAGTTATTATTTATTTCCTTATATCATGATAAATGTTTATTATTCATGCTAGAATTGTATTAACCGGAAACATAATACATGTGTGAATACATAGACAAACAGATAGTCACTAGTATGCCTCTACTAGACTAGCTCATTAATCGAAGATGGTTATGTTTCCTAACCATAGACATGTGTTGTCATTTGATTGATGGGATCACATCATTAGGAGAATGATGTGATTGACATGACCCATTTCGTTAGCTTAGCACTTGATCGTTTAGTATGTTGCTTATGCTTTCTTCATGACTTATACAAAGTTCCTGCAACTATAAGATTATGCAACTCCCGTTTACCGGAGGAACACTTTGTGTGCTACCAAACGTCACAACGTAAATGGGTGATTATAAAGGTACTCTACAGGTGTCTCCAAAAGTATATGTTGAGTTGGCATGAATCGAGATTAGGTTTTGTCACTCCGATTGTCGGAGAGGTATCTCTGGGCCTTCTCGGTAATACACATCACATAAGTCTTGCAAGCATTGCAACTAATGAGTTAGTTGTGATATGATGTATTACGGAACGAGTAAAGAGACTTACCGGTAACGAGATTGAACTAGGTATTGGATACCGACGATCGAATCTCGGGTAAGTAACATACCGATGACAAAAGGAACAACGATATCGTTATGCGGTTTGACCGATAAAGATCTTCGTAGAATATGTAGGAACCAATATGGGCATCCAGGTTCCGCTATTGGTTATTGACCGAGAATGGTTCTAGGTCATGTCTACATAGTTCTCGAACCCGTAGGGTCCGTGACGCTTAACGCTTCGATGACAGTTCATTATGAGTTTATAAGTATTGATGTACGAAGGTAGTTCGAGTCCGGATGTGATCACGGACATGACGAGGAGTCTCAAATGGTCGAGACATAAAGATTGATATATTGAAGCCTACATTTGGACATCGGAAATGTTCCGAGTGAAATCGAATTTCTTTGAGTACCGGAGGTTACCGGAACCCCGGAACTATATGGGCCATAGTGGGCCTTGGTGGAAAGGAGAAAGGGCCAGCCCTAGGTGGTCGCGCCCCCCTTCCCTAGTCCTACTAGGACTAGGAAAGGTGGGCCGCCCCTCTCTCTTTCCCCTCCGTGAATCCTATTCCAACTAGGATTGAGGGGAATCCTACTCCCGAGGGAGTAGGACTCCTGGCGCGCCTCCTCTTGGCCGGCCGCCCCTCCCCTTGGCTCCTTTATATACGGGGCAGGGGCACCCTAGGACACACAAGTTGATCTACGGATCGTTCCTTAGCCGCAGCGGTGCCCCTTCCACCATATTCCACTTCGGTCATATCGTCATGAGCTTAGGCGAAGCCTGCGCCGGAGAAGTCATATCGTCGCGGAGCTTAGGCGAAGCCCTGCGTCGGTGGAGCATCATCATCGCCACCACGCCGTCGGTCGACGGAACTCATCCCCGACACTTTGCTGGATCGGAGTCCGGGATCGCCATCGAGCTGAACGTGTGCGTAACTCGGAGGTGCCGTGACGCTCGGTGCTTGGATCGGTCGGATCGTGAAGACGCACGACTACATCAACAGCGTTGTTATAACGCTTCGCTTTCGGTCTCACGAGGGTACGTGGACGGACACTCTCCCTCTCGTTGCTATGCCATCACCATGGTCTTGCGTGTGCGTAGGAAATTTTTGAAATTACTACGCTCCCCAACAAATGGCATCCGAGCCAGGTTTTATGCGTTGATGTCATATGCACGAGTAGAACACAAGTGAGTTGTGGGCGATATAAGTCATACTGCTTACCAGCATGTCATACTTTGGTTCAGCGGTATTGTGAGATGAAGCAGCCGGACCGACATTACGCCAGACGCTTACGCGAGACTGGTTTCACCGCTCGAGCACTAGTTGCTTAAAGGTGACCGCGGGTGTCTGCTCTCTCACTTTAGTTGAACTGAGTGTGGCTACGCCCGGTCCTTGCGAAGGTTAAAACAGCAACAACTTGACAAACTATCGCTGTGGTTTTGATGCGAGGTAAGAACGGTTCTTGCTCAGCCCGTAGCAGCCACGTAAAACTTGCAACAACAAAGTAGAGGACGCCTAACTTGTTTTTGCAGGCATGTTGTGATGTGATGTGGTCAAGACGTGATGCTATATTTTATTGTATGAGATGATCATGTTTTGTAACCGAAGTTATCGCAATCGGCAGAGCCATATGGTTGTCGCTTATTGTATGAAATGCAACGCCATGTAATTGCTTTACTTTATCTCTAAGCAGAGCGATAGTCGAGAAGCAATAGTTGGCGAGACGACAACGATGCTACGATGGAGATCAAGGTGTCGCGCCGGTGGCGATGGTGATCATGACGGTGCTTGGCGATGGAGATCACAAGCACAAGATGATGATGACCATATCATATCACTTATATTGATTGCATGTGATGTTTATCCTTTATGCATCTTATCTTGCTTTGATTGACGGTAGCATTATAAGATGATCTCTCACTAAAATTATCAAGAAGTGTTCTCCACGAGTATGCACCGTTGCTAAAAGTTCAGAGTACCCGCACACCACGTGATGATCGGGTGTGATAAGTTCTACGTCCATCTACAACGGGTGCAAGCCAGTTTTGCACACGCAGAATACTCGAGTTAAACTTGACGAGCCTAGCATATGCAGATATGGCCTCGAACACGGAGACCGAAGGTCGAGCGTGAATCATATAGTAGATATGATCAACATAGTGATGTTCACCATTGAAACTACTCCATCTCACGTGATGATCGGACATGGTTTAGTTGATTTGGATCACGTAATCACTTAGATGACTAGAGAGATGTCTGCCTAAGTGGGAGGTTTTAATATGATTAATTAAACTTACATTTATCATGAACTTAGTACCGATAGTATTTTTGCTTGTCTATGTTTATTGTAGATAGATGGCTCGTCTTTGTTGTTCCGTTGAATTTCAATGCGTTCCTTGAGAAAGCAAAGTTGAAAGATGATGGTAGCAATTACACGGATCGGGTCCGTAATTTGAGGATTATCCTCATTGCTGCATGTAAGAATTACGCCCCGAAGCACCGCTGGGTGCGTGCCTGCTGCAGGAGCAACGCCGAAGTTGTGAACGTCTGGCGAGCAAAGTCGATGACTACTCTATAGTTCAATGTGCCATGCTTTACGGCTTAGAACCGGGTCTTCAACGACGTTTTGAACGTCATGGAGCATATGAGATGTTCCAGAGTTGAAGTTAATATTTCAAGCAAATGCCCGGATTGAGAGATATGAAGTCTCCAATAAGTTCTATAGCTGCAAGATGGAGGAGAATAGTTACGTCGGTGAGCACATACTCAAAATGTGCGGGTATAATAATCACTTAATTCAGCTGGGAGTTAATCTTCCGGATGATAGTGTCATTGATGTAATTGTCCAATCACGCCACCAAGCTACAAGAGCTTCGTGATGAACTATAATATGCAAGGATGACTAAGACAATTCTGAGCTCTTCGCAATGCTAAAAGCATGGAGGTAGAAATCAAGAAAGAGCATCAAGTGTTGATGGTCAACAAGACCACTAGTTTCAAGAAAAGGGCAAAGGAAGAAGAAGGAAACTTCAAGAACAGCAAGAAAGTTGCTGCTCAAGAGAAGAAACCCAAGTGCGGACCTAAGCCTGAAATCGAGTGTTTTACCGCAAGCGATCGACCTTTGAAGCGGAACTGCCCCAAGTATTTGGCGGATAAGAAGGATGGCAAGGTGAACAAAGGTATATGTGATATACATGTTATTGATGTGTACCTTACTAGAGCTCGTAGTAGCACTGGTATTTGATATCTGGTTACATTGCTAATATTTGCAACTCAAAGCAGGACTACGGAATAGGCGAGCATCGGCAAAGGACGAGGTGACGATGCGCGTGGGAAGCGGTTCCAAAGTTAATGTGATCGCGGTCGGCACGCTACCTCTACATCTACCTTGGGATTAGTTTTAGACCTAAATAATTGTTATTTGGTGCCGCGTTGAGCATGAACATTATATCTGGATCTTGTTTGATGCGAGACGGTTATTCATTTAAATCAGAGAATAATGGTTGTTCTATTTATATGAGTAATATCTTTTATGGTCATGCACCCTTGAAGAATGGTCTATTCTTGTTGAATCTCGACAGTAGTGATACACATATTCATAATGTCGAAGCCAAAAGATGCAGAGTTGATAATGATAGTGCAACTTATTTGTGGCACTCGCCGTTTAGGTCATATCGGTGTAAAACGCATGAAACAACTCCATACAGATGGACTTTTGGAATCACTTGATTATGAATCACTTGGTACTTGCGTAACCGTGCCTCATGGGCAAGATGACTAAAACACCGTTCTCCGGTTGTATGGAGAGAGCAACAGACTTATTGGAAATCATACATACGAGATGTATGTGGTCCGATGAATGTTGAAGCTCGTGGCGGATATCGTTATTTTCTCACCTTCACAGATGATTTAAGCAGATACGGGTATATCTACTTGATGAAGCATAAATCTGAAACATTTGAAAAGTTCAAAGAATTTCAGAGTGAAGTTGAAAATCATCGTAACAAGAAAATAAAGTTTCTACGATCTGATCGTGGAGGAGAATATTTGAGTTACGAGTTTGGTCTACATTTGAAGCAATGCGGAATAGTTTCGCAACTCACGCCACCGGAACACCTCAACAGAATGGTGTGTCCGAACGTCGAATCGTACTTTACTAGATATGGTGCGATCTATGATGTCTATTTCGATTTACCGCTATCGTTTTGGGGTTATGCTTTAGAGACGGCCGCATTCACGTTAAATAGGACACCGTCAAAATCCGCTGAGACGACGCCTTATGAACTATGGTTTAGCAAGAAACCAAAGTTGTCGTTTTCGAAAGTTTGGGGTTGCGATGCTTATGTGAAAAACTTCAACCCGATAAGCTTGAACCCAAATCGGAAAATGTGTCTTCATAGGATACCCAAAGGAGACAATTGGGTATACCTTCTATCACAGATCCAAAGGCAAGACATTCGTTGTTAAGAATGGATCCTTTCTAGAGAAGGAGTTTCTCTCGAAAGAAGTGAGTGGGAGGAAAGTGGAACTTGATGAGGTAATAGTACCAGCTCCCTTATTGAAAGTAGTTCATCACGTAAATCAGTTTCGTAACACCTACACCGATTAGCGAGGAAGATAATGATAATGATCATGAAACTTCAGATCAAGTTGTCCTTGAATCAGAGATCAACCGAATAAAATCCACACCGAGTGGTACGGTAATCCTATTCGGAAGTCATGCTACTAGATCATGGTGAACCCACGAACTATGAAGAAGCGATGGTGAGCCCAGATTCCACAAAATGGCTTGAAGCCATGAAATCTGAGATGGGATCCATGTATGAGAACAAAGTATGGACTTTGGTAGACTTGCCCGATGATCGGCAAGCTATTGAGAATAAATGGATCTTTAAGAAGAAGACCGACGCCGATGGTAATGTAACTATCTACAAAGCTCGACTTGTTGCAAAAGGTTTTCGACAAGTTCAAGGGGTTGACTACGATGAGACTTTCTCACCGAAGCGATGCTTAAGTCTGTCCGAATCATGTTAGCAATTGCCGATTTTATGATTATGAAATTTGGCAAATGGATGTAAAACTGCATTCTTGAATGGATTTCTAGAAGAAGAGTTGTATATGATGCAACCAGAAGGTTTTGTTGATCCAAAGGGTGCTAACAAAGTGTGCAAGCTCCAACGATCAATTTATGGTCAGTGCAAGCCTCTCGGAGTTGGAATAAACGCTTTGATAGTGTGATCAAAGCATATGGTTTTATGAGACTTTTGGAGAAGCCTTGATTTACAAGAAAGTGAGTGGGAGCTCTGTAGCATTTCTAATATTATATGTGGACGACATATTGTTGATTGGAAATGATATAGAATTTCTGGATAGCATAAAAGGATACTTGAATAAAAGTTTTCAATGAAAGACCTCGGTGAAGCTGCTTACATATTGGGCATCAAGATCTATAGAGATAGATCAAGACGCTTAATTGACTTTCACAAAGCACATACCTTGATAAAGTTTTGAAGAAGTTCAAAATGGATCAGGCAAAGAAAGGTTTTTACCAGATTATAAGGTGTAAGATTGAGTCGACTCAATGCCCGACCACAGCAGAAGATAGAGAGAAAATGAAAATGTTCCTATGCTTCAGCCATAGGCTCTATCATGTATGCAATCTCTGTGTACCAGACACGACGATGCTTAGCTGTAAGCTTGGCAGGAAGGTACCAAAGTAATCCAGAGTGGATCACTGGACAGCGATCAAGAACATCCCGAAATACCGAAAAGGACTAAGGATATGTTTCTCGATATGGAGGTGACAAAGAGCTAGTCGTAAATGGTTACGCCGATGCAAGCTTTGACACCGATCCGGACGATTCTAAATCGCAAACGGATACGTATTTTTATTAAACGGTGGAGCTGTCGGTTGGTGCAGTTCTAAACAAAGCGCGTGGCGGGATCTACATGTGAAGCGGAGTACATAGCTGCCGGAAGCAGAAATGAAGGAGTCGGATGAAAGAGTTCATTTCCGATCTAGGTGTTATACCTAGTGCATCGGGACCAATGAAGATCTTCTCGTGACAATCTTGGTGCAATTGCCTTGGCAAAGGAATCCAGATTTCACAAGAGGACCAAGCATATCAAGAGACGCTTCAATTCCATTCGGGACCAAGTCCAAGTGGGAGACATAGAGATTTGCAAAATACATACGGATCTGAATGTTGCGAGACCGCTGACTAAGCCTCTTCCACGAGCAAAACATGATCAACACCAAGACTCCATGGGTGTTAGAATCATTCTTGTGTAATCTAGATTATTGACTCTAGTGCAAGTGGGAGATCAAGGAAATATGCCCTAGAGGCAATAATAAAGTTATTATTTATTTCCTTATATCATGATAAATGTTTATTATTCATGCTAGAATTGTATTAACCGGAAACATAATACATGTGTGAATACATAGACAAACAGATAGTCACTAGTATGCCTCTACTAGACTAGCTCATTAATCAAGATGGTTATGTTTCCTAACCATAGACATGTGTTGTCATTTGATTGATGGGATCACATCATTAGGAGAATGATGTGATTGACATGACCTATTTCGTTAGCTTAGCACTTGATCGTTTAGTATGTTGCTTATGCTTTCTTCATGACTTATACAAAGTTCCTGCAACTATAAGATTATGCAACTCCCGTTTACCGGAGGAACACTTTGTGTGCTACCAAACGTCACAACGTAAATGGGTGATTATAAAGGTACTCTCTGGTGTCTCCAAAAGTATATGTTGAGTTGGCATGAATCGAGATTAGGTTTTGTCACTCCGATTGTCGGAGAGGTATCTCTGGGCCTTCTCGGTAATACACATCACATAAGTCTTGCAAGCATTGCAACTAATGAGTTAGTTGTGATATGATGTATTACGGAACGAGTAAAGAGACTTACCGGTAACGAGATTGAACTAGGTATTGGATACCGACGATCGAATCTCGGGTAAGTAACATACCGATGACAAAAGGAACAACGTATATCGTTATGCGGTTTGACCGATAAAGATCTTCGTAGAATATGTAGGAACCAATATGGGCATCCAGGTTCCGCTATTGGTTATTGACCGAGAATGGTTCTAGGTCATGTCTACATAGTTCTCGAACCCGTAGGGTCCGCACGCTTAACGTTTCGATGACAGTTCATTATGAGTTTATAAGTATTGATGTACCGAAGGTAGTTGAGTCCGGATGTGATCACGGACATGACGAGGAGTCTCGAAATGGTCGAGACATAAAGATTGATATATTGGAAGCCTACATTTGGACATCGGAAATGTTCCGAGTGAAATCGAATTTATCGAGTACCGGAGGTTACCGAACCCCCGGAACTATATGGGCCATAGTGGGCCTTGGTGGAAAGGAGAAAGGGCCAGCCCTAGGTGGTCGCGCCTCCCCTTCCCCTAGTCCTACTAGGACTAGGAAAGGTGGGCCGCCCCCTCTCTCTCTTTCCCTCCGGTGAATCCTATTCCAACTAGGATTGGGGGAATCCTACTCCCGGAGGAGTAGGACTCCTGGCCAGCGCCTCCTCTTGGCCAGCCGCCCCTCCCCTTGGCTCCTTTATATACGAGGCGGGGGCACCCTAGGACACACAAGTTGATCTACGGATCGTTCCTTAGCCGTGTGCGGTGCCCCTTCCACCATATTCCACTTGGTCATATCGTCATGAGCTTAAGCGAAGCCCTGCGCCGGAGAAGTCATATCGTCATGAGCTTAGGCGAAGCCCTGCGTCGGTGGAGCATCATCATCGTACCACGCCGTCGGCCGACGGAACTCACCCCGACACTTTGCTGGATCGGAGTCCGGGGATCGTCATCGAGCTGAACGTGTGCAGAACTCGGAGGTGCCGTACATTCGGTGCTTGGATCGGTCGGATCGTGAAGACGTACGATTACATCAACCGCGTTGTTATAACGCTTCCGCTTTCGGTCTACGAGGGTACGTGGACGGACACTCTCCCCTCTCGTTGCTATGCCATCACCATGGTCTTGCGTGTGCGTAGGAATTTTTTTGAAATTACTACGTTCCCCAACATTGGATTCCAACACACTCAACATACCAGACCCGAGGAAAGTTTACGAGTACAAATGGTAGCAAGCACTCGAATTTTAGCAAAAGCATAGACTGGACCAGATTTATAGGCATAATATGGATGCAGGTTTGATAACTGAAATGTGCTATATACATTAATGTGTAGCATGGTTCATCTAAAGGAATCCTAGAGAAGAATCGTGCAAAGACATACCGAGATTCCGGTTGCGCAAGACGTAAGATTTTCCTTTGCAAGCAGTTATGTACAGTTCTGATAGGATAATCTTGTACGCTCCACCTAAAGAAAGTGAAGGGACAGTCCTCATTATATATACTAATAAACATCATCAGGACTGAAGCAGTAGTGTTGAATTTCCGTTGGAGCCGAACTAAGGTCTAAGATTAATATTAAATAATGCAAAAACTGAACACATAATGGAGAACAACCATCAATTAACCACACATCGAGGCATTACCTGTTGGCCACCCCTTCCCGGAGAACGGAGTTTGCCGCCTGCACAGCCCTGCCCAAGTTTTCACCAATGTCTTCTAGTGTGAGACAGGAGGCATTCACCATGACCATGGGAACAACCTAGTAGGATGCACAAATGCAGTGCAGAGGAGAATTTGCTCGGCAACCAGGCGAGGCCCAAACGTGGTGGCATGAAACAACAACAAGTCGATCTAAATCTTTCCTCGATCTGGTGCAATAAGAAGGCAATAAGAGCGCCGGGGAAGAAGGAGATGCCCCCATCCTACATCCCTCGGTCCTGCACCACGACGGCATCATATGGTACTGGCCAGCCAAGGCACGTGATATCCATCTCCCCTTTTTCGTTTGTTCTTGGTGGAGTGCAGGTGAGTGATGGGGAGGACAAACTACAGATGAGATCCATCTCCCTTCTTCGTCTGTCTTTGGCTGCCAAGATTTTAGAGTGGATCACCGATTGAGAGGGGCTCGCAGCAGGAGATTAAAAGTTGAGGAAACAACCGGAGAATTAAAGAACCGAAATAAACTGGTGTGGAGGGGAAGGGGAGAGAACATCCATTACAGATCAGGAGAGGAGTCCAAGAAAAAAATTCAGGAGAGGAGTAGTCCGACCTATGCGCTGGTAACTGAATGGAAGACGTGGGCATATTGTTTCATGTTTTTTCTTTGATGAGGTGGCAAATTTTGCTTAGGTGGATGGTTGCATGTTGATTGGTGATGTGGATAGGTTGCGTGCCAAGAGAATTAGCATAGTGGGGATGAACTATTTAGCTATTATAGATTTATTATAGACGATATAAACTCAATTCATAACAGACAAGTTTGGGTCGATTCAATATGATCGTTCTTCCAACGTCATAATCTCATTGTTGTTTTAGGACTATCATTTACACTTAACGATATCCTAAGATCCGAAAAACGTGATCACCAACAACACTTGAGCTAGTCATAGAGGCAAAACTTTGAACCTTTTATGCTACCATTTATCATTCCACACGTGCATATGTGTTTTCCACTGAATCGCGTATTCAGGATCATAGCATATGCAGAACAGAATATAAACACTTTAATTATGAAATGAAAATATAATAATAGAATATTATTGCCTCTAGGGCATATTTCCAACAGAGAGCTCTGTTTTTTCTCCTGGAGCAGCAACCCCTTAGGACAGCGGATCTAACAATCAGAAATGCATAAATCAGAAAAAATAAACAGCCAGAAATGCTAAGCACGTGAGATTTACTGTCCTATGTGTGGGTGAAAAATGAGGTGTTTTTGTTGATAACCTAATAAATTTATGTATAGTACATCTCGCACGAGGACAATTAGGGATCTCAAGCCTCCCGTCGGGGCCGCCCAGATCGGCTTCGTCTTCTATGGCCTTAGGGCCATGAAGGTGCGGTGGATCTCGACCTTTGCCAACAGGAGGGCTCCGGCTCCGTTTTTCGGTGTGTCTATTGTGTTCGTTTAGTGTTTATGTCCTGCTCAAAAAGACGAGACAACGGCGGCTCTCTGAAGTTGGAACAAAGTTCTCTACACCTAGCCCCTATTCTGGTGGTGCGTCAAGCGCTATCGAAGAGCGTGTGGAGGTATGTCTCCGGTGGATCTCACGTGATTCGGTCGATGTTTGTTTTCGGTGGATCCACTTGGATCCGTATTTATTCATCTGTGTTCGTGTGCCTTCAGATTGGATCCTTCCGATCTACGCTTCTCTTCATTGGTGGCGGTTGTGTTCTGGTGCGCTAGTCCTATTGGGCATTAGCACGACGACTTTCTGACGGTCCACAACAAGGTTTGTCCAGCTCCGACGAGGGAGGGGCAATGACAGCACTGCGTCTTCGGCTCGCTCCAGTGATTGTAGCCGTCGTTGGGTGGTCTACAGAACTGAATGTAATTTTACTTTTAGTGTTCTTTGTACTGCTTCAATACATAATGAATAGATCGGAAGTTTTTTCTATAAAGTTAACATAAACTTAGGTATAGTAGTAACTTTTTTATAATGTACTTCCTCCGTTCCTAAATATAAGTCTTTCTAGAGATTTCACTATAGACTACATACAGAGCAAAATGAGTAAACCTACACTATAAAATATGTCTATATACATCTGTATGTAGTTTGTAGTGGAATCTCTAAAAAAACTTATATTTAGAAATGAAGGGAGTGGGTGATTTGTTTTTTAGGCCCCGTTCGATACACAGGTAAGGAAACCAAGGGAGTGTAAAAAAGTATAGGAACGCGGTGGGATGTACAGTACATTCCTGCAGTGCCTCGTACAGAGAAATAGAGTTGTTCGCTTCACAGGAAATTATCTAGAGGTGTGAGCAAAGAAGCCGTACTACTGATGCAACAATATGAGCAATTTATTCAGGCACAAAGTATTCTAATTGCTGCATGCAGGTTTTGCTGATTTTTTGTTTAAAAAGACCACATGCCCAACGAAATTGCCATAAAAGACACCCTTCGGATGAAATTGGCAAAAAAGACTCCCTAGGCCGTGGCGGCAGGCGCGACAGCCGACACGTGACACCTGCCGCCACGCCCGGAGGCGGCAACACTGTTCGTTGCACTATTCACGCGAAAGACGGGAAAAGCAACGACGAGGCGAGCAAACAGTACCTGCCACCTCACATAGTGGTGGCGGCACTGTTCACGCGCGAGTGAACAGTAATTTTAAAAAAAATAAAAAAATAGCAGAAAAATTCAAAAAAATCTGAAATTTTGCCCCCTCTTAGAACACTCGATTGTCTTTGCTGCCAAAAAATTCCAGATTTTTCTGCTATTTTTTTGATTTTTTTGAAATTACTGTTCACTCATGCATGAACAGTGTTACCGCCACTACATGAGGCGGCAGGTATTGTTCGCTTGCCTCGTCGTTGTATTTTCCGTCTCCTGCATGAACAGTACAACGAACAGCGTTGCTGCCTCCGGCGCATGGCAGCGCCATGTGCGTGTCGGCCGCTACCGCCGCCACCGCCTGTGGGTCTTTTTGCCAATTTTATCCGGAAGGAGTCTTTCTAGCAATTTTATTGGCCAGGTGGTCCTTTTAAACAAAAAATCGGTCTTGCTTCTCTTCCATCCACGCGAAAAGAATTTTTTATTCGGCTAGCGCTGTGCTTGCCTCAGGCCTCCGCCTAAAAATTTGCCCAAACCAGATTTGTAGATTCCTGCAAAATGGCCACTGTTTATGAACCTTTTCATTGGAACACTGTAGCTGATTCCCTTGATCCGAACGCCACCAAAGGAACTGAAAACTATGGAATGGACATTCCTTTGGGAAGTTTACAAATCCTTTGAAGCGAACAGACCCTTAACCGTGCGTGATTTATTGTGGAAACATGGAAGCGCTGAAGATACTGCTCACCCGCATCCCTCGTGGTCCAGAAGCGTCCCCACGCTACTAGAAGCCGGATCAAAGGATTAGCCCGGCCCGAACCAGGCCGTAGATATAGGTATACAGTAGTATATAGTACAAAATACTGGTTACGCTAAAAAAGAGATTGCTTTTCTTTAGGTAATTATAAATCTGGAGAGATGAAAGGAAATGGGAGCGTGGAATCGAAAAAGGCCTTTATAACACGCGCGCCACACACCGCCTCACAACCAAACGCAATATCGCCCTGCCCCTCCCTCTTCCTCGTCGACGCGCAGGCCCCAGGGAAAAAGAAAAACTTCTCCGTTGGAGAAAAGTCGCGTGCCGTCTCTCGCCCACAGGTTAGTTGGTGCCCGCCGCCCGTCTCCTCCTTCCACCGCCCCAGATCCGATCGCCGGAGGCCGCGCCGCCGATCCGGCGTCTGTTCGCTCCTGATGCGCGCGTTGCCGTGCTTTTTCTCGTTGGAGGATTTTTCTTTTTAATTTTGGGTTCGGTGTCGCTGGATCTGCGCAGGAATTGTTTCATCTTCGGTTGGTAGGATTCTTCGGCTATGGTTTGATTTGCGCGTCCGCCTCCGTGTGCGACGTAATCGTCGTGGTGGGTGTCTAGTTTAGAGGAGGCGGTTGACTTTCCGTTCAATTTTTTGTGGTGATTTGCGCCGGCCTGTGAATTTATAGATTAGGGACCAGACCGGTGCAGGGAAGGTGATTGGTCTTTTGGATTCGAACAGCACAAAGGGGAACAGGTGATTCGATGGATAATGATCAAAAGGAATGCATTGAGGCCTCTGCTGGCTACCACCGGCCGCCCTATGAGACCCATGTCTTGTCATGGAAGATCCTCGAAGGTCAGTTGCTTAGACACGAGGTCCAAGGTCCCGGCAAGAAATTGGATTGCTTGACTTATGCTCCGGGAAAGGATTTGTTGCTTCATCCAGCTGTGCCTTCCTTGACCCGGCTTTTATACGACTGTGCGACATGATGGATAAAGTTATAAACCAAAGGTCTAGAATAATTATGTCGACAAAGGAATTAAAGATGAGATAAAAAAAGATTGGTCATTCACATAGCATACCAGACAAGGCATTGGAATATCATGCTTTCACCTGTGATCTTGTTATGCAGGAATTGCACACTCTAATATGAATCCGTTTAAAGTCCAATCTACTTGTAGTGGCACCTATGTGCTAATAGGGTGTAGTCTGGTCAGGAAGAATCATGGACAGTGATTTTTGGAAACACTAACGCCCACACGTGTGGGCGTTCCCCAACTCGCCCACACGCCTGGATCGTCGTTCACTGTCTTTTGCATGAATCTTGACACGAAAAGGTGGATTTGATGTGCCACATAGGATGGGGCTGGTGTGTGGGCGTTGGAGAGTTTGCCCACACGCCCGCACCACGATGTTTGCCAGCTGCGCTGTGTGGGCGAACTAGTTTCTGCCAACACAGCCATCATCTAGTTCATGCGCGTGTGGGTGAACTGCTTTTCGCCCACACGACACTCATACGTTGTGGAAGGCAACTGCAGTTACGCGGACGTGGCAACTAGGTAAACACGCATGGCAACTGTGATTCTTTGCTAGACGGCAACTGCAGTTGCGCGTACGTGGCAACCAGATAAACACACATGGCAACTATGGTTGGACCACACGTGGCAACTAGGTAAACGCACATGGCAACTATTGTTTGACCATATGTGGCAAGTAGTTAATCACACACGGCAACTACGGTTTGATTACACACGGCAACTATCATAAATTAGAGACATGGCAACTATAGTTAACCAAAACAGATAGAGTTGCCATGTTTTTACAACCACACTTGCCATCTCGGATAACTACATCTGCCAACCAGGATGGCAACTAAATCGTCATCCCGCTGGGTACCTAATGTAGCTGCGCCACACGCGCGTGGTGGAGATGAGTAGTACTTGTTGGGCGTGTGGCACGAAGTAGCCGCGCCCCTACGTGTGGGCAATTCCAATGTCCGCACACACAGCCCGTGTAGGCTGCCTCCTGCTCACACCACACACGGTGTGTGGGCGCATGTCGAATATACCACACGTGCGGTGGATATCGGCGTCCATGATTTTTAATCTTATATATAATTTTCTGTGTGTCTGTCTAAAAATGCCACTTGCGCACCTAGAGAGATCTAATCTGAATGTATGCCAACTGCCATAGTCAGGAAAGTCTATTGATTCCCTGATTTTAGGGACTTATGAACTGATTAATCCAAAACTATGTAGCTTGAGAGCAGGGCCGTCATGCATACATGCCTTGTGCTTTCATGGTCGCAGTAGTTCTTTAGCAGTTTAGCTTACGGCCTGAACCAGGATCACATATTTGGCTTATTATTGCTTTTAAATAAAAATATGTAGCAATTTCTTCTTTACAGCCGTCTGTGCATCAACATTGGATTCACCTATGATCCTCATAATGTATATTTTTTGTGCTTGTTACTCGTGCTGTTGGTATTTTTGCATCACCATTTCTTGGTAATGAGTTGTCATACTTCTGTGCCTGCAGCCCGTTGGCAGCAATGGCACAAGAGAGCTGGAAGGAGTCTGAGGAGACTGTCCAAACACCTGAGGCACCAATATTGTGTGTAAACAACTGCGGCTTCTTCGGTAGCAGCATGACAAACAACATGTGCTCCAAGTGCTACAGGGACTTCATTAAGGCCACGACAATGGCTGCCCCTGTAGTGGAGAAGAAGGTGTTCTCAGTGGCATCATCTTCCAGTGTGACCTTGGAGCAAGCAAAGGCAGATGAAGTACCAGCCGTGGCTGTAGCTGATAGCCAAGCAGCACAGGAGCCTCCAAAGCCGCCCAGCAACAGATGCCTTTCATGCCGCAAGAAGGTAGGCTTGACCGGTTTCCAGTGCCGGTGCGGGGGAACATTCTGCTCCATGCACCGCTACGCTGACTCCCACGAATGCACTTTCGACTACAAGAAGGCTGGCCGGGAGCAGATTGCCAAGCAGAACCCTGTTGTGATAGCCAAGAAGATCAACAAGATATGATTGATAATCACACTGGGTTCATTTGCTTGCTATTCGTGGTGGTGCCGGATTCGTCTTTACTTGAATCAGTAGGTTTCTTCTGGTCTGGTTGCTAGGGTCTCAATTGTGTCTATCCTTCTCCTTCATGGTTCGCTTCTCTCCATTAAGAATGAAATGAAATAATGTAAATATATAATATTCTATTGTTTTAGCTGTTCGTTTCGTATATTGCTTATCGCTCCTTGCTTATCAGTAAAGTTTCTAAGCTCACGAATCGTCTCGCTGCATTTTACTGTGTGTCAGACAATGGCTTCCTGCCGTGGGATTGGGATAGCCCATTGCCGGCGGTCATTACTGCTCCGATACTCCGACATGGTAAACTAGCCTAGCCTCGCCTGCATCTTCCCTGAGTTTGTCCCATGGTCAGCAGCCGGGTCGCCTCTCATGCGGCCATGGCAAAAAGCTCCTGCGACTCCAATTCCCATCTTGCAGCAAGGTCCAGCTCCTGCGACTCCAATTCCCATCTTGCAGCAAGGTCCAGGTGGGCAGTTGTTGGAGCAGGAGTATGTGCTGCAGCGTTACTGCGAGAGTTTTTTGCAATTTGGGTTTTCTTCCCAATTTATAGAGAAGCTCGCGACTCCTGCACCTCGGGTGGGTGAGCAGTGCCGAAACACCTGCAACAGTGACTGTACCGCGGCCAACTGCACATTTCAGGGAACATGACTTGCATGGTCAACTATGTATTCCTGTGCATCTACTAATCCCATCCGTTTCAAAATATAGTGCTTCCTCTATTTTCGAGCTTCAACTTTGACCATAAATCTAACTAATGAGACTGACTGCGGCGGGAGCAAAGTTATACCAGTGAATTTATATTCAAAAAAAGTTTTTAATTGTATAATTTTTTCTTCCACCGCAGTCGGTTTTGTTAGTTAAATTTATAATCAAAGTTGGACCTCGGAAAACGTAGATGCACTATGTTTTGGAATGAAGGGAGTAGCCTTTTGTTTCCAACTAAATCTCCTAATTCGCGGTGTACCATGGCTACGTACCTCCGTCCGTCCGTGGTTCAACATTACTAGTGCCCACAACTCTTCGATCTGGCAACAACAATCTAGATCAGGTCATCACTGACGTGCCCCCATATTCTACTATGGGACGGTGGTGGTCAGTGCTATGGAAGACTAAGGTGGGTCTACGGTCTGCAATTTCTGGACTGTTCATTATATATACATATAATTTAATTTTTATTTTTCTTATTGTTGTTGTTGTTGCTGTTGTTGTTCAGGTTACCATTTCCAGATATTCACTTACTGTATCTAGAGACATTGATGTGTAGGTTGATTATCATGGGTCATATTTTAGTTTGCATTATGATCATGATTTAACTACAGATTGTTTAAAGTAATATGTAACACATACTATTGGCATGATCCCAACAAATGACTATTTTTCTACCAGAAAATTCTTTTGACAATTAGAACGAAATTTTTTTAAGGCATAGAGTAAGTGCTCTATTTTACAGTAACTATATAGATAGATATATCACTGCTTTTACAGTTTTGATTTTTGCCATCACAAGCATATAGGTGTACACATACACACAGTTTTACGATCTCCATGTCCTTCCTTTGATAGTCATGTACATTGCCTTGTCACTTGGCAACCAGGCTATAGATATGGTTATTATTGTTCTGGGCTTGCAGCATAGCAAGGATAAGTGAATAGTAAAAAGATGCCAACAAAAGAAAGTTACATTGCATTTGAGAAATACACATTGTAAATGCCAACAGAAGGAAACAATTGTAAACCTTCTTAAGAAATAGCTTAGGAATTCACTTTATATTCTTTTTGGTTTAACATAAAAGTTGGTTTAAGGATATTTCTAGATAGATAATTTGACAGATTTGTTTAAGCATACTACAACATATTTCACTATCTATTTATCCCCGCGTTTAGGGACAAATGAATGAGCTCCAGTGTCTCCAAGAACTTTCGTTTTGCCTTTCATAGTTTGTTCTGTAGTATCAGCCTAGCTATCACAACTTATTGGCTTACTTTGATATTCCTTAAGTTTGAGCTTCAGCTTGTCGATGTTGTGTGCCTAAGCTTAACCATAACGTGAAAAATGACCCATACAATCTAGATTTCCTGAGTTGCTCGGTTTGCACACTTCATGATTTTATATTGTTAAATCCATGCCCCTTACTTGGTAAAGATAGTACCCTTCGCAAGTTAAAGTACTAAAGAAGGAATTATCAATCCTATATAGCTGAGGGAGGAAGAGGTTGATGCCTCTATAGTCTAATGTTGGACAACACATGGTCTTTTATCCTGGTTTCTGCTTGCATAGCTTGTTTCCCTTAGCTGCAGTTTTGATATTATTAATCATTCATTAGAAACATATAACACGGTATTGGGTCTGCTCTCATGTGATATGCCTATAATTATTAATTATCTCACAATTTATTTGCATGTTTATAGTATGTAATAAATAAAGATATTTTCTCACATATTATTTGCATCTTTATAGTATGTAGTAAATGAAGATATGATTTTTGTGCTTTCGGTCTCTTTGAAACTGAAGTGGACTTTTCAGTGATAACCTATGATTCCTAAGGTACTACCGTATTATTAGTGGTTGTCTGTGAAAAACAGGTGAGGCATCTGATTGTTTTGCTCCAGCCTAAAAGTGCATTGGGTTGATCATCCAGGCCAATCTCTACTCTATTCCTTGTGTGGGAGGGTATCATTTTATACCAAGTCTTATGTTTTGTTGGGGACAATTTTGTTTATGCCACTCCAGCTTTTGCCCATTTTCTTTATGCCACTTTTGGCATTTCATTTTTGCCAATTTTCGAAGTGACAATTGTGATGTATTGTCAAAAGCTAAGAGTGGCAAAAGTGAAATCAAATTATTTTACCTTTGCTATGGAATGGCTATTGTGATACATTGTCAAAATCTAAGAGTGACAAAAGTGAAATGACAAATTTTAGATGGGCATAAGGAAAATTGGCAAAATCTAGAGTGGCAAAAACATTTCCCCCCTTTTTATGTGTGTTCACTAAATTAATTCTTGCATTTTCAGTGTCGTAGCATATAAGTGTTTCAACTTTGTACTAACTTTAGTACATGCTTTGAGGGCCACTATAAAAGTGTGTGGTTGCTCAACGAAGCTTCATAAATATTACTCCCTCCGTTCCATAATGAAAGATGTTTTTTGACACTACCAGTGTTAAAAAACATCTTACATTATAGAATGGAAGGAGTAGATGATTACGCGCGTCTTGATGCGCCCTTTTTCACTGTAATTTCTCCCTTTCACGGAACCTATCCACTGTAGTCAGATAACACTCCAAAGATATCAAAGAGAATTCTGAGACCGATCTGAATCTTCTTGCTTGTTGGCATGGAAGAAAACATGGACTTCTTACTTTTCCAATAACAAGCACGAGACTGGTTGACTTATATGATTGAATTATGAGTTATCTTTATGCATCCATCAATTCAAGCTCACTCAAATTGCTTCACCCCTTCGAGCTTCCTTCCATAGGACTGTAGGTTGTTCAGGCCCATCTTCGAGATCCTCGACTTGTTGTGGTTCACTCTAAATCAATCGTTCCATCTGACATTGCTTTGCAAAATATCGAACAAACTATTGATTTTCAGTCAGAACAGTGTGCATTGGGTAGCAACAATAAAAACAATCAATTATAATAGCAATACCCCACTTTGGCAGGAGCATACAAAGCATAACAACACACAACGCAGAGCAGCAACCACATAAAATAGATCAACCAAGTTTCGCTCATTGTCTCTCAGTCTCCTCTCTCTTAATAAAATTCCCGAGAGGGCCCCACCATTATTTGATGAACAGAAGCACGCACCAGCAGCAAACCTTAATCAATGACATATTTCCCGCCACTTTTCTTCTCCCATCAATCTTCAGCACACATGCAACATTGTAGCGACCAGACCTCAAACAGTCTGATCTCTGTGCCTCAGTGTCATCCCGGATCGAGAATCTTGACACACTGAGACTTGAAGGATTTATAACAGAGTAGCAATCACACACTTATTACATCGAATGTCTCCAAAGGGAACTTATTGCAAAAAATAAGGCTTAAGGCCATCTAATAACGATAACAGCGGAAGGCTTGGAAGATAAGTGAGTCCATCAACTCCAACGACATCATCGAGTATAGAACCACGACCTAAGGCACCTTACTCGTTATGCAAGAATCGCAACATGAGCGTTGCAGCCCGAAACGGGTCAAGACATGGAATATCTTGGCAATGTAACACATAGAGAGTAATGAACAGAAATAGGCTATACTACATGCATATATGGCTGGTGGAAAGCTCTATGGTTATAGTTTTGCGTAAAGCCAATTTTTCCCTACTGCAAAGGAATAAATTTTATTTAACTATCATGGTGGTTGTTAAACATTGAGAGTGTAGACACCCACTCAATCCCAATTAAGCATCATCATTAAAACCCAACAAAATTAATTAAAGTCACATGATGAGATTCACATGATAATCCAAGTACTAGATACTCAAGACGTCCATAACCGGGGACACGGCTAATCATGATTAGTTTATACACTCTGCAGAGGTTTGCGCACTTTTCCCCACAAGACTCGATCTCCTCCGTTGGGATTCTCACACTACATGGTGTTTGAGAAATGGATGACCGAGACATAGTTTTTCAGAAGCGCTAGCACCTTACGATCGGGTAGACAGTTACACCTACTTTCCCTACATGTGCTAGTCTACCACTTTGTAAGAGTTCATACGACTTAATCAACTATGCTAGAGCCCATAGTAGCTTGTGGCTGCACACGGAAGTTTCTAGCATGAATAATCTCATGATCCCTTTGAGCACGGGTGGCGGTCCATAAAGAAAAACAGTAATCATTGGAATACCCAGGTGCCTCAATCCACCCAAATGTGTGTTAAAGTTGCCACCTTAAGTAAACCATTAAATAAAAATCTCACATCTGTCATGGATACACTCACCCAATCCACGTCTACTAGCATAGCATGGCATGGCATAAGCAAACGTAGAAGTAACTCCCAAAGGTTTGATAATAAAACAGGTAATAGGTACTACCTCATCTACTTCCCAAAACCCACATATTAATCAGATCCTATTCATGCAATTGTTTGAGGATTGATCTAATGCAATAAAACTGGGTAGTAAAGAGGTATGATCAAAGTGTTACTTGCCTTCCTGATGATCCGTGAAACCTAGAGATTCGAAGTAGCAAGCGGCGCACTCCGGGTACTCTATCGCAAACAAAAAAGCATACAATAAGCACTCATCTAATGCACAGGTAAAACTCAAATAAGAGATCTAACTAGAAAGTTCAACTTAGGAACTCCGGTTGGCAAAAAGAAACAAATCGAACGAAACAACGAAAGTTAAACGGCGAAAGTAACAAGCTTCATTTACTAATCTGGACCTAAGTCAAATTTTACAGAAGCAAAAACTTGTTTGAGTTGGTTAAACGGAAAGAGGGTTTCGAGACGAAACTCTAAGCGCTTGAATCTCTTGATTCCGATAAACGAGCGAAAAGTTATACTAAAACGAAAATCGGATCAGAAATCGCGATCAGAAATAATCGCGGAAAATCCGAGAAAAAGAAAAAACTGACAAACGAACGTTCGTTAACTAAAACTAAACGGTGAACTCGTCCGTTAAACCGAACGAACGAGCGAACGCTCGCTAAATAAGTGAATCGATAGAAAAAACCGATCTAAAAAAATAAAAAATAAAACCTAAGGTTTAAAAAAAACCGAATCGGTTTTCTTGAAAATCGGCATGGACGGCTGGCTACCTCGTCGGAATCCTTGGAACTTGGGGCTCGTGAGGTGGGGTGGCGTCGTGGCGGCGGCACTGGCGGCGGCGGCGATCTTCTGGGAGGCGGGCGGTCGGGTGGCGGGGAGGCGGTGGGGGCGGATTTAAGAGGTGGCCCGGCTTGGGAAGGGCGTCGGGTGGGTCGGTCTCGGAGGCGTGCCCGGCCGGACTCGGCGGCGGGTGGGTCGGACTCCATGAGGGAAAGGCGGCGGCGACGCTGGCTCGGCTCTGTTTTACTGGCCTTTGCCAAAATCAAGCCATGTGACTTAAAAAACAAATTCCGCCAAAACTAAGAAAATTCTAGAAAATAAAATAAAATTCTAAAAATGCCAAAATAAATTTTCACCGCCTAAATAAAATATTTAGAACGAGATGAACATTTTTTTGGCCCTAAAATGCAGTTTTGAAAAACGTGCAATTTTTCCTAATTTCAAATAAACTAGCCAAAAACTTCGAAATAAAATCTTATTTGATTTTTTTATTAAATCCTCAATATTTCTTTATTTTGGGAAAGTCATTTTATTCCCTCTCTCATATTTTTATAATAGAAATAATTGAAGATAAAATAAATAAAATCAAATGATCCTATTTTCAAAATTTGAGAAAACTCAAATATGAAAATAACGAAATCCCCAACTCTCTCCGTGGGTCCTTGAGTTGCGTGGAATTTCTGGATCAGGGCAAAAGCAATAAAATATGATATGCAGTGATGATCTAATGTATAACATTCCAAATTGAAAATTTGGGATTTTACAAACCTACCCCCTTAAGATGAATCTCGCCCTCGAGATTGGGTTAACTAGAAAATAGGTGAGGTGGTCCTTCAGCAGATATTCCTCTCGCTCCCAGTTGGCTTCATCCTCGGTGTGGTGGCTCCACTGAACTTTGCAAAACTTGATAACCTTGCTGCGGGTGACTCGACTGGCATACTCGAGAATCTTGACTGGTTTCTCCTCATAGGTCAAATTACTATCCAACTGAATCGCTTCCAGCGGCACTGTATCTCTCAGTGGTATATCCGTCATTTCTGCGTGGCACTTCTTCAACTGGGAAACGTGGAACACATCGTGAACTCCTAACAATCCCTCAGGCAATTCCAGTTTATAAGAAACTTCTCCCATGCGTTCCAAAACTTTGTATGGTCCCACAAAACGTGGCGCTAACTTTCCCTTAACTCCAAAGCGCTTAACTCCTCGAAGTGGAGATACACGAAGATAAACTCTATCTCCGGCTTCGTAAACTGTCTCCTTGCGTTTAGAATCTGCATAACTCTTCTGCCTGGACTGGGCTACCTTGAGCCTATCGCGAATCAACTTCACCTTCTGTTCAGACTCCTTAATCAAATCTGGTCCAAACAACTGGCGGTCTCCAACTTCATCCCACGACAATGGTGTTCTGCACCTTATTCCGTACAAGGCTTCAAAAGGGGCCATCTTCAAACTGGATTGATAACTGTTGTTGTAAGACAACTCCGCATATGGTAAGTTGTCATCCCAACTAGATCCATAATCTAGCGCACAAGCTCTCAGCATATCCTCCAAAATCTGATTGACTCTCTCGGTCTGTCCATTTGTCTGCGGATGAAAAGCTGTACTGAACTCTAGTCTGGTACCCAAAGTTTCGTGCAACTGATTCCAGAACTTTGAGGTAAACTAGGTTCCTCTATCTGATACAATGCTCCTCGGAACTCCATGCAGACATACGATCCTGGTCATGTATATCTTTGCCAACTTAGCACTTGTGTAAGTGGTCTTCACTGGGATGAAATGAGCTACCTTCGTCAAGTGATCGACTACAACCCATATCGAGTCATAGCCTGAATGGGTCCTAGGTAATCCCATGATAAAATCCATGCCTAGCTTATCCCACTTCCATTCGTGTATCGGCAATGGCTGTAGCAATCCTGCTGGCTTCTGATGCTCTGCCTTCACTCTCTGACATACATCAAAAATTGCTACATACTCCGCAATATCCTTCTTCATTTCGGTCCACCAGAAAGTTTCTTTCAAATCCAAATACATCTTGGTATTTCCTGGGTGAATCGAGTACGGAGAATCATGGGCCTCTTGCAAAATTAACTTCCTGATCTCCAGGTCATTAGGCACATAAACGCGGTCCTCAAACCATAAGGTATCATGTTCATCCTCACGAAATCCTTTAACTTTTCCCTTGCTCACCTTCTCCTTTATAGTGGCAATCTCCTTGTCAGTCTTCTGAGCTTCTCTGATCTTATCTATCAAAGTAGACTGAATCTCCAATGCTGCTACATAGCCTCTCAGAACTATCTCCAAACATAGCTCACGAAGATCCTCAGCTAACTCCTTTGGTAACTCTCCGGTCATTAGTGTGTTGACATGGCTCTTGCGGCTCAATGCGTCAGCTACCACGTTAGCCTTTCCGGGATGATAATGCAATCTCATATCATAATCCTTGATGAGCTCCAACCATCTCCTTTGCCTGAGATTCAACTCCTTCTGCATGAAGATGTACTTCAAACTCTTGTGATCCGTGTACACCTCACAATGGTTTCCAATGAGGAAATGTCTCCACGTCTTCAATGCGTGCACTACGGCGGCTAACTCCAAGTCGTGTGTAGCATAATTCAACTCATGGGGCTTAATCTGTCGTGAGGCATATGAAACAACTCTTCCCTCCTGCATAAGCACTGCTCCAAGTCCTTGACGTGAAGCGTCGCAATATACCTCATAATCCTTGCGCTGATCTGGCAGAATCAACACTGGCGATGTAACCAAACGTTTCTTCAACTCCTGGAAACTGGCCTCACATTCTTCAGTCCATTTGAACTTGGTATCCTTCTTTAACAACTCTGTCATAGGTTTTGCAATCTTCGAGAAATTTTCAATGAATCTCCGGTAGTATCCTACGAGTCCAAGAAAACTCCGGATCTCTCCAACTGTTGTTGGGGCTTCCCAATTTGTCATGGTGACAACCTTGGTGGGATCTACTGCTATTCCTTCTCCGGATATAACATGTCCGAGGAATCCAACTTCCTTCAACCAAAACTCACATTTGCTGAACTTGGCGTATAACTTATGTTCTCTGAGCTTCTCCAGTACCAAACACAAATGCTCCTTATGTTCTTCTTCATTCTTTGAGTAGACCAAAATATCGTCAATGAACACCACGACGAACTTATCCAGAAACTCCATAAACACCTTGTTCATCATGTTCATGAAATAGGCAGGTGTGTTAGTTAGACCAAATGACATAACGGTATACTCATACAGCCCGTACCTGGTGGTAAAAGCCGTCTTAGGTATATCCTGCTCTCTAATCTTCAACTGATGGTATCCTGATCGCAAATCGATCTCGGAAAATACCTTAGCTCCTTGCAATTGGTCAAACAGATCATTGATCATCGGCAGTGGGTACTTGTTCTTAATTGTTACTTCATTCAATCCTCGATAATGAACAACCATCCTCAATGATCCATCCTTCTTCTCCACTAGAAGTACTAGTGATCCCCAAGGCAACGAACTTGGGCGAATATACCCCTTATCCAGTAACTCCTTAATCTGCTTCTTAATATCCTCCAAATCCTTTGTGGGCATTCTGTACGGTCTCTTAGATATCGGCCCTGTGCCTGGCAAAAACTCAATCAAAAACTCAATGTCTCTATCTGGTGGCATGCCTGGCAACTCCTCTGGAAATATATCAGGGAAATCCTTCACCACTGGTACTTCCTCCTGCACAACTCCTGATAAGGTATTTACTTGTGTCCTCTTCGGGTCATGCCTTGATACATACTTGATCCTTCTCCTTTCCGGGGTGGTAAGCAAAATCGACTTACTGGCGCAATCGATCTTTCCTTCGTACATCGATAGCCAATCCATACCCAGAATTACGTCCAAACCTTGCGATTCCAAAATGATTAAATCTGAAGGGAACACATGCCTACCTATACTCAATGGCACTTGAAAACATCCTCTACTGGCCATATACTCCGCTCCTGGTGAGCTTACTAACATAGGTGTTCTAAGAACCTTGGTGGACAGTTTATACTTATCCACAAATCCCCTTGATATGTATGAATGCGATGCACCAGTATCAAAAAGAACGATTGCGATAAATGACTTAACCAAAACTTACCTATTATCGCATCCGGCTGGGCTTCAACCTCCTCCACGTTAACGTGGTTCACATCCCCTGTTGAAAGGGTTGGCTTCTTCCCGAGCTTCCATTGCCATTTCCATTCTGGGCTTCAGGACATTCATTGGCATTGTCCAGTCTTCTGACACTTATAACAAGTGACTTGGCTCAGGTCTCTCTTGGCTGGGGTTGATGGGTTGGTACGGTTCTGATCGTTGCTTCCTCCATTCCCATTACCATTCTTGGGGCCATTATGATTATGCGAACTCCCTCCTCCATGGGTATGCTGAAAATGTCCTCCCGATTTCAGGGTAAAACGTGGCTTCTGCTGAGGTCCTGAATTGTACTTCCCTTGTCCATACTTCCTCTTACAGTTCTCAATATGCTGCTGCTTCCCTTCAATCATAAGAGCACGATCTACTAACTCCTGGTAGTTGTTGAAAGTTGCTACCATCAACTGCATGCTCAGCTCATCATTCAGTCCTTCCAGAAACTTCTCCGCTTAGTCTGCATCCGTAGTAACGTCATCAAGGGCATAACGTGCTAACTTACTGAAGTCATCCACATATTGGCTAACTGTCCGTCCTCCTTGGCGCAAGTTGCGAAACTCATGCTTCTTCATGGCCATAGCTCCTGCTGAAACATGGGCGACAGAAGCTTCTTGAAATCGATCCCATGTGGCAAGTGTCGATAGGATAAGTGGCTGTGAAATTCTCCCACCATGATGCTGCGGGTCCTTCAAGATGATGTGCGGCAAAGCGCACCTTTTCCGCATCTATGCATCCTGATGTGGTCAGTTCCCTCCCTGTCTTGCAGAGCCAATCATCTGCCACTATCGGCTCGGTGCTACTGGAGAACACCGGTGGATTCAGTCTAAGGAAACGGGTTAAGTGATCAACGGTGGTGGTGGTGGTGGGTTGTTGTTGTTGTTATTCCCGATTCGATTACGGACTAGCAACCGCATCAACGCATTCTCGCTCTTTGGATCAACCGAGTGAGCTCGGTGGGAAAGAAAATCCATTGTCACGTCTCGGAGGCATCTGAGGGTTTAGAAAAGATGAGAGTATAGAATAGATTGAGGTCTAGAGAGAAAACACTACCCATATGCACATGAGGCAAATGCAAACAAAATCACTTCATTCAATTCAAACAAGGGCATACAAAAGTCTAACTATCATTATAAAAGTGCCCGGACTATTCTAGATACATGGGGGAATACTTCTACTGTTATGGTGGTCGACTAGAAAAACTGCTCCGATGAAGACTCCATGATATCCGCTCCAGCTTCATAAACATATCATCATCGCTGTCGTCTGGGTCCGAGTCGGTGTCGTCGATGATGATGTAGTTCTCCGGGCAAGTGGAATCGCCATCTTCTCCTCCTGGCGCGGGGTCTCCCATGAAAACTCCTAGCTTCCTGGTCAGGTCGTCATTCTTCTCCACTAATACTTCGATTTCCTCCATATAATCTTCGCGTGCAGCCTTGAGTTCTTCCTCCAACTCCGTGATTCTTGTCATCGCCTTCTTCAGATCTATCATGCCTGCGCACATCTGGTTCTCCTGGCGTCGAATGTGCTGGTTTAACTCCTGGATAAAAGCTGCGATTGATCTATCCTTCCTGGTGCTGATCATCTTCCATTGCTCATCTCGGCGCCCACAAATCTGGTAGATAGTATCCTTGAGATCATTGTGGTAAACTTCTCCAATACGTCCCATGGTGATGTGGGCTGCCATGCTCTTTCCTAGACTCCAGGTTGGTGCATCAAAGGAAAACTCTATGGGCTCAATGACTGGCGCGAATGTCCTTCCTGGAACTTGAACTTGAATCATCCAGCGCTCCTCCTCGGGTAAAGTGGCGCTGTAGGTCCTGGTGAAGCTTGGTACTCCGATGCTCAGGTACTTAATGACTTCCTTCAGGTGGCGTCCAAAGGGTGTATCTTCATCCGGTTGCGTGAACTTGTTCCTTGCATCCGCCATCCTAAAAGAGTAGAAAAGATGAGGAGTCAGAAATGAGAAGAGTGTAGTGATCTAGGGCTTTATCTTAGTGGCCGTGTCCTACAGTCAGTGTGTGCTCTGATACCATCTTGTAGCGACCATACCTCAAATATCGATCTCGTGCCTCGGTGTCATCCCGGATCGAGAATCTTGACACGCACAGTACTTGAAGGATTTATAACAGAGTAGCAATCACACACTTATTACATCGAATGTCTCCAAAGAGAACTTATTGCAAAAAAAATAAGGCTTAAGGCCATCTAATAACGATAACAACGGAAGGCTTGGAAGATAAGTGAGTCCATCAACTCCAACGGCATCACTGAGTATAGAACCACGACCTAACGCACCTTACTCGTCGTCTGAAGAATCTGCAACATGAATGTTGCAGCCTGAAAACGGGTTAGCACATGGAATATGCTGGCAATGTAACACATAGAGAGTAATGAATAGAAATAGGCTATACTACATGCATATATGGCTGGTGGAAAGCTCTATGGTTACAGTTTTGCGTAAAGCCTATTTTCCCTACTGCAAAGGAATAAATTTTATTTAACTATCATGGTGGTTGTTAAACATTGAGAGTGTAGACACCCTCTCACTCCCAATTAAGCATCATCATTAAAACCCAACAAAATTAATTAAAGTCACATGATGAGATTCACATGATAATCCAAGTACTAGATACTCAAGACGTCCATAATCAGGGACACGGCTAATCATGATTAGTTTATACACTCTGCAGAGGTTTGCGCACTTTTCCCCACAAGACTCGATCTCCTCTGTTGGGATTCTCGCACTACATGGTGTTTGAGAAATGGATGACCGAGACATAGTTTTTCAGTTACACCTACGATGGGGTAGACAATTACACGTACTTTCCCCTACATCTGCTAGTCTACCACTGTAAGAGTTCGCACGACTTAATCAACTATGCTAGAGCCCATAGTAGCTTGTGGCTGCACACGGAAGTTTCTAGCATGAATAATCTCATGATCCCTTTGAGCCTGGGTGGCGGTCCATAAAGAAAAACAGGCAATCACTGGAATACCCAGGTGCCTCAATCCACCAGATGTGTGTTAAAGTTGCCACCTTAAGTAAACCATTAAATAACAATCTCACATCTGTCATGGATACACTCACCCGATCCACGTCTACTAGCATAGCATGGCATAAGCAAACGTAGAAGTAACTCCCAAAGGTTTGATAATAAAACAGGTAATAGGTACTACCTCATATACTTCCCAAAACCCAAATATTAATCAGATCCTATGTAGCGACCGGACCCAAAATCGGTCAAGTCTCTGTGTCTGTACCATCCCAAGATCATGCTGGCACTCACAGTACATTGATGAAATAATCAAAGTTCAATCACACCTGAATTTATTACACGATTCTCATATCGAGTCTTTATTACAATAGAATAAATTCGGCCGAAGGCCAACTCATGAGAAATAAACTAAATAAGCTGCGGAAGTGTAGAAGAATAGCGAGTCCATCCGACTCCAAAGGGCAATCGCCAAGCGAGCGTAGCCTCACTCCGATCGAATACTCCTCGCAACATAAGACGTTGCAGCCGTGTAGGTCAACATTTTGAATATGCCGCAAGTCATGAAGAGAGAACAATAATAAAATTACTAATACTATATGCAATTTGGTGTGGGGCTCTAAGTTTCATCATTTTTAAAAGCCCAGTTTTCCCTACAATAAGGACTTGTTTGCAAAAACTACAAAATTGTTGGTAGTTATTGAGATGGTTCCGCCAACCAATGTCTCATTCCCAAATTATTAAGTCATAACCCCCTCAATTAATTTATTAATTTCAATGTTGAGATTTCGAATACTTCCAAGTTCCAGAGGCTCAAATTTTCCGTGAATCGGGACATGGCTAATCGATTAGATCTTTTCTCTGCAGAGGTTTGCGACTTTACCCGCAAGAATCGCTCCTCCTTTGAAGTCTTCGCACTTCATGGTGTTTGAAGACGGACGAACGAGCAAACAGGGTCTTCGAAGAGTTCCTCCGCCACCGCCGTACCCATCCAATCCTACCGCTCTTCTACATCTCGTAGCACCGTCCGCCGTAGTCACACCTAGGGTTGACCAAGCCAGATCCCATAATGGCTTGCGGCTGCACAGGTAAGCTTCCGGTCAATGGGTATCCATCCGTCTCTTCGTGGCTGGGTGAAGCTTTCGGCAAGATGTCATGGCGCTTCTCCATGCATCCCGGCCAACCACTGGGTTCTCCAGGGTGCCCGTCAACCGTCCTCCACCCAGTAGTGAATTTCGAAGTCCATCTTGAGCTTGAAGTCCATGGGGTTGTCATCATCTTGACTCTCACATCTCCCTTATGAATTCACTCAACCAACCCCGTCTACGAGCATAGCAAAATAAACTACTTCGTCCCGGGCAATGGTAACAAGGGGAATTGGGTTCATCCTACCTCATGATACTACTCAAGAACATAACTTCAAATTTCACCTACTGCATGCATGGTGGGGAGGTATAATTCTAATGCAATAAAATCATAGGTATAGTAAAGAAAATATGATCAATGACTTGCCTTCTCGACGATCTTGAAAGCTAGGGACTCGTGGTAGCAAGCTTCACTCCGGAAATTCTACCGAGGCAAACAACAATCATAATAAGCATACGATCACTTAACATAATAGCATGCTAACATAACGCACAAAGCAATGGAACCAAAACCCAAGAAAGTTCGAAGAAATCCAAATCAATGCTTTTGCCACATCAAACAACAACCATGAAATAGTTTTGCATAACAAAATTTTTCTTAACAGAACCTAAGCATGGGTTTATGCTACCTAATGTAAAGGAATTAAGTCATGCAACTAGGAGCAAAAAGAATCACCTTAAAAGCTATTATAAAACTCCTATTAGGCCTAAAACAATTCTAGTAAGAAAAACTAAAATAAAAGTTTTATTTATTGCAAATAAAAGTTCATGCTCTAAAGTTACAGAAACTAATCAAGAATAAACTATCACATAGGAGAAATAAAATTATTTGCTAATTAAAACAATAGGAAAACAGTAGCTAAGTAAATAAATAGGAATAACATGATTCTGGTTAAAACTATTTTTATTAATTTCTAAAATGCCCAAATAAATTCCTACAGTTAGGCAATGTCAAAACAAAGTTTTGACAAAAGAATCACTAAAAATAATATTCCTAACTTATTTTATAGCAGAATTACTATTCTGTCTAAATCTAAAATAAAGCAATTTTAAATAATTTTAACATGACTAAATATATTTTCTACAGAAACTATAAGAAATTTGCAAACCAACAAAAAAGAATCACTTAAAAATATTAAGTAGATTAAAAGATATGAACTTTTCAAATGAAACTATTCTGTTAAAAACAGAAACAAAAAATAAAATTAAAACGAAAAATCGGCGCTAATGGGCCTATCTAGCTACGGGCGTAATATAACTAAATCGGGCCCTAGGGATTAAACCGAGTCGGCGGTTCAACTAAACCTAACTAAAACGGAACTAACCGGTTTATTTGAATAAACCTACCCCTTGGGGATCTAATCTACATCGTCAAATCAGATCGGACGGCGAGAGGAGTCGGCGACTCACCGTGGCGGCGGCGGCGGCAGCTTCAGGCGGCGACGGTTCCGTGGCTTCGTGGTCGGGGACGTCGTGGGACCTCCGTGGTGCGGGCGTGGCGGGGAACTCGGGGTGGAGTTGGGCGAGCTCGGGGAGGTGCGAGGCGTTCGGGACGGGGCTAATGGCGGCGGCGGCGCACTCGGGCTCCGGCGAGCGTGTGCGGCGAGAGGGAGGGGTCGGGCGAGGGGGCGAGGGGGAACGGGGTCGGGGGGGGGGGTATTTATAGGGGGAAGGCGTCGATTTGGACGAAGGGGCAATCGGGAGGGGATCGGGATGAGATCCCGGAGATCTCGGGGTTCGTGAGTGTGCGCGGTGACTTGGGCGAGGGGAAGAAGGAGGGGTGGGGCCCGGGTGTCGGCGGGTGAGGAGAGAGGGGATCGGGCGGGCGACCGGTCCGGAGGGTTTTCGGGCGAGGGCGCTGGGCGTGGGCCGGCTTGAAGGAAATATGCCCTAGAGGCAATAATAAAGTTATTATTTATTTCCTTATACCATGATAAATGTTTATTATTCATGCTAGAATTGTATTAACCGGAAACATAATACATGTGTGAATATATAGACAAACAGTATGTCACTAGTATGCCTCTACTTGACTAGCTTGTTAATCAAAGATGGTTATGTTTCCTAACCATAAACAAGGAGTTGTTATTTGATTAACAAGGTCACATCATTAGTTGAATGATCTGATTGACATGACCCATTCCGTTAGCTTAACACTTGATCGTTTAGTATGTTAATGCTTTCTTCATGACCCATACATGTTCCTATAACTATGAGATTATGCAACTCCCGTTTACCGGAGGAACACTTTGGGTACTACCAAACGTCACAACGAATCGGGTGATTATAAAGGAGTACTACAGGTGTCTCCAAAGGTACTTGTTGGGTTGGCGATTTGAGATTAGGTTTTGTCACTCCGATTGTCGGAGAGGTATCTCTAGGCCTTCTCGGTAATACACATCACTTAAGCCTTGCAAGCATTACAACTAATGAGTTAGTTGTGAGATGATGTATTACGGAACGAGTAAAGAGACTTACCGTAACGAGATTGAACTAGGTATTGGATACCGACGATCGAATCTCGGGTAAGTAACATACCGATGACAAAGGGAACAACGATGTCGTTATGCGGTTTGACCGATAAAGATCTTCGTAGAATATGTAGGAACCAATATGGGCATCCAGGTTCCGCTATTGGTTATTGACCGAGAATGGTTCTAGGTCATGTCTACATAGTTCTCGAACCCGTAGGGTCCGCACGCTAACGCTTCGATGACAGTTCATTATGAGTTTATAAGTATTGATGCACGAAGTTTGTTGAGTCCGGATGTGATCACGGACATGACGAGGAGTCTCGAAATGGTCGAGACATAAAGATTGATATATTGGAAGCCTATGTTTGGACTTGGAAGGGTTCCGAGTGAAAACAGGATGTTCTGGAACAGGGGTTACGGAACCCCGGGGTATATGGGCCTTCATGGGCCACAGGGAGAATAGGAAGGGCCGGCCAGGTGGGCTGCGCGCCCCCCTCCCCCCTCTAGTCCGAATAGGACAAGGAGAGGGGGGGCGGCGCCCCCTTCCCTCTTCCCCCTCCCCAATCCTACTCCAACTAGGAGAAGGGGGGGGAGTCCTACTCCCGGTGGGAGTAGGACTCCTCCAGGCGCGCCTCTCCTAGGCCGGCCGCACCCCCCCTTGTCTCCTTTATATACGGGGGCAGGGGGCACCCCATGACACACAAGTTGATCTACGGATCTTTCCTTAGCCGTGTGCGGTGCCCCTTCCACCATATTCCACTTGGTCATATCGTCGCGGAGCTTAGGCGAAGCCTGCGCCGGAGAAGTCATATCGTCATGAGCTTAGGCGAAGCCTGCGTCGGTGGAGCATCAACATCGCTACCACGCCGTCGTCTTGTGGAACTCATCCCGACACTTTGCTGGATCGAGTCCGGGATCGTCATCGAGCTGAGCGTGTGCGAACTCGGAGGTGCCGTCGTTCGGTGCTTGGATCGGTCGGATCGTGAAGACGCGTCGACTACATCAACCGCGTTGTTATAACGCTTCGCTTTCGGTCTCACGAGGGTGCGTGGACGGACACTCTCCCTCTCGTTGCTATGCCATCACCATGGTCTTGCGTGATCGTAGGAATTTTTTGAAATTACTCGTTCCCAATGATGGCATCCGAGCCTGGTTTTATGCGTTGATGTCATATGCACGAGTAGAACACAAGTGAGTTGTGGGCGATACAAGTCATACTACCTACCAGCATGTCATACTTTGGTTCAGCGGTATTGTGAGATGAAGCGGCCCGGACCGACATTACGCCGACGCTTACGCGAGACTGGTTTCACCGCTCCGAGCACTCGTTGCTTAAAGGTGACGGCGGGTGTCTGTCTCTCTCACTTTAGTTGAATCGAGTGTGGCTCGCCCGGTCCTTGAGAAGGTTAAACGGAGTCTATTTGACGAAGTATCGTTGTGGTTTTGAATGCGTAGGTAAGAACGGTTCTTGCTCAGCCCGTAGCAGCCACGTAAAACTTGCAACAACAAAGTAGAGGACGTCTAACTTGTTTTTGCAGGGCATGTTGTGATGTGATATGGTCAAGACGTGATGCTATATTTTATTGTATGAGATGATCATGTTTTGTAACCGAGTTATCGGCAATGGCGGAGCCATATGGTTGTCGCTTTATTGTATGAAATGCAAGCGCCATGTAATTGCTTTACTTTATCACTAAGGAGTAGCGATAGTCGTAGAAGCAATAGTTGGCGAGACGACAACGACGCTACGATGGAGATCAAGGTGTCGCGCCGGTGGCGATGGTGATCATGGCGGTGCTTGGCGATGGAGATCACAAGCACAAGATGATGATGACCATATCATATCACTTATATTGATTGCATGTGATGTTTATCCTTTATGCATCTTATCTTGCTTTGATTGACGGTAGCATTATAAGATGATCTCTCACCAAAATTATCAAGAAGTGTTCTCCCTGAGTATGCACCGTTGCGAAAGTTCTTCGTGCTGAGACACCACGTGATGATCGGGTGTGATAGGCTCTACGTTCAAATACAACGGGTGCAAAACAGTTGCGCACGCGAATACTCAAAGTTAAACTTGACGAGCCTAGCATATAACAGATATGGCCTCGGAACACGGAGACCGAAAGGTCGAACGTGAATCATATAGTAGATATGATCAACATAGTGATGTTCACCATTGAAACTACTCCGTCTCACGTGATGATCGGACATGGTTTAGTAGATATGGATCACGTGATCACTTAGATGACTAGAGAGATGTCTGTCTAAGTGGGAGTTTTTTAATATGATTAATTGAACTTAAATTTATCATGAACTTAGTACCTGATAGTATTTTGCTTGTCTATGTTTATTGTAGATAGATGGCTCGTCTTTGTTGTTCCGTTGAATTTTAATGCGTTCCTCGAGAAAGCAAAGTTGAAAGATGATGGTAGCAATTACACGGACTGGGTCCGTAACGAGGATTATCCTCATTGCTGCACAGAAAAATTACGTCTGGAAGCACCGCTG
The DNA here is from genome assembly GCA_021605205.1 of Aegilops longissima. Taxonomy (NCBI): domain Eukaryota; kingdom Viridiplantae; phylum Streptophyta; class Magnoliopsida; order Poales; family Poaceae; genus Aegilops; species Aegilops longissima. The sequence continues at coordinate 392,337,522 of CM038677.1, read as the reverse complement.
GGTGACAGCCTGCTGCAGATCTTGAGCGCGAAGTTGTGAGCGTCGGCAAAGCAGAGCTGATGACTACTCAATAGTTTAGTGTGCCATGCTTTACGGCTTAGAACCGGGTCTTCAACGACGTTTTGAGCGTCATGGAGCATATGAGATGTTCCAGAGTTGAAGTTAATATTTCAAGCAAATGCCCGGATTGAGAGATATGAAGTCTCCAATAAGTTCTATAGCTGCAAGATGGAGGAGAATAGTTCTATCGGTGAGCACATACTCAAAATGTCCGGGTATAACAATCACTTAATTCAGCTGGGAGTTAATCTTCCGGATGATAGTGTCATTGATGAATTCTCCAATCACGCCACCAAGCTACAAGAGCTTCGTGATGAACTATAATATGCAAGGGATGACTAAGACAATTCTGAGCTCTTCGCAATGCTAAAAGCAGCGGAGGTAGAAATCAAGAAAGAGCATCAAGTGTTGATGGTCAACAAGACCACTAGTTTCAAGAAAAGGGCAAAGGGAAGAAGAAGGAAACTTCAAAAGAACAGCAAGCAAGTTCTGCTCAAGAGAAGAAACCCAAGTCCGGACCTAAGCCTGAAACCGAGTGTTTTACTTTGCAAGCAAACCGGACACCGAAGCGGAACTGCCCCAAGTATTTGGCGGATAAAAAGGATGGCAAGGTGATCAAAGGTATATGTGATATACATGTAGTACCTGGGTATTTGATACTGGTTCTGTTGCTAATATTTGCATCTCGAAATAGGAACTACGGATTAAGCGAAGATTGGCTAAGGACGAGGTGACGATGGCGCGTTGGAAATGGTTCCAAAGTCGATGTGATGGCGGTCGGAACCCTACTTCTAATCTTACCTTGGGATTAGTTTTAGACCTAAATAATTGTTATTTGGTGCGGCGTTGAGCATGAACATTATATCTGGATCTTGTTTAATGCGAGACGGTTATTCATTTAAATCAGAGAATAATGGTTGTTCTATTTATATGAGTAATATCTTTTATGGTCATGCACCCTTGAAGAATGGTCTATTCTTGTTGAATCTCGACGGTAGTGATACACATATTCATAATGTTGAAGCCAAAAGATGCAGAGTTGATAATGATAGTGCAACTTATTTGTGGCACTCGCCGTTTAGGTCATATCGATTGTAAAACGCATGAAGAAACTCCATCTTGATGGGCTTCGGAATCACTTGATTATGAATCACTTGGTACTTGCGAACCGTGCCTCATGGGCAAGATGACCAAAACGCCGTTCTCGGAACTATGGGCGAGCAACTGATTTGTTGGAAATCATACATACCGATGTTTGTGGTCCAATGAATGTTGAGGCACTTGGCGGGTATCGTTATTTTCTCACCTTCACAGATGATTTGAGCAGATATGGGTATATCTACTTAATGAAACACAAATCTGAAACATTTGAAAAGTTCAAAGAATTTCAGAGTGAAGTGGAAATCATCGTAACAAGAAAATAAAGTTTCTACGATCTGATCGTGGAGGAGAATATTTGAGTTCTGAGTTTGGTTTACATTTGAAACAATGTGGAATAGTTTAGCAACTCACGCCACCCGGAACACCACAGAGAAATGGTGTGTCGAGCGTCGTGTCGTACTTTACTAGATATGGTGCGATCTATGATGTCTATTTCCGATTTACCGCTATCGTTTTGGGGTTATGCTTTAGAGGCGGCCGCATTCACGTTGAATAGGACACCGTCAAAATCCGTTGAGACGACGCCTTATGAACGTGGTTTGGCAAGAAACCAAAGTTGTCGTTTCTTAAAGTTTGGGGCTGCGATGCTTATGTAAAGAAACTTCAACCAGATAAGCTCGAACCCAAATCGGAAAAATGTGTCTTCATAGGATACCCAAAGGAGACTGTTGGGTACACCTTCTATCACAGATCTGAAGGCAAGATTTTCGTTGCTAAATTCGGATCCTTTCTAGAGAAAGAGTTTCTCTCGAAAGAAGTGAGTGGGAGGAAAGTAGAACTTGATGAGATAACTGTATCTGCTCCCTTATTGGAAAGTAGTTCATCACAAGAAATGGTTCCTGTGACAACTACACCAATTAGTGAAGAAACTAATGATGATGATCATGAAGCTTGAGATCAAGTTACTCTTGAACCTCGTGGAGGTCAAACGAGTAAAATACGCACTGTGAGTGAATACGATAATCCTATTCGGAAGTCATGTTACTTGACCATGGCGAACCTACAAACTATGAAGAAGCGATGGTGAGCCCAGATTCATAAAATGGCTGGAAGCCATGAAATCGAGATGGGATCCATGTATGAGAACAAAGTATGGACTTTGGTTGACTTGCCCGATGATCGGCAAGCCATTGAAAATAAATGGATCTTTAATAAGAAGACTGACGCGATGGTAATATAACTGTCTACAAAGCTCGACTTGTTGCGAAAGGTTTTCGACAAGTTCAAGGGTTGACTACGATGAGACTTTCTCACCGTAGCGATGCTTAAGTCTGTCGAATCATGTTAGCAATTGCCGCATTTTATGATTATGAAATTTGGCAAATGGATGTAAAAACTGCATTCTTGAATGGATTTCTAGAAGAAGAGTTGTATATGATGCAACCGGAAGGTTTTGTCGATCCAAAGGGTACTAACAAAGTGTGCAAGCTCCAACGATCAATTTATGGTGCAGTGCAAGCCTCTCGGAGTTGGAATAAGCGCTTTGATAGTGTGATCAAAGCATATGGGTTTATACAGACTTTTGGAGAAGCTTTGTATTTACAAGAAAGTGAGTGGGAGCTCTGTAGCATTTCTAATATTATATGTGGACGACATATTATTGATTGGAAATGATATAAATTTCTGGATAGCATAAAAGGATACTTGAATAAAAGTTTTTCAATGAAAGACCTCGGTGAAGCTGCTTACATATTGGGCATCAAGATCTATAGAGATAGATCAAGGCGCTTAATTGGACTTTCACAAAGCACATACCTTGATAAAGTTTTGAAAAAGTTCAAAATGGATCGAGCAAAGAAAGGTTTTTACTGTATTACAAGGTGTAAGATTGAGTCGGACTCAATGCCCGACCAAGCAGAAGATAGAGAGAAAATGAAAGATGTTCCTATGCTTCAGCCATAGGCTCTATCATGTATGCAATCTTGTGTACCAGACTGACGTATGCTTAGCTGTAAGCTTGGCGGGAAGGTACCAAAGTAATCCGAGTGGATCTTTGGACAGCGATCAAGAACATCTGAAATACGAAAAGGACTAAGGATATGTTTCTCGATATGGAGGTGACAAAGAGCTAGTCGTAAATGGTTACGTCGATGCAAGCTTTGACACCGATCCGGACGATTCTAAATCGCAAACCGGATCGTGTTTTTATTAAGCGGTGGAGCTGTCGGTTGGTGCAGCTCTAAACAAAGCGTCGTGGCGGGATCTACATGTGAAGCGGAGTACATAGCTGCTTGAAGCAGCAAATGAAGAGTGCGGATGAAAGAGTTCATTTCGATCTAGGTGTCATACCTAGTGCATCGGGACCGATGAAGATCTTTCGTGACAATTGGTGCAATTGCCTTGGCAAAGGAATCCAGATTTCACAAGAGGACCAAGCAGATCAAGAGACGCTTCAATTCCATTGGGACCAAGTCCAAGTGGGAGACATAGAGATTTGCAAAATACATACGGATCTGAATGTTGCAGACCGTTGACTAAGCCTCTTCCACGAGCAAAACATGATCAGCACCAAGACTCCATGGGTGTTAGGATCATTACTTTGTAATCTAGATTATTGACTCTAGTGCAAGTGGGAGGCTGAAGGAAATATGCCCTAGAGGCAATAATAAAGTTATTATTTATTTCCTTATACCATGATAAATGTTTATTATTCATGCTAGAATTGTATTAACCGGAAACATAATACATGTGTGAATATATAGACAAGCAAGTATGTCACTAGTATGCCTCTACTTGACTAGCTTGTTAATCAAAGATGGTTATGTTTCCTAACCATAAACAAGGAGTTGTTATTTGATTAACAAGGTCACATCATTAGTTGAATGATCTGATTGACATGACCCATTCCGTTAGCTTAACACTTGATCGTTTAGTATGTTAATGCTTTCTTCATGACCCATACATGTTCCTATAACTATGAGATTATGCAACTCCGTTTACGGAGGAACACTTTGGTACTACCAAGCGTCCTGGCGAATGCGGGTGATTATAAAGGAGTACTACAGGTGTCTCCAAAGGTACTTGTTGGGTTGGCGTATTTGAGATTAGGTTTTGTCACTCCGATTGTCGGAGAGGTATCTCTAGGCCTTCTCGGTAATACACATCACTTAAGCCTTGCAAGCATTACAACTAATGAGTTAGTTGTGAGATGATGTATTCTGAGCGAGTAAAGAGACTTACCGTAGCGAGATTGAACTAGGTATTGGATACCGACGATCGAATCTCGGGTAAGTAACATACCGATGACAAAGGGAACAACGTATGTCGTTATGCGGTTTGACCGATAAAGATCTTCGTAGAATATGTAGGAACCAATATGGGCATCCAGGTTCCGCTATTGGTTATTGACCGAGAATGGTTCTAGGTCATGTCTACATAGTTCTCGAACCCGTAGGGTCCGCACGCAACAACGTTTGATGTGATTCATTATGAGTTTATAAGTATTGATGCACGAAGTTTGTTCGAGTCCGGATGTGATCACGGACATGACGAGGAGTCTCGAAATGGTCGAGACATAAAGATTGATATATTGGAAGCCTATGTTTGGACTTGGAAGGGTTCGAGTGAAAGCAGGATATTCTCGAACACCGGGGTTACTGGAACCCCGGGGTATATGGGCCTTCATGGGCCACAAGGGAGAAGAGGAAGGGCCGGCCAGGTGGGCTGCGCCCCCCTCCCCTCTAGTCCGAATAGGACAGGAGGGGGCGGCCCCTTCCCTCTTCCCCTCCCAATCCTACTCCAACTAGGAGAGGGGGAGTCCTACTCCGGTGGGAGTAGGACTCCTCGGCAGCGCCTCTCCTAGGCCGGACGCACCCCCCTTGTCTCCTTTATATCTGAGGCAGGGGGCACCCCATGACACACAAGTTGATCTACGGATCTTTCCTTAGCCGTGTGCGGTGCCCCTTCCACCATATTCCACTTGGTCATATCGTCATGAGCTTAGGCGAAGCCTGCGCGGAGAAGTCATATCGTCGCGGAGCTTAGGCGAAGCCCTGCGTCGGTGGAGCATCAACATCGTCCCACGCCGTCGTCTTGTGGAACTCATCCCGACACTTTGCTGGATCGAGTCCGGGATCGTCATCGAGCTGAGCGTGTGCAGAACTCGGAGGTGCCGACGTTCGGTGCTTGGATCGGTCGGATCGTGAAGGCGTCGACTACATCAACAGCGTTGTTATAACGCTTCGCTTTCGGTCTCACGAGTGCGTGGACGGACACTCTCCCTCTCGTTGCTATGCCATCACCATGGTCTTGCGTGATCGTAGGAAATTTTTGAAATTACTCGTTCCCCAACTGCTTTCATTGGTGGCATTTGGGCGGTGGTGGCTTGCTTTGGTGGGCCTTAGTATTTGGGCTGGGGGCTGGCTTTGGTGGCGCTGGGTCCTCCTTTTCTATTTTTTTTGAATTTAGAGATGAGAGAAAATACTTAAATATAAATATTTTATATAGGACATATATATATCAAAATGATCGGGGAATATTCCTATAATTTGAACATTTTTCGAGGGCAAAATCCAAACTTTATAAAAATTCATTTTCAAAAATTCCAAATAAAACTCAAATTTGAATTCAAACTTTTGGCAATGTTTTTCCTCTGATATTTTGGAGTGTCATGTTTACTCCTCTCATACTTTTTCTCAAGTATTTATCAGGCATAGTTTTGAAATAATTTCCACTACCAAAATTTTGAATTCAAATGCCAACAACTCCAAAACTTCTGAACCTTCAAATGCCACTCAAATTTCAACCAACATGCATAGATGCTTAGCTATAATTGTAAAACATTCCAAATAGGAAATTTGGGATGTTATAAACCTACCACCTTAAGATGAATCTAGCCCTCGAGATTGGGTTAACTAACAAATAGGTGCGGGTGGTCTCGAAGGAGGTCTTCTTCTCGCTCCCGGTGGCTTCCTCCTTGGAGTGATGACTCCTGACACCTTGCAAAACTTGATGATCTTCTGTGGGTGACTCGTTGCATGATCTCGAGAATTGGACGGGTTTCTCCTTATAAGTTAGATCACTTGAGCTGTATGGCCTCTAGGGCCTTGTGTCTCTCAACGGAATATCGGCCATGTCGGCATGACACTTCTTGGTGAGAAACATGGAAGACATCATGAACTCCGGACAATCCTTCCGCAATTCCAACTTGTAAGCAACTTCTCCACGATGTTCAAGGATTTTGTAGGGGCCAATGAACCGGGTGCTAACTTTCCTTTAACACCGAACCTCTTGATTCCACGAAGTGGGACACACGAAGATATGCTCGGTCTCCCGCTTCGTAAGTTACTTCGTTGCGTTCTTGTCGGCATAACTCTTACGCCTCGATGAGCTATCTTGAGCCTATCTCGAATCAGCTTGACTTTCTCTTGAATCTCGATAAGATCGGAACCGAAAAGTGTTCGATCTCAACACCATCCACAAACAATGGTGTTACGCACCTCCTTCCGTATAGAGCTTGAAGGGGCCATCTTGATCGGTGCGATAAGCTGTTGTTGTATGAGAACTCTGCGTATGGCAAATTATCATCCCAGCTAGACCCATAGTCTAGCACACAAGCTCTCAACATGTCCTCCGAATCTGGTTGACTCTCTCGGTGCATCCATCTGCTGCGGATGAAAAGTGTCTTGAACTCCAGCCTCGTACCCAAAGTTTCATGCAACCGATTCCAAAACTTTGAGGTAAATTGTGTTCCTCTATCGACACGATACTCCTCGGAACTCCATGCAGACATACGATTCTGGTCATGTATATCTTGGCTAACTTAGCCTTGGTATAGGTAGTCTTCACGGGAATGAAGTGAGCTACCTTGGTCAATCGATCAACCAATACCGGATGGAATCATAACTGAGCGGGTCTGGGTAATCTGTGATAAAATCCATTCCAAGTTTTCCCATTTCCACTCGGGAATCGGCAAAGGTTGAAGTAACCCTGCTGGCTTCGATGTTCGCCTTTACTCGTTGGCAAGCATCGCATCTTGCTACGTACTCGGCAATATCCTTCTTCATACGCCCACGAAACTTTCCTTCAAATCCAGATACATCTTAGTGTTACGGGGTGAATCGAGTACGGTGAATCATGAGCCTCTGAAGAATTAGCTTCCTGAGTTCGGGATCATTGGGTACATAAATCGATCCCGAACCATATAGCTCCGTATTCATCCTTACGAAACCCTTTAGCTTTTCCTTCATTCATCTTTTCTTTATCTCATCAATTTCCTTGTCCGACTTACGGGCTTCACGAATTCTTTCGGCCAAAGTGGACTGAATTTCCAGAGTTGCAACACATCCTCTCGGAACTATCTCCAGTCGGAGATCTCTGAGGTCATCGACTAACTCCTGGGGTAATCCTCCTGCTACAAGAGTATTCACATAACTCTTACGGCTCAAAGCATATGCTACAACATTAGCCTTCCCTGGGTGATAATGCAATCTCATGTCATAGTCCTTGATTAACTCTAGCCATCTCCTCTGCCTGAGGTTCAACTCTTTCTGCGTGAAAATATACTTCAAGCTCTTATGATCTGTGTAAACATCACAGCGGTTTCCGATGAGGAAATGTCTCCAGTCTTGAGTGCATGCGCTCTGACTGCTAACTCCAAATCATGTGTGGCATAATTCATCTCGTGAGGTCGTAGCTGTTTGGAGGTATAAGCTACAACTTTTCCTTCCTGCATGAGTACTCCTCCGAGTCCACGGCGAAGCGTCACAATATACAGTAATCCTTGTGTATGTCCGCAAAATCAAGCTTTGGGGCTGTAACCAAGCGTTTCTTCAATTCTTGGCGGCTTCACAATCTTCGGTCCAAATGTACTTGGCATCCTTCTTCAACAGCTCGGTCATGGGCTTGGCAATCTTCGAGAAATTCTCAATAAACCTCCGATAATATCCTGCGAGTCCGAGAAAAGCTGCGGATCTCCTTGGTCGAGGTGGGCGGCGCCAATCGGTGGTGATTCAACCTTGGCGGGTCAACTGCTATTCCTTCTCCTGAAATAACATGTCCGAGGAATCCGACTTCCTTCACCAAAATTCACATCTGCCGAACTTGGCATACAAGCGATGTTCTCGAAGCTTCTCGAACTAGGCGCAAATGTTCCTTATGCTCTTCCTCGCTCTTGGAAAATCAGTATATCATCGATGAACACCACGACAAACTTGTCCAGATATTCCATAAATACCTTGTTCATCAAATTCATGAAGTATGCAGGGGCATTAGTCAATCCGAATGACATGACGGTATACTCATATAAACCATACCTGGTAGTGAATGCTGTTTTGGGTATATCCTTTTCACGGATCTTCAACTGATGATACCCTGATCGAAGATCGATCTTGGAGAATACCTTGGCTCCAACTAGCTGATCAAATAGATCATTAATCATCGGCAGAGGGTACTTGTTCTTGATGGTCACATCGTTTAGCGAACGATAATCCACAACCATTCTCAAGGTTCCATCCTTCTTCTCTACCAAAAGAACTGGGGCTCCCCAAGGTGATGAGCTTGGCCGAATATATCCTTTCTCCAATAGCTCATTAATTTGGTTCTTGATCTCTTTCAAATCGTTCGGTGGCATCCTATAGGGTCTCTTGGATATCGCGGCTGTGCCGGGCAATAACTCAATCAGAAATTCAATGTCTCGTCGGTGGCATTCTGGTAATTCCTCCGGAAACACATCGGAAAATCTTGCACTCTTGGCACTTCCTCTGAACAACTCCGTGAGGGAATTCACTGATTCTTCATCGGCTATGTGCGGATACATACTTGATTCTCTTACGCTCCGGGGTGGTGGCAGAATCGACTTCTTGAGCTCGATCTATGTTTCCTTCAAACTTCGTCAACCAATCCATGCCTAGGATTACATCCAAGGTGCGGGTTTCCAATACTATGAGGTCTGCGGAAATTTATGGTTTCCGATGTTGAGGTTGCATGACAGCCTAAGCTGCCATCATTTCTCCTCTCTGGAACCGGCGTGAAGAGGGCTTCTAAGGGTTTTAGTGGGCAACCCGTACTTTTCCACAACTACCCTTGATATGAATGAATCGTTGCACGAGAATCAAAGAGTACCAATCTTGAACGTGAATTCAATACAAACTTACCAACCACGATTATGCGGCTGATCATAGGCGTCCTCCACGTCAATGTGGTTCACCGAGCACGAGGAAAAGGGTTGGGCTTCTTTGCTGAGCTTCCATTGCCGTTTCCATTCCTCTGCTTGGCCTCCGGGCGTCGGTGGCATAGTGCCTGTTTTTCGGCACTTGAAGCAGTGATGTGACTCAGATCTTTACGGCCGGGGCAGGACGATGCTGGTTGCCATTGCCGTTTCCATTGCCATTTCCATTGCACGACTTGTTGTCCTGGTTGCGGTTGTTCCCATTTCCTCCATGGTTATGTCCTCCATGGTTGTGATGGGTATGCCCTCCCGAGTATGGGGCATATCGGGCTTCTGCTGAGCTCGAGTTGTACTTCCTGACCATACTTCCGCTTGCGACTATCAATCTGCTGCTGCTTGCCTTCAAGTATGGTGGCCTTGTCTACCAGCTCACGGTAGTTGGTGAAGGTAGCCACCATTAGCTGCATACCCAGCTCTTCATTGAGTCCTCGAGAAACTTTTCCTGCTGCGGCATCTGTGGCCACATCATCCGGGGCATAGCGAGCTAACTTGCTGAACTCATCCACGTCTTGCCCACGATGCGGTTCCCTGGCGTAAGTTGCGAACTCACGCTTCTTGGACTCATGGCTCCGGTGATACATGGCGGTGTGGAAAGCTTCTGGAACTGATCCCGTGATGGTGGCGATGGGATAAGTGGCGGTGTAGTTCTCCCACCACGAGGCTGCAGGTCCATCGAGTTGATGTGCGGCAAAGCACACCTTCTCTGCATCCGTGCATCCAACAGTGACTAACTCCTTCCGACCTTGCAGAGCCAATCGCCGGCCACAATCGGCTCGGTCTTTGCTAGAGAACACTGGCGGATTCAGCCTTAGGAAGCGGGTCAAGTTGTCAACGAGGGGTGGTGGCGGTGGATTGTTGTTGTTGTTGTTACGGTTACGAATGAGCATCGCATGAGGGCATTACTGCTGCTGGATCAGTGGGTGAGCTCCGCGGAAGTTGAGACCGGGTCACGTCTCGGAGGCATCTGGTGTTTTGGAGTGGATGAGAAAATTAGAATAGAACAATGGTCTAATGAGAAATATCACTACCCATATGAATGCACAATCTTAATCACACCCATCATTTATTCAATCCACTCAAACATGGTTCAATCTCGATTACAAAATTCTCACGACTAATCGAAAATAACGACCTAACTGATCGACGGAAAAATAAAATAACAAGGCGGTCGACTAAATGTCTTCATCAATTATCCTTGCGTCCTCTGGTGCGGTGTCCTCCGGTGTGGCGTCCTCTGATGCGGCGCCTCCTCTTGCGGCTTTCTCGGTGGAGCTCCTTCATAATCCTGATCATTGCTCACGAGAGGTCCGTCATCTCCACTCGGAAAAAGGTCCTCTCCCAAGTCCATCTTTTCCTCTAATGCGGCAACATTCATCTTCAGGTTGTCGACTCTCTCCATGAAGTCCGCGATTTCTTCCTCATGGTCAAGGAAGTCTGCGTGTGCCTTCTCCTCCGGTTCGAGTTCACGGAACAACAGCCTCTGTGTACCTTGAGTTCTGGCGAGTGCGGATCTCCGTTTCTGAGGAGACACTCCAAGTCTTGGACATATGAGAGAATGGAGTCGTCCTCACGATGCGGATGATATCTCCGTTCCTCGCTCTGCGAAAATCATGGCGAGGTCGATGGATCGAGCTCGCCTGTACTCTTCTCGGAGATGTCCAAGTGCACGATAAATCGCCATGTCTCTTCCGAGGATCCAATTGAAATCAGTAAACTCAAAGTCAATGGGCTCTGAATGTCCTCCGAAGGTCCTCCACAGGATATGCACTTCAATCTCAGAAGCGGGTATCCGTCGGAAGTGCATTGGTAGGCTTCCGGTGATCGAGGGCGAGCAATCTTCAGCTTCTTCACGATCTGGACCAGCTTCTTGCCGAAGGCATCGTCTCATCTGGTGGCAAAACTCCGTAGCAAAGCGGGGTGAACTCGTGGCCATCTAGAATGTTGAAAATCGGAGAGAAGTCGAAATGAGCAGGAGAGAATTACGGAATGGTAAGGACATAAAATAAATAGTCTCTTCCTATGGCTTTCCAATCCTAGGGGTTCGTCCTATGGTCGTGTGCTCGATACCATCTCGAGAGCGACCGGACCCAAAATCGGTCAAGTCTACGTATGCATACCATCCCAAGATCATCTTTGGGACTCACGGTACATTGATGAAATAATCAAAGTTCAATCACACCTGAATTTATTACGATTCTCATATCGAGTCTTTATTACAATAGAATAAATTCGCGAAGGCCAACTCATGAGAAATAAACTAAATAAAGCTGCGAAGCGTAGAAGAATAGCGAGTCCATCCGACTCCAAAGGGCAATCGCCAAGCGCGAGCGTAGCCTCACTCTGATCGGAATACTCCTCGCAACATAAGACGTTGCAGCCGTGTAGGTCAGCATTTTGAATATGCCGTCAAGTCATGAAGAGAGAACAATAATAAAATTACTAATACTATATGCAATTTGGCTGTGGGGCTCTAAGTTTCATCATTTTGCGAAAAGCCAGCTTTTCCCTACAGTAAGGACTTGTTTGCAAAAACTACAAAATTGTTGGTAGTTATTGAGATGGTTCCGCCAACCAATGTCTCATTCCCAAATTATTAAGTCATAACCCCCTCAATTAATTTATTAATTTCAATGTTGAGATTTCCGAATACTTTCAAGTTCCAGAGGCTCAAATTTTCCGTAACCGGGGACACGGCTAATCGATTAGATCTTTTCTCTGCAGAGGTTTGCACACTTTACCCGCAAGAATCGTTCCCTCCTTTGAAGTCTTCGCACTTCATGGTGTTTGAAGACGGGACGAGCAAGCAGGGTCTTAGAAGAGTTCCTCGGCCACTACGGTACCCATCCAATCCTACCGTTCTTCTACATCTCGTAGCACCGTCCGGCCAAAGTCACACCTAGGGTTGACCAAGCCAGAGCCCATAATGGCTTGCGGCTGCACAGGTAAGCTTCCGGTCAATGGGTATCCATCTGTCTCTTCGTGGCTGGGTGAAGCTTTCCGCAAGATGTCATGGCGCTTCTCCATGCATCCCGGCCAACCACTGGGTTCTCCAGGTGCCGTCAACCGTCCTCCACCCAGTGGTGAATTTGAAGTCCATCTTGAGCTTGAAGTTCATGTGGTTGTCATCATCTTGACTCTCACATCTCCCTTATGAATTCACTCAACCAACCCCGTCTACGAGCATAGCAAAATAAACTACTTCGTCCCGGGCAATGGTAACAAGGGGAATTGGGTTCATCCTACCTCATGATACTACTAGAGAACATAACTTCAAATTTCACCTACTGCATGCATGGTGGGGAGGTATAATTCTAATGCAATAAAATCATAGGTATAGTAAAGAAAATATGATCAATGACTTGCCTTGCTGACGATCTTCGAAAGCTAGGGACTCGTGGTAGCAAGCTTCACACTCCGGAAATTCTACCGAGGCAAACAACAATCATAATAAGCATACGATCACTTAACATAATAGCATGCTAACATAACACACAAAGCAATGGAACCAAAACCCAAGAAAGTTCGAAGAAATCCAAATCAATGCTTTTGCCACATCAAACAACAACCATGAAATAGTTTTGCATAACAAAATTTTTCTTAACAGAACCTAAGCATGGGTTTATGCTACCTAACAGAAAGGAATTCGTCATGCAACTAGGAGCAAAAAGAATCACCTTAAAAGCTATTATAAAACTCCTATTAGGCCTCAAACAATTCTAGTAAGAAAAACTAAAATAAAAGTTTTATTTATTGCAAATAAAAGTTCATGCTCTAAAGTTACAGAAACTAATCAAGAATAAACTATCACATAGGAGAAATAAAATTATTTGCTAATTAAAACAATAGGAAAACAGTAGCTAAGTAAATAAATAGGAATAACATGATTCTGGTTAAAACTATTTTTTATTAATTTCTAAAATGCCCAAATAAATTCCTACGGTTAGGCAATGTCAAAACAAAGTTGTGACAAAAGAATCACTAAAAATAATATTCTAACTTATTTTATAGCAGAATTACTATTCTGTCTAAATCTAAAATAAAGCAATTTTAAATAATTTCAACATGACTAATTATATTTTCTGCAGAAACTATAAGAAATTTGCAAACCAACAAAAAAGAATCACTTAAAAATATTAAGTAGATTAAAAGATATGAACTTTTCAAATCTGAAACTATTCTGTTAAAACAGAAACGAAAAATAAAATTAAAACGAAAAATCGGCGCTAATGGGCCTATCTAGCATACAGGCGTAATATAACTAAATCGGGCCTAGGGATTAAACCGAGTCGGCGGTTCAACTAAACCTAACTAAAACCGGAACTAACGGTTTATTTGAAATAAACCTACCCCTTGAGGATCTAATCTCTGTGTCGAAATCAGATCGGACGGCGAGAGAGTCCGGCGACTCACGTGGCGGCGGCGGCGGCAGCTCGAGCGGCGGCAGTTCCGGTGGCTCGGTGGTGGGGACGTCGGCGAGGACCTCCGGCCCGAGTGCTGGCGTGGCGGGAACTCGAGGTGGAGTTAGGCGAGCTCGGGAGGTGCGAGGCGTTGGGGCCAGGGCTAATGGCGGCGCCTTTTCGGGCTCGCGGCGTGTCTGGCGAGAGGGAGGGTCAGGCGAGGGGCGAGGCAACGGGTCGAGGGGGTATTTATAGGGGGCGTCGACTTGGGCGAGGGGCAATCGGGAGGATCGGGATGAGATCCGGAGATCTCGGGGAGTTCGTGTGGTGTGGTGACTTAGGCGAGGAAGAAGGAGGGTGGGGCCGGGTGTCGTGGTGAGGAGAGAGGGATCGGTGGGCGACCGTCCAGGAGGGTTTCAGGCGAGGGCTGGGCGTGGGCGGCTCATTGCTTGTGGTGGGCCGGTGGTGGGCTGCTGGTGGGCCTTGGTATTTGGTGGGCTGGCCTTTGGTGGCGCTGGGTCCTCCTTTTCTATTTTTTTTGAATTTAGAGATGAGAGAAAATACTTAAATATAAATATTTTATATAGGACATATATATATCAAAATGATCGGGGAATATTCCTATAATTTGAACATTTTCGAGGCAAAATCAAACTTTATAAAATTCATTTTCAAAATTCCAAATAAAACTCAAATTTGAATTCAAACTTTTTGGCAATGTTTTTCCTCTGATATTTTTGAGTGTCATGTTTACTCCTCTCATACTTTTTCTCAAGTATTTATCAGGCATAGTTTTGAAATAATTTCCACTACCAAAATTTTGAATTCACATGCCAACAACTCCAAAACTTCTGAAACTTCAAATGCCACTCAAATTTCAACCAATATGCATAGATGCTTAGCTATAATTGTAAAACATTCCAAATAGGAAATTTGGGATGTTACATCCTATTCATGCAATTGTTTGAGGATTGATCTAATGCAATAAAACTGGGTAGTAAAGAGGTATGATCAAAGTGTTACTTGCCTTCCTGATGATCCGTGAAACCTAGAGATTCGAAGTAGCAAGCGACACACTCCGGGTACTCTATCGCAAACAAACAAGCATACAATAAGCACTCATCTTATGCATAGGTAAAACTCAAATAAGAGATCTAACCAGAAAGTTCAACTTAAGAACTCCGGTTGTCAAAAAGAAACAAATCGAACGAAACAACGAAATTCAAACGGCGAAAGAAACAAACTTCGTTTACTAATCTGGACCTAAGTCAAACTTTACAGAAGCAAAAACTTGTTTGACTTGGTTAAACGGAAAGAGGGTTTCAATATGAAACTCTAGGCGCTTGAATCGCCTGATTCCGATAAACGAGCGAAAAGTTATACTAAAATGAAAATCGGATCAGAAATCGCGATCAGAAATAATCGCGGAAAATCCGAGAAAAAGAAAAAACTGATGAACAGATTAACGAATGAACGTTCGTTAACTAAAACTAAACGGTGAACTCGTCCGTTAAAACGAACGAACGAGCGAACGCTCGCTAAATAAGTGAACCAATAGAAAAAAATCGATCTAAAAAATAAAAAATAAAACCTAGGGATTTCAAAAAAACCGAATCGGTTTTCTTGAAAACCGTGACGGACTGTGACTACCTCGTCGAATCCGGCGGAACTTAGAACTCCGTGAGGTGGGGTGGCATCGGGCGAGTGGTGTGGCGTCGTCGGCGGACACCACGATGGTCGGAGGCGGGCGGTCGAGAGTAGCGGGGTGTGGCGGGGTGGCGGTATTTAAGGCAGGCGTCCGGCTTAGTGAAGGGGGCGCGGGTCGGGTCGGCCTCGGGCGTGCCCGGCCGGACTCATGGTGGCGGCGGGTCGAGACTCCAGCGGAGAAAAGCGGCGGCGGCTTGGCTAGCCTTGCTTTGGTGGGCCTTGGCCCGATCGAGTATGTGATAAAAAAAAAAAAATTCATGAAACTAAGAAATTTCTAGAAAATAAAATAAAATTCTAAAAATGCCAAAATAAATTGTCACCGCCTAAATAAAATATTTAGAACGAGATGAACATTTTCTTGGCCCTAAAATGCAGTTTTGAAAAACGTGCAATTTTTCCTAAATTCAAATAAACTAGCCAAAAACTCCGAAATAAAATCTTATTTGATTTTTTTATTAAATCCTCAATATATCTTTATTTTGGGAAAGTCATTTTATTCCCTCTCTCATATTTTTATAATAGAAATAATTGAAGATAAAATAAATAAAATCAAATGATCCTATTTTCAAAATTTGAGAAAACTCAAATATGAAAATAACGAAATCCCCAACTCTCTCCGTGGGTCCTTGAGTTGCGTGGAATTTCTGGATCAGGGAAAAAGCAATAAAATATGATATGCAGTGATGATCTAATGTATAACATTCCAAATTGAAAATTTGGGATGTTACAAACACACAACATTAGTAGCAATAGGTTGGTAATCTCCCCAGTCATCGACACGCACGCACAAGCTCCGTTGATACATGAAGCATGGGTCTCCTTTTTTCTGACCCGTAGATCGTAGAACAACTGTCCAAGGGTAAATTTTCATTAATTATAAATATATTCAAAAGTATAAAATGGGACCAAAACATCCATCTAGCCTATGCCTGTTTTATGAAACATCATAAGATGATTATTGGAGGAATTGTTCTGTCCATGTCTTGATTGTCAGTGCTTTCATTGGTTTAGCTCTGATCTCAACTTTTTTTTGAGACATAGGTCTCAACTGTATTCATGCCCTCTGATAGATGGAAAATCCAACCTTTTATCATTTCTAACTAACCAAATGCTCCAGCATCTCATCCTAATATTTTCTAGGGGGGATATTATTGTGGATTGCTTGCATTCTCAAACATATTTCATCAGAGCTTGAGATGCCTCTATTTCTATTTGGAAGAATGTGGTTCCAACAACTGAGGGCAAATATGCAGTCCCCTAAATAGGTGAGAAAGAGTTTCCTCAACATTCTCTGAACATAGGGCACAGTTGTATGAATCACGATACATAGCTTTCTATGCAGCAGATTTGTAATCACCCTATCATGGAGTAGTAGCCAGAGAAAAAATTGTTCGCCAGTCTCGAAGAAAAAATCCATAGGGCTCTGAAAATATGGTGTGTCTTGTAGGGTCCAATTTGAGACTTATACATCTTCGATGAGTAGTTTAGAGCCTTCTAACTGTAAGTCCATAAGTCTTGTAGATCTCTGTTTTGCCTACCAGCCAGTTCAGTCTGAAGTTGGTTGAATTGCTCAAAAGCCTGAGAGGATATAGGTCTGTGAAAAATGCTCTTCTAATTCTTGAATTCCCATGGCTTGTTAGAGGCAAATGGTTGGTTTAGTGGCATAGGAGTAGAAGTTTAGGATATGCAGTACTCAAGCATCAGTTGTTCCATTTATCCTCTCAGAATTGAATTGTGTCTCCTTTTCCAGCATTACATACAGAGTGTTGCATGTACACGGGGAGGAGTTTGACGACACTTCTCCACCAGAATGAGCCAACAGATCTATCCCCTGGTGTGGGGTCTGAATAATATGTTTCCCAAATGATTTTGACCCAAGGGATTTCCTCTTTGTTTAGGAACTTATGGATAAATTTCATGAGAACAGCTTGGTTATGAGTGTTGATATCCAAAATTCCCAAGCCTCCATGGCTTTTGGGACAACAAAATTTATTCCAAGATATCAGGGAGGGCCCTTGATCTCCAGTGCGATATTTCTTCCAGAGGCATAGCCTAAGATATTTGTTGATCTGACCACATATTTTGGAATAGTCAAGGTGCTCATGAAGAAAATGGGCATGCTTGCAAAAACATATTTCACTACAATGAGTTTGTCTCCATAAGACAGGAGAGTGGACCAGCCCAAAAGTCTTTTCTCAATCCTGGAAAGCATGGGAACAAAATCTTCAACTTTTGGTTCTGAAATGCTAAGTGGCAGGCCCAAGTAAGTGATAGGAAGATTTCCAATTTGGCATTCCATGAGTTTAGACAGTGCTTGCATCTTGCTATCAAGGGTGTTGATAGAGATCAATGTTCAAAAAATCGGCCGATTTAAAGATTTATCATCTGATTTATCGCTAACCAGTGGGTGGCGGATAAGATTATGCCATGTCATCACCATTTACAGTTTGGACATATTTATCGCTCTGATAAGCAATTTATCTGGAACATACCGATAAATCTGGCCTAGTTCTAGTATTATGTGTGCAAGAACTATGTTTACTAGACAAATACCCCGCGCTTTGCTGCGGAAATTCGTATGAAACAAAAAACGCGTGAACTAATCAACCTAGTTAGTGCCTTTACGATTCATCTTGTAGCAAGATAATTTGGTTTCCACTCTAAGAAAAATCTGCAATTCTTCCATGGATCACGGAAGTGCGAGATGCATGCATGCGACCATTTTCTCTCCGGACTAACACACACTCTAAGCATGAGTTACTGCATGCATGCGCATGTGCCTGGTGGAGCTTCTCTTAACATGTAGATCGGATGGCTATTGTAGATTGATCTAATATATCCAACGGCTAAACTAATTTTGACAATGTGGATATTTTTTGTAATGGGGGCTAGCTATATATTTAGATAGAGTAGATTTGTGTTTTGCGGAACTTATTATGTAATATGTACAACTGTCCTATTTTGTTTGTCATTGTACAAGGATTCAAAGGCAAGGAACGAAGGTAACACTTTTCTCCAATATTTTTTGTTGTTGAATATAACATATTTTAGTGCTGGAAACCTGGGATTTGTAAAAAAATGTCCAATTAATAGTCAAACAATAAAATCGATTAACAGTTTGATTTCTGATGAATCTCTAATCCCTAGCCGACTGAGATGCTAACAATAAGAGATATACTCAACATCATTGTTGACTTGGAGTAGTTCACCTTCAGTCTAGTATATGCGGCATAGTGCAAGAGCAAATTCTTATGTGTGATAGCTGGACTTCCTTGAAAGGGATAACAAGGATTGTATCATCATCATATTGAATCACAGGGTAGTTAGGGCATGTTGCATGAAGTAATATTACTGTCAATCATCTTAGTGTGCATTGCTTTATTAAGGATGGATTGAAGAAGGTCTACTGCAAGGACAAAGATGAGGGGTGAGAGAGGGTCTCCGTCTCCTTGCCTGACCCATCTCCTGCAAAGGAATTGTTTACCTGGGATACCATTTAAAATGACAGTAGAGTAGCCAGTGGTGTAGATCATCTTAATCCAATGCAGCCATTTGGTTCCAAAACCCTTGGCCAGCAAAATATCTATAATTGTGTCATGAATAAGCATATAAAATGCCTTCTCAGAATCCAATTTAAGCAATACCATTTTTATTTGCTTGGTGGCACTGATGTAAATATGCAAATGACCATGCAAGGCAATCTTGGATGCATCTGTTATGGAGAAATCCATACTGATTGATATGGACAAGAGAGAAGGAACTTTTTGCAGTCTATTAGCCAGGAGTTTGGTGATAATCTTCGAGTACAATTGAGAAGTGAAAGGTGTCTATAACCACCAGGTGAAGCTGTGAGTCCTTTTTAGGGATCAAAGTAATAAATGAATAGTTGATGCTTTGCATATTAACCTTGCCTGCATGAAAATCAGCAGTGAGTTTGTTAAAGTCTGGTGCAATAATGTGCCAACATGCCTTTTAAAAAGTAGCACTGAAACCATCTGGTCGTAGGGATTTGTCACTAGGCATATGTTTGACCACATCATCTAGTTCCTTTTTGGTAAATGTAGCTTCAGTGGCCTGAGAAATACCCATTCTTTTCTTGAAGGTAGTGAATAAGATAGCAGCTTTTGTGTGATGGTTATTGTGCTCAATCCCATTATCATCCTTTAACAAAATGATAAGATTATTTATGTGCTTGATGGTTGCCTTGGCTTGGAAGAATTTAATGTTGGCCTCACTAAATTTGATGTTTCTGATTGTAGCTCTTTGCTTCCAGTATGTCCTCTGCATTATCAAAATGTGCTCTAAATGTCGTTTCAATGTATCTCTGGCACTTCTTTCCTCAGGTGTCGGCTGTCTAAATTCCTTAAAGGTATCATAGAGAAGAATAATAGAATTAGTGTTTGCAATAATATTATTCATGTCAGATATGTTTCTAGCCCAGTTTTTCAACCCCTTTCTCAATCTTTTAAACTTAGCATAGGTCTCCTTACCATGTTGTTCCTCCTCATGATCATGGCACCAGTCGCCTAAATTGTGTCGGTGCACCTCCCTGGCTCCCAGCTATTCCCCCTACTCGTTTACTTCGCACAGCCAGCAGCGGCTCCCTACACCCTTGCTGTGTCCACCTCGCCACCAACATCAGCTGCCTGCGGCCCCTGCATCCCACCTCACTGCCACACGTATGAACTGCATAGCTGTTCATTGGCTCCCTCCCAGGTCAGCCCCTCTCTCCCTCGATTTGGAAATATTTGGGTGAGAAACAAATGAACGAACCTACGGGCCGGAGTCATGCATGGTGGTTAGAAGAACACTTTTGTTTGGCGCCCCGAGTGGTAGGGGAAGTGGCAAGAGACGAACCTCACGCAGAAACCCCTCCTCCGCGCTACCAAACTAGAAGAAGACGTCGAAGTGCCGCGTCGGTGCCGCACCCACTCCCTTCTTCAATGACAGAGAAATGCACCACCTCCAAAAGCCCATACGATCACCACGAGTGCCTGTGGATGGGCCCAACACACTACACAAATGGGCCACTCAACTACACATAGGGCCAAGGTGCCGCCCACAACCAGGATGCACTGGGAGGCTGCATTCTTTGGGATCTTAGTATCTTTACTGATAGATAATTAGAATGAACATGGTTTTATGCCCCCTCACCCCATATTTTGTAGGTGCTTATTGTTCTTTATATCCAAAAAAGAGGACTACACTTTCAAACATTTATTTGTTCTTGTCCAAGAAACTGCATGGGAGGCCCGAACAATGAATTTTCTTAATCAAGAGAAAAATACCATTCAAGAGCCCGACAAAAAACTTAAGCTTTGATCATAATTTTATTGCCTGGATCAAACAAAGTGTGTGGAGTTGTTCCGAAGTACCAGGCTATTTAGTTCTTACCACAATGAATAAAATAATGAATAAACTGTAAATGGGAGAAATGGATGAAAATTTAGTCTTTATGATAAGGAAGTTTATGTATTTTATCTTTCCTGGTGTCTTTCCATATGGATTTGTACATGTTGCTTAGCAGAACGTCAAACTTACTTATTAGATTCGTGTATCTAGCAATCAGATGATTTACATTGTGCTTAAAGGGAAACTTTATCATGTCAGATATTATTTTAAAAAGCTAGGAAGTCATATAAAAGTTGGTCCAACATCAATATTCAAATCTCATTTTATTACCCCCCATTATATATATTTTATTGTATGTGTTCCATAATATCTTCATTGCATTTGGTTATAAAAGGTGGTCCTGTAATAGCCTAAGTGGGTTGGACAATTTTTTTTCTGTTTAGCCCATCACAAATTTGTGCTCCTTGTTGTAGTTACAGTTCCTAGCAATTCATATATTTTTTCTACCTATTCTACAATAATCATGATTTGGTAGTGGAGTTTTGCATGCCCCATTGGTTCGGTCTTTCCTGCAACATACCCTATTTTTGCTGATGGGCCACGAGTCTCAGGAGTCATCCTTTTAATGTACCTGCTATCAGCCTATTGCTTTAGCTACTTTTCTATGTAATGATGTCATAAGACAATTATGATGATATACATGTTGTCATTCTACTGTGTTGTCCTTGCTCAATGCTCATAGTCTATAATGTATTTGCATCGCTAAAATGGTATGTTTGTTCCAATATTATTTACATTATACATATCTGATGTGGAGCATCCTTCGGTCATCCCTAGTGATTCTACTCCACCTCCACAAGGGCCTAGCGGATCCATGACAAGAGCGCGAGCATGTTCCATTGCGAACGAGGTGATTTCACTCCTACTCGAGCTTACCGTTCCATCCCATGAGAAATGGGTTCTACCTCAATCCGGATGCTATGCATGGTTAGGTATGAAGGCGTGGACCTAGAGCAATCATGGAAGGAGTCACAAGAATCAAGAGCCGACTGGAAATGTCAAGATGAAGAAAAGGAAGCATGTAGAAATTTCACTACCGGACAGTCCGGTCCCCACATCAGACAGTCCAATCGCACGCGTGCGAGCGCCAAAATGCATCTGGACTCATCGGACTATCCTGTCCAGGCCACCGGACTGTCTGGTTGCACCCATGCGAAAGGCTAGCTACTCCTAAGCTCACCGGACTGTCCGGTCGGCCGCACCAGACTGTCTGGTCCGCCCAGTTTCACTATGAATTGGGCTAAAATGCCCATATAACCACTGAGGCCCATACCCTTTCGCCCCTAGACTATATATTCTGTGCGCCTCTAAGTTTTTTGGGTTAGCAAAGTGTATGATATGATATAGAGAGAGCTTTGCTCATCTACCACTCCTCTTGGAGATCAAGACCTCTTAGGAGCAGATCCCCCAAGTGGATATCAAGACCTCCTCTTGGAGAAGACTATCATCAAGACCTCATCTCCTTTGGATTTGAGAAGAACCTTTACCTTGTGCTATTTTCCCTTGATTGTTCATGTTATTCATGTGGATCTTGTCGGGACCCCGATTGTCGGTGTCAAAACCGGCGGATCTCGGGTAGGGGGTCCCGAACTGTGCGTCTAGGCGGATGGTAACAGGAGACAAGGGACACGATGTTTTTACCCAGGTTCGGGCCCTCCCGATGGAGGTAATACCCTACTCCTGCTTGATTAATATTGATGATATGGGTAGTACAAGAGTAGATCTACCACGAGATCAGAGAGGCTAAACCCTAGAAGCTAGCCTATGGTATGATTGTTGTTCGTCCTACGGACTAAAACCCTCCGGTTTATATAGACACCGGATAGGGTTGGGGTTACACAGAGTCGGTTACAATGGTAGGAGATCTACATATCCGTATCGCCAAGCTTGCCTTCCACGCCAAGGAAAGTCCCATCCAGACACGGGACGAAGTCTTCAATCTTGTATCTTCATAGTCCAGGAGTCCGGCCAACGGTGATAGTTCGGCTATCCGGACACCCCCTAATCCAGGACTCCCTCAGTAGCCCCTGAACCGAGCTTCAATGACGACGAGTCCGGCGTGCATATTGTCTTCGGCATTGCAAGGCGGGTTCCTCCATCGAATACTTTATAGAAGATTTTGAACACAAGGATAGTGTCCGGCTCTGCAAAACAAGTTCCACATACCACCGTAGAGAGAATAATTTTTGCACAGATCTGCTGACGTATTCCGCGGCGTGACATCACACCACGGCGAGCCTTCATACGAATCGTTTTTCTTGTCCCACCTCGGTGCGTTTAGCGGCGGTTTCCTTAGCACGTCTTATCAAAGCGTAGATCATGCCCCTTATTCCGGGATCCTCATCAATACGGACGTGGGTAACCCAACCATGCCCGTTGGCATGCCTCCTCTATCGGCGAGTCCCAATCGACCACGTGGAGGCTCTTGGTATTCAACCTCTTTATAATGAGACCAAGGCCCTCTTTTTTCCACCCTCCATCGAGTTTGCCTCGCTTGAGTTCTAACACCCAAAGCTTCAGATTTAGGCGCCGGACCTTCGACGATGTCGGCTCCGACCAGCTCGGCCGATGGATGTCTTCTTCCGTCACAGAAGAAGATGTGCTAAAGCTGCGAGCGCCGGTATCTAACGGCAAGATCTCGCATAGGCTGCTGCTCGGGCAGGTCATTCCCACTCCCGAGCCCGGCGAGGCGTGGTGTTCGTGTCTCACTTCCTTCGGGTTTAGGCTTCTCGGCGGATCCCTTTGTGCGGGGCTCATGTTTTATTATGGGCTGGATTTCCATGACTTGAATCCGAGTCCATCCTCCATATCTCGTCATTCATTGTCGTATGTGAAGCCTTCCTCTATATTACCCCTCACTTTGGATTGTGGCTCAAGACCTTCAAGGTGGAGCCGAAGATGATCGAGGGCAACAAGCAGAAGTGGAGGGGCGGTCATAAGCAAGTGTCTTGATGCTCTGTGGCCGAGGCTCTTTTCAAGAGGAGCTTGGTTTGTGGCAGCAGGTGGTTTTATATCTCCGCTCCGGGGGCACCAAATGGGTGGCGCCACCCGCCTTCCGCTCAGGTCCACCACAGCGGCTGGCCTCATGGGTCAACCGGGGGGCTCGGCTGGGGCCGTGCAAGGGCGTTCCTCTATTGCAGGGCCGTGTTCTATACCTCCAAGAAAGAGATCAATCTGGTCGTGGCGGTGCAGGTTATGCTGATTCGGTGCCTTACGCCTACGCAAGCGTCGATCCCTCAAATCTGTGGGAGTTTAATCCGGAGGACCACGAGCTCTCCAACATTTTATGGGCGCGACGCCCAAGGAGATGTACAAACTGTTCTTGGATCACAAGAGAAGTGTCGGACTTGACCGAGGCCGCAGGTCTAAGCTGCAATCACCCGGATACTCAAGTAAGTAACCACAGTAACGGACAGACTGTTCATTCATTTATCATATATATGCCCTTTAAAGGAGCCGTTTCTTGAGCAGAAGTGGATAGCCAAGGCAAAGTTGATAAGGTGTCCGGCCCCCTCCGGAGACCACGCCGGATCCCATCTTGACCAAGATGTTGAAGGCGCGCCTTTTAAAGAAAGCGAAGGGGGAGCAGGGAAGCAAGCTGCCTCCATGAAGGAGGCTTTCAAGGAAGAGGGATCAGGATCCTCCTCCAAGGAGAAGAGGACCACTTCAAAGACCGGAAGCAAGGCCTCAAAGCGGGAAAGAAGTCTTCGTCCAGAAAGTCCGCGCCGGGAAGTACCCCAGCCGCACTATTTCCCCAAGGGATCAGCCCTCCAATGACCCGTAAGTAAAAAGAAGGGTCCTGTGAATAAAGAACATCCTGTATTTATTTCGAAGATAACCGAAATTGTACCTTGTAGTTCGGATCTCAACCCTGCTCAATGAGCTTCGTCTTGAGGATCTTCGTCCGGAGATGATAGAAAGCCAACGCCTCCACCTATCGCGCCTTCGTGCTGGCGGGCGACCACGAAGTGTAAATCACGGAGAGTTTCCCGAGTCGGCGGGGCAGACGGTCCAGCGCCAAGCTGGCGTGCGGTCGGAGGGTGAAGGACCTGCTCGGGCGGCGTATATCTCGAAGATCTTTGTGCGCTAATGGCTCGGTAATTGAAAGAATTGCATCCGGCGAGAGCGGATTGCATGAAGCCGCCGAAGTTCTTGGCGGGGTTTGAGTCTGAAAAAAAATGATGTACCTTCGAAAGTTATGCATATAGAATGCATACTGTATAGATAGTAGCCCACGAGACTCGGTATCTTTGTCTTAATCGCTGACATGCCGAGGATCATAATCTCAACACTAACATGTCACCGTTCCTATGTAGGTGGCGGGCGTCCGATGGCTAGCGGATGATGGATTGCCGAACTAAAGCGGCAACAGCGAGGTGGATCACGGACATCGCTGGTCAATAAACAGTTTGACGAGTCACAAGGTATCGACTTCTCCACGGACACTGGTAAGGGAGCTTGCGCCCATGCCTTACTACTTGTATGCTTTGATGAAGGCGGTGCGCTCTTTGTGGAGATCTGCGGCGGAACTTGCCCGAGCTAAAAAGCAAGCCGAAAAATGTAATGGCGCTTTAAAAGCGGTGAAGAGCTGAAAGCGAGCAGGCTGCTCACCGCCAGTAAAGAGGAAATGGCCAATTTGGCCTGGCTGAAGAATACTACCGACCGCTGCGAGGTTCTTGAAAAAAACGTCAAAGCGGAACAAGAGGACTGAAAAAAGGCCACCGCGAATCAAGGATGCCCGTTCGCTATGAGAGCTGCCAAGGAGGAGCTGAGTCGAGCCGGGAATATTGCGGTGGAAAACCGTTTTCTGCTGCGGAGAAATATCTGGATCGAAGTATGCTCGATTGGACAAGCTATGGAGTTGGAGGATGCTTATCGGACTTAGCGGCGGCGCTGCAGCGCGATTGGCGCTTCGAGGCGAAGAAGGGGCACGAAGGAAGAGCTATTTTGGTCGCAATTCCATAGTCCGGGCGTCCTCTTCCGTTGACCGATCAGTTGGCGAATGGGCGAGCTGAATCGATTATTCGGACTTGCCATGAAGCATGTCATGACTCATTTGTGGCGGCGGACCCGGCCGAAGAGTTATTTTGGCTTAGTGCAGCGGTTCCTTAGTGCGGTACCGCGTGTCGGCGCAATGAAGCGGTCGGCGTGTATTGAGGCGCGGATGGCTCTTGCCGTGTCAAGGCATCTTGTCTTTGAGATGAAGGCCACCGATATTGCGTCCCAGACTCGGACGGCAGCGAGTACCGTTGGCGCTATTTTGAGGAAATTCTTCGAGCGCTCATTTAATAGAGCCGATGCTTTCGAAGGATGTTATGTTTGAATGACATGTATAATTTTATGAAACAACGTTTCAATTTAATGTGAGCGTTTTATACTTGTTCCTTCAAGTAGCAAACTACCTCTTGTGGGGCCGTTGGCGTATATATGTATATAACCTAAAAGATGGCAGTCTTGACTTCATTACGCACATAGTGCGGGGTGTTTACAAAGAAGTCGGCGCTTTCACATAATCAACGTCTTGGTCCTATAAAGGAGGTGGTGGCGTAGCAAACTAGGCAACCAGACTATAATGCTTTATCACTTTCACTTAGCCATAGGAGTTCGATTGTGGGGCTACTATATAGCCCACAGGGGCACCACACTCTCGAATTCGAGTGCGTATGTGCTGACGGAAAGCGGTCCTTCGTTAGTGCGGAGAATTCTAAACATTCGGTGAGTCATCAGTGGTTGACCAGTCTCTCGCTATATCATGACGATCAGTTTTCGGCTTTCTCTCTTGAGGTGCTCGCTCGGCGAACCGGGCAGAATCGCGATAGTTCTCCTGGTGCCGCATTAGCCGATAGAGCGGGCGTAAGGCAGCAAAACACGAGGCAGGCAAACCCAACATTTGACCAAAGACATGATTGAGCTGATGCATATAAGGCCTAACTCGAGGCGCCGAACACTCCCTAAGGTATTCGGTCTTTTATAAAGCGGGCGAACAATGCCCTTAGTAACAAGCCCTGGTGTCAGTGCGTGCAAACTTCGGCGCGGCCGATGCCAAAATGCCAGCCTCCTCCTCGGTTATAATAAGAGGCGGGGATGAGTAACAACAAGAGGCAGTGAAAAGGTTTACGCGAGGTCTTAATCTGAAAAGAATCCTTGCAATGGGTCCCTGCTTTGCGCGTCTGCGCTGTGTCTCCGTTGTGCCGTATCCTGGGCGGGTATAGCGGCGTTCATCTGTAAAGAGAGGAACTTAGTTTTGAAAAAGATCGCGCTACAATGTAATTGGAAATAAAATAGAGTATGATTAAAAATGAGTAAAATTGAGCTTTATTGTCTCTTGTTGTACATGCGTGGAGCCCCTTGTAAGAAGTGCAGCGGCTAGTAAACATCATGTTTATTTATGCGGACTCGCCTAACCGTGTCCGGAGTGCAACGACTTGCTTTAGATGCTTTTGGCCAGCAAGGCCGTATTAGTGTGAGGCTGTTAAGGCAGTCTCACATTCTTTCCTTGAGGGACACGCGCAGCTTCTCTTTAATGAAATGATGCCTCGCGGACCGGGCATTTTAAGTTTAAGAGATGCATAATGTGGTATTGCGTTAAAGCGGGCGAAGGCTTCGCGTCCCAGTAGTGCTTGATGGCTACTTTTAAATGGGGCGATGTGGAAGACCAACTTTTCCCGACGGAAGTTGTCGGGTGAGCCTAACATAACTTCCAATAGTAGGGAGCCCGTACAATGGGCATATGTGCCTGGCATTATTCCTTGGAAGGAAGTGTTGCTATGGCTAATCCTGTTTGGGTTTATCCCCATGTTGCGGATTGTGTCCTGATATAGCAGGTTTAAATCACTGCCTTTGTCCATTAGGACTGGCGTGAATTGAACCGTCGATTATAGGTTCTAGTATCAAGGCAGTCCATCCTGCGTTCCGGATACTTCGGAGTAGTCTGATGGTCGAAGGTAATTGGTTTTGACAACCGGTGTTGGGACTCATTTGGGTAGATTGTGCGGTAGCGTAATTCAATGGGTGCCGCTCTGTTTTTCCCTTTGTTACTTGAAGTAAGTTTCTTGTTTTGACCTCTTGTGGGAAATTCTTTTGTTTCAGGGGCTCTGCTTGTGGTGCTTGTCATCATCCTCACTTGGTGTGTCGAGCCCTTGTGTTCGGCGTTGAGTCTGCGGACTGCTTAAAGACCCAACAATCTCTGTGGAGTACGGTTTGCGAGGCTTCCGGAGTCTGTGGATTTGGCATATCTTGTCAAAGATTTTGTTTAAGTTGGATAGCTCATCGCTATTGTCCTTAAGGGCAGCTTTTATTGTTACGCCGTGAGATTTTGAATCCGGCGTTGATTGCCGCGCTCTTTGGACCGTTCCTTAATCCGGCGCTGGTCCTTGTTGCGTCGTGGTTTCCCATTCCATCCGACTTGGATGTACTTGGGTGGCTGGATCTTGCATCTTGCTAGCCAGCTATCCTCTCATATAAGCGGGTCATGAGGCTTGTTAGTGCGGCCATTGTTCTTGGCTTTTCCTGGCCAAGGTGTGCAGCGAGCCACTCGTCTCGGACGTTGTGTTTAAAAGCTGCTAAGGCTTCGGCATCCGGACAATCGACCATTTGGTTCTTTATGGTGAGGAACCTGTTCCGAATTTTCGAGTGACTCTCGGGTTGTTGGATTATGTGACTTAGATCATTGCGTCCGGAGGTCGGACATAGGTTCCACGGAAATTGGCCGAAAAGCATCCTCAAGCTCTTCCCAACTACCAATGGTGTTTTCGGGGAGGCTTTTAAGCCAATGCCGGGCTGGCCCTTTGAGCTTGAGGGGTAGGTATTTTATGGCGTGGAGATCATCTCCTCGGCCATGTGTATGTGGAGGATATAATCCTCAATCCAGACTCTGAGTGCATCGTTCCGCCGTATGCCTCTATGTTTACGGGCTTGAATCCGCTGAAATTCATGATCCAACACCTCATCGGTGAAACATAGAGGTGCACGGCGCCCTATATTTGGGTGTGTCGTGATGTTGGATATTTGGCGTGTTGTATTGCTGCTTGAAGTTGTTTCCTTGGCCCGTAGATAGATATAAGCTGGGCCATCCTTTTGGTGCGAATCCTTATGCGGATCGCGTGTCGGCTTGTGTGTGGCGCCGCTTGCCGCTCTGCGTTTGCCATGTGGTCGTCTATCCGACCCAGCGGCCTCTTTTTTTGATCGTGAGGGCTCTACAGCCTCCTCATCGAATTGAGGCGATAGTTGCGCTTTGGGTAGCTCTTTGCTTGGCGGTGTCGCTATATTTGTCTGCGGTGTTGAGTAATTTACTCCATCTCATTTGGAGTCGTCTTCCGCTATTACGAGCCTCTGTTTATGCTTTTTCAAGCTATCTTGTGATGAGAGGAGCTCTTTGTGGAGGTTCTTGATCCAATAGCGTGTCGGCGTGAGATCGTCCGGACTGTTGTCCTTGCCGGGGACGGGTTGTTTGTCCAAGTTGGCCTGTTCGGATGGTTGCTCAAGGGCATGTTCGTCGTCGGCCGGCTCACCCTGCTCTATGGCTGGGTCTGTTTGGGCGCTATCTTTGTCGAGGTGGGGTTTTGAGCGGCGCTTACGCCGCCGCTTTGACTGCTTCCCGAGGGAATTTTCTTTCGCAGCGTCTCGTCGTTCCTCGTTATCACTTCCCTTAGTTGTGTCCACCATTTATATATCGTAAGTTGAGGTGGCCATCCAGTGCCCTGTGGGCGCTGGTTCTTGATCGTCTCCGGCACCGTTGTCCATACCGTCGATGTCTTCGAAGTCGAAGTCGAGCATGTCGGTTAAATCATCAAGATGGCTACAAAGTGGGTGGGTGGGTGGGCGTTGAATTTCTTCGTCGTCCGAATCCCAACCTTCGACCATAGTTCGGCGGGCTCCCGACTAAGAGAGACTTTAATGAGTTCAAGATATCGCCAAAGGCGAGTCTTTGAAAGATGTCATGACGGTGAACTCCATAACGGCGTGATCGGATTCATTGGCGAGGGGGCACGGAGGTTGAGTCGAAGGAGTCGACCACAGGAGTCACGAGCTTTGCAAAGGACAGGGATGGTGTTCGGCTCAATCGCCGTAGAGATTTCAGCCCCCGAGGCGGTGTCTAACCAACCGTCCTCGATCGGCGAAACCGGCTCCGGATTAAGGGTCGGAGTGGGCACTGGTGCGACCTCCAGGGCACTGTTCGGCGGCAGAGCTAGATCGTACCCATTGAGACGGTGCGGCACGCTCGGCTGTGGCTCGAATCCATTGAAGATCAAGTCTCCACGGACATCGGCCGTATAGTTCAGGCTTCCAAATCTGACCTGATGGCCAGGGGCGTAGCTTTCGATTTGCTCCAGATGGCCTAGCGAATTGGCCCGCAGCACAAAGCCGCCGAATACGAAGATCTGTCCAGGGAGAAAAGTCTCACCCTGGACTGCGTCGTTGTTGATGATTGAAGGAGCCATCGGGCCTATAGGTGACGACACAGAGGAACTCTCAATGAAAGCACCAATGTCGTTGTCAAAACCGGCGGATCTCGGGTAGGGGTCCCGGCTGTGCGTCTAGGCGGATGGTAACATGAGACAAGGGACACAATGTTTTACCTAGGTTGGGCCCTCTCGATGGAGGTAATACCCTACTCCTGCTTGATTAATATTGATGATATGGGTAGTACAAGAGTAGATCTACCACGAGATCGAGAGGCTAAACCCTAGAAGCTAGCCGATGGTATGATTGTTGTTAGATCCTACGGACTAAAACCCTCCGATTTATATAGACACTGATAGGGTTAGGGTTACCGCAGTCGGTTACAATGGTAGGAGATCTACATATCCGTATCGTAAGCTTGCCTCCCACGCCAAGGAAAGTCCCATCCGGACACGGGACGAAGTCTTCAATCTTGTATCTTCATAGTCCAGGAGTCCGGCCAACGGTGATAGTTCGGCTATCCGGACACCCCCTAATCCAGGACTCCCTCACCGATCCTAAGTCACATCGATCTAGCATGTAACACATCATATCAATTTGCGGCCTCACACACGGTATACCCACGGGTGCCACCTTACCTGGCCCGGGACCGTTTGCGCCTTTTGGCTCACGTATATGATAGTGTCGCTATCATCTGTATGACAGAGAACCCGGGCCGGCATGACCAGTCGTGAATCCAAAGTGGCACTAACTTATAGGGACAGGCATACATGACCCAGCAACGGACGTGTCGATCATCAACGTATGAACCCAAGTCGTAGCAAGCTACATGGACTTAAAGGAACAACGCGTGACATTTCCCCGAAGGGACAGACACATGAACAAAGAAGGACACATGCTGGCCAGCCTAAGTGTTCCGGAGCAGTAGCAAGCTACCATGGCTCACTGGAAGCACTAGGAGACATTTCCCCATAAGAGATGCTACCAAGAATAAACAACTAGGTTGTCAGATCCCACACATGGCAATACATGTTACACGTACGCATAACATGCAAGTATGTGTTGTACAACATGGCATCACAACATAACTGTCACACCCTGCATTTTGTAACATGTCATTTGCATTAATAAAGCATGAAAATTTGGACCAACAAAAACTTTTGCATTATTTGGCTTTTATTTTGGAGTTGGTTTTCTCTGTGTGGTTTTCCAAGTGCTCTCTAAAGTCAACTACTCCACCTTATATACTTCATCTCCCTGCCCCCAAACTTCTGCCCAATGATCATGCCATGTGTATAGTGCAATATAGTATTTTCTTACAAAAATAATTAGGCCAAATAGTATTTTCAAAAATTAGTTCTCCAAAAACCCCTGAATTGAGGTTTGCACTACAAGTACTTGACTTGGGGTATGAAAAATATTTCAAAGATTATATTTGAAACCTATTAGAAATAGGACTCCCATAAACCGCAAAAATATAGTTTTAAAAGTAATTATCCTATTTTATTTAAAGGATTTTTATTTAGGCCAGAAATGGTCTTTAATAGGTTAAAATTATTTAAAAGCTTCAAAAATATTTGAGAAAATTCAGGGAAACTCAGTGGACATATATTTTCCATATATAAGAGTTTCAACACATGGTTATGTTCAAAATATTGGACAAAACCTCCAAGAACCATTTCTGCCCATTTCAAGGATTTGAAATATTTCTACAGGAAATATTTTCATAAAAATCCAAGGAAAATCCAGCAAGTCACAAATGCATATTGTGATCACCTTGCAAAGCCTCATCTCAATTAAGGTCATTCTGGTTCACCAAATGCCCCAAAACCCTCTCTGACCAGAATCAAATTTGAACAACTTTGTACTACCAACTTTCTCTCCTTGACCCCAACTTTTGTGATCATGTTCACATGACCAAATGAGGCCACTACACTATGTGGTGCATCAAAGGGAAGTGATTTGCTCAACTTGATCTGCACAAGTTCATTTCTGCTAATTTCTAGGGTTTACAAAAGTTGCATTGGCAACTTTGCCCAAATGAGCTCAAAATTGGTGGAAGGCCCTAATTATATGTGACATTCCACCCTGTGAAGTCTCATGACAAATGGAAATCATCTACTTGCCCAAACTAGCATCAAACACCTTCTGCCACTTTACCAAAATCCCATTTTTGGCCTCTTCCGCTAATCTCCGTAGGCTCAACTTTTTACCACGGCCCCTCCTAGTCCCCTCTAGCACCTGTGTGCTTTCAGCTCGAGGAAGCAATGATGAAGGGGGGGGGGGGGAAGAACCCCATTCTTCTTCTCTGGACAGTGGATTCCTCCCTCTCTCTCAGCCTCCTTCTCTCTCCTCAGCTTTCCAGAGCATCCAAGGTTCTCCTCAGCTTTTGCCAATGCCCCCTCGGCTGCAGGCCGAAGTGGGCCTTGAGCCAGGGAAAGCCACGGATGCCGACCAAAATCGCACTCTGGAGCGCCTGGCAGGGCACCCGACCGTTGACGCCGCGTCCCCCGACCACCTCGAGCCTCCCAGCGCCCGATCGATGCCCCTCGGCGTCCGCTCCACCTTGGCAGGGCGCCCACTTGCTCCAGCGCCCTCCTCTCTCTCCTGCAGCTCGTGCAGGCGCCCGCCCGTTCGGCCAATGCTCGCGCCGCCCAGCAGCCCGCCCGCAGCTCGTCCGCTCCTCCTCTCTCTCCACAGCACCTAGACCACTCCCACGAACACCCCCGAGCCCTTCATTCCCTCTCTAACGGCCACCCGAGCCGATCCCGCGGGCACCCGTAGGTCGCGCCTACGGTGGACCTCGGCCAGCCTATATAAGGTAACCCCGAGCCTCTCTCTCACTCCCTGTTGCTCCCCCACACACCTAGTCAACCTCCCGCACCACCCATTTGTCTCCAGAGCCGCTCGAGCTCGAGCTCTGCCGCCTCGGCTCGTCGGCGTTCACGCGGTACATGCCTCCTCCGCCCCCGTTCTCTCTCGATCTGGAACCGCGTGGCATCACTGACCCTTTCCCTTCTCTTCCCCACTCTTTTTATAGCCGGGAATGGCCGGAACCACCGACGCCCGAAGCACCTCCGCCGCGTGACCTCGTCGCTGGCGAACCAGGCTGCTTCGGCGACCACCTCCACCACCACCCGAACGGTGACATCCCCCTGAGTCCAACGGTGCCACCCGCTCGACCTGCTGTGCCCCGTAGCGTCGCCGGTGATCTCTCCGACCCCTATGGTCACGAGGTTGGAGATGACAGGCAGGCCCCGCCTGTCATCCTCACCTCTCCCTCGCCCTCTCTCTCCCACTGACGCCCGGGCCCGCCCGTCAGGTTTGAAAACCTGGCGCGCGAGCGCTGGCTTGCCTGGGCTAGATCCCCTCCGGGCCTGTTGCGCTGTGGCCTTTCTAGCCTAGTGGCACAGTGCCCTCTTGCTTTTTCTTTTGTTGTGCAAACTTTCAAAAATTCCACAGGATTAAATAAATTTCCAAATGCAATAATTCCAGCTCCTAAATTCTTGTAAAAATCTCACCTATTTAATGGTGTAACTTTCATACATGCCCAACCAACTTTTCTGTGCTGTTCAAATTTAAATTCAAATTTGAGCAATTAAATCCTTGTTTGAAAATCCATTGCTCTGTCCCTGTAGCTCCAAATCCAAAAATAAAATTTTCCCCTTCTTAATTTTAACCCTAGTATTTAACAAAAATGAGTTGACACTTTTCTAAGCACTTTGGTTTTTCTGTTTTATTATTGCCTTATTTTTCTCGTCATTATTTTGCGACGATAGATTGCGTTCTTGTGAAGGAGTTGGACGAAGACTTTGAAGACCGAGAAGACTTTCTTTGAGCGGGCAAGCAACCCTTTGACCATGTCTATGAAACCCTTTTATGCATGACATATAGCACCATGTTGTTGTTGCTTGAGAATCATGATGAGGTGGAACCACTTTGATGGTTTGCCTCCGTTACTTCCTCATTGATACTTGCATTGTGCATGACCCTACCTCCTTATGAGGGTTATGCGGTGGGAGTGATAGGATGCTAAAGTAGTTGCTACGCAAAAGGGACAGGAATATGCATGGTGATGGAGACAAAGTATTTCCAAAAGACTTTTCGAAAACCCCATCGGGTGCCACTTATGCCCGAGGGAGATGATGAGTTGGGTAGCCACTTGATGACGAAGTGGTGTACCGAGGCAAGTGTGTGTGTTGTTTTCCAAAACGGATTGGTTTAAGTTGCGACCGTTATTCCAACCTTACATGTGCTACCACTCTACCCTTATATGGGAAAGGGCATTATTGATTACCTAGGCCGATACTAGCATGGTGCCCGCATTACTAGTGACAGGGGTGATTTGTGGTCACTCTCGGGACAGGGTCGTGCCAGGTAGGGCGGCCATGACTGTTTTTACAGGGCACCAGACACACCGTTGGTACCCCGTGCTTGTGGTATGTGATGAATATGGGAGCGAGGCTCCACAATTTTAAGATGTGAAATGTTGGGCACGGGGATTACTACCAATCGAGTGGACTCTATGTTAGTGTCGTCTAGGGAAATATAGTGATCGGGTGCTTACCCCGGGTACTTGAGGTACCGCGGGTTGTGGATGACACGAAAGTTCCCCGGATCTTGTGGGTAAGGTGTGCAACCTCTGTAGAGTGTAAAACTATTCGAATAGCGGTGTCCACGGTCAAGGACAGTTGGGTAACCGCTCTTGGGCTACGTCCACTTGTTACAAACCAGTGTGTGTGTTTGGATAAGTGGGAAGAACCACTTGGGTCAAGTCGAAGGACTTGACATGATTGAGTTGGGTTGAAGCCCACTCCATTTATGTTGATATATGTAACCAGACCCTATGGTTACTTGAATCCATATGATGCATGTTTTACCAGTTGTTGACATAGGACAATAAAATTAGCTTTCTGCAAAAAATTACCTATGTCATGCATTGTTGTATCTTAAGCCAAAACATGGGTTGCTTGTGAGTACATTCAAAGTACTCATTGGCTTGCCACTGGTTATTTAATTGGCCAGGCATGGAAGAACAGGAGTTCAAAGAAGAGTTCTTTGGAGACGAACATGCGAACTAGGACGTTTCTCAGTCAGAATGCCTGTAGGGTTAAGGAAGATGGCATGGGTTCTACTTATCGACGAAGATTTCCGCTGCTTAAGTTTATTTGGTATTCAGCCCTTGTGGCTTTATCTATGTAAGACTTGGACATAGGGGTCATAATTTGTGTAAGACAGTATGCATGGATGTAAGACTCTTGTTATTCAGCTTCTGTGTGTTCAGTGAACATTGATCTCTGGGATCACTGTACATGTGCATTCGGTGATCACGACTCATGAGTCGGGGTCCCCACAGAGCTGGTATCATAGCCATCCTAACTGTAGGAAGCCTTAGTTAGCATGGACGTTAGTTAGAGTGATACTATCTACAAAATTACCTATATACCTACCTTTTCTAAAAATATCCCAAACATGGGTCATATTTCCTCTATTGACCCTTCCCCTTCCACTTTTGTAGATGGCCGTCGTACCTGAGGACTTCCTGACCACTGGATTTCCCGTGCTTCTTGAGGACATCCTCAAGAAGTGCTAGTTCACTCGAGCCCCCACCTTCTCCTATCACGAGCACTGGATCAACAACACCAAGAAGGAGTATCACGTGGAGGTAGTCATGAGTGGGGGAGTCCTGGATTAGGGGGTATCCGGACATCCGGACTGTGTACAACGTCCGGACTATTGAAGCGTGAAGATGCAAGACTCAAGACTTCGGCCCGTGTCCAGATGGGACTTTCCTTGGCGTGGAAGGCAAGCTTGGCGATCCAAATATTATATTTCCTTCCTTGTAAACGACTCCATGTAAACCCTAGCCCTCTCCAGTGTCTATATAAACCGGAGAGGTTGGTCCTTAGAAGGCCGATCACAATTACAATCATACCATCATAGGCTAGCTCTTAGGGTTTAAGCCTCTACGATCTCGTGGTAGATCTACTCTTGTACTACCCATATCATCAATATTAATCAAGCAGGAAGTAGTGTTTTACCTCCATCGAGAGGGCCCGAACACAGGTAAACATCGTGTCCCTTGCTTCTGTTACCATCAGCCTTGGCCTTGGTCGGGACCCCCTACCCGATATCCGCTGGTTTTGACACCGACATTGGTGTTTTCATTGAGAGTTCCTACAATGTCGTCACCGTCGGGCTCGATGGCTCCTTCAATCATCTTCAACGGCGCTGTCGAGCGAGACTTTCCTCCCGGACAGATCTTTGTGTTCGGCGGCCGCCGCTGCGAGCAACTTCGCAGCCATCTGGAGCGGATCGGCAGCTCGCCCCAGCCACCAGTCGGGTTTGGAAACCTGAAATACGGCGGACATCCGCGGAGACTTGATCTTGATGGATTTGGACCTATGCCGAGAGCATCGGTCGATCTCGGCGAAACGGCTTAGACACGCCATCGGACGAAGCTCGAGTATCGCCCGTAGTATCTACGGACCTAGATCCGGGCAGGCTGCGCTGCCTGGGGCGGAGGATGGACCCTGCCCCAGTGGCGCCCTCATCAGCGGTGGAGCGAACACGGGTCTTACCTCTCTGATGGCCGCGACTCGAACCCCGGATTCGTATCACGGGCGTCGGTTCCGATCCGCACACTCCGAGCCCGTCGGGCGGGATGAGCTCCGGTAATGGAGTTCACCGCTGCGGATATCTTCCGGCTTTTCGCCCTTGGCGACATCTTTGACTCACTAAAGTCTCTCTCTTTGTCAGGAGGCTCTTGGCGAACTATGTCCGGCTTCGAGTGGGAGGCGAGCGATGAAGGAATTCGTTGCCCACCACCACCCACTTCATTGCCACGGTCGATGACTTAACCGAGAGTCTTGAACCCGACTTGAAGACATCGGCGGTATGGGCGGCGATGCGGGAGAAGAACATGAACCACCGCTCAGCTGGGCGGTGGACAACCACCTCTTCTTATGATATATATATGGCGAACACTCAGAAGAAACAAATGGCGATGAGGCAGCGGAGGATAAAACCTCGGGAAAAAAGCAAAGGATGGGCGCCGTCGGCTCACTCAAACCCGCCACACCAATATCGGCCCGGAGATGAAAACAATCCGAATGGTGCGAAGAAGAATACAACCCTGATCAGCCCGCCTTGACCGGGCGAGCAGGGAGGATGAGAAGGTCAGCCCGAAGAACACGGCGATGAGCGAATACCGGAGGAGGACAACTACATGCCCCCGCCGAAGGCGAGATTAGCCTCGGCGGCAGCGAGTTCGGCGTGCTCGAGGATCCCGTGAGCGGGGCGCTGGCGTCGGCTTATAGCCACGGCGAGGCCTAAAAAAGAAACAGCGGCAACTCCAAGCTGATCAAGATCTGCTCACGATAGATGGGCGGAAGTCCCGGCAGCGAAATACGGACTCGAGCACCATACGGCTGACCGGCCCACGTGGCCGGGATAAAACGGCATACCAGTCCGCATACCAGCGAACACCCCCACGCCAACATACTACGGCCTGGGGCAACAAAACGTGACAACCAAGATCGATCTACGGATCGAGGGGGCGCGCCTCGGTACGCGACGAGGACCGTCACGCCGGAAACACCTTCAACAAGTCCGGCCGGGCTGAATATAGCCACCCAGAGCAATTCGACCTGCGTAGCCACATAGCCCGGCACAGAGGCACCGTGCACCCCCTCTGCTTCACTGACGAAGTAATGGATCATGAATTCCCAGAAGAGTTTAAACCCGTAAACATCGAATCATACGATGGCACAACAGACCCCGCAGTACGGATTGAAGATTTTCTTCTCCACATTCATATGGTTCGCGGAGATGATCTGCACGCCATCAAATATCTTCCCCTTAAGCTCAAAGGACCAGCCCGACACTGGCTAAACAGCCTGCCAGCAAATTCCATTGGCAGTTGGGAAAACCTGGATGACACATTCATCGACAACTTCCAGGGCACATATGTGCGACCACCTGACGCCGATGACTTGAGCCACATCACTCAACAGCCCGGAGAGTCTGCCAGGAAATTCTGCACTCGGTTCCTAACTAAAAAGAACCAAATAGTTGATTGTCCGGACGCCGAAGCCCTAGCGGCTTTCAAGCATAATATCCGTGACGAGTGGCTCGCTTGACACCTCGGCCAGGAAAAACCCAAGTCCATGACAGCTCTCACAACACTAATGACCCACTTTTGCGCGGGCGAGGACAGTTGGTTGGTCCGCAGCAGCACTACGCCACAGCCTGGCAATTTGGATGGCCGCAACAATAACGGCAAACCACGGCGTAACAGACATAAGCGATGGAATAACGGCGACAGCACCGAAGACACGGCAGTCAACGCCGGATCCAGTGGATCCAAGCCTGGTCAGCGGAAGAAGCCGTTCAAAAGAAATAATCGAGGGACCGTCGATGCGGACCGCATCTTTGGGCGCTCGTGCCAAATTCATGGCACCCGGACAAACCAGCCAACCACACCAATAGAGATTGCTGGGTATTCAAATAGGCCGGCAAGATAAGCGCCGAAGACAAGGACAAGGGCTGCTGGCGAGCGATGACGAGGAACCCGGCGTCCGAACACGGGGACGAAGAAATTTCCCCCAAGTGAAAATGGTCAACACGATCGCCACGCACATCCCCAAGCCGGGAGCAGGCGGGCACTAAGGGACGTCTATGCGATGGATCCAGTCTCCCCCAAATTCAACCCATGGTCAGCTTGTCCGATCACTTTCGATCGTAGGGATCACCCTACTAGCATCCGTCACGGCGGCTCGGCCGCATTGGTCCTAGACCCAATCATTGACGGATTCCACCTCACGCGTGTCCTTATGGATGGTGGCAGCAGCCTGAACCTGCTTTACCAGGACACAGTGCGCAAAATGGGCATTGACCCTTCAAGGATCAAGCCCACTAAAACCACCTTTAAAGGTGTAATCCCTGGAGTAGAGGCCCGCTGTACGGGCTCTATAACATTGGAAGTGGTCTTCGGATCTCCGGATAACTTCCGAAGCGAAGAGTTAATCTTTGATATCGTCCCCTTCCGCAGTGGTTACCATGCACTGCTCGGACGAACCGCATTCGCCAGATTCAATGCGGTACCACACTACGCATATCTCAAGCTCAAGATGCCAGGACCACACGGGGTCATAACGGTGAACGGAAATATGGACTGCTCCCTACGAACAGAAGAACATATCGCAGCCCTTGCGGCGGAAGTACAATGCGGCCTTCTCCGACAAACCAATCCGGCGACAACAACCCGAGCACGATCAAGCGAGTCGGAGCACCCATAGCAGGATCATCAAGCACGACAAGAGCGCGACTAGCAGCTCGGCCTCCGCTTAAGCCCCATCAAAGCAGCATTCATGCCACGTCCACACAATTACGCACTTAAAATACCATGGGCATAGGCGGAGGCGCATCAACGACTTAGTCAATAGTGCGGGTAACCACCACACACTTTCATACTCTTTCCCTCTTACCTTTCAAGACACCGCGTTGGCGCAGCATCCTTGGAAGAGCCGAATTACCGAACTTATAGGGAAGAGATATCCAAGGAGGCAATAGACGTTGTGCACAGAAGGAAATACCCAGGTGGAATCTATTTACGATCATTATACCTGCTTTATCTACCTGAACACAGCCTGCCCCTGGATAGGACATGTCAAATAGTCCTATTTTATCTCTACTTAATGCATCCATTGTAAATGTACGCTTAAACGTATTTTTCATCAATGGGAGATTATATATAGCGTCAGCTTATTATCCTTATTTGAGCATTTTTCTCTCTTATACATGTTTATTTGATATTGCATCCGTACACCTTGGTGCGGCCGGTTTGCCAGGGGCTTCTTATGGCGCCCCACTATATGGCAACTAAAGTCCGAACACTTTCAACAGTGCGGCACCCCGAACTTATAGCACTATATGCATCAGCTCCGAATCATGTCTTGGGTCAATAGTTGGGATAGCCCGGCTCCCTTGTTTTGGTGCCCTACGTTCCGTTATATCGGCTAAGGTAGTGCAGGGAGAACTACTGCGATTGTGTCCGGTTCTTCGGACGAAACACGTCGATGAAAGCAGCGGCGGCATGATGTGGCGAGCTGGTCGCTGTTCGAGAGGTTTTAAAATCCTTAAAGATTTTCCGCTTTAGGCGATAAATCGGCTTCGTCCGATCTAGGCGTGTTTAGCGCCCCGATTCGGTCTTCCAGATTCTAGGGGCTTCGCCGAAATTTAAAATTGTAGACTTCTATGGCTAAATGAAAGTTATAAAGCCACATAGTTCGATTGCCTTGTTCGCTGCGCCGGACACCTCCTTAAGGGACCAAACATTTGGGTAAAGAGTGTCCGGGTTTTCCACGAACACCCCAGTGCTAGTAACGTGGGGGCGGAAGCCGACGATTGGCCTACTTTTAGGATTTTATAAACAGCCGCACAGAAGGTAATATTTTAAATAACAAAAGTGCTACATAGTGCAAGTAATTTCGTCTTTAATTACAAACATGACAGAAGTGAATTCATTCAAATATGGCGTCCTTGGTACACTCATTGGCGACGAGACGAGCACCCTTCATCACGCCATCGTAGTACATTTTGGGATGGCGATGCGCTTTACCCTCCGGCGGCCCGTCCTTGACCAGCTTCTCTGCGTCCAACTTGCCCCAATGCACCTTGACACGGGCAAAAGCTCGGCGGGCACCTTCGATGCAAACGGATCGCTTGATCACTTCAAGCGCGGGCAGGCATCCACCATTAAGCAGTCGAGGCCAAAGTAGCTCTTGGGCGGTAGCTCACGAGCCACATCGACTATGAAGTCCTCCATAGCCAGTTCGGCCGCCCTGTGGAGTTCGACCAATTGCTTCAGTTGGTCGCTCAGAGGCATCGGATGATCGGCCCCAGCATACTGGGACCAGAACAACTTCTCTGTTGAGGTCCCCTCCTGGGCATGGTAGAACTCCGCAGCGTCTGAGACGTTGCATGGCAGATCTGCTAATGCCCCTGGAGAGCTCTGTATTTGAGTAAGTAAAAGAAACGCCTCCTCCACATGTTTGCTTTTCATAATGAATTTCTTACCTGCTGCTATCTTTTTGGCCTCCTGGATCTCCTGCTGTGCTTTCTCGGCTTCGGCCTTGGCATCTTTCAAATTCACAAGGGCCTTCTGGCTCGGCCTCCTTAGCCTTCAGCTCATGCTCCATGGACTCGCACTTCTTGCCGAGGTCCTGGAGCTCCTGCTGTACCTCGCCCACTCTAGCACTTTGCTTTTCGTGCTCCTTACACTCCGAGGCCGCCTTGTTTTCGGCCTCGGACAGCGCCTTCTTCAGGAACGCCACCTCGGCGGTGGCCCCTGTTACATGGTCACTACACTTAGGTGTTAGACTCATCAATTCTGCCTATCCTTAAACGCATAAGAGCGGGAATTACTTACCCTTGTTCTCTTCGAGCTGCCTCTTCGTGAGGAAGAGCTCTCCCTACGCCTGCTCTAGGTGCCGCTTCAGTTCGGCAACCTCGGTAGTACGGGCAGCAACAGCAAGCAACACAACCTGCTTATTCACAACAATACTTATTATTAGACTCCTGCGGATTATAATTGACCCTCCGTTTGGCTTTTCTTTCCGAACACCAAACAGAGTATCAGGGGCTACTACCTATCGGGTGGTAATTTTATACATTTTTATTACTTACCTCAAAGCCCGCCAGGAGGCTATGTAGAGCTTCGGTTAGTCCGCTTTTGGCGGACGGGACCTTTGAATCACCGCACTCATAAAATCACGGTGCTCTTCTTCCATGGAAGCGCCTCAAAGCGCTTCCACCAGACTATCCGGCGCCGTTGATGCGACGGAAGTCCTCGGCACGGGCGGCTCGCCCTCCCTAATGAGGGGCTGCCTGCCTAAGTCCGAAACCATTGGAGGTTCCAGGGCAGTGTTCGGTCGGGAGTCCACCTTGTTGCGGCTCTTGTCGACGCGATCCACAGGGATCTTGAACCCCGCATGCCCGACATCTGGAATCTCGCCGTGGGGCGTCTCCAGAGTCATCTCCCCCTGCTCTGAGAGCCTTCGAGACAACACCTCCGTGTCATCCGCGTGTGGAGGGGTAGTGGTCGTCGGAAGCGAATTTATTGCCGAATCGCTCAGGGACCCGGAGGAGGATTCCTCGGGGTGAGCCCTGGCCGGACTGCATATATGTTCGACACTATAAGTATAAAAACTATGAAGTGAAACCATGATAGGATGTGGACACTTACGATCGCACCGGGGGCTTCCCCCGGGGCAGCCACCCTCCTCGTATGGCGGCCGTGGCAGAATAGTCGAAAGGTTACCTTCCCTTCTTGGGCCCCCAGCCTCCCCCTGCAGGCGGCTTTCTCTTCTTCTCCCCCTAGTGCTGGGAGGTGGAATTTCTTCTTGATTCCCCCGCCTCCATGAAGGAATGTGTCTCGTCGTCATCGGACGGCGGAGAATCTTGACCTTGCGCCGAGGCCTTTCTGGCCCCTGGCCCGCTCGCGGGCCCCTCATCCTTCCGGATGGGCGTCTTCTTCTTCTTCCTCCTCCCCTTCATGGGAGGAGTCCGCCTCGTCGTCTTCGGACGAGGCTCCTAATGCAACCTTACGCCGAAGACCCTTCCTGGTCCCCGGGGCCTTCTTTCCGGCCTTCTTCTCCGGCACCTTGTACGGTGCCGGGACTAGTATCTCCGTCAGGAGAGAATCCGCTGGATCTTCTGGCAACGGAGCTAGACAGTCAATCTGCTCCGCTGTCTTCACATAGTCCTGAGGCAAATATATATAAATACTTAAAACTACCCCATGAATGTATTGGGAAAAAACTAAACCGGTGGTGGTCCCAAAACTCACGGATTGAGGGCAGCTGCATGAAGTCCGCGGTCCTTGGATGTGGGAGGAGGTACTTCGGAGGCCTTGAACAACACTTTCCATGCGCCTTTGTGCGTTATGCCGTAGAGCTTCAGGCGTCGGTGTTGGCGGGGCGAACTCCCACAGATTTACCGCCCGCCTTTGGCAGGGCAGGATCCGGCGAACGAGCATGACCTGGATCACATTGACAAGCTTGATGTTCTTATCCTTCATGCTTTTGATGCATGTATTGAGTCCGGCCAGCTCCGTGGAATCACCCCAGGACAGGCCCTTCTTTTCCCAGGAGGTGAGCCGCATAGGGATTCCGGATCAGAACTCGGGGGCCGCTGCCCAGTTGACGCCGCGCGGCTCGGTGATGTAGTAAACCACCCTGATTGCCATCCTTTTATGGTCTCCGCAAAGGAGCCGTCCAGCCAGGTGATGTTAGGCATCTTGCCCACCATGGCCCCTCCGCACTCCGCTTGTTGGCCGCGTACAATCTTCGGCTTCACGCAGAAGATTTGCAGCCATAGGCCGAAGTGAGGCCGGATGCGGAGGAAAGCCTCGCAAATGACGATGAATGCCGAGATGTTGAGAACTAAATTCGGGGCTAGATCATGGAAATCTAGCCCATAGTAGAACATGAGCCCGCGGACGAAGGGATAGAGTGGAAATCCCAGTCCACGGACGAAGTGCGCGACGAACACGACTCTCTCGTGGGATCCTGGGGTCGGAATGACCTGCCCAGCGTCCGGTAGCCGATGCGCTATGTCTGCGGCCAAGTATCTGGCCGCCCGAAGATCTGTGATGTGCTTCTCCTCGACGGTGGAAGCCACCCACTTGCCTCCTGCTCCAGACATGTCTAGCTGTGCGGAGGAGACTTGGGCTTGGGCGCTGGAACTCGAGGAGGCAAGAGTGGGCAGGGAAGGAAGAAGGCGTGGGTAAAAATGAGGAAATCTTATCCCTTTATAGAGGCGAGGAAAGCGGTGCGCCTCCCCACTTGCCCGTTGGGAATCGCTTGCTTCCCAAACGCCACGATTAATGATGTGGTGGGATTACCCGTACCCGTATTGATGAGAATCCTGTAATAAAGGGGCACGATCTCTGCTTTGACAAGACGTGTCAAGGAATCCGCCTCGAAATATGCGCTGTGGCTGGTTGTGGAAAGACAGTTCAAATAATGACCTGACCGTAGTGACACGTCGCGTTGCCTAAAAAGTTGTCAGCAGATTGCATTTGTGAAACATCATTCTCTCTACGGTGGCATACAAAGATCATATTGTGGATCCGGACATGGTTTGAGTGTTCGATAATTACCTTGGAGTATTCGGAGGAGGAACCCGCCTTGCAATGCCGAAGACAATACTCCGCGCCGGACTCATCGTCATTGAAGCCTGGTTCAGGGGCTACTAAGGGAGTCCTGGATTAGGGGGTATCCGGACATCCGGACTGTGTACAACGTCCGGACTA
The DNA here is from genome assembly GCA_021605205.1 of Aegilops longissima. Classification (NCBI taxonomy): domain Eukaryota; kingdom Viridiplantae; phylum Streptophyta; class Magnoliopsida; order Poales; family Poaceae; genus Aegilops; species Aegilops longissima. The sequence continues at coordinate 392,292,899 of CM038677.1, read as the reverse complement.
TTGAAGCGTGAAGATACAAGACTCAAGACTTCGGCCCGTGTCCGGATGGGACTTTCCTTGGCATGGAAGGCAAGCTTGGCGATCCGGATATTATATTTCCTTCCTTGTAACCGACTCCATGTAAACCCTAGCCCTCTCCGATGTCTATATAAATCGGAGAGGTTGGTCCTTAGAAGGCTGATCACAATTACAATCATACCATCATAGGCTAGCTGTTAGGGTTTAAGCCTCTACGATCTCGTGGTAGATCTACTCTTGTACTACCCATATCATCAATATTAATCAAGCAGGAAGTAGGGTTTTACCTCCATCGAGAGGGCCCGAACCTGGGCACACATCTGTGTCCCTTGCTTCCTGTTACGATCAGCCTTGACGCACAGATCGGGACCCCCTACCCGAGATCCGCCGTTTTTGACACCGACAGTGAGGGCGAACGACTCTCCGACAAGCTGGTTCTTTGAAGGACCCCAAATGGCGACCCTGCTCCTCGCCGTTGAGACTGCTGCACTCAAGGCGCTGACTCGCCTTCGGGATCTTCTGCCAGAGATGGCAAGTGAGCCAACCACTCATTACCTGCCTTATCGTAAGGAGGGTGATGATGAGAGCAGCGCACCAGCTACACCCATGGACGAGGGACTTCCCCTCCGTTTCCAGACCTACTTCAGCTTGTGTGCTGACAGCCTGACACAACACTTGGCCTCGGAGTCGATGGAGCTTCGGAGGGAACTCCACGAGACCAAGGAACTCCTCTGCGTAGCTCAGACAAAGGCGGACATGATCAAGAAGGATGGAGCACCCCCTGGATAGCCTGTTGTTGCCTATCGAGACGGGCGACCCCCACAGGTTACGCATGCCAAGGGATCATCTCAGCCACGCCGTATGACGGCGAAGGATTATTGCAACCTCTTCATGGTGCCACCGGCGAAGCAGCGCCATGTTCAGCTCCTCCACTCCCCCGCTCCCTCAAGTGACGAAGAAACTGAGACGGATGAAGATGAGGAGGAAGACCCAGAGGAGCCGAAATACGCGACCGAGCATTCCACCACTTAGACACCGTTCAGGACTAGGATAGGCCAGTCCGTAACCCTTAAGGTAGGATAGGTCGTGTACCCCTTATGAGAAGTCGAGTCCATGTAATGGTTCAAATGAAACCATGTTGTGTTGTGTTTGCTTTCGACTTGTTTTTAAGGAAGTTGTACTTTCCCTTTCGGGAACTTGTAAACGACTACATCACCCATTTGGTTTTAATGCATGAGTTTGGCCCTTCCGGCCTTTGCTTAACTTAAAATTGTGTCACACCCACCCCCTTACCAGACACCCCATCTACCTTGTATCCCTCATTTTATCCCAATCATGAGATCTTGACCGCTCCAACAGGATGCCTGTTGTAACCCGTACTGGTACCTCTACCCAGCAGCAAGAAGCCGGAGGATACACCCAAGGAGAAGCCAGCCAGAACCAAACCCAAGGACAAGATCCACCACCACCACCTCCCCCGAACATGGACATGGCTCAGCTTCTCCAAGCCTTTTGAGAGGAGCGCCAAGCCAACACTGCAGCCCTCCAGATGATTGCTCAAGCTGTCACCAACAACCGCCAGCAGGAGGGGAATGTCAATGGACGTTCCATGTTCGTAGAGTTCAAGAAGAACACACCACCCACCTTCATCGAGACTGCTGAACCCCTGGATGCAGATGACTGGGTCCGCACCATTGAGGATCTGTTGGAACTAGTCGGCTGCACTGAGGACCGTGAGAAGGTGGCCTATGCTGCTCACTGTCTCGGGGGAACTGCAAGAGCTTGGTGGGATGGATTCAAGTTCATGCATGCTGGGAAAAACATCACTTGGAATGACTTCAAGGCAGAATTCCACAAGGCCCACATTCCTTCCGGAATTATGGCCATCAAGAAGCATGAGTTCCGAGCCTTAAAGCAAGGAAGTAGCACTGTCAAGGAATCAGCCTCAGCAGTACGCCAACCCCAGGCCAGCTTACAACAACCCCAATAACAATGCCGGCAAGAGCAACAACCCCAATCAAGTCACTTGCTTTGGATGTGGTCAGCCAGGACACTATTCCAAGTATTGCCCCCAACAAGAAGCCCGATGCCCCACGGCCCAATGCGCAGAACCGAGGACAAGGCCGCGGAATGCCACCAAGGAACCAAGCTCCCCGCAACCCGCCCAACAATGGCAAGGGTCGTGTGAATCATGTCACTGCAGAAGAAGCCGAGGAAGACTCAGATGTCGTGCTGGGTATGTTCCTTGTTAACTCAGCACCTGCAACTGTCTTGTTTGATTCTGGAGCCACGCATTCATTTGTCACCCAAGAGTTTGCATTAAAAAGTGGCATGACCCCTACACCCCTGAATAACCCTATGGTGGTACATACTCCCAGAGCAGAGATGAGAGCCAAGGTAGGCTATAAGGGAGCCGGAATCATCATTAACGGGGTAGACTTCCTAGCAGACCTTATCATCTTAAGATCACAAGGCTTGGACGTGATCTTAGGAATGAATTGGCTCATCAAGCACCAAGGCTTGTTAGATTGTGCCAACCGGACAGTCACTGTGACCAATGACCAAGGAGTCAAGGTTAAATTTACCTCCAACTCCTCTTCTGCCCAAGTCACCCAAGTCAACTGTCTGACTGAAGTTGGGTTGGAGCAAGTGCCGGTAGTATGCGAATACCCCAATGTCTTTCCTGATGAGCTACCGGGAATGCCTCCTGACCGAGACATTGAGTTCATCATCGAGCTAATGCCCGGAGCAGGACCCATCTGTACGAAGCCTTATAGAATGGGGCCGAAAGAGTTAGCAGAGTTGAAGAAGCAACTGGAAGAGCAGTTGAGGAAGGGATTTATCCGCCCTAGTGCCTCCCCTTGGGGATCACCTGTTCTGTTTGTGGCAAAGAAGGACGGTATTATCTGCTTATGCATTGACTATTGATACGTCTCCAACGTATCTATAATTTTTGATTGCTCCATGCTATATTATCTACTGTTTTAGACAATATTGGGCTTTATTATCCACTTATATTATTTTGGGGACTAACCTATTAACCAGAGGCCCAGCCCAGAATTGCTGTTTTTTGCCTATTTCAGTGTTTCGAAGAAAAGGAATATCAAACGGAGTCGAAACGGAATGAAATCAACTGAAGAAGTTATTTTTGGAAGGAAAGCTACAGGAAAAGCTTGGAGTGCACGTCAGGAAAGAAGGGAGGTGTCCACAAGGGTGGGGGGGGGGGCGCCCCCCTAGGGCGCGCCCCTTGCCTCGTGGGTCCCCCGAAGCTCCACCGACGTACTTCTTTCACCCATATATACCCACATACCCTAAAACTTCCGAAGACGAGAATAGATCGGGAGTTCCGCCGCCGCAAGCCTCTGTAGCCACCAAAACCAATCGGGACCCTGTTACGGCACCTCTTTGGAGGGGGGAACCTCACCGTGGCCATCTTCATCATCCGGCGCTCTCCATGACGAGGAGGGAGTAGTTCACCCTCGGGGCTGAGGGTATGTACCAATAGCTATGTGTTTGATCTCTCTCTCTCTCTCTCGTGTTCTTGATTTGGCACGATCTTGATGTATCGCGAGCTTTGCTATTATAGTTGGATCTTATGTTGCTTCTCCCCCTCTACTCTCTTGTAATGGATTGAGTTTTCCCTTTGAAGTAATCTTATCGGATTGAGTCTTTAATGATTTGAGAACACTTGATGTATGTCTTGCCGTGCGTATCTGTGGTGACAATGGGATATCACGTGATTCACTTGATGTATGTTTTGGTGATCAACGTGCGGGTTCCGCCCATGAACTTATGCATAGGGGTTGACACACATTTTCGTCTTGATTCTCCGGTAGAAACTTTGGGGCACTCTTTGAGGTTCTATGTGTTGGTTGAATAGATGAATCTGAGATTGTGTGATGCATATCGTATAATCATACCCACAGATACTTGAGGTGAGATTGGAGTATCTAGGTGACATTAGGGTTTTGGTTGATTTGTGTCTTAAGGTGTTATTCTAGTACGAACTCTAGGGCTGTTTGTGGCACTTATAGGAATAGCCCAACGGATTGATTGGAAAGAATAACTCTGAGGTGGTTTCGTACCCTACCATAATCTCTTCGTTTGTTCTCCGCTATTAGTGACTTTGGAGTGACTCTTTGTTGCATGTTGATGGATAGTTATATGATCCAATTATGTTATTATTGTTGGGAGAACTTGCACTAGTGAAAGTACGAACCCTAGGCCTTGTTACCTAGCATTGCAATACCGTTTACGCTCACTTTTATCATTAGTTACGTTGCTGTTTTTATATTTTCAGATTACAAAAACCTATATCTACCATCCATATTGCACTTGTATCACCATCTCTTCGCCGAACTAGTGCACCTATACAATTTACCATTGTATTGGGTGTGTTGGGGACACAAGAGACTCTTTGTTATTTGGTTGCAGGGTTGCTTGAGAGAGACCATCTTCATCCTACGCCTCCCACTGATTGATAAACCTTAGGTCATCCACTTGAGGGAAATTTTCTACTACCCTACAAACCTCTGCACTTGGAGGCCCAACAACGTCTACAAGAAGAAGGTTGCGTAGTAGACATCAAGCTCCTTTCTGGCACCGTTGCCAGGGAGATTAGTGCTTGAAGGTATATCTTTTGATCTTGCAACCGAATCTTTTTGTTTCTTGTTTTATCACTAGTTTAGTTTATAAAATAAAACTAAAAAAAAATGGAATTGAGTTTGTCTCATACGCTTCATCTTTTTAATATCTTTCGTGAGAATGATGGAAAGGAAAATTGTGCTCAAGTGCTAGGAGAAGAAATCTAAGAAATATTTGGCACTAGATCTTTGAATGATGAGCATGATTGCAATGTTGTTAGTATGAATTCTTTGAATATCCATAGTACTAAGGATGAGTTGTAAGTGCATCTAGTGCCCCTTAGTGATTTTGGTGTATTGAAGACTTATAGGTTAAGGGACTAATGAGTTTATGAGTGTACACAGGTCCATAAGTCTATGAGGAGCTTGATATTTACAGTGAAAGTCGACCCCTAAAAATGAAGTTCTTCAACTGAAGACTTTGTTATTCTGAAGACTTTCTGAAGACTTTGAAAGTGAAGAAATTGGTGTGACCTTGAAGACTTGGTATTCATTTGAGGAACATGAAGCGTGAAGACTTTTGTTTTCGTAGTTTCATTTTCTCTTTCTTGAGTCATAGGAAACACTGTACTGTTAAAGGGGTCGAGGAAATACTAAGGAAAAATTTCCATGTGATGCTCAACTCAAAATCCTACACCTACCAATCCCTTCAAGCGAAGCCATTGGAAATCTCATACAGTTCAGTCAATTTCTTCAGTGAAAGAGAAGAAGTTCTTCAGGTCGCTGAGGAATTTGTTCTGACTGAGGAGTTAGGAATTCGCCAGTGCGGATTGCCTACACAGTGAGGAACATGATAGCCCTGAGGAATTTGAACCTCAAATTTCCGACCGTTGCTGTGCTACGCGCCTGCTGTCCCAAAATATCTTATCCACCTAACGGTCATATCATTGAAGGCATTTATGTCTTATCATGTCGGGCTTCTCCCTAGGCTATAAATAGCCGCCCCTACAACCACTAGCTGGTTGGCTGCTCCGAGAGAAACTGACACTTGTTAATTAAGAGCATCCCATCCTCCGAGGACTTTGGGTGAAAATCATCAAGTGAGGAAAAACCAAACCCAATCACCTACAAACCCAAAGTGATTGAGCATCACTTAAGAGATTGATCCCGCGTGGATCCGACGCTTGTTACCTTTGAAGACTGTGCTTCTCCAGACGGTTAGGCGTCATGGTCTAGAGCATCCAAGAGGAATTGTGGATCGCCGAGTGACCGAGTTTGTGAAGGTTTGGAAGTCGCCGGAAGACTTACCACGAGTGATTGGACGAGGTCTGTGTGACCTTAGTTCAAGGAGAATATGGTGCGGACTTGGTGTCCCGAGCTGCGTGCTCAGGATTGGGTGTCCGGGACTGTGTGTCCTCGAGTTTAAATACTCAGCCGCTCCAACCAGATGTACAACTAAGACAACAGTTGGAACTGGTCTACCAAATCATTGTATTCACCAACCTTACTGGTTCTATTTCCTCAACTCTTTCATTTCCTCATTACTGTGTTAAGTGCTTCATCATATCTGTGTTTGAAGACTTTGACTGAAGACCTTCTCAATTTCCTCAGTTCAATTTCTTCAGTCTATTTGTCTTCATCTTGTGTTATCCTGTGATTACGCTTTCTGTACTCTGTGCTTGTCTTCATTTCATCATGATGACCATGCCTGTATTCTTTTATGCTTACTTCTGAGTACTTATTCCGCTGCAAGTAGTTCTTCGCTAAGGAATTTCCTCACCGGCAAATTCCTCAGTGAAGAATTCATAAAAATCGCCTATTCACCCCCCTCTAGTCGATATAACGCACTTTCAATTGGTATCAGAGGAAGGTACTCCCTTGTTGTGTGTGATTTTGGTTTAACCGCCTGGAGTTTTAGTTATGTCGACCGCAGGTATGAAGAAAGTGACATGCCCTATCTTTGACGGTCACGAGTATCCCAAGTGGAAGGCCATGATGAAGAAGCGCCTCATGGCGATGAACATCGAGCTGTGGACCGTCACTGAGATTGGTCTGACCGATCTGTACAAGATGGCGGAAGTTGATGACATTCACAAGTACACTCTTCTCAACCTCACGGCGAAGGATGTCATCTGGTCCTGTCTGTCTCAAAATCAGTTCAGGAACATCATGTATCTCGATCATGCGAAGCTTATCTGGGACCGTCTCTCTGAGGTCTATGAAGGTCATCAAACCCGTCATGATCCTTGGTTTGAGGACTTCGAGGAATCTCTCAAAGCGATGACATTCGAACCAGAATCATCATCCTCTTCGTCATGCCTTATGGAAAAAAGTGCTGAGGTAACTGAATGCTACCTATCCGATTCAAGTGATGAAGAATCTGGTGATGAATTTGGACCCAGCTATGTCAAACTTGCTTCCCTTGCCACTAAACAACAAAGAGCTTTGGAAAAAGTTCAATACATGCTAAATAAGAGCGATGATATGTTGGGTGAAGAAATGGATCAGTCAAAAGCTTTGGCTGAAAGTCTTCAGAGACTTCATACTAAGTATGGCACCCTTCAAGATCAACATAACACTCTCTTATCTGATCATGAGAAGCTTTCTTATGAATTTCTTCAAAGAAAGCAAGATCTTGAGAAGCTAAGAGTGAGTTATGAAGATCATCAGAAGGAGCGCGATTCATTACTTGCTCAACAAATCAGCGCTTCTCAGGAAGAATTTGTTCCTCCATGCTTAAAGTGCATTGAACGTGAATCTGCTAATTCTTCACCTGAATGTTCAAATGCTTCAATTGTTACAAATTCTTCACCTGCCTCTGCTATCACTAATTCCTCATCTGAGGACATTGCTAGTATCACTGACAATGCAGGGCTGAAGGAATTGTACATGACAGGCATGTACAAAAGCCTCAAAGGGCATCAGACTCTTTGTGACGTGCTTAAAAAGCAAATCCTCAACAGAAACCCTAGGAAAGAGGGTATTGCCTTTGAGAGGAAAATCAATGCTGATGGTACATATTGGAAGCCTGAGCAGTACCCACCTCATGGGTTGCTGCAAAGGGACCACCAGTTGATCCATCTAACTTATCTGGCTTTACATGTGAATATCCTCATTCTTCTGATGAGTCATTTGACTCCAACTATAGACTGTTCAAAAATCAGAATGGTGAAGTATTTGCTAGATATATTGGCACTAACTGCAGGAACGGTTCCACTATGAAGAAAATCTGGGTTCCCAAAAGGTGCCTTGAAAGTCTTCAGGTGAATGTCCTCATGACACCACCTGTGAAGAATAGGAACCCCAGATCAAACCCTTCATATGGACCAAATTCTTCATATGGATCCAAGTCCTCATACGGACCAAATTCCTCACGTGGATCAAATTCCTCAAAAGGATCAAAGTCCCCATATGATTATCATCGTGCTAACAACTCTGTTTCGCAGGGTAGAGCTAAGGGCTATGAATATGTGCATTATTCTTCAAATCATTATGTTCATAAGTCCTCGAAGAATTTCTCTGCTTATTCATATGCTTACCCTAACCCCTCTTATGTGAAACGAAATGGTCTGGCTTCTTTGCCACCATTCTCATATGGAGCTCGCAGAGTGATGAACTCTTTGCCACCCCTTCAAATGTGGGTGGTGAAGAAAAGAACTAATCTCTTCTGCAGGGTCAGGTCTCGGGCGTGCTTTAACGTCTCAAGAATTTTGTCGGGGCCCGACAAAAATGCTCGAAAGGACGCAGCTAATCATGAAGAAATGAACCTTCATTTCACACGTCCTCATCTTGCTATATCTGTTTTATCGCTTGATGAAATTCATCTGATGAATTTGATATCATATTCTTCACTGATGAAGTATATGAGTTCGTAAGCTGCACTAATTCATCTGCAGGATGATCAACCCAAAGCCACTGAGTGGGTCCTCGATAGTGGATGTACAAATCACATGACTGGTGACAATAATATATTGATGGATGCTCCCTTATCACCATCGCATCTGAAGCATATCATGTTCGCTGACAAAGGCAAAAGTCAGGTATTGGGTCTAGGTAAGGTTGCGATCACAAAGGATCGACACATGGATAAAGTCATGCTTGTTGAGTCCTTAGGATACAACCTTATGTCTGTCTCAATCTTTGTGATCTTGATATGGTTGTTGTCTTTGGCAAGTATTGTTGTGTTGTGGTTATGGAAGCTGACAATTCCAAAGTCTTCGAAGGCTTTAGGAGAGGAGACTTGTATATTGTTGATTTCTCTACAGGACCGCAATCAGTCGTGTGCCTACTTGCAAAAGCTTCAGAAGGCTGGCTATGGCATCGACGACTTGGTCACGCAGGCATGAGGAATTTGCACACGCTTGTGAAGAAGAAGCATGTCATTGGCATTTAGAATGTCAAATTCCTCAAGGATCACTTGTGTGGAGCCCGTGAAGCTGGAAAAATGACCAAGGCCAAGCATCCAACGAAGACTATCATGACCACTACTCGACCATTCGAATTGCTTCACATGGACCTCTTTGGTCCTTATCATTACTCAGCAGTCACTAATGATGCATCTCTATATGGCTTTGTTATTGTTGATGATTACTCTCGTTACACATGGGTACACATTGTTACTTACAAACATGAAGTGCAGGAAGTCTTCAAAAGATTTTCCTCGAGGGTTTCAACCAACTTTGGTGTGAAGATCAAGCACATCAGGAGTGACAATGGAACTGAGTTCAAGAATTCTGGTCTTGATGACTATCTTGATGAACTTGGTATTACTCATGAGTTATCTGCTCCCTATACTCCTCAGCAAAATGGCGTCGGGGAGCGCAAGAACAGAACTCTTGTTGAGATAGCTTGCACTATGCTTGATGAGTATAAGACGCCTCGTCACTTCTGGATTGAGGCAATTTACACTGCGTGCCACATCATCAACAGGGTATATCTTCACAAATTCTTCAAGAAGACTGCCTATGAACTCCTCACTGACAAGAAACCCAATGTGATTTATTTCAAAGTCTTCGGTGCTAAATGTTGGATTAGAGATCCTCATCACAATGCTAAATTTGCACCGAAAGAACATGAAGGTTTTATGCTTGGTTATGGAAAGGACTCGCACACCTACAGAGTCTTCAACAGTGTTCTTCACAAGATTGTTGAAACTTTAGATGTGCGGTTCAATGAAACTAATGGCTTGCAAAGAGAGCACCTACCTTCTGTGATAGATGAACCAGCACCTGAGGATTCTATCAAGTCCAAGGCTACTGAGGATGTCATTCCTACTGAAGAATCTGCTGAAGAATTCATTCCAGAACGTGAAGGTCGTCGAGCTGAAGCACCTGAAGAAAATGCTGAAGAAAATGGTGCTGAAGAAAATGCTGATCAAATTCCTCATAGACAACCAGCTCATCCTCGCGTTGCAAAAGAAGTGCAAGTCGAAAATATCATTGATGACATTGAAGCACCAGGTCCTCTCACACGCTCAAAAGCTTCACATTTATCTAACTTTTGTGGGCACTATGCTTTTGTCTCTATCACAGAGCCCACTAAGGTAGATGAAGCATTTCTAGAGCCTGAGTGGATTCAGGCCATGCAAGAAGAATTACATCAGTTCGAGCTCAACAAATTTCTGGGAGCTGGTCAAACGTCTAGATCCTCGCAAGCATAATATCATTGGCACAAAGTGGATCTATCGCAACAAGCAAGATGAAAATGGCCTTGTGGTGAGGAATAAGGCACGTCTTGTAGCTCAAGGCTACACACGGGTTGAAGGAATTGATTTCGATGAAACTTTTGCACCTGTTGCTAGACTTGAGGCTATTCACATATTACTTGCTTATGCTAACCATCATGATATCACTTTATATCAAATGGATGTGAAAAGTGCATTCCTCAATGGTAAGCTTGAGGAAGAAGTATATGTTGCTCAACCCCTGTGTTTTGAAGATCCAAAGAATCGACAAAGTCTTGAGACTCAACAAGGCCCTCTATGGCCTCAAGCAGGCCCCTCGGGCGTGGTATGCTACTTTGAAGGAATTCCTCATGAAGAATGGCTTCACACCCGGTTCACTCGACCCCATTCTCTTTACTAAATCTTATGATGGTGAACTATTTGTGTGCCAAATATACGTTGATGATATTATCTTTGGCTGTACTGACCAACGTTATAGTGATGAATTTGCCTATATGATGAGTGAACAATATCAAATGTCTATGATGGGAGAGTTGAAATTCTTCTTAGGTCTTCAAATTAAATCAACGGTGCAATGGCATATTCATATCTCGGAGAAATACCTCAAGGATGTTACGAGGAAATTGGCATGCAAGATTGCAAAGGCGTCAAAATTCCTATGCCCACAAATGGCCATCTATGCCTTGATGAAAATGGTATTGACTTGATCACAAGGTATACCGCTCCATGATTGGTTCTTTATTGTACTTATGTGCATCTAGGCCAGATATAATGCTTAGTGTTTGCATGTGTGCCCGATTTCAAGCTACAGAAGGAATCACACCATAAGGCTGTGAAGCATATTCTTGATATCTAGCTCACACACCAACACTAGGATTATGGTACCCCAAGGGCTCTACTTTTGATCTCATTGGATATTCTGACTCTGACTATGCTAGTGATCGTGTGGACCGCAAGTCAACATCTGGTACTTGTCATTTCCTCGGACGATCTTTGATCTGTTGATCCTCGAAGAAACAGAACTGTGTATCACTGTCTACTGCTGAAGCTGAGTATATTGCTACTGGTTCTTGCTGTGCTCAATTGCTGTGGATGAAGCAAACTCTCAAGGATTATGGCGTCAATGTGAAGAATGTGCCTCTCTACTGTGACAATGAGGGTGCCATCAAGATTGCTCACAACCCAGTTCAACACTCGAAGACAAAGCACATTCAGATTCATCATCATTTTCTTCATGATCATGTGTTGAAGGGCGACATCTCCATCGAGCACGTGAAGACTGAAGAACAGCTAGCCGATATCTTCACAAAGCCCTTGGATGAGAAGAGATTTAGCAAGTTCCGGTGTGAGCTAAATATCTTAGAGTCTTCGAATGTTCTTTGAAAAGGACACACATCCTAACACTTATGCAAAATTGATGACTTAGATGTGCAACACATGAAGAAACATTTTTCTTCAATCAATGAAGAATAACACTATAAGTGTGAAGAAATTAATGAAGAATTTGATTCTTAGAACCCTACGACAATTGTACGCGGTGTCTGAAATCATCATTCTTATACGGTGGGTCACGCCACCACCAAAGTTGAAAATCTTCAATTTGAGTTTTTTTTTCAGTTTTGAAATTCCTCAGTTGTTCAAATTCTTCAACTTTGCAAAATCTTCACTGTTTCCGTCATTTTTCTTCATTGGCTATATATATATATGGGTTTATGTCCTCTACAGCATTCACTTATGGCTATTTCTTCAAGTTGCGTCTTCTGCTAAGTGAATGTGATCGGACCCTTCCCCCTCTATGCTATGCTCAACCCAATCTATTCACAAATTCTTCATGTGCGTTCTATTTGAAACTCGTTCAAAATCTTCACTGTGTCCTTGTCAGTTGAAGAATTTGCGAACGGAACTTTTAACTTATCTTATCCAAATTTTCGGCTTTGCCGCTCAAACCGTTCCGCTTCGCACGATAGACTTATCTATTCACCCACGATCTAACACGATCTCCACTTTTCAGTACGTGGGTGACACATGTCATGCGGATGAGAAGGGTCAGGGGCACGTTCATCCTAAATCTTCAGGCGAACAGTTTTTCACCGTGGCTATAAATACCCCTCTCCCCTACCTCACTTCCTTTACTCCGCTCGACCGCTCTCTCTCCCGCTCGAGCTTCAAACCCTAAGCGCCGCTTACTCCATCATCGTCGGTGAGGAAGAGCTTCACTGCCTCGACCTCGTCGCCGTCGTACTCGCGCCGGCTGCAGAAATCTTCACTCCGCCACCGCCGTAGCTGTCTTCCTCTGCCGAGTTAGGGCGTGGAAGATCTGAACTGACGAGCTTCAAATCTACACTTCACAGTTCGTCGTGTTCTTCATCCAGGGTAATTAAAAGTTACTTTTACTGCCCTCTTTGATTCAAATGATTCCTACAAAATCTTCAAAGGTGTTTTTCTTCAAATCTCACACACTAAAACACCTCACATGTCATCTGTTCTTGATTCGTTTCTCTAAGCATAATTTTTCTTCAAGATTCCTCAATTGTGTGGATTTTCGATCTATACAACTCTGGAACCTAAGACAAAGAACGCTTAGTGAAATTCTTCAAGGCTCATCTGGTCAAATTCCTCAAACATGTTTTTTTTGAAAAACCTTCTGAGAACGCATATGACCTCTCCAAATTCCTCGCAACTATACTCTGTTCACAGGTACTCATGTCCGCTGCTGAATCACTAGGTTCTCATCAACTTAACTCATTTGCAGCGTTCCTCGAAGAAAAGTTGCATACTTCTTTAGAGAATTCGATTGTTCAAATTCCTCATCTGAAGAATATGGCAGACGGTAAAAAGCTGTGGAAAGGAGGAACGAAGCTTGAGGTCATGACTGGTTTTGAAATCCCTGAGGACATTTACAAAGACTACTACACTCCTGATGATGCCAAGTTCGGAAAGGAGAACAAAAATCAGCGCAAGGTGTGCATACAGAGGATTGAAAGGAGATGGGAAAGAGAATGGAGGGAGTACAGATATGTAACTCCGAAGTATATGAAGAAATTCGCACTTAATCCACCATGCCCAAGAGCTCCACTGGCACCTGGCCAAGTAGCTGACCCCACCAGCATCAAGCGTGATGAGGATTTTCCTGAAGAATGGGCCAAGCGCCAAGCCAAGTTGGCGAGACAAGCCAAAGAAGCAGTGAGGAAATTCAATGAAGACTCTGCTGCTGCTGCTGCCACTGAGGCCTCTGTCAAGCCTAGGAAATCAATGGCAAAGAAGCCCGCGCACAAGCCAAGTGCTTCACCAACAGTGCCCTCACGGCCAAGTTCCTCAGCAATGCCCTCACAGCCAGAATCTTCAAAGCCCTCACGACCAATTCCTCATGCTGCCCTGCTCCTCCAAAATCCTCAGCCCCTCCTTCAAAGTACTCAGCTGCTCCGACAAAGTCCTCAGCACCTGTGCATCTGGCCACGTGCCAAAGGACTGCAGGCATCTCTATTGCCTCACGGTGTCTCGTGAGTTCCTCACCGCACCAAATTCTTCATCGGGCCCCACTCTGCTGAAGACAAAGGCAACACTGGACGAGGTCCTCGGCCAAGTCCGAAGAAGAAACAGGTTGCCTTCCAAGTGCCATCGACGATGAAGGCGATGATGATGAACTTGCGAAATCATCGAGATGACAAGAAAGGGCCGCTAGAGCCAAAGGCACACTGTGCATCGCTATTGGATCCAAAACTGATCCTCGATTACATTGATCTCTGGCACAAGGATCCAGACACCCCTATGCCTGATTTCCATTTGACTCCTGGCGAAAGTCACATGCTGACTCATTTCATTTCTGAAGAAAAATGGAAATTTGAGAAGGCCAGGCAGATCAAGAAGGCTTAGTACAGGAAAGAGAAGTTCCTGAGGAAAAACGTTGTCTCTTTGACAACTGATGACTTTACAAAGATCCAGTCTGAAATCAAAGCCCTCAGCGATGATTTCGATGCTTATTATGCTGATTGGCAAGGAGCCAAAGTCAGGTTTGTTAAACTGACTGAGAAGTTCACCAATGTTGCAGCTCCAACGCAACAAGAAGTTCCTCAGGCTGGAGCCTCTGCTCAGCCTAGTGAAGAACATGCCAGGACCGCTGATGACTTTCAGGCTGTTGAAGACAATGTTAGTTCCAGGGCTGATGACTCCATACCAGCCGTTGAAGAAATTGCCAGGGCATCCACTAGTGGTGCGCCTGAAGAAAATGAAGAAGTCAGGGCAACTGCATCAGTTGCGCCTGAAGAAATTCAATCAAATTCCTTAGCTCCTCCTGCGCCTACACCAACTCCTATCCTTCCATCTGCATCAGATGTGAAGAAGACCAAGGCTGCAGAGCGAGCTGCTGTGAAGAAAAGGAAAGCATCTGCTGCTTCAGATTCTTCAGCTCCGAAGAAAATGAAGCCTATGACCAGCTCGTTTGAAAACCCAATTGATGCTGGTCCGATCTCCACCATGCCATCAAAGGACCTTGTTCCTTTTGGTGAAGAATGTGTGATCCCTAGTGGATCTGATGAAGAAAATCATTCTGCTGCTTCGTCAGAGCAGATTGACGAAGAAATTGAAGTGGATGCGATCCCTTCACCACCAGTTGTTTCCTCGCCAATGCCTCAGTTCACAGCTGACGAGGCTGGCGTTGAAGAAATTGACGATGAAGACGTGGATATTGGGTGTACTACGCCAGTGATGAATGATGACTTTTGGGAAAGTCAGCACCCCAATTCTCCACTCTTCACCCCACTACAACAAATACCTCAGTCCCCTGCACCAACCGTTCAACTGGGCTCTGAAGAAACTCACCCCACCTCGTCTGTGCATGAAGAAATTCCAGCCACTAGTGCTGAAGAACCTGCTGCTGCTGATCATATGACAACACAGACTGCAACTAAAGAGGAACCAGAAATTCCTCAGCCTGAAGAACCTGAGATTGCGATTCCTGAGGTCGTGATGCAACTCACTGACACTCAACTGCCAAAGCCAAAGGATCCATTCTCACGCAAGCAAAAGTTCAAGGCTGAAGATTTCTTTCGTGAGCATGTATTCTTCACTAACTACAACCCATATGACTCTGCTCGCATAAGGAAGAGGCGTTTCTGGACTGCTAGTCAAGCCAATTTCTTTTCCTCAGTGCTGTTCGACAAAGACAAAGTCTTCGATCATGCACACATTCCTCACGTGGACATGGAATCTCTGCCGGGCTTCGAGCCAGTCCTCAGTGTTCTTCACGACGCTGGATTGTTAAACTTCTGCACTGGCATATGTGATTGGAATGAAGAACTCATTCTTCAGTTCTATGCGACGCTGCACATCACAGAGATTACAAGATGTGAACTCATGGGTACTGGATGGATGTCGAGAATACTCACTACAAGGCACCAAAGAACTGAATTGCTTCGTGCCTCCCACTCGATCCTCCCTTGACGGTGCTCGTTGCGTCTACAATGAACTGAGCTTACAAATCATTACATGCAAGTCTTGATGAAGCCTTTGAAGCGTGGCAGGCCCTCGAACCAAATTCCTCGTCAAGGAATTATCAGATGTGCCTCGGATCAGTATATCGCATTCAGCGAAGACAATGAGTCCTATCAAAGGCCACGACTCAAATGATGAAGAAGTCATTGTCATCATGAAGAATATGCTTTTCAATATCATTCATGGCATTCCCGTCAACTTCCATGATTTCTTCATGAGGACTCTGGCAAATATTGCTATGTCACCATTTGAGCTGAAGCCTTATGCACCATGGGTTATGAGATTCATCAGGACAAGGTCTTCTCTCAATTACAAGGCTGACACTCTGAACCACTGCAGCTACTTGCCTCCGATTGAAGTCCTCAAATGAACATTTTCCTTAGCTAATGATAAAGGCAAGGCAACTGCTGTGATAGATGAAGGCATTCGTCCATTGGATGGTCAATTTCGCAAGGCTGCATCCTTCTCCACCAATGATGACTCTGCCACACATGACTCTGTCGCCAACAACTCTGCCAAGCAAAATCCTCAAGCCACAGCACCCAGGGTGATGACTGATCGTGAGTTACTCCTCAGTCTTCATCAGAAAGTTGATCACAATCATAAATGGGTCAAGCGTTAGTTTGGTTCAATTCTTCACAACATGACCTCAACACACAATGCAGTGAAGAAAAACCAATACTACCTCCATGAATCCTTCAACCGTACCTGGGCTGTTCTGTCTCATGTCTACAACGAAGAAGATCTGAAGAAAATGGATCTGAAGGAAGAATTTGACTGGTCTGCACCTCCTCCGAAGAAATACAAGAAGGTCAAGGTTCCTTCCTTGGTGGACAGCTCTTATTCTTCATCGCGCGACACTGATGAAAATGAAGACTTGGACGACACTGCGGCAAGCCCTACTATGACAACCGACCCCGACAACGCTGGCGCTCCTTCATCAACTTGATATTCTTCAGGGGCGTTAGTCCTCAGTTTCGATCCTTTTGGTCATTCGATGACAAAGGGGGAGAAATTTGAGTTAGTCTTCAAGCGGGTCTACTATATGGGCGTTTTTTTTGCTAAGTTACAACTCTCGCTCTTCTGAAACTTTATTGGATCGAGTTGTAATCTTAAACCCGATGGTGCTCTGATACTTTTGATGTGTTCCTCTGCATGCTTATTCCTCGTTATATGTTAATACACGCATGCTGAATTACATCAGTCACCATATTTCATTATGCATTTCAATTTCTTCATACTATATGTCAAATGCGTGTATGAATTACAAGATATAGGGGGAGATCTCCATGATTCAACTCTTCAAGTGTGCATTGCCTCAAAAGAAAATTCCTCACTATGCACATCTTCAGGGAGAGCTCTTCTATATGTTGCAATCAAATTCCTCAATATCAGTATTTACACTTCATATGTTTATCCTCGTTGAAAACTTAACCTATATTGTCATCAATCACCAAAAGGGGGAGATTGTAAGTGCATTTAGTGCCCCTTAGTGATTTTGGTGTATTGAAGACTTATAGGTTAAGGGACTAATGAGTTTATGAGTGTACACATGTCTATAAGTCTATGAGGAGTTTGATATTTACAGTGAAAGTCGACCCTAAAATGAAGTTCTTCAATGAAGACTTTGTTATTCAAGACTTTCTCAAGACTTTGAAAGTGAAGAAATTGGTGTGACCTTGAAGACTTGGTATTCATTTGAGGAACATGAAGCGTGAAGACTTTTGTTTTCGTAGTTTCATTTTATCTTTCTTGAGTCATAGGAAACACCGTCTTGTTAAAGGGGTCGAGGAAATACTAAGGAAAAATTTCCATGTGATGCTCAACTCAAAATCCTACACCTACCAATCCCTTGAGTGAAGCCATTGGAAATCTCATACAGTTCATCAATTTCTTGATGATAGAGACGAAGTTCTTTGGTAGTGAGGAATTTGTTCGACCGAGGAGTTAGGAATTCGCCGGTCTTGGATTGCCTACGATGAGGAACATGATAGCCCCGAGGAATTTGAACCTCAAATTTCCGACCGTTCTTGTCTCTGGCGCTACCTGTCCCAAAATATCTTATCCACCTAACGGTCATATCATTGAAGGGCATTTATGTCTTATCATGTCGGGCTGCTCCCTAGGCTATAAATAGCCGCCCCCTACAACCACTAGCTGGCTGGCTGCTCCGAGAGAAACTGACACTTGTCAATTGAGAGCATCCCATCCTCCGAGGACTTTGAGTGAAAATCATCAAGTGAGGAAAACCCAAACCCAATCACCTACAAACCCAAAGTGATTGAGCATCAATGAAGAGATTGGTCCTGCGTGGATCTGACGCTTGTTACCTTTGAAGACTGTGCTTCTTCCAGACGGTTAGGCATCATGGTCTAGAGCATCCAAGAGGAATTGTGGATCGCCGAGTGACCAAGTTTGTGAAGGTTTGGAAGTCGCCGGAAGACTTACCACGAGTGATTGGACGAGGTCTATGTGACCTTAGTTCAAGGAGAATACGGTGAGGACTTGGTGTCCCGAGTCGCGTGCTCAGGACTGGGTGTCCAGGACTGTGTGTCCTCGAGTTTAAATACTCAGCCGCTCCAACCAGACGTACAAGTGAGACAGCAGTTGGAACTGGTCTACCAAATCATTGTCTTCACCAACCTTACTGGTTCTATTTCCTCAACTCTTTCATTTCCTCATTACTGTGTTAAGTGCTTCATCATATCTGTGTTTGAAGACTTTGACTGAAGACCTTCTCAATTTCCTCAGTTCAATTTCTTCAGTCCGTTTGTCTTCATCTTGTGTTATCCTGTGATTACGCTTTCTGTACTCTGTGCTTGTCTTCATTTCATCATGATGACCATGCCTGTATTCTGTTATGCTTACTTCTGAGTACTTATTCCGCTGCAAGTAGTTCTTCGCTAAGGAATTTCCTCACCGGCAAATTCCTCAGTGAAGAATTCATAAAAATCGCCTATTCACCCCCTCTAGTCGATATAACGCACTTTCATGATTGCACTAGTTATGATGAAAATGTCTCCTATAAACATGTCAATTTTTGTGGAGTGCATTGGGTTTGCAAGTACACACCAAATAGGGAAGATAGATATTGCAAGAGGCATAAGTATTTAGAAACTAAATTGTTGCAAGAAAGTCTTGATGATTGCGCTGAAAGATTCAATATTTATCACGCCCCTTGTGAACTTTGCAATGAATATGGTCATTTAAAGCTCCAATGCTTTTTGTTTCATGATCAAGTCGTGTCCAAATATTGTGATAATTTGATTACCCTTGAGCATCATAAAGAGCTTAGCCTTCTTTTGGGTTATGAAGAAATGAAACGTATAACTGAGGGTATTCCGAAATTTAATCTTGATAAATTTCTTGATTTTGATCTAGAGAAGATTTATATGTATTGTGCGGTGAATTGCATTGAAAATCCTTATATTGCCAACTACATAAAGAAAAGAAAACAAATAGAAGATGAAGAGAATACTAATGAAAGGGAAGAGACTTCCCAATATCCTCCTATTATTTCTTATGATGAATCAGGTAATGAGGAGGAGCCTTCTATTCAACCAATCTCATTAATAAGGAGCTCCAAAAAGAGGATTGAACCCACACATGATGTGGTGAAGAAGAAGAAAAGAAAAAGGAAGAGAGGTAAAAAGGTATCCCTCCCAAATAATGTTGCTCCTATTATTGTTGTGCCTCATGAAAATGAATCAAAAATAAATGTGGAAGATGATGCACTTGATGATGATCTCGTTATGCCTATCGCTTGTTGTGATGATTATGATTGGGAAGATAATAATACTTCTTATTATCTTGAAAATCTTTTTGGCACTTGATTGGAAGAATATGATAATAATGTTTGCTATACTATTGGTGCTATCCATACTATTAATGATGAGAGTGATTATGCTTATGATATGAAAAGGCCCAAGCTTGGGGAAGCTATGTTTGATGAAGATGATGTTTTTGAGAATATATTTGCTGCAATTAATGTTTATCCCAAGCTTGGGGATGCTATGTTTAATAATGATGATATTTTTAGCCTTTCAAGTTTCGATATGCAAATTTGTAATGATGATAGCATGCCTCCTACTTATGATGATTATATTGATGAAAGTGTGTTTGGAAGAGTGTCAACTTTAGGAAGTAATGATCCCACTATTTTGGAGGATGTTGAATCATATAATATTTATGAAAGCGGATTTGGAGAGGTCATGACTTTATTTAGTGATGTATCCACTATCTTGGAAGAGGTTTCAATCGATTATGATGAGATAAAGTTGCTACTTATGATGATTATTGTGATGAAACTTATGCTATAAGAAGTAGTGATGATTATATTTATAAAACTTGTCATGATTATGATTACCCTTTTTCTGAACATTACTTAGTTAATGTGGAAACAATTTATAGTATTCAAGTCTCTTATGATACTCCCACTATCCGGAATGAGAAGGATTTTTCTTATGTGGAGAGTAGTAAAATTTCTATGCAAGTAGATCATGAAAAGAATGCTTTAGGTGCTGGTTATATTTTTGAATTAATTCATGATGCTACTGAAAATTATTATGAGGGAGGAATATATGCTTGTAGGAATTGCAATAATATCAAGTTTCCTCTCTATGTGCTTAAAGTTTTGAAGCTATGCTTGTTTTGCCTTCCTATGCTAGTTGATTATTGTTCCCATAAGTTGTTTGCTCACAAAATCCCTATGCATATTAAGTGGATTAGACTTAAATGTGCTAGTCATATTCTTCATGATGCTCTCTTTATGTTTCAATTCTTATCTTTTATGTGAGCATCATTGAAATCATCATGCCTAGCTAGGGGCTTTAAACGATAGCGCTTGTTGGGAGGCAACCCAATTTTATTTTAGTTTCTTGCTTTTTGGTTTTGTTTAGTAATAAATAAATCATCTATCCTCTGTTTAGATGTTGTTGTGTGTTTTAATTAGTGTTTATGCCAAGTAGAACCTTTGGGAAGACTTGGGTGAAGTCTTTATGATCATGCTGTAAAAAACAGAAACTTTAGCGCTCACGAGATTAGCTTCAACTTTTTACTGGAGAGTGCTATTTAATTGATTATTTTTGCAGATGATTACTAGACAAATTCCTCAGGTCCACCAATTTATTTTAGAATTTTTGGAGTTCCAGAAGTTTGCGTTAGTCACAGATTACTACAGACTGTTCTGTTTTTCATGTGTTGTTTGCTTATTTTGATGACTCTATGGCTAGTAAAATAGTTTATAAACCATAGAGAAGTTGGAATACAGTAGGTTTAACACCAATATAAATAAGTAATGAGTTCATTACAGTACCTTGAAGTGGTCTTTTGTTTTCTTTCGCTAACGGAGCTCACGAGTTTTCTGTTAAGTTTTGTGTTGTGAAGTTTTCAAGTTTTGGGGTAAGGATTCGGTGGACTATGGAATAAGGAGTGGCAAGAGCCTAAGCTTGGGGATGCCCAAGGCACCCCAAGGTAATATTCAAGGATAACCAAGCGCCTAAGCTTGGGGATGCCCCGGAAGGCATCCCCTCTTTCGTCTTCGTTCATCGGTAACTTTACTTGGAGCTATATTTTTATTCACCACATGATATGTGTTTTGCTTGGAGCGGCATTCTATTTTCTTTAGTTTTGCTTGCTATTTGAATAAAATACCAAGATATGAAATTATTAAATGTTAGAGAGTCTTCACATAGTTGCATAATTATTTGACTACTCATTGATCTTCACTTATATCTTTCGGAGTAGTTTGTTGTTTGCTCTAGTGCTTCACTTATATCTTTTAGAGCATGGTGGTAGTTTTATTTTGAAGAAATAGTTGAACTCTCATGATTCACTTATATTATTTTAAGAGTCTTAAATAGCATGGTAATTTGGTTAAATAATCATAATATGCTATGCATACAAGATTTGTAAGAATTCTTATGAGTGTGTTGAATACTAAGAAAAGTTTGATACTTGATAATTGTTTTGAGATATAGAGGTAGTGATATTAAAGTTGTGCTAGTTGAGTAGTTGTGAATTTGAGAAATACTTGTGTTGAAGTTTGCAAGTCCCGTAGCATGCACATATGGTAAACTTTATGTAACAAATTTGAAACATGAGGTGTTCTTTGATTTTCCTCCTTATGAGTGGCGGTCGGGGACGAGCGATGGTCTTTTCCTACCAATCTATCCCCCTAGGAGCATGCGCGTAGTGCTTGGTTTTTGATGACTTGTAGATTTTTGCAATAAGTATGTGAGTTCTTTATGACTAATGTTGAGTCCATGGATTATACGCACTCTCACCCTTCCATCATTGCTAGCCTCTTTGGTACCATGCATTGCCCTTTCTTACACTGAGAGTTGGTGCAACCTTCGTCGGTGCATCCAAACACCGTGATATGATACACTCTTTAACACATAAACCTCCTTATATCTTCCTCAAAACAGCCACCATACCTACCTATTATGGCATTTCCATAACCATTCCGAGATATATTGCCATGCAACTTTCCACCGTTCCGTTTATTATGTCGTGCTTCATCATTGTCATATTGCCTTGCATGATCATGTAGTTGACATAGTATTTGTGGCAAAGCCACCGCTCATAATTCTTTCATACATGTCACTCTTGATTCATTGCATATCCCGGTACATCGCCAGAGGCATTCATATAGAGTCATACTCTGTTCTAGTATCGAGTTGTAATCATTGAGTTGTAAATAAATAGAAGTGTGATGATCATCATTTAATAGAGCATTGTCCCCAAAAAAAGAGAAAGGCCAAAAAAAGAAGGCCCCAAAAAAAAAAGGGGCAATGCTACTATCCTTTCTTTTCCACACTTGTGCTTCAAAGTAGCACCATGATCTTCATAATAGAGAGTCTCCTATTTTGTCACTTTCATATACTAGTGGAAAATTTTCATTATAGAACTTGGCTTGTATATTCCAACAATGGGCCTCCTCAAGTGCCCTAGGTATTCGTGAGCAAGCAAGTTGGATGCACACCCACTAGTTTCTTTTGTTGAGCTTTCATACATTTATAGCTCTAGTGCATCCGTTGCATGGCAATCCCTACTCCTTGCATTAACATCAATCGATGTGCATCTCCATAGCTCATTGATTAGCCTCGTTGATGTAAGACTTTCTCCTTTTTGTCTTCTCCACATAAACCCCATCATTATATTCTATTCCACCCATAGTGCTATATCCATGGCTCGCGCTCATGTATTGCATGAAGGTTTATAAAGTTTGAGATTACTAAAGTATGAAACAATTGCTTGGCTTGTCATCGGGGTTGTGCATGATGAGAGCATTCTAGTGTGTCGAAAATGGAGCATGACTAAACTATATGATTTTGTAGGGATGAACTTTCTTTGGCCATGTTATTTTGAGAAGACATAATTGCTTAGTTAGTATGCTTTAAGTATTATTATTTTTATGTCAATATGAACTTTTGTCTTGAATCTTTCTGATCTGAATATTCATACCACAATTAAGAAGAATTGCAATGAAATTATGCCAACTAGCATTCCACATCAAAAATGATCTTTTTTATCATTTACCTACTCAAGGATGAGCAGGAATTAAGCTTGGGGATGCCTAATACGTCTCCAACGTATCTATAATTTTTGATTGCTCCATGATATATTATCTACTATTTTGGACAATATTGGGCTTTATTATCCACTTTTATAGTATTTTTGGGACTAACCTATTAACCGGAGGCCCAGCCTGTAATGCTTTTTTTTCCTATTTGGTGTTTCAAGAAAAGGAATATCAAACGGAGTCAAACGGAATGAAATCAACTGGAGAAGTTATTTTTGGAAGGAAAGCTACCGGAAAATCTTGGAGTGCATGTCAGGAAAGAAGGGAGGTGTCCACGCCTGAAGCTCCACCGACGTACTTCTTTCACCCATATATACCCACGTACCCTAAAACTTCTAAAGACGAGAATAGATCGAGAGTTCCGCCGCCGCAAGCCTCTGTAGCCACCAAACACCAATCGGGACCCTGTTCCGGCACCCTACCGGAGGGGGGAACCCTCACCGATGGCCATCTTCATCATCCCGGCGCTCTCGATGACGAGGAGGGAGTAGTTCACCCTCGGGGCTGAGGGTATGTACCAGTAGCTATGTGTTTGATCTCTCTCTCTCTCTCTCTCTCTCTCTCTCGTGTTCTTGATTTGGCACGATCTTGATGTATCGCGAGGTTTGCTATTATAGTTGGATCTTATTTTGCTTCTCCCCCTCTACTCTCTTGTAATGGATTGAGTTTTCCCTTTGAAGTAATCTTATCGGATTGAGTCTTTAATGATTTGAGAACACTTGATGTATGTCTTGCCGTGCGTATCTGTGGTGACAATGGGATATCACGTGATTCACTTGATGTATGTTTTGGTGATCAACTTGCGGGTCCCGCCCATGAACTTATGCATAGGGGTTGGCACACGTTTTTGTCTTGATTCTCCGGTAGAAACTTTGGGGCACTCTTTGAGGTTCTATGTGTTGGTTGAATAGATGAATCTGAGATTATGTGATGCATATCGTATAATCATACCCGCGGATAGTTGAGGTGACATTGGAGTATCTAGGTGACATTAGGGTTTTGGTTGATTTGTGTATTAAGGTGTTATTCTAGTACGAACTCTAGGGCTGTTTGTGGCACTTATAGGAATAGCCCAATGGATTGATTGGAAAGAATAACTTTGAGGTGGTTTCGTACCCTACCATAATCTCTTCGTTTGTTCTCCGCTATTAGTGACTTTGGAGTGACTCTTTGTTGCATGTTGAGGGATAGTTATGTGATCCAATTATGTTATTATTGTTGAGAGAACTTGCACTAGTGAAAGTATGAACCCTAGGCCTTGTTTCCTAGCATTGCAATACCGTTTACACTCACTTTTATCATTAGTTACGTTGCTGTTTTTATATTTTCAGATTACAAAAACCTATATCTACCATCCATATTGCACTTGTATCACCATCTCTTCGCCGAACTAGTGCACCTATACAATTTACCATTGTATTGGGTGTGTTGGGGACACAAGAGACTCTTTGTTATTTGGTTGCAGGGTTGCTTGAGAGAGACCATCTTCATCCTACGCTTCCCACGGATTGATAAACCTTAGGTCATCCACTTGAGGGAAATTTGCTACTGTCCTACAAACCTCTGCACTTGGAGGCCCAACAACGTCTACAAGAAGAAGGTTGCGTAGTAGACATCAACTATCGTTCCCTCAATGAAGTTACAATCAAGAACAAGTATCCACTTCCCAAGATTGAAGATCTGTTTGATCAACTCAATGGGGCCAAGGTGTTCTCGAAGATCGACCTCTGATCTGGGTACTACCAGCTGAAAATCAGACCCCAATATATTCCGAAGACGGCATTTGTAACCAGATATGGCCTGTATGAGTGCACAGTCATGTCGTTTGGATTGACCAATGCCCCAACTTACTTCATGTATCTCATGAATAAGGTCTTCATGGAATATTTGGACAAGTTTGTTGTCGTCTTCATTGATGACATTCTTGTCTTCTCGAAGATGGAAGAAGAGCACGAGCAACACTTGAGGATGGTCCTAGACAAACTTCGAGAGCACCAACTGTACGCCAAGTTTAGCAAGTGCAAATTTTGGCTGCATGAGGTTGGATTCTTGGGTCATAAATTGACTGCCGAAGGATTGTCAGTGGATCCCACCAAGATCCAAGCCGTGACTGAATGGCAAACCCCGAGCAATGTGAAGGAAGTCAGAAGCTTCCTCGGACTCGCGGGATATTACCGCAAGTTCGTTGAAGGATTCTCAAGCATTGCCCGACCCATGAACCAGCTCTTGAAGAAGGACAAAAAGTTTGAATGGATGCCATAGTGTGAAGAAAGCTTCCAGGAACTGAAGAAGAGATTGACCACTGCCCCAGTTCTGGCCACACCAGAAATACACAAGGAATTTGTGATATATTGTGATGCGTCGAGAGCCGAGCTTGGAGGTGTTCTTATGCAAGAAGGTAGAGTTGTAGCATATCTATCCAGACAGCTACGTCCTCATAAAGAGAACTATGCTACTCATGATCTTGAGTTAGCAGCAGTGGTTCATGCCCTGAAGACATGGCGACATTACCCCCTAGGGAAGCGGTGTGAGATATACACGGATCACAAAAGTCTAAAGTATATTTTCACTCAGAAAGAATTCAACATGAGGCAGAGAAGATGGCTAGAGTTGATCAAGGGTTATGACCTCAGTGTTCAATACTTTCAATACCACCCTAGGAAGGCTAATGTGGTAGCAGATACCTTAAGCAGAAAGGCTTGTTCCTTGAACGCTATGATTAAGGAAAGGCTACCCGCCTTGTATGAAGAACTTGAAAGCTTCGGGTTGGAACTGGTTGTACCAGGATTCTTGGCCAACCTTGAAGTCAGGCCTACCTTGATGGATGATATTAAGGAAACACAGAAAGGACACGTAAGCATCGAAGGCATCAAGAAGAAGATGAAGCAAGGCAAGGCCCCAGGATTCTCAGAAGATGAGCAAGGAATTGTGTGGTTTGGGAATCGCATATGTGTACCCAACAAGGTTGAGCTCAAGAATTTGATCTTGCAAGCAGCTCATGAAACCCCGTATTCCATCCACCCCGGAGGAACCAAGATGTATCAAGACCTGAAGGAAAGATTCTGGTGGCATGGCATGAAGAGAGAGATAGCCACTTTCATCGCTAAGTATGACGTATGCCAGAGAGTCAAAGCTGAACATCAGCGACCCGCTGGATTGTTACAACCTCTCAAGGTGCCTGAATGGAAGTGGGACAAAGTTGGGATGGACTTCATCACCGGATTACCCAGGTCAAGCAAGGGACATGACTCCATATGGGTCATTATTGACCATTTGACCAAGGTGGCCCACTTCATTCCTGTCAAGACGACCTACAAGGGGAACCAGTTAGCCAGTCTCTACATCAACCGAATTGTAAGACTTCATGGTGTTCCTAAGGAGATTGTGTCGGATAGAGGAACCCAATTTACCTCAAGGTTCTGGAAGAAGTTCCAAGAGGCCATGGGGACCAAGTTGTCCTTCAGCACTGCTTTCCACCCCCAGACCGGAGGATAGACAGAACGAGTGAATCAGATACTCGAAGACATGCTTTGAGCCTGTGTCTTAGCATATGGAGCTAAGTGGGAAGATTGCTTACCCTTCGCTGAGTTCTCCTACAACAGTAGCTACCAGTCCAGTCTTCAGATGGCACCGTTTGAGGTGCTATATGGACGGAAGTGCCGCACTCCCCTCAATTGGTCCGAGACCAGCGAAGGACTAGTCTTTGGGCCCGATATCCTCCATGAAGCAGAAGAGCAAGTCCAACTTGTGAGAGAGCGTTTGAAGACTGCCAAGTCAAGACAGAAGAGCTACGCTGACTCACATCATCGAGACATGACCTTCCGAGTTGGAGACCATGTCTATCTCCGGGTCACGCCTCTCAAGGGAACCCATCGCTTCCATGTCAAAGGAAAGCTCGCACCAAGATACATCGGCCCCTTCAAGATCACTGAACGGCGAGGAGAAGTGGCTTACCAGTTGGAACTGCCACCTAAACTATCCGATGTGCACAACGTATTCCACGTGTCACAACTCTAGAAGTGTCTCCAAGTTCCAGACAAGCCTGATCTTTACAAGGACGTCGATCACCAAGCCATTGACCTTCGGCCTAATTTGACCTACGGTGAGAGGCCCATCTGCATTTTGGACGAGGCTAAACGACGCACTCGAAGCCGCACCATCAAGTACTTCAAGGTCCAGTGGAGCAATCACACTGAAGCAGAAGCAACCTGGGAACGTGAAGACTACCTTAGATCCGAGTTTCCCAATCTCTTTTAAAGCCTAGTTTAGGAATCTCAGGGACAAGATTCTTGTAAGGGGGGTAGGTCTGTCACACCATGCATTTTGTAACGTGTCATTTTCATTAATAAAGCATGAATATTTGGACCTACAAAAACTTTTGCATTATTTGGCTTTTATTTTGGAGTTGGTTTTCTCTGTGTGGTTTTCCAAGTGCTCTCTAAAGTCAACTACTCCACCTTATATACTTCATCTCCCTGCCCCCAAACTTCTGCCCAATGATCACGCCATGTGTATAGTGCAATATAGTATTTTCTCACAAAAATAATTTTTCCAAATAGTATTTTCAAAAATTAGTTTTCCAAAAACCCCTGAATTGAGGTTTGCACTACAAGTACTTGACTTGGGGTATGAAAAATATTTCAAAGAGTATATTTGAAACCTATTAGAAA
Source organism: Aegilops longissima (assembly GCA_021605205.1). Taxonomy (NCBI): domain Eukaryota; kingdom Viridiplantae; phylum Streptophyta; class Magnoliopsida; order Poales; family Poaceae; genus Aegilops; species Aegilops longissima. Next base: position 392,264,870 of record CM038677.1, on the reverse strand, counting down.
TAGGACTCCCATAAACCGCAAAAATATAGTTTTAAAAGTAATTATCCTATTTTATTTAAAGGATTTTTATTTAGGCCAGAAATGGTCTTTAATAGGTTAAAATTATTTAAAAGCTTCAAAAATATTAGAGAAAATTCAGGGAAACTCAGTGGACATATAGTTTCCATATATAAGAGTTTCAACACATGGTTATGTTCAAAATATTGGACAAAACCTCCAAGAACCATTTCTGCCCATTTCAAGGATTTGAAATATTTCTACAGGAAATATTTTCATAAAATCCAAGGAAAATCCAGCAAGTCACAAATGCATATTGTGATCACCTTGCAAAGCCTCATCTCAATTAAGGTCATTCTGGTTCACCAAATGCCCCAAAACCCTCTCTGACCAGAATCAAATTTGAAAAACTTTGTACTACCAACTTTCTCTCCTTGAACCCAACTTTTGTGATCATGTTCACATAACCAAATGAGGCCACTACACTAAGTGGTGCATCAAAGGGAAGTGATTTGCTCAACTTGATCTGCACAAGTTCATTTCTGCTAATTTCTAGGGTTTACAAAAGTTGCATTGGCAACTTTGCCCAAATGAGCTCAAAATTGGTGGAAGGCCCTAATTATATGTGACATTTCACCCTGTGAAGTCTCATGACAAATGGAAATCATCTACTTGCCCAAACCAGCATCAAACAGCTTCTGCCACTTTACCAAAATCCCATTTTGGCCTCTTCCGCTAATCTCCGTCGCCTCTACTTTTTACCATGACCCCTCCTAGTCCCCCTCTAGCACCTGTGTGTTTTTTTGCCCGAGGAAGAAATGATGAAGGGGAGCCGAACCCCATTTTTCTTCTCTGGACAGTGGATTCCTCCCTCTCTCTCAGCCTCCTTCTCTCCCCTCAGCTTTCCAGAGCATCCAAGGCTCTCCCCAGCTTTGCCCACGCCCCCCTACAGTTGCCGGATGCAAGTGGACGCGTGCGGACGCGGGAAAGCCGCGGATGCCGACCAAAGTCGCGCTCTGGAGCGCCTGGTAGGGCACCTGACCGCTGGCGCCGCGTCCCCCGACCACCTCGAGCCTCCCTCGCACACCAGTCGATGCCCCTCGACGTCCGCTCCATGCCAGCAGGACGCCCACTTGCTCCCGCACCCTCCTCTCTCTCCTGCAGCTCGTGCCAGAGCGCCGCCCCGTCCGGCCAATGCTCGCGCCGCCCCTGTGGCCCGCCCGCAGCTCGTCCCGTTCCTCCTCTCTCTCCCTGGCACCCTAGACCACTCCCACGAAGACCCCCGAGCCCTTCATTCCCTCTCCAACGGCCACCCGAGCCGATCCCGCGGGCACCCGTAGGTCGCGCCTACGGTGGACCTCGGCCAGCCTATATAAGGCGACCCCGAGCCTCTCTCTCACTCCTTGTCGCTCCCCCACACTCCTAGTCAACCTCCCGCACCACCCATTTGTCTCCAGAGCCGCTCAAGCTCGAGCTCCGCCGCCTTGGCTCGTCGGCGTTCGCGCGGTACATGCCTCCTCCGCCCCTGTTCTCTCTCGATCTGGAACCGCGAGGCATCACTGACCCTTTCCCCTCTCTTCGCCACTCTTTTTATAGCCAGGAACGGCCGGAACCACCAACGCCCGAAGCACCTCCGCCGCGTGACCTCGTGACCGGCGAACCAGGCTGCTCCGGCGACCACCTCCACCACCACCCGAATGGAGACACCCCCCTGAGTCCAACGGTGCCACCCGCTCGACCTGCCGTGCCCTGTAGCATCGCCAGTGAGCTTGCCGACCCCTCTGGTCACGAGGTTGGAGTTGACAGGTGGGCCCCGCCTATCATCCTCACCTCTCCCTCGCCCCTCTCTCTCTCGCTGACGCCCGGGCCCGCCTGTCAGGTTTGAAAACCCGGCACGCGCGCGCCGGCTCGCCTGGGCTAGATCCCCTCCGGGCCTCCAGCGCCGTGGCCTTTCTGGCCAGTGGCACAATGCCCTCTTGCTTTTTCTTTTTCTGTGCAAACTTCAAAAATTCCAAAGAATTAAATAAACATCCAAATGCAATAATTCCAGCTCCTAAATTCTTGTAAAAATCTCATCTATCTAATGGTGCAACTTTCATACATGCCCAACCAACTTTTCTGTGCTGCTCAAATTTAAATTCAAATTTGAGCAATTAAATCCTTGTTTGAAAATCCATTTCTCTGTCCATGTAGCTCCAAATCCAAAAATAAGAATTTTCCCCTTCTTAGTTTTAACCCTATTATTTAACAAAAATGAGTTGACATTTTTCTGAGCACTTTGGTTTTTCTGTATTATTATTGCCTTATTTTTCTCGTTATTATTTTGCGACGATAGATTGCGTTCTTGTGATTTAAGGAGTTGGACCGAAGACTTTGAAGACCCAGAAGACTTTGCTGAGCCAAGCAAGCAGCCCTTTGACCATGTCTATGAAACCCTTTCTATGCATGACATATAGCACCATATTGTTGTTGCAACGGAATCATGATGAGGTGGAACCACTTTGATGGTTTGCCTCCGTTACTTCCTCGTTGATACTTTCATTGTGGATGACCCTACCTCCTTATGAGGGTTATGATGGTGGCAGTAGATAGGATGCTAAAGTAGTTGCTACGCAAAAGGGACGAGAATATGCATGGTGATGGAGACAAAGTATTTCCAAAAGACTTTTCGAAAACCCCATCGGGTGCCACTTATGCCCGAGGGAGATGATGAGTTGGGTATCCACTTGATGACGAAGTGGTGTACCAAGGCAAGTGTGTGTGCTGTTTTCCAAAACGGATTGGTTTAAGTTGCGACCGTTATTCCAACCTTACATGCGCAACCACTCTACCCTTATATGGGAAAGGGCATTATTGATTACCTAGGCCGATACTAGCATGGTGCCCGCATTACTAGTGACGGGGGTGATTTGTGGTCAGTCTCGGGACGGGGTCGTGCCAGGTAGGGTGGCCATGACTGTTTTTACAGGGCACCTGACACACAGTTGGTACCCCATGCTTGTGGTATGTGATGAATATGGGAGCGAGGCTCCACAATTTTAAGATGTGAAATGTTGGGCACGAGGGTTACTACCAATCGAGTGGAATCTATGTTAGTGTCGTCTAGGGAAAGATAGTGATCGGTTGCTTACCCTGGGTACTTGAGGTACCGCGCGTCATGGATGACACGAAAGTTCCCCGGATCTTGTGGGTAAGGTGTGCAACTTCTGCAGAGTGTAAAACTATTCGAATAGCCGTGTCCACGGTCAAGGATAGTTCGGTAACCGCTCTTGGGATACGTCCACTTGTTACAAACCAGTGTGTGTGTTTGGATAAGTGGGAAGAACCACTTGGGTCAAGTCAAAGGACTTGACATGGTTGAGTTGGGTTGAAGCCCACTCCATTTATGTTGATATAACCAGACCCTATGGTTACTTGAATCCATATGATGCGTTTTTTACCAGTTATTGACATAGCACAATAAAATTAGCTTTCTGCGAAAATTTACCTGTGTCATGCATTGTTGTATCTTAAGCCAAAACATGGGTTGCTTGCGAGTACATTCAAAGTACTCATTGGCTTTCCACTGGTTATTTAATTGGCCAGGCATGGAAGAACAGGAGTTCGAAGAAGAGTTCTTTGGAGACTAACATGCTAACTAGGGACGCTTCCGGTGTAATGCTGTAGGGTTAAGGTAGATGGCATGGGTTCTACTTATCGACGAAGATTTCCGCTGCTTAAGTTTATTTGGTATTCAGCCCTTGTGGCTTTATCTATGTAAGACTTGGCCATAAGGGTCATAATTTGTGTAAGACGGTATGTATGGATGTAAGACTCTTGTTATTTAGCTTCTGTGTGTTCAGTGAACATTGATCTCTGGGATCGTTGTACACGTGCATTCGGTGATCACGACTCATGAGTCGGGATCCCCACAATAAGTCAACAACTCATATGGATAAAGGCCCAAAAGAGCCGCATAGCATTTATTACAAACAGGGGTCACATGACCCAACATACAGAGCATACAAGCAATGGAAGCATAACATGTCCGAGTACATACAACTACAAATGAAAAAGGCTAAGAAGCCTGACTATCTACAAGACCCTTGTCGGATTTCGGGTTCCGGCAGACCCTTGAGGTTCGAACACTGGGGTGCGCGCGGAATCTCGCCCTCTACCTACCTGCACCCCGCCGCCTTGCTAGGATCTAAACTACGAAAGGAACAGCACAAGAGACACAGGGTTTATACTAGTTCGGGCCACCATTGTGGTGTAATACCCTACTCTAGTTTGTGGTGTGGTGGATTGCCTCTTGGGCTGATGGTGATGAACAATACAAGGAAGAACAGCCTCGCGAGGGTCTGTTCTTGGTTGGTGCGATGAACTGCTTGGGGGAGTTCAGTCGCCTCTCTCTATCTCTCTCGTTTGTTCTCTTGCTATCTTCCTGAATTGCCCCTACCCTGTGGGTGGCTAGTCCTATTTATAGGCAGAGGCCCTGGGCCTCTTCCCAAATATTGAGCGGGAAGGGCGCCAACAATTGGCCATTTTGAAGGGGAACATATGGTACACTTATCCCGACTAAAGTTGGTCCTCGCTTTGTCAAAGGCTCGTGGTGACGCCGGCTTGGGCTCCACAATGACTTCCTTCCTGCCGTTGGACTGGTCTTGGTCTCGTTGCACCAAAATGGACGCCTTTGCTTGATGCTCTCGCTGCGCTTGCTCCTTTGCACCAAAGGGGAAAGGAGGACATCTCGCTGGGCTGGCGCCCGCCTGGCGCCCTTGGTCTTCATGGCTTGCGCCATGGGCACCTCGTGAGGTACCCCGCCTTGATCTCTCCGTCTCCTCGCGAGCCAGCCTGATGAGGCCGTGCCTGAGGGAGCTCCCTGTCGTCCGCCCCACGAGGCTTGGCCCCTCGCGAGGGTCTTGAGCTCGTGTTGATGAAGATGGGCAGTGATGGGCCCCCCTTTGAGCCACACCGCAGGCCGCAGCAGTGCAAGTCTGGGACCCCTGTTCCCGTAACGCCGACAGAGGCCCGGGCCCAAGGCGCGCCTGACTTGGCCGAGCAGAGGCGAAGGGGCAATGCGGCGCCCTGCTGGCCCTAACAGCCTGCGGCCTTGGGCGCCGCATGGCGGTTGATTGGACGTGGGCACACTGTTCCCCCATGCCTCCTTATTTTGTGCCGTGCTAGGCGGACTCGTAGCCGCACACGGCCGCTCCCCTTTTCGCTGCTCGTCCGTTCCCCACTCTTCCTCCTCTCGAACTCCAGCTTTTGCTCCCAATCCAATCTCGAACCTTCCTCCCCCCTTTCCGTTGCCATGGCTCCGACGAAGAAAGGAAGAGGGAAGAAACCCATGCCTCCACCTCGCTCGCCGTCGGCGGTGGCCCCTGTCGTCGATCGGTCAATTATACTCAATCGAGAGGGCCTGGGCAAGGTCAGCTCGGCCTTGGCCACCATCTTCAACGAATGCGGGCGGACGACGGCCTGGCCCAAGGCCCCACTTCGCCATTGACGGGATAATCACCGAGGTCCAAGATTTCGCCGACGCACAATGGGCGGGCTGGTTCCCTTCTCCGGTTTCTTCAATGCTGTACTCTCCCACTATCAGATCCATATGATGCACTTGGGTCCGGAATCCATCACTCTTCTTGCGGTCTTCTCCTTTGTTTGCGAGGTGATGATGGGCATCCTTCCCTCGGTTGCCTTGCTGTGCCACTTCTTCTCTCTGCGCCTTGTTGACCCCACCCAATGTTTGGGGTGCGTGAGCTTCATTGCTGCATATGAAACAGCGGCTTCATGGATTGACTTCACCCTTCCTCCGCCCGCGCCTGGGTTCCGCGAGCGGTGGCTGTACGTGGACATGGGGGTGCCCAGCCCCCTGCTGTCGGAGCCAACATCACCCGCTGTCCCCAATTCAGGCTGGGGCCAGGAGACGCTCACGAGCCCCCGGCTCGCCTTCGTCTGGCGTCGCTTCGCGTTCCTGAGGGCGCTCGAGGTGACGGCGCCCAAGGTGGTGAAGGAGTTCTCACAGCCGCATTGCCCTCTCCAGCTCCATCCTCACGGATGTGGGCCTTCAGCGGGCGTGAAGACCGCATGAGGCTCCAGGAGGAGGACTTGACGCCTGAAGCACTGAGGAAGGTGCTGTTGGTCTTGACTGGGGATCCCAACCCTGGCAGCGTCCGGCAAGGGGGTCCTTTGCTGTACTTTTGCTCAAGCAGGGGTAACTTTGTGAAGCAGATGCCCAGCTTCAAAGAGTGGGGGCTGCGCCCCGCAGGCCTCATGGGGTCTCGCGAGAACCCGGTGGTGGTGACTGCCCTTCCAGTCGGCCGTGGCGGCTCTTCCTCGAGTGGCGGTGCAGGAGGCACGAGCCACTGGAGGCCGAGGGGCCTCTGCAGGGTGACGGTCCCTGCAGCGCCTTGAGGGAGCAGCTCGAGGCCCAGCTGTCGCGGTTGGGGGAGGCGAGCAGCTGCCCGTGGTGCTCGCGGCTGAGGCCCCCGGGCCCCAGCCTACCCTCCTTGGCGAGGTGACTGGCGGCGAGCTCCAGGACGACGCCCGTGACGCCGGTCGTCTCGACGCTCCTTCCTCGTCACAGGTTGACCCCTGCGCTCAACTCTTGGGTCGATTCTGCGTGGTTTTGAGGCTCTTCGAAGAGAAGGAAGCCCCTGGGCACGATTACCCTTGTCGCCTGCTGAAGCGCAGGAAGTACTTCGCCACCGGATGAGTAAGCTTTCCCTTTTCGCCCCCGATTCTTCGTTGTTTTTCCGATCCTTGTTCCGCAGGGCCCTTCCTGCCGAGCTCACGGAGATGTCTGAGGAGCCATCCCCCTTGGCTCCGCCCTCTCCACCGTCTTCGAGCACTCCGAGCTACAGGGCCCCGGTGGTGAGGTTGGCCGGAGAGATGAGCCATCCTGAGGCGCATCGCATCCCTGCGCGCCTCGCGACCCTCCTTCGCGAGCCCTCTCGAGGCATAGCTGGCCTGCCGTGGGCTTCTCGTCTGGTCGTCGACCATGATTGGCTGAGGCATTCCCTGCGCTCTTCTTTGGGGGATGGGCTGGCTCCTGGCGAGGCGTGCCCGGCCGTGGCGAGGGCGCCAGCCCCCAGCCCCCTGCCCGGAGGGGGAGTGCTGATTCGTGGCCCTCGGCGCTTGCCCGGGGTGGATGATGGTGTGGAAGACGTACTTGAGCGCGCCCAGGAGCGTCGCGCTCTTCGCCAAGGGTTTCTTCGGAGGGCGGCTGATGCGGTGAGCCTGCTCGGTGAAGAGCTCGCCGATGAAGACGTGCGCCTCAAGGCCGAGGGCCTGCGCCTGGCCGCGGAGAGGCACGAGCTGAAGGCGGCTGTCGCCCATGCGCGCCACCAGCGTGATCTTGACGATGAGGAGGCCAAGGCGTCGCTGGTGGCCTCTCGGGAGGTCCGTTCTCAGGCCGTTGAAGAGGCTCGGGAAGCTGACCGGCGGCGAGAGGTGGCGGATGAGCGGGCGCGGGAACTCCGGGCCCGTTGCCGCTCACTGGAGGAGCAGGTGGAGCTACGCGAGACAACCCTTGCGTCGATGAGGGTGGCATCAGGCGACCCAGCAGAGCTCCAGAAGCGGGAGGAGGCGCTGACGCTGGAAGCCGCCGAGCGCGCACGCGAGTACGAACGCCTGGAAACAAGGGAGTGCTTGGTGATGAGCGCGGAGGATGATGTCGCTGCACGGGAGGCCCGCGTCCTGGAGGAGGTCGGGCGTTGGGTGGCGACGGCGCGCTTGAACCTCGAGCGCGAGTTCGAGGAAAGGCTGGGGTTGATCCGGGCTGAGGCCGAAGGTAGGACCGCTGCCTTGAGGGCCAAGCAGGAGGAAGCGACGAGGCGGGCCGATGCTTTTCGGGCCGCCCTTGAGGTGGCGCAGGAGGAGTTAACTACCTCCCGTGCCGAGTTGCTTCTTCTTCGCTAGCATGTGGATGAGGCTGAGGCTGTTGCGCCGGCTGTATCGCGGACGAGATGCGCCAACAAGGGTCCCGGAGCATGAGCACGACCCCATGCTCACCACGCTCCGGGAGAGAGCCAACACAGCCTTGGGTAACATCTGCGAGGCGGCTGTTGGCGAGCCGCATGCAATTAACTACGCCGGCAACCTTCAATTCTTCACCGATGTGGTGACTCGGCTGGAGGAGCGGTCGGTCAGAGCCGACAGGTTGGTGGAGGAGAGAAGCCGCGCCCTGCTCGGGCGCGTCTTTTCTCGCGTCTTCAGCCATCTCCGGAATATGGACCCTCACTTTGACTTCGACGCAGCCATCGCCCCGGTACCCCAGGCCGTAAGGGACAACCTGGCGCACTGGGTGGAGGACAACATGGACGCCCTTGTCAGGGCCTTTGCTTCAGACAACGATGGCGTGATCATGGCTGCTGACGAAGGCGGCGTGGTGGACGGCCCTGACGCCGCTGGCGACGACGCAGAGAGCGACGGCGAGGCCAGCAACGCCAGCGACAATTCAGGAGGTGCCCCTGAGGATGCATTGGGGGATTTATCTGACTGACTGCGCACCGTTCCTGTTTCCTGCATGAATAGAACTCAGGTTTTGCCCTGACGGTCGTGAGAGCATTTTGGGAGGGGGAGCCCCTCATGTAAAACTTGTGTTCTGCGTATTAGTAGATGCTATACCACCTGTACGCCTATGCCTAGTGGCTGGCTAGTTTACCTTTGTCCCGCGCGGCCCCGAGATAGCCAGCAGAGGGCTGTGGCGTTCCGAGCGTCTCCCGATCGAACCCATAGGATCTGCAGTAAAAGCCCCCTGAGAGGATGCGCGGCGGCGGTCTGGCTGCACGCAAGCTAGGCTCAACCTGCTCATGAGGGGCTCACGAGGGGAGGCAGCTGAGGCAAAGCGGTAACTGGAACCCTAGAGATTGCTCGAACAAGACTAAACACCCCCTTCCCCAAACACACGCAAATCTCGAATTCGAATCCAACTTAAATCCAGCAGGGGAAAGTGACAACCAAAGGGAAAAGCAATGAAAGCTAACCAAAAAAGGCCACGTCCGGCACCTAGTCTAGTCTTGGACGTCTTCTCACCAGCGCGGAGCTTAGTGCTGCCACTAGGCGTGGGAGGGAGCCCCAGGGCCTGAGGCCGGCACCCCTGAGACTCTGGGGCGTGTACAACCCCACTCATTATTACGTGAGTGTGTCACGGGGCGGCAAGCTTCACAGGCACTGGGCCTTCTTCACAGGTACCGGCCTTGCTTCATATCGCCAGATGAGGGCCCCGCCTTGCGCCAAGATTCTAGTGCCATCAACGACGACCGAAACCAGGACGCCGCCGATGGGGTAGAGCGGTCGCCAGCGGTTCCCCCGACGACCACGGGTCCTCCGCCAGTGGCAGGCCCTGATGCACCTCCCCAGCGGAGGGCCTACTTCCTGAGAACGCCTTGCTCCGAATGCCGCGGTGGTGATGCCGGATCTCGGCCCCTCTCCTGCAGCCTCCGGTGCCTCCTCCCGAGGGGTAGGAGACTGCGGGAGCGGGGCAGCCGCTTGCTGTGGCGACCTGCACCTCCTGCGATTCATGATTAACATATGCCTGCTCCTGAGGAATTAGTGGTACCCAATAATCGTCGCCTCCAGCGTGGCCAGTGGGGCCTTCACGGGGCTCTTGGAAGAGCTCAGCTTCTGTCGCCTCGTCCCCCCAGCCTGGGCTGAGGAGCAAGCCTTGTTCTCCTTCGTGTTGGTGCCCTTGGTCCATCATGTGGGGCACGTATTCTTCTGGGGCCGTCATCCCGAAGGCCGCGCCATAGTGCTTCGCGTGCCATGAGGTTCTGCTTGGAGCGCCCACCTGGGGGTGGTAGCACGGCGGCCCACTGGGGCCGTGTGTCGCGACGAGTCCTTCTTCGCTGGCTGGGAGCGGAGGCAGCCGCGGGCTGCCCGGTCTTGATAAGCCACTGGCGTTGAGTAGCCTTGGGGCCGGCGCGTGTGGAGCCTCAGCGGGCAGCCCTGGACCTGAGGTGGGAGCTGGGTGCAGAAGGGATGAGCCCCCGAGGCGGCAAAGCCCAGGAGCTCTGCCACCCGCTCTAGAAGTACATCGCGGCCGCCTTCCAGTAGCCTGCACTGCAGTAGCTCCCGGGCTACCGTGAGCGCGTCCCTCGAGTTCGCCTGCTCCCGGCGGGTGTACGGTGTCGCGGCCGTGGCGTGGTTGGAGGCCCTCGCTGCCGACCGCGCCTGCCGCGGCGTGAGAGTTGTCGGCTCTGTCGCGTCGCTGCGGCCTGCGATGCCTCGTGGACCGCGAGCTGCCTGGGGCATGGGGTCGCCTGAGGCGAGCGGCTCTGCGTGGGCGGGCCAAGCCACCCAGGGACTGGGGTTGCCCGCCTGGTCGCCGGTCATGATGAGGACGATGCGACGGGACATGAAGTGGCAGGAGGTGGATCCTGGCGCACCCCTACCTGGCGCGCCAAATGTCGGATTTCGGGTTCCGGCAGACCCTTGAGGTTCGAACACTGGGGTGCGCGCGGAATCTCGCCCTCTACCTACCAGCACCCCGCCGCCTCGCTAGGATCTAAACTACGAAAGGAACAGCACAAAAGACACAGGGTTTATACTAGTTCGGGCCACCATTGTGGTGTAGTACCCTACTCTAGTTTGTAGTGTGGTGGATTGCCTCTTGGGCTGATGGTGATGAACAATACAAGGAAGAACAGCCTCGCAAGGGTCTGTTCTTGGCTGGTGCGATGAACTGCTAGGGGTAGTTCAGTCGCCTCTCTCTATCTCTCTCGTTTGTTCTCTTGCTATCTTCCTGAATTGCCCCTACCCTGTGGGTGGCTAGTCCTATTTATAGGCAGAGGCCCTATGCCTCTTCCCAAATATTGAGCGGGAAGGGCGCCAACAATTGGCCACTTTTAAGGGGAACATATGGTGCACTTATCCTGACTAAAGTTGGTCCTCGCCTGTCAAAGGCTCTGGTGGTGACGCCGGCTTGGGCTCCACAATGACTTCCTTCCTGCCGTTGGACTGGTCTTGGTCTCGTTGCATCAAATGGACGCCTTTGCTTGATGGTCTCGCCACGCTTGCTCCTTTGCACCAAAGGGAAAGGAGGACAACAAGCTGGGTTGGCGCCCCTGGCGCCCTTGGTCATCATGGCTTGCGTCATGGGCACCTCGTGAGGTACCCCGCCTTGATCTCTCTGCCTCCTCGCGAGCCAGCCTGATGAGGTCGTGCCTGAGGGAGCTCCCTGTCGTCCGCCCCGTGAGGCTTGGCCCCTCTTGAGGGTCTTGAGCTCGTGTTGATGAAGATGGGCCGTGATGGGCCCTCCTTTGAGCCATGCCGCAGGCCGCAGGCAGGCAAGTCTGGGGACCCCCGTTCCCAGAACGCTGACAACCCTCCCAAGGGTACAAGATCATAGCTGAGGTAACAAGCTAAACATCGAAGTCCACGCAGAACTACTTGTGAGACTTAAGTCTCTCTGCCAAAACATAAATTAAGCAAACATGAGTACAAATGTACCCAACAAGACTTACATCAGAACTAGCTACATATGCATCAGTATCAACAAAGGGGTGGTGGAGTTTAACTGCAGCAAGCCAGCTTTGACGCAGTGGCTAACCTAAACTACGACTGCAAGTAACTCTTTTGAGGTGGCGCACACGAGTCCACATATTCACCATAACAATACACCACTATGGATCCGCTCTCGTCTCCCTACGAGAAGGCCATCCCTAGAACTCATGCTTATCTTGCACATTTTAGAGTATCCACTTTCACTTGTCTATGAACTGTATAAGCAATGAAGTAGTCCTTTAATGTGGAAGCGGCTATTCAAATAGATCATGTTAACCCTGCAGGGGTGTACTTCTTCACACATGCTCTCGCCACTTACCGCCATGTACACGTCATGTATCTCGGCAACCTTCAAGCGGAAGCATGGCAAGGGTGTCAGCCACGACCTGACTAACCACGCAAGAATCTAGTCCAGGTTTATCGCCTATTCGGGTTCCATCCGCAAGGGAGTCCGGCCGAGGTTTCTATCACGGCCCCAAACGATGTGAGCAGGGTTTCCAAGCCCACCATCCGGGTGCCACTTGGTACACTGTGGCAAAGACAGGTCATGCAAAGGAATGGGGTTCAACTATCGCAACAAATAACAGTTGAAACGTTGTTGTCTGAATGTAGTAAAAGAGAGCAGGAGCGAGAGAGTGATATTGTATCGGAACGCTCAAGGTGGTTTTCTTGCCTGGTACTTCTGAAGATAGTATATGTCGGCGTTCTAGGAACAGGGGTCCCCAGACTTGCCTGCCTGCGGCATGGCTCAAAGGGGGGCCCATCGCGGCCTATCTTCACCAACACAAGCTCAAGACCCTCGCGAGGGGCCAAGCCTCACGGGGCGGACGACGGGGAGCTTCCTCAGGCACGGCCTCATCAGGCTGGCTCGCGAGGAGGCGGAGAGATCAAGGCGGGGTACCTCACGAGGTGCCCATGACGCAAGCCATGACGACCAAGGGCGCCAAGGGCGCGAGCTCTGTGATGTCCTCCTTTCCTCTTTGGTGCAAAGGGAGCAAGCGCAGCGAGAGCATCAAGCAAAGGCGCCCATTTCAGTGCAACAAGACCAAGACCAGCCCAACGGCAGGAAGGAAGTCATTGTGGAGCTCAAGCCGGCGCCACCACCGAGCCTTTGACAAAGCGAGGACCAACTTTAGTCAGATAAGTGTACCAGATGTTCCCTTCAACATGGCCAATGTTTGGCGCCTTTCCGCTCAATATTTGGGAAGAGGCCCAGGGCCTCTGCCTATATAAGTAGAGCTAGCCACCATAGTAGAGACATCTGATCAGTAGCTGGATGCACCTTGGACAGAGAGAGAGAGAGAGAGAAGGCGACTGAACTCCCCCACGCAGTTCATCGCCCCTGCCAAGAATAGTCCCTCGCGAGGCTGTTCTTCCTTGTATTGTTCATCACCATCAGCCCAAGAGGTAATCCACCATACCACAAACTAGAGTAGGGTATTACACCACAACGGTAACCCGAACTAGTATAAACCTTGTGTCTCTTGTGTTGTTCCTTTCGTAGCTTAGATCTTAGCGAGGCGGCGGGGTATAGGTAGGTAGAGGGCGAATCTCCGCGTGCACCCCATTGTTCGAACCTCAAGGGTCTGCCGGAACCCGAAATCCGACATTTGGCGCGCCAGGTAGGGGTGCGCCGGAATTTGTCTTCCGCCGCCCTGTTCTCCGTCGACCACCGATCCATGTTCCGACTTCGCAGGCCGAGCGCCGAGCCGCTCTCGCTTCGCGTCGCCCAGACGGCTCCCGCCGGCGGGCGCCTCGTCGCTTCTCGTCACCTGGCCAACGCCGCCACCCGCCCGGCGGGAACGAGCAGCAAGCATCGCCCCAAGATCCTCCGTGAGGCAAGACGGCCGCACTGCTACCCCCTCACTCGCCTCGGCTGGTTCTTCGTCTCGCGCATTCCGCGCGCCGATGGAGGCTCGAGCTGCGCTCATCGCGGCAAACGAACTCCTGCGCTACCGTCCAGTCGACGACGTCTACGAAGAGTGGCTCGACCGCATCGCCGAGCTCGTCCGTGCCGCAGGGGGCTCCCCCGCGCCGTCCGTCCCGCTGCACCGCACCCGCCTGCGTGGCGCGAAGCTCGGGCGCCTCGCCGCCTGCCCCTCAAGAAGGCGCCAGCCCCTAAGGCGCATGGTCCTCGGGCAGAACCTGCCCGTCCGGCGCCGGTAGCGGCAAGAGCAGAGCTGCTGGAGGTCCTCGCCCGCAAGAAGCTGCCCGAGTGCTCCCGCTCCAGCTCATCGCGACCACGCACTCCGCTCCCAAGACGTCAAGACCCAGCGCTGCTCCCAGCTGCGCCAAGATGGGGACCCGCAAGACCAAGCTCTTCGTCATCCAAGGCCTCCGTGGCTACAAGAAGCTGCCGTGTTTTCACCACCGAGCTGCGCAGCGTCGCGTGGCCGGCAAGTTCAAGCCAGACGTGCCTCCTCGCTACGACGGTACGACCGACCTCAAGAGTTCCTCCAGCTCTCACGAGCTGGGCATCAAGCCGCCAACGGAGACGAGAAGGTCATGGCGAACTGGTTTCCCATGGCGCCAAGGACGGGCCCGCACTCGACTCTGAACCTTCCTCCGTGCAGGATCTCCTCCACCGACGAGATGCGCACCCGCTTCATCGCCAACTTCAAGGTACTCATGACCGCCACCGCCGTGAGCGACATGCGCCGCATCAAGCAGCAACCGGGGAGACCCTGCAGAAGTACATCCAGCGCTTCAACAACGCACGCCTCAAGATTCCCAAGGTGACCGAGGAGGCCATCATCTCCGCCTTCTCCGACGGTGTGCGCGACGTCAAGATGAAGGAGGAGCTGGCGATGCATGAAGATCTATGCACTTCCTTGGAGCTGTTCAACTTGGCGACCAAGTGCGCCAGGGCCGAGGAAGGGCGTCTCTCCCTCCTCGAGCTGCCTGCCGCAGACCCAGAAGAGAAGAAATCCAAGGCCAAGGACGTGAAGCGCAAGGGGGCTGCCGTGCTCGCGGCAGAGCCGGACACCAAGCGGGGCAGAGATCAGCCCGAGTCTTCCAAGGGCAGTCGGTACTGCGTGTACCACGACCTCCACACCCACAACACCAACGAATGTCAAGAGCTCCAGGCCGTGCGAGAAGGGAGGATCGGCCGACGCCCCGACCGCAGCGACCGGGGCTACGGCCGAGGAGGAGGGAGGAACGCAGGACGCTGGGAAGACCGTGGCCCTCGCCAAGGGTGGCGCGACCAACCTCGCGAGGATCGCTGGCAAGACCCGCCTCGCGAGGAGGCCGAGGGATCAACCTCGCGAGATCGCCCGCAAGGCAACGCAGGCCTCCCTCCACTGCCACCGCAGCCAAGGAGAAATGAAGACCATCATCAGGACGAGGAGGCTGGGGGCTTCCAGGAGCCGCGCGCGATCGCCTGCATCCTAGGCGGAGCTCAAGCCCCAGCCTCTCAACGCATCTTCAAGCAGTTTGCCCGTGAAGTGAATGCAGTCCTCCCCAAGCTCGAAGCCACACGCCCCCTCAGGTGGTCGGCGTGCGCCATCACGTTCAGTTCAGCGGATCAGCTCAAGTGTGATGCCACAGCCGGAGTCCTCCCGATGCTTTGCTCCCCAATCATCAGCAACGTGCTAGTCACCAAGACCCTCATCAATGGCGGGGCAGGGCTCAACGTCCTGTCTGTGGAAACGTTCAACAATCTCCAAGTGCCTTACAATCAGCTTCAGCCAACCAAGCCTTTCTCCGAAGTCACCGATGGCTCCACGGTCCCGATTGGGCAGGTTCGCCTCCCTGTCACCTTCGGCGCGCGCGACAACTACCGCACCGAGCTCATCGACTTTGACGTCGCCCACATTCGCCTGCCAGACAACGCCATCCTTGGGTACCCAGCGCTGGCCAAGTTCATGGTCAGAACCCACCACGGCTACAATGTCCTCAAGATGCCGTGAAGTGGCGGAGTCATCACGGTGCCCTCACGAAGGGAAGGACGCGTGTGCTCCTCGGAGCGAGCCTTTCAGCCGCACCATCGAAGACGCGGATCGCGGGAAGGTGGAGGCTTCGAGACCGCCCCAAGAAGAAGAAGACATCGTCCGCCCGCCCCTCAGAGGCAGGCCCCTCACGGTCCGCGCCGCCAGGGGGAACCTCCTTCTATCGCATAGGGAAGCCTTGGCGCCTCCTCGAGCAGGGCTCGGGGCTCCTCCCCGAGGGCCACCGACCTTGCTAAGGTCACGAGGAAGGCGCTTGGGCACCACTCGAGGCGTGTTTCAAGCACGCTTCCCTCAAGAAGGAGCAAGGCAAGGAGGGCCAAACCCTCGGGAGTTAATCAAGCAAGGCCATTCAGGAGCTGCATGAGTCAAGAGTCATGAGTGGCAGCCGCCGCTTACCTGCCATAGCACCCCATCCAGGCGAGGATGGTGGGCTGCGCGTCTGCATCGACATACCAGGGCTCAACCGAGCCGCCTCTCAGGAGCGCCTGTCGCCCTCTCGCGTGGGGCGCTGCAAAGGTCCACCCCACAGCTACGTCCGCATGCCTTACGGCCTGCCGAACGCAGCCGCCACGTACCAGCGTCTCATGAGGGATATCCTGGAGGCTCAAGAGGCCAGGCGTTCCGCAGCCCTGGCAGAGATGGAGATGGTCCACGAGGAGCCACCAGCGCCTCCGGAGCCTCCCGAGGCACCTGAGCCTGGGGGCTCGTGAGGATCGGCTCCCGCAGCCCACCGAGTCTGCTGCACCAACACCCTTTCGTCTTCAACGCTATCAGGTGACATCTTTCAAGTTTCATTTAATCGGGGGCGCCCCTGTGGCTGCATTATTCCCTGTGCCGCGTGGGTCCGCCCCTGCGGCGTGTATCCCTTTTACTTCATGTTCCTAGCTTATCTTGTTAGGGGCGCCCCTCGGGTTGCATCACCCCCAGGTCGCTCGGGTTCGGCCCGGTGATGTTCGTCTTCTTCGCGCTTATCTAAATGGACTTGCTCCTTCGTGATTAACATGCTTGACCTAGTTGCCCGCTCAACTGACACCAACTGCTGGAGCTGCTCCCTAACGGCACGACGCTTGCGCATGGGTCCGTCTCGGCAACGCCGACAAACCTGAATGGCTGAGCTCGTCGCGGCAGCCCCAAGATAGCGCCACCTCGTCAAGCCTTGATGTTTCGCCATTTCTCCGGGCAACCAACTGCTGACTGTCGATTGTCACGGCGAACTTTCGTTCTTTCTGTGATGAGCCTGCAGGATCCCGTCAAGGAACAACGTCAGGCGAGGCCCCCACGGTGTCTCCTTCACTCTCATCCGCGCGAACCGCTTGCACGTTAAAGGGGGGATGCCTGAGCATCGCGACTCATGACTCCTACTGGCTCTCCAGCCCTCACCCTCTGGCCTTGACCACGGCATCGCGACCTGGCATACCAGCGACGGCTGAGACTCGCTCGAGGGCCAGGACCTGAGGACGTAGAGCAGAAAGGGGAGCAAAGGCGAGAGGGTAGAGACACGTGAGGACCTCGCGAAGCGACCCCTCGCCTGCCGATGCACGGACCCGGCAACACACCAGGAAGCGACTCCTGATTCTCGAGACAAGTCACCCTCCGGAAGCACTAACTAGCATGGCACCGTCCCCTCGCCCAACTCAATCCCGTGTTAGCAACGTCGCTCTCCTTTCTCACCGAATGATGGCTGCTTGAGCGCTAAGGGGGACCTCCTGAGCATCGCGACTCAGGGGCTCTTACCGGACCCCGGGCCGCTCACCTCCTGGCCTTGACCACGACATCGCGACCTGGCATACCAGCGACGGCTGAAGCTTGCCTTGGGACTGGGACCTGTCGGCGCAGAGCGTCAAGCCCTCATAAGGTTCGAAAGGGAGAACTGAGCTAAGACGGAATGAGCAACTCGCACTGCTTCACAACAAGGATCATATTAACAAACAGGACCACAGGCACCTTACAAGCCCCCACGGGGCGCGCTTTTGATTCCTCGCAGGGAGCAGATCCTAAAGAACGCTAACTACACGCGCTCCTGCAAAATACGCCATCATCAACAGTGGGCCGCCAGGCACCGGGGCCAACCCCATCCAGATCAAAGGCGGCGACGGCCTGTCGAGCCCGCCCTGCTCCGAGAGCGGCGCAGGCTCGGGGGCTCGTAGCTATCGTCGCTCGTCTCCGGAGTGGCGAAGAGCTCGGTGGAGTCGCTGGATCTTCCGACGCCTCCACCGCCTGAGGAGCTGCCGAGGGAGCGGTCAGCGAGCCTAGCCCTCGCCGTGGCGGGGCCTCGATCACCTCTCCCAGGGCAGCACTCCAGCCGGCGCCCTTCTGCATCGAAGACCTTGAAGAGCATGACCGAAGCGCCGTTGTACTCCAGGTGGATCGCGAGATCACCCCTTGTCCTGCAGACCCGGGCGATCTCGCCCCAGCCTCGAGTAATGAAGACCTCGCCCGGGGCAACGACCTCAACCTCTGCCCCGGTCGCAAGGGTGCCGCAGCCGGCGTGCTGCAGCCAGAGCTCCAGGGATCCTCCCCACGGGATCGCCGAAGCGAAGAAGGGAGGAAGGCGAATCCAAGACCGAGGAGACATGGCGGCGTGGGGCACGAACTCTCGGGAGGAGCCCTCGGCGTGGACTCCAGGGGGAACGACGCGCACCTTCGTGACCCGCCGGCGCCGATGGCGGCGTCGCCCGTGGCGTTCGGCATCGACCCCTTCAGAGCCCTCGATCTGGGCGTACAAGGGAAGCGGAAACCCTGGTGGTGGCCGCTCGCACCAGGGCCTCGACACCGCCTGGTGGGCACCCTCATTCCGATGGCAGAGGGTTAGCCGTTTCTTCGGCGGGAGCAGGTCAGGACCCTCTCGGGGAGCCTTTCCCTTCTCCGCCGCAGAGAACCAGCGGATCGGAGCCATTGCAGCAAGACGGAGCAAGGACCAGGAAGAAGGAGAAGCAAGAAGGAACGGTCTAGAGGAGTGCTCGCCATTCCGTACTTAAAGCCAGAGGAGGTTAACCGCCGGCCTCCACGATCGCAGGTAATCATGACCCGCTTTGCACGCAGGGACTTGTCAATTGCGCGTGCCGAGGCGGCGGGGAAGTGGAAGTGGAACCCACGACCAATCAATCGCCACGCGGCGCCTAAGGCCGCAGCTGTTAGGGGCCCGTGGTGCCGTGCTTGCCCTTCGCCTCTCGCCGACCAAGCCCGAGCGCGCTTTGGGCCCGGGGCTATTGTCGACGCTCGGGAACGGGGTCCCTGACTTGCTGCTGCGGCCTGCGGCATGGCTCAAAGGGGGCCCATCGCGCCCATCTTCACCAACACAAGCTCAAGACCTCGCGAGGGGCCAAGCCTCATGGGCGGATGACAGGAGCTTCCTAAGGCACGGCCTCATCAGGCTGGCTCGCGAGGAGGCGGAGAGATCAAGGCGGGTACCTCACGAGGTGCCCATGACGCAAGCCATGATGACCAAGGCGCCAAAGGACGCCAGCCCGCAAGCAGTGTCCTCCTTTCCTCTTTGGTTCAAAGGGAGCAAGCGCAGGCGAGAGCATCAAGCAAAGGCGTCCATTTCGGTGCAACAAGACCAAGACCAGCCCAACGGCAGGAAGGAAGTCATTGTGGAGCCCAAGCCGGCATCACCACCAGAGCCTATGACAGGCGAGGACCAACTTTAGTCAGGATAAGTGTACCAGATGTTCCCCTTCAAAATGGCCAATTGTTGGCGCCCTTCCCGCTCAATATTTGGGAAGAGGCCCAGGGCCTCTGCCTATATAAGTAGAGGTAGCCACCATAGTAGAGACATCTGATCAATAGCTGGATGCACCTTGGAGAGAGAGAGAGAGAGAGAGAGAGAGAGAGAGAGAGAGAAGGCGACTGAACTCCCCCACGCAGTTCATCGCCCCGGCCAAGAACAGACCCTCGCGAGGCTGTTCTTCCTTGTATTGTTCATCACCATTAGCCCAAGAGGCAATCCACCACACCACAAACTAGAGTAGGGTATTACACCACAACGGTGGCCCGAACTAGTATAATGTCAGGACCCCGATTCCATGTCACATTGACCTAGCCGATAACACCTAATATCACTTTGCGGCCTCACACACGGTATTCCCACGGGTGTCACCTTACCATGGCCCGGGACCATTTGCGCCTTTTGGCTCACGTATATGATAGTGTCGCTAGCATCCACATGACAGAGAACCCGGGCCGACATGGCTAGTCGTAAACCCAAAGCGGCGCTAACCCATGGGGACAGGCATACATGAATCACATCGAGCATGTCGGTCATCAACGTATGAATCAGGGCTGTAGCACAGGGCTAACAGGACTCCGGTAACCCGGGCTGTAGCAGGCTAGGCAGGACTCCGGATATCACCGCGTGACATTTCCCCGAAGGGACAGACATAGGAACGAAGTGAAACACATGCCGACCAGTCAAGTGTCCAAAGCAGTAGTGCTGGGCTAGCAGGACTCCGGTGAACCGGGCTGTAGCGGACTACTATCGCTCAGGATAAACAACTAGACTACATTTCCCCATATGAGAGGCTGCCAAGGATAAACAACTAGATTGTCGGATCCCACACATACCAAGCATTTCAAACATGCACACAATATGCTCAATATGTGTAAATACAACATGGCATCACAACATAACTCTACGACTCAAATATTTATTCATTAGGCTCCGAGGAGCGAGATATTACAAACATGGGTCTCATGACCAAACATACAGAGCATACAAGCAACAAGCACACTCGGAAGCTTAACATGTCTGAGTACAGACATATACAAATAAAAAAAAGGCTGAGAAGCCCGACTATCTACCAGATCCTGCCGAGGGCACAAGATCGTAGCTGAGGTAACAAGCTAAACGTCGAAGTCCAAGCGGAACTACTAGCGAGACTGACGTCTCTCTGCAAAACATAAAATAAGCAAACGTGAGTACAAACGTACTCAGCATGACTTACATCAGAACTAACTACATATGCATCATTATCAACAAAGGGGGTGGTGGAGTTTGACTGCAGCAAGCCAGCTTTGACTCGGTGGCTATCCTGAACTACGATCGCAAGTAACTCTTTTGAGGTGGCGCTACGAGTCCACAAATTCACCATATCAATACACCACTATGGACCCGCTCCGCCTCCTCACGAGAACGCCATCCATAGCACTCACGCTTATCTTGCGATTTTAGAGTATCCACTTTCACTTGTCTATGAACTGTTATAGGCAACCCGAAGTCCTTTTTCGCGGACACGGCTATTCGAATAGATCATATTAACCCTGCAGGGGTGTACTTATTCACACACGCTCTCGCCACTTACCACCATGTACACGTCGTGTATCTCGGCAACCTTCAAGCGGAAGCCTGGCGAGGGAGTCGGCCACGACCTGACTAACCACACAAGTCTCTAGTCCAGGTTTATCGCCTATTCGGGTTCCATCCGCAAGGAGATCCGGCCAGGGTGTCGCTCACTGCCCCAAACGATGTGTGCAGGGTTCCCGAGACACCAAACGGGCGCTTGTTACACCGGGCCACGGTGTATCTACCGCAACATAGCCCACCCCTAGGGTCAGCGCTACGCACGGCCCCCAACACATATCCTACAAACACCAGAAACTAGTTGCAACTCCTGGACAGAGATCGAGGCGATTAATAAGCCGAGAGGGGTCGAGTTACCGGAACCCAATGTGCGGTAGTAACTGTTTCATGGATCACAAACACAGAACTCAGTTCCTGAGGACGGCTGCAATGAGACAACCCACCATGTACTCCTACATGGCCTCTCACCGCTACCTTTATTTAAATCGTGTTCACACACTTTGCTCTCATCAAGAGGGACATGTTTACACACCTCTGATTCATCCTCGATGAATCAGACTGGACTCAACTCTAAGCAGTAGCAGGCATGACAAACAAGCATGAATGAGTAGGCACAACAGGGCTCAAGCAACTACTACTCATGCTAGTGGGTTTCATCTATTTACTGTGGAATGACAGGTCATGCAGAGGATAAAGGGGTTCAGCTACCGCAGCAAGTAATAGATGAATCGTTGTTGTCCTAATGCAGTAAAAGAGAGCAGAAGCGAGAGAGTGGGATTGTATCGGAATGAACAAGGGGGTTTTGCTTGCCTGGCACTTCTGAAGATATTATAGTTCTTCATCGGTGTCATCGAACTCATCGTCGGTACGTCGTCTACTGAGAGGGATCAAACACCGGCAAACAAGGAAGAACACAATCAACGCAATGCACAATATGATGCATGATCATGACATGGCAATATGTTGTGGTTTGAGCTAATGCAACTAGCAACAATTTAAATGAAGTTGGTTTGAACCCTAGGTTCAAATTCAAACCCCATATGTGGATATTTAAATGCAATTTATATGATTTGTGCTAAACAGCAGCTATAAGTTGTTCTAACATGCATGAAAATGGTACAGATGGATATATTGGATTTTTCTGATCATTTTCATATATAATTTATCTCATTTGGAGTTACGGTTGAATTTCTATGATTTTTACAAGTTTTAAACATTTTCTGGAATTTCCTGAATTTGATTTAGTCCAGAAATTCCTTTACTGCGTCAGCAATGTGCAAGCATGATGTCAGCAGGTCAAAGGGGCTGGTCCGGGTCAAACCTGACCTATGGGACCCATACGTTAGTGTCTCAGTCTGGTTTGGGTGTATGACAGGTGGGACCGGTCAACATTGACTTGACCAAAGTCAAAGCTGACACGTGCGGTCCACACGTATTAGTACTAATATTAACAGAAAAATTAGACTAATTTAATCAGGCTCAGGGGCCCACATGGCAGTGGCTCAAGGGGGTATTTAGAGTGGTCATTAGCAGCTAATGAGACGGCCACGTCAGCTCGCCGGAGTTCAGCCGGCGGCGACCCCTAAACACGGCGGAGGTTTGCCGGAGTGACGCTACGTGCGATGTTGGGCCAAGCCAAAGGCACCAGAGGGTTGCCCTTGATCGCGCGCATCCAGGGGAGGCACGCGGGAGGGCGCGGGATGGCCGGAGCTCGCCGGAACGAAGCCGCGGCGGCGGCCGGCGTTCGGGCTGGGGCAGGGACGCGGCTGCAGCGCTCGGGCGAGCAAGCGGAGTGGAGAGGCATCCTCCTGGAGGCGCCAGGAGCGTGTCAGTGCCCCTGGAGCGAGCAGGAGAGGCTCGGGAGCGCGGGCTCGCCGGCCATGGCGGACGGCGGCCTCGGGTGACCTCGGGGCTACGGCTAGAGGGCGGGAGCAAGCAGGGGGGCAGAGGGGAAACGCTCAGTAGCTCACCGCGAGCACGATGGGAAGGTCAGCGGGCGCGGGGGAGGTCCGGAGGCGACGAAATCACGGCGGCGATCTCGGTTGCCCAAGGAGGAAGACGACGACGTCGAGGGCGTTGCAGCGCTTCCCGGCTCATGTGGCTCGGTGGGGTTGACGGGGACGGAGTGGAGGATCTCTGGAGCATGTTGGATGGGCGAGGGAGGGACGGTGGGCACGGCTATGGCGAGCGGCAGCGACGGCGGCTCTCGAGCGCGTGCGAGAAGCCAGAGGAGGAGGGGGAGCTCGGGGAGAGGCTGAGAGGGCCTGGGGGGGCGTGGCTCTCCAGGGCGACGTCGGGGAGGGCGGCAACAAGCAGGAGGTGGCCGGGCGCGACGTCGGCGCTCGCCACCGAGCTGCTTCGTGCACTGGCAAGGGGAAGAAGACGAGCGTGCCCCTGGTGGGCTGGGCTGCCAAGTGGACTAGCCAGATGGGCTGGCCAGCACAGGTAAGGCCCAGGTGGGTCCTTCTCTCTCTGTCTCTCCAAATCTGTTACTGTTTTCTATTTATTTTGATATGTTTTGAATTAGTAAAAATACTAACTCATTTTGTAAAATCCTGACAAAAATTGTGGGCACTATTTGAATTATTTCCAATAGCCCCCAAGTACTTTTAGGATTATTTGGACATTTAAAAATATTTATAAGATTTAAATGTCCAAATTCAAATACTTATGAATTAATTCAAAATCCAGAATAGCCTCCAAAAATATGAAACCATTTTTGGCAGAGGGTTTAACCAGGACCAAAGATGGTGAACATTTATGAAGGGCATTTTTGGTTTCATTGAAAAGATTTTGGTAAACCCTAGTTGAATTCATTTAGTGCTAGGGTTTCAACATCCCCATTTCAAGTTTCTTAGTAATTTAAACATGATGACAT
Organism: Aegilops longissima; assembly: GCA_021605205.1. Classification (NCBI taxonomy): domain Eukaryota; kingdom Viridiplantae; phylum Streptophyta; class Magnoliopsida; order Poales; family Poaceae; genus Aegilops; species Aegilops longissima. The sequence goes on along the minus strand of CM038677.1, from coordinate 392,241,259 downwards.
GATGAGCGAGCAAAGTCAAGCAAGGGCTGATCTGGGGCTGTGACAGCTCACCCCCACTAAACAAGAATCTCGTCCCGAGATTCAAGACGTGAGGTAAGAAGACAGAGGGGACACTGGCTAACACGAACTTGTCGATCCAATTGCCCTTCCCGAAGATGTTGGTTCATTGCTCCAATTGAACTTGACGTCCTTGCTTTCGAGATCTTCATCCAACACGATGGCGACAAAAGAATACTCTATAGGAAACGATCTCCTCGGAGATCGAGCACTGATCAACTCATGGAATGAGATGCTGAAACATCTCGAGTTGAGACACAAAACACATCGGGAGGGATGGAAGAACAACGACGGGGTTTGATTTGGTGGGCAACAATTCCACGCTTAGAAGGATGGTGGATGGTGTCAGGATGGCGAGGAAATAATTGCCACGATCCCGTAACGGGGCACTTTGGAAAAAGTGACTCGAAGAACTGCTCCCTTAAGTGGCGAAAAGAATTACTTTTGATCCATAGATCATTGACACTCTTCATACCAGCTTAAGGCAATTTATAATTAATCGTTGAAAGAGTTTGAAGGAATGGCATACCCGGACTAGGATGGATGATGTGGATTACCTTGTTGAAGACAACGCAATGGATGACTTTTGCTTATCACCGGGAATGGATGGGACCCATGGTAAGTCCACTTTTGAAGATAATATTGGACATCAACTACCGAGAAAGGCAGCCCATGGGGAATTGGCACAATGGCGGTGCAAGCTGGGAACAAGATGCAACTGTTGGAAATGTTCTAACCATCATAACTGCCTGAGATTCAGATCTGGTTAGTAACAGGATTCTTCAGACTCAACATGTCTGAAAAGAAAGTTTGCAACACGATTCGGCGAGATGACGTTGCGAGATTCTCGGGAAATGGACTATGGTAGTAAGCTCCAAAACATGAGCGGGTTCTGCTACAACATGTGAACACGCCATCCAAGACAAGCATGACCACGTGGTAGTCTTATAATAAAACACTACCGAGTTCAGTTGGGGAACCATCATCGAGGATATCGGAGTCCTTGTGCACTTATCGATGAACTTCTTATCCTTGAGCAAGTCAATCGGTGGCTTAGTGTGCTAGGAACACATATAGAATGGAGGCGGCCAACCTATCAAACCATAGAGTACTTCGCACATATGCGTGACTAACTTGGGATGATTCCAGAGGAAGCAAGAACAAGCTTCCTCGAATTCACGGCGGCAACTTACATCAAGTGCACGTGAATTAGAGAAAGTCACTTCTTTCATCCAAACGTAACCCTCATGAGCGGATCATGAAGGCAATGCTTACAAAGTTTCCAACACTAGGTTGATGTTCAACATGAATCATGGGGGAGACAAAATGCTGCTGATGGGCTCAACAACAACTCATCGGAATTTCCGTATCACTGGGCTTCCACCATCATGTGAACACGGTGATAGCATTGGTCAGACCAAAAGATCTAATGGTATATGCTCGAGGGATCAACCACGAGTAAGACAACATTACGAGCATCGTTGGTACTGATTTGATTTGACGATAGCCCACACTCAAATCAAAGGATTGATAAGACAATAGGTCCAAGAATCGATCATAGGGACCAATCGATGAAGATATCATCTTTCTTCAACACACACTACACAAGAATATCCCTTTGAACTAACTAAGTTAGGCAAGCTTTTATCTTCCAACTCTCCAAGTTGTTGTTTAGCTTAACCAACTAGCTCAGGGTATCCAACACGGATTCTTGGAGAAGGGTGGTTTAGAGGAAAACCAACTTGATCACGAACTCAATATAACAGTCGGGTGACGACCTGGTGATACTTTCGAGAAGATATTCGAAAAATCACGAACCACTGATATGTTACTAAGGTCGAGAACAATCTTGCTTTTGAGGGCAAGACGATATGATCAAATGAGCGAGGACTTGACAAGATCCTAACTCATCAATCGAAGTGTGCACCAGAAATAAGGACTAGGTAGCACGATCAATCTTAGGATGATGATTTAATAACCAACACGCTAAGAATAAGGATATTGTCCATTAGCTACCAAGCAACGAGGTTGCTAGGAGTATCGATTTCACACATCACCGTTCACTTGTCGGCATTCCGTTACAACAACACGGGACCGAGGAATGAACGATGATGGCGAGAGTATCGCTGCATCAAGAATTCATAAGAGGTGGTGCGATTCTCATGACACTCTTGACATAAAGATGGTAACACTCCAAGGTAGAACAGAACAAAAGCTGGATTGGCATTTTAATCTGTTGAATACAACTGCTTGACCCAATCCTAGATATGGACGAGGTACTGGAGTTTGTTTCTCCTAGTCATTCCGGATAGAATGGCTTGACGGACCACAAGAGTAAAAGGGCATCGATGAACACAAATGCACACATACTCTTGGTTATCAACTGATAGAGGAGGGTCGGAATACAACTAAAGAGAACAACCCAAAGGAACGTATAATTTTCTGAGTTGTGGATGCACAGATTAGTATGTCGAGCAAAGCTCAACATTTCTTTCGGATAATCCATGCAGAGAAGGTAGAACTGGCAGAGTCACAATATAAAATGGAGTACTCCTCAAGAGCACCCTGGTTGTGATCTTTTGGCTCAAAAGAACTTCTGCCATAAGTAGTTCATGGTATTTGGAAGAAGGAAATACCAAGGACCTCGAGGACTATTGCAAGGTTACTAATATCCTAAAGGAGCTAGCAATTACTATCAACATGAAGAAAGTAGGGTGAATCTCGGGTTCAAGAACCCAGGAATAGAATACCTACTACTAAATGGCATCACGGGATGCTTTCGAAAATGATGGCCAGAATCATCACACGGTGAACACAAAATGTTGCTAGATTACTAGGTGACTCCCTAAAACACCTAGGGTCATAATAATAGTTCCAACATATATGTCAAGGCAATAAATTACCTAAACGCACCGGTTAGTGTGCTTATTCTGACCAAAGGGACATCAAAATGAGAGGAAGGAATTTTGCAAATGCTTCATATTGTTTTAGAAACCTGGGATGACTCGGACAACATAACGGCTGTAAATGCTCAAAAAGATTTGAGACATCATGCAAAATGGTGGCATAGCCACTCAACAACATCATATCAAGGTTTTGAAATCAACAGTTAACATACGGAAGTAGTAGAAACTGAACTAGGGCTTAAAACCAACAATCTTAAAGGTCTATGGATTAGTAACACGTCATCCTGATAGATAGATGAGAAGCCTAGTTCTTAATCCCCGTAGAAGAGAAGAGGATGACTCAGATCAGAAGGCCATGAGGTATAAGGAGTAAAAAGAGCCTTACGTTCCTTCCACAATCAATTCCCTTACATAACTAAAGTATTTCTAGACACAACTTCGACCAGTTTGGCTTGGTAATCCCACAGCAACAAAGCTCGATACCAACGCTGTCAGACCCCGATTCCAAGTCACATTGACCTAGCCGGTAACACCTCATATCACTTTGTGGCCTCACGACGGTATTCCACGGGTGTCGCTTACCATGGCCCGGGACCGCTTATGCCTTTTGGCTCACGATATGATAGTGTCGCTAGCATCCACATGACAGAGAACCGGGCCGACATGGCTAGTCAGAACCCAAAGCGGCGCTAACCCATGGGGACAGGCATACATGAATCACATCGAGCATGTCGGTCATCAACGATGAATCCGGGCTGTAGCATTGGGCTAACAGACTCCGTAACCCGGCTGTAGTGAGCTAGGCAGGACTCGGATATCACCGCGTGACATTTCCCGAAGGGACAGACATAGGAACAAAGTGAAACACATGCCGCAGATCAAGTGTCCAAAGCAGTAGTCTGGGCTAGCAGGACTCCGTGAACTGGCAGAAGCGGACTACTATCGCCAGAAGCACTAGACTACATTTCCCCATATGAGAGGCTGCCAAGGATAAACAACTAGATTGTCGGATCCCACACATACCAAGCATTTCAAACATGCACACAATATGCTCAATATGTGTAAATACAACATGGCATCACAACATAACTCTACGACTCAAATATTTATTCATTAGGCTCCGAGGAGTGAGATATTACAAACATGGGTCTCATGACCCAACATACAGAGCATACAAGCAACAAGCACAAGCGGAAGCTTAACATGTCTGAGTACAGACATCTACAAATAAAAAAAAGGCTGAGAAGCCCGACTATCTACCAGATCCTGCCGAGGGCACAAGATCGTAGCTGAGGTAACAAGCTAAACGTCGAAGTCCAAGCGGAACTACTAGCGAGACTGACGTCTCTCTGCAAAACATAAAATAAGCAAACGTGAGTACAAACGTACTCAGCAAGACTTACATCGGAACTAACTACATATGCATCATTATCAACAAAGGGGGTGGTGGAGTTTGACTGCAGCAAGCCAGCTTTGACTCGGTGGCTATCCTGAACTACGACTGCAAGTAACTCTTTTGAGGTGGCGCACACGAGTCCACGAATTCACCATATCAATACACCACTATGGACCCGCCTCCGCCTCCCTCACGAGTACGCCATCCATAGCACTCACGCTTATCTTTGCATTTTAGAGTATCCACTTTCACTTGTCTATGAACTGTTATAGGCAACCCGAAGTCCTTTTCCGGACACGGCTATTCAATAGATCATATTAACCCTGCAGGGTGTACTTCTTCACACACGCCTCGCCACTTACCACCATGTACACGACGGTATCTCGGCAACCTTCAAGCGGAAGCTTTGGCGAGGAGTCGGCCACGACCTGACTAACAACACAAGTCTCTAGTCCAGGTTTATCGCCTATTCAGGTTCCATCCGCAAGGAGATCCAGCCGGGGTGTCGCTCACGGCCCCAAACGATGTTTGCAGGGTTCCCGAGACACCAAACGGGCGCTCGGTACACCGGGCCACGGTGTATCTACCGCAACATAACCCACCCCTAGGGTCAGCGCTACGCATGGCCCCCAACACATATCCTACAAACACCAGAAACTAGTTGCAACTCCTGGACAGAGATCGAGGCGATTAATAAGCCGAGAGGGGTCGAGTTACCAGAACCCAATGTGCGGTAGTAACTGTTTCATGGATCACAAACACAGAACTCAGTTCCTGAGGACGGCTGCAATGAGACAACCCACCATGTACTCCTACATGGCCTCTCACCGCTACCTTTACGAAATCGTGTTCACACACTTTGCTCTCATCAGTAGGACATGTTTACACACCTCCGATTCATCCTCGATGAATCAGACTGGACTCAACTCTAAGCAGTAGCAGGCATGACAAACAAGCATGAATGAGTAGGCACAACAGGGCTCAAGCAACTACTACTCATGCTAGTGGGTTTCATCTATTTACCGTGGAATGACAGTCATGCAGAGGATAAAGGGGTTCAGCTACCGCAGCAAGTAAATGATGAATCGTTGTTGTCCTAATGCAGTAATAGAGAGCGAAGTTTAGAGAGTGGGATTGTATCGGAATGAACAAGGGGTTTTGCTTGCTCGGCACTTCGAAGATATTATAGTTCTTCATCGGTGTCATCGAACTCATCGTCGACGCCGCTCATCGAGAGGGATCAAACACCGCAAACAAGGAAGAACACAATCAACATAATGCACAATATGATGCATGATCATGACATGGCAATATGTTGTGGTTTGAGCTAATGCAACTAGCAACAATTTAAATGAAGTTGGTTTGAACCCTAGGTTCAAATTCAAACCCCATATGTGGATATTTAAATGCAATTTATATGATTTGTGCTAAACAGCAGCTATAAGTTGTTCTAACATGCATGAAAATGGTACAGATGGATATATTGGATTTTTCGATCATTCTTCATATATAATTTATCTCATTTGGAGTTACGTTGAATTTCTATGATTTTTACAAGTTTTAAACATTTTCTGGAATTTCCTGAATTTGATTTAGTCCAGAAATTCCTTTACTGCGTCAGCAATGTGCAAGCATGATGTCAGCAGGTCAAAGGGGCTGGTCCGGGTCAAACCTGACCTGTGGGACCCATACGTTAGTGTCTCAGTCTGGTTTGGGTGTATGACAGGTGGGACCGGTCAACATTGAGTTGACCAAAGTCAAAGCTGACATGTGGGGTCCACATGTATTAGTACTAATCTTAACAGAAAAATTAGACTAATCTAATCAGGCTCAGGGGCCCACATGGCAGTGGCTCAAGGGGGTGTTTAGAGTGGTCATTAGCAGCTAATGAGACGGCCACGTCAGCTCGCCGGAGTTCAGCCGGCGGCGACCCCAAAACACGGCGGAGGTTTGCCGGAGTGACGCTACGTGCGATGTTGGGCCAAGCCAAAGGCACCAGAGGGTTGCCCTTGATCGCGCGCATCCAAGGGAAGCAAGCAGGAGGGCGCAGGATGGCCGGAGCTCGCTGAACGAAGCTTCATGGCGGCGGCGGCGCTCGGGCTGGGGCGAGGGCGGCTGCAGCTTCGGGCGAAGCAAGCGGAGTGGAGAGGCATCCTCCCGAGGCGCCAGAGCGTGTCGGTGCCCCCGAGCGAGCAGAGAGGCTCGAGCGGGCTCGCTCCGGCCATGGCGGACGGCGGCCTCGGGTGACCTCGGGGCTACGGCTAGAGGGCGGGAGCAAGCAGGGGGGGGCAGAGGGGAAACGCTCAGTAGCTTACCGCGAGCACGATGGGAAGGTCAGCGGGCGCGGGGGAGGTCCGGAGGCGACGAAATCACGGCGGCGATCTCGGTTGCCCAAGGAGGAAGACGACGACGTCGAGGGCGTTGCAGCGCTTCCCGGCTCATGTGGCTCGGTGGGGTTGACGGGGACGGAGTGGAGGATCTCTGGAGCATGTTGGATGGGCGAGGGAGGGACGGTGGGCACGGCTATGGCGAGCGGCGGCGACGGCGGCTCTCGAGCGCGTGCGAGAAGCCAGAGGAGGAGGGGAGCTCGGGGAGAGGCTGAGAGGGCCTGGGGGGGCGTGGCTCTCGAGGCGGCGTCGGGAGGGCGGCAAGCAAGCAGGAGGTGGCAGGCGCGGCGTCGGCGCGCCGCCACCGAGCTGCTTGTCATGTTGGCAAGGGAAGAAGACGAGCGTGCCCTCGTGGGCTGGGCCGCTAAGTGGACTAGCCAGATGGGTCGGTAAGCAGGAAGGCCAGTGGGTCCTTCTCTCTCTCTCTCTCCAAATCATATCTTTGTTTCTATTTATTTTGATATGTTTTGAATTAGTAAAAATACTAACTCATTTTGTAAAATCCTGACAAAAATTGTGGGCACTATTTGAATTATTTCCAATAGCCCCCAAGTACTTTCAGGATTATTTGGACATTTAAAAATATTTATAAGATTTAAATGTCCAAATTCAAATACTTATGAATTAATTCAAAATCCAGAATAGCCTCCAAAAATATGAAACCATTTTTGGCAGAGGGTTTAACCAGGACCAAAGATGGTGAACATTTATGAAGGGCATTTTTGGTTTCATTGAAAAGATTTTGGTAAACCCTAGTTGAATTCATTTAGTGCTAGGGTTTCAACATCCCCATTTCAAGTTTCTTAGTAATTTAAACATGATGACATGATGAGCAGGCAAAGTCAAGCAAGGGCTGATCTGGGGCTGTGATATATAAACCTTGTGTCTCTTGTGTTGTTCCTTTCGTAGCTTAGATCTTAGCGAGGCGGCGGGGTACAGGTAGGTAGAGGGCGAATCTCTGCGTGCACCCCAGTGTTCGAACCTCAAGGGTCTGCCGGAACCCGAAATCCGACAGTATATCCCTTCTTCGGTGTCATCGATCACAACGCCGGAACCAGCTTTCGAGAGGGAACAACACCGACTAGCAAATAAGGAACACAATCAATGTAATGCACATTCATATGAATGACATGTCATGTTAAGGTACTGAATTCACCTAATGCAATATTTAGCCAAGTTAATTGAAGTGGAATTCAAACAAGATCAAATTCCAACTCCAAATGTTATTTCATAAATTGCCCTAATCATCATTTGTCCTATTCAGTGAGGTTAACTTGTTCAAACATGCATAATCACGGCATAAACAGATTCTTCATATTTTTCTGATAATGTTTCATATATAAATTATTGCATTTGGAGTTACAGTTGAATTTCTAGATTTTTAGAAGTTTGGGCATTTTCTGAAAATAAATAAATCATTTAGATTTATTTGAATTCCAGAAAATGCTTTATGACGTCAGAGTGACATCAGTACCACGTTAGCAAGTCAACTGGTCGGTCTAGGTCAAACCTGACCAGTGGGGCCAGTCAACGGTGACGTCAGCGGGTCAACTGACGTGTGGGGTCCACTTTGGTAGGTTAAAACTTAACAGGGGTTTACCCCGTGGTTAATTAGGGGGTGGGGCCCAAATGTAAGTGGGTGATGGGTTTAATTAGCGGGTGATTAGTGCCTCACTAAGTGGCCACTTCGGCGGTTAACCGCCGGTGACACATAGACGCGGCGGCGGCGCTCGTTCCGGTGATTCCAGCGACGAGAGGAGGCGGGGTTGGTCTCTACAGCTGCTGCGTGACGAGGTGCGTCAGTTGGTGGCCGTGGGCAGTGTTGGGGCAGACTACAGCGGCGACGGTGATGAAAACAACGGCGGTCGGAGCATGGCTATGCGCGGGCGAGGTGCTGCAGCTCGAGGGCGAGTGAATGGAGGCGCTAGGGAGCACGTAAAGAGCAGAAGAAGCACGGAGGAGCGACTGGTTGAAGTGGAGGGTCTTGGGAGCACGCAGATCACTGGCCATGGCGGCGGCCGGAGCTCGGGTTCGCGGGGATGGTAGCTAGCGAATGGGAAGGGGGGGGGGGTGAGCAAGGGGGAAGGGGCAGGTGCTCACATCAGCCCAGACGAGCAGCTCAGTCGGCCAGGGGAAGCTTTGGAGCGAACGGAGTGGCGGGGTCGATCTCGGCGAGCTGAGGTTGAAAGAAGACGGCGTGGACGTCGCTTCGGGGCGTCCAGTGTTGCTTGACTCAGCGGGGAGGATAGGGAGATCGTGGCAGAGCTCAGGGGCACGTCAGAGAAGCAAGGCAGTGGCAGTGGCCGTGGCAACAGCGAGCGGCGGTGGCTGCACTCGGTGCATGCGAGGGAGAGAGCCAGGGGAGGGGATGGGGACGAGGGAGAGTAAGAGAGAGTCGAGGAGGGTCGCGTGGCGCTCGTAGGCGCGTCGGGGCAGCGGTGGGAAGTGGGAGGTGGCGAAGCGCGTGTGCGCGCACAGCGGCCACACGCCCTCCTGCCCACTGGCAGGAGCTTGAAGACGGTGGGGCACTTGGTGGGCTGGGCCAGTGGTGCCCGGCTAGGTGGGCTGCACAGTGGCTGGGCCGCAGGTGAGTCTTCTCCCTTTCTTTTCCTATTTCTGTTTTGTTTTCTATTTTGTTCTGTTTGTTCCGATTTAGTTCCAGCACTAAATCATTTTAGTTACTTCTGGAAATTCTTGTGGGTGTAAGATGATCTAATCCAAAGCCGCACATTATTTTTCAAAATTATTGGAGTTATAAATATATTTATAGGATTCTATAACCCCAATTCAAATGTTTAGGAGTTAACTCAAAGTCCACAAATGCCATAGAAAAATGTACAATATTTATGGAGGAGCTTTTAATCACTTCCCATAAATCATGAACATTTTTGAAGGGCACTTTGGAATCATTGAGAATTATTTTAGGTTGATCTTGTTTGAATTAAATTGGTGCTAGGGTTTGGTCATCCCCATTTCATATTTAAATGAAATTTAGACATGATGACATGATGATCATACAAGGACAATCAAAGGCTAAGCTAGGGTTGTGACAGATCTCTTGTATGCTATTCCAGTGGATGTGTGATTTGGGTTTGTTTGAGTGATTCCTCTTGTTGTTCTTGTCATTCTTCTCTTATCCCCTCTCCAAGTGTGTAAAGATCATGAACTAGGGTTCCACCCTACATTATCTTGGATCAAAGCATAGGTTGATTCACACCTTTCTTCCTCTCCATCTTTTCTAGCCCCAATTTTGTTTTGTTCTTCCCAATTTCGAAAATCCCCACGAAAAATAGCCATACAATATTTTTTGCATTTTGTTGGTTCTTGTGAGATTTTGTTGTTTTTTATCCATGAAATTGTTGTTTGGCAAGTGGATCTACATTTCTCGCAACCCCCACACCACCCCCACCACGAAATGCACCCAATTTTTCTTTTACCCACCAATTTCAAGCTTGCAATCATCTATTTCCACCCAAAAGTTTCAAGTTCATGCTTTCCTAGCCTGCACCGGACTGTCCGCACCCCCTACCAGACTGTCCACTCGCATCAGGACCAAATTGCTCTTTCATCCCCCGTACCAGACTGTCCACTCACATGAGGACCAAATAGCTTTTGGACCGAACTGTCCGCTCTCCAATACTGGATTATCCGTTCGATTCAGAAGGTTTTTGGACGACGACCAGATTGCGCGCTCCCCAGGACCGGACTGTCCGCTAGTTCAAAAATTGCTTCGGCTGGTTTCTTGTTTTTGTCATAACTTTCACTCCCGAACTCCGATTTCAGTGTTCTTTAGCTCATTTTTAGCTATCGACACTCCTCTTCTAACTACATAGGTACCACCACCAATTTCTTCCATCAAAATTTACACAAAAAAACCAACCGCCCTTCTGCATTTGACCCATTTTTGCCCAAATTTACTTGATATTTTGAGTTGCGGTTTCTGTTTTAAAGGTGTTTCGGCTAATTAGGGATAGTTCAACATCAAAACCACCGCTACTCATCATCGCCATGGACTCGACATCGACAACGAGCGCTTTACCATTTGACACCACCATCGTAAGCAAGGATGGTGATACGTCTCCAACGTATCTATAATTTTTGATTGTTTCATGTTGTTATAGTATCAATCTTGGATGTTTTATATTCATTTACTAGCAACTTTATATCCTATTGACATAGTGCCAGTGCCAATTGCTACTTTTTTTTGCTTGGTTTTACTTCACAGAATATCAATACCAAACGGAGTCCAATTGCCACGAAACTTTTTGGAGAACTTTTCTGCATAGTAGACACCCAGGGAGCCAAAGAAGTGCACGGGAGGAGGCCCGTGGGGCCCACTAGGTACCAGGGCGCGCCCTGGTGGGTAGTGGAGCCCACGGGAAGCTTCTCCACCGACATGCACCTCTATAAATACTCTAAAATCCCCCAAACACTAGGGGAGTCGAGGAAATATAGTTTCCGCCGCTGCAAGTTCCTGAACCACGAGATCCAATCTAGTGGCCTTTTCCGGCACTCTACCGGAGGGGGCATCGATCACGGAGGGGTTATTCATCAACCTTGTTGCCCCTTCGATGATGCGTGAGTAGTTAACCATAGACCTACGGCTCCGTAGCTAGTAGCTAGATGACTTCTTCTCTCTTTTTGATCTTCAATACAATGTTCCCCTCGTTGTTCCTTGAGATCTATTTGATGTAATGACTTTTTGCAGTGTGTTTGTTGGGATCCGATGAATTGTGGATTTATGGTCAGTTCTATCCATGTATATTATTTGAGTCTTTGCTACACTCTTTTATGCATGATTCTTATAGCCTCGTATTTCTTCTCTGAAATTTTGGTTTGGTTTGGCCAACTAGATTAATTTTTCTTGCCATGGGAAGAGGTGCTTTGTGATGGGTTCAATCTTGCGGTGCTCAATCACAGTGACAGAAAGAGACATGACACACATGTATCGTTTCTATTAAGGATAAAATGATGGTGTCTATTCCTATTTGAATAGATCTTGTCTATATCATGTCATCGTTCTTATTGCAGAACTCCGTGTTTCCATGAACTTAATACACTAGATGCATACTGGATAGCGGTCGATGTGTGGAGTAATACTAGTTGATGCAGAATCATTTCGGTCTACTAATCTTGGACGTGATGCCTATATACATGATCATTGCCTTGGATATCATCATGATTATTCACTTTTCTATCAATTGCCCAATAGTAATTTGTTTACCCATTGTATGCTATTCACTTTTCTATTTTCAAATAAACATGTCTTGTTTGCGTGGTCACTATGTCTCAAGAAAATACCAAATTGTGTGATTTTTCCAATACTAATATTAATGATTTTATTAGTACTCCGATTGCTCCTCCGCCGGTAGTGCGGAGTCTTATGATATTAATGCCACTTTGTTGAATCTTGTTATGAAAGAGCAATTCTCCGGTAATCCTAATGAGGATGCCATGTCCCATCTAAACTCTTTCATAGACTTGTGTGATATGAAAAAGAAAAAAAAATATGTGGACAATGATATTGTGAAATTAAAATTATTTCCTTTCTCTTTGCATGATCGTGCAAAATTTTGGTTTTCATCTTTGCCTCGTAATAGTATTGATTCTTGGGATAAGTGCAAAGAGGCTTTTATTACTAAGTATTTTTCGCCCGTGAAAATTATTTCCCTTAGAAGTAAAATTATTAATTTGAAGCAACCTGAGCATGAACATGTTGCGCAATTTTGGGAAAGAATGAAATTAATGTTAAGAAATTGTCCTACTCATGGTTTAAATCTTTGGATGACTATACAAAAAAATTATGCGGGATTGAATTTTGTTTCTAGTTTAGATTCCACCGTGGGTGGTACTTTTATGGAGATTACTTTGGGTGAAGCTACTAAATTACTAGATAATATCATGGAAAATTATTCACAATGGCATACCGAAAGAGCACCTACTAGTAAAAAAGTTAATTTTGTTGAAGAAATTAGTACTTTGAGTGAAAAAGTTGATGGACTTATGAAATTGGTTGCTAGTTAAAATTCTCCTATTGATCTTAACGACGTGGCTTTGTCTACTTTGGTTGAGCAATATAGTGATCCCGTATATGTGAATTTTGTCTCGCGAAACAATTTTAATAACAATGCTTATAGAGGTAATTTTAATCCTAGGCCTTTTCCTGGAAATTCCTCTAATAATTTTGGCAATTCCTATGGTAACTCATTTATAATAATAATAGGATGCCCTCTGATCTTGAGAGTAATATTAAATAATTTATCAATGCTCAAAACAATTTCAATACTACGATAGCAGAAAATTTGAATAAGATTGATGATATGTCTAGAAGCATTGATAGAATTACACATAATGTAGAATATCTTAAGAGTAATAATTTTCCATGCAAGGTTGATGAATCAATGAAGGCTTTATATGGTTCCACGGATGAAAGTAAGAAGAGAACCACTATGCTAAGAGCTAAACGATAATTTTTAGAAAAAGCGTTTCCACCTGATTTTTTTCATAGTAAGGATGAAGATGTTATAATGATTGGTGTCTCTTCTACTGATTCCTTGTTTAGTAATATTAAAATTGATGATAAGAGGACTGGAGAAGAGTCAACTTTAATTAGAAGGCGTCCTCATAATTCGTAGGGTGAAAATCTTGTTGAAAAATTTGATAAAAGTGGGTTTGAAGAGGTAAGAACTTTAGCTAGTCATGTACCCACTATTTTGGATTAAAAATACTTTAATTATTATAGTTGTTCTTTGATCGAGTGTATTTCTTTGTTGCAATTCATGCTAAATTCACCCAATGCATATGAACAAAATAAAGCTTTTATTAAACATATTGTAGAAGCGATGATGAGCTTTAGAAGAAAAGCTAGAGTTAGATATTTCAATACCTAGAAAAATTATATGATGAATGGGAACCCGCCATTAAAGTCAAGATAAAAAATTATGAGTGCAATGCTTTGTGTGATTTGATTGTTAGTGTTTCGACAATTCCAAAATCTCTATGTGATGTGCTAGGTTTTACCAAGTTGGAAGAATGTTCTCTTAATTTTTAGTTGGCGGTTTCCACTATTAAAAAGTCTTTGGGAAGAATTAATGATGTTCTTATTCTTGCGAATAGGAACTATGCGCTTGTATATTTTATTTTTCTTGATGTTGATTGTAATCCATCTTGTCCCATAATACTTGGCATACTATTTTTACGAACTATAAGCGCCGTGATTGATATGAAAGAAGGGAATATAAAATTTCAGTTTCCATTAAGAAAGGGTATGGAACACTTCCCTAGAACTGGAATTAAGTCACCATATGAGTCAATCATGAGGGCAACCTATGGAGCAAAAACTAAAGATGAAAACACTTGAATCTATGCATTATGCCTAGCTAGGGGCATAAAACAATAACGCTTGTTGGCAGGCAACCAAATATTTATCCTTTATATTTTTGTTTCTTCTTTGTTTTTCAATAAATACACAATTATGCCTATTTTATTATTGTGGTTTTTATGTTTTAATTCATGTTTGTGCCAAGTAATTCCTTTAGGATGGCTTGGGTGATAGTTGATTTGATCCTATTGGAAAACACAAACTTTTACGTCCAGTAGCAGAATTGTTAAAAATCACTGGAGCGACGAACAATGCTGAAATTTTTACAAAAGATTGTCATAAAAATTTCCTAAATTCCTAATTTTTTTAGAATTTTTAGAGTTGCATAAGTATGGTTAAAGTACAAATTACTACAGACTATTCTGTTTTTGACAGATTCTGTTTTTGTTTTATTGTGTGCTTATTTTGATGAATCTATGGATTGTATCGGGGGGTATAAGCCATGGGAAAGTTAGAATATAGTAGGTATAATGCAATAATAAAATATAAATGGGTTTGAAACAGTACTTAAGGTGGTGATTTACTTTATTATACTAATGGATCTCACGAAGGTTTTCTTAAGTTTTGTGTGATTGAAGTTTTCAAGTTTTTGGTGAGATCACGATGGATGAAGGAATAAGGAGTGAAAAGAGCCTAAGCTTGGGGATGCCCATGGCACCCCAAGGTAATAGTCAAGGAGTTCCAAGCAACTAAGATTGGGGATGCCCCGGAAGGCATCGCCTCTTTCTTCTAACGACCATCGATGATTTTACTTGGAGCTATATTTTTATTCGTCACATATCATGAGTTTTGCTTGGAGCGTCTTGTAGTATAAGAGTCTTTTCTTGTTTTTCTTTTTAGTTTGTCACAATCATCCTTGCTGGACACACCTATTTGAGAGATCCATAATGATGCCATGATTTGTTAGAATTGCTCTATGTGCTTTACTTAATTTTTTTGAGCTAGGAATTTCTCTAGTACTTCACTTATATCTTTTTGAGCACAATGGTAGTTTGATTGTTTTTGAATAATGCTCTCATGCTTCACTTAAATTATTTTGAGAGTTAGTAAATTTTGAAGAAATCCTCTCATGCTTCACTTATATTATTGTGAGAGTTGAAAATTTTGAAGAAATATTTATGCTCTCGTGCTTCGCTTAAATTTATTCTCAAAGTGAGAGTTGAAAAGTAGCAATGGTATTATATGAAATTAGTCTCAAAGTGATTGATATTCAAGGGGGATATGGTAAAAACTTTCATGAAGATAATTGGATAGTATAAACTTGCCTTGTAATAGTTTTGAGATATGGAGATGGTAATATGTGAGTCTTGTTGGTGAGTAATTATGCTTAGTAAGAATATAGGTGTTAAGGTTTGGGATTCCCTATGCAAGCACAAAATTCAATAGTTATGCAATGAAGTTATATCCTACTTGTGGTGCATTATTCGGTGTTAGTTATGTTTAAGCTCGTTTATGATCATTTTCGTTTCTTGGTTGGTCGCTTCTTAATCTATTTGCTATCCTTCATTTGTACTAAGCGGGAATACCGCTTGTGTTTCCAACTCCTTAAACCCAAGTAAATTTGTATGTGCCAACTCTAGTTTTCAAAATGAATTTCCTTTTTGTGTGCTCGTACCGCTCATGAGTGGCAGCGGGTGGCCAATATTTTCCCTGCTAGATATGTTATTCTCACGATGAGTGTTTATTCACTTGTCATGCACGAGTGTGTGGCAAGTAATAGGGATGCCTAGTCTCGAAATGAATTTTTTATTTATATGTTTTGAATAATAAATTCCTAGGTAAGTGTTGGTATGGAAGGCACTCGTGGATATGGGTAGCCATGGAATGTGAAAGAATGGTGGAAAAAGGAATACACTTTATTTTATGTTTGGAAACCGCCTATGATTTAGCTAGCATGGAAAGTATTGGGAATTCTTGGTCATTTTCATTGACAGGAAAAGCATGCCACTCAAAACAATTTTATCTCTCAATTTAAGCTATGAGCTATGGCACCTCTACAAATCCATGCTTCCCTCTACGAAGGGCCCATCTATTTACTTTATGCAATTTTATTTTTATTTGAGTATCCATCTTATCTTATAAAGCACCAACTAGGGAACACTATTGTCATACTTGTGCATTGGATATAGCTAAAATTTGAGTGTGTTTCATGAATGGATCAATGATTGAGCATAATGGGCTAGGGATAGATTTCTTTAGTGTTGATATTTTGAAAGACATGGTTGCTTGTTGATATACTTGAGTATTGATGTCTTCATGTCAATTATAGACTATTGCTTTGAATCATTTAAGAGTCCAAATGTCCTTGCTACAAAATAAAGGAATATGTTATGAACATGTTAGGCAGCATTCCACATGAAAAAAAATCTGTTTTTATCATTTACCTACTCGAGGACAAGTAGGAATTAAGCTTGGGGATGCTGATACATCTCAAACGTATCTATAATTTTTGATTGTTTGATGCTGTTATATTATCAATCTTAGATGTTTTATATTCATTTACTAGCAACTTTATATCATTTTTTGGGACTAACCTATTTACATAGTGCCTAGTGCCAATTGCTGTTTTCTGCTTGGTTTTACTTTGTAGAATATCAATACCAAACGGAGTCCAAATGCCATGAAACTTTTTGGAGTTTTTTTCTGCCCAGAAGACACTCAAGGAGATAAATAAGTGCATGGGAGGAGGCCCGTGGGGCCCACTAAGCACCAGGGCGCGCCCTGGTGGGTAGTGGAGCCCATGGGAAGCTTCTCCACCGACATCCACCTTTATAAATACTCTAAAATCCCAAAAACCCTAGAGGAGTCGAGGAAATATAGTTTCCGCCGCTGCAAGTTCTAGAACCATGAGATCCAATCTAGAGGCTGATACGTGTAACGACTCGAGACCGATGCTCCAGATGGCTTCCATGTTTTGCATGTCAGCTCTTTTATTTATTTGTTTGTTGCATTCATCATCGCATCATCCGCATTTGCATTGGCACTTCGTTGCCGTCATGTTTTAAAAACTTACATTCGTTCGTCGTTGCCGTTTCTCACTTTGCCTTCATCACCTTCCCTCGGACCGCTTTGCCTTCGCTGACCGTTTCGAGACCAACCTTGTTCTTTGTTTTCCCTCTTGCCTAAATCGGAGTCTCTCTGTACAGTGCATAGGACCCCTCGCATGCGCATCTGAAACTGCTCCGAACCCGAACCGGGCTGTCGTTACCGATGGACGGATCATCCCCAAACATCCCTAAAATATCTTCGATTCTTTGTTGGACTCTCCTAACCTGCTTTTCTCGGGGGTCCGATTAAGCCCTAACCAAGTCCTCATGCTATATAAACAGATAACCCTAACCTAGCCTCCCGTCCCATCCATGCTTTCCCATCGCGCCGCCACTAGCCCACCTGGTCTCCTCCTCGTCTTCCCCATCGAGCCAACCACCATCCATCTCAGATTCATCTCCCTCCAACCACAGCCCCCGACCACCTCCCGTGATTTCCGCGCCACCAAAATCCCCAGCGCCCGCAACCCTCCTCCTCGTTCGATCCCGAGCGGGAGAGGACTCCAACGCCTCCTCTGCTTCATCCCCCGTGCACAAGCCCAATGGGAGAGGAGCTCCTCCATGCTGTGCTCCTTCTTCCACGCCCGCACCACCAACTCCCTCGACGGGTCCGAGCCACAGTTCGCCGGGGCAGCATCAGGCAGTGACCAGCGCATCGTGGACCCCCTCTGTCGCGCCCTCCTTCCTCCCGTTCTTCTTCTCTCTCTGCTCTAACCTCTCTCTCTTCCCCGTGTTCCCCTGCAGGAGCACCACACCATGACCACCGTCCCATGCCATCGGACCTCGCCAAGTCCTCGCCCCCGCGCTAGATCCATCCACCCCCGATGCCCGCGCCTCCTTCCTGCTCAGGTCCGGCAAGCTCCGAGCCAAGCCGCCACTAAGCCCCTGCCTACTTCGCGTCCTGTCGTCAAGAGCAGGACGACGAGTGTGGGCCTCGTCCAGCCTCCCTCGCGCGCGCCAAGTCCCTGCCTCATCTGCGTCGTCGTCAGAACCGACGCATGCGCCTCCCCGCCGGTTCCCTCGTCACCTCCCTACGCCCTGGAGTCCATGGACGCCCGAACCACCTAGACCTTGAAGCTCCAACACTGCCTCTCGTCGCTTGGCCGTCCATGCTCACGTCGGCTAGATCTGAAGGGCCGCTGCCCCTCGCCGTTCCCGCCGGCCTCTGCCGTCTGTTCCTCTGCATCGAGCGAGGCGGGTTCGTCCGCGCCCACAACCTCTGCCTCGCTCGCCCGTGCTGACCCTGTCCCAGCGCGCGTGGACCGGCCAACTCCATCCCCTAGGCCGACCCTTCTCCTCCTCTGCTTCCAGCCAGGCAATGGCTCATGGTGAGCAGCCCAGCCGCCCCAGTGCACCTTTCAGTTTTGGCCCAACGCATGTTTTTTTCCACTGGACGATTTTAGCTGATTATCCAGAGATGTGCAGATTTACAGAAAAACCCTCATATTTCATGCATATAATAACTCCACAGCCGTGCATCGGATTAAAATGATTTAAATATGTAAAATGCTAATAATTTCATCTAGTTTTATAATTTGCAACTGTCATCCATGTCAAAAATGTTTAACTAGCTGTTTGCATTTATTTTGCATAATGGCATGTTAAAATGATTTTGTTCATAACTAATAAACTGTAACTCTGAATTAATTAAACTTTATATGTAAATGGGGTAGAAAATGCATAGATTAATATGGTGCACTTTATTTTCCTATTTAACAACTCTAAAATTGTGTAATAGGCAGAACAGTACCATATCCAAATTATGCACATGAGGATTTTCCGGAATTGTTGTTTGGTGTTCCGGCCTCATTTAAACTTGCCTAAATAGTTAGTTTACTTATGCTTCGCCTCTTGCCATGTTAACCAACATTTAATATTGATGAGTAGCATAAACGAGAGCAAACTAAATAATTGATTGTGGTGTTTCGTCAATATGCAACTCGTTGCGTATTGAGCTCCACTTAATTTGTAGTATTGTTTGTTGCACTTTGCCATGCCATGACTCATTAAACCGGACATGCATCATACTTGGTTGTGCATCATGCAATGATTATGCTAGGTTGTTTACCATTTGTTTGCTTCTTTCCGATTGTGATTCTTCTCGATAGTCCCGGTTTCGTTGCGATTGTGAGGACTCGTTCAACTAAGCTTGGTTCATCTACGCCTGCTCGTCTTCTTCATGGATTCCGTCTTATTCCTAGCGGGATCTCAGGCAAGCTGACCGTTACCTTATATGCCATGAAACAGCCTCTAACCTTTTCCACCATCCCAGCAAACCGTTGTTTGGCTATGTTACCGCGTTGCTCAGCCCCTCTTATAGCGTTGCTAGTTGCAGGCACAGTTGTAGGTTGTTCCATGTTGGGACATGGATATCATGGATATTTTGGGATATCACAATATCTCTTATTTAATTAATGCACATATATACTTGGTAAAGGGTGGAAGGCTCGGCGTTATGCCTGGTGTTTTGTTCCATTCAAGCCGCCCTAGTTTCTGTCATACCGGTGTTACGTTCCTTGATTTTGCGTCCCTAACATGGTGAGGGTTTATGCGCCCCTCTTGACAGTTCGCTTAGAATAAAACTCTTCCAGCAAGGCCCAACATTGGTTTTAACATTTTCCATAATAATATCGAACTAAATAAGTAATTGGCATAGGGCGTCATGAACCTGAGGATTCTTTTCTACATACAAGGGGGCCAGTGCTGATGGTGTTGGTCCCAAACTAGAGCACCGTGCGGGACCGCCCCAAGGCAACTTGGGGTATCCGGATCCTGTATGCTTCGCTCATCCGGTTGTGGCCTGAGACGAGATACACACGACTACTATCAGGGTGTCGGCATGCCGGGAGGTCTTGCTGGATTAGTTTTACCATTGTCGAAATGTCTTGTGCATTGGGATTCCGAGTCTAATCGGAGGGTCCCGCGATGAAGTATTGTCTCCGCGGAACGTGAGCTTGTCATGGGCTAAGTTGGGACACCCCTGAAGGGTCTAAACTTTCGACATCCGTGCCCGCGGTTATGTGGCAGATGGGAATTTGTTAATATCCGGTTGTAGTGAACTTGAAGTAAACTCAACTAAAATACAGCAACCGTGTGCGTAACCGTGGTTGTCTCTTTTCGGGGAAGTTCGAGAGGATAAAACGGTTGGGTTATGTTCGAACGTAAGTAGTTCAGGATCACTTATTGATCATTACTAGTTTGCGACTGCTGCATAGTTTCTCATCTTACTCTTGTACTCGTAAGTTAGCCACCATACATTGCTTAGTCGCTTGTTGCAACCTCACCACTTATCCTTTCCATACCCATTAAGCTTTGCTAGTCTTGATACCCATGGTAATGGGATTCTGTAACATCCCAAATTTTCAATTTGGAATGTTATACATTAGGTCATCATGCATATCATATTTTCTCGCATTTTTTTTCGATCCTAGAAATTTCACGCAACTCAAGGACCCTCGGAGAGAGTTGGAAGTTTCATTATTTTCATATTTGGGATTTTCCAAATTTTGAAAATAGGATCATTGGATTATTTAAATTATCTTCATAAAGTTTTTCCTATAAAAAAATATCTTGAGAGGGAATAATATGACTTTCCCAAACAATTAGGAAAATGAAGGTATTATAAATAAACCAAATTTGGTTTTGGAAGATTTATTTTGCTTAGGCAAAATGAGCATTTTAAAATTTTATGCATGTATTTTGTTTTTAAAGTTCATTTTGTTCGACTCATTTTAGGAGTCGGGAAAATTTGTTTTATTTAAATCCGAGTTCGTTTGGTATTTTTTATTTCATTTGGTTTAATTATATTTAAAAAAAAACTACCCTCGGACCGAGGCCCACTGCCTGGGCCAGCCAGCCCTGTGCCCAGCCCCTGCCCACCTCCTCCTCTCTCTCGCGCGCCCGTCGCCGCGCCGAAGTCCCGCTCGGGACGCGCGCGCCGCCCGAGTCCGGCTCCGCCCTGCTCCGCTGCCCTCCCAAGCAACCGCCCCCCCCCCTTTTATAAACGCGCCCGGCCCCTCTCTCACCCTAAGCCCCGAGCCGACGCCGCGCCGCCTCCCAGCCAACCCCGCCCCAGAGCCGCCGCCGCCGCCGTTGCTTCCCGCCACGACGCCGAACCCCGCCGCCTCGCCTCCCGACCCTCGCCTCCGACCCGCCCGCCGAGCCCCGCCGGACCTCGCGGTAGAGCCGCGGAGGTAGCCGCCCGCCGCCCGATTCGGGTTTTTTCCCTAAACTGATCCGGTTTATTTATTTAAAAAAATATGTTTGGTTTTTTTAAAAACCTAGATTGGTTTTGTTTTTTTCGGTTTTCTTAATTAACGGACGCTCACCGAACCGCTCGTTTCAAATGAACGCGTTCGTTAGATTCGTTACGTTAACTAACGCTCGCAATTTAACTCGCTAAATCGCTTTTTCTTTTTAATCGGAATTAATCCATTATTTTCTGATTTGATTTCAGATCTGATTTTCAAAACTGTTTTATTTCTAGCTCGTTTATCGGAATCAGGTGATTCAAGCGCCTGGAGTTTCGTAACGAAACCGCCGTTCCGACTACCCTACTTTCACAGAGTTTTGCCACTGTGAAATTTTGACCTAATTTCAGATCGCTAAACCGAGACGTTCTCTCTCGAGTTTCGACTTTCGGAGTTTGTTTTGATTCAATTCTTTTGCAACCAGGGTTCTTAAGTTGAACTCTCTGGTTAGATCTTTTATTCGAGATTTCCCTGTGCATTAGATGAGTACTTATTGTATGCTTGTTGTTTGTCGCGTTAGATCACCCGAGTGCGCCGCTTGTTACTTCAATCTCTAGGACTCATGGATCATCGCAAGGCAAGTAACACTTGATCATACCCTTCTCATACCCAGTTTTATGCATTAGATCAATCCTCAAACACTTGCATGATTAGGATCTAATTAAATTGTGGGTTTGGGAAGTAGATTGAGGTAGTACCTATTACCTGTTTTACTTATGAAACCTTGGGAGTTACTTCTACGCTTGCTTGTTCATGCCATGCTATGCTAGTAGACGTGGATTGGGTGAGTGAATATCCATGACAGATGTGAGATTGTTAATTAATGGTTTATCTAAGGTGGCAACCTAACACACATCTGGGTGGATTGAGGCACCTGGTTTCTATCAGACTTGCTCTGATTTCTTGGACCGCCACCTGTGCTCTAAGGGATCATAAGATTTTTCAAACTGAAACTTCCGTGTGCAGCCACAAGCCAATTATGGGCTCTGGCGAGTTGACTAAGTCGTGCGAACTCTTACGGGTAGGCTAGCTGATGTAGGGGATGTAGGTTGGTACGGTCTACCCACATGTAAGGTGCTAGCGCTCGAAAGACTATGTCTCGGCCATCCGCTTCTCAAACACCATGTAGTGCGAGAACCAAGCGGAGGCGATCGAGTCTTGTGGGGAAAAGTGCTAAACCTCTGCAGAGTGTATAAACTAATCATGATTAGCCGTGTCCCGGTTATGGACAATTTGAGTATCCGTACTTGATTATCATGTGAATCTCAACATGTTACTTCTAAATAAAAGTTATTGGGTTTTGATGAGTACTTTTAATTGGGATTGAGGATCTGTCAACCATTCTCAATGTTTAACAACCACCATGATAGTTAAATAAAATTATTCCTTTGATGTAGGGAAAATCAGCTTTATGCAATGTAATCAGAGAGCCTTACCACCAGCCAAATATGCATGTAGTATAGGCTTATTCATTCATTGCTCTTTATGTGTTACATTGCCAAGATATTCCATGTGTCAATTTTTGGCTGCAACTTTTCACGCTATGAGACTTTTCGCACTGACAGTAAGGTGTTAGGTCGTGGTTCTATACTCGGTGATGCCGTTGGAGTTGATGGACTCGCTTATCTTCCAAGCCTTCCATTGTTATCATTAGATGGCCTTAAGCCATATTTTGTATTCAGTTCCCTGTGGACAACGATGTAATAAGTGTGTGATTGCTACTCGCTATAAATCCTTCGATGTAATGTGTGGTGTCGGACATCGATCCAGGATGACATCGAGCACAGAGCGCTAGATCCATTCGGTCTGGTCGCCACAGAGAATGGTATCGAGCACACGCTGACCGTAGGACACGACCACTAAGTTAAAGCCATAGATCACTCTCTTCCCATTTTCTAACTCCTCATCTTTTCTACTCTCTTTAGGATGACGGACGCGAAGATCAAGTACACCCAACCGGATGACGGCACACCTTTTGGATTTCACTTGAAGGAAGTTACTAAGTACCTGAACATTGGATTACCAAGCTCCACCGGGACTTTCAACGCCACTCTGCTCAAGAGGAGCGCTGGAAGATTCATGCTCACGCTCCAGAAGGACATTTGCCCGATCACCAAGCCAATAGATAGTGTTTTCAGGCACCCACTTGAGTCCAGGAAAGAGCATGGCAGCTCACATCACCATGGGACGATTGGAGAAGTCTATCAAGAAGATCTCAAGGACACCATCTACCAGATTTGCGACGCCGAGATGACAACGGGACGTCGTCAAGACCAAGAAGGATAGATCCATTGCAGCATTCATCCAAGAGTTAAATCAGCACATTCGACGCCAGGAGAATCAAATGTGCAATGACATGTTGGAGTTGCAGAAGACGAAGGAAAGGATCATCAAATTGGAAGAAGAACTAAAGACTACACGCAAGGACTACATGGACGAGATCGTAGCTCGCAAGACACAATAACGATCTTAAGTACGAGATCAAGAACTCAAGAAGAAGTTGGCGCCAGAATGAAGACCAGTATGTCGAATACCCAATCGACTACATCAACATCGACGACACCGATTCGGATCCAAGTGAACCCGATTTTGAAGACGGTCGAGCAGACATCATGGAGTCTTCCACCGTTCAAACTAGTAGAAGTCCCCACATATTAGTAGTATTCCTCCATGTAAACATTATAGTACACGATTTTGCGATAGTTAGATCGTTGTAAGCCCTTGTTTGATTGAATGAAGTGATTTTGTGTGCATTTGCTCATGTGCATTTGGGTAGTGATTCCCTTAGACCTCATTCTATTCTAAATTTCTTCTTTTCTAAACCCATCGATGCCTCCGAGACGCGACCCGGATTCGCTTTTCCCGCCAGAGATCACCCAATTGATCCAGCAGCAGAATACCTGATTCAAACATTGGTGCGTAACAACAACAACAACAACAACAACCCACCGCCACCACCACCACTGCGGATCATCCGACTCGTTTCCTTAGACTGAACCCGCGGTGTATTCCAAGAGCACCGAGCCAATTGTAGCAGATGGTGGCTCCGCAAGATAGGAAGGAGCTGACTATCGCAGGATGCACGGATGGTGAAAGAGTGAAGTTTGCAGCACATCAGCTTGAAGGACCCCAGCAGAAGATGGTGGGAGAATTTCACAGCCACTTATCCGTGAGACACCGCCACATGGGACCAGTTTCAACAAGCTTTCAGACAGCCCATGTTTCAGCAGGAGCCATGGCTATGAAGAAGCGTGAGTTTCGCAACTTACGCCAAGGAGGAAGGACTGTTGGCAAGACGTGGATGACTTTAGCAAATTAGCACGTTATGCCCCGGATGACGTTACTATGGATGCAGCTAAACAGAGAAGTTTCTAGAAGGACTGAATGATGAGTTCAGATGCCGTTGATGGTAGCAAGTTTCAACAACTACCAGGAGTTAGTAGACCGAGCTCTCATGATTGAAGGAAAGCAGAAGAATTGAGAACTGCAAGCGGAAGTATGGACAAGGGAAGTATAACTCAGATCCCGCAGAAGCCACGTTATACCCCTAAATCAGGAATTCAGTTTCAGATACCCATGGAGGAGGTAATTCAGATAACCATAATGGAACCAAGAATGGGAACGGGAATGGAGGAAGCAATGGACAGAACCGCACCAACCCGCTACACCATCCAAGGTAGACTGAGTCACATTACTTGCTTTAAGTGCCGCAAGATCGGGCATTATGCAAATGACGTCCGTAGGCCGAATGGAAATGGCAATGGAAGCTCGAAAGAAGCCAAACCCTTTCAACAGGGGACAAGTGAACCACATTGATGTGGAGGAGGTTGAAGATCAGCCCGATGCAAGAATCGGTAAGTTTTGGTTAAGTCTTTATCTGCAGTTGTTCTTTTTGATCTTGGTGCATCGATTCATACATATCAAGGGATTTGTGGATAAGTACAAGTTACCAACCCAAGCCCTTAGGTCACCCATGCTAGTAACCTCACCCGAGCAGAGTACATGGCTAGTAAATGGTGTGATCGATCGCCACTAAGGATCGGACACTATGTTTTCCCTCGCACCTAATAGTTCGGAATCCCAAGGATTGGATGTGATATTAGGAATGGATTGGTTATCAAGGTATGGAGGAAACATAGATTGTACCGCAAGGTCAATTTTGCTCACCACACCGGAAGGAAGAAGGATTATATGTATCACGGCACGAGCCGAGGAGAGCACAAGTTAATTGCTTATCGAGTGGTACAGAAGAAGTACCAAGGTGAAGGATTATCCTGATGTATTTCCTAAGAGTTGCCGTGAATGCCGCCGGATAGAGACATTGAGTTTTTGATCGAGCTGTTGCCGTGAACAGGCCCGATATCAAAGCGACCGCATGTGATGCCCGCAAAGGATTTGGCAGAAATTAAGAAGCGATTAAGGAACTATTGGATAAAGGTTTTATTCGCCCAAGTTCTTCACCTTGGGGATCACCCGCTTTATTGGTGGAGAAGAAGGATGGATCGTTGAGAATGGTTGTTGATTATCGTGGATTGAATGAAGTAACAATCAAGAACAAGTACCCACTACCGATGATAAATGATCTGCTTGATCGCTTGCAAGGAGCCAAAGTGTTCTCTAAGATCGACTTTGCATCGTGGTACCATCATTGAAGATTCGGGAGCAAGACATACCCAAGACAGCATTTACCACTTAGATATGGATCTGTATGAGTATACCGTTATGTCATTTGGATCGACTAACGCACCAGCCTATTTCATGAACCCGATGAACAAAGTGTTTATGGAGTTTTTGGACAAGTTCGTCGTGGTGTTCATTGATGACATTTTGATTTTCTCAAGAATGAAGAGGAACACAAGGAACATTTGAGATTGGTTTTGGAGAAACCGAGGGAACACCAGCTTGTATGCCAAGTTCAGCAAATGTGAATTTTGGTTAAAGGAAGTTGGATTTCTTGACATGTTATATCCGGAGAAGGAATAGCAGTTGACCCCACAAAGGTTGAGACCGAACCAAATGGGAATCACCAACGACAGTTGGAGAGATTCGAGTTTCCTTGGACTCGCAGGATACTACCAAGATTCATTGAGAATTTCTCAAGGATTGCAAAGCCTATGACAGAATTGTTGAAGAAGGAAAACAAATTCATATGGACTAAGGACTGTGAGGCAAGTTTTCAGGAGTTGAAGAAAAGATTGGTTACCTCACCAGTTTTGATATTGCCGATCAAACTAAGGATTATGAGGTGTTTTATGACGCTCACGCCGAGGACTTGGAGCAGTGCTTATGCAGGAAGGAAGAGTTGTTTCAGATGCTTCACGACAACTTAAGCCCCATGAGTTGAATTATGCCACCCATGATTTGGAGTTAGCAGCCGTTGTGCATGCCTTGAAGACATGGAGACATTTCTCATTGGAAATCATTGTGAAGTATATACGGATCACAAGAGTTTGAAATACATCTTCACACGTATGAATTGAATCTCGCATAAAGGAGATGGTTAGAACTTATCAAGGATTATGATATGAGATTGCATTATCACCCGGAAAGGCTAATGTCGTAAGCAGCATTTATTGAGCCGTAAGAGCCACGTCAATACCCTAATGATGGGAGAAATACCAAATGAGTTAGCCGAGGACCTTCGAGAGCTATGTTTGGAAATAGTTCCGAGAGGCTATGTAGCAGCATTGGAGATTCAATGATAATCGATGGACAAAATCGAGAAGCCCAAAAGGCGATAAGGAAGTTGCCTCTATAAAGGAGAAAATGAGCAAAGGAAAGGCTAAAGGATTTCGTGAGGATGAGCACGATACCCTATGGTTTGAAGACCGTGTTTATGTGCCCAATGACCCAGAGATCAGGAAGTTGATTTTACAAGAAGCCCATGATTCACCTTATTCGATTCACCACGGAAATACCAAGATGTATTTGGATTTGAAGAATATTTTCTGGTGGACCGGAATGAAGAAGGATATTGCGGAGTATGTAGCAGTTTGCGACGTATGTCAGAAAGTAAAGGCAGAGCATCAGAAGCCAGCAGGATTGTTACAACCATTGCCGATACCCGAATGGAAGTGGGATAAACTAGGCATGGATTTCATCACAGGTTTGCCAAAGACCCGCTCAGGATATGACTCGATTTGGGTCATAGTCGATCGTTTGACCAAGGTAGCTCATTTCATTCCAGTCAAGACTACCTATAGCAGTGCTAAGTTGGCAAAGATATACATGACCAGAATTGTATGCTTGCACGGAGTTCCGAGGAGCATTGTATCAGACAGAGGAACCCAGTTTACCTCGAAATTTTGGAACCAGTTGCACGAAACATTGGGAACCCGATTGGAATTCACTACAGCTTTCCACCCACGATCGATGGATGACCGAGAGAGTCAATCAGATTTTGGAAGACATGTCGAGAGCTTGTGCACTAGATTATGGATCTAGTTGGGATGACAATTTGCCAGATGCAGAATTTTCCTACAATAACAGCTACCAAACCAGCTTAAAGATGGCACCTTCGAGGCCTTGTATGGAAGAAGGTGCAGGACACCATTGTCATGGGACTAAACCGAGATCGCCGTTGTTTGGACCAGATTTGATTAAGGAGTCGAACAGAAAGTTGTTGATTCGAGACAGGCTCAAGGTAGCCCACCTGCATGTAAGAGCTACGCCGATTCAAAGCGCAAAGCAATCGAGTATGAAGTTGGAGACAGAGTATATCTCAGAGTATCCCCGCTTCGAGGAGTGAAGCGTTTTGGAGTTAAAGGAAAGTTAGCACCCCGTTTCGTTGGACCGTATAAGATTTTGCAACGCATGGGAGAAGTTGCGATAAGTTGGAATTGCGGAAGGACTGTCAGAGTTCATGATGTATTCCATGTTTCTCGCTTGAAGAAATGTCACCCGAGATAGCAGAGGTACCGTTAAGAGACACAAAGTACACTGGAGGCAATTCAGTTGAAGGATGACTTGACATATGAAGAAAAACCGTTAAGATTCTCGATTATGCCAGAGAGTTACCCGCAACAAAGTTATCAAGTTTTGCAAAGTTCAGTGGAGCCACCACACCGAGGATGAAGCCACCGGGAAAGAGAGGAAGTTTTGCTCAAGGACCACCTCACCTATTTTCTAGTTAACCCAATCTCGAGGGCTAGATTCATCTTATAGTAGGTTTGTAACATCCCAAATTTTCAATTTGGAATGTTATACATTAGGTCATCATGCATATCATATTTTCTCGCATTTTTTTCGATCCTAGAAATTTCACGCAACTCAAGGACCCTCGGAGAGAGTTGAAGTTTCATTATTTTCATATTTGGGATTTTCCAAATTTTGAAAATAGGATCATTGGATTATTTAAATTATCTTCATAAAGTTTTTCCTATAAAAAAATATCTTGAGAGGGAATAATATGACTTTCCCAAACAATTAGGAAAAATGAAGGTATTATAAATAAACCAAATTTGGTTTTGGAAGATTTATTTTGCTTAGGCAAAATGAGCATTTTAAAAATTTATGCATGTATTTTGTTTTTAAAGTTCATTTTGTTTGACTCATTTTTAGGAGTCGGGGAAAATTTGTTTTATTTAAATCCGAGTTCGTTTGGTATTTTTTTATTTCATTTGGTTTAATTTTATTAAAAAAAAAAACACGCTACTTCTGGACTGAGGCCCAGCCCTGCCCCAGCCAGCCCAGCCCAGCCCAGCCCCCCGCCCACCTCCTCCTCTCCTCAGCGCTGCCTGTCAGGCCTGAGTCCCGCTTCGGGACGACGCCGCCGAGTCCGTCCGCCCGCCCGGCTCCGTTGCCCCCTCCCAAGCAAGCAACCGCCCGCTTTTATAAACGCCCCCTGCCCCCTCTCTCACCCTAAGCCCCGAGCCGCCGCCCGCCCTCCCTGCTGAACCCGCCGCCAGTGAGCCGCCGCCGCTGCTTTCCCGCCGACGCCGAACCCGCCGCCCTCGCCTCCGACCCTCGCCCGACCCCCCCGCCGAGCCCCACGGACTCGCGGCGAGAGCCGCCGGAGGTAGCCGCCACGCCGATTCGGTCTTTTTTCCCTAAACCGATCCGGTTTATTTATTTAAAAAAAATATGTTTGGTTTTTTTTTAAAACCTAGATTGGTTTTGTTTTTTCGGTTTTCTTAATTAACGGACGCTCACCGAACTGCTCGCTTCAATGAACGCGCTCGTTAGATTCGTTTCGTTAACTAACGCTCGCAATTTAACTCGCTCGTCGCTTTTTCTTTTTAATCGGAATTAATCCATTATTTTCGATTTGATTTCAGATCTGATTTTCAAAACTGTTTTATTTCTAGCTCGCTTATCGGAATCGGGTGATTCAAGCGCTGGAGTTTCAGAACGAAACCGCCGTTCGACTACCCTACTTTCACAGAGTTTTGCCACTGTGAAATTTTGACCTAATTTCAGATCGCTAAACCGAGACGCTCTCTCGAGTTTCGACTTTCGGAGTTTGTTTTGATTCGATTCTTTTGCAACCAGGGTTCTTAAGTTGAACTCTCTGGTTAGATCTTTTATTCGAGATTTCCCTGTGCATTAGATGAGTACTTATTGTATGCTTGTTGTTTGTCTGCGTTAGATCACCCGGAGTGCGCCGCTTGTTACTTCGAATCTCTAGGACTCGCGGATCATCAGCAAGGCAAGTAACACTTGATCATACCCTTCTCATACCCAGTTTTATGCATTAGATCAATCCTCAAACACTTGCATGATTAGGATCTAATTAAATTGTGGGTTTGGGAAGTAGATTGAGGTAGTACCTATTACCTGTTTTACTTATGAAACCTTGGGAGTTACTTCTACGTTTGCTTGTTCATGCCATGCTATGCTAGTAGACGTGGATTGGGTGAGTGAATATCCATGACAGATGTGAGATTGTTAATTAATGGTTTATCTAAGGTGGCAACCTAACACACATCTGGGTGGATTGAGGCACTGGTTTCTATCAGACTTGCTCTGTATTTCTTCGGACCGCCACCTGTGCTCTAAGGGATCATAAGATTTTTCAAACTGAAACTTCCGTGTGCAGCCACAAGCCAATTATGGGCTCTGGCGTAGTTGACTAAGTCGTGCGAACTCTTACGGTAGGCTAGCTGATGTAGGGGATGTAGGTTGGTACGGTCTACCCACATGTAAGGTGCTAGCGCTTCTGAAAGACTATGTCTCGGTCATCCGTTTCTCAAACACCATGTAGTGCGAGAACCAAGCGGAGGCGATCGAGTCTTGTGGGGAAAAGTGCGCAAACCTCTGCAGAGTGTATAAACTAATCATGATTAGCCGTGTCCCCGGTTATGGACAATTTGAGTATCCGGTACTTGATTATCATGTGAATCTCAACATGTTACTTCTAAATAAAAGTTATTGGGTTTTGATGAGTACTTTTAATTGGGATTGAGGATGCTGTCAACCATTCTCAATGTTTAGCAACCACCATGATAGTTAAATAAAATTATTCCTTTGATGTAGGAAAAAAATCAGCTTTATGCAAATGTAACCGTACAGCCTTACCACCAGCCAAATATGCATGTAGTATAGGCTTATTCATTCATTGCTCTTTATGTGTTACATTGCCAGATATTCCATGTGTGAATTGTTTTGGCTGCAACTTTTCACGCTATGCACTTTTCGCATTTATTTAGTAAGGTGTTAGGTCGTGGTTCTATACTCGATGATGCCGTTGGAGTTGATGGACTCGCTTATCTTCCAAGCCTTCCGCTGTTATCATTAGATGGCCTTAAGCCATATTTTGTATTCAGTTCCCCTGTGGACAACGATGTAATAAGTGTGTGATTGCTACTCGCTATAAATCCTTCGATGTCTTGTGTGGTGTCAAGACATCGATCCAGGATGACATCGAGCACGAGCGCTAGATCCATTCGGGTCTGGTCGCTACAGATTCCTGAGTCCTCGTGGCTCATACATTACTACAACAACAGTTGCAGGTACAGGTAATGCGATGATCCGATGTGAGAGTGAAGTTTACTTGTTTTGGAGTTCTTCTTCTGCTTCTTCTTCAATTGAGGGATAGGTTCCTGGTCGGCAGCCTGGGCTAGCAGGGTGGATGTGGTTTGAGTTTCTGTTTGTGATTCACCCGTAGTCGGATGTTGTTCTCATGTATGATGTTTGATATATTCATGTGGCATTTGTATGCCTTGTATGTATCCCCAACTATTATGTATAGGGGATCGCAACAGTTTTCGAGGGTAGAGTATTCAACCCAAATGTATTGATTCGACACAAGGGGAGCCAAAGAATATTCTCAAGTATTAGCAGTTGAGTTGTCAATTCAACCACACCTGGATAACTTAATATCTGCAGCAAAGTATTTAGTAGCAAAGTAGTATGGAAGTAACGGTAACGGTAGCAAAAGTAATATTTTTGGGTTTTGTAGTGATTGTAACAGTAGCAACGGAAAAGTAAATAAGAGGAGAACAATATGTGAAAAGCTTGTAGGCATTGGATCGATGATGGAGAATTATGCCGGATGCGGTTCATCATGTAACAGCCATAACATAGGGTGATACAGAACTAGCTCCAATTCATCAATGTAAATTAGGCATGTATCCCGAATATAGTCATACGTGCTTATGGAAAAGAACTTGCATGGCATCTTTTGTCCTACCCACCCGTGGCAGCGGGGTCCTAGCGGAAACTAAGGGATATTAAGGCCTCCTTTTAATAGAGTACCGGACCAAAGCATTAACACATAGTGAATACATGAACTCCTCAAACTACGGTCATCACCGGGAGTGGTCACAATTATTGTCACTTCGGGGTTGCCGGATCGTAACACATAGTAGGTGACTATAGACTTGCAAGATAGGATCAAGAACTCACATATATTACTGAAAACATAATAGGTTCAGATCTGAAATCATGGCACTCGGGCCCAAGTGACAAGCATTAAGCATGGCAAAGTCATGGCAACATCAATCTCCGAACATAGTGGATACTAGGGATCAAACCCTAACAAAACTAACTCGATTACATGATAAATCTCATCCAACCCATCACCGTCCAGCAAGCCTATGATGGAATTACTCACGCACAGCGGTGAGCATCAAGAAATTGGTGATGGAGGATGGTTGATGATGACGACAGCGATAGATTTCCCTCTCCGGAGCCCCGAACGGACTCCAGATCAGCCCTCTCGAGAGAGTTTAGGGCTTGGCGGCGGCTCCGTATCGTAAAACGCGATGGATCCTTCTCTCTGATTTTTTTCTCCCCGAACACGAATATACGGAGTTGGAGTTGAGTTAGGTGGAGCTCTAGGGGGCCCACGAGGCAGGGGCGCGCCCCACCCTCGTGGTGAGGGTGTGGGCCCCCCGGCCTTGATTCTTTTGCGAGTATTTTTTATTATTTCCAAAAATAATCTCCGTGAAGTTTCAGGTCATTCCGAGAACTTTTGTTTCTGCACATAAATAACACCATGGCAATTCTGCTGAAAACAACGTCAGTCCAGGTTAGTTCCACTCAAATCATGCAAGTTAGAGTCCAAAACAAGGGAAAAAGTGTTTGGAAAAGTAGATATGACGGAGACGTATCAACTCCCCCAAGCTTAAACCTTTGCTTGTCCTCAAGCAATTCAGTTGACAAACTAAAAGTGATAAAGAAAAACTTTTACAAACTCTGTTTGCTCTTGTTGTTGTAAATATGTAGAGCCAGTATTCAAGTTTTCAGCAAAGATTATGAACTAACCATATTCACAATAACACTTAGGTCTCATGTTTACTCATGTCAATGGCATAATCAACTAGCGAGCAATAATAATAAATCTTGGATGACAACACTTTCTCAAAACAATCATGATATGATATAATAAGATGGTATCTCGCTAGCCCTTTCTAAGACCGCAAAACATAAATGCAAAGCCACTTTAAAGATCAAGGACTGACTAAACATTGTAATTCATGGCAAAAGAGATTGATAGAGGCGAGGGTGTCCCATCTTTCGATCGGATGGTGGCTATCGTTTAGGATGAAGTCGACTTTGACGATCCGACTACGAACGCGCGAGGACGTCGCGCCTTAGCAATCGCTAAACCAACTCCAAGAGGTTATTGACCACGCCAGAGCACGATCAACTTGACCACGAAGGTCTGTTTCCTGCAGGCAAACGAAGAACAAGCAAGAAACTAAGATTGCAATCTGGATATTGCGAGTATAAGAGGAAAGCTTTATTGATCAAGGTGGGTTTCTGTGACGCCTTTGTCTGATCGTTGAACACAAACGAGGTACGCGAAGTTGCAGCTATGGCGAACTTTTAATATAAACAAAACCCAAAGTCTAAACGATGCCCTAAGGGCTGTATATATGGAGGAAGAGGGGGGAATTTCGTGGCCCTTGGAGGAGGGGTCCGAAACCAACCCTAACTCTTGTTTCCCCACACATACGGACTCTAAAAACAGCCTATACTTAAGTATTTCGAAAATACATGGGCCTGGCCCAATAATAAGGTAACGCAGCACCTAGAATAGCCTCTAGATGAAGTTTATGAAGTGGCATCTTGTATATTTCGTCCAAGGCTTCATGCAATCATTATGGTGGCTTCAAACTCCTGAAATCATCACTTGTAACTCCGTTCTTGTTCCCCTTGCGCATGCCATCAACTCCATGCTTGTTCTTGCTCCAATGTTCATCCCTCTTATCCATGCCAGGCCCTTCATTTGTAAGCAAATCAAATATATCCAATTTAGGCAGCATCATATTCTCATGAACATTAGAATCATTACCAAGAAACAAAAGTACCTGATAATTTAATTGGCGTGCGCGAGCTCTAGTAATTGGTCTAGTATATGTAGTAGTAGGGGCTGTGGGTGTAACAATGGTATTGATGTCCTCATCATCCTCCCTTCTTGAAATGAAGTCTTCCTCGACGGAAGCTCATCTTCCTCACCCAAATAAGGCTTCAAATCTGCAATGTTAAAAGTGGGAATAACCCTAAAATCTGCATGCAGCTCAAGTTTATATGCATTATCATTTATTTTCTCTAACACCTTAAAAGGACCATCAGCACGTGGCATTAGCTTTGATTTGCGCAAATTAGGAAACCTATCCTTACGCAAATGTAACGAAACAAGATCTCCAGGTTCAAAAACAACATGTTTTCTACCCTTATCTCCAGCAAGTTTATATTAAGCATTCATACACTCAATGTTGTCCTTAGTTAACTCATGCATTTTTAAGATCAATTCAGCATGTTGTTTAGCATCAAAATTAACCTTCTCCGAAGATGGAAGAGACAACGAATCAATGGGTGCACGAGGTAGAAAACCATACACAATTTCAAAAGGGCACATCTTAGTAGTAGAATGCAACGAACGATTATAAGCAAATTCAATATGAGGCAAGCATTCTTCCCACATTTTCTTATTATTCTTCAAAACAACCCTAAGCATAGTAGACAATGTTCTATTGACTACTTCAGTTTGACCAT
Source organism: Aegilops longissima (assembly GCA_021605205.1). Classification (NCBI taxonomy): domain Eukaryota; kingdom Viridiplantae; phylum Streptophyta; class Magnoliopsida; order Poales; family Poaceae; genus Aegilops; species Aegilops longissima. Next base: position 392,206,392 of record CM038677.1, on the reverse strand, counting down.
CAGTTTGGGGGTGACAAGTAGTACTAAAAAGCAGTTTAGTCCCCAACTTAGCCCATAAACATCTCCAAAAGTGGCTAAGAAATTTAGTATCGCGATCTGAAACAATAGTATTTGGCACACCATGCAAGCGAATAATTTCACGAAAGAACAAATCAACAACATTAACAGCATCATCGCTTTTATGACATGGTATAAAGTGTGCCATTTTCGAGAATCTATCCACGACAACAAATATGCTGTCCCTCCCCTTCTTTGTTCGAGGTAAACCTAGAACAAAGTCCATAGATATATCCACCCAAGGAACACTAGATACAGGCAAAGGCATATATAAACCATGAGGATTGAGTCGTGACTTAGCTTTTTGACATGTAGTGCAGCGAGTAACAAAACGCTCAACATCCCGTCTCATCTTTGGCCAAAAGAAATGTGTAGCAAGTAAGTCCTCCGTCTTCTTCACGCCAAAGTGTCCCATTAATCCTCCTCCATGCGCCTCCTGCAACAACAAAAGACGAACAGAGCTAGCAGGAATGCATAGCTTGTTAGCACGGAACACAAAGCCATCATTAATAACGAACTTGTTCCATGTTCGTCCTTCTTTACAATTCCGCATTACATCTTTAAAATTAGCATCATGCACATATTGATCTTTGATGGTCTCCAAACCAAATATTTTGAAGTCAAGTTGTGAAACCATAGTATCGCTGACGAGACAAAGCATCAGCAATAACATTTTCTTTACCCTTCTTGTGTTTAATGACATAAGGAAAAGTCTCAATGAATTCAACCCATTTAGCATGTCTACGATTCAGTTTAGCTTGACTTTTAATACGTTTCAAAGATTCATGATCAGAATGTATAACAAATTCTTTGGGCCATAAATAATGTTGCCATGTCTCAAAGTACGAACAAGAGCATATAATTCTTTATCATAAGTAGAATAGTTCAGACTAGGCCCACTCAATTTTTCAGAAAAGTATGCAACAGGTTTGCCATCTTGTAATAACACACCTCCTAATCCAATTCCACTAGCATCACATTCAAGCTCAAAAGTCTTATTAAAATCAGGAAGTTGGAGTAAAGGAGCATGTGTCAACTTATCTTTCAATACCTTGAAGGCTTCTTCCTGTGCGGTACCCCAAACAAAAGGCACATCCTTGTTTGTAAGCTCATTGAGAGGTGCAGCAATGGTGCTAAAATCTCTCACAAAACGCCTATAGAAACCAGCGAGTCCAAGAAAACTCCTCACTTGTGTGACCGTTTTGGGCTGCGGCCAACTCTCAATAGCTTCAATCTTGGCTTTATCAAATTCAATTCCCTATGGAGTAACAACATAGCCAAGAAAAGATACTCGGTCGGTGCAAAAGGTGCACTCCCCAAGGTTACCAAACAAACGTGCATCACGTAGAGCAGTAAAAACAGCACGTAAATGTTCCAAATGTTCTTCCAAAGATTTGCTACAAATGTAGCGACCCGACCCGAATGGATCAAGTCTCTGTGCTTAGGTGTCATCCCTGGATCGGTATGCTGACACACACAGTACTAGAAGGATTTATAACAGAGGTAAATCACATGTATAAAGTAACGTAAATACTATTACCTCAATCCAAAAGATAGCGGAAGCAACAAGGTTGTGGATTCCGATCAACACCAACGGCAAAGTTGAGTATAGGAAATCGTAACCCTAACGTATCACTTACTGTCGTTCGAAAAGTCTGCAACATGAAAAGTTGCAGCCCAAAACGGGTCAACACATGGAATATGCCGCAATGTAACACATAGAGAGTAATGAAAGAATAAGCTATACTACATGCATATATGGCTGGTGGAAAGCTCTATGGTTACAGATTTTGCAAAAGCCAATTTTTCCCTACATCAAAGGAATAAGTTTTAATTTAACTATCATGGTGGTTGAAACATCATTGAGAAGGTATAACCCCAACTCAATCCCAATTAAGGTATTAAACAACCCAACAATATTAATTTAGAGTGATGAGATACATGTGAAAACTCAAGTACTAGATACTCGAATTGTCCATAACCGGGACACGGCTAACCATGATTAGATTGTACACTCTGCAGAGGTTTATGCACTTCTCCCCACAAGACTCGATCGCCCCGCTGATTTCTCGTGACTACATGGTGTTTGAGAAACGGATGACCGAGACACAGATCTTTCGTAAACATTAACTCTCTACTCCGGATAGATCATACCAAACCTATAAAACCCACTACCTGCTGATCTACCTCTTCGAGAGCTTCACGAACTTACTCAACTATGCTAGAGCCCATAATAGCTTGTGGCTGCACACGGAAGTTTCTAACATGAATAATCTCAGTTCCCTTTGAGCCTGGTGGCGGTCCATAGGAAGATCACACGGATACCCCGGATTTCCAAAATAAAACAGACAACACTGGGTTCCCCTGTGCCTCAATCCACCAGGATGTGTATTTAAGTTGCCACCTTAAAGTAAACCATTAATTAACAATCTCACATCTGTCGTGAGTATCTCTCAAACCCAAACCACGTCTACGAGCATAGCATAGGAATATAAGCATAACGTAGAAGTAACTCCCAAGGGTTTGATAGTAACAGGGCAATAGGCTCCTACCTCATCATCTACTTCCCAACCCACAAATTAATGACATCCTAACCATGCAATGTTTGAGGATTGAGCTAATGCATAAAAACTGGGTATGAAAAGAGTATGATCAAGTGTTACTTGCCTGCAAAGTTGATGAAGATGATTCGCACTCAAAACTCTTGATAGATCTACTCGTCACACTCCGGTCAATCTATCGTAAGCAAGCAATAGTAACCACACATAAGCAATCACTCAAAAGATCGGAAGGAATGAAGAAAACGATTTGGAAAACATCAAAACCAAGCAAATAACTCTTGCAACATAAAACAATTTCTGACAGTACCAAAATTATGTTAATTTGGCCTTATCAGAAAGTTTAGGTCAAGAACTTCGATTTGCAAAAAGAATCAACTCAAACGGAGTTATAAAACTCAAGTTATGATCGAACGAAGTTTGAATACAAATCTGTTTGAATTCAAATTTTAAAACTTTCAAAAACATGTTTAAGTTGGATTACTGGATAGAGGAGATCATAACGAAGAAGTGGGCATAGGTTTCGTTGAATTCCGACTAACGAGCAAAAAGTTACGGTCGTTTGAAAACCAGGGGCTAATCTGTAAATAAATATATTCATGGATAGGTCCCTGACGGAAATTAAAAATAAAAAGAAAAATCTATCGAGCTTAACGCCGCCATGTAACCTAAACCGACGAAAACCGCTCGCTAAGGAGATCTAAACAGCAAACGCCACTATATAAACTAACCAAATAAAAAACGGGTTTTAACAAAACCGAAACCCTAAAAATCCGAACTTAAAGAAAAGAACTGGGTCGGTTTATACCGTTCGGGCGGTTTGTGAAGAAAACCGCGGCGGCGGCGCAGGTCGAACTCCGCGAGACGGCGCGGGCTCCGCAGCAGCTCCGGTCGTCGGAGGAGACGGCGAGGCGACGGGAGGGCGGCGCAGGCGGCAAGTGCGGTGGTGGCGGCGGCGGTGGGCATAGGCGGCGAGGGTGGCGGCTTCAAGCGGCGGAGCGGGCGGATCTCGCCGGGCGGGCGGCGACTTGGGCGGCAAGGCGAGCGAGGGAGAGAGGAGAGACGGGCCGGGCGGCTTAAATAGGCGGGAGGTGGCCTCGGGAGGCGTGGAGAAGGGCAACGGAGAGGCGGCGGGAGAGGCAGGCGGCGACGGCAGGCGAGCTTGGCGTGGCGGCCGGTCTCCTGAGGGCTTCAAGGCGCTGGCAAGGGCTGCTGGGCTGGGCTGCACTGGCTGGTGTTGGGCCGCCCAATCGTAGGGAAGGTTTTTTAAATAAACATTTTCCGGATAAATAAAACAAATTAAATGAAAATATTATATGGGCATATAATATATCAAAATTTTCAGAAAAGATTTTCTACAACATGAACATTATTTTGGTTTCAAATAAAATCCACAAAATTCAAATAATTCAAACAATGCTCTTGACCTATTTAAAACCCAATAAAATCATTTTAAAAATACAAAAAAGGTTTCAAACTTATTTCTCTCCATTTTTCCGATGTAGGGAATCATGTTACCCTATTTTCCATATATTTTATTTTTGGAGAAAAATAATTTGAATAAAACTCAAATAACTCCAATTGAAAATAAATTCAAAAGAACTTTGAATTTAATTCTTTGAAACTCCCAACTCATATTTCATATAATTTGAAGAAGTCATTTTATCTTCGCCGTGAAAATCATTGAGTTGCATAAAGTTTCAGAATTGGAAATATTTTCCAAATGGTATTAAAATATTTTCAACACCCTTGTCATTTAAATAAATGGAAGAAGTCATGTCATCTTCTCTCCGTGGTTTTGTGATGAAAAGAATTTGAATTCCCGAAGATCATAAAAGCAAAAATGAAAGTTTGGGAAAGTCCTTTTATTCCCTCTCATTTAACTTTCAAAAAGTTTCGAACTCACTCACTTTCAGTCAATCAATCAAAACTACCTATTTGTTTATAACACTCCAAAATTTAGAATTTTGGGATGTTACAAACTACCACCCTTAAAATGAATCTCGTCCTCGAGATTCGGAGAGGCTAGAAAGAAATAGGTTAGGGTTTGGGGGTCTTCTCAAAATCCATCGATCATCACAAGGGGTCTGGGGTGCTACCACCCTTAGAAGCATGGTTATGGTTCCATCAAAACTCATATACTCCACCTTATCGTTGACAGTGTCGGTCTTCTCAAATCGTAAGGATAATTCCTTCTCTGGGCTCTTCTGGTAGTGGCATAACCTTTTCCTCAATTCTTTTGTCCTATACTCTTGGTAAGGTTATTCCGAGACCGGTCTTCTTAGTCGACGGTCCGGCGCCAATTCTAAACAACTATCGGTATCTCATGGTGGTCAACGATTTATGGTTTGTCCTGCAGAAATGGGTCAGGTTGAACCTCACCGTATAACCTACGGTTGGCAACAACCGCCTTGTACAAGGGGAAAAATAATACCTATACCATTCTAAGGTTTAAACAAGGTTTTGATCGTCGTCTCTCTACTATAGGTAAGTCACTCAGATTTACCATCCCATATAGCAAAGCTTAATAATAAGAGTAAGTCGGTATGGTGATCAATCCATCCCGCACCCAAATCATTACCTTGTACATGGTTTAGCTTAATCTCAATTCTAACACTCGGTCATTCTCACAAGCATTGCAAAATTTTCTTTTGTCGATTTAACCAAGTTCGAAAATCCATTGATTCTGCAAGCCAAACAAACATCTATCGCTCCTTAACAACTCTCGTGTTTTATGAACTCCTATAGAATCGCTCGGTCGATAAAATCACAACTTCTTCCGTGGTTTTTCCTTCAGCAAGAGTGTGCTTGCTTCTTGGCAGGTCTTGGGCCCTGTGGGTTATGGCCCATCTCCTCACTTATAATCCTTGAACACATCATCTGGGCAACTGATCATTATCCCAACATCCAACTTCCCGGCATACTTAAAATCCATCCAATTGTACTGTCTTTCTTCCTTCTATTGGCACCAAACTAGGACATGATTACTCAGACTCATCATGGAATTTCCATTGATCCATATTTCCAACATCACACCTCCTTTATATCCAATAGTAATTCATCTCTTCATCCTCGTGGGATATCCCACTTACCGAGATAAAAACTTATACTTATGAAGTCCATACTCCACTTCGTGGAACATCATTATCCTTTCAATGGAAAAACGTGCTTACAGGGGAATATTGGCCATCTCTGCATGGCACTTCTTCAACTGGGAATCGTGAAACACATCATGAACTCCTGACAGTCCTTCGGGTGACTCCAACTTGTTAGCCAATTCTCCCATACGTTCCAAAACTCGGTATGGTCCTACAAATCTCGGGGCTAACTTTCCCTTAACTCCAAATCGTTTTACTCCTGGCAGAGGGGACACACGAAAACATGCTGTGTCTCCAATTTCATAGACTACCTCCTTGCGTCTGCATAATTATTCTGCCTGGACTGAGCTACCTTCAGTCTATCTCAAATCCACTTAACTTTCTCTTCTGACATCCTTGATCACATTTGGTCCAAACAACTGACAGTCTCCAACTTCATCCCACATCAACGGTGTCTGGCTCCTTCTCCCATACAAAGCTTAAAAGGGCCATCTTCAAACCGGTTGGTAATGTTGTTGTATGAGAACTCCGCAGAAGGTAGATTATCATCACTACTAGATCCATAATTCTAGCGCACACGCCTCAACATGTCCTCCGAATCTGATTTACTCTCTCGGCTTGTCCATCCGTCTCATGGATGAAAGGCTGTATTGAACTCTAGCCTAGTACCCAAAGTCCGTGCAGCTGATTCCAAAACTTTGAGGTAAACCTGTGTTCCTCTATGATGGTCCTCGGAACTCCATGCGCATATACGATCCTTGTCAAATATATCTTGGCCAACTTCGCACTTGTATAGGTGGTTTTCACTGGGATAAAGCAAGCCACTTTGGTCAAGTGAATCAACTAATACCCAGATAGAATCATATCCCAATCGGGTTCTGGGAAATCTGGTAATGAAATTCATGCCAAGCTTATCCCACTTCCATTCGGGTATTGGCATAGGCTGTAGTACTCCTGCTGGCTTCTGATGTTCTGCCTTCACTCTCTGACATACATCACATACGGCTACATACTCGGCAATATCCTTCTTCATACCAGTCCACCAGAAACACTCCTTCAAATCCAAATACATCTTGGTGTTTCCAGGGTGAATCGAGTATGGTGAGTCATGAGCCTCCTGAAGTATTAACTTCCTGATCTTTGCATTATTGGGTATATGTACACTGTCCTCAAACCATAAGGTGTCATTCTTATCCTTACGAAAGCCTTTGGCCTTTCCTTTGCTCATCCTCTCTTTTATCTCAGCAATCTCTTTGTCATACTTCTGAGCTTTATGAATCTTTCCTAACAATGTAGACTGAACTTCCATTGCTGCAACAAAACCTTTGGGAACAATCTCCAACCGAAGTTCCCTGAGATCCTCGGCTAACTCCTTTGATAATCCTCCACTTATGAGGGTATTCGTCCTTGTTTTCTTTATGGTTGTGTCCTATTTCTCCACAAAGCTTGTATGCACAAGGTTTCTTCATATCCTTTCCATAAGGCCTCAACTTCTGGGACACAAACCGAGACTTTGGCAAAGTCAACTTAAATTCCTTCCAAGTGGTTACTCCTTGCAATCCATTGATGGTTTGGTACATCCTCCACCAAGTAGCAACATATCTTTCAAAGCACTGAAGGGCATGCTGGGCCATATCCTTTCCGGCTATAGGATTATTCTCCATGTGATCCTCATGTTCTGAATCCATCGGTCCATCTCCAATTGACTCATCGGTCCAGAAAATATAAGCTCTTCTCCATTCATCTTCTAACGGGTCCATGGGTTTGGGGTGGGATAAGAGAGATCGAGAGGGATGCACACAATACAAACAAAAGTTTTTGAAAAATAGATTTTATTGTGGCTGTCGGAAAAACATCAAACAAAATGACAGCTCACAATCGTCGCATCTAACGTAGGTATGTAACAGGGGTTTGGTCTTCTAATGGTCAATAAATCTTCAAAATCATCAAACTCTTCAAGTCTTGGTCATGTCTCCGATGGCTTCTTCTGATCATGCTTGTCCTTCTCAAGTTCTTTTGCCAAATCATCTCTGTTGACGCGAAGTCTCTCCCGACCTCCTTTAATATTTCTGGAGTTGCATTCCAAACTTCTGGTTTCAACTTCCTTGACATGGACCATGGTCCTACTGTCCTTCAGTTCCTGACGAATCTCCGGTATCTCGATGTTTTTCTCCTTCAGCTTGTCTACTTTCAGTTTCAGGTTCCTGAATTCTTCATGAATTGCCTCCTTGTCAAATACGTCTTCCTGCAGATCCATCTTAAACTCCTTGATGTAATACTCCGGATACCGGTGATACACCAGCTAAGATTTAAAACTTCATCTTGCTGATAGGTGATTCATCAGCCTTCTACCATCCATTCCTTTCATGCATATGCATGCTTAACTCCGCACGGTGACAATAGCATAGGCGAATGATAACATCATGGATGGCCATCTTTCTGCTCTTGTCATTTCCATGAGCTATCTCTCCATAGTTGATATCTCCTGCCTTAGGGTTTTCCTTGACAGAACTTTGAGTTCTATACTTCATGTTCCGGTCTTTCTCCGATACACCTTGATCTCGGGTATTGACAGCTTCCATAGTCTGCCAAGTTCCATAAGTGTAGCCTTCTTTGGTCATAAAGATCTGGGAATACTTTAGAGCCTTCAAAATCTCATAGTCTTCGGAGTCTTCAACAGTTGTAGTTTCCATTTACACGATAAAATCCTCTTCATTCCAAATGGTCTTAGTTGTCCGATATCTTGTCTCCTTGGAGTGGTCTCATCATCAGACGAATCTTCGTGGTCAAAAGGGGGAAAAGGGGTATGGTCTCACTAAAAGGGAATATTTGAATAAGCTTAGAAGAGAAGAGAGGTAAAAGATCTTTTTGAAAATGAAGTTGTAGAGAAAAATCTTTCCTATGGGTTTGTCAGTTTCTAGGGTCACGTCCCCATACCAACATGTGCTCGATACCATCTTGTAGCGACCCGACCCAATGGATCAAGTCTCGTGCTTAGGTGTCATCCACGGATCGGTATCTTCGACACACACAATACTCAAGGATTTATAACAGAGGTAAATCACATGTATAAAGTAACGTAAATACTATTACCTCAATCCAAAAGATAGCGGAAGCAACAAGGTTGTGGATTCCCATCAACACCAACGGCAAAGTTGAGTATAGGAAATCATAAACCTAATGTATCACTTACTCGTCGTCTGAAAAGTCTGCAACATGAAAAGTTGCAGCCCGAAAACGGGTCAGCACATGGAATATGCTGGCAATGTAACACATAGAGAGTAATGAAAGAATAAGCTATACTACATGCATATATGTGAAGGAAATATGCCCTAGAGGCAATAATAAAGTTATTATTTATTTCCTTATATCATGATAAATGTTTATTATTCATGCTAGAATTGTATTAACCGGAAACATAATACATGTGTGAATATATAGACAAACAGTATGTCACTAGTATGCCTCTACTTGACTAGCTTGTTAATCAAAGATGGTTATGTTTCCTAACCATGAACAAGGAGTTGTTATTTGATTAACAAGGTCATATCATTAGTTGAATGATCTGATTGACATGACCCATTCCGTTAGCTTAACACTTGATCGCTTAGTATGTTAATGCTTTCTTCATGACCCATACATGTTCCTGTAACTATGAGATTATGCAACTCCTGTTTACGGAGGAACACTTTGGTACTACCAAACGTCACAACGAATCGGGTGATTATAAAGGAGTACTACAGGTGTCTCCAAAGGTACTTGTTGGGTTGGCGATTTGAGATTAGGTTTTGTCACTCCGATCGTCGGAGAGGTATCTCTAGGCCTTCTCGGTAATACACATCACCTAAGCCTTGCAAGCATTACAACTAATGAGTTAGTTGTGAGATGATGTATTACGGAACGAGTAAAGAGACTTACCGTAACGAGATTGAACTAGGTATTGGATACCGACGATCGAATCTCGGGTAAGTAACATACCGATGACAAAGGAACAACGATGTCGTTATGCGGTTTGACCGATAAAGATCTTCAGAGAATATGTAGGAACCAATATGGGCATCCAGGTTCCGCTATTGGTTATTGACCGAGAATGGTTCTAGGTCATGTCTACATAGTTCTCGAACCCGTAGGGTCCGCACGCTTAACGCTTCGATGACAGTTCATTATGAGTTTATAAGTATTGATGCACCAAAGTTTGTTCGAGTCCCGGATGTGATCACGGACATGACGAGGAGTCTCGAAATGGTCGAGACATAAAGATTGATATATTGGAAGCCTATGTTTGACTTGGAAGGGTTCCGAGGAAAACAGGATGTTATTGGAACACCGGGGTTACGGAACCCCGGGGTATATGGGCCTTCATGGGCCACAAGGGAGAAGAGGAAGGGCCGGCCAGGTGGGCTGCACGCCCCTCCCCTCTAGTCCGAATAGGACAGGAGAGGGGCGGCGCCTCTTCCTCTTTCCCTCCCCAATCCTACTCCAACTAGGACAGGGGGAGTCCTACTCCGGTGGGAGTAGGACTCCTCCAAGCAGCGCCTCCCAAGGCTGGCCGCACCCCCTTGGCTCCTTTATATACTGGGGCAAGGGCACCCCATGACACAAGTTGATCTACGGATCTTTCCTTAGCCGTGCGGTGCCCTTCCACCATATTCCACTTCGGTCATATCGTCGTGGAGCTTAGGCGAAGCCCCGCGCCGGAGAAGTCATATCGTCGGAGCTTAGGCGAAGCCCTGCGTCGGTGGAGCATCAACATCGCCACCACGCCGTCGGTCGACGGAACTCATCCCGACACTTTGCTGGATCGGAGTCCGGGATCGCCATCGAGCTGAACGTGTGCGTAACTCGGAGGTGCCGACGCTCGGTGCTTGGATCGGTCGGATCGTGGAGACGTCGACTATATCAACCGCGTTGTTATAACGCTTCCGCTTTCGGTCTCACGAGGGTACGTGGACGGACACTCTCCCTCTTGCTATGCCATCACCATGGTCTTGCGTGATCGTAGGAAATTTTTGAAATTACTACGTTTCCAACAAAGGGCATCCGAGCCTGGTTTTATGCGTTGATGTCATATGCACGAGTAGAACACAAGTGAGTTGTGGGCGATACAAGTCATACTACCTACCAGCATGTCATACTTTGGTTCAGCGGTATTGTGAGATGAAGCGCCCGGACCGACATTACGCAGACGCTTACGCGAGACTGGTTTCACCGCCCGAGCACTCGTTGCTTAAAGGTGACCGGCGGTGTCTGCTCTCTCACTTTAGTTGAATCGAGTGTGGCTACGCCCGTCCTTGAGAAGGTTAAACGGAGTCTATTTGACGAAGTATCGCTGTGGTTTTGATGCGAGGTAAGAACGGTTCTTGCTCAGCCCGTAGCAGCCACGTAAAACTTGCAACAACAAAGTAGAGGACGCCTAACTTGTTTTTGCAGGGCATGATGTGATGTGATGTGGTCAAGACGTGATGCTATATTTTATTGTATGAGATGATCATGTTTTGTAACCGAGTTATCGGCAATCTGGCAGGAGCCATATGGTTGTCGCTTATTGTATGAAATGCAACGCCATGTAATTGCTTTACTTTATCACTAAGGAGTAGCGATAGTCGAGAAGCAATAGTTGGCGAGACGACAACGATGCTACGATGGAGATCAAGGTGTCGGCCGGTGACGATGGTGATCATAACGGTGCTTGGCGATGGAGATCACAAGCACAAGATGATGATGACCATATCATATCACTTATATTGATTGCATGTGATGTTTATCCTTTATGCATCTTATCTTGCTTTGATTGACGGTAGCATTATAAGATGATCTCTCACCAAAATTATCAAGAAGTGTTCTCCCGAGTATGCACCGCTGCGAAAGTTCTTCGTGCCGAGACACCACGTGATGATCGGTGTGATAGGCTCTACGCTCAAATACAACGGTGCAAAACAGTTGCGCACGCGAATACTCAAGTTAAACTTGACGAGCCTAGCATATAACAGATATGGCCTCGAACACGAGACCAAAAGGTCGAGCGTGAATCATATAGTAGATATGATCAACATAGTGATGTTCACCATTGAAACTACTCCATCTCACGTGATGATCGGACATGGTTTAGTTGATTTGGATCACGTAATCACTTAGATGACTAGAGAGATGTCCATCTAAGTGGGAGGTTTTAATATGATTAATTAAACTTAAATTTATCATGAACTTAGTACCGATAGTATTTTGCTTGTCTATGTTTATTGTAGATAGATGGCTCGTGCTGTTGTTCCGTTGAATTTTAATGCGTTCCTTGAGAAAGCAAAGTTGAAAGATGATGGTAGCAATTACACGGACTGGGTCCGTAATTTGAGGATTATCCTCATTGCTGCACGTAAAAATTACGTCCCGAAGCACCGCTGGGTGACAGCCTCTGCGCAGATGCCGAGCGAAGTTGTGAACGTCCGCAAAGCAGAGCTGATGACTACTCAATAGTTCAAGTGTGCCATGCTTTACGGCTTAGAACCGGGTCTTCAACGACGTTTTGAACGTCATGGAGCATATGAGATGTTCCAGGAGTTGAAGTTAATATTTCAAGCAAATGCCCGGATTGAGAGATATGAAGTCTCCAATAAGTTCTATAGCTGCAAGATGGAGGAGAATAGTTCATCGGTGAGCACATACTCAAAATGTCCGGGTATAACAATCACTTAATTCAGCTGGGAGTTAATCTTCCGGATGATAGTGTCATTGATGAATTCTCCAATCATCGCCACCAAGCTACAAGAGCTTCGTGATGAACTATAATATGCAAGGGATGACTAAGACAATTCTCGAGCTCTTCGCGATGCTAAAAGCCGCGGAAGTAGAAATCAAGAAAGAGCATCAAGTGTTGATGGTCAACAAGACCACTAGTTTCAAGAAAAGGGCAAAGGGAAGAAGAAGGAAACTTCAAAAGAACAGCAAGCAAGTTGTCTGCTCAGAGAAGAAACCCAAGTCTAGACCTAAGCCTGAAACCGAGTGTTTTTACCGCAAGCAAACCGGACATCGAAGCGGAACTGCCCCAAGTATTTGGCGGATAAGAAGGATGGCAAGGTGATCAAAGGTATATGTGATATACATGTTATTGATGTGTACCTTACTAATACTCGCAGTAGTACTGGTATTTGATACTGGTTCATTGCTAATATTTGCAACTCAAACAGAACTACGGATTGCGAAGATTGGCTAAGGACGAGGTGACGATCGCGCGTTGAAATGGTTCCAAAGTCGATGTGATCGCGGTCGGCACGCTACCTCTACATCTACCTTCGGGATTAGTTTTAGACCTAAATAATTGTTATTTGGTGCCGCGTTGAGCATGAACATTATATCTGGATCTTGTTTAATGCGAAACGGTTATTCATTTAAATCGAGAGAATAATGGTTGTTCTATTTATATGAGTAATATCTTTTATGGTCATGCACCCTTGAAGAATGGTCTATTCTTGTTGAATCTCGACAGTAGTGATACACATATTCATAATGTTGAAGCCAAAAGATGCAGAGTTGATAATGATAGTGCAACTTATTTGTGGTAATCGCCGCTTAGGTCATATCGGTGTAAAACGCATGAAGAAACTCCATACCGATGGGCTTCGAATCACTTGATTATGAATCACTTGGTACTTGCGAACCGTGCTTCATGGGCAAGATGACCAAAACGCCGTTCTCCGGAACTATGGAGCGAGCAACTGATTTGTTGGAAATCATACATACCGATGTTTGTGGTCCAATGAATGTTGAGGCACTTGGCGGGTATCGTTATTTTCTCACCTTCACAGATGATTTGAGCAGATATGGGTATATCTACTTAATGAAACACAAATCTGAAACATTTGAAAAGTTCAAAGAATTTCAGAGTGAAGTGGAAAATCATCGTAACAAGAAAATAAAGTTTCTACGATCTGATCGTGGAGGAGAATATTTGAGTTACGAGTTTGGTTTACATTTGAAACAATGTGGAATAGTTTCGCAACTCACACCACCCGGAACACCACAGAGAAATGGTGTGTCCGAACGTCGTAATCGTACTTTACTAGATGTGGTGCGATCTATGATGTCTATTTCCGATTTACCGCTATTGTTTTGGGGTTATGCTTTAGAGACGGCCGCATTCACGTTGAATAGGACACCGTCAAAATCCGTTGAGACGACGCCTTATGAACTGTGGTTTGGCAAGAAACCAAAGTTGTCGTTTCTTAAAGTTTGGGGCTGCGATGCTTATGTAAAGAAACTTCAACCAGATAAGCTCGAACCCAAATCGGAAAAATGTGTCTTCATAGGATACCCAAAGGAGACTGTTGGGTACACCTTCTATCACAGATCTGAAGGCAAGATTTTCGTTGCTAAATTCGGATCCTTTCTAGAGAAGGAGTTTCTCTCGAAAGAAGTGAGTGGGAGGAAAGTAGAACTTGATGAGATAATCAGTATCTACTCCCTTATTGGAAAGTAGTTCATCACAAGAAATGGTTCTGTGACAACTACACCAATTAGTGAGGAAACTAATGATGATGATCATGAAGCTTCAGATCAAGTTACTACTGAACTTCGAGGTCAACCAGAGTGAAATACGCACTGAGTGGTACGGTAATCTTATTCGAAGTCATGTTACTTGACCATGGCGAACCTACGAACTATGAAGAAGCGATGGTGAGCCCAGATTCCGCAAAATGGCTGGAAGCCATGAAATCTGAGATGGGATCCATGTATGAGAACAAAGTATGGACTTTGGTTGACTTGCCCGATGATCGGCAAGCCATTGAAAATAAATGGATCTTTAAGAAGAAGACTGACGCGATGGTAATATAACTGTCTACAAAGCTCGACTTGTTGCGTAAAGGTTTTCGACAAGTTCAAGGGGTTGACTACGATGAGACTTTCTCACCGAAGCGATGCTTAAGTCTGTCCGAATCATGTTAGCAATTGCCGCATTTTATGATTATGAAATTTGGCAAATGGATGTAAAAACTGCATTCTTGAATGGATTTCTAGAAGAAGAGTTGTATATGATGCAACCAGAAGGTTTTGTCGATCCAAAGGGTGCTAACAAAGTGTGCAAGCTCCAACGATCAATTTATGGTCGGTGCAAGCCTCTCGGAGTTGGAATAAACGCTTTGATAGTGTGATCAAAGCATATGGGTTTATCTGACTTTTGGAGAAGCCTGTATTTACAAGAAAGTGAGTGGGAGCTCAGAGCATTTCTAATATTATATGTGGACGATATATTATTGATTGGAAATGATATAGAATTCTGGATAGCATAAAAGGATACTTGAATAAAAGTTTTTCAATGAAAGACCTCGTGAAGCTGCTTACATATTGGGCATCAAGATCTATAGAGATAGATCAAGACGCTTAATTGACTTTCACAAAGCACATACCTTGATAAAGTTTTGAAAAGTTCAAAATGGATCAGGCAAAGAAAGGTTTTTACCTGTTATAAGGTGTAAGATTGAGTCGACTCAATGCCCCACCACAGCAGAAGATAGAGAGAAAATGAAAGATGTTCCTATGCTTCAGCCATAGGCTCTATCATGTATGCAATGCTGTGTACCAGACTGACGATGCTTAGCTGTAAGCTTGGCAGGAAGGTACCAAAGTAATCCAGAGTGGATCATCGACAGCGGTCAAGAACATCCTGAAATACCGAAAAGGACTAAGGATATGTTTCTCGATATGGAGGTGACAAAGAGCTAGTCGTAAATGGTTACGCCGATGTAAGCTTTGACACCGATCCGGACGATTCTAAATCGCAAACCGGATACGTGTTTTTATTAAACGGTGGAGCTGTCGGTTGGTGCAGTTCTAAACAAAGCGCCGTGGCGGGATCTACATGTGAAGCGGAGTACATAGCTGCTTCGGAAGCAGCAAATGAAGGAGTCGGATGAAAGAGTTCATTTCCGATCTAGGTGTCATACCTAGTGCATCGGGACCGATGAAGATCTTCGTGACAATCTGGTGCAATTGCCTTGGCAAAGGAATCCAGATTTCACAAGAGGACCAAGCACATCAAGAGACGCTTCAATTCCATTCGGGACCAAGTCCAAGTGGGAGACATAGAGATTTGCAAAATACATACGGATCTGAATGTTGCAGACCGCTGACTAAGCCTCTTCCACGAGCAAAACATGATCAGCACCAAGACTCCATGGGTGTGAGGATCATTACTTTGTAATCTAGATTATTGACTCTAGTGCAAGTGGGAGACTGAAGGAAATATGCCCTAGAGGCAATAATAAAGTATTATTTATTTCCTTATATCATGATAAATGTTTATTATTCATGCTAGAATTGTATTAACCGGAAACATAATACATGTGTGAATATATAGACAAACAGATGTCACTAGTATGCCTCTACTTGACTAGCTTGTTAATCAAAGATGGTTATGTTTCCTAACCATGAATAAGGAGTTGTTATTTGATTAACAAGGTCACATCATTAGTTGAATGATCTGATTGACATGACCCATTCCGTTAGCTTAACACTTGATCGCTTAGTATGTTAATGCTTTCTTCATGACCCATACATGTTCCTGTAACTATGAGATTATGCAACTCCTGTTTACCGGAGGAACACTTTGGTACTACCAAACGTCACAACGTGAATCGGGTGATTATAAAGGAGTACTACGGTGTCTCCAAAGGTACTTGTTGGGTTGGCGATTTCGAGATTAGGTTTTGTCACTCCGATCGTCGGAGAGGTATCTCTAGGCCTTCTCGGTAATACACATCACCTAAGCCTTGCAAGCATTACAACTAATGAGTTAGTTGTGAGATGATGTATTACGGAACGAGTAAAGAGACTTACCGTAACGAGATTGAACTAGGTATTGATACCGACGATCGAATCTCGGGTAAGTAACATACCGATGACAAAGGGAACAACGTATGTCGTTATGCGGTTTGACCGATAAAGATCTTCAGAGAATATGTAGGAACCAATATGGGCATCCAGGTTCCGCTATTGGTTATTGACCGAGAATGGTTCTAGGTCATGTCTACATAGTTCTCGAACCCGTAGGGTCCGCACGCTTAACGCTTCGATGACAGCTCATTATGAGTTTATAAGTATTGATGCACCAAGTTTGTTCGAGTCCCGGATGTGATCACGGACATGACGAGGAGTCTCAAATGGTCGAGACATAAAGATTGATATATTGGAAGCCTATGTTTGACTTCGAAGGGTTCCGAGTGAAAACAGGATGTTATCGAACACCGGGGTTACGGAACCCCGGGGTATATGGGCCTTCATGGGCCACAAGGAGAAGAGGAAGGGCCGGCCAGGTGGGCTGCGCGCCCTCCCCTCTAGTCCGAATAGGACAGGAGAGGGGCGCGCGCCTTCCCTCTTTCCCCTCCCCAATCCTACTCCAACTAGGACAGGGGAGTCCTACTCGGTGGGAGTAGGACTCCTCCAGCCGCGCCCCAAGGCTGGCCGCACCCCCTTGGCTCCTTTATATACGGGGCAAGGGCACCCCATGACACAAGTTGATCTACGGATCTTTCCTTAGCCGTGTGCGGTGCCCCTTCCACCATATTCCACTTGGTCATATCGTCGCGGAGCTTAGGCGAAGCCTCGCGCCGGAGAAGTCATATCGTCATGAGCTTAGGCGAAGCCCTGCGTCGGTGGAGCATCAACATCGCTACCACGCCGTCAGGTTGACGGAACTCATCCCGACACTTTGTTGGATCGAGTCCGGGATCGCCATCGAGCTGAACGTGTGCGTAACTCGGAGGTGCCGACGCTCGGTGCTTGGATCGGTCGGATCGTGGAGACGCACGACTACATCAACAGCGTTGTTATAACGCTTCGCTTTCGGTCTCACGAGGGTACGTGGACGGACACTCTCCCCTCTCGTTGCTATGCCATCACCATGGTCTTGCGTGATCGTAGGAAATTTTTTGAAATTACTACGTTCTCCAACAATATGGCTGGTGGAAAGCTCTATGGTTACAGTTTTGCAAAAAGCCAAATTTTCCCTACATCAAAGGAATAAGTTTTAATTTAACTATCATGGTGGTTGAAACATCATTGAGAAGGTATAACCCCAACTCAATCCCAATTAAGGTATTAAACAACCCAACAATATTAATTTAGAGTGATGAGATACATGTGAAAACTCAAGTACTAGATACTCGAATTGTCCATAACCGGGGACACGGCTAACCATGATTAGATTGTACACTCTCTACGAGGTTTATGACTTTTCCCCACAAGACTCGATCGCCTCGCTGATTTCTCGCACTACATGGTGTTTGAGAAACGGATGACCGAGACACAGATCTTTCGTAAACATTAACTCTCTACTCCGGATAGATCATACCAAACCTATAAAATCCACTACCTGCTGATCTACCTCTTGAGAGCTTCACGTAATTTACTCAACTATGCTAGAGCCCATAATAGCTTGTGGCTGCACACGGAAGTTTCTAGCATGAATAATCTCAGTTCCCTTTGAGCCTGGGTGGCGGTCCATAGGAAGATCACACGGATACCCCGGGATTTCCAAAAAATAAAACAGACAACATTGGGTTCCCCAGGTGCCTCAATCCACCCAGATGTGTATTTAAGTTGCCACCTTAAAGTAAACCATTAATTAACAATCTCACATCTGTCGTGAACATCTCTCAAACCCAAACCACGTCTACGAGCATAGCATAGCAATATAAGCATAACGTAGAAGTAACTCCCAAGGGTTTGATAGTAACAGGGCAATAGGCTCCTACCTCATCATCTACTTCCCAACCCACAAATTAATGACATCCTAACCATGCAATGTTTGAGGATTGAGCTAATGCATAAAAACTGGGTATGAAAAGAGTATGATCAAGTGTTACTTGCCTGCAAAGTTGATGAAGATGATTCGCACACAAAACTCTTGATAGATCTACTCGTCACACTCCGGTCAATCTATCGTAAGCAAGCAATAGTAACCACACATAAGCAATCACTCAAAAGATCGGAAAGAACGAAGAAAACGATTTGGAAAACATCAAAACCAAGCAAATAACTCTTGCAACATAAAACAATTTCTAACAGTACCAAAATTATTTGAATTTGGCCTTATCAGAAAGTTTAGGTCAAGAACTTCAATTTGCAAAAAGAATCAACTCAAACGGAGTTATAAACCTCAACTTATGATCGAACAAAGTTTGAA
The DNA here is from genome assembly GCA_021605205.1 of Aegilops longissima. NCBI lineage: Eukaryota > Viridiplantae > Streptophyta > Magnoliopsida > Poales > Poaceae > Aegilops > Aegilops longissima. The sequence goes on along the minus strand of CM038677.1, from coordinate 392,187,505 downwards.
TACAAATCTGTTTGAATTCAAATTTTAAAACTTTCAAAAACATGTTTAAGTTGGATTACTGGATAGAGGAGATCATAACGAAGAAGTGGGCATAGGTTTCGTTTAATTCCGACTAACGAGCAAAAAGTTACGGTCATTTGAAAACCAGGGGCTAATCTGTAAATAAATATATTCATGGATAGGTCCCTGACGGAAATTAAAAATAAAAAGAAAAATCTATCGAGCTTAACGCCGCCATGTAACCTAAATCGCGAAAACCGTTCGCTAAGGAGATCTAAACAATAACGCTCACTATATAAACTAACCAAATAAAAAAACGGGTTTTAAACAAAACCGAAACCCTAAAAAAACCGAACTTAAACAAAAGAACCGGGGTCGGTTTATACCGGTTCGCGGCGGTTTGCGAAGAAAACTGGCGGCGGCGGCGAGGTCGAACTCCGCGAGACGGCGCTGGGCTCGCAAGGCGGCTCCGTCGTCGGAGGAGACGGCGAGGCGACGGGGAGGGCGGCGCTGGGCGGAGGGAAAGTGGTGGCGGCGGCGGTGGGCATAGGCGGCGAGGGTGGCAGCCGGGCGGCGGCGGGCGGATCTCGCCGGGCGCGGCGATTTGGGCGGAGGGGCGGAGAGTGAGGGAGAGAGGAGAGACGGGCCGGGCGGCTTAAATAGGCGGGAGGTGGCCTCGGGAGGCGTGGAGAAGGGGCAACGAGAGGCGGCGGGAGAGGTTGGCGGCGACTGGCAGCGGCGATGCATGGGGGCGGGTCTCTCTGAGGAGCTTCAGGCGGCTGGGCTGGCTGGGCATGCTGCACTGGCTCAGTCTTTGGGCCGCCCGGTCGGCGTAGGGGAAGGTGTTTTTAAATAAACATTTTCGGACAAATAAAACAAATTAAATAAAAATATTATATGGGCATATAATATATCTAAATTTTCAGAAAAAATTTCTACAACATGAACATTATTTTAGTTTCAAATAAAATCCACAAAAATTCAAATAATTCAAACAGTGCTCTTGACCTATTTAAAACCCAATAAAATCATTTTAAAAATACCAAAATGGTTTCAAATTTATTTTCTCCATTTTTTTCGATGGAGGGAATCATGTTACCCTATTTTCCATATATTTTATTTTTGGAGAAAATAATTTGAATAAAACTCAAATAACTCCAAATTGAAAATAAATTCAAAAGAACTTTGAATATAATTCTTTGAAAACTCCCAACTCATATTTCATATAATTTGAAGAAGTCATTTTATCTTCGCTCGTGAAAATCATTGAGTTGCATAAAGTTTCAGAATTGGAAATATTTTCCAAATGGTATTCAAATATTTTCAACACCCCTTGTCATTTAAATAAATGGAAGAAGTCATGTCATCTTCTCTCAAGGGTTTTGTGATGAAAAGAATTTGAATTCCCGAAGATCATAAAAGCAAAAATGAAAGTTTGGGAAAGTCCTTTATTCCTCTCATTTAACTTTCAAAAGTTTCAAACTCACTCACTTTCAGTCAATCAATCAAACAATCAATCAAAACTACCTATTTGTTTATAACACTCCAAAATTTAGAATTTTGGGATGTTACAACAAATCAGTATATCATCAAAATAGACTACCACAAATCGTCCAATGAAAGCACGTAAAACTTCGTTCATTAGTCTCATGAAAGTACTAGGTGCATTAGTTAACCCAAAATGCATGACTAACCACTCATATAAACCAACCTTAGTTTTAAATGCTATTTTCCATTCATCTCCCAATTTCATACGAATTTGATGGTATCCACTACGCAAATCAACTTTGGAGAAAATTGTAGAGCCACTCAATTCATCAAGCATATCATCTAGCCTAGGAATAGGATGACGATAACGAATAGTAATATTATTAATGCCTTTACAATCAACACACATATGCGACGTACCATCCATTTTAGGCACTAGTATAATAGGAATAGCACAAGGACTAGAGATTTGCGTATATAACCTTTGTCGAGCAGCTCTTGTACTTGACGCATAATCTCCTTCATCTCCTCTGGATTGGTACGGTATGGTGCACGGTTGGGTAGCGATGCACCGGGAATTAAGTCAATTTGATGCTCAATCCCTCGAATAGGTGGTAATCCCGGTGGCACGTCCTGTGGGAAGACGTCAGCGAACTCCCGCAAAATGTTAGTGACAGCAGGGGGCAAAGAGGAAGGCACATCCTCGAATGAAAATCTCTTTGCACACAAAAGCATAGCAAACAGATTTGCTAAAATCTAGCTCATTAATATCAGATTTGGTGGCAAGTAAACATGCACTTTTCAATTTAATTTCAGAAGCAACACCAGATGGTTTATTATTAGGCTTCATTTGTTGCTCAAATTCTTTTGCCACAATCTGATTTTCACTCTTATTTTTCTCCTGTTTTGCTTTATTAGCTCTATGAATATCATCTTTCAAAATGGAATCAGGAGTCATAGGAAGCAAAGTAATATTTGTATCCTTATGAACAAGAGTATACTGATTGTTTCTACCATGGTGTACGGAATTTTTATCAAATTGCCATGGTCTACCAAGTAATAAGGAACATGCTTGCATAGGTACCACATGACAATCAACATAATCAGCATGTGTAGAGAAACTAAAATGCACCCGAACAGTACGTGTTACCTTAACCTTGCCACTGTTGTTGAACCATTGGATGTAGTAAGGATGTGGATGTGGTCTTGGTGAGAGATAGCTTCTCCACCATCGCCATGCTAGCCAAGTTGTTGCAGCTCCCTCCATCTATGATGACGCGAATAGAACGTTCCTTCACAACTCCCTTTGTATGGAACAAATTATGCCTCTGATTTTGCTCAACTTGTGTAACCTGCACACTCAAAACATGTTGAGCAACTAAACATTCATACCTGTCAGCATCTTCATCAGCCATGTATTGCGTCTCATGATTAGAATCATCTCCACCGTGTTCTTCATGTGTAATAAGAGCCAAAGTCTCCTCATCATAGTCACTAGCAGACTCATACCCACCATCCTCAGTAGCAATCATCACACGCTGAGATTTTCATTCTCTCGCAAAATGTCCTCTTCCCTTACAACGACGATAAATAATATAACTTGTGTGCCCTGTTGACGCCATGGAAGAAGAAGAGCTCTGTGCAGGCCCGACACGTGTGCTCTTGGCAGGTAGTGGTGGTTGTGCCTGCTTTCTTGTATCACGGTTGGAGGTGGCACCTGAAGGAGGTGATGGTGCAGTGGAAGTAGATGATGCCCGTGGTGTCCATGATGAAGGTCGACCTGCAGAAAAGTTAGTTCGCGCCAATGCCTGTCGATCCTGCACTTCATGTTCAGCTTTACAAGCAAGATGGAATAAACGAGTGATATTATTATAATCCTTGTACTCTAGAATGGTCTGAATCTCTCTATTTAATCCACCCATAAAACGTGCAAGCATAGCTTCATTCTCCTCAACAATACCATATCTAATCAAGCCAGTTTGTAATTCCTGATAATATTCTTCTACATAAATTTTTCCTTGTTTTAAGCGCTGCAATTTTTGAAGTAATTCACGTTGATAATATGGCGGAATCCAACGAGTACGCATAACAGTTTTCAAAGCAGCCCAAGTAGCTGGAACAGGATATAATCTACAATGTTCAGACCACCAAACACATGCAAAGCTAGTGAAAGCACAAACAGCAGCAGGAACACGTCTCTCCTCAGGATATTGTAAACATGTAAATCGTTGTTCAGTTTCTAACTCCCAAGTAAGATATATATCAGGAACATATCTACCCTCAAATGGTGGAATATTTAATTTCAGTTTAGGGAGATGGTCTTGATCTCGTACCTGAGGGAGAGCCCTACCATTGCCATTATTTGCATGTGGACGACCTGGTGGTTGTGGTGCTGGTGGTTGCACGTAGTTCTGATTTTGATCAACCTCATCCTCGTAATCTCCCACATAATCATCCTCCTCCGCATCAGCAGCAGGAGCCACAGAAGTATCAACAGCAGCACCAACAGTTTGGCCAAGCGCAAGAGGGACACGGCTCGCTCGGCGGAGGGCTGTTTGGTGACGTGGAGGTTGTCGTTGTTGTTGTCGATGTTGTAGAGGTGCGTTAGGTGCAGCCGGTGGTGGTGGTGGAAGACGCGCGAGCAATTCATTAAACTTGTTATCGAGGTTTGTTTCGAACGTCTTCTCCATGCCATCTATCTTCTCCATGGCCTCTTCAAATCTGTTTAGCACATCTTGCACCTGTCCACTCAACATTTGCTGAAATTTATCATGCAACTCCTTATTCGTCATGTTCTCCCAGTCAGTCTCGTCGGCTTGTGATCCTGGCATGGTTAGCAGCAATAGAAACACACAAGAATATGATCCTACAGGACTACTAACAAGAGGTGGTGGTGGGTGTCACAAACCGTCAAGCAAATCTCAAATTCTTACCAGTTCTTACCCAACAAAGAAGCGGTGATCGGCAACCATTGTAGTCAAAACTCTCAAAGCTTGGATAGAGCGATTACTGGGAGAGTCAAAAGCACGACGTAGATGTATGTGGAGCTGGAAGGCTTATAATATGGTAGCAAAAGGGTCAACAATAATCAATTCAGAGATGCAAAGTTGAATAAACGCTCAACAACGGATCTTGGTTGGTCCTAGGCTAGACCGTACATGACGCGAGCCTAGTACACTAACAAAATCACGGCGCTGCACGTAAACAAGGGAAAAGCACACTCTGGAATTTTTTTTCGCTCTGTTTTTTTTGCGAAAAATCACTATAATGGCGAGTGTCTCAAAACTCTTCCCAGGTCAAACTGACAGGATGGGCACGAATTCTTTTTTACTTTTTTCAGAAATCAGGGCTGTGACGACGAAAAAGTGCGACAAAAAATCACTATGATGGCACGTGGCTCAAAAGACTCAGAAAAGCCTAAAAACAGGATATGGAATTTTTTTTTCGGCTGCCAAAATTTTGGCCTAAAAACTGCCCGAGGGTCTCCAGCCTCTTTTTTTTCCGAGACCTACTCAAGCAAGGAAACACGAAACGGAAATTAAACGGACCTCGAAAACAAACTTAATATGAAAGTAACTCGGATTGGTGGTGGATATATGGTGGTAGGATATGGCAGCGGTGCTGGTATATGGATACGGATTGGTGGTGGTATATGGATACGGATTGGTGGTGGTATATGGATATGGATCGGCGGCGAATAAGGGCGGTTGTAGATGGCAGGGGCGATGATGATGGTGCGGCGGCGGCGTGACAACTTATGACCAGAACTCGAAACTCTAAAAGACTAGACTCTAAGACAAGCAACTAGACATGACGATGCAACCGGAAATTCTACAAAGCAAAATACTGAAAAGACTATGCAAAGGCAAAGACTGGTTCGGATATGATGAACTAACCCTAATTTTTTGTGGCTTTTTCATGGACTATAGGTATGAACGACAGACTCGATCTAAACTACGAAAAACTGGAAAATCTCACCGAGCAACCTGGAAATCTGATACCACTTGATAGAGGTGAGGGTGTCCCGTCTTTCGATGAGATGGTGGCTATCGTTTAGGATGAAGTTGACATTGACGATCCGACTACAAACGTGCGAGGACGTCGCGCCTTAGCAATCGCTAAACCAACTCCAAGAGGTTATTGACCACGCTGGAGCACGATCAACCTGACCACGAAGGTCTGTTTCCTACATGCAAACGAAGAACAAGCAAGAAACTAAGATTGCAATCTGGATATTGCGAATATAAGAGGAAAGCTTTATTGATCAAGGTGGGGTTCTGTGACGCCTTTGTCTGATCGTTGAACATAAACGAAGTACGCGAAGTTGCAGCTATGGCGAACTTTTAATCTAAACAAAACCCAAAGTCTAAACGATGCCCTAAGGGCTGTATATATGGAGGAAGAGGGGGGAATTTCGTGGCCCTTGGAGGAGGGGTCCGAAACCAACCCTAACTCTTGTTCCCCCACACATATGGACTCTAAAAACAGCCTATACTTAAGTATTTCGAAAATACATGGGCATGGCCCAATAATAAGGTGACGCAACACCTAGAATAGCCTCTAGACAAAGTTTATGAAGTGGCATCTTGTATATTTCGTCCAAGGCTTCATGCACTCATTATGGTGGCTTCAAAGTCCTGAAATCATCACTTGTAACTCTGTTCTTGTTTCCCTTGCGCATGCCATCAACTCCATGCTTGTTCTTGCTCCAATGTTCATCCCTCTTATCCATGCCAGGCCCTTCATTTGTAAGCAAAACAAATGTATCCAATTTAGGCAGCATCATATTCTCATGAACATTAGAATCATTACGAAGAAATGAAAGTACCTGATAATTTAATTGGCGTGCGCGAGCTCTAGTAATTGGTCCACTATATGTAGTAGTAGGGTTTGTGGGTGTAACAATGGCATTGATGTCCTCATTAGAGATCCAATCATAGTCATACCCAATATAAATTAATAGTAATGGATCCAAATGACAGCGGTGCTCTCCAGCTGGTGCTTTTTAATAAGAGAGTGATGACTCAACATAAAAGTAAATAGATAGGCCCTTCGCAGAGGGAATCAGTGATTTGTAGAGGTGCCAGAGCTCGATTTTAAAGAAGAGATAAATAATATTTTGAGCGGCATACTTTCATTGTCAACATAACAACCAAGGCGATATCTTCCATGCTACACACATTATAGGCGGTTCCCAAACAGAATGGTAAAGTTTATACTCCCCCTCCACCAACAAGCATCAATCCATGGTTTGCTCGAAAAAACGAGTGCCTCCAACTAACAACAATCCCGGGGAGTTTTGTTTGCAATTATTTTGATTTGGTTTGCATAAAGCATGGGACTGGGTATCCCGGTGACCAGCCATTTTATCGTGAGTGAGGAGCGGAGTCCACTCCTCTTGAGAATAACCCGCCTAGCATGGAAGATACGAACAACCCTAGTTGATACATGAGCTATTCGAGCATACAAAACAGAATTTCATTTGAAGGTTTAGAGTTTGGCACATACAAATTTACTTGGAATGACAGGTAGATACCGCACGTAGGAAGGTATGGTGGACTCATATGGAATAACTTTGGGGTTTAAGGGATTGGATGCACAAGCAGTATTCCCGCTTAGTACAAGTGAAGGCTAGCAAAAGACTGGGAAGCGACCAACTTGAGAGCGACAACAGTCATGAACATGCATTAAAATTAATAAACATTGAGTGCAAGCATGAGTAGGATATAATCCACCATGAATATAAATATCGTGAAGGCTATGTTGATTTGTTTCAACTACATGCGTGAACATGTGCCAAGTCGAGTCACTTAAATCATTCACAGGAGGATACCACCCTATCATACCACATCACAACCATTTTAATAGCATGTTGGCACGCAAGGTAAACCATTATAAATTCCTAGCTAATTAAGCATGGCATAAGCAACTATAATATCTAATTTTCATTGCAAACATCATAACTTCATCCATCTGATGCTCATCAAAAGGAATCCACTAACAAGGTTGATCAAGTCTTGTTAACAAACTCATTCCGAATAACATGGAACCGGAGAAACTTCGAATAACACTATGTTACCTCAACGGGGATATGCACATCCCCAATAATAAGAATATCATATCTCTTTTTGGCAGTAGGAAGAGGAAATTCAAAACCTCCAAAAATAATCGATGGAATTTTTCCAATAGAGTTTATACTATGAATTTGAGGTTGTTTCCTCGAAAAGTGTACCGTATGCTCATTGCCATTAACATGAAAAGTGACATTGCCTTTGTTGCAATCAATAACAGGCCCTCCAGTATTCAAAAAGGGTCTTCCCAGAATAATAGACATACTATCGTCCACGGGAATATCAAGAATAACAAAGTCCGTTAAAATAGTAACGTTTGCAACCACAACAGGCACATCCTCACGAATACCGACAGATATAGCAGGTGATTTATCAGCCATTTGCAACGATATTTCAGTAGGTGTCAACTTATTCAAATCAAGTCTACGATATAAAGAGAGAGGCATAACACTAACACCGGCTCCAAGATCACATAAAGCAGTTTTAACATAATTTCTTTTAATGGAGCATGGTATAGTGGGTACTCCTGGATCTCCTAACTTCTTTGGTATTCCACCCTTGAAAGTATAATTAGCAAGCATGGTGGAAATTTCAGCTTTCGGTATCTTTCTTTTATTTGTAACAATATCTTTCATATACTTAGCATAAGGATTCATTTTGAGCATATCAGTTAAACGCATACGCAAAAAGATAGGTCTAATCATTTCAGCAAAGCGCTCAAAATCCTCATCATCCTTTTTCTTGGATGGTTTAGGAGGGAAAGGCATGGTTTTCTGAACCCATGGTTCTCTTTCTTTACCGTGCTTCCTAGCAACAAAGTCTCTCTTATCATAACGTTGATTCTTTGATTGTGGGTTATCAAGATCGACATCAGGTTCAATTTCTACATCATTATCATTGCTAGGTTGAGCATCAACGTGAACATCATCATTAGCATTTTCACTAGGTTCATGTTCATTACCAGATTGTGTTTCAGCATCAGAAATAGAAATATCATTGGGATTCTCAGGTGTGTCTACAACAGGTTCAGTAGAAGCATGCAAAGTCCTATCATTTTTCTTTTTCTTCTTTTTAGAAGGACTAGGTGCATCTATATTATTTCTCTGAGAATCTTGCTCAATTCTCTTAGGATGTCCTTTAGGATACAAAGGTTCCTGAGTCATTTTACCAGTTCTAGTAGCCACTCTAACAGCAAAGTAATTATTCTTACTATTTAATTCATTGAGCAAATCATTGTGAGCTTTAAGTACTTGTTCTACTTGAGTGGTAACCATAGAAGCATGTTTACTAATGAGTTTAAGTTCACCTTTAACTCTAGACATATAATCACTCAAGTGTTCAATCATATAAGTATTGTGTTCTAATTATCTACCAACATAAGCATTGAAGTTTTCTTGCTTAACCATAAAATCATCAAACTCATCTAAGCATTGGCTAGCAAATTTAGTGAGAGGGATTTCAGCTTTATCATATCTATAGAGAGAATTTACCTTTACTACCTGTGTCGGGTTACCAAGACTGTGTACTTCTTCAATAGGTAATGGATTAAAATCATGTATTTCTTCAACAGGCGGTAAATTAAGACCATGTATTTCTTCAAAAGGAGGTAAGTTCTTAACATCTTCAGCTTTTATACCTTTTTCTTTCATAGATTTCTTTGCCTCTTGCATATCATCAGGACTGAGAAATAGAACACCCCTTTTCTTCGGAGTTGGCTTAGGAGTTGGTTCGGGAAGTGTCCAATTATTTTCATTTGTCAACATATTATTCAATAGAATTTCAGCTTCATCTGGTGTTCTTTCCCCGAAAACAGAACCAACACAACTATCCAGGTGGTCACTGGAAGCATCGGTTAGTCCATTGTAAAAGATATCAAGTATTTCATTTTTCTTGAGAGGATGATCAGGCAAAGCATTAAGTAATTGGAGAAGCCTCCCCCAAGCTTGTGGGAGTCTCTCTTCTTCAATTTGCACAAAATTATATATATACCCTTAAAGCAGCTTGTTTCTTATGAGCAGGGAAATATTTAACAAAGAAGTAATAAATCATATCCTGGGGACTACGCACACAACCAGGATCAAGAGAATTAAACCACATCTTAGCATCACCCTTTAATGAGAACGGAAATATTTTAAGGATATAATAGGAGCGAGTTTTCTCATCATTAGGGAACAGGGTGGCTATATCATTTAATTTAGTAAGATGTGCCACAATAGTTTCAAATTCATAGCCATAAAAAGGACCAGATTCAACCAAAGTAATTATATCAGGATCAATAGAGAATCCATAATCCTTATCAGTAACAAAGATAGGTGAAGTAGCATAAGCAGGATCATATTTCATTCTAGCATTCAGAGATTTTTGTTTCCGGTTGGCTGATAATTTCTTAAGATCGCTTCTATCATTGCAAGCAAGAAAGCCTCTAGCAGTTTCTTCATCCATAACATAGCCCTCAGGCACAACAGGCAATTCATATTTAGGGGGAGAATCTTCATCATCACTTTCATCAATATTATTAGTTTCAATAATTGCGTTCTCTCTAGCCCCAGCAAGTTGTTCATCAAGAAATTCACCAAGTGGCACAGTAGTATCAAGCATAGAAGTAGTTTCATCATAAGTATCATGCATAGCAGAAGTGGCATCATCAATAACATGCGACATATCAGAATTAATAGCAGCAGCAGGTTTAGGTGTCGCAAGCTTACTCAAAACAGAAGGTGAATCAAGTGCAGAGCTAGATGGCAGTTGCTTACCTCCCCTCGTAGTTGAGGGATAAATTTTAGTTTTATCGTCTTTGAAGTTCTTCATAGTGACCAGCAGATATAAATCCCAAGTGACTCAAAGAATAGAGCTATGCTCCCCGGCAACGACGCCGAAAAATAGTCTTGATAACCCACAAGTATAGGGGATCGCAACAGTTTTCGAGGGTAGAGTATTCAACCCAAATTTATTGATTCGACACAAGGGGAGCCAAAGAATATTCTCAAGTATTAGCAGTTGAGTTGTCAATTCAACCACACCTGGATAACTTAATATCTGCAACAAAGTATTTAGTAGCAAAGTAGTATGGAAGTAACGGTAACGGTAGCGAAAGTAATATTTTTGGGTTTTGTAGTGATTGTAACAGCAGCAACGGAAAAGTAAATAAGCGGAGAACAATATGTGAAAAGCTCATAGGCATTGGATCGGTGATGGAGAATTATGCCGGATGCGGTTCATCATGTAATAGTCATAACATAGGGTGACACAGAACTAGCTCCAATTCATCAATGTAATGTAGGCATGTAACCCGAATATAGTCATACATGCTTATGGAAAAGAACTTGCATGACATCTTTTGGCCTACCCTCCCGTGGCAGCGGGGTCCTAGCGGAAACTAAGGGATATTAAGGCCTCCTTTTAATAGAGTACCAGACCAAAGCATTAACACATAGTGAATACATGAACTCCTCAAACTACGGTCATCACCGGGAGTGGTCACGTTTATTGTCACTTCGGGGTTGCCGGATCATAACACATAGTAGGTGACTATAGACTTGCAATATAGGATCAAGAACTCACATATATTCATGAAAACATAATAGGTTCAGATCTGAAGTCATGGCACTCGGGCCCTAGTGACAAGCATTAAGCATAGCAAAGTCATAGCAACATCAATCTCAGAACATAGTGGATACTAGGGATCAAACCCTAACAAAACTAACTCGATTACATGATAAATCTCATCCAACCCATCACCATCCAACAAGCCTACGATGGAATTACTCACGCACGGCGGTGAGCATCATGAAATTGGCGATGGAGGATGGTTGATGATGACGATGGCGATGGATTCCCCTCTCCGGAGCCCCGAACGGACTCCGATGGAGATGGAGGAAGGTACATGGCACAATTAGTTGCTAAAGGCTTCAAACAAAGGTATGGCCTTGATTACAAAGAGACGTCTAGTCCTGTTATTAAACCCATGATGATCCGTGTTCTTCTTTCATTGGCTGTTACTCGAGGATGGTCACTTCGTCAGCTTGATGTTCAGAATGCCTTTCTCCATGGAGTTTTGGAAGATGAGGTATATATGCGTCAGCCACCAGGTTTTGTTGACCCTACCCAGCCACATCATCTGTGTCGTCTTGTCAAGGCCTTCTATGGTCTGAAGTAGGCTCTCGTGCGTGGCATGCTCGACTTGGCGCTGGTCTTTGTGCACATGGGTTTGTGCCGTCTACAGCTGACACGTCTCTGTTCATTCTCCAGCGGCCTGAGGTGACTATGTACATTCTGGTCTATGTTGATGACATCATACTTGTCAGTTCGTCGGTCACTGCTGCAGATTGGCTCGTCTCTTCTCTGGGTGCTGATTTTGCTGTTAAGGATCTTGGGAGACTACATTATTTTCTGGGTCTTGAGGTTATTCATTCTGACAGTGGCTTGACCCTCACTCAGCAGAAGTACTCTCAGGATCTATTACGCCATGCGGGTATGTTGCAGTGCAAGACTGCTACGACTCCTATGTCTGCCACAGACAAACTATCAGCCCTTGATGGAGACTTGCTCTCCTCTGATGCTGCCTCTGAGTACCGCATCATTGTTGGCGGTCTGTAGTACTTGCTCATTACTTGACCAGACATATCATTTGTAGTTAATCGTGTGTGTCAGTACCTCCATGCACCGCATGATCCTCATTGCTCGGCTGTTAAGCGCATTCTGCGCTATGTTCGTCACACTAGTTCATATGGTCTCCATCTACAACCTGCGCCCTCTGGTGTGATCTCAGCCTTTTCTGATGCTGATTGGGCTGGTAGTCCTAATGATCGGCAATCCACGGGGGGACATGCCGTGTTCTTTGGTCCTAACTTGATCGCCTGGCAAGCTCGCAAGCAAGCTACAGTGTCTCGGAGTAGAACTAAAGTTGAGTACAAAGCAGTTGCTAATGCCACAGCTGAGATCATATGGGTGCACTCATTGCTTAGAGAGTTGAAGGTTTCTCAAGCTCAGCTGCCTGTTCTTTGGTGTGATAACATCGGTGCTACATATCTTTCATCAAATCCGGTATTTCATGCCCGAACGAAACACATCGAAGTTGACTATCATTTTGTGAGGGAACGTGTTGCACAGAAGCTACTTCAGATCAACTTTGTTTCTTCTAAGGATCAACTTGCTGATATTTTCACTAAACCCTTGCCCTTACCTTCTTTTGAAGGATTCCGACGCAATCTTAACCTTCTGAGTGTTTCAGAACATAGTTAAGATTGAGGGAGGGTGCTAGACTAAGTATATAGTAGATATATGTGTTGTAACATAAACATGTACCTGTATGTTCCCTCATATGAATACATGACAGCCGTACCCATCCAAGGTATCGAGCATTGTTCCAAATCCTAGTTTTGTCTAACATGGTAAATCCCTGGAGCCAGATGCCACCGCCTACGGATACTACTACATGGACACCGCCGATGACCAGGAGTAGTTAGGAGGTCCCAGGCAGGAGGCCTTGCCTCTTCGATTGTTGATGTTTGTGCTAGCCTTCTTAAGGAAAAACTTGTTTAACTTATGTCTGTACTCAGATATTGTTGCTTCCGCTGACTCGCTTATGTATTCAAGCCCCCGAGGCCCCTGGCTTGTAATATGAAGCTTATATTATTTTAATTTGTGTCTAGAGTTGTGTTGTGATATCTTCCCGTGAGTCCCTGATCTTGATCGTACACATTTGTGTGTATGATTAGTGTAGGTCAAATCGGGGGCGTCACAAGTTGGTATCAGAGCCGACTGCGTGTAGGAACTCCCTTTCCAACTCCTTGGCCAAAGTTGAGTCTAGTCTTTGAAAGCTATTTTACTAACATGGCTGTGTGGCTTACGGGCCCACGTCGCCATTGGGTGGTATTAGGATCTTTTACTCCTCGTCTATACTATGGACTCTGATTTCTCTTCTATTCGGGTTAAATGATTTTTCTAAATCTAACATTAGGATCCTGTGATCACATCCACCCGGAGATTTGTATTACCCTTTCTCGAATTGAGGGCCAAGATCTGCTTCACATTTTTCACTGACTGCAGGATCCTTTTATCGAGGGCACCCTGCGTCGTCACTTGCAAATCCCTCGCTCCAGTGGTTATCTTCGACGTTGATGTAGCCTTTGCTATCTCCCGTTGTTGTATCCCTCCATCGCGTGCATGCGTGCCGCCTAGTATGTCTAAGATGTTTCTCTTGTCCGAACTCATACGAACAATGCGTAATTGGCACTATACATGTATTAGTATGTCTTCAATGACTACTGCTTTGTACATACTGCACCTTTGCTCATTTGTTCTGATTTCTTCATGAATGACTCCATACACTTGCTCCACCCCTTGCTAAACTACCCCCTGTTGCATTTAAGCAGGATGGTTAGAACCGCTGGTCATGACCGGGGTGGCGACAATCCGTCACCTCCCGAATACATGGCCGGAATGATACAACAGTTTGATGATGAATCGCCAGTTCATGGAAGGAGTCATGCTTCAGTTTCTGCGTCCCAATATGAATCAACAACCAGCCTCAGTGACTTTGCAAGACTTTGCGCTTCTCAACCATGTCAGCTACCGTAGCTCAACTCAGCCCCTTGATGCTGATGACGGGCTCTATGACATCACTTTCGAGCTAGAGTCTGCTGATGCAGCCCTTCCAACTATGTCACCTTCGCGGATTATTACTTGAAAGGTCCCGTTGTTCAATGGTGGAACAACAACATGCGTTCCTTACCTATTGGAACCACCATCACTTGGCCGGAATTTCAAGCTGCATCCTGCGGGCCAATCTCGAACCACCATGGTTAGTTACAACGTCCCTGTTGAACTTGAAGGGCTGGAATTCCATGTTTTCCCCCATTGTTTTATAGTCATCCAATATCGACCTCATTCTGGGAATGGAATGGTTGAAATCACATACCACTTCTATCATTTGAGCCACTAAACCGTCCATCTACTAGATCCGTCAAATGAGATAGTGAGCTACCATGCTCGTCTTGTTTGGAATGCCGAAGCACAGATTTATTCCTTGAATGTGTGAACGCTTCTTGTTCTGTGAGAATTCAAAATGTTACATCAAAGTTGAACGTCACACTTGTCAGAGGGCTATAAAATTTCTAAAAAGTTCAGTTGTCAAATCCTTCTAAAGATGAAGCCACTTGGGAACGCGAGGATCGTCTTCGTGATGAATACCCCGCCTTGTTTTTTTCTACCTCCTAAATCTCGAGACGAGATTTCTTGTAGTGGAGGAGGATTGTAACACCCACATAATGAAGCTACAGTAATCCCCTGCTAATGATGCCATGTCATCATGTTTTTTAAACTAAATTGCCACTTGATGAAAACAAAAACCAAGTTCCATTCGAAGAACAAGTCAAATATTTACTTCTTCTGTCATGCAAAAAAATGTTGGTGGTGTTGCAAATAATCTCCAACTATTTGTCATCCTGAAAACAACCTCATTTGGATTTCCAAAATCCCCCGGGACTGAATGTAGTGGTCCAACATCATCTTAATGAACCATTTAAATTCAAATACGATTCAAAACTTTTCAAACTAACCTTGAACTTTTTATGGCAGTGTCAAAAATTGCAATAGAAATTATGAGCCAAGTTTCATATTTTGCAAAATCTTTTGATAGCCTAAATAAATAAAAGCAGTGCCATTTAAGAGAAAAGAATACATAAAATAAAAATAAAAAGGGGAGAAGCCCCCCTGGCCCAACTGGGCCAATCCGCCCAGCTCGCCTCCCGATCAGGTCCAACCCATCTCCCCGCCGGCCGTCTTCTTCTGTTCACGACCGTGCCTGAACAGGAGCTCGCTCCCGTCGAACCGCCTCGCCGGCACCGTCCGGAGGGGATAAGGCCCCCGACGCCTCGGGCTTCCCCGTCTCCCCTCCCCACTTTCCTCCTCTCCTCCCAGATCCACCCCACTCTCCCCCTTCCTCTCGACCGTGCTCCCCCTCCAGATCCGCAGCATTCGAGCACGTCCATGGCCGCACCACCACCGTTCCCCTGACCGGACCGTCCCCGACCCGCGAGGATATGCTCTAGAGCTCCATCGGCCTCTTCTGCATCGCCTACAACCTCCGGTTCGAGCTAGAGCCCTCCACAACCTCGCCATCTGGTCATCTTCCCTGCCACGGCCGCCGCCGTTTGTCGTCGTATTCGTCGCCTCTGGTCCACCTCCGGCCTCCCCGACCGCGCCATCGAGCTCGCGGTGAGCTCCGCTATCGATTCCCCTTTTTTCCCCTTCCGTTCGTCACCGTTTGCCGTCGTCCCCAAGCTCGGCCGTCCTCGTCCATGGCCATCCTCAAGTTTCCATGTACGTGCGTGACCCCAGTGCCGCGCATGCCTTAGCCGTCCGCCGCCACGCTCCTGTTGCTGTGCTGCTGCCCCTCTTGCTTGCCGCAGCCGCTGCTCCCGCTAGTCTTTGCCGCCGCTGCCGTCGTGAGCTCGTCGTTTCCGCGGCTGGAGCTCTGTTCCCGCGCGCCGTGCCTCGGTCCTGGCCGCGCCCTGCCACGCGACTGCAGCCGCGTGCGGCAACCCCTGCTCCTGGTCGCGCATGCTGCTCCAACGCGCACCCGTTGTAGTGCTGTTTCTGCTCCCGCAGCTACGTTGTTGTTTCTGCTGCTTCTGTTGTAGCGCTGCCGCCTTTGCTCGTAGCTGCTGATGCTGCTTGCTACCCGCTAGTCGCTGATGCTCTGCTACGCTGCCGCTGCCACATTGAGCTGCTACCACTGCTGCTCAACCGCGTTGAGCTCACGCGAGGCCATGGCAAACACAACCCGATGGCTGGCTATGTCCCTGCTATGTATGGTCGGCGCTTTGTAATTAGCGTATGTGTGTGTTAGGTTAGTAGTGGCCCACTGCCATGTGGCCCCCGCTGTTTAGGTTAGTTAATTACTACTTTTTCTAACATGCATATGGCAGTGGAACCCCCACCACTAATTAGGCTGAATTAAAACAATCTGTTTAACACATGAGTGTATGCCATATGGGTCCCGTTTTGACCCTATTGACCAGTCAACATTGATTGGTCAATTGCTGACTTTAACACTGACCCCCCACATGTCATACACTATGGCTAGAATAACACTAGGCGACAAAACTAATTTCTGTTTTATTTTCGAATTAGAAGTATTCCAAAACACTATTTAAAACTTCAGAAAATCATAGTAAAATAACCGTAAGTCAGATGAAAAAGTTCTATACTTGAAAGTTGCTCAGAAAAACGTGACGAATCCGAATACGCCCTTCGTTCATCTATCACGCGTCCCTTGCACAACGAACATGGAACCATCCCCCTCTATTTCGTTTGTCCGAAAATACCAAACTTCGGGAAAACATTCCGGGATGTTCTCCCCCTTCGCCGGTATCGTGTAACACTGTGTTAGAACACCTCTAGCGATGCTTTTGTCTTGTCATACATAGTATTGTATTTGTTTGCTTTCTATTTACTGTTTCTTCCCCCTCTTCTTCTCCGGTAGAGCCCGAGACCGCTGCTGATGCCACTGTGATCGACTACGTCACCGACGACCCTACTTCCCTTTCAGCGGAGCTTCTAGGCAAGCCCCCCCTTTGATCATCCTGATATCGCCCATTCCATTCTCTCATGCTTGCATTAGATTTTGCTACTGTTATTGATTGCTCCTATTCTGATGCATAACCTACTTTTGTAACCGCTCATTGTACCTTACCTGCTTATCCTAAACTGCTTAGTATAGGTTGGTTAGAGATCCATCAGTGACCCCCACCTTGTCCTTGTTGCCCCTACTTCATAATCGATGACTCAATCAACCTGATCGACGACCAGAACCAGACACCTCACATCACATCACACCCCCTTTGTTGCTCAACTCTACAGAGCTACTATCGAGTGCCGAGGGTGATACCTCATAACGCACTCCTGATGACAACTCTGTAGTGTAGCTATTTGGTCGTGGTCATCGAGGGTGATTCCTTCTTCACCACTCCCGATATGACTCTATCATGCAACCTTTCAAGTGTGGACCTCGAGGGTGATTCCTCCCACGTTCACCTTGATGATTACGTCGAGTGGAATCCACCGAGGGTGATTCCTTGGGTTTTTCCCTTAATGTTTTGGACACACGGTTACCCGTACTTTACTTGAGACCATTGTTAAAGTCGGGTCGGCCCTGAGGGGTACCCGCGAGACGATGTGAAAGTCGTGCGGGCCCATAGAGCACCCACGAGTTTTCTACGAGGCACGACCGGGCATTCCGGGCCCTTGCAGTAAGTCCACGAGACGGGGCGATGGGGTCACATTATCATGAGTCTCTGCTCATCTATGTGAATCCCCAATGCACTAAAATGTTTGGTTATTTGCTCTGAGTTGGCCTCTGGCCTTTACGCACTAACCACCACGCGGGAATAGTTATGGGACTCGGCGTCATGGTATCAGCCGAAGCTTTGTCAGACGTCCAGTTCAGCATTGCGGCACGGTTGGATCGTGCTGGCCATCCAAGGCGGTGCTGGTATCCACCCTACTCACAATGAGCCGGAGTGCAAAGGGCGATGGGCCCAAGACCCCAGAGTGCTTAGAATGTAGACCGACGGGGACCTCTCTGCTGAGCCTAGGTCCGGCTGCGACGTGTTGATCTTCCGAGGCCGGGCATTGGCTCAGAAAAGTGTTTCCGGCCAGAGTAATCAAGTGTGTTGGGTAACATGGTGCACCCCTTCAGAGAAGTTATCTATTCGAATACTGTGTCCACGGTAATGGACGTTCAGACTTGTATCCTGATCTATTACAACTAGAACTGGTTACTTGAGGCATGTGTTGGATATGTGGCTCTGAGATTGCTTTCTCGTAGTGAGTCGGGGAAGGATCTCTGGGCGTTAATTCTACAACATGTTTGCTAAATATAAACTGCTATTCTATACTCTTCTGAATGCTGCAACATGCTTGGAGCTGCTTGAAGATGCTAGTCTTCGATAGGCTATGCCTTCCCCTCTAATCTGGTATTCTACAGTTTAGTCCACAGATACATACCTTCTTTTGATACCAATGCATACTTAGTATAGATCTATTGCTTGCGAGTACTTTGGATGAGTACTCACGGTTGATTTGCTACCCCTTTCCCCCCTTCTTCCTTCTTTCCGGTTGTTGCAACCAGATGGTGATCCCTGGAGCCAGATGCCACCGCCGACGGATACTACTACGTGGAGACCGCCGATGACCAGGAGTAGTTAGAAGGTCCCAGGCAGGAGGCCTTGCCTCTTCGATTATTGATGTTTGTGCTAGCCTTCTTAAGGAAAAACTTGTTTAACTTATGTCTGTACTCAGATATTGTTTCTTCCGCTGACTCACTTCTGTATCGAGCTTATGCATTCGAGCCCTCGAGGCCCCTGGCTTGTAATATGTAGCTTATATTATTTTAATTTGTGTCAAGAGTTGTGTTGTGATATCTTCCCGCGAGTCCCTGATCTTGATCATACACATTTGCGTGTATGATTAGTGTACGGTCGAATTGGGGGCATCACACGTCGACATCATTATTCATTAGTTGCCATTGCATTAATAGCCTCGAGCCTTTTTCATACCTCACCCATGGGGACTAACGAGTTTAGAATTGTCACGCTCTTTGTGCACCTTAGTGATACGCTCACTCCACATGGCTATTTAGCATGCAATAGTTATCTTGTTATCATCATTCTGCCAGAAGTCCCTCCCGTGCATACCTGAGATACTTGTCTTATATATTGGCTAGCGCATCATGTACTTTGGCATAGCAAAAAAGAGCAAAAATCTATTAAGAAAAAGAAGAGAAACAAAGAGCATGTAAGCAATAACATTGAGCCATTTTGCATAGTACATCATATTGGATCATACACACATGACATATTTGGGATTGAATGCAGTACATTACTCTAATAGGTTGGTGCACAAGCGTATCTAGCCCATCTGAGCAATCGAGCTATTATCTCTCAAGGATCTGTGCAACATGAGCATTTTCCGTGGTCTCACATTTTGTGCTCATTCCTTGGTTGTGTGGATCCCACTTATCTTTTTTGTGTGTGTTCCATGTGATATCCTAGGGTTTTGATTTATTTGTCTTACCTGCAATTTGTGAATCTCTTCAACATTATCAATATCTTGGCTAATACTTGCTTGAATTTTGTGCCAGTCATCCCAACCAAGCTCCTCGACATGCCTTTACTTTTGTAGGTGTGAGAAACAAACACGGTACCAATTCTACTATTATAGCAATACATTGAGTGATACTCGATACATCCTCAATCTTCGAAAAAAGTAACTTTGGTATTGTTCTCCCATTTTTCCTACTCACCACTAGTTAACTATGACGCATAGGCCAAGCACTTCGGCAAACCCACTCTTTGAGGATCAAGATGAAGAGCATGACTACGTCACCAAAAGTCATCTCTTCGGCATTCAATAAGCTCTACATCAAGAAGCTTTGGGAGACCGCATCGAGCAACTCGCCATCGACCTATGCCAATCGGAAGCAAGAAACCGGGACTATCTTGACACCAAGCTATCCACACAAATGGAAGAATTTCGTCACATGATGGTCACCCGCGCGTCATCCACATCATCTTCATCAAGACGACGCCACTCGAGTCAGCACTCTTCCGACTCCTCTTCCGACGCAAGTTTTCCATGAGCTCGTTTGCATCGCCGCGACGACCATCAAAATCCATTTCATGGCAAAGGGTTGCAAGACCGACTTCAAGAGCGTGAACAACATCATCGCCAAGAACAAGATGCCATGGACCAAGAGCAAGCTCGACAACCCCAATGCCAAGAACCAAAGACGACGACACACTGCAGCAAGAGCAACAACACCGCGTGGAAGAAGCGCTTGAAGCACAATGTGCACTTTGAGAAGCCACTAGCACCGTCGAAGAGTGCAACCACCGTGTGCGTGAACAAGAAGGAGTACGGCAACACTACAAAAATACATTTCCGTGATGATACGTGTTTGTCACATTAGATCACGTTTTCTGTCATGCATGTACATCCATGACGATTTTATGACAGAATCATGATAGTCATACCTGTGCTGTCGTAAAAGTGTTCCATGATAATACCAAAATTATCATCATGGAAATGTCCACTTCCATGACGATAAATGGCGTGTCATGGAAGTGTTTTCGTCAAGGGTAACTAACATGTGGCATCCACCGTAGCGGGTCGACGTTAAGCTATCGGGTTCCGGTTTGGATCCGATAACCCGTTAACAGCAACGACCAATGTAATTTTCCACGTGTAAAATTATCATTCGCCGGAGGATCCGTGTGTCAGCTCAACATTGGGATAGATGTCATCCACTCATTGTACGAGGGGTGCCTATGATACGTCGGCACGTGGCAAGGCCCAACAGTGGCCCATTTAGGTGAAAGAGGACGGCCCAATCAAAATTAGCAGGCCGACTCATATAGAGCCTACTTGTGTCTGGTCAATTTAAGCCCACGACCCATACGACATGTGCCAATTTGGCCCATCAATGGCCCGCTATTTAACACCATTGCAGCTCATCGTCAATTTGAGCCCGTTAACAGCCCGCTATGTATTTGGGCTCAATAGCGGCCCGATGTGGTTTCCGCCTGTTATGGCCCATTCAAGGGATGGGCCAATTTTCAGGATGTACGTCTTTCGGCTTTTTAGCGACCCATTTAAGTGTTGGGCCAATTTCCAGCCCGGTGTGTCTTTCAGCCTGTTAATGGCCCATAAATGAGTTGGGCTATTTGTAGTCAGACCTGAGTTTTGGCCTCTTAACGGCCCATGCTCTTCATGGTCTAAATACCAGCCCGGTTTCTCTTTCGGCCTGCTAAAGGACCACAACACAGTTGGGCCATACACAGTCCGACCTGACTTTCGGCCTCTTAGTGGCCCATGCTCTTCATGATCTAGTACGAGCCCATTGTCTCTTTCGGCCTACTAAAGGCCCACAGTACAGTTGGGCCTTATATAGCCCGAACCTTAGTATCGGCCTGTTAACGGCCCGTGAAAGCAAATGGGCCCACTTATTGCCCGCTTCAATGTAGGCCTGTTAACGACCCAGGAAGTAACATGGCCAAGCATTAACTGTTGGCTTGTTTCAGTTATAGTGGCCCAATAGAGCTTTCGGCCTGGTTACGACCCATCAATTTAATGGGCCTTCTAAAGTTCGAACAAGTATCTAGGCCCAATTAGATAATGTTGATTCCGGGCCAGCTATAATTTGAGACCATTACGACGAGCAATTATGGACAGGACCAAAACCGATCAATCAAAGGCCTATGAGAATTTTGGCCCCTGCGAGCCAATTATGGAAGCCCATTAAGGGCTGTAGGCATCTAACCTTCATATAGTGCCCACGACTATTCATGCTAACTAATAATTTCACTATTTTTTTGGCTTCCTAGCGACCAGTTAGCTGGAATGTGAGGCGCGCTAAGAAAATATACGGAAACAAGGAAAAACGTAGCACATCCAGAATATATTACAGGAAATCGCATCCACTGGGCAATCAAAGATTGATGTCCGGGCAAATAAATGAACAGAACTTAACGATCTACAACCTCACAATCTGCCACATCAGCGCGGATGACGCCCATAAGCAAGTGAGCAAGTTCTTCCTTCTTTGCTACACTATCTTTGAAAACATTGATCGGTTGTTGCTGCGCAAGAATGTGCACCTCTGATTCCTCCATGATTTCCATCATTGCTTCAGCCAATAATTGGTTCTCAAACATACATTTTTTTCCGTTGGATCGAGACCGATGAAACTCAAAAGATTCAGATGGCGATTTTGGTAGGCTTATATTATTGATAGTGGAGAGTATCTCGACCACTGCATCATAACATAAATTAGGAGGGGAACCGAACAGATTAATCAAGAGTTATTGCCATATTACCTGGCCTAGATTTATTGGAAAGAAACAATGGGGTTGCCTTGCTGTTCCAGAGTTCGTCTTCTTATCTTCTGCAGCCTACACCAAATTAACACACTAGAAGTGCTATCATTGGCCAGGTCAGATAAATAGGAAAGCAACATTGACACAACAAACGTTTGGGCAACTAGACCACACCAGCCTACACCCGATTAACACAATATGGCAGAACTATCATGAGCTAGGTAAGTTGATAGGAAAGGAACATTCACATAATGATTGATTGGGCAACCAGAACATCACTACAATTTATTAATTTGCATGTATTAGATAGTACACTCATGCAGCTAAGTATGCAAAACTACCAGGCAGTTTTCCTTAAAAAATTAGCATTGTCGCCTTTTATTATACATTTTGCTACAAGTAAGTTTAGATCAGATAAAGGTTGGATTCATGCCGATTAAGAAATACATGCCGATGTAAAAATATAGTGATATACAATAGGTACTTACATCAACATTGGAGCACAGAGAATTCCCGCAAGATACTTTCCTCAAATATGATCCCAGTTTAGAAAGTCTTCTATCCTCTAATCTTATTTTCTAAAAGAGATATGGGTAAGAAAGATGTAGAAAATATGATCTGAATGCTATAAAATTTCATGATGTGAGGATACGCACACGCTTTTTAGAATGGAGTTGACATATTTTTGCTGGACTGGAGCGGACTAGTTCGTTGGCCACTTGAATTTGCTTATTATCAATAGGAGTTGGGTTTCTCTATGCTGGAGCAGTATCTATGAACACTGGAGTCGGTTTACCATCTCCCGGCGTTTGTATCTTTTGCAAAGACCTTGTTTGTAACCCTTTAGATTCTAACATTGCCGTCTTCCCCTTGCATGCCTTATATAGAAGAATGGTGCTTCAGTTATAAAACATGCTACGGCAGAGAGATGGAATACGTACTGAAGAATAGAAAGGCATGGCATATTGATATGTATTCCCTCCATCCGAAAATATAAGGATGTTTCTTGGCGTATTTCAGTTCTAGATACATCCATTTTTATCCATTTCTGCGACATGCAATCCGGCAGAGGGAGTATGATGTAAGAGCTAGGGATACGACATGACAACAGAGTAAAAAAACACTAGTTGAATGTAAAACTGTATGATAGCGGAATACATATAGAAAAACACTAAGGCAACATATGCATGTATGATTGGGAAACTAAGATGGCATTGCAACAGACCACTGAACAACACTTCAATGTAAAAAAACATGGTATGGTAGACAGATGGAGTACATACTGATGAATAACAACGCATAAGATATTCAGAAGCATGATGTCCAAACTAAGCAGATGGTATTGCGATAGAGTAGAATCATACTACTTGAATTTGAAATCATGTTATCATGAATTGAATAGGTACTGAAAAATAGGAACGCATGACATATTTACATGCATGATCAGTAGGCTAAGCACATGGCATTGCAATAGAGTAGATGCACTCCGGGACATTATATCCATGTTGTACCCATATCACGGGCCAAGTTAGAGCAAGGACCTTGTGGGGTGAATAGGATTCATCATCTTTCCGGAAGTGTTCTGAGGAACTGCCTTTACATGTTCCATCATATTGGGTATCATTGACGTCAAGTTTGTTGGCCGTTACATTGCTCCATGAGGTTCTTGTTGATATGTTAGTGTGTGAAATTATATCTGACATGCATGGAAGACAACTAGTGGTTAGATTTATGTACTGAGTGGCTGTAGGAGATGACATAAATAGTAGGATTGGGCTTAACTAGCAGCAACATGTTTCAAAAACTAAAGGGGGAACACAAATGAAAGCTACATAATATGTATCATTTGTACTCTTGATTAACTAGATGGCACAAAAAAGTATGAAAGAACAACATAGGTAATACTAGAAGTGGTTAATCACTAGCCCGTGGGATAGCATTGGCTGATGGATGATAACTATGGAACAACATTACCTAAAGAACAAGTCTCTTATATGAACTATGGAACAACGTTAACTCCTGAACAAGACTCTTAAGAGATCAACATGAAAATACAATGAAATGTGATAATCTATTTTCCATGCTTAGACGAATAACAAAGCCATAAATGTTGCACACAAGTAAGATGAGGGTACAACCTATCTGGCCGCCATCCATAGGAGTGAGCATCATGTGCTGACTTGTCGATGGCCCTGCAGTTGTTGTGGCTGTCCATGTCGGGCACGCACATTCGATGCAGGGAACGGTTGAGTAGGGGCTATAGCTCCCTGCTTGTGTATGCTTCCCTTGTTGGAGCAGCAGGAAGACGATGTGGCTGAAGGTGCAGAAAAGGCATAATGTTAAGAACAACACATATATCTGATCTGAAGAAATACCATAAGAGATCAACAGTAAGGTACGAGAGTGGTCACACATCTTTTGACTGAAAACTAAATTGGGGTCACGCGATTTTATTTTATTTTGGTACTATCCGATCTGCACCAGATGGCTTGATAGCTGTCTTGTGCCTCCTGGCTGACACTATTCAGAATCTTCCCTAAGGAGCCAGCGACAACCGACAGAGAAGCCTGCCTCCGCCATCCCTAGCCGTAAGAGCTCTGACCAAAACACCGCTCCCTGCCCCACTGCACTGTCATAGTTGCGTCTCCCCCGGCCAATCCACAAAGACTCGCCGTCATCCAGATCCTGCGGCGGCAGTACCTTCAACCCACACAACTATAAGATAGCCACCTAAGTGCTGCTTCCGCAGAGAACTTGCGCCCCCGCACCCTTACAATAGACACCAGAACCCCGGCAGCCTAGGAGCTCCGCCACCTCAACGGGTGCTGCTTCCCATTGGGAATCGACTGACCCAGACTAAAAATTCAGATGACTGACGCCTAAATAAAGTGATTTAAGATGAGTGTATGACCTATCTTGCGGCCCGATGAAGTAGCAAGCTCCGGCTGCCGAGTCAGTGAGCCCGGCGCGGTTGCGGTGGCTTTCGGTGGCAGGAAAGCATATATGTCGCGACGGTCGACGGCTATGGGGAAGCAGCGCCGAGGCCCTAGACGCATCCGAAGTTGGAGCTGCTCCGACACCGTGCATAACGGCGTGGGTGAATTGGCTCCGGTACGGTTCACGCGGTCGTCATCGAGGCAACTCCGGCAGCACGGAGTAAGAGGCACACGACCAAGTGCACGACAACAAACGGACAACGGCTTCGGCATTGGGGAGGAGGGCAGCAGGGAATTTGGTGCGGTGGAGCCTCCATGGAGGAGGGGCTGAGGTTTCGTGGCTGGGGAGAAGGGAGCTTCCGGGGAGAAGGTGAATTGGCACCCACGATGTATGAATGGGGAATTGGGAGGACGATCCATGTCTTACGTACGCATTTGTCTGAAATGTGTGTGTGTATGTGTGTGTGTGTGTGTGTGTGTGTGTGTGTGTGTTTGAGGGGGGGGGGAGTTATAGTTCTACCCCCGCCTTTAGGCTTCGAGGCTTAGGTCTGTGTCTTGAGGGTCAGGGATAGTAGAGTAACTTTGCTTCTCCCAAATAGTGGGCGCGAGCGATTTCGGGCGAGGAGGGCGTGTTTTGAAATAGTGGGCGCGAGCAATTTCGGGTGAGGAGGGCGTGTTTTGAATAGTGGGTGCGAGGGATTTCGGCCAAGGAGAGGGTGTTTTGCCACCCATGGTTTATGAATTATTCGGCGCGAGCCATTTCGGCAGAGAAGTGGGTGATTTGCCGCCCATGGTTTATGAATTATTTGGCACCTGTCATTTCGGCCGAGGAGAAGGCGTGCTTGGATGAAGTTACAAACATACCCTCAATGTACAACGGGCCAATTGATGCGTGTCCCACATCGGTCGGTAATTTCGCGTCTCTGATTTATTTGCTCGGGCAAATTCCACCGAGCAGAGGGTGTTTAGCGGTTTGTTCAAATTTTGGGAGAACGAGCATCCACGTCTACCTTACCAAGTCAATTTGAATCAAATTTTCTAATATTAGCTTGCCACTTCTTTTTTAGATGGTGAGATGATGCTCGGGACTAATGTGTTTTTACATGCTCGTTGATAACGATTAATTAGATGACAAATAGTTGCCACTCACCAGGTCAAAATAGTGAACTGAATCCAAAATCGAACACCTCAATTGAGTAACATGTTGTATTATAATACTCCACGAACATGCTGAAAGTCAAATTAATGAACTTGTTTGATACACATATCTCCGTTCATGTGTGGATTGCAAACAACATGTTCTCCAATTCGAATATTTGAATGCAAATTTATATCAAAACATGGTTTATATCATTCTTTGATGCATAAACGCGACCTCCCCTTCTCCTGGACTCCTGTTCTCTCTCTCGCTGACAATCTTCGTTTCTATCGCACACGTCCAAATACAAACCTATTCGGTCCCTCTCCCTGTGTGTGTGTGTGTCAGTCTTTCTAGTTTGCATGCACACTCCATGTATAGGTCTCTCTAGCACACAATGTATGATTCTCTAGTCCAAGCTAAATATCCAGGGTGCACTCATCGTACGCACAGAAATTCCCCTAGCTCTTTCTCCATAACTCTCTCACTCACCACTCTACCGTCTCGGAGCTCTTCCCTCTCTCTCTCGAACTATCCATCTCCGTGGGTCACACATACACATGCATATCTCACTCGCACTCCATAGACCCATCTAAAACTCTCTCTCTCTCTCCCTCTTTCTCTCTCCATCTCACATGCACACACACACAATCTCACGCCTAGCTAAGCATGACTATCTCTCACTCAATTGTAGGCACACACAGCCCCCCTATGTATATGACTATTTCTCAGTCTCCATCACAAACATATGCATTGTCTCTTTCCCTCACTTGGTCTATCTCGATTTCTCCCAGGGCCTCTTTCTATCGCAACACACCTCGTCCCTCGATATCCCACCCATATAGTCCCTCACGATCTCAAGGTGATTTCTCTATCACAAACACACCCTCTCTCCCTCCGTATGCATCCATATTCTCCATGCGTCCCTCTTGACCTCTGTCCCTTGTTGGCAAGACCTCTATTGGACATGTGTTATAGGGGTGTCTCTCTCTGTTGCAAACAATCACGCATTATCTATCTTCGTGTATCTCTTCACATTGCTTTTCTATCTCGGAGATGCAGGCGTGATATGTTTGTATAAGTAACGAACACACACTCTCTATTTTATCATTTGTTGTCCTTTCCTCTTTCACACACACACACACTCTCTCTCTCTCTCTCTCTCTCTCTCTCTCTTTTGCACACTCACTCTTTCTCCCTCACAAACACTTGATCTCTCTCGACTTAGGTACTCTCTTAGGTCCATAGCATATAGATTTATTGAAAAGTCAAACTTCACAAAGTTTGACCCGGTACGTGGAGAAAAACATTTACATCATGAGATGTAGTTTCGTATGATGTATATTTGGTATTGTAGATATAAATAATATTTGCGTAAACCTGGTCAAAGTGTCCAAAGTTTGACTTCTAAAAAATTTACATGCACTGCATTATCGAACGAATGGAGTATCTGTTTCCCCCTCTCAGCTATCTGACGCACCAGTCAGCCGTATCGGGGCTCCTCTATCTCTCTCAAACATTATATCTCCCTGGTTCACACATATAGATATCTCGCTCATGCTACGTAGACCCATCTAACACTCTCCACCCTTGTTATCTCTCTATGTGGCACCCCCCTATAAGTTGTTGGGGAACATAGTAATTTATAAAAAATTCCTACGCACACACAAGATCATGGTGATGCATAGCAACGAGAGGGGAGAGTGTAGTCCATGTACCCTCGTAGACTATAAGCGGAAGCATTATGACAACGCGGTTGATGTAGTCGTACGTCTTCACGATCGACCGATCCTAGCACCGAAAGTACGGCACCTCCGCGATCTACACACGTTCAGCTCAGTGACGTCGCACGAACTCACGATCCAACAGAGTGTCGAGGGAGAGCTTTGTCAGCACGACGGCGTGATGATGAAGCTACTGGCGCAGGGCTTCGCCTAAGCACTGCAATGATATGACCGAGGTGGATTATGGTGTAGGGGGCACCACACACGGCTAAGAGATCAATGATCAACTTGTGTGTTCTAGGGTGCCCCCGCCCCCGTATATAAAGGATCAAGGGGGGAGGCCAGCCGGCCCTTGGGGCGTGCCAAGGAGGGGGAGGAGTCCTCCTCCTAGTAGGAGTAGGACTCCCCCTTTCCTAGTCCAACTAGGAGGAGGAAGGGGGAAGGAAGGAGAGGGAGAGGAGAAGGAAAGGGGGGCACCCCCCTCCCTAGTCCAATTCAGACTCCCTATAGGGAGGGGCGAGGATGCCCCTTGTGGGATGCCTCCCCTCTTCCCTATGGCCCATGTAGGCCCAATAGTTCGCCGGGGGTTCCGATAACCCCCCGGCACTCCGATAATTATCCGGTGACCCCCGGAACTCATCCGATGTCCCAATATAGTCATCCAATATATCAATCTTTATGTATCGACCATTTTGAGACTCCTCGTCATGTTCGTGATCACATCCGAGACTCCGAACTATCTTCGGTACATCAAAACACATAAAATCATAATACCGCTTGTCGCCGAACGTTAAGAGTGCGGACCCTACGGGTTCGAGAACTATGTAGAAATGACCGAGACACCTCTTCGGTCAATAACCAATAGCGGAACCTTGACGTTCATATTGGCTCCTACATATTCTACGAAGATCTTTATCGGTCAAACCGCATAACAACATAAGTTGTTCCCTTTGTCATCGGTATGTTACTTGACCGAGATTCGATCGTTGGTATCTCAATGCCTAGTTCAATCTTGTTACTAGCAAGTCTCTTTACTCGTTCCGTAATGCATGATCCCGCAACTAACTCATTAGTCACATTGCTTGCAAGGCTTATAGCGATGTGCATTACCGAGAGGGCCCGGAGATACCTCTCCGACAATCGGAGTGACAAATCTTAATCTTGATCTATGCCAACTCAACAAGTACCATCGGAGACACCTATAGAGCACCTTTATAATCACCCAGTTACGTTGTGAAGTTTGGTAGCACACAAAGTGTTCCTCCGGTATTCGGGAGTTGCATAATCTCATAGTCATAGGAACATGTATAAGTCATGAAGAAAGTTATAGCAACATACTAAACGATCAAATGCTAAGCTAACGAAATGGGTCTAGTCAATCACATCATTCTCTAATGATGTGATCCCATTAATCAAATGACAACTCATGTCTATGGCTAGTAAACTTAACCATCTTTGATTCAACGAGCTAGTCAAGTAGAGGCATACTAGTGACACTCTGTTTGTCTATGTATTCACACATGTACTAAGTTTCCGGTTAATACAATTCTAGCATGAATAATAAACATTTATCATGATATAAGGAAATATAAATAACAACTTTATTATTGCCTCTAGGGCATATTTCCTTGATCTCCCACTTGCACTAGAGTCAATAATCTAGATTACAGTAATGATTCTAACACCCATGGAGTCTTGGTGCTGATCATGTTTTGCTCTTGAGAGAGGCTTAGTCAACGGTCGCAACATTCAGATCCGTATGTATCTTGCAAATCTCTATGTCTCCCTCCTTGACTTGATCGCGGATGGAATTGAAGCGTCTCTTGATGTGCTTGGTTCTCTTGTGAAATCTGGATTCCTTTGCCAAGGCAATTGCACCAGTATTGTCACAAAAGATTTTAATTGGACCTGATGCACTAGGTATGACACCTAGATCGGATATGAACTCCTTCATCCAGACTCCTTCATTTGCTGCTTCCAAAGCAGCTATGTACTCCGCTTCACACGAAGATCCCGCCACGACGCTTTGCTTAGAACTGCACCAA
Organism: Aegilops longissima; assembly: GCA_021605205.1. Lineage (NCBI taxonomy): Eukaryota > Viridiplantae > Streptophyta > Magnoliopsida > Poales > Poaceae > Aegilops > Aegilops longissima. The sequence goes on along the minus strand of CM038677.1, from coordinate 392,157,224 downwards.
CTGACAGCTCCACCGTTCAATATAAACACGTATTCGGTTTGTGACTTAGAGTCATCCGGATCAGTTTCAAAGCTTGCATCGACGTAACCATTTATAATGAGCTCTTTGTCACCTCCATAAATGAGAAACATATCCTTAGTCCTTTTCAGGTATTTTAGGATGTTCTTGACCACTGTCCAGTGATCCACTCCTGGATTACTTTGGTACCTCCCTGCTAAACTGATAGCAAAGCGCACATCAGGTCTGGTACACAACATTGCATACATGATAGAGCCTATGGCTGAAGCATAAGGAACACCTTTCATTTTCTATCTATCTTTTGCAGTGGTCGGGCATTGAGTCCGACTCAACTTCACACCTTGTAACACAGGCAAGAACCCTTTATTTGCTTGATCCATTTTGAAATTTTTCAAAACTTTATCAAGGTATGTGCTTTGTGAAAGTCCAATTAAGCGTCTTGATCTATCTCTATAGATCTTGATGCCCAATATATAAGCAGCTTCACCGAGGTCTTTCATTGAAAAAATCTTGTTCAAGTATCCTTTTATGCTATCCAGAAATTCTATATCATTTCCAATCAACAATATGTCATCCATATATAATATTAGAAATGCTACAGAGCTCCCACTCACTTTCTTGTAAATACAGGCTTCTCCAAAAGTCTGTATAAAACCATATGCTTTGATCACACTATCAAAACGTTTATTCCAACTCCGAGATGCTTGCACCAGTCCATAAATGGGTCGCTGGAGCTTGCACACTTTGTTAGCATCCTTTGGATCGATAAAACCTTCAGGTTGCATCATATACAACTCTTATTCCAGAAATCCATTTAGGAATGTAGTCTTTACATCCATTTTCCAAATTTCATAATCATAAAATGCAGCAATTGCTAACATGATTCGGACGGACTTAAGCATCGCTACGGGTGAGAAGGTCTCATCGTAGTCAACTCCTTGAACTTGTCGAGAACCTTTTGCAACAAGTCGAGCTTTGTAGACACTAACATTACCGTCAGCGTTAGTCTTCTTCTTGAAGATCCATTTATTCTCAATGGCTTGCCGATTATCGGGCAAGTCAACCAAATTCCACACTTTGTTCTCATACATGGATCCCATCTCAGATTTCATGGCCTCAAGCCATTTCGCGGAATCTGGGCTCATCATCGCTTCCTCATAGTTCGTAGGTTCATCATGGTCAATTAACATGACCTCCAAAACAGGATTACCGTACCACTCTGGTGCGGATCTTACTCTGATTGACCTACGAGGTTCGGTCGTAACTTGATCTGAAGTTACATGATCATCATCATTAGCTTCCTCACTAATTGGTATAGGAGTCACAGGAACAGATTTCTTTGATGAACTACTTTCCAATAAGGGAGCAGGTACAGTTACCTCATCAAGTTCTACTTTCCTTCCACTCACTTCTTTCGAGAGAAATCCTTCTCTAGAAAGGATCCATTCTTAGCAACGAATGTCTTGCCTTCGGATCTATGATAGAAGGTGTATCCAACAGTCTTCTTTGGGTATCCTATGAAGACACATTTTTCTGATTTGGGTTCGAGCTTATCAGGTTGAAGCTTTTTCACATAAGCATCACAACCCCAAACTTTAAGAAACGACAACTTTGGTTTCTTGCCAAACCACAGTTCATAAGGAGTCATCTCAATGGATTTAGATGGTGCCCTATTTAACGTGAATGCGGCCGCCTCTAAAGCATAACCCCAAAACAATAGCGGTAAATCAGTAAGAGACATCATAGATCGCACCATATCTTGTAAAGTACGATTACGACGTTAAGACACACCATTACACTGTGGTGTTCCGGGTGGCATGAGTTGCGAAACTATTCCGCATTGTTTCAAATGAAGACCAAACTCGTAACTCAAATATTCTCCTCCATGATGAGATCGTAGAAACTTTATTTTCTTGTTACGATGATTTTCCACTTCACTCTTAAATTCTTTGAACTTCTCAAATGTTTCAGACTTATGTTTCATCAAGTAGATATACCCATATCTGCTCAAATCATCTGTGAAGGTGAGAAAATAACAATACCCGCCGCAAGCCTCAACATTCATCGGACCACATACATAAGTATGTATGATTTCCAACAAATCTATTGCTCGCTCCATTGTTCCGGAGAACGAAGTTTTAGTGATCTTGCCCATGAGGCATGGTTTGCAAGTACCAAGTGATTCATAATCAAGGGATTCCAAAAGTCCATCAGAATGGAGTTTCTTCATGCGCTTTACACCAATATGACCCAAACGGCAGTGGCACAAATAAGTTGCACTATCATTATCAACTCTGTATCTTTGGGCTTCAATATTATGAATATGTGTGTCACTCCTATCGGGATTCAACAAAAATAGACCACTCTTCAAGGGTGCATGACCATAAAAGATATTACTCATATAAATAGAACAACCATTATTTTCTAATTTAAATGAATAACCGTCTCGCATCAAACAAGATCCATATATAATGTTCATGCTTAACGCTGGCACCAAATTACAATTATTCAGGTCTAAAACTAATCCGAAGGTAGATGTAGAGGTAGCGTGCCGACTGCGATCACATCGACTTTGGAACCATTTCCCACGCGCATCGTCACCTCGTCCTTAGCCAATCTTCGCTTAATCCGTAGTCCCTGTTTCGAGTTGAAAATATTAGCAACAGAACCAGTATCAAATACCCAGGTGCTACTGCGAGCATTAGTAAGGTACACATCAATAACATGTATATCACATATACCTTTATTCACCTTGCCATCCTTCTTATCCGCCAAATACTTGGGGCAGTTCCGCTTCCAGTGACCAGTCCCTTTGCAGTAGAAGCACTCAGTCTCAGGCTTAGGTCCAGACTTGGGCTTCTTCACTTGAGCAGCAACTTGCTTGCCGTTCTTCTTGAAGTTCCCCTTCTTCCCTTTACCCTTTTTATTGAAACTCGTGGTCTTGTTGACCATCAACACTTGATGCTCCTTCTTGTTTTCTACCTCCGTAGCCTTTAGCATTGCGAAGAGCTCGGGAATTGTCTTATCCATCCCTTGCATGTTATAGTTCATCACGAAGCTCTTGTAGCTTGGTGGTAGTGATTGAAGAATTCTATCAATGACACTATCATCAGGAAGATTAACTCCCAGTTGAATCAAGTGATTGTTATACCCAGACATTTTGAGTATATGCTCATTGACAGAACTACTCTCCTCCATCTTGCAGCTGTAGAACTTATTGGAGACTTCATATCTCTCAATCCGGGCATTTGCTTGAAATATTAACTTCAACTGCTGGAACATCTCGTATGCTCCATGACGTTCAAAACATCGTTGAAGTCCCGATTCTAAGCCGTAAAGAATGGCACACTGAACTATCGAGTAGTCATCAACTTTGCTCTGCCAGACGTTCATAACATCTAGTGTTGCTCCTGCAGCGGGTTTGGCAGCTAGCGGTGCTTCCAGGACATAATTCTTCTGTGCAGCAATGAGGATAATCCTGAAGTTACGGATCCAGTCCGTTTAGTTTCTACCATCATATTTCAACTTAGCTTTCTCTAGGAACGCATTAAAATTTAACGGAACAACAGCACGGGCCATCTATCTACAACAACATAGACATGCAAAATACTATTAGGTACTGAGTTCATGATAAATTAAAGTTCAATTAATCATATTACTAAAGAACTCCCACTTAGATAGACATCCCTCTAATCATCTAAGTGATCACGTGGTCCATATCAACTAAACCATGTCCGATCATCACGTGAGATGGAGTAGTTTCAATGGTGAACATCACTATGTTGATCATATCTACTATATGATTCACGCTCGACCTTTCGGTTTCAGTGTTCCGAGGCCATATCTGCATATGTTAGGCTCATCAAGTTTAACCCGAGTATTCTGCGTGTGCAAAACTGGCTTGCACCCGTTATATGTGAACGTAGAGCTTATCACACCCGATCATCACGTGATGTCTCGGCACGACGAACTTTCGCAATGGTGCATACTCAGGGAGAACACTTGTACCTTGAAATTTAGTGAGAGATCATCTTATAATGCTACCATCGAACTAAGCAAAATAAGATGCATAAAGGATAAACATCACATGCAATCAGTATAAGAGATATGATATGGCCATCATCATCTTGTGCCTTTGATCTCCATCTCCAAAGCACCGTCATGATCACCATCGTCACCGGTGCGGCACCTTGATCTCCATCGTAGCATCGTTGTCGTCTCGCCAACTATTGCTTCTACGACTATCGCTACCGCTTAGTGATAAAGTAAAGCAATTACATGGCAATTGCATTTCATACAATATAGCGACAACCATATGGCTCCTGCCAGTTGTCGATAACTCCGTTACAAAACATGATCATCTCATACAATAAAATTTAGCATCATCTCTTGACCATATCACATCACAACATGCCCTACAAAAACAAGTTAGACGTCCTCTACTTTGTTGTTGCAAGTTTTACGTGGCTGCTACGGGCTGAGCAAGAACCGTTCTTACCTACGCATAAAAAACACAATGATTTTTCGTCAAGTATGTGCTGTTTTAACCTTCAACAAGGACCGCACGTAGCCACACTCGATCAACTAAAGTTGGAGAAACTGACACCCGCCAGCCACATGTGTGCGAAGCACGTCGGTAGAACCAGTCTCGCGTAAGCGTACGCGTAATGTCGGTCCAGGCCGCTTCATCCAACAATACCGCTGAATCAAAGTATGACATGCTGGTAAGCAGTATGACTATTATCGCCCACAACTCACTTGTGTTCTACTCGCGCATATAAAATCTACGCATAATCCTGGCTCGGATGCCACTGCTGGGGAACGTAGTAATTTCAAAAAAATTCCTACGCACACGCAAGATCATGGTGATGCATAGCAATGAGAGGGGAGAGTGTAGTCCACGTACCCTCGTAGACGTAAGCGGAAGCGTTATGACAACACGGTTGATGTAGTCGTACGTCTTCATGATCGACCGCCTAGCACCGAAAGTACGGCAGCTCCGCGATCTGCACACGTTCGGCTCGGTGACATCCCACGAACTCAAGATCCAGCGGAGTGTCGATGGAGAGCTTTGTTAGCACGAAGGCGTGATGATGGTGATGATGAAGCTACCGGCGCAGGGCTTTGCCTAAGCACTGCAACGATATGACCGATGTGGATTATGGTGGAGGGGGGCACCGCACACGGCTAAGAGATCAATGATCACCTTGTGTGTTCTAGGGTGCCCCCTGCCCCGTATATACAGGAGAAAGGGGGCAGGCCGGCCGGACCTTGGGCGCGCCAAGGAGGGGGAGGAGTCCTCCTCCTAGTAGGAGTAGGACTCCCCCTTTCCTAGTTCAACTAGGAGGAGGAAGGGGGAAGGAAGGAGAGGGAGAGGAGAAGGAAAGGGGGGGGCGCCCCCTCCCTAGTCCAATTCGGACTCCCTATAGGGAGGGGGCGCGGCTGCCCCTTGTGGGCTGCCTCCCCTCTTCCCTATGGCCCATGTAGGCCCAATAGTTCCCCCGGGGTTCCGGTAACCCCCCGGCACTCCGATAATTATCCGATGACCCCCGGAACTCATTCAGTGTCCCAATATAGTCATCCAATATATCAATCTTTATCTCTCGACCATTTCGAGACTCCTCGTCATGTCCGTGATCACATCCGGGACTCCGAACTATCTTCGGTACATCAAAACACATAAACTCATAATATCGATCGTCACTGAACGTTAAGCGTGCGGACCCAACGGGTTCGAGAACTATGTAGACATGACTGAGACACGTCTCCGGTCAATAACCAATGGCGGAACCTGGATATTCATATTGGCTCCTACATATTCTACGAAGATCTTTACCGGTCAAACCGCATAACAACATACGTTGTTCCCTTTGTCATCGGTATGTTACTTGCCCGAGATTTGATCGTCGGTATCTCAATACCTAGTTCAATCTCGTTACTGGCAAGTCTATTTACTCATTCCGTAATGTATAATCCCGCAACTAACTCATTAGTCACATTTCTTGCAAGGCTTATAGTGATGTGCATTACCGAGAGGGCACAGAGATACCTCTCCGACAATCAGAGTGACAAATCCTAATCTCGATCTATGCCAACTCAACACACTACAAAAAATACACTTTCGTGATGATACGTGTTTGTCACAGTAGGTCGCATTTTTTGTCTTGCATGTACATCCATGACAATTTTATGACAGAATCAAGATAGTCATACTTGTGCTGTCGTAGAAGTGTTCCATGACATTACCAAAATTATCATCACGGAAGTGTCCACTTCCATGACGATAAATCGCGCGTCACAGAAGTGCTTTCGTCAAGGGTGACCGACACGTGGCATCCACCGTAACGGAACGTAGTTAAGCTATTGGGTCCAGTTTTGGATCCGATAACCCTCTAACAGCCCCGACCAATGGGGATTTTCCATGTGTAAAATCATCATTGGCTGGAGGAAACAGGTGTCGGCTTACCGTTGGGACAGATGTCATCCACTCATTGGACCGAAGGCGCCTATGATACGTCGACACGTGGCATGGCCGAACAGAGGCCCATTCCTATGAAAAGGCCGGCCTGTTTGACTTGTTCAAAAGGTGGCGGGCCGGCCCATGGAAAGCCTGTTAATGGCCTGTTCATATATAGCCATTTACAGCCCGCTAACCCAGGGCCCGTTACGACCTATCCAAATTAGGCCTAGTAGCGTCATCTGGGCCGTCCGATATGATTCCAGCCCATTTTAAGTTCCGACCCATGTATGGCCCATTATGTCTTTCGGCCCATGTGAGGCCCTTTGTAACTCTCGGCCCATTAACGACCCGTGGTGAAACTGGCCCGTAATGAACAGTGTATCAATTTATACCCATTAACGACCCATTAATTCGTTGGGCCATTTGCAGCCCATGTTATCTTTCGGCCTTCTAAGGGCCCATTTATTCTTGGGATCATTTCCAGCATTCGGTTACTTACGACCCGTTACTGCCATTTCTACTTGTGGGCCAAATACAGCCCGTGGTCACAGTCGACCCGTTTGTGGCCCGTTAATACATTGGGCTGTTTTCATAGCGTCATCAAATACGGCCTATTAACGACGACCCGTTATGGTCAGCCCATGAACAGACGACTCAACTCTAGCCCGTTTACGGCCATAATGCGGTCTGTTTTTGGCCTATGTTTGGCCAATCGATCATACGGCCCATATAAGGCCCATTGATGATACGACCCGTAGAAGGCCCATTGTTTCTACGGACCGTAGAAGGCCCATTGTTTCAACGGACCGTAGAAGGCCCATTTTTCTATGGCCCGTAGGAGGCCCAGTGTCACTACAGTAAATATGTAGCCCATGGCCTATTAAAGGCGGGAAACTACTATATGTTTAGACCTGCTAATGGCCCAATATGATTATAGGCCCACATTTTGGCCCATATGAGTAACGGGCTGCCCTGAAGACCGACAACACTGAGATCCACTGAACCTTCCGGCCTAAATTACAGCATACCGACCAAAGAATAAACCTGGACTATACAATAAAGAAATTACAGCATATTACATCCCTTTGGGAATCAAAGTTAAGCTATCGGTGATAATAAAGCGCAACATGACCATGGATTACATACACTGGGCATCAAAGGTCGCCACCAGTGCATATAAACGCGCTGACAAAAGAATATACAAAACTGACAGCACTTCAGAAGGCACTAGACCTGGCAAGGTCGGGCCTCGCAAGCAGCCGAACGAGCTGATGAGACCTGAGTTGTGTCAACGATAGATGCTTCATCCCTAGCTGTATGGCACCATAGTGCGCAAGGCAGTCCCCTGACATCTTCATTACATCTTTAACTTCAAGTCGGAGTTGAGCTGAAGTAAGCCTTTCCGCTTTAAGTTGATACTGAAGAAGTCGAACTGATTGAGGCAGCGACTGCACAAAGGTTGTCTCACACCTGCTGGTGAGTAGCTTCAACTCACTGTCTTCATCAAGACAGGACCTTGGGGTCATCTCGCTGTCCTCAAGATGGTTTGGCTCACTATCTTTCCTAAAGTTCTGCCTGGCATAAGAGATACGACTCTGAAAGAGAAACAAGGAGACACGTAACAAGTTTCACAATTATATAAGCAAATAAATGGATCTATTCTGCATAAGGAACATGTTTTTACAACTACAATTTAAAACTGGTAGTTGTTGGAAACATCCAATCAGATGTAAACAGCAGTGGAGGAAATGATGCCTATCCAAATCTATACTAGAACAAAGTTTGAAGGCTTGAGAAGGATGAATTTGCATTACATGTTAACATGGGCTGGACAAAGCCCTTCTCCATGTTGATGGAAGGATAATTCAATAAATTCCCCAAAGAAAATTCTTTATAAGCGTTGCCATTATTCTACATTTTGCAAAGAGTAAATATAGATCAAATAATATTGGAAGAAATAGCGGATAATGAAGCTCAGGTGCAGACTGATGATACATAATCAAATAGCAATTAATTAAGTATAGCGTTACAAGGAAAAAGGTACTGACAAGAGGAATGCAGACATCAACGTGTGCAGTGGCATTGGCTTTATTCAACATTTTGGTAAGAGTAAATGTAGATATGATAATTTGCAGAAAGTGGAGGGCAGAGCAGATAAGATGTAGAGTAATGCTAGAAAATCAACTATCTCACGATGCATGTACAGTAATACCACCACCGTCCGTTATTACTTGTCGCTCAAATGGATGTATCTAGCACTATTAAGTTCTAAATGCATCCAATTGATCAACAATTAATTCGATACAGAGGGAGTACATGACAACATGTACTTACATGAGAAATCCAAAACTTCATAACCATTGTGTCAGTTCTACATTTATCTAAGAGTAAATATATATCTTATAATTTCAAGCAAAGGGAGGATAAAGAAGCGAACATTTACAGTGATGCTACATAATCAAATAGCAATGAGTGTAAGTATGCTGACAAAGGGCAAGAGGTACTGATAAGAGCAATGCAGAGCCCGGTATTGTCGTGAGATCCTATGATCCTTTGAGCAAGGAGATTCATCTGAAATTAGTTTTCATACAAGAGAGAAGGTAAGGAACATGCAGAAATTTAGGAGTTCAAATTTTGAATTGATATCATAGATGAGTACCGAATCACGGGCTCTCGCAGTTCTAATAGGGGTTTGGCCTTTGGAGTAGGGGTAAATGCTGCACAGTTGGGCTGTGTTTTCTGTGGCTGCTGATGTACCTGATTTAACAGGTATCACTACCTTTTCCAAATACCTAGTTTGTACTCCTTGAGGATCTGCACTCACCCTCTTCCTTTTGGACATCTATTACGAAAGAACAACATTTGACTGGAAAAACATAGTATGACGACACATGGAATAGGTACAGAAAATGGATAGGTATGGCATATACTCATATATGATGCTTAAACTAAGCAGATGGTGTAACAAAGTAGAAGTAATGCAAGAGGTCAGATGCAAAATATGTGCGACCAATACAACCTTGCCAAGTTAGAGCATGCACCTTGATGGGTGAATAAGATAGGCCATCCTCCACCATGCCAAGTTTGTTAGCCAGTGGATTGTTCCACAATATTCCTCTCGTGTGCCCATTCTCATATTCATTTTGATAATTCAATACCTGACATGCATGAAAACATAAAAACAAGTGAGATTATCTTTGTAATGCAGAAGCGATTCAAATCCAATACTTCCTCCCTGTAAACCCCTTTGTGCTATCTGTGCAATTCTTCTAAGAGGTGCCATGCATGCTGTAATTTGGTGTATGCATTAATATAATGTGGCCTACTACTCAAAATATGAGAGCTCCAGAAATGATGATACTTCGCAGATGACAACTTCAACATATAGTAAAGAAGAACAAGTCGACCGACCGATGATTCAAAATATACTAAGGGAGAATAACTCAACCTGACCAGTCGACCGCAAGAGAAGAGGATCATCTTAAAGAAGAGCAGAAGAGCAAGAGGATTGAAGATATTACAAGTCTTTCTATACAATGTCGGTTGGCTACCCATGATGAACCAGAGCGCACAGAGAAATACTATTCCTTCCGGTCTCTCCATATGTGGCTCACATGCATTTCGAAACTAAAGTAGGAACATTTATCTGACCAATTAAACATCTCTCAGTTTTACTAATATCAGTATAATATCAGATTTGAATTTGTACAACTAAGCTTGTTTAGCTCGATGGGTGGAGCAGTGCTATTACGACATGAACCACGTAGGCTGATCGTGGTCATCATAAAATGGGGAAACCGTAAGCATGATGAGTATAGTGTTGATCGTGGTAGTGGGATGGCAGATCTGAAGAAGCAAACCGCGCAAAGGGTAGTTAGCAACCGATGTTTGCTTTGAAATAACAACTAAGATTTGGTATGGACAAGAAAGTACAGTCAACAGGTGACAAAGAAATGCAATTCTGCTGTCTCTCTATATGTTGCGACATGCATTTGGAAACTCAAGTGGGACCTTTAGCTAACCAACTAAATGTGTCTGTTAACTAATATCAGTATCATATCACAATCATATTTGAACAACTAAGCTTTGGAATTTTGAGTGTTGTGTTGTTTAGCTTGAAGGGTGGAATAATGCTAGTACGACATAAAGCACCTACGCAGATCATAGTAGAGTAGATAAAAGGGAAAAACCCTAAGCATCAAGAGTAAAATCGGGAAAGTGGAACTTGCTGGACCAGTGGGTGGCGCACATGCTTTTTGAATCGAATATAGGAACATTAGATGACGAATTAAATGTTCTCTGTTTTAGTAATATGAGCATCATATCAGATTCGTATTTCAACACGTAAGCTTTGGAATTATGAGTGGCATGCTGTTTCGCTTGATGGGTTGAGGTCTTGAGGAGCAGTGCCAGCACGGCATGAAGCAGTGAAGCACCTACGATGATGGTAGTGAATATAAAGGGGGGAAACCATAAGCTTTATGAGTATAGTAACCGTGACATGGCAGATCTGAAGGTGCAAACCGGACAAAGCTACTTCGCAACCAATGTTTGCAATCAACTAGCCACTACGATTTAGTACGGACAAGAAAAGTACAGTAAACAATTTAAGATCTATTTTCGGGGTGAGATCAATAACTTAAGCACATATGGAAGAGTACCACCTCTCTTGCGACCAGTGTAGGCCCCTACTGATACGTTGAGGGTGCTGCGGGTGCGATGGCTGTCGGCGGCGGGGAAGAAGACTTTAGATGGTAGACGGCCGGGTTAGGGGATAAATCCTGTTGCTGTTGACGAGACTATCGTAGGAGCGGCAACAGCAAGGTGGACGACGGCGCCGATGAAGCGAGACGACACGATGAAAGGATCCTGGTCCGGTGTCGTGGATGAGAGACATCCAAATCTTGCAGTGGATGACGGGGTAGGGGTAGCGGCTCCGGCAAGGTGGATGATGGGGTGGCGGACGAAGGAGGCTGGCCGCAGTGGGGAGGTTGTCGTGGCGCCGACGGTGTATGAATGGGGAAATGGAGGGGGAGGGGGGATCTCAAACTTTGGGACGTGCTTGTCTGAAATGTGGGAAAGTCACGAACTTATCCCCCGTTTAAAATTTCGGACATCACGTCGGTTGGGGATAGGACAGTAATCTCGCATCTCCCAAATATTTGCCGGTAACAATTTCGGGCGAGGAGAGAGTGTTTTGCCGCCCATGGTTGGCGCCCACGGTGTATGAACGGGGCTGACAGGTAGGGCGGTTGTGTCACATCTGAGGGAAGTTACACATCTGCCCCTATTTAAAATATTAGCCTACATCGATTTCAAACGAGGAGAGTTTGTTTTGCCGCCCACCGTGGATGAATGGAGAAATGGAGGGAGAGACACATGTCTTTCGGACGAGCTTGAATCAAATGTGTTTTGCCGCCCACGTTTGGCGCCCACCGTGTCTGAATGGGCTCAGAGGCCGTCGTGTCACGTCTGATTGAAGTTACTAGTCTACCCCTATCGACACTAGTGTAAATCCGGTCGATAAGGATGTCAAGTGTCGGGGTTGTGATAATTTCCATCTCGCAAACACTTGCTTGGGCAGCCCACAAATGATAGTGGGTGTTTAGCCGCTTGTTCAAAACTTGGGAGAATTAGCATTCACGTTTGCCCAGGCTCGACAACTAAATCCAAATCCAATTTTATTCGATTCACGAATATCCACAGATAATTCTACGTTTTGTTATTTATTTCTTCAAAACCACAACAAAGATTTATTCCACCTTTATATATGTTTATCATTCAGAAATGCCGTGATCTTCGAATTCAATAGGTTGGATACACTTTGAGTCAAACAGTTATTTCATCCAATACAATATGCTCACACGAAAAACAGTTCACCTTATGTAAATCATACAAGTACTGAGGATTACCTCGCCTAAAAAATTCGGATCATTACAACACATGGACAACATAGGGGGTCTTACAACATAATTCATTCAGAGACATGACACAACATGCAAGTACAATAATCTAATGACAATTTCAACTGCTATCTAAAGAAGAACTGGGATTACCGTGGGCTTCAGATAGCAGAAGCAACAGGACCTCCTCCGTCTTCAAATGCAACATTCTTACTTCCTCCAATTCTTGGGTTGCTTGCATAATGCGTGCAGCTAATTGCATAATTTCTAGCTTCAAGATCGAGATTACCTCATTCATGGCAGCCATACCATCCCTTTCTGCCTCTAGTAGAGCCTCAAGAACAATAATATCTGTGCTCAGGCTGCTCTCGGGCGGTGTTTCCTCTGAACTGCTACCATCTGGTAACATGGATGGCGCACTGCTTCCACAAATAGATTCTGGGTTTGTACATTGTGTCCTAGTGTGAACAGCATCCTGAAAGGTTTCCGCTGGACATAAGTAAGAGATAGTTATCGCATGATCCAGGCAGTAAGCTTACATGGTAAACGACATATGAATTATTGCCGAGCATGGCAAGCTCTATTTAAATGGTTCGAAGCAACATCACCCGAAAAGAAATTAAAATGGTAAGATGAAACTAGGGATGTAAGTGGCAAATAAACAACATCCGCCAGTCCCATCTAGTTAGTTTTTGCTAGCTCCTTGGTTCATTTTCCTCAAAAAACAAAAACTCTTTTGAACTATCATACCACTAGTGAACTTTAATCGGGATTAAACAGGACCCAGTTGACATTCCTAGTTGAAAGGGAGTGTACCACCACTATATTTAAGTTGCGAAGGCATCTAAGCAGTTGAAATAATCTGAGAAAGCACTTAACAGTGTGGCCTCATATAAACTACGAAGACAGTCTTGCATGAAGTTCAGTGGAAAAGTTAAGGACTCAAATGAACTAGGCATGCATTTCTTTACGATAGTACAGCAGGCACTGCTGACATATTGGCCAACTCAGGTATGGCGTAACAAGTAACAAACAAGCATTCGAATCAAGCAATATAGCAAAGCAGACAACTGAACTATTTGTTATTCTGTAAGATTACAGGTTGAGGGCACAATCCAAGAAAGCAGCCCACACGCATTACATGTCACATGTACTAAAACACACTGGCTTACCATATGTTGTTGTGAAGCCTCGTAGCTGTTGCAATGTTCTTTGAAGATATCGTCAGCATCCCGTGGTTGCAAATCTACTTGTTCTAATTTATTTTGCACCCTCTATTTAGGTAAAATTAATTTTAATCGCATGCACTAGTTCAAATTGATCATCAATGGTTCATCTAAAGGAATGAAAGAAGGGCGTGTGCATACACGACAATATATCTGCTTCCCTCTATTTTTATGCTTGTTCGAGGTGCCAGCCCCAAAAGAACAAATATTTTGCTTGATGGGGTTGGCAGATCCATAATTAATAGAAGCATCAAATTAGTCATGCAACTTGGGAAGATCAAGAACACACAAAAAAGTAATGAACAGAGGCTCGGAGTAGTGATGTAATATCTAGCATCAGAAAATGTAGGGTAAAACAAACAAAAACCAGCGGAACCACATGCTAGTTTGCTGATGTGTAATTAAGCATAGAGAACATGAAGCAGTCTAATGGAACCAACAGGTGGCATCAGAACAACACCATTATCATAAATATAGCATGCAAGAAGTAAAATAGTAGGCAGTGATATCTAGGAAGTATAGTAATACTTAGGACAAAACTAAAGCATATTAACTATATGTGTACTAGTATGTAATTTTGCACATGTAACATGTTCACTGCCAGAAGTATGGCCTACAGGTGCAAGCAGAATAACGCGTCTCATGAAAAACTGAATGATGCCCTGAAGAAATTCAAAGGTGCGGTGCTTATGCTAAGAAAGTGAACGTAGGCGCCTGCCATTGGATAATAGTACCTGATTCTCGGCGGCGTATGGGTGTCGTTGGCATACTTGATAGCTAAGGATCGTCGATGGTGCTCATGTTGCAGTTGAGTTTGGGCCGGCTGTCACCGTCGCTGAAGCGGCTCCAATGCTATGGTTGCGGCGCCTATCGACATACAAGAAAGCTCATCTGTGGTAAGTGAACAGTTGCACGATAAAGAGAAAAAGTGAAGGAGTACAAATCGAAATAACCTGATGAGGCTGCGGCGTCGGTAAAGCAGGGCTGGTGGAGTTGAATATGGCGTCCGTGGAACGGGTCTGGTGAAGTGGACCAAGGCTTCGGCAGGGGCGTTGTACAGTGCTTTCGCTGAGGCGGATCTGTTGCGGCGGACGAGGGCTTGTATGAAGGGTCGGCGAAGGGATGGATGAGGGTGTCAGTGAAGGGCCTACACTGTGGTGGACGAGGGCGCTAGTTAGGCAGATCTGGTGCGGTGGACCATGATGGCGGTCAAGAAGATTTGGAGCGGTGGACAAGCAAGTCACTGAAGCGGCTCCGGTGAAGTGGTGAGTTGGCAATTGGGGGTTCCAAGGTGCGGAAGGTAGATCCGTCGGGGTGTGAGGTCCACCTCTGCGGCGGAGGACTAGATTCGGCGCCTTGCCGTGGTTGCGGGGGGAGGGGGAGTCGGGAGGGGAAGGGGAGGGACTCTGGGGAAGAATGTTGGGGGCAAAGAGGGGAAAACAATGGAGTTACCAAAGCATCCCTTTTCCATTCATGTGGCAGGGGTAAAACAGGAATATCGCAGGGCTAAGCTTTTGGCGCCTGAAATTATATTCTGCTCTTGTACGGCCGACTATAATATCATGGCCGAGAATTTGTTTGTTTTGCATGCAGAAAAAGTGCAAGTTTTGAAAATCAGTGTCTCCAACTCCAAACTTAGATTGTCCATTCAATTCAAATATGGATCATTGAGCTACTACAAGCGAATACCATCATACGGTCCAATTCAAATGAAATTCCAAATGTGTTTATCCTAAATATGATGAAAAAAGCAAAAATGTGTATGTGTATGAATAAAGTGGATGATTATAAAGTTTGAACATGCCCGTACGTGTATATCTCTAGGTTTGATATATGAATTTGAAATCATGAAATCCTGACTGAAAAAATGTATCTCCGTTTAAATGAATTACAAAAGCTAATGATGAAGTCGAATTCCAAAATTCCAATCTTAGGTTTGTAATTCTGGTACATCAAGGTATATCATGCATGTTCAAAAGTATCGTTTTCTCGTAGTCCAAACTGTGAAACAAATTGATCAACCATGAGTGCACACACTATTGATCATGTATATCTCAGTTATGCTAAAGTCCCTCAAATATAGACACCTCACTCTTTATCTGAAGCCAACCCCCCTTGTCGCCCACCCCCCCAACAAATACATAGAGAAGTCGTTCTCTTCCCCAAACACCAACACACGAGCACATTAACACCCCTCTCTCTTCTAAAGTCCGGACCCCAATATATGTCTCTATCACTTTGTCTCTTGGGCATGCACACATCTCTTCCCCCACTCTCTAGCTAGGTCTCCCGACATCTCTCTTTCCCAAGCACACACACTATGTAGAGTGTATCTTTCCCATACACACAAAACGTCGCCCCCAAACGTCTATCTCCCTAGTTATGTGGTTCTCGCACACTCACCTCACACACCACCCCCACTGCAAACAAGCACGCTTTGTCTCCTTGTGCACCACTCTCCTCTTTCTATCTCTCCCACATGCGGACCCGCCCTAGCTCCTCCCTGTATACATATATGTCGTGACTCTTTCCATAGCTCCCTAATGTATCATCGTTCTCGATCTCGCACATTGTTCTCTACACCATCTATTCTAGATCTCTCATGAAGTCCCTATCACACACACGATGACTTGCTTCCCTTGCGTCTCCGTACATAGGCCAATTTCAAACAACATCAACATTGTCTCCATACGCCATTTATGGACACAAACGCCCCCTCTCTCACCCCCTCTCTTCCTCTCTCTCTCTCTATCTCCCTCCCTCTCTCTCTCTCTCTCTCTCTCTCTCTCTCTTTCTCCATCACTAGCTCTCTCTCTCTCTCTCTCTCTCTCTCTCTCTCTCTCTCTCTCTCTCTCTCTCTCTCTTTGTAGCGACTGGACCTCAAGCAGTCGATCTACGTGCTCAGTGTCATCCCGGATCGATAATCTTGACACGACACAAGATACTTGAAGGATTTATAACAGAGTAGCAATCACACACTTATTACATCGAATGTCTCAAGAGAGAGCTTAGCAAAATAAATATGGCTTAAGGCCATCTAATAACGATAACAGCGGAAGGCTTGGATGATAAGCGAGTCCATCAACTCCAACGGCATCACTGAGTATAGAATCACGACCTAAAAGCACCTTACTCGTCGCTGAAAAGTCTGCAACATGATAAGTTGCAGCCCGAAAACGGGTCAGCACATGGAATATGCTGGCAATGTAACACATAGAGAGTAATGAAAGAGTAATCCTATACTACATGCATATATGGCTGGTGAAAGCTCTATGGTTACAGTTTTGCAAAAAGCCAATTTTTCCCTACTGCAAAGGAATAAATTTATTTAACTATCATGGTGGTTGTTAAACATTGAGAATGGTTGACAGCATCCTCAATCCCAATTAAAATAATCATCATTACACCCAACAAAATTAATTTAAGTAACATGATGAGATTCACATGATATCCAAGTACTAGATACTCAAAACATCCATAACCGGGGACACGGCTAACCATGATTAGTTTATACACTCTGCAGAGGTTTGCACACTTTTCCCCACAAGACTCGATCGCCTCCGTTGGATTTCTCGCACTACATGATGTTTGAGAAACGGATGACCGAGACACAGTCTTTCAGAAGCGCTAGCACCTTACAAAGGGTAGACCGGTACACCTACCTTTCCCTACATCTACTAGTCTACCCGTAAGAGTTCGCACAACTTAATCAACTATGCCAGAGCCCATAATGTCTTGTGGCTGCACACGGAAGTTTCTAGTTTGAATAATCTCATGATCCCTTTGGGCCTGGGTGGCGGTCCAAAAAAACAGGCAAGTCCTGGAATAACCAGGTGCCTCAATCCACCCAGATGTGTATTAAAGTTGCCACCTTAAGTAAACCAGTAATTAACAATCTCACATCTGTCATGGAAAATCACTCACCCAATCCACGTCTACTTGCATAGCATGGCAAAATAAGCAAACGTAGAAGTAACTCCCAAAGGTTTGATAATAAAACAGGTAATAGGTACTACCTCAATCTACTTCCCATCCCACAATTTAATTAGATCCTAATCATGCAATGTTTGAGGATTGATCTAATGCAATAAAAACTGGGTATTGGAAAAGGTATGATCAAAATGTTACTTGCCTTGCTGATGATCCGCGAGACCTAGAGACTCGAAATAACAAGCGGCGCACTCCAGGTATTCTATCGCAGACAAACAAAAAGCATACAATAAGTACTCATCTAATGCACAGGTAAATCTCAAATAAAAGATCTAACCAGAAAGTTCAACTTAAGAACTCCGGTTTGCAAAAAGAATCAAATCAAACGAAGCAACGAAAGTCAAACGGCGAAAGGAAACAGCTTTGTTTTACTACTGAATCTAAGTCAAATTTTTACAGAAGCAAAAATTGTTTAAGTTGGTTATTCGGAAAGAGGGTTTCGAGACGAAACTCCAGGCGCTTGAATCGCCTGATTCCGATAAACGAGCGAAAAGTTATACTAAAACAAAAATCGGATCAGAAATCACGATCAGAAAATAGTCGCGGAAAATCTGAGAAAAAGAAAAACGACGAACAGGTGAACGAACGAACATTCGTTAACTAGATCTAAATGACGAACACGTTCGTTAAAACGAACGAACGAGCGAAGCTCACTATTTAACCGAACCGAAAATAAATAAACCGATCTAAAAAACGGAAACTAAAAAAAATAAACCGCGGCTAAAATAAAAAAAAACCGCCGGTGGACGGCGGCTACCTCGGCGCGGGTCCGGCGGGCGGCGGGTCCGCGACGGCGGCGACGGGATCCGCGACGGCGTTGTCGGGCGTGTGGCACCAGGCGGCGGGTGGCGCTGGCGGCGGGCGGCGGCGGCGGCTGCGGCGGGCGCGACTAGGTTAGGGTTTCCGGGTGGCGGCGGCTCGGCTAATCGGGCCCCGGGGCGGCGCCTTATAAAGGCCCGGCCAGGCGGAGTCCCGGCCGAATACGGCCCAGAGTCGGTTCGCGTTTTTAAAAAAAAAATCCACGCAGAAAATCAAACGAAAGAAATACTAAACGGACTCCAAAAATCCCGAAATAAATTTGCCCCGGCTTCTAAAATCAAGCCGGACTAGATGAACATTTATTTGGGCCTAAATGCAAATTTTGAAAAACGCATAATTTTTCCTAAATTCAAATAAAATGGCGAAAAACCTCAAAATAAAATCTTATTTGATTTTATTATTAAATCCTTCATATTTCCTAAATTTTGAAAATTTGGGATATTACAAACCTACCCCCCTTAAGATGAATCTCGCCCTCGAGATTCGGGTTGGCTAGTAAATAGGTGAGGGTGGTGCTTTAGCAAATCTTCCTCTCGCTCCCAGGTGGCTTCATCTTCGGTGTGGTGGTTCCACTGAACTTTGCAAAACTTAATAACCTTGCTGCGGGTAACTCGACTGGCAACTTCGAGAATCTTAACTGGTTTCTCCTCATAGGTCAAATCGTTATTCAACTGAATCGCTTCCAATGGCACTGTATCCCTTAGTGGTATTTCAGCCATCTCCGCATGGCACTTCTTTAACTGGGAAACGTGGAATACCTCATGAACTCCTGACAATCCTCCGGGCAATTCCAACTTGTAGGCCACTTCTCCCATACGTTCCAAAACACGATATTGTCCTACAAAACGTGGTGCTAACTTTCCCTTAACTCGAAGATAAACTCGGTCTCCGACTTCGTAAACTGTCTCCTTGCGTTTTGAATCCGCATAACTCTTCTGCCTGGACTGGGATACCTTGAGCCTATTGCGAATCAACTTCACTTTCCGTTCAGACTCCTTAATCAAATCCGGTCCAAACAACTGGCGGTCTCCAACTTCATCCCACAACAATGGGGTCCGGCACCTCCTTCCGTACAAGGCTTCGAAACGGGCCATTTTCAAACTGGATTGATAACTGTTGTTGTAAGAGAATTCCGCATATGGCAAATTGTCTTCCCAACTAGATCCATAATCTAGTGCACAAGCTCTCAGCATATCCTGCAAAATCTGATTGACTCTCTCGGTCTGTCCATCTATCTGCGGATGGAAAGTCGTGCTAAACTCCACTGGTACCCAAAGTTTCATGCAAGCGCTTCCGAACTTTCGGTGAATTGGGTTCCTCTATCGAGATCGATACTTCTCGGAACTCCATGTAAACATACAATCCTGGTCATGTATATCTTTGCCAACTTAGCTTGGTGTAGGTGGTCTTCTTTGGGATGAAATGAGCTACCTTCGTCAACCGATCCACTACAACCCAAATTTAGTCATTGCGGAACGAGTCCCGGTAATCCGTGATAAAATCCATGCCTAGTTTATCCCACTTCCATTCGGTATCGGCAATGGCTGTAATAATCCTGCTGGCTTCGATGCTCGCCTTTACTCTCGACATACATCACAAACTGCTACATATTCCATAATATCTTTCTTCATTCCGTCCACCAGAAAGTATTCTTCAAATCCAAATACATCTTGGTATTTCCTAGGTGAATCGAATATGGTGAATCATGTGCCTCTTGCAAAATCAACTTCCTGATCTCCGGGTCTTTAGGCACATAAACACGGTCTTCAAACCATAGGGTGTCATGCTCATCCTCACGAAATCCCTTAGCTTTTCTCTTCGCTCATTTTCTCCTTTATAGAGGCAATCTCTTTGTGAGTCTTCTGAGCTTCTCTGATTCTATCCATTAAGGTTGCCTGAATCTCCAATGCTGCTACATAGCCTCTCGGAACTATTTCCAACCATAGTTCACGAAGATCCTCGGCTAACTCCTTTGGTATTTCTCCCGTCATTAGTGTATTGACATGGCTCTTACGGCTCAATGCGTCAGCTACTACATTAGCCTTTCCGGGATGATAATGCAATCTCATATCATAATCCTTGATGAGCTCCAACCATCTCCTTTGTCTGAGGTTTAACTCCTTCTGCGTGAAAATGTACTTCAAACTCTTGTGATCCGTATACACCTCACAATGATTTCCAATGAGGAAATGCCTCCATGTTTTCAATGCATGCACTACGGCTGCTAACTCCAAATCATGCGTGGCATAATTTAATTCATGAGGTTTCAGTTGTCGTGAAGCATACGAAACAACTCTTCCCTCCTGCATGAGCACTGCTCCAAGTCCTCAACGTGAAGCGTCGCAATACACCTCATAATCTTTAGTCTGGTCTGGCAAAATGAACACTGGTGAGGTAACCAAACATTTCTTCAACTCCTGGAAACTAGCCTCACACTCTTCAGTCCATATGAACTTGGTATCTTTATTCAACAACTCCGTCATAGGCTTTGCAATCTTTGAGAAGTTCTCAATAAATCTCCGGTAGTATCCTGCCAGTCCAAGGAAACTCCGGATCTCTCCAACTATTGTTGGTGCTTCCCAATTTGTCACAGTGATAACCTTTGTGGGGTCAACCGCTATTCCTTCTCCAGATATAACGTGTCCGAGGAACCCTACTTCCTTCAACCAAAACTCACATTTGCTGAACTTGGCATATAAGCGATGTTCTCGAGCTTCTCGGTACCAATCGCAAATGTTCCTTATGTTCCTCTTCATTCTTGAGTAAACCAATATATCATCAATGAACACTACGACGAACTTATCCAAAAACTCCATAAACACTTTGTTCATCATGTTCATAAAATAGGCAGGTGCGTTAGTCAGACCAAATGACATAACGGTATACTCATACAGTCCATATCTTGTGGTGAATGATGTCTTGGGTATATCCTGCTCTCGAATCTTCAACTGATGGTATCCTGATCGCAAATCGATCTTGGAAAACACTTTAGCTCCTTGCAACCGATCAAACAGTTCATTGATCATTGGTAGTGGGCACTTGTTCTTGATTGTTACTTCATTCAATCCACGATAATCAACAACCATCCTTAACAATCCATCCTTCTTTTCCACTAGAAGTACAGGTGATCCCCAAGGCAAAGAACTTGGGCGAATGTAACCTTTATCCAATAATTCCTTAATCTGCTTCTTAATCTCCACCAGTCCTTTGCGGGCATCCTGTATGGTCTCTTCGATATCGGCCCTGTGCCTGGCAAAAGCTCAATCAAAAACTCAATATCCCGATCCGGTGGCATGCCTGGCAACTCTTCTGGAAATACGTCAGGGAAATCCTTTACCATTGGTACTTCCTCCTGCACACCTCCTGATAAGGAATTTACTTGCATCCTATGTGGCACATGCCGGGATACATACTTGATTCTTCTTCCTTCTGGTGTCGTAAGCAAAATTGTCTTACTGGCGCAATCGAGGTTTCCTCCATACATCGACAGCCAATCCATACCAAGAATTACATCCAATCCTTGGGATTCCAGAATAATTAAATCCGTTGGGAAAATATGCCTTCCTATACTTAATGGCACTTGAAAACATCCTTGACTGGCCATATACTCCGCTCCTGGTGAACTTACTAGCATAGGTGTTTTAAGAATCCTAGTGGGCAGGCTATACTTATCCACAAATCCCCTTGATATGTATGAATGCGATGCACCAGGATCAAAAAGAACGAGTGCGATAAATGACTTAACCAAAACTTACCTATTATCGCATCGGTGAGCTTCAACCTCCTCCACGGTAACGTGGTTCACCCGTCCCTGTTGAAAGGGTTTGGCTTCTTTCCGAGCTTCCATTTCCATTCGGCCTTGAACATTCATTTGCATAATGCCCAGTCTTATTGCACTTAAAGCAAGTTATTTGGCTCAGGTCTTTCTTGGCTGGGGTTGATGGGTTGGTACGGTTCTGGCCGTTGCTTCCTCCATTCCCATTACCATTCTTGGGGCCATTATGTTTGTGTGAACTACCTCCTCCATGGGTATGCTAAAATGAGCTTCGGTTTAGGGTAAACGGGCTTCGCTGAGTTCGTAATTGTACTTCCCTGTCCATACTTCCTCTTGCGGTTTTCAATCTGCTGCTGCTTCCTTCAATCATAAGAGCACGATCTACCAACTCTGGTAGTTATTGAAGCTTGCTACCATCAATCGCATACTCAGCTCGTCGTTCAGTCCTTGCGAAACTTCTCTGCTTAGCTGCATCCGTAGTAACGTCATCCGGGCATAACGTGCTAACTTACTAAAGTCATCCACATACCGCCAACTGTCCAGTCCTCCTTGGCGCAAGTTGCGAAACTCACGCTTCTTCATGGCCATAGCTCTGCTAAAACATGGGCAAGTCTGAAAGCTTCTGAAACCGATCCCATGTGGCGGTGTCTCTGAGGTAAGTGGCTGTAAATTCTCCCACCATGCTGCTGCGGGTCCTTCAAGCTGATGTGCGGCAAATTTCACCTTTTCCCCTTCTGTACATCCTGCAGTGGTCAACTTCCTCCCTATCTTACGGAGCCAATCATCTGCCACTATTGGCTCGGTGCTGCTGGAAAACACCGGCGGATTCAGCCTAAGAAAACGGGTTAAATGATCAACAGGTGGGGTGGTGGTGGGTTGTTGTTGTTGTTGTTGTTCTGGTTCTGGACTAGCAACTGCATCAACGCATTCTGCTGCTGGATCAACTGAGTGAGCTCCGGTGGGAAAGCAAATCCATTGTCACGTCTCAGAGGCATCTGAGGGTTTGTAGAAAACACGAGAGTTAAGAATAGAATGGGGTCTAAAGAGAAAACACTACCCAATGCACATGAGACAAAACACATAATATCACTTCATTCAATCAAGCAAAAGCATACAAACGGTCTAGAACTATTGCAAAAGTGCGTGGACTATGCTATGTACATGGTGGAACACTACTACTATTATGGTGGTCAATCTAGAAAAACTGCTCCGATGAAGATTCCATGATATCCGCTCCAGCTTCATCAACATAGTCATCATCACTATCGTCGGGGTCCGAGTCGGTGTCGTCGATGATGATATAATCACTATTGTCATCTTCTCTTTTGGGTGCTGAACCTCCCATGAATACTCCAATCTTCTCCTTAAGGTCGCCGTTCTGTCTCACTAGAGTGACGATCTCCTCCATGTAGTCTTCACGTGTAGCCTTGAGTTCTTCTTCTAGCTCCTTGATCTTGGTCATGGCCTTCTGTAGATCTTCCATATCTGCGCACATCTGGTTCTCCTGGCGTCTGATGTGCTAGTTTAATTCCTGATTTTAAGCTGCGATTGATCTGTCCCTCCTGGTGCTGATCATATCCCATTGCTCATCTTGGCGCCCACAAATCTGGTAGATAGTATTCTTGAGATCATTGTGGTAAACTTTTCCAATTCGCCACATGGCGATGTGGGCTGCCATGCTCTTTCCTAGACTCCAAGTTGGTGCATCAAAGGTAAACTCTATGGGCTCCGTGACTGGTGCAAATGTCCTTCCTGGAATTTGAACTTGAATCATCCAGCGCTCCTCTTCGGGTAAAGTGGCGTTGAAAGTGCCGGTGAAGCTTGGTATTCCTATGTTCAGGTATCTAGTGACTTCCTTCAAGTGATATCCAAAGGGTGTATCTTCATCCGGTTGTGTGAACTTGTTCCTTGCATCCGCCATCCTAAAAGAATAGAAAAGATGAGGAGTTAGAGATGACAAGAAAGAGTAGTGATCTAGGGCTTTAGCTTAGTGGCCATGCCCTACAGTCAGCGTGTGCTCTGATACCATCTTTGTAGCGACCAGACCTCAAACAGTCTGATCTCTATGCTCAGGTGTGACGCCCCCGATTCAATCATACACGCAAACGTGTACGATCAAGATCAGGGACTCATGGGAAGATATCACAACACAACTCTAAAAATAAAATAAGTCATACAAGCATCATAATACAAGCCAGGGGCCTCGAGGGCTCGAATACAAGTGCTCGATCATAGACGAGTCAGCGGAAGCAACAATATCTGAGTACAGACATAAGTTAAACAAGTTTGCCTTAAGAAGGCTAGCACAAACTGGGATACAGATCGAAAGAGGCGCAGGCCTCCTGCCTGGGATCCTCCTAACTACTCCTAGTCATCGTCAGCGGGCTGCACGTAGTTGTAGGCACCTCCGGGGTAGTAGTCGTCATCGACGGTGGCGTCTGGCTCCTGGGCTCCATCGTCTGGTTGCAGCAATCGGGTAGAGATAGGGGAAAAAGGGGAACAAGGCAACCGTGAGTACTCGTCCAAAGTACTCGCAAGCAAGGAGCTACACTACATATGCATGGATATATGTGTAAAGGGCATATCGGTGGGTGAACTGCAGAATGCCGTAATAAGAGGGGATAGATAATTACGTCAAGACTACGCTTTTGGCAGCCTCCGCCTTGCAGCATGTAGCGTAGAGTAGATCAAGTCCTCCAAGTAGCATCACATAGCAATAATCCTACCCGCGATCCCTCCTCGTAACCACGAGAGAGAGCGACCACCGGGTTGTATCCGCACTTGGAAGGGTGTGTTTTATTAAGTATCTGGTTCTAGTTGTCATAAGGTCAAGGTACAACTCCAAGTCGTCCTGTTATCGAAGATCACGGCTATTCGAATAGATTAACTTCCCTGCAGGGGTGCACCACATAACCCAACACGCTTGATCCCATTTGGCCGGACACACTTTTCTGGGTCATGCCCGGCCGCGGAAGATCAACACGTCGTAGCCCCACCTAGGCACAACAAAGAGGCCAGCACGCCGGTCTAAACCTAAGCGCCAAGGGGTCTGGGCCCATCGCCCTAGCACACCTGCACGTTGCGAGGGCGGCCGAAAGCAGAACTAGCCCGCTTAATACAAGAGCAGGCTTACGTTCCAAACCGGCGCGCGCCGCTCAGTCGCTGGCGTCACGAAGGCTTCGGCTGATACCACGACGCTGGGATACCCATAACTACTCCCGCGTAGATGGTTAGTGCGTATAGACCAAATGGCCAGACTCAGATCAAATACCAAGATCTCGTTAAGCGTGTTAAGTATCCATGACGCCGACCAGGCCAGGCCCACCTCTCTCCTAGGTGGTCTCAACCTGCCCTGCCGCTCCGCCACAAAGTAACAATCGGGGCCGTCGGAACCCCAGCCCACCTCTACCAGATGGAGCCACCTGTCCTTTCAGCCCCCATCTCCGAACAATATCACAGGTAATGTAACAGTGTAAAGTATATAGTATATGCCCGTGATCACCTCCCGATGTGATCACAACCCAGTTGTATAGCATGGAAGACGGACAAGAGTGTAGGGTCACTGATGGAACACTAGCATTCTATACTAAGAAGTAGGATAGCAGGTAAAGGTAACAACCGTAGTAACAAGGACAGGCTATGCGGCAGTATAGGATTAACTGAAAGCAGTAACATGCTACACTACTCTAGTGCAAGCAGTATAGAGAAGAGTAGGCGATATCTGGTGATCAAAGGGGGGGCTTGCCTGGTTGCTCCGACAAGAAGGAAGGGTCATCTTCAATGTAGTCGAACAGGGGGTCACCGCCAGTCTCGGGGTCTACCGGAAAGAAGTAACGGAGGGGGAACACAATTAATGATAGACCAATCAAAGCAACACAAAGCATATCATGGCAATACCCAGTGCTAGGGGTGACCTAACGCCGTAGTAGGCGATACCGGTGAAGGGGGGAAACATCCGGGAAAGGATTCCCGGTGTTTCGCATTTTCGGACAGATGAACCGGAGGGGAAAGTTGCGTGTTTGCTATGCTAGGGATGTGTGGCGGACGAACCGACTGCGTATCCGGATTCGTCTCGTCGTTCTGAGCAACTTTCATATACAAAGTTTTTTCATCCGAGCTACGGATTATTTTATATGGTTTTCTAAAGTTTTAATTCATTTTCTGAATTTTCTGAAATTAATATTATTTCGAAATAAAAGAATATAAGTGCTATGGGTACACAGAGAGTGTACGCAGAGAGGTGCATACGTGGCTGACAGTGGGGCGATTGAGTGGTTAATCGCTTGATCGGCAGAGGTCGACCAGTGGGCCAAGCTGGCGACTCAAATAGGTGACTAGGCCGCCCTATCCATCGAAGCGAAGGACAGGCCCCACCATCATCGACAGTGGTCTTAAACTGTGGGTTAATTAAAAGGACGGTTAATTAAGGGCGTGGGGCCTGACTGTCAGTGACTGTTTAGGTTAGCTAATTAGGTAGTTTAATTAACAATAATTACTTAGCGCGTGGGGCCTCGCGGTCAGCGGCACAGAGAGAAGGGTTAGTGGCTGGGTTAGTGGTGCCACGTCAGCGCGCTGGCGGCTAATCGCCGGCAACCACAACGACGGCGGCGCGCACGGGAGGTGTCGGAATTCGTCTACAGTGGCTCATTTCAAATGCGGTTTGCACCTACGGCCTCGTGAGGTTCGCGCGCATCCAGCGGTGGTGTTGGCTTGCCGCGAGATGGCCGGGTTCGATGCCAGCGACGAGATGGAGCGACGGCGGCTTCGGGCGCGCTTGGCCATTGGCGATGCAGGGCACGGGGAGAGGAGGTAGCGGTCGCGTTGGAAGACGGGGAAGGCGAGGAGCACAACGCCGTGCTCGGACGCGAGAGGTAGTGGCTGTGGCCACGGCTGCGACATGCCCGGCGGCGAGGAGCTTCAGCTCCGATGGCGTCTGTGGCTACGGGCACCAAACCGAACGGGGCAGAGAGGGGTTTCGAGAGGGAGCTCACAGTGGATGCGCAGAGCAGCTCAGCGGCCTCAGGGATGGCTCGGCCTTGCCGGAATCGATGGCGATGATTGACGGGGCCGAGGACGACGGAGATGATGCAGGGCTCGATGCAGGGGGGTCCTAGTTCCCACGGGTGGCCTCACACAACGTAGACGATGACCGCAGAGCAAAGGGACCGAAACCAGGAGCCTGGGAGGAGGGTAGCCACGCCGGCGAGCTTCGCCGTGGCGACGGGTGGTTCGGTGTGGCGGATCTGACGAGGGAGAAAGTGAGGGGGCAAATGCAGGAGGGCTCTAGGGTTTCGGGGCGTCTGGGAGGGGTTGCCGTCGACCTAGTAGGCGCCGGGGTGCACCTGGATGGCCGCCGCGTGGCCATCGGCGCCGTGGACCGGCGCTCTGTGTCCACGGGGGTGGGGGTGAACAGAGGAAGAGGAACGAGGGGTGTTAGGTGGGCCGGCCTGGCAACTTCGGCCATTTGGGCCAAGTGGCCCAGGGGGTTTTCTACTTGTTGTTCATTTTTATTTTGTTGTTATTTATTCTTTTCTGTATTTTTTTTGCTCCACATTGCTATAGTTTAGATAAAATACAAAACTAGTTCCTAATTTAGTTTCACAAATATGTCACTGCCCCATTAGTTCGAGCAATTAAATAAATTAGCTTAATATTTTATTAATTGAAAAAGGCATTTAATTATCTGTTTCTACTACTGTTTTATTCATTTCAAAATATTTAAGCATTTTGTAAAAGTGTGGTTACTTCACCAAAATAATGTATGGATTATTTTCCGCAAACCGAACCTTTTAGTTTTAATGTTTGAAAACTTTTGATGTTTGCCATTAACTCAAATTTGAATTTGAATCGTTTTGAACTAACGCGGGATTAGCAACAGTAATTGTGGTGACGTGGCATCATTATTAGAAGGTTACTGTAGCTTAATTATCCGGGCGTCACAATTCTCCTCCACTACAAGAAATCTCGTCCCGAGATTTAAGAGGTGTTGTAAGGGGGAAAGATCTGGTTACGAAATTCTAACGAATCTTCTCGGTCTTGGTTGCTCTTCTCGAAGAGGTCGATCCATTACGTTGATGTTTTCACTTCTCCACTTCAGGTCATCATGATGAAGTTGTCGTCCTTCCTTCAGGACCTTCACCGTACTTACGAAAGGGTAAGAAGGGAAAACTCGATATGGATGGATTCTAACAAGATCGAGCATCATACGGTTAACTCAGGGAAGAAGGATAAGTATCTCTCGATTTGAAACTTAAGAAGATATCGAGAGCAAAGTAAGAAGGTACCATGAGAAGCTTCAAACGGATAGGCAATCGTTCGATGCCTAATCAGAAGGTGAAAGGGTTTCAGGGCAACGAGAATAGGTATTGCGCCTCATACCAGAATAGATCACTAGACAGGTGGTCTGTGAATTACATACGAAGTCAAGCGCGAGGAACAACCTTGGGAACAGGTGGTGTACAGGAGAGTCAGGTTTCGATCCTGTGGAACTGTGGATTATGGGCCCACCATGTGGGATAAAAGTAGGAGTGGTGACATCTTGCATGGTCACGTTAGCAAGTCATGTCAGAGGCTAGCCTGTCAGTTATGTCGGCAACAACATCGATACCACGGGCGAGGGACGAAGAGAACCATTTTCCTGCTCGTTGAACGAGGCGGACCAATAGGCAAAGTTATCGTCCATCGGTGGTTACCGGGATGCTATCAACAATGGTAACAGGGTCTTACTGACAGATTTCTACAACGAGGTTCTTACTAAGCAGGGAATTATCACTGCTCAGTTAAGTCAGATTACAAGAAAGCTTAAACAAGACAATGAAAAGGAAAATGCGATTATCAGGTTTAAACAGAACAATGGAAATGAAAATGTGTATCCACACATATTTCGGGGGTATATCCTTCCCAAGGACAAGCAGAGCACGATATCCATGACAGGATATAACGTAGAAAACTCTTTAGGTAAGGGGAGATAAATTTCATGACATTACCCATACAGCGGTGTTTGGATATTGAGCAGGAAACATTTAACATTGGGCTTCAAATGTTCTTGTTAAAAATTGGAGTACCATAGACATGCTTCGAGATAACAATGACATGGCCAACAGGTGAAGATCAGACTTTGGAAACACAAAGGATCCATCAGGAACAACTTATAGAATAAGTCTTACAATTTCCTCACGGAAGAATGACTAACATTGCTAAAAGGAAGAACTATAACAATAGGCCCTCCGCCAGGGTGCTAGGCATGACATCACCTTACGGGTCTTAAGAGGACCAATGTTATAACTCTTGAAAATATGTTCCAACCATCATATCTGATGGAGATTCAGATATGATTGGTGTCAGGATACCTCAGGCTCAGGATGCCTGAGAAGAAAGGTGCAACACAAATTGACGGGATGACATTGTAAGATTCTCGGGAAATGAACTATGAAGTGATTTCCGTTAACAAGAGTTCATCATTAAACCAAGGAGAGGTCAAGGAGGTGGTGATGAACTCAACGACAATTCATCGAGATTTCCAAAGATGGATTTCCACAATTAAGTGAACAAGGAGATAACATTTGTCAGACCAAATGATATAAGGAAGTATGCTCGAGGAGAACATACACAACTAAACATTGGTTGAAAGGTGCGCCCGAAATATGGGTTGGGTTGCACGACCAATGTCGGAATGGTGATTCAATAATCAATAGACTAAGAATGAACGGCCGACTATTAACTTCAAAGCAATAGGGTTGCTAGAAGTGCAGGATCCAAACAGCACCGTTCACTTGTTGGTACCCCGGTTGGAATCAACACGAGGACCATGAAAGAGTGGTGATGGTGAGAAGTATCACTATACCAAGAACTCTCAAGAGGTGGAACAAATCTCAGAACATTCTTGACATAAAAGATGGTAATACTCCAAGGTAAAGAAGAACAGATGCTGGATAGTAAGGATCTCAAGGTATAACACAAAACACGAATAAGTTTGTGTTGAACGGAAGGCAATAAAGTGGTCGATGATAACACAAATCATCATGGGCAAGGATGGTATTTCTCATCATGAACTCAATTGATATCCTGGAAGAGCTCATGAGGTTGATGATGATCACGACACATTTGTCGAGAGATTATCTGAAGATGTAATCGATCAGCGATGACATCAAGTCAAAGGAATGATGAAGCAAGAGGTTATTGGAACCATGGGTACGACACAAACTCGAAATCAAGCTTGTCGTTCAAAGTGGAATGATAAGACAAGGAAGATCGTCGTAAGCTTAGCTCAACGTAAAAAATTATGCTGTGGGAAGAGGACCAGGTAGCACAGTTAAAATCGGCACGACAAGGATATAGCCAAGCAGGCTAGGAATGACGTGATTGAGTTCAAACTCGTAAGTAATGACGGTTACAAAGAGTTGCTTAATCGCGATGCGTACTCGAGTCAGTTATCGGTGTCTTTGAGTGTTAAATAACTCAGAGCCCGTGAAAAATTGGAATCAATGAGAATGTAGCACTTGATGAAGAACTCATAAGAAGTTATGCAGTTCCGTGATAATCTTGAGATACCAGGGGGTAATACTCGACGACAAATCAAAGTAGAGGTAGGATTGGGTATTGCTCTGCAGAGGACAAGTGGTTTTAACTTGTCTGAGAAATTGAATCAAAGGGGAACAATATGGTCAGAATCACATTTGTACATGATCAAACCACAGATACAAGCACTTATAACAAGGGGGTAACTATTCTGCGAGAAGCTTCCATGATAAGATTTTCATCGTGTCCATGGGCATGAATGCAAAGTTCAAGGTCGACTCCCACTTCCTCAATGCATAACCTTTCATTCACTTCTCGCGTTTGATGAAGTTGCACTGTTGAAATTTTATCTGGCAAAATACCAGAAGAGTATGACTCATGAAAACTTCCGAGTTCACACATATTATGGAAGGCATAGGTTCAACCCATCGGGGGATCATGGAAACATATCCCACAAGCTTCAATAGTAAATATCACCAGCTCGAAAGCAGAGCAAGGTTGGCCAAATCAAGGAATATGATTTACCAAAGGCATTATGTATCAAGGAAAGAACTTCCAAAGTGATTGAATATGAAGGACGTTGTCGGATAAAATCCAGCAAGGTTCGATGGTCCATAAAGGATCGATGTGAGTATCGGCTCACAACGGAGGAAGAATCAATGCAAAGACATTGGATTATAGAAACAACTGAGTAACTTAGAGCTCAATTGCAAAGAAATTATGATTTACAAGCGAAGGATCAAAAGCAGACGCTCTGATCAAGGATGGATAAATTCAATATACTTAGGGGCACAATCGGCGACAATTTGATTGGCGAGAACCAGCTCACGTTTAAAATGACGCTCGAGCCGGAAGGATGAATTCTAGGATCTGATTGAGGATTGCGAGCATTCGCAACAAATTGAATCAATGGACTCAAAATGATAATGTGAAGAGATGCCAATAAGATTATAGACTTATGGGATTAACCATAATGCAAGCAAGTAAGAATTTCAAGTGCAATAGGCGACTCGGGATTTTCGGAAGTTCATATAGTATTTTGAAGATGTTTGTGTAACACATGAACAACTGGGGGATGAGCGGATACTCGATAAGTGCGAGAATTAACCATAGGGGTATTCAGGTGACAAAGAACAGCAAGGCAGTAAGCTCAAAGGATTATCGAAACAACGACGAGTATTTCGGGGTATCTTGTAATAACAAGACCAACTGGGGATGAATGTAAGAATAACAACTGCAAGTAGTTATCCATAAGGGTTGACGGTGGAAGGGGAATTGCAAACGCGATTGGCACAAGGTCTCAAGAGAATATCGGTAGGTATCTTGAGAATCCTTGATTGCACCAAGTAATCATCCGGATGAAGAGGCTCTCCGGGAGAAAGTATTATCGAGAACCTAGAGTCAGAGTTAGTAAAAATCATTTAACCCGAGTAGAAGAGAGTTCAGAGTCCCAGAGTAAAGGTCGAGGAGTAAAAGATCCTAGTACCACCCAATGGCGACATGGGCCCATAACCCACAGGCCCCAGGATCGAAACCTGGCTCTGATACCAACTTGTGACACCCCCGATTCAATCGTACACTAATCATACACGCAAACGTGTACGATCAAGATCAGGGACTCACGGGAAGATATCACAACACAACTCTAAAAATAAAATAAGTCATATAAGCATCATAATACAAGCTAGGGGCCTCGAGGGCTCGAATACAAGTGCTCGATCATAGACGAGTCAGCGGAAGCAACAATATCTGAGTACAGACATAAGTTAAACAAGTTTGCCTTAAGAAGGCTAGCACAAACTGGGATACAGATCGAAAGAGGCGCATGCCTCCTGCCTGGGATCCTCCTAACTACTCCTAGTCATCGTCAGCGGGCTGCACGTAGTTGTAGGCACCTCCGGGGTAGTAGTCGTCATCGACGGTGGCGTCTGGCTCCTGGGCTCAATCGTCTGGTTGCAGCAATCGGGTAGAGATAGGGGGGAAAAGGGGAACAAGGCAACCGTGAGTACTCATCCAAAGTACTCGCAAGCAAGGAGCTACACTACATATGCATGGATATATGTGTAAAGAGGCATATCAGTGGACTGAACTGCAGAATGCCAGAATAAGAGGGGGATAGTTAATCACGTCAAGACTACGCCGGCAGCCTCCGCCTTGCTGACATGTAGCGAGAGAGTAGATAGAAGTCCTCCAAGTAGCATCACATAGCAATAATCCTACCGCGATCCCTCCTCGTAACCACGAGAGAGAGCAACCACGGGTTGTATCGCACTTGGAAGGGTGTGTTTTATTAAGTATCCGGTTCTAGTTGTCATAAGGTCAAGGTACAACTCCAAGTCGTCATGTTACCGAAGATCACGGCTATTGAATAGATTAACTTCCTGCAGGGTGCACCACATAACCCAACACGCTTGATCCCATTTGGCGGACACACTTTTACGGGTCATGCCCGCCGCGGAAGATCAACACGTCGCAGCCCCACCTAGGCACAACAGAGAGGCCAGACGCGCGGTCTAAACCTAAGCGCCAGTGCGGGCCCATCGCCTAGCACACACTTGACGCTATGTAGGGCGGCCAAAGCGAACTAGCCCCTTAATACAAGAGCGGGCTTACGTTCCAATCCGGTAGCGCCGCTCGATCATTGGCGGCCACGAAGGTTTCGGTGATACCACGACACGGGATACCCATAACTACTCCCGTGTAGATGGTTAGTGCGTATAGACCAAATGGCCGACTCGGATCAAATACCAAGATCTCGTTAAGCGTGTTAAGTATCCATGAACGCCGACCAGGCCAGGCCCACCTCTCTCCTAGGTGGTCTCAACCTGCCTGCCGCTCCACCACAAAGTAACGATCGTGACCGTCGGGAACCCAGCCCACCTCTACCGGGATGGAGCCACCGTCCTTTCAGCCCCATCTCCGAACAATATCACGGGTAATGTAATAGTGTAAAGTATATAGTATATGCCCGTGATCACCTCCCAAGTGATCACAGCCCGAGAGTATAGCATGGCGAGCGGACAAGAGTGTAGGGTCACCGATGGAACACTAGCATCCTATACTAAGTAGTAGGATAGCGGTAAAGGTAACAATGATAGTAGCAAGACAGGCTATGCAGCAATATAGGATTAACTGAAAGCAGTAACATGCTACACTACTCTAGTGCAAGCAGTATAGAGAAGAGTAGGCGATATATGGTGATCAAGGGGGGGGGGGCTTGCCTGGTTGCTCCGGCAAGAAGGAAGGGTCATCTTCAATGTAGTCGAACAGGGGGTCACCGGCAGTCTCGGGGTCTACCGGAAAGAAGTAACGGAGGGGGAACACAATTAATAATAGAAGAATCAAAGCAACACAAAGCATATCATGGCAATATGCAGTGCTAGGGGTGACCTAACGCAGTAGTAGGCGATACCGGTGAAGGGGCGAAACATCCGGGAAAGTATTCCCGGTGTTTCGCATTTTCGGACAGATGAACCGGAGGGGAAATTTGCGTGTTTGCTATGCTAGGGATGTGTGGCGGACGAACCGACTGTGTATCCGGATTCGTCTCGTCGTTCTGAGCAACTTTCATGTACAAAGTTTTTTCATCCGAGCTACGGATTATTTTATATGGTTTTCTAAAGTTATAATTCATTTTCTGAAATTAATATTATTTCGAAATAAAAGAATATAAGTGCTATGGGTACACAGAGAGTGTACCCAGAGAGGTGCATACGTGGCTGACAGTGGGCCCAGCTTGGTGGGTCAACTACCCGATCGTGAGAGGCTGATCAGTGGGCCAAGCTGCTGACTCAAATAGGTGACTAGGCCGCCCTATCCTTTAAAGCGATGATGAGGCCCCACCGCCACCGACAGTGGTCTTAAAGCGTAGGTTAATAAAAGGACGGTTAATTAAGGCGTGGGGCCTGATGTCGATGATTGTTTAGGTTAGCTAATTAGGTAGTTTAATTAACAATAATTACTTAGCGCGTGGGGCCTCATGATCGCATTACGAGAGAAGGGTTAGTGGCTGGGTTAGTGGTGCCACGTCAGCGCGCCGGCGGCTAATCGCCGGCAACCACAACGACAGCGGCGCGCACGGGAGGTGTTGGAATTCGTCTACGGTGGCTCATTTCGAGCGCGGTTTGCACCTATGGCCTCGTGAGGTTCGCGCGCATCCAACGGTGGTGTTGGTTTGCCGCGAGATGGCCGGGTTCGATGCCAGCGACGAGATGGAGCGACGGCGGCTTCAGTGCGCTTAGCCGCCAGCGTCACGGCACGGGAGAGGCGGTAGCGGTCGCGTTGGAAGACGGGGAAGGCGAGGAGCACAACGCCGTGCTCGGACGCGAGAGGTAGTGGTTGTGGCCACGGCTGCGACATGCCCGGCGGCGAGGAGCTTCACCGATGGCGTCTGTGGCTACTGGCACCAAATCGAGCGGGCGAGAGGGGTTTCGAGAGGGAGCTCACAGTGGATGCGTAGAGCAGCTCAGCGGCCTCGGGGATGGCTCGGCCTTGCCGGAATCGATGGCGACGATCGATGGGGCCGAGGACCACGGAGATGATGCAGGCTCGCGGGGGGGGTCCTAGTTCCCATGGGCGGCCTGACGCAATGTAGAGGATGACGGCAGAGCAGAGGGACCGAAACCAGGAGCCTGGGAGGAGGGTAGCCACGCCGGCGAGCTTCGCCATGGCGACGGGTGGTTCGGTGTGGCGGATCTGACGAGGGAGAAAGCGAGGGGGAAAATGCAGGAGGGCTCTAGGGTTTCGGGGCGTCTGGGAGGGGTTGCCGTCGACCTAGTAGGCGTCGGGGTGCACCGGATGGCCGCCGGGTGGCCATCGGCGCCGTGGACGGGCGCTCTGTGTCCACGGGGGTGGGGGTGAACACAGGAAGAGGAACGAGGGGGGTTAGGTGGGCGGCGGCAACCGGCCATTTGGGCCAAGTGGCCGTGGGGTTTTCTACTTGTTGTTTATTTTATTTTGTTGTTATTTATTCTTTTCTGTAATTTTTTGCTCCACATTGCTATAGTTTAGATAAAATACAAAACTAGTTCCTAATTTAGTTTCACAAATATGTCTTTGCCCCATTAGTTCGGGCAATTAAATAAATTAGCTTAATATTTTATTAATTGAAAAAGGCATTTAATTATCTGTTTCTACTACTGTTTTATTTATTTCAAAATATTTAAGCATTTTGTAAAAGTGTGGTTACTTCACCAAAATAATGTACGGATTATTTTCCGCAAACCGAACCTTTTAGTTTTAATGTTTGAAAACTTTTGATGTTTGCCATTAACTCAGATTTGAATTTGAATCATTTTGAACTAACGCGGGATTAGCAACATTAATTGTGGTGATGTGGCATCATTAGTAGAAGGTTACTGTAGCTTAATTATCCAAGGCCACATCGGTGTCATCCTCGGATCAAGAATGCTGACACCACACAATACTTGAAGGATTTATAACAGAGTAGCAATCACACACTTATTACATCGAATGTCTCCAGAGAGAACTTAGCAAAATAAATATGGCTTAAGGCCATCTAATAATGATAACAGCGGAAGGCTTGGAAGATAAGCGAGTCCATCAACTCCAACGGCATCGCTGAGTATAGAATCACGACCTAAAAGCACCTTACTCGTCGCCTGAAAAGTCTGCAACATGATAAGTTGCAGCCCGAAAACGGGTCAGCACATGGAATATGCTGGCAATGTAACACATAGAGAGTAATGAAAGAGTAATCCTATACTACATGCATATATGGCTGGTGGAAAGCTCTATCGTTACAGTTTTGTGAAAAGCCAATTTTTCCCTACTGCAAAGGAATAAATTTATTTAACTATCATGGTGGTTGTTAAACATTGAGAATGGTTGATAGCATCCTCAATCCCAGTTAAAATAATCATCATTAAAACCCAACAAAATTAATTTAAGTAACATGATGAGATTCACATGATATCCAAGTACTAGATACTCAAAACGTCCATAACCGGGGACACGGCTAACCATGATTAGTTTATACACTCTGCAGAGGTTTGCGCACTTTTCCCCACAAGACTCGATCGCCTCCGTTGGATTTCTTGCACTACATGATGTTTGAGAAACGGATGACCGAGACACAGTCTTTCAGAAGCGCTAGCACCTTACGAAGGGTAGACCGATACACCTACTTTCCCCTACATCTGCTAGTCTACCCGTAAGAGTTCGCACAACTTAATCAACTATGCCAGAGCCCATAATGGCTTGTGGCTGCACACAGAAGTTTCTAGTTTGAATAATCTGATGATCCCTTTGGGCCTGGGTGGCGGTCAAAAAAAAAACAGGAAAGTCCTGGAATAACCAGGTGCCTCAATCCACCCAGATGTGTATTAAAGTTGCCACCTTAAATAAACCAGTAGTTAACAATCTCACATCTGTCATGGAAAATCACTCACCCAATCCACGTCTACTTGCATAGCATGGCAAAATAAGCAAAGGTAGAAGTAACTCCCAAAGGTTTGATAATAAAACAGGTAATAGGTACTACCTCAATCTACTTCCCATCCCACAATTTAATTAGATCCTAATCATGCAATGTTTGAGGATTGATCTAATGCAATAGAAACTGGGTATTGGAAAAGGTATGATCAAAGTGTTACTTGCCTTGCTGATGATCCGCGAGACCTAGAGACTCGAAATAAGAAGCGGCGCACTCCAGGTATTCTATCGCAGACAAACAACAAGCATACAATAAGTACTCATCTAATGCACAGGTAAATCTCAAATAAAAGATCTAACCAGAAAGTTCAACTTAAGGACTCCGGTTTGCAAAAAGAATCAAATCAAACGAAGCAACGAAAGTCAAACGGCGAAAGAAAACAGCTTCGTTTTACTAATCTGGATCTAAGTCAAATTTTTACAGAAGCAAAACTTGTTTAAGTTGGTTATTCGGAAAGAGGGTTTCGAGACGAAACTCCGGGCGCTTGAATCGCCTGATTCCGATAAACGAGCGAAAAGTTATACTAAAACAA
The DNA here is from genome assembly GCA_021605205.1 of Aegilops longissima. Taxonomy (NCBI): domain Eukaryota; kingdom Viridiplantae; phylum Streptophyta; class Magnoliopsida; order Poales; family Poaceae; genus Aegilops; species Aegilops longissima. The sequence goes on along the minus strand of CM038677.1, from coordinate 392,119,530 downwards.
AAATCGGATCAGAAATCGCGATCAGAAAATAGTCGCGGAAAATCCGAGAAAAAGAAAAACGACGAACAGGTTAACGAACGAACGTTCGTTAACTAGATCTAAACGACGAACACGTTCGTCAAACGAACGAACGAGCGAACAATCGAAAAATAAATAAACCGATCTAAAAAAAGGAAACTAAAAAAATAAACTGCGGCTAAAATAAAAAAACATTAATACGGCCAAGGCGGCTACCTCGGCGGGGTCCGCGGGCGGCGGGTCCGCGGGTCCGGCGACGAGGCGGCGGGATCTGGCGACAGCGTTGTCGAGGCGGGTGGCACAGGAGTGAGTGGCGCGGCATGGCACAGTAAGTGCGGCTAGGGTTAGGGTTTCGGGGTGGCGGCGGTTGGGCTAATCGGGCCCCGGGGCGGTGCCTTATAAAGGCCCGGCCGGGCGAAGTCCCGGCCGAATACGGCCCAGAGTCGGTTCGTGTTTTATTTAAAAAAAATTCCGCGCAGAAAATCAAACAAAAGAAATACTAAACGGACTCCAAAAATCCTGAAATAAATTTTCCCCAGCTTCTAAAATCAAGCCGGACTAGATGAACATTTATTTGGGCATAAATGCAAATTTTGAAAAACGCCTATTTTTCCTAAATTCAAAAAAATGGCGAACAACCTCAAAATAAAATCTTATTTGATTTTATTATTAAATCCTCAATATTTATTTATTTTGGGAAAGTCATTTTATTCCCTCTCTCATATTTATGTAATAGAAATAATTGATGATAAAATAATTAAAATCAAATGATCCCATTTTAAAAATTTGAGAAAAACTCAAATATGAGAATAACGAAATTCCCAACTCTCTCCGTGGGTCCTTGAGTTGCGTAGAATTTCTAGGATCAAAACCCAAAGCAAATAAAAATATGATATGCATTGATGATCTAATGTATAACATTCCAAATTGAAAATTTGGGATGTTACAAACCTACCCCCTTAAGATGAATCTCGCCCTCGAGATTCGGGTTGGCTAGAAAATAGGGGAGGGTGGTCCTTTAGCAAATCTTCCTCTCGCTCCCAGGTGGATTCATCTTCGGTGTGGTGGTTCCACTGAACTTTGCAAAACTTAATAACCTTGTTGCGGGTAACTCGACTGGGAACCTCGAGAATCTTAACTGGTTTCTCCTCATAGGTCAAATCGTTATTCAACTGAATCGCTTCCAATGGCACTGTATCCCTTAGTGGTATTTCAGCCATCTCCGCATGGCACTTCTTTAACTGGGAAACGTGGAATACCTCATGAACTCCTGACAATCCTTCGGGGAATTCCAACTTGTAGGCCACTTCTCCCATACGTTCCAAAACACGATATGGTCCTACAAAATGTGGTGCTAACTTTCCCTTAACTCCAAAATGCTTAATTCCTCGTAGTGGAGATACTCGAAGATAAACTCGGTCTCCGACTTCGTAAACTGTCTCCTTGCGTTTTGAATCCGCATAACTCTTCTGCCTGGACTGGGCTACCTTGAGCCTATCGCGAATCAACTTCACTTTCGGTTCAGACTCCTTAATCAAATCCGGTCCAAACAACTGGCGGTCTCCAACTTCATCCCACAACAATGGGGTCCTGCACCTCCTTCCGTACAAGGCTTCAAAAGGGGCCATTTTCAAACTGGATTGATAACTGTTGTTGTAAGAGAATTCCGCATGTGGGAAATTGTCGTCCCAACTAGATCCATAATCTAGTGCACAAGCTCTCAGCATATCCTCCAAAATCTGATTGACTCTCTCGGTGCGTCCATCTCTGCGGATGGAAAGGCGTGCTAAATTCCAGCACGGTACCCAAAGTTTCATGCAACTGCTTCCAGAACTTTTAGGTGAATTGGGTTCCTCTATCAGATACGATACTTCTCGGAACTCCATGTAAACATACAATCCTGGTCATGTATATCTTTGCCAACTTAGCACTGGTGTAGGTGGTCTTCACTGGGATGAAATGAGCTACCTTCGTCAACTGATCCACTACAACCCAAATTGAGTCATAGCCGGAACAAGTCCTGGATAATCCCGTGATAAAATCCATGCCTAGTTTATCCCACTTCCATTCGGGTATCGGCAATGGCTGTAACAATCCTGCTGGCTTCTGATGCTCTGCCTTTACTCTCTGACATACATCACAAACTGCTACATATTCCGCAATATCTTTCTTCATTCCGGTCCACCAGAAAGTATTCTTCAAATCCAAATACATCTTGGTATTTCCTGGGTGAATCGAATATGGTGAATCATGTGCCTCTTGCAAAATCAACTTCCTGATCTCCGGGTCTTTAGGCACATAAACACGGTCTTCAAACCATAGGGTGTCATGCTCATCCTCACGATATCCCTTAGCTTTTCCTTCGCTCATTTTCTCCTTTATAGAGGCAATCTCTTTGTCAGTCTTCTGAGCTTCTCTGATTCTATCCATTAAGGTTGACTGAATCTCCAATGCTGCTACATAGCCTCTCGGAACTATTTCCAACCATAGTTCATGAAGATCCTCGGCTAACTCCTTTGGTATTTCTCCCGTCATTAGTGTATTGACATGGCTCTTATGGCTCAATGCGTCAGCTACTACATTAGCCTTTCCGGGATGATAATGCAATCTCATATCATAATCCTTGATGAGCTCAAACCATCTCCTTTGTCTGAGGTTTAACTCCTTCTGCGTGAAAATGTACTTCAAACTCTTGTGATCCGTATACACCTCACAATGATTTCCAATGAGGAAATGCCTCCATGTTTTCAATGCATGCACTACGGCTGCTAACTCCAAATCATGCATGGCATAATTTAATTCGTGATGTTTCAGTTGTCGTGAAGCATACGAAACAACTCTTCCCTCCTGCATGAGCATTGCTCCAAGTCCTCGACGTGAAGCGTCGCAATACACCTCATAATCTTTAGTCTGGTCTGGCAAAATCAACACTGGTGAGGTAACCAAACGTTTCTTCAACTCCTGGAAACTAGCCTCACACTCTTCAGTCCATATGAACTTGGTATCTTTCTTCAGCAACTCTGTCATAGGCTTTGCAATCTTTGAGAAGTTCTCAATAAATCTCCGGTAGTATCCTTCCAGTCCAAGGAAACTCCGGATCTCTCCAACTGTTGTTGGTGCTTCCCAATTTGTCACAGTGATAACCTTTGTGGGGTCAACCGCTATTCCTTCTCCAGATATAACGTGTCCGAGGAACCCTACTTCCTTCAACCAAAACTCACATTTGCTGAACTTGGCATATAACTGATGTTCTCTGAGCTTCTCCAGTACCAATCGCAAATGTTCCTTATGTTCCTCTTCATTCTTCGAGTAAACCAATATATCATCAATGAACACTACGACGAACTTATCCAAAAACTCCATAAACACTTTGTTCATCATGTTCATAAAATAGGCAGGTGCGTTAGTCAGACCAAATGACATAACGGTATACTCATACAGTCCATATCTTGTGGTGAATGCTGTCTTGGGTATATCCTGCTCTCGAATCTTCAACTGATGGTATCCTGATCGCAAATCGATCTTGGAAAACACTTTAGCTCCTTGCAACCGATCAAACAGATCATTGATCATTGGTAGTGGGTACTTGTTCTTGATCGTTACTTCATCCAATCCACGATAATCAACAACCATCCTTAACGATCCATCCTTCTTTTCCACTAGAAGTACAAGTGATCCCCAAGGCAAAGAACTTGGGCGAATGTAACCTTTATCCAATAATTCCTTAATCTACTTCTTAATCTCCACCAAATCCTTTGCGGGCATCCTGTATGGTCTCTTCGATATTGGCCCTGTGCCTGGCAAAAGCTCAATCAAAAACTCAATATCCTGATCCGGTGGCATGCCTGACAACTCTTCTGGAAATACGTCAGGGAAATCCTTTACCACTGGTACTTCCTCCTGCACAATTCCTGATAAGGAATTTACTTGCATCCTATATGGCACATGCCGGGATACATACTTGATCCTTCTTCCTTCTGGTGTCGTAAGCAAAATTGTCTTACTGGCGCAATCGATGTTTCCTCCATACATCGACAGCCAATCCATACCAAGAATTACATCCAATCCTTGGGATTCTAGAATAATTAAATCCGTTGGGAAAATATGCCTTCCTATACTTAATGGCACTTGAAAACATCCTTGACTGGCCATATACTCCGCTCCTGGTGAACTTACTAGCATAGGTGTTTTAAGAATCCTAGTGGGCAGGCTATACTTATCCACAAATCCCCTTGATATGTATGAATGTGATGCACCAGTATCAAAAAGAACGAGTGCAGTAAATGACTTAACCAAAAACTTACCTATTACTGCATCAGGCTGAGCTTCAACCTCCTCCACGCTAACGTGGTTCACCTGTCCCCTGTTGAAAGGGTTTGGCTTCTTTCCAGAGCTTCCATTTCCATTCTGGCCTTCAGAACATTCATTTGCATAATGCCCAGTCTTATTGCACTTAAAGCAAGTGATTTGGCTCAGGTCTTTCTTGGCTGGGGTTGATGGGTTGGTACGGTTCTGGCCGTTGCTTCCTCCATTCCCATTACCATTCTTGGGGCCATTATGGTTGTGTGAACTACCTCCTCCATGGGTATGCTAAAAATGAGCTCCCAGTTTAGGGTAAAACGGGGCTTCTGCTGAGTTCCAGAATTGTACTTCCCCTGTCCATACTTCCTCTTGCGGTTTTCAATCTGCTGCTGCTTCCCTTCAATCATAAGAGCACGATCTACCAACTCCTGGTAGTTATTGAAGCTTGCTACCATCAACTGCATACTCAGCTCGTCGTTCAGTCCTTGCAGAAACTTCTCCTGTTTAGCTGCATCCGTAGCAACGTCATCTGGGGCATAACGTGCTAACTTACTAAAGTCATCCACATACTGGCCAACTGTCCGTCCTCCTTGGTGCAAGTTGCGAAACTCACGCTTCTTCATGGCCATAGCTCCTGCTGAAACATGGGCAGTACGGAAAGCCTGCTGAAACTGATCCCATGTGACAAAGTGTCTCTGAGGTAAGTGGCTGTAAAATTCTCCCACCATGCTGCTGCGGGTCCTTCAAGCTGATGTGCGGCAAATTTCACCTTTTCCCCTTCTGTACATCCTGCAGTGGTCAACTCCCTCCCTATCTTACGGAGCCAATCATCTACCACTATTGGCTCGGTGCTGCTGGAAAACACCGGCGGATTCAGCCTAAGAAAACGGGTTAAATGATCAACAGGTGGGGGTGGTGGTGGGTTGTTGTTGTTGTTGTTGTTGTTGTTGTTGTTGTTGTTCTGGTTCTGGACTAGCAACTGCATCAACGCATTCTGCTGCTGGATCAACTGAGTGAGCTCCGGTGGGAAAGCTAATCCATTGTCACGTCTCGGAGGCATCTGAGGGTTTGTAGAAAAGACGAGAGTTAAGAATAGAATGGGGTCTAAAGAGAAAACACTACCCAATGCACATGAGACAAAACACACAATATCACTTCATTCAATCAAGCAAAAGCATACAAACGGTCTAGAACTATTGCAAAAGTGCGTGGACTATGCTATGTACATGGTGGAACACTACTACTGTTATGGTGGTCAATCTAGAAAACTGCTCCGATGAAGATTCCATGATATGCGCTCCAGCTTCATCAACATAGTCATCATCACTATCGTCTGGGTCCGAGTCGGTGTCGTCGATGATGATATAATTATCCGGGCAAGTGGAATTTTCATCTTCTCTTTTGGGTGCTGAACCTCCCATGAATACTCCAATCTTCTCCTTAAGGTCGCCGTTCTGTCTCACTAGAGCGACGATATCCTCCATGTAGTCTTCACGTGTAGCCTTGAGTTCTTCTTCTAGCTCCTTGATCTTGGTCATGGCCTTCTGTAGATCCTCCATACCTGCGCACATCTGGTTCTCCTGGCGTCTGATGTGCTGGTTTAATTCCTGAATGTAAGCTGCGATTGATCTGTCCCTCCTAGTGCTGATCATCTCCCATTGCTCATCTCGGCGCCCACAAATCTGGTACATAGTATTCTTGAGATCATTGTGGTAAACTTTTCCAATTCGCCCCATGGTGATGTGGGCTGCCATGCTCTTTCCTAGACTCCAAGTTGGTGCATCAAAGGTAAACTCTATGGGCTCCGTGACTGGTGCAAATGTCTTTCCTGGAATTTGAACTTGAATCATCCAGCGCTCCTCTTCGGGTAAAGTGGCGTTGAAAGTCCCGGTGAAGCTTGGTATTCCTATGTTCAGGTATCTAGTGACTTCCTTCAAGTGATATCCAAAGGGTGTATCTTCATCCGGTTGTGTGAACTTGTAAATTGCATCCGCCATCCTAAAAGAATAGAAAAGATGAGAGTTAGAGATGAGAAGAAAGAGTAGTGATCTAGGGCTTTAGCTTAGTGGCCGTGTCCTACAGTCAGCGTGTGCTCTGATACCATCTTTGTAGAGACCAGACCTCAAGCGACCGATCTACGTGCTCAGTGTCATCCCTGGATCAGTAATGTTGACACCACACAAGACTTGAAGGATTTATAACAGAGTAGCAATCACACACTTATTACATCGAATGTCTCAAGAGAGAACTTAGCAAAATAAATATGGCACTTTTCCCCACAAGACTCGATCGCCTCCGTTGGATTTCTCGCACTACATGATGTTTGAGAAACGGATGACCGAGACACAGTCTTTCAGAAGCGCTAGCACCTTACGAAGGGTAGACCGATACACCTACTTTCCCCTACATCTGCTAGTCTACCCGTAAGAGTTCGCACAACTTAATCAACTATGCCAGAGCCCATAATGGCTTGTGGCTGCACACAGAAGTTTCTAGTTTGAATAATCTGATGATCCCTTTGGGCCTGGGTGGCGGTCCAAAAAAACAGGAAAGTCCTGGAATAACCAGGTGCCTCAATCCACCCAGATGTGTATTAATGTTGCCACCTTAAATAAACCAGTAATTAACAATCTCACATCTGTCATGTAAAATCACTCACCCAATCCACGTCTACTTGCATAGCATGGCAAAATAAGCAAACGTAGAAGTAACTCCCAAAGGTTTGATAATAAAACAGGTAATAGGTACTACCTCAATCTACTTCTCATCCCACAATTTAATTAGATCCTAATCATGCAATATTTGAGGATTGATCTAATGCAATAAAAACTGGGTATTGGAAAAGGTATGATCAAAGTGTTACTTGCCTTGCTGATGATCCGCGAGACCTAGAGACTCGAAATAAGAAACGGCGCACTCCAGGTATTCTATCGCAGACAAACAACAAGCATACAATAAGTACTCATTTAATGCACAGGTAAATCTCAAATAAAAGATCCAACCAGAAAGTTCAACTTAAGAACTACGGTTTGCAAAAAGAATCAAATCAAACGAAGCAACGAAAGTCAAACGACGAAAGAAAACAGCTTCGTTTAACTAATCTGGATGAAAGTCAAATTTTTACAGAAGCAAAACTTGTTTAAGTTGGTTATTCGGAAAGAGGGTTTCGAGACGAAACTCCGGGCGCTTGAATCACCTGATTCCGATAAACGAGCGAAAAGTTATACTAAAACAAAAATCGGATCAGAAATCACGATCAGAAAATAGTCGCAGAAAATCCGAGAAAAAGAAAAACGACGAACAGGTTAACGAACGAATGTTCGTTAACTAGATCTAAATGACAAACACGTTCGTTATAACGAACAAACGAGCGAATGCTCGCTATTTAACCGAACAGAAAATAAATAAACCGATCTAAAAAAAGGAAACTAAAAAAAAATCGCGGCTAAAATAAAAAAACCGGGCGGTTTTCTAAAGAAAACCGCCAGTGACGACGGCTACCTCGGAGGCGGGGTCTGGCGACGGCGGTGGCGGGATCCGCGATGGCGGTGTCGGGGTGGCACGGGCGGCGGTGGTGGCGCGGGGAGCGGCGGCGGCGGCGGCGGCGGGCGCGGCTAGGGTTAGGGTTTTGGGGCGGCGGCGGCTGGACTAATCGGGCCCTGGGGCGGCGCCTTATAAAGGCCCGGCCGGGCGGAGTCCCGGCCGAATACGGCCCAGAGTCGGTTCGCGTTTTTTTTAAAAAAAATTCCGCGCAGAAAATCAAATGAAAGAAATACTAAACGGACTCCAAAAATCCCGAAATAATTTTTCCCCGGCTTCTAAAATCAAGCCGGACTAGATGAACATTTATTTGGGCGTAAATGCAAATTTTGAAAAACGCATATTTTTCCTAAATTCAAATAAAATGGCGAAAACCTTAAAATAAAATCTTATTTGATTTTATTATTATATCCTCAATATTTCTTTATTTTGGGAAAGTCATTTTATTCCCTCTCTCATATTTCTGTAATAGAAATAATTGATGATAAAATAATTAAAATCAAATGATCCCATTTTCAAAATTTAAGAAAAACCCAAATATGGGTCCTCCAGTTGCGTAGAATTTCTAGGATCAAAACCCAAAGCAAATAAAAATATGATATGCATTGATGATCTAATGTATAACATTCCAAATTGAAAATTTGGGATGTTACACTCTCTCTCTCTCTCTCTCTCTCTCTCTCTCTCTCTCTCTCTCTCTCTCTCTCTCTCTCTCACACCCCTCACTCACACACACTCGATGTCTCTTCCAAATAGTCTGCTCCCCCCGCCAGCACCCATGCTATCCCGCTACTACACATGTCACACCATTCCCCCTTCCATTATACTAGTTTTACATCATTAGTGATCTCTCTACTCCACATACACACACTCCCTCTCACCAACAAACGCGCGCACAAACACACACAGACACACACAAACACCCATTAATCTGGATCCTCATCTCTCCCCATGTCCGCATGTGTATCTCACACACTCACTCTCTAATTATGTATATGTGTCTCCACGTTACACAACACAAAGCCCCATGTACATGTCTCTCTCTATCCTCCACACACATAGACACAAAGAATTTGTTATCATTGCCTCAGTCTCTAGACATATCACACACGCACACTGTCTCTCTCTCTCGCAAACATGCTCAACAAGTGTTTCCTCGTGAATAACTTACCGTCTATAGCTATTCATCAACAGTCGTGGCAGTACGGCGAACAAGAGACGTGAAAAAGAATAAATCTACACGTGCTTAGACCACCTAGCAGTATCACTACTAGGACTAGAGCAAGCCCAAAAGCGCGCTGCCGTCACCCCCTCCTTATCGGCAACGGGAAAACCTTTGTTTTACACAGTCGGGAAATCATTGTGCTAAGGCCTCACATGCTGAGGCGTTGAATAGAAAGTAGATGCTAGTTTACGGAAACAAGTATCAATAATACGTTTGTATCTCCATACTTATATTTCTTCTCTTATAAAAAAACTGAGTTGGTGATGATGGTACGCGTGCCATCTTGCAATATAGACCGTCCGATCTACATCTGAAGGATGGGAATTAAACTAAAAGATACCCGCACCCCTCTCCACATTTGTAGAAAAGGCCTTCCCTCGTTCATCCTTATCACCAACAACCTCATTATTGAGAAATTAAGAAAGGAAGCACATGGAACAAAGCGGCACAGTGGCCGCTTCTTGGCGTCGTCAATCCCCATGCCTCCGCTCGGTCCGACCACCAATCACCACCACGCCCCACTCCTCTTCACCTTATCTCCTATTTATCGAGATATCATTAGTTTTTACACATGGTATTACTCCCGCATGGGTCAATCACAACGAGTGTTTTTATTAAAAAAATGCATCTTGATGTTCCGTGCAATGCATGGATCTTGCTATTACTCCTACAGAAGACTAAGTTGGTGATGTTGGTGTGTCTGCCATCCGTCGTTTGTGACCATTAGATCTACATCTAACAACTAGGAGGTAAGTTGTTGCCTTTTCTCACCAACATCCCACTTGTCAACCAATTTGCAGAAAAAACCCATAATTAGTATCTTAAAACCAACCACATCCCTCCCTGACCTCACCAAAATAGCCCAAGGAATATATTCTAATTGAAACATAATATATCTCTAGTGATATATGTATATCAAAATTAGAGTGTTTTGTATCAAGTTTGTGAATAAGTATTATTCTAATTATGATTCATTGCAACGCACATGAACATTGCTAGTATTTTTAACCATGTAATTTTTTCCCTAGTATTCCATAGTTTCAAGTTTCCCATCAAGATATTAGTCACACATGGTTGATATTTACTTTCAATCATGTACACATATGCACTATGTAACTAGCCTTGCTTATTGGATTCCAAAGCTTAACTTTCACTCCTACTTACAATATGTAGAGTATTTAACAAAAAACTATCACTTTCAACCAGCCCTAGGAAGAATCTATTATACAAAAAATAGCAAAAACATACCCAAATTTTCTGAATCCACGCCAAAAACTACTACCTAGTACTCCCTCCGTCCGACAATGTAAGAAATTTTTGCAAGCTAGTTTAGCTTGCAAAAACATCTTATATTATGAGACTGAGGGAGTACCGATTAGGTTAGTTTAAACCCATTTATGACAGGGTTGGCCCACATGTCCGTGCTGACAAGGCAGCTTAAACCAACACAATTTTTTGGACCGTTGACACGAGGGACCCACATCTGACCTTCTATCCAGTTATTCCCCCTCAAATCATTATTTTTCCTGAACATTACTTCAAATAGTACTGATGCGTGTTCGTCGGTGGCGCCTGTGATGAGCAAGTTGGCCGCCGCTCCGCCGGACGGGCCGGACGCCGCACTGGCCTCCGGACGAGTTGGCAGGCTGGCCCGAGCGTGACTCACGAGCAAGCAAGCCGCCGCGCTGGCCTTCGCTTGAGCCAGATGGCTGGCCTTAGCGCGGAGTGCGCGAGCAAGCCGGCGCGCCGCCGTGCCAATCTAGCAAGCAAACCTTGCAGACAAGCAGCTAGATGGAGCTATCTTGGCTAGCTAGCGGCCGCGAGCACCGGACAGAGCTGGCATCCGGGCTGCCGCAAGATGGGCTCCGCACCACCGGTGGTCTTTACCTCGCCTTCTGCCAGCGGCGGTAGCCGCGTCCCATGGCCGAGGATGACTAGGTGGACGGGCCGGAGGTAGGAGGTCACTCAGAGATTTTTGTGCAGACTGCCATGTAGGTCCCACAAGTCATAACACCCGGTCGAATAGAAGGCGTTGACTTAATGGGCAACATGGGCCCTGTTTGGATACTCTAAGTCAGAGGTTAGAGTTAGATTCTGACCCTGAACTAACTCTAACCAAAGTGGTGTTTGGATGGCAGGGTTAGATTGACAACAAATGTATACAAACAGGGCCATGGGTTGAAATGTGCCTATAACGACACTTTGTAGAGTAGTCATTTCATGGTAGGGCTGGTTGGTAAGAGCATGTACAATGGTTGATAAGGTAGTCTTATCTTAAGTCTACCACGTATGCAAGTGGTAGTAGTTTCTTTGCATTATTAGTGGTTTCTTGCATTATTAGGGGTTTCTTGTAAGGAACAATGTACTACTAGCGAGAAAATGAGATTCTAGGTTGCGTTGTACTCCAACGAGTACTACTAGTGGTCGCGGGAGTGTATACCTCGTTTTGTGGGTTCGATCCCGGCCGAACGTACGGCGACCTTTTTTTAAATAGTAACTTCGCTGCGAGCCAATATTTTACACGGGTAGTTTGAGTTTTGAAGTCAAACAGACGTGCGGCACCACAATCTGGGTGCACTGGATAGCCTAGCCACGTGAACGGGTTTTCCTTCCCAGCATGTCCTGGCTCGCGTGCTCGCCCTAGCCGCACCTTGCTTGCAGCTTCCTCATCAACTAGTAGCATATTTAAACTAGCGCCTCCCAATTAAGCCCGAGGAGCCGGGAAAGCCTGGCGGGGCATTGGGAACTGTGCAATATGGCTCTGTACGTAAAATGCTCTACTACTACTCTGTAGCTTGTGGTGTTGCACGCATGGACTTCACTCCATTATCATCTCTACTATAAAATAAATTCCTCTTGACGTGTTTTTTTTGAAACGGAGGCAAAAGCTTTGCTTCATCTCATTCATGAAGAAGGAACTACTAACAAAGTTTGGCGAGATCCATTACACCTCCACAAATGGAAGCGAAAAACCTAGTCTCGCTTTATCAAATAACTCAAATGTTCTGCCCCCTGCAGTAACCGTCGCTGATAAACACACAACTAGTGTGTGCGTGAGAGGAGCGGCTGAGTAGGCCAGCTACGTGAGAGGAGCGGTTGAATAGAGCACCGAGAGTACCCACTAGGCCACTACGCAGGTGTACTTTCCCTGCATTGATAGTACAGCGATGGTTCTAGAGAACAGTAGTACCCTCCACTTCCAACTGTAGCTCCTTGGCCCTGAGATTCAAGAGTTCAAAACTGGTGCACTATACTAGAAGTACAGTACATCGCGCTACTAGTTGAGAAAAGCAGTACCAGTACTGCTAAAGTATGAGTACGTACTCCTCCGTCACATAATATAAGACGTTTTTTGACACTAGTTGGCGTGTACAAAAAACAGCAAAAACATACCCAAAATTTCTTAATCCATGCCAAAAACTACTAGCTAGTGCCAAAAATTTCTTACTAGTGCTATTATTTACAGTATAATGCAATCCCATAACGTCCCATAATGCTAGTACTAGTAGTAAATAATAGCCTCACCCCTTCGCTAAGGAACGATCTACAGTTGGAAGGGACGAGGCCCTACGGTTACTACGCTCTTATCTCCTCCACGCCAGTTCCCCTCCCCCCGAAGAGAAGGCAGTTCGTCGCTGCTCCCATGGATTCGCCAGGCGGTTCTCCTCCTCGTCGGGGCTGGGAGACCTTAGACGATGATCCTCTGGGAGAAATCGCACGCCGCTCCGACGTCCTCACCGCCGCAAGACTCGGTGCTTCCAGCACCAACATTTTCAAGACGGTTCTTAAAAAGGCTTGGGAAAAGGGCATGCTTGTTGGTCTTCCATGCATCCTCGAGGAGAAGGTTCCTCTATGGGACAATCCTTCGAACAGTCCACCGCTCCCTAGCCATGGTTGCACGTTGACTCCGCTAGAGTTGCCAACGTTGAGAGGTAGTCGGATTTTGTCCGATGAGAAGGTCAGTAATGGAGTTTGATCATGTAGTACTTACTTATTCCATTTCCATCCCATAATTTCTCCGCTGCCCATCGTCTTATATATAGGTCTGGGTCGGTGCCAACGAAGATTGGCTTGCATAGCTCCGGCCGGATACCACCATCATTTTGCACAACATCCACAACAGTGCGGCCATTCCGGTAGGCCCCTTCTCCACCATTGGGATCGGCCTTCCGGACTGGCTGGGCTTGAATACATATGATGATGCCTACATGAGATTGAAGAAGATAGCAATTGCGGACCCGCCGACAAAGCGACGCGGCTACGACGTTTACTATCTCATCGCGGTGTTCGACATAAGGATTTCCATCAATGCAAGAGGCAGTAACGGCAGAGGCTGGCGCATGTTGGCGGCGGCAGATTTGTACCCCTACGCGTTCGAAGACGTCGTGTGCCATCTAGGCCGTATCTTCGCGGTGACAAGCCAGGGGACTTGTTTCATCTGGTTGCCATCCTACGGTACGGGAGATTACAAACGGAATGCACAAACCATCATTTGCATCCCTAAAGGTACTCCATTATTTAGCAGGGAACAGTCATCCCACGATCAAAATAATATCGCCGATCCTGGATGTGCATTTGCATCCGTGATTCGGTCTAACCTGGAACCTTGTAGCTGACTTTGGCATATTGGGATCAACTATCTTAGCAGTCGTTACCCATGGTACCACTGATGTGCAACATGGTCACAAAATCTACCACGATCGGACCGTCACCATCTACCCAGGTATTCCATTTTTAACCCTCTCGCCTTCTCTTTCATTGTTGTACTAGTACTCTACTTACGTACTAGTAGGAGTACTTTTTACCTTGGAGGACGCGTATAGCTAGCTAGGCCCTTGAAGACTTGAACCCACTAGCTGCCACCATTTTTGTTTTTCCATGTCTTACTATCTCATCCATGTGGCCAAGAGTGGTTATATATAACAAGCCGGTTATTTTACGTCCTCTATACGGGAGTAGTACTATTTGCTGCACAGTATTACTGACCGCCATATTTGAGCACAACATTATTATGCATGGACCTTGACTCTGTATGTCAGCATGTGTCCAGATCTAAGATGTCGTGTGTACCAGATGAACGGCGCTGAGTTCGACCCTCGTGATGCTACGTGGGTGCCGAGGAACACTCTTGGAGAGTACTCACTTTTCATTGGGGACAACTACCTGATGACCCACAAGTATAGGGGATTTATCGTAGTCCTTTCGATAAGTAAGAGTGTCGAACCAAACGAGGAGCAGAAGGAAATGATAAGATGTTTTCTGCAAGGTATTCTCTGCAAGTACTGAAATGAGTGGTAACAGATAGTTTTGTGATAGGATAAATTGTAACAAGCAACATGTAATAAAAGTAAATAAAGTGCAGCAAGGTGGCCCAATCCTTTATGTAGCAAAGGACAGCCTGGACAAACTCTTATATAAGGAAAAGCGCTCCCGATGGCACATGGGAATATCGTCAAGCTAGTTTTCATCACGTTCATATGATTTGCATTCGGTACTTTGATAATTTGATATGTGGGTGGACCAGTGCTTGGGTGATGTTCTTACTTGAACAAGCATCCCACTTATGATTAACCTCTATTGCAAGCATCCGCAACTACAACAAAAGTATTAAGGTAAACCTAACCATAGCATGAAACATATGGATCCAAATCAACCTGTTACGAAGAAATACATAAACTAGGGTTTAAGCTTCTGTCACTCTAGCAACCCATCATCTACTTATTACTTCCCAATGCCCTCCTCTAGGCCCAAATAATGGTGAAGTGTTATGTAGTCGACGTTCACATAACACCACTAGAGGCTAGACAACATACATCTCATCAAAATATCGAACGAATACCAAATTCACATGACTACTAATAGCAAGACTTCTCCCATGTCCTCAGGAAACAAACATAACTTCTCACAAAGCATATTCATGTTCATAATCAGAGGGGTAATAATATGCATATAGGATCTGAACATATGATCTTTCACCAAGTAAACCAACTAGCATCAACTACAAGGAGTAATCAACACTACTAGCAACCTACTAGTACCAATCCCGGACTTGGAGACAAGAATTGGATACAAGAGATGAACTAGGGTTTTGAGAGGAGATGGTGCTGGTGAAGACGTTGATGGAGATTGCCCTATCCCGATGAGAGGAGCATTGGTGTTGACGATGGCGATGATTTCCCCCTCCCGGAGGGAAGTGTCCCCGGCAGAACAGCTCTGCCGGAGCCCTAGATTGGTTCCGCCAAGGTTCCGCCTCGTGGAGGCGGAGTCTCGTCCCGAAAGGTTGCTTATGATTTTTTTCCTCATCGAAAGACCTCATATAGCAGAAGATGGGCATCGGAGAGCCAATAGGGGGCCCACGAGGTAGGGGTGCGCCCAGGGGGTAGGGCGCGCCCCCCACCCTCGTGGACAGGTGGTCCCCCTCTGGTGAACTTCTTCCGCTAGATATTTTTTATTATTTCCAAAAATGACTTTCGTGGAGTTTCAGGACTTTTGGAGTTGTGCAGAATAGGTCTCTAACATTTGCTCCTTTTCCAGCCCAGAATTCGATCTGCCGGCATTCTCCCTCCTTATGTAAACCTTGTAAAATAAGAGAAAATAGCCATAAGTATTGTGACATAATGCATAATAACAGCCCATAATTCAATAAATATCGATATAAAAGCATGATGCAAAATGGACGTATCAACTCCCCCAAGCTTAGACCTCGCTTGTCCTCAAGCAGAAGCCGATAACGATAAATATGTTCCCATGTTTAGAGGCAGAGGTGTCGATAAAAATAAAATACGGACATGAAGGCATCATGATTATTCTCATAACAACAACATATATAGATATTGTCATATGATTTCTTATGCTCAAGTAATAATCCATTCACAATGCAGAGTATGAATCATAAACTTTATTGAGAACTAACAAACTATAATCTCAGTCATTGAGGCAATTGCAATTTATCATAACATCGGAAGAGTCTATGTCAGAGCTTAAAAGCAAGTCCACATACTCAACTATCATCTAGTCCTTCATAATTGCTAACACTCACGCAATACTTGTGGTTACGAAGTTTTAATCGGACATAGAGAAAGATAGGGGCTTATAGTTTCGCCCCACAACCTTTTACCTCAAGGGTAATGTCAACAATAACAACTCATGCTCCCCTACATCCAATTAGGTACATATATAAGGATCTTTCCAACATACTGTGCTTGCCAAAGGATAAAATGAAAAAGGAAAGGTGAAGATCACCATGACTCTTGCATTAGGTAGAAGATAATAAAAGATAGGCCCTTCGCAGAGGGAAGCAGAGGTTGCCATGCGCTTTTATGGTGGGATGCACAAAATCTTAATGCGAAAGAACGTCACTTTATATTGCCACTTGTGATATGAACCTTTATTATGCAGTCCGTCGCTTTTATTTCTACCACATCACAAGATCGTATAAAGCTTATTTCTCCCACACCAATCAATCATACATATTTAGAGCAATTTTTATTGCTTGCACTGATGACAACTTACTTGAAGGATCTTACTCAATCCATAGGTAGATATGGTGGACTCTCATGGCAAAACTGGTTTAAGGGCTTTTGGAAGCACAAGTAGTATCTCTACTTGGTGCTGAGAATTTGGCTAGCATGAGGGGGAAAGGCAAGCTCAACATGTTGGAGGATCCATGACAACATACTTCATCTCAGATATAACAAAACATAACCCATTACGTTCTCTTCCTTGTCCAACATCAACTCTTTAGCATGTCATATTTTAATGAGTGCTCCCAATCATAAAAGATGTCAATAATAGTATATTTATATGTGAAACATCTCTTTCCTTATTACTTCCTATTAATTGCTACGATGACCAAAACTATGTTTGCCAAATCCCAACAACTTTTAATCATCATACTCTTTCTACGTGAAGTCATCACTCTCGATAAGATCAATATGAACTCTTTGTTTTCTTTTATTCTTTTTCTCTATTCTTTTATTCACTCAAGATCATGGCAAAATAATCAAGCCCTTGACTCAACACTAATCTCTATTATATATATAGCTCACGGACTCGATTACAAAGAGAGATCATAAAGCAAAACTCAAAACTAGATCATGCCATAAACTTTATTCTACTAGATCAAGATACTACTAATAGGATCGAACTAAAAAAACGTTAAGATAGGAGATGTGATTGTAATACAATACCAGGGCACCTGCCCCAAGCTTCGCAGTTGCCAAGGGGAGAGCCCATACGCATATGATTATGTCTCCTTTGTCGGTGAAGAAGGTGGTGGTGATGCATAGTCGCACATCGAGTGTAAGAGGTCCTCCAACTTGCGGATAATGCCCTTGAGTGCAACGATATGCTCCTTCAACAAAATGTTTTCACTTGTGAGATACCTGTTTTGAATACGAGCTAACTCAATCATCTTGAAAGCTTCAATTTCAGTTGGGGTAAGAAGATTGTGATCAAGTTGAAGGATGTCTTCTGCTGCCGGAGCTTGGTTCTCCGTGGCCTTCTTAATCTCTTCATCCTTGTTGTTCTCCATGGGTTCTTCCCTCTTCAGCTCTATCTTCATTAGCCAAGCATCTTTGTCACCATTGTTGGAGGAGGGAGACGACATGATGCCTGGCCTTGACAACCCTGACAGAGAACAACTCGAAAAAAGAACAGAGGATATTTGCCGACCAAAATACGTATCGTGCAAGAAAACGGAGTCCGGAAGGCACACGAGGTGCCCACGAGGTAGGGGCGCGCCCAGGGGGGTAGGGCGCGCCCTCCACCCTCGTGGATCCCTCATGTCCTTCCCGGACTGCTACTTATTTTTCTATTTTTCTAAATATTCCAAAACGGAGAAATATTGCCTTAAAAACTGTTTTGGAGTCGGTTTACTTACCGTACCACATACCTATTCCTTTTTGGAGTCTGAAACGTTCTGTAAAGTGTCCTTTATGTATCCTCTGGGGTTACGGTTTCAATAATATTGGTTTCAACATTTATGGGATTACCTGAGATATAATGTTTAATTCTTTGACCGTTTACCACCTTTGGATTTGTGCCTTCGAAGTTGTTGATTTTTATGGCACCAGAACGATAAACCTCCTCGATAACGTAGGGGCCTTCCCATTTAGAGAGAAGTTTTCCTGCAAACAATATTAAACGAGAGTTGTATAGCAATACATAATCACCTATGTTAAACTCACACTTTTGTATTCTTTTGTCATGCCATCTTTTAACTTTTTCTTTAAACAACTTGGCATTTTCGTAAGCTTGGGTTCTCCATTCATCAAGTTAGCTAATATCAAATAACCTCTTTTCACCGGCAAGTTTGAAATCATAATTGAGCTCTTTGATAGCCCAATATGCCTTATGTTCTAATTCGAGAGGTAAGTGACATGCTTTTCCGTAAACCATTTTATACGGAGACATACCCATACGATTTTTATATGCAGTTCTATAGGCCCATAATGCATCATCAAGTTTCTTGGACCAATTCTTTCTAGACCTATTAACCGTCTTTTGCAAAATTAATTTGAGTTCTCTATTACTCAATTCTACTTGACCACTAGACTGTGGGTGATAAGGAGATGCAATTCTATGATTAACATCATATTTAGCAAGCATTTTACGGAAAGCACCATGAATAAAATGTGAACCACCATCAGTCATTAAATATCTAGAGACTCCAAACCTTGGAAAAATAACTTCTTTAAGCATTTTAATAGAGGTGTTATGATCAGCACTACTAGTTAGAATAGCTTCTACCCACTTAGTAACGTAATCAACAGCAACTAAAATATGTGTATATCCATTAGAGGCAGGAAAAGGTCCCATATAATCAAAGCCCCAAACATCAAATGGTTCAATAACAAGTGAATAATTCATAGGCATTTCTTGACGTCTACTAATATTACCAATTCTTTGACATTCATCACAAGATATGACAAACTTACGGGCATCCTTGAAGAGAGTAGGCCAATAAAAACCGGATTGCAATACCTTATGTGCAGTTCTATCTCCAACGTGGTGTCGTCCATAAGCTTCGGAGTGACACTTGCGTAGGATTTGTTCCTATTCATGCTCAGGTACACAACGTCTAATAACACCATCTACTCCTTCTTTATAAAGATGTGGGTCATCCCAAAAGTAATGTCACAAATCGTAGAAAAACTTTTTCTTTTGCTGGTATGTGAAACTAGGTGGTATGAATTTAGCAACAATATAATTAGCATAATCAGCATACCAAGGAGTACTATGAGAAGTACTTATAACATTTAATTGTTCATCAGGAAAGCTATTATCAATAGGTAGTGGGTCATCAAGAACATTTTCTAACCTAGACAAGTTGTCTGCAACGGGGTTCCCAGCTCCCTTTCTATCAACAACAATATGCAAATCAAATTCTTGTAGCAAGAGAACCCATCTAATAAGTCTAGGTTTAGCATCTTTCTTTTCCATTAGATATTTAATAGCAGCATGATCAGTGTGAATAGTTACTTTAGAATCAACAATATAAGGTCTGAACTTATCACAAGCAAATACAACTGCTAAAAATTATTTTTCAGTAGTAGCATAATTTCTTTGAGCATTGTCTAGAGTCTTACTAGCATAATGGATAACATTTAATTTCTTATCGACTCTTTGCCCTAGAACAACACCTACAGCATAATCACTAGCATCGCACATAATTTCAAAGGGTAAATTCCAATTAGGTGGCTGAACAATAGGTGCAGAGATCAATGCTTTCTTAAGTATTTCAAATGCTTTGACACAATCATCATCAAAGACAAATGGTATATCTTTTTGTAATAAATTAGTCAGAGGCCGAGAAATTTTTGAGAAGTACTTAATGAACCTCCTATAAAATCCGGCGTGACCAAGGAAACTTCTTATACCTTTGATGTCCTTGGGACATGGCATCTTTTCAATAGCATCAACCTTGGCTTTATCAACTTCAATACCTCTTTCAGAAACTTTATGCCCCAAGACAATACCTTCATTAACCATGAAGTGGCACTTTTCCCAATTCAAGACAAGATTAGTTTCTTCACATCTCTGCAAAACTCGATCAAGATTGCTCAAGAAATCATCAAAAGAGGATCCATAGATGGCAAAGTCGTCCATGAAAACCTCACAAATCTTTTCACAGAAGTCAGATAATATAGCCATCATGCACCTTTGAAATGTAGCAGGTGCATTACATAAACCAAAAGGCATACGTCTATAAGCAAAAGTACCAAAAGGGCATGTAAAAGTAGTCTTTGATTGATCTTTGGCCGACACAGGTATTTGAGAGAAACCAGAATAACCATCTAGAAAGCAATAATGTGTATGTTTGCATAATCTTTCTAGCATTTGATCAATAAAAAGGTAAGGGGTAATGATCTTTCTTAGTAGCCTTATTTAATTTGCGGAAATCAATTACCATCCTATAACCTGTAATAATTCTTTATGGAATCAATTAATATTTATCATTAGGAACAACAGTAATACCTCCCTTCTTAGGGACACAATGAACAGGACTTACCCACTGACTATCAACAACGGGATAAATTATACCTGCCTCCAGAAGCTTTAGTATTTCTTTTCTTCCCACTTCTTTCATTTTAGGATTCAGACATCGTTGAGGATCACGAACTGGTTTGGCATCTTCTTCCAAATTTATTTTATGTTGACATAGAGTGGGACTAATGCCCTTAAGATCATCCAGAGTATATCCAATAGCAGCACGATGCTTCTTCATAGTTTTCAATAATCTTTCTTCTTCATGTTGTGAAAGGTTAGCACTAATAATAACAGGATATATCTTCTTTTCGTCAAGATAAGCATATTTAAGATTATCAGGCAACGGTTTAAGCTCAAATACGGGATCACCCTTAGGTGGAGGAGCATCCCCTAGGATTTCAACAGGCAAATTATGTTTCAGAACAGGCTCCTGCTTAAAGAATACTTCATCTATTTCCCTTCTTTCATTCATAAACATATCATTTTCATGGTCTAGCAAATAATGTTCTAGAGGATCACTAGGAGGTACGGCAATAGAAGCAAGACCAATAATTTCATCCTTACTAGGTAATTCTTCTTCATGATGTTGTTTACTGAATTTAGAGAAATTAAACTCATGAATCATATCATCCAAGCCAATAGTAACAACATTCTTTTCGCAATTATCTTAGCATTAACAGTGTTCAAGAAGGGTCTACCAAATATAATGGGACAAAAGCTATCTTGTGGGGAACCAAGAACAAGGAAATTAACAGGATATTTAGTTTTCCCACACAAGACCTCAACATCTCTAACAATTCCCACTGTTGATTTAGTATCTCTATTGGCAAGTTTAATTGTAACATCAATATCTTCTAATTCAGCAAGTGCAATTTCATGCTTAATTTCTTCATATAAGGTAATAGGTATAACACTAGCACTAGCACCCATATCACATAGCCATGATAACAATGATCTCCTATTTTAACAGAAATAACAGGAACGCCTACCACAGGTCTATGTTTATCTTTAGCACAAGGTTTGGCAATTCTAGCGGTTTCACCATAGAACTGAATAACATGCCCATCAATATTATCAGACAAGAGATCTTTAACAATAGCAATACTAGGTTCAACTTTAACTTGCTCAGGAGGTGTATAAGTTCTAATATTGCTTTTACGAGCCACAGTTGAAGCTTTAGCATGATCCTTTATTCTAACAGGGAAAGGTGGTTTCTCAACATAAGAAGTAGGAACAACAGGATCATTATAAGTGACAGTCTTTTCTTCAACTTTAATAGGTGCAGCTACTTTTACTTCTATGGGAGGATGATATTTAAACCACTTCTCCTTAGGGAGATCAACATAAGTAGCAAAAGATTCACAGAAAGAAGCTACTATCTCAGAGTCAAGTC
Source organism: Aegilops longissima (assembly GCA_021605205.1). NCBI lineage: Eukaryota > Viridiplantae > Streptophyta > Magnoliopsida > Poales > Poaceae > Aegilops > Aegilops longissima. The sequence continues at coordinate 392,097,562 of CM038677.1, read as the reverse complement.
CATATTTAGTGCTAAACTTACGGAAAACATCGGTATCCATAAAAGATTTGACACAATCAAACTTAGGTGTCATACCTGACTCCTTACCTTCGTCGAGATCCCAATCTTCAGAGTTGCATTTAATTCTATCAAATAAATTCCATTTGAATTCAATAGTCTTCATCGTAAAAGAGCCAGCACAATAAGTATCGAGCATGGTTTGATTATTATGAGAAAGCCGAGCGTAAAAACTTTGAAGAATTATTTCTCTAGAGAGCTCATGTTTAGGGCATGAATATAGCATTGATTTAAGCCTCCCCCAATCTTGAGCGATTCTTTCTCCTTCGCGAGGCCAGAAATTATATATATATAATTGCGATCACAATGAACAAGATGCACAGGATAAAATTTCTGATGAAATTCCAATTTCAATCGTCTGTAATTCCATGATCTCGTATCATCAGATAGCCTATACCATGTCAATGCATCTCCCTTTAAAGATAAAGGGAAGACCTTCTTCTTGACAACATCATCGGGTATACCTGCAAGCTTAAATAATCCACAAACCTCATCCACATATATTAGGTGCTCATCAGGATACTTGGTTCCATCTCCTGCAAAAGGATTAGCTAGCAGTTTTTCTACCATACCCGAAGGAAATTCAAAGTAGACATTTTCATTTTCAGTAGGTTCAGTAGGTTGAGGAGCAATTCTTTGCTCGACTGGTCGGGGTGAAGATACCCCGAACAAGCCCCTCGGAGGATTTCTTTCCATAGTAACAAGTGACAGTAAATTTCAGCACACTATATAAATTTTTCCTTACCAAATTCCACCTACCAAAGGTGCTTCACTCCCCGGCAACGGCGCCAGAAAAGAGTCTTGATGAGCCACAAGTATAGGGGATCTATCGTAGTCCTTTTGATAAGTAAGAGTGTCGAACCCAACGAGGAGCAGAAGGAAACGATAAGAGGTTTTCAGCAAGGTATTATCTGCAAGTACTGAAATAAGTGGTAACAAATAGTTTTGTGATAGGATAAATTGTAACAAGCAACAAGTAATAAAAGTAAATAAAGTGCAGAAAGGTGGCCCAATCCTTTATGTAGCAAAGGACAAGCCTGGACAAACTCTTATATAAGGAAAAGCGCTCCCGAGGACACATGGGAATATCGTCAAGCTAGTTTTCATCACGCTCATATGATTCGCTCGTACTTTGATAATTTGATATGTGGGTGGACCGGTGCTTGGGTGCTGTTCTTACTTGAACAAGCATCCCACTTATGATTAACCTCTATTGCAAGCATCCGCAACTACAACAAAAGTATTAAGGTAAACCTAGCCATAGCATGAAACATATGGATCCAAATCAGCCCCTTACGAAGCAACGCATAAACTAGGTTTTAAGCTTCTATCACTCTAGCAACCCATCATCTACTTATTACTTCCCAATGCCTTCCTCTAGGCCCAAATAATGGTGAAGTGTTATGTAACACCCCGGATGTAACTTTCCATATTTGTAACTCCAACTCTTGCCATTTTCGGCTGTGTGCTATGGTATTCCCTCTGTGGTTGGGTTTTTGTCTTTCGTTTTGCATTTTGTTCATGTCATGCATCTCATATCATGTCATCATGTGCATCTCATTTGCATACGTGTTCGTCTCATGCATCCGAGCATTTTCCCCGTTGTCCGTTTTGCAATCCGACACTCCTACATGCACCGGCGCACCCCACTTGTCTCTTTTTCGTGAGCGGGTGTTGAACGTTCTCGGAATGGACCGAGGCTTGCCAAGTGTCCTTGGTACACCTCCGGTAGACCACCTGTCAAGTTTCGTGCCATTTGGAGGTCGTTTGATACTCCAACGGTTAACCGGGTAACCGCGAAGGCCCTTGTGTGTTGCAGCCGAACACCCCTTCAAAACAGCCCAATAACCCATCTAAGTCACTCCCATGCTCTCCGTCGTCGGATCACGATCGTGTGGGCGAAAACTACACTTCATTTGGAGCTTCCTAACTCCTCCTACCTATAAAAACACCTCCTCCCCCGAAATCCCGGATCAATTCCACCCCATAACCCTAGCGCCGCTCCCCTCGCGCCGCCGGACACGTCCGGATCGGGCCGGACGCGTCCGCCCGCCGCCGCCCGGTGAACAGCGCGCCACGCGGGTTGCGCGCCACATCGCCACGCTGTCGGCCCGCCAGCCAGCGCTGGAGCCCCATGCCCGTCCCGCCGCCGCCGTCGCCGCCTCTGCCCGACCCCGCCGCCCGCGCCGCCGCGTCCGCCGCCTCCGCCTCGGCTGCGTCGCCCGCGCCACCGCGTCGCCGCCCGTCCCGTCGCGGCAAGATCCGTGTGGTTCGGCCGCGCGCCCGCGCCGCCCGCCCCGGATCTGGCCGGCGCGGCCCTCCTCCGGCCGGCTCCCTCCTCCGGCGTCCTCTCCCTCTCCCGCCGCCGCTGCTTCAAACTCCGGCGACCTCGACTTCCGGATCTGAGATCCAAAACGAGGGTTGACTTTCTGCTCCCCTCGAAATCCTCTAACTTATTTATTCTGCAGATTAATTGTTGCATTTTCATCGCACCATAACTCTGTTCTCGTGGCTCCGTTTTGGGCGTATAGCATACCGTATTGTTCGCCTCGACGAGTACATCATTTATTCTCATTGCATCATTTTCATTTGAGCTCATCTTGGTGCCCGAAATGCTGTTAGAAGAGGGCTATGTGATGTTAGTTTCAGATTCTTATCAGAACATGCACTTTTGTCATTTTTGCCATGATTGATGTGTGCATCCTATGAACTTGAGCTCTACATGTGTTTTGAACTATGCCATGCCATCTTTACAGGGGTGTATGCCATGTATTTTTGTGATCTCTGTGGTGACTAGCACAAGCATGCAAACTAGGCTTCGTGATGTTGCTGATTTCAGCCCCTGTTCTGCTGTTATTTTTATGCCATGTAAACTTGATGCTACAGAGAGATCCATGCATATTTTGAGATACTTCAGTAAGGATGTTTTGAACATATGGTTATGCTCTATCCATCCATACCCTTGTTTGCAATTATGGAGTGCCATAGCTTGAGTCAATCGAGCTCTACTTTTGCTATAAAATGTTTCCTGACTGATTGTTTACATGTTATTCAATTTTGCCAAGGTTGTTGTAGTTGATCCGTGTATGCTATGATGTTGTTCTTGCCATGTATAGCTTCTATGCCATGTCTTCTTGATGGATGTATGCTTAGTTTATCATGTAGTGCTCTGTAGTGAGTGCATCGAGCTCGCGAAGATGCCTTCATAATTCTGTCAATGTCATGCCCTGTTTGCTGAATCTGTTAACGAAACTTGCTATATTGAATGTCAGGAGGCACCAAGAACAATGTTCTCGTCACAAAACCATCGGAACGATTCCAAGATACCCGCGTGATCCTAAAAAAAATTTAGTGAAATTTGAGGAGAGGAGAGTCAAAACTTCTACGTCAGGAGACCTCACCAGAGCGACAAAGGACTGGGAGTAAAAAGAATCCTACTCTCGATATATATAATCCTAAGACTCAAAACATTTTTGTTCTAGACTCAACAACGCCACAAACAATCAAGCGGGGGCTCCTAAGTCGGGATGGCTCGATTACCAACTTGTAACGCCTCGATGCGGCTATATCTCCCACGTGTCAAGCACGACTTAGAGGCATAACGGCATTGAAAGCAATGTCTCAAGTGAGGTAATCTTCACACAACCCATGTAATACATAAGGAAAGAGATACATAGTTGGCTTACAATGCCACTTCACACAATACATAAATAAACATCCATCATCCAAATTACACTCAAGGTCCGACTACGGAACCAAAATAAAAGAAGACTACCCCAAAGCTACAGATCCTCGATCGTCCCAACTGGCTCCACTATTGATCATCGGAAAAGACACATAGTAACGACCACGCCTCGTCGAACTCCCACTTGAGCTCGGTGGTGTCACCTGACCGCATCGTCGGCACCTGCAACTGTTTTGGTAGAATCTATGAGTCACGGGGACTCAGCAATCTCACACCCGCGAGATCAAGACTATTTAAGCTTATAGGAAGGACATAGTTGTGAGTTGGGGCTGCAGCAAGCGACCAGCATATATGGTGGCTACATTCACAAAAGAGAGCGAGAAGAGAAGCAAGGCACGGTCGTGAAGCCAGTAGCGATCAAGAAGTGATCCTGAAACTACTTACGTCAAACATAACTCCAACACGTGTTCACTTCCGGACCGCCGAGAAGAGACCATCACGGTTACACACGCGTTGATGTATTTTAATTAAGGTCAACTTCGGGTTTTCTACAACCGACATTAACAAATTCCCATCTGCCTCATAATCGCGGGCACGGCTTTCGAAAGATAATACCCGCAGGGTGTCCCAACTTAGCCCATAATAAGCTCTCACGGTCAACGAAGGATATTCCTTCTACCGGGAAGACCCGATCAGTCTCGGAATCCTGGATTACAAGACATTTCGACAATGGTAAAACAAGACCAGCAAAGCCGCCCGATTGTGCTGACAAATCCCGATAGGAGCTGCACATATCTCGTTCTTAGGGCACATCCGGATAAGTCAAGCTACGAGTAAAACCAGGCCTCGAAGTTTCCCGTGGTGGCCCCAAGAAGTTGTCGGTTCGGGCCAAGACTCGAAGGAGCACCGCCCGGGGCTAAATAAAGATTACCCTTGGGCTCGCGAAAACCTAAGGGAAAAGGTGTAGGTGGTAGACAAATGGTAAAACCAAGGTTGGGCCTTCTTTGGAAGAGTCTTATTCAAAGCGAACTGTCAAGGGGTCCCATAAATCACCCAACCGTAAGGAACGCAAAATCAAGGAACATAACACCGGTATGACGGAAACTAGGGTGGCAAGAGTGGAACAAAACACCAGGCATAAGGCCGAGCCTTCCACCCTTTACCAAGTATATAGGTGCATTAATTGAATAAGAGATATTGTGATATCCCAAAATAACCATGTTCCAACATGGAACCAACTTCATCTTCACCTGCAACTAGCAACGCTATAAGAGGGGCTGAGCAAAGCGGTAACATAGCCAATCAACGGTTTGCTAGGAAAGGATGGTTAGAGGTTTGACATGGCAATATGGGTGGCATGATATAGCAAGTGGTAGGTAACGTAGAATAGGCATAGCAAAAGAACGAGCATCTAGCAAGCAAAGATAGAAGTGATTTCGAGGGTATGGTCATCTTGCCTGCAAGGTTCTCAGAGTTCTCGAAAGCTTGATCCTCGTAAGCGTTCTCAACAGGTTCCTCATTCACGTTCTCGTCTCCCGGCTCTACCCAAATCAAGAACACAAACAATGGAACCACAATAAATCACGGGCGATGCACAAACAACATGATGCAAAACATGGCATGATATGCGAGATGTGAGATGCAATGCATATGCGTGCTCCGGAAGGAAAATGATGAACAAGGCATCAACTTGGCAAACCAAGTATGCCGCTGGAAAGGTGAGATGATTTCAGTTGAAATCGATATAAAGATCACCGGAATCGGATGCACGGTTTGCAAATGGTAAACAAAACAAGAATGGCACAAATCATCATTAATAAAGATGATGCCACATAGCAAGCAACAAGAAATTACGCCATCGCACCCAAACGCATTTAACAAAGCATATGGAAGTGATCTACTCAAGATTCTTGACAAAATATGAACACTGATCTACGGCTAATTCACACCATAACAGATCCAAAAAAGCATAGCAAAAGTGCAAAATATATCAGCTTCACAGACTTGGTGAAAATACTAACATGCCAGAAATTAACATCAGGAAGGCATGTTTAGAGCAAGCAAACATACTGCTACAGGAACAAGACATAGCAAAATATGGCACGGCATGAATCTACTCAAGGCATTGAACAAAAGTCCCTTACTGACCAAGGGCCAAAAGGGATAAGAAAATGTAATAGCACCCATGTTGTGGCAGTGTCCCGGGGAGTTGAGCTCCGAGGTGTTGTCGTCACAATTTTATCGTTGTAGTTCTGGAATACCTGAGCTTTGCCGACATTGAAAATCTCTTTTGTACAGTTGTTGGTGAGATAACCCGATAACCCGAAGATCGGGCGAGCTCGAGTATTGCCATGACTCAGATAACGGATGCTTTTCAAGGTCGAGGTACACGATTTCCGAAGGTTTCTTGGTTATGTGATGACGGATGGATACAGCTAGATCTAGGTATTGTTAGTTTGGGTGATATATTTTGTGTCCCCTGTATCCCCAACACCTGATTGCATAACCAGAAAGTTTCGGGAGTTTATAGGTGGGATTCAAGTAGCTCTTAGCATTTCTTCCCGCAGATATTTGGTTTGTGATTGGGTAATCCTTACCACTTATTTGTTCCAGTCGTACCTTGTTTTTTTTTCATTCATCAACCCTTTATCAAGTGGCTTCTCACCTTAATGGACGTGTGATGTTAGCTTTTGGAATTCATTCGTTCATCCTTGTTCGAATGTTTATTGTGAAGACTATAAGTTGCAATTTCTATTCGTTGATTCAACTTGTCTATCTGTCTATCAAGATGCTAACGGATGTCACCCTCTTCAGATGGTTCGCCAACGCAGCGTCTGAATCCGGAACGCAATGATGGGAGTCAGTCGAACCCTCCACCTCCACCTCCGCCTCCGGAGGCATGGCAAGCTGTCATGGCAGCCACCAACGCAAATGCTCAGATGATTTTGCAACTCTTGCAAGAGCGCACCCAAGGGCAAGGCAACCAAGGAAATCAAGGCCAAGGCAACAATCAGCCGACTTTGCTACCCTCAATCAGTTCCTCGCTAATCAATCAAGTCTTTCAGCTTACGTGCGAGGCCACAGACGCCGACGATTGGCTTGTGGACATCTGCAAACATTTTGAATGTAGCAACGTCAGACCTGAGGACTTTGTCAAGTTTGCTTCGTTTCAACTCAAGGACCAAGCTGCCGAGTGGTATCAACAATACAAAGATTCCAGAGGAGGTCGTATAATTACCTGGGATGATTTCCGCCGAGACTTCAAAGCTCACCACATTCCGCAAAGTGTTGTTGAGAGCAAGCGTGAGGAGTTCCGCAATCTCAAGAAAGGCGGCATGTCTGTGTATCAATACAATATCCAGTTCCATAAACTCGCTCGCTTCGCTAAGCAAGATGTCCCTGATGAAAAGAGTATGATCTATCAATTCAGAGGTGGCCTCAGAGAAGATCTGCAATTAGCTCTCGTGCTTTTTGAGCCGGAAAAGTATGATGAATTCTACAACATGGCACTGAAGCAAGAAGCTGCCCAGCTCAAGTGTGAGGCTTCTAAGAAGAGAGTCGGGACGCAGATTCAGTCTTATTCTTCCTCACTAGTGGCAGCTAAGCAATGAAGTTCGGTTGCCTCCTCCTCCTCCGCTCATCAGCCTTATCGCCAGAAGAGCTCGGTGGTCGTGGATCTTCCCACCCGCCCAACCCAGGCTATCGTAACAAGTCTAATTCTCAAGCTCCAAGGTCAAATGCTCCTTATCACCGTCCGCTCTCGAGGTGACTTGCAACAAATGTCACAGAAAGGTCACTACGCGAACAAGTGCTTCAACCAAAGGCGCCTTCCGCCTCCTCCCTGTGAGATCTTCCAGCAATGCAGTGGTAAAGCATAATCCAAAGCATGCCAAGGTGAATATGATGAATGCAGCTCAAGCGGAGGAATCTACTGACGTGATAATGGGTAATCTTCCAGTTAATGATATTCCTGCAAAAGTTTTATTTGATACTGGTGCATCGCATTGTTTCATGTCAAGACCGTTTTTTGCCAAGCATGAATTCACTTCTTCACATTTGGGTAAACCCATGGATGTCGTTTCTCCGGGTAAATGGTTGAGCTCCAGTTTGATCGTTCCGGATACCACAATCAAGATGGGCGACTATAGATTTTTGTCTAAACCAATTGTCCTTGGTGACTCGGATATTGATCTAATTCTCGGGATGGACTGGCTTTCTCAGCACAAAGCTCAGCTTGATTGTGCTGCCAGGGAAATTCAATTGACACACTCTTCTGAGGATGTGATCATCTATGCCGCTCGTGATGAAACCATTCGGTTGTTTTCTCTCAATGAGAAGGGCGAGTTGGATGCTATCTCTCAGATTCCAGTTGTTTGTGAGTATCAAGATGTCTTTCCAGAAGAGCTCCCGGGTATGCCTCCTCACCAGCCAGTTGAATTCGTTATCGATCTTGAGCCTGGCACGGAACCCGTTTGCAAGCGTCCATACAAGCTTGGACCAAATGAGCTGAAGGAATTGAAGAAACAGCTTGATGAACAAGAGCGTCTAGGTCTGATCAGACCGAGTTCATCTCCTTGGGGTTGTGGTGTTCTTTTTGTCCAGAAGAAGGATGGCACGGACCGATCGTAAGGCCGATTACCGCCCATTGAACAAAAAGACAATCAAGAACAAGTATCCACTTCCCAACATCAATGAGCTTTTCGAGCAACTCAAAGGTGCTAAAGTATTCTCCAAGCTTGACCTTCAGATGGGTTATCATCAAATTCGATTCGTGAACAAGATATTCCTAAGAAAGCATTGAACAAGCTTTTGTTCTTATGAATATCTTGTCATGTCTTTCGCCTTGTCAATGCTCCTCCAACATTCTCTCGAATGATGAACTTCATCTTCAACCCCTACACCAATGAATTCGTCTTGGTCTATCTCGATGATATTTTGGTCTTCTCCAAGAATAAGAAGGATCATGCCAAACATTTGCGATTGGTGCTCGACAAGCTGAGAGAGCATCAATTCTATGCGAAGTTTTCCAAATGTGAATTTTGGCTTGATGAAGTTCTTTATCTTGGTCACATCATCTCTGCCAAGGGCATCGCTGTTAATCCCGAGAAGGTGTCTGCAGTTGTGAATTGGGAACCTCCTCAGAATGTCAAGCAGCTTCGCAGTTTTCTTGGACTTGCAAGCTATTGCCGAAGATTCGTTGAGAATTTTTCTAAGATTGCAAAGCCTCTTTACAACCTCCTCCAGAAGCATGTGAAGTATGTCTGGTCTCCTGAGTGTGACGTTGCTTTCAACACTCTCAAAGAGAAACTCGTCACAGCTCCCTGCCTTAACTCCTCCCTGATGAATCCAAGCCATTCAAGTTTTCGTGATGCTTCTCTTCAAGGTCTCGGTGCTGTGTTAATGCAAGAGAAGAAAGTTGTGGCCTATACCTCTCGCCGCTTGAAGCTCAACGAAAAGAACTACCCCACTCACGATCTTGAGTTGGCGGCAGTTGTCCATGCATTGATTACATGGAGACATCTCTTGTTGGGAAGGAAAGTGGACATATTCACCGATCACAAGAGTCTCAAGTATATCTTCACTCAACCCAACCTCAACCTCAGGCAAACTCGATGGGTCGAAATGATTCAAGAGTACAACCCAAGTATTGAATATACTCCGGGCAAGGCCAATGTGATTGCAGATGCTTTGAGCAGGAAGGCTTACTGCAACAGTTTAATTCTCAAGCCCTTCCAACCGGATCTCTGTGAAGCTTTCCGCAAGCTGAATCTTCAAGTTGTTCCTCAAGGCTTTCTTGCCAACCTCATAGTCTCTCCTACTTTGGAAGACCATATTCGTGAGGCACAACTCCTGGATACCATGGTGAAAAAGGTGAAACGTGGTATCGACAAGGGCATTTCCAAATACAAGTGCTTCCACATTGATGACAAAGATACTCTTTTCTTCGAGGACCGGATTGTGGTTCCTAAGGGTGATCTACGTAAAGTCATTAGGCGCACAATTCCCTTCTATCCATTCATCCTGGAGGTACAAAGATGTACCATGACCTCAAGCAGTCGGATTGGTGGACTCGAATGAAGCGAGAAATTGCTCAATTTGTGAATGAGTGTGATGTCTGCAGAAGGGCGAAGGCAGAACACCAACGACCAGCTGGTCTCCTCCAACCTCTTGCTATTCCAGAATGGAAGTTTGATCATATCGAGATGGACTTCGTGACTGGATTTCCTAAGTCCAAGCGTGGAAATGATGCTATCTTCGTTGTCATTGACAAGCTTACTAAAGTGGCTCATTTCCTTCCTATCAAAGAATCCATCACAGCAGCTCAGCTGGAAGAACTTTACACCTCTAGAATTGTCTCCTTGCATGACATTCCACAATTGATTTCTTCAGATCGTGGGAGCATCTTCACTTCTAAGTTCTGGGACTCCTTTCAGAAGGCCATGGGCACCAACATCTGCGTTTCAAAGACAGCTTTCCATCCTCAAACAAGTGGCCAAGTCGAGTTTAATCAATCAAATCCTCAAGACATGCTCGGGGCTTGTGTCATTTCCTTCGGTATGAAGTGGGAAGATTGTCTTCCATATGCCGAAGTTCTCCTACAACAACAGCTTCCAAGCGAGTTCGGGCAAGGCCCCATTCGAAATTCTCTATGGCGAAAGTGTCGTACTTCTCTCAATTGGTCCGAGACAGGTGAACGCCAACTTCTTGGCAGCGACTTGATCACGAAGTCAAGAAATGTGCAAAGTCATTCATGAGAATTCAAAGCCGCTAATCGCGCCGGAAGGGATATTATGATGACAAGCACCGTGATGTGGTTTTTGAAATCGGAGACCATGTCTACCTCCGCGTCTCTCCAATGAAAGGCACTCGTCGCTTCGGTATCAAAGGCAAGCTTGCCCCTAGATACGTGGGTCCTTTCAAGATCATTGGCAAAAGAGGCGATCTCGCCTATCAACTTGAGCTCCACTCCAACTTCGCGAACGTGCACGATGTGTTTCACGTGTCACAGCTTCGCAAGTGCTTCAAGACTCCTGAGCGCACTATCAACTTCGAAGAAATTTACCTCCAAGAAGATCTCTCTTATCATGAGCACCCCGTTACTATTCTTGAAGAAACCGAGCGCAAGACTCGCAACAAGTCAATCAAATTCCTGAAAGTGAAGTGGTCACACCATTCCGACCGAGAAGCCACCTGGGAGCGCGAGGATCACCTCCGTTCCGAATATCCGGAGTTCTTTCAGTCCTAGATCTCGGGACGAGATCCTCTTGTATTGGTGGAGTGTTGTAACACCCCGGATGTAACTTTCCATATTTGTAACTCCAACTCTTGCCATTTTCGGCTGTGTGCTATGGTATTCCCTCCGTGGTTGGATTTTTGTCTTTCGTTTTGCATTTTGTTCATGTCATGCATCTCATATCATGTCATCATGTCCATCTAATTTGCATACGTGTTCTTCTCATGCATCCGAGCATTTTCCCCGTTGTCCGTTTTGCAATCCGACACTCCTACATGCACCGGCGCACCCCTCTTGTCTCTTTTTCGTGAGCGGGTGTTGAACGTTCTCGGAATGGACCGAGGCTTGCCAAGTGGCCTTGGTACAGCACCGGTAGACCACCTGTCAAGTTTCGTGACATTTGTAGGTCGTTTGATACTCCAACGGTTAACCGGGTAACCGCGAAGGCCTCTTGTGTGTTGCAGCCCAACACCCCTTCAAAACAGCCCAATAACCCATCTAAGTCACTTCCATGCTCTCCGTCGTCGGATCACGATCGTGTGGGCGAAAACTACACTTCATTTGGAGCTTCCTAACTCCTACCTATAAAAACACCTCCTCCCCCGAAATCCCGGATCAATTCCACCCCATAACCCTAGTGCCGCTCCCCTCGCGCGCGCCGGACACGTCCGGATCGGGCCGACGCGTCCGCCCGCCGCCGCCGGCGAATCACGCGCCGCCACGTGGCAGCGCCCACATCGCCCGCGCCGTCGACCCGCCAGCCAGCATGGAGCCCCAGCTGCCTCCGCCGCCGCCGCCCACAGACGTCTCCGCCTCGCCCGCCCGGCCGCGCCGCCGGTCCACCGCCTCGCCTCGACCCGTCGCCCGCGCCGCCGCGTCGCCGCCCGTCCCGGCGCCGCAAGATCCGTGCCCGCCGCCCAGGCCTCGCGCGCCGCTGGCCCCGGATCCGGCGGCGCGCCTCCTCCGCCGGCTCCTCCTCCGGCGTCCTCTCCCTCTCCCGCCGCTGCTTCAAACTCCGGCGACCTCGACTTCCGGATCTGAGATCCAAAACGAGGGATGACTTTCTGCTCCCCTCGAAATCCTCTAAGTTATTTATTCTGCAGATTAATTGTTGCATTTTCATCGCACCATAACTCTGTACTCGTGGCTCCGTTTTGGGCGTATAGCATACCGTATTGTTCGCCTCGACGAGTACATCATTTCTTCTCATTGCATCATTTTTATTTGAGCTCATCTTGGTGCCCGAAATGCTGTTACAAGAGGGCTATGTGATGTTAGTTTCAGATTCTTATCAGAACATGCACTTTTGTCATTTTTGCCATGATTGATGTGTGCATCCTATGAACTTGAGCTCTACATGTGTTTTGAACTATGCCATGCCATCTTTACAGGGGTGTATGCCATGTATTTTTGTGATCTCCGTGGTGACTAGCACAAGCATGCAAACTAGGCTTCGTGATGTTGCTGATTTCAGCCCCTGTTCTGCTGTTATTTTTATGTCATGTAAACTTGATGCTACAGAGAGATCCATGCATATTTTGAGATACTTCAGTAAGGATGTTTTGAACATATGGTTATGCTCTAACCATCCATGCCCTTGTTTGCAATTATTGTGTGCCATAGCTTGAGTCAATCGAGCTCTACTTTTGCTATAAAATGTTTCCTGGCAGATTGTTTACATGTTATTCAATTTTGCCAAGGTTGTTGTAGTTGATCCGTGTATGCTATGATGTTGTTCTTGCCATTTATAGCTTCTATGCCATGTCTTCTTGATGGATGTATGCTTAGTTTATCATGTAGTGCTCTGTAGTGAGTGCATCGAGCTCGCGAAGATGCCTTCATAATTCTGTCAATGTCATGCCCTGTTTGCTGAATCTGTTAACGGAACTTGCTATATTGACATGGGTGCTATTACATTTTCTTATCCATTTTGGCCCTTGGTCAGTAAGGGACTTTTGTTCAATGCCTTGAGTAGATTCATGCCGTGCCATATGTTGCTATGTCTTGTTCCTGTAGCAGTATGTTTGCTTGCTCTAAACATGCCTTCCTGATGTTAATTTCTGGCATGTTAGTATTTTCACTAAGTCTGTGAAGCTGATATATTTTGCACTTTTGCCATGCTTTTTTGGATCTGTTATGGTGTGAATTAGCCGTAGATCAGTGTTCATATTTTGTCAAGCATCTTGAGTAGATCACTTCCATATGCTTTGTTCGTATGTTTGGGTGCAGTAGCGTAATTTCTTGTTGCTTGCTATGTAGCATCATGCTGTTAATGACAGATTTGTGCCATTCTTGTTTTGCTTACCATTTGCAAACCGTGCATCCGATTCCGGTGATCTTTATATCGATTTCAACCGAAATCATCTCACCTTTCCAGCGGCGTACTTGGTTTGCCCAGTTGATGCCTTGTTCATCATTTTCCTTCCGGAGCACGCATATGCATTGCATCTCACATCTCGCATATCATGCCATGTTTTGCATCATGTTGTTTGTGCATCGCCCGTGATTTATTGTGGTTCGATTATTTGTGTTCTTGCTTTGGGTAGAGCCGGGAGACGAGAACGTGAACGAGGAACCTGTTGAGAACGCTTACGAGGATCAAGCTTTCGACAACTCTGAGAACCTTGTAGGCAAGATGACCATACCCTCGAAATCACTTCTATCTTTGCTTGCTAGATGCTCGTTCTTTTGCTATGCCTATGCTACGTTACCTACCACTTGCTATATCATGCCACCCATATTGCCATGTCAAACCTCTAACCATCCTTTCCTAGCAAACCGTTGATTGGCTATGTTACCGCTTTGCTCAGCCCCTCTTATAGCGTTGCTAGTTGCAGGTGAAGATGAAGTTGGTTCCATGTTGGAACATGGTTATTTTGGGATATCACAATATCTCTTATTCAATTAATGCACCTATATACTTGGTAAAGGGTGGAAGGCTCGGCCTTATGCCTGGTGTTTTGTTCCACTCTTGCCACCCTAGTTTCCGTCATACCGGTGTTATGTTCCTTGATTTTGCGTTCCTTACACGGTTGGGTGATTTATGGGACCCCCTTGACAGTTCGCTTTGAATAAGACTCTTCCAGCAAGGCCCAACCTTGGTTTTACCATTTGTCTACCACCTACACCTTTTCCCTTGGGTTTTCGCGAGCCCAAGGGTCATCTTTATTTTAGCCCCCCCCCCCCGGGCCAGTGCTCCTTCGAGTGCTGGCCCGAACCGAAAAGATCAGGGGCCACCACGGGGAAACTCGAGGCCTGGTTTTACTCGTAGCTTGACTTATCCGGATGTGCCCTGAGAACGAGATATGTGCAGCTCCTATCGGGATTTGTCAGCACAATCGGGCGGCTTTGCTGGTCTTGTTTTACCATTGCCGAAATGTCTTGTAATCCGGGATTCCGAGACTGATCGGGTCTTCCCAGAGAAGGAATATCCTTCGTTGACCGTGAGAGCTTATTATGGGCTAAGTTGGGACACCCCGCAGGTATTATCTTTCAAAGCCGTGCCTGCGGTTATGAGGCAGATGGGAATTTGTTAATGTCCGGTTGTAGAAAACCCGAAGTTGACCTTAATTAAAATACATCAACCGTGTGTGTAACCGTGATGGTCTCTTCTCGGCGGAGTCCGGGAAGTGAACACGGTGTTGGAGTTATGTTTGACGTAAGTAGTTTCAGGATCACTTCTTGATCGCTACTAGCTTCACGATCGTGCCTTGCTTCTCTTCTCGCTCTCTTTTGCGAATGTAGCCACCATATATGCTGGTCGCTTGCTGCAGCCCCAACTCACAACTATGTCCTTCCTATAAGCTTAAATAGTCTTGATCTCATGGTGTGAGATTGCTGAGTCCCGTGACTCACAGATTCTACCAAAACAGTTGCAGGTGCCGACGATGCCAGTGCAGGTGACGCCACCGAGCTCAAGTGGGAGTTCGACGAGGAACGTGGTCGTTACTATGTGTCTTTTCCTGATGATCAATAGTGGAGCCCAGTTGGGACGATCGGGGATCTGTGTAGCTTTTGGGGTAGTCTTCTTTTATTTTGGTTCCGTAGTCGGACCTTTAGTGTAATCTGGATGATGGATGTTTATTTATGTATTGTGTGAAGTGGCGACTGTAAGCCAATTATGTATCTCTTTCCCTTATGTATTACATGGGTTGTGTGAAGATTACCTCACTTGCGACATTGCTTTCAATGCGGTTATGCCTCTAAGTCGTGCTTCGACACGTGGGAGATATAGCCGCATCGAGGGCGTTACATGTTATGTAGTCGATGTTCACATAACACCACTAGAGGCTAGACAACATACACCTCATCAAAATATCGAACGAATACCAAATTCACATGATTACTAATAGCAAGACTTCTCCCATGTCATCAGGAACAAACGTAACTACTCACAAAGCATATTCATGTTCATAATCAGAGGGGTAATAATATGCATATAGGATCTGAACATATGATCTTTCACTAAGTAAACCAACTAGCATCAACTACAAGGAGTAATCAACACTACTAGCAACCTACTAGTACCAATCCCAGACTTGGAGACAAGAATTGGATACAAGAGATGAACTAGGGTTTTGAGAGGAGATGGTGTTGGTGAAGATGTTGATGGAGATTGACCTCTCCCGATGAGAGGAGCGTTGGTGATGACGATGGCGATGATTTCCCCCTCCCGGAGGGAAGTTTCCCCGGCAGAACAACTCTGCTGGAGCCCTAGATTGGTTCCGCCAAGGTTCCGCCTCATGGCGGCGGAGTCTCGTCCCGAAAGGTTGCTTATGATTTTTTCCTCATCGAAAGACCTCATATAGCAGAAGATGGGCATCAGAGAGCCAACAGGGGCCCACGAGGTAGGGGGCGCGCCTAGGGGGGTAGGGCGCGCCCCCCACCCTCGTGGACAGGTGGGCCCCCCTCTGGTGAACTTCTTCCGCTGGATATTTTTTATTTTTTTCCAAAAATGACTTTCATGGAGTTTCAGGACTTTTGGAGTTGTGCAGAATAGGTCTCTAATATTTGCTCCTTTTCCAGCCGAATTCAGATGCTTGGCATTCTCCCTCCTTATGTAAACCTTGTAAAATAAGAGAGAATAGCCATAAGTATTGTGACATAGTGCATAATAACAACCCATAATGCAATAAATATAGATATAAAAGCATGATGCAAAATGGACGTATCACTACCCCATTGTGAAGTGGATGCCACCTTCCATGCACGACATGGAAGGCCTGCCGTTCATGAAGCATGTTGTGTCTTCAGTGCGCACCGCCGGATGAATGACATGCTGGGACACACTATCCCTGATTTATGCCGCTTCAGCTTGGATGAGTCTCCATCGTGTGGAACCGGACTAGAAAGCCGCGACAATCATTCCCGTTGCCCACCGCTATGGATTGTGCCATCCATGAAGAACACCTGGGACTAGAACCTGGAGGAGGACATGTAGCCCATCTATAACGTGTAAGTGGAGTACGGTAAATTGTGAACGGTAGCGCTGTGAATATATGTAGACTAGTCATGCACAAATTTATCACATGAATTGGAGATGAACTTGTGTGGGATACTGGCATTTGTCCTTTAGAATTTATTACTAGTAAATGTGTTATGTGTACATGCAACTTGTTTGGTTGTTGCACGGGCTCCAACACGCTCTTTGAGAAAAAAAAGGTGGCACAACTTTGGATATACGTGACGTGGCGGCATCATATAGTAGCATCGTTCGCTATAGTTGTAGTACACTCCTACTAGGATGACAACTCCTATAAAACCTTGTGCTTGGCTCTTTGCCTCTTCAGGAGGTTCAACAGTTCATACTCGTGTGAACCTTGCACTTGGCTCTTCGCCTCTTTGTAAGGTGCAACAATGATGATACTACAGTACATTATGCTTCTGGCAATCTGACACCGATTGAACTGCTGCACGTCCACCACGAGGGCGAGGGAGAGGGAGAGGGCGAGGGAGAGGCGTAGTAAGCAAGCTTCTCCTCGTTCGGCGAGTTGATGTGACACATCAAAGCAGTACTAGTACTAGTCCATACCGCGTCCTTTCCGGTTAATATGGCTTAATTTGAAACGAGAAAAATAAACTGGCGGTCAACACATATGTAACAATACGCTCTTTACGGTCACTATATATAGTTTTGCGGTAATTATACAATCACTAGCTCATCGTAGAGCACCGTATTGCACCCTACTGACCAGCCACATAGTCGACGTGGCACTTTGTTGACTGGTTAAATTGTCACCTGGTTTCTGGGTCCCACCTGTCAGTCGGCAGAGCAAAGAAATCAGTTAAACAAAACTTTACGCAGGCGCGACAGGAGTCCAACCCTTGCGCGCGAACCACCCTGGTTGTGTATGTGAGTGCATGACGTGTACTCCCTCGGTCTTCCAACAAAGAGTGTACATCGGCTAAAAAGTGTAGTACATCTACACTTCCAATGCATTTAGCCTTTAATCTAAATCGATATTAATTGACTAATGCACAAACTTGTGCTCTAGGTAT
Source organism: Aegilops longissima (assembly GCA_021605205.1). Taxonomy (NCBI): domain Eukaryota; kingdom Viridiplantae; phylum Streptophyta; class Magnoliopsida; order Poales; family Poaceae; genus Aegilops; species Aegilops longissima. The sequence continues at coordinate 392,080,088 of CM038677.1, read as the reverse complement.
AGGCTACATGTCTATCCTTAATTACAGCATGCAACGACCTTCATTTAATCTTCTTCTCTCAATGGTCGCATGCACACAGAAGTCTGCTACTTTTGGGCGTTAATTATGCCCTGGTCAATGTGTAAATCTCTAAATATACAGTCTTTCACGGATGTAGGGAGTAGGTTGAGCACTTGAGCATGAGCGTGTGTGTTGTGTCGTGTGCTATGTGCTGCATGGGTGCGTGAGTGTTGCATGCGTCCATGTGTACGTGTGAGTGTTGCATGTTGCATGCATGCATGCATGCATGCATGCATGCATGGGGCTTACTCCCTCCCATTGACATGTTCATATTTCAAGCTTCCTCTGTTCCCTGGTGATACTCCCTCTATTCCCAAATACGGAGTATAATTCTCCCTCTGTTCCCAAATATGGAGTAAAATCCTCCCTATGTTCCCAAATATGGAGTATTTGTCTTTCTAGAGATTTCAACAAGTGACTACGTACAGAGAAAAATGAGTGAAGTGAGCGTAGATGCATAGGGATAATGTAGAAAAGAAGTCTTCGCCATCCATTATTCCCCATCTCGGTCAGAGAGAACTATTCAACTAGTATTTGCAGTGAAGTGACAATACACGCTTCAGCAGATGGGACACTTAATTAATAAGCTAAACCAGCGTGTTGGTGTTACTAAATCAGCCTTACCCAGTACTGTCATCATGTTTGCCAGTAGAGCACGCTTCTGTCCTCCATTAACTGACATACGGGCTATCTTGTGGTAGACCCACATGTCATCGGTGTAACTATTTACATTCCGAAGGACGGTATATCCTGGTAGTAGTAGTAGAATTGAGATTTAGTGCACTTTCTTCCCCGTATTCCACTCTTCTTCCTCCTCTCTTCCCCATTGTCGGCCGCACACCATTTCCCCATACTCACTGCTCGCCCGCTCGCGCTATCTTCCTTGGTAGCTCACGCGTACCATATCCCCCCGCTCACTGCTCGGCCACACGAGGAGAAGCTTCTTCGCTCGCCTACCTGAATCCACTTCCCCGCTGGCTCGCAGGCACCGAAAACCCAAATGGCAGAACTGACTGACACGCAGAGCCGCGATTGGAATTCCCTCCCCGATGTTCTCTTGGAGCAGATCTGTAATCATATGGACCTACTCAGCACCGCCCGTCTGGCCGCATGCTCGTGTCTTTGTACCATCTACTCGTCTGCAACCGGTCAACTCTTTTCAAGACACCCTGCTTGCTGATGCCCGATCCTCGCAGGTGGCCCAGACACCGACTTGACAATCCTACGGAGGTTGCCGTGGTGCCCCTCGACATGCTACCACTACCCGCCGACCTGTCCTTCATGCACGGCCACTACTGGGCGGGAATGAAGGCCAACTGGATTGTCCTCATCCACCAATCAGGTAGTCCGTGGCGTCTCGTGGATATCTACACCCAGCGAAAGATCACCCTTCCATCATTGGATACAGCCGCCATCGAGCCTTGTGGCCCGCTGGACACTCCTACCTACTACGCACGAGACGCGTCAAGCTTTTGGCTCAACCTCTGTTTGCTGAAAGTTGTAATCTGCGAAGTGCCCACACCATCAGAAGACTACATGGATTACAAGCTCATTGCCTTGTTCAACATGGGATTAGTCTATCTAGAATCCGTTCGCCACACATGGTTATGGCTCATCGTCAATCCTGTTGAGGCAACATTTCTGTCTGATGCTATAGTGCACGATGGCATCGTTTACGCGGTCGACGCACAGATTGGCTGCCTATACTGGTGGAATATATCGTCGTGTAATTGTTCTATCTCATCTCATCTTTACCTTATGAATACGACTGCCTGTTCATTGTTACAAATTTAGAATAGATAGTATATCTATAACCACATCATTGCTATATGTTCCTCTCATTTGCTAGATTTTTATGATCACACATGTTATTGTTAGAGTTGATATGAGAACAATTGGCATCTAATGATTGTTTGAATAGATATTATGAGCATAACATCATGATTGCTATATGTTACTCTCATTTCCAAGTTTTTTATAACAACGCATGTTATTGCTTAGAGTTGATATGAGAACAGTAGTAGTAAGTGCTATGGTAGAATATGAGTAGGCTCTGTCATAGCTGTTTTCCTCTCATTGTTACATGATGTTTGAACCATGATATATTGCTAGAATATGAAAGCCATTGGCTTATTTTTTTAACTTGGGGTATTATTATGACCACGGCATTGCAATTCTCTATCTATGATATGTGTCGCTGTTATAGTAATCTTAATTCCACACATACTCTGAACATGATTGTTTATTTTTGTCCTTTTGGTCTCCAATTTGAATTGTTGCAGTAGACACAAATGCGCTGGCCTTCATGATTCCAGGACCTGGAATCATACCCGCCGATGGGTGGTGGTTTATCGCTCGTTCAGCTGACGGCGGTCATTTGATGCTCATTCGCATGTACCAAATTGACCAAACCATTACAGCAAACCACATGTAGTACAACGCCTGGGGCATTCGTGACATTGATGGCTATGGCTGCTTCGTGTTCGAGAAAGATCCTAGCTCCGTTGGGCCAGGCGTATTCAACTTGAGGCCGGTTTACAGCCTCGGCAACCACTCCATGTTCCTCGGGCTCAATTATCCGATCATCCAACCAATCATCGATCATATCACTGGCGATGATTACCATTCTATGCAACTTCCATTCACCAGGGGGACTGTGTTTACACATCATACCATGGGTTTCATGAATCACCATATCCAGAGATTCGTCGACACAGCTTGTTGCCAGATAATCTTCAGTGTGTGAAAGGCATCAAGCTTCCATGTGATGGATGGCTTTTGCAAACCCGACATGCGGCAATGTGGTTCATGCCAACAGCAAATATGCACAACTTGATTCGTACTGATATCTGGACTGAGCCATGTATTCTGCTGATGTAGCACGACCCTCTTTTGTTGGATATTATGTACTGTTGTTAGTTTGAAGCACTCCTCTGGTTTGAAGGATAGATACCTCTCTGGGATCAAGTGCATCCTAACTCACCTGCGCAGGATGTACTGACAATGATGATGGAGATGCTGTGTATATATATATATATATATATATATATATATATATATATATATATATATATATATATATATATATATATATATATATATCAATTAGGCTTCAAGTGCGTACTTTTTAGTTAAACCTATGGTTAAAATGTGACACTAAATACGACTAGTAAGTAGTACAGTAGCAGTACTAGTATACGTCGGTCAAATTATTCATCATGTCCACATATTGAATTTACGTGACAACATGCTGTGCGTGAGGTGACACAAGAATCCCGGCGGCGTGTTCGGGTATTCTGGACTTCAGATGTGGAGTACCACTTATGTTGAGTACCACTTATCATCCACTTAAAACAGTCGATTGATCATACATTGAGTACCATATAACTGGAATTAACCAATGCAAGTCGAAGAAGGATTGGCCGGTGCTGTCGGCTGGCATCAAGTTCGATCCCACGGATCAGGAGCTGATTGAGCACGTTGAGGCCAAAGTGAGTGCTAACAGCGTGAGATCTCACCCTCCATCGATTTGTTCATACCAACCATCGTCAGCGAGCATGACATATGCTACACCCATCCTGAGAAACTTCCAGGTACGACACCGATCGGCCGTCTACTTGCACAAACATATTCCTTTGTTTATAGCTCTATTTTTCTTTTTAGACGTAGACCTGGTGAAGCAATTACAATTTGACAGTTAATAAAAAGTGAAACAAGTGACTGCAACATGCCAAAGATGTTATGAAAATGCCAACTACGACACTAAAACCTATATTCGACAATACCGAGGTATCACACCGAGTGGCCTAAGCGAGCATTTCTTCCAGCACAATTCCAGGGCGTTCAAAAGGGGCACGTGGACACGTCGCAAGATACAGTCGGAGTGCGGCATGCACGCGATGTGGCACAACACCGGCAATACCTTGCTGGTGATGGTCAACGGCCGATAGACGGGCAGCAAAAAAGTTCTGGTGCTGCACACCAACAAGAACTTCGACCAGCAGAGGACCAACTGGGTGATGCACCAGTACCACCTCGGGGACCTGGAGAAAGAGAAGGAGTGGGAGCTGCTCCTCTGCAATATTTTCTACCAGACGAACACTAGGGCTAGGAGTAAAAAGATTCTAAGTTAGTTTGGTATTGGTACTTGTACTACCTTGTCGTCCACAAGTTGGTATTGTTGTTAACTATCTTTTGGTATGAACTTGGCATTTTCTTCCAACCATGATGCCGAGGGTCGATGTGGATATAAAGCTGAATCATTTGTTTCAAAACGTATTTTCAGGCACCTAATTTTTATTTGATGGGTAGCATAAGCACCTGCCGCTCGAATTCCCAGTTCTCCAAATTTTTCGAAACAAGTGTGTGCACTTATTATCATGATGAAAAAACAATATCCCTACTGCATCTCAGTTATCAGTCTGTACTTGCAGAATTCTCTCGTTTATTGAGCATGTATATTGTTTTTTCAGGTCGAGCAAGTTTCAACTGGGTTGTAGACTGCCCAGGCTTGGTTTTGTTTTTATCAGGCCCAGGCCATGACGACAACGGGGCACAAAGATCCAGTAGGTATCTACTAGCCTCAGGCCCGCCAGCGTTAGTTATATTTTGTCTTACAACATCCGCAGGCAATTTTTTTACTGAATCAAACACACAGTCCATTTATATTTTCCTCTTGAAACACATGTCCTACATCCGTTTTCTAATCTCTGCCTATAGTTTTACTAGTTTATATACACGTATCATTATATTGAAAATAAATAAAATACCCTTTTCATATTTACATACTTATTTTTGTTGTTGCTTTCCCTCCCAGCGCTGATTTTTTTACCACTGGTTTTCCCTTAAACCAACTCAATTGTCCCACGTCTTATTTGCTTACAAAAACAAAACGATTTTTTTGGCAGATCAATAAGTTCTTAAAAAATGTTTATCATTTCAGGATTACAAACGTTTGGACTCCACATAAATATGCAAAATAAGGTTGAACTTTTTGACCGTGGTCCTGGGCAGAAAATGGGCTGTAATAAATTACTTAAGAATTAGCAAATGGGTTGCAAATTATTAAAAAATAGCAAATGGGCTCTATGTTGTCTGCCACAGATTTGGAGGCTGACTTGTGGGCCTACTAAGATCATGCGTACACAAGGTTTCTCAAAAAAGAAACTTAGTCAACAATCGACTCTACCAGCGTCAAACCATTAGATGTCAATCTAACGACAATCATGCTTCTTCAGTCTCTGATCTTCCTGCCCCAGCCGCCCAAACCAGCGCCGTCGGAACCGCCTACTCCCGCCTCCCGTGGCCGGCTGTGCTGCCGGGCAGGCCTCATGGCCCCATCATATAGACATATACTTGCATCCCTGGCCTGTCTATCCCTCTACTCACCCACACATCCTGTTATTTTCCAGCGACGGCAGCCGAACCAGTCAACCCTCATACTCTCCATCGCATGGGAAGCCACTACCGTGTCTTCCTCGACTCCGTGTCGTTCCCTTCATAGGCCTCACTGTCGTCCACCGCCCTGGTGCTCTCGGCGCGGCGTGGTCAACGTGGTCAACGGACGACATCCATCAGAACTGGAATGTACGTGGAGAGGCTAACAGCTGGGTCAACGGCCGCACACAAGGAAATGCCTCCTTATTACGCACAAAATAATGATTCCTCCACCTTACATCTGGGACCCGATGGAAGGGCCTCTATATTTCGCAAAAAAAATGTTCCCTCCGCTGACAGGTCGGACCCACCAACTATATCTTCGCACGCAAGGAAGTGCCTCCTTATTGCGCATAAAAAAATGAATACCCCCTGCCAGCTGGGACCCACCATAGTGGGAGCCTGACTTGTGGGCCTACTAAGTTGACGGGGACGGAGGGCTTTGTCAACTTAGTCAATATATGAACGATTCTAGCTCCAGTGACCGTACGATGTCCATCCAACGGCTGTAGTGCTTCTTCAACCTCTGGTCTTCTTGCTCCGCCGCCCAAACCAACGCCCGGTCGTGCGCGTGCTCCTACCTCCCGTGGTCGATCAGGATGCCGCGGAGGCCTCACCGCCCCTACTACTCCCACCGCTGGCGGACCATCCCTCTACTCACCCATACCCCTGTTATTTTGCAATGACGACAGCCTCACACCGCAGCCGAACCAAAGTGAACCTCAGACTCTCTCTGCATGGGCATCCACCGCGTCTTCCTCAGCTCTGCGTCGTCCCCTTCCCGAGCCTCGCCGTCGTCCACCGCCTTGGTGCTCTCAGCAGTGGCGTGGTCAATGTGGTCAACGACCGACTTCCATCGGAAGAGTATCAGACGATGGAGAGGTCGACACCTGGGTCCACGGCAACCGCAAGGAAGTGCCTCCTTATTACGCGCAAAATAATTATTCCTACACCTGACAGCAGGGACCCACCGGACAGGCCTGTCACATCCCTAGCCTTATCTTGCACTAGGCTAGCACTTGTCTGTTGCATCATGTTTAAATTATTTTGAAACTTGAAATGGGGATGATAAACCCTAGCACCAAGATTAAATCAAATAGGATCAACCATAAAATATTTTCAATGAACCCATAATGCTTTTCAGAAAAATTCATCATTTTTGAATTGGTTTAGAACCTCTGCCAAAAATGGTGCACATTTTCTAGGCCACTCTGGATTTTTGAATTAATTCATTAAGTATTTGCATTTGGGCATTTAATTCCTATAAATATTTTAATTGCCCAATAATACTGATAATGGTTGAGGGCTGTTGGAAATAATTTCATAAGTGCCCACAATTATTTTCAGCATTTTATCAAATGGTTTAGTATTTTTACTAAATCAAAACAAAACAGAAAAAAATAGAAAACTGAAATAAAAAGAAGGACAGAAACCTACCTAACTCACCTGTGTAGCCATCTGGCGGCCCAAGTGGCCAGCCCAGCCCACCAGAGTCGCCACCGTCTCCCACCTCGCGCCAGAAGGACGCGAGGCGTGTGTTCGCCGCACGCCGGATGCCCCCGAGCGCCTCCACGTTGTCGTCTTCAACCTCCCGACGCTGGAGATCTCCATCGCTGCCCCGCTTGCCCCGGCCTCTCCCCGAGCCCACTAACCAACCCCGCGGAACCGCTGTAAGTTCCTACGCCCCTCGCCCCTCTCCCCGTCGACGCGTTCGTCCTCTAGCCCCGATCCCCAACCGTGACCGAAGCCCCGATCCCCAAGAGTTGACCGCGACCACCCGCGGCTCCTGCCGTTCCCTGCATCGCCTAACCCACCATTGGCCGAACTCCGGCCACCGCAAAGCTCGACGTTGCCGTCGTTTCGGACCACCCCAGCTGCTGCTTCTTACACCGTTAGATGTGCGAGATCTCTAGCTACGCATAGAGCTCCTCCGCCGCTCATTTGGTCGCCGAAGGGCAAAATCAGAGCCCCTCCGCCGTCTCGGCCTCGCCGGCGACTCAGCGCCGGCGGGATTAACCCTGCTGACCGGGGGTTTGACCCCGCTGACCATTGACCGGGTGGGCCCAGTTTGACCCCCTGGGTCACTGACGAGTGGGCCCCAGGCCACTTACTAAACTAGGTTAGTATTAGTTTAACGCTAACTACTGACACACAGGGCCCATAGGTCAGTTTGACCTGGGCTGCCCCATTGACTCGCTTACGTCATGCTGACGTAGTGCTGACGCAGTAATGCATTTTGTGGAATTAGATTATTTCTAAATTAATCAGGAAATTCCAAAAAATGATCTAAACTTCTAAAATTCATAGAAATTCAACCGGAACTCCAAATTAAATAATTTATATATGAAAAATAATCAGAAAAATCCAATCTATCCATCTGTACCATTTTCATGCATGTTAGAACAACTTATACGTGCTGATCAGGTCAAATCAATTAAATGGCATTTAAACTCTCACATATGGAGTTTGAATATGAACCTAGTGTTCAAACCAACCCCATTTAACTTGTTGCTAGATGCATTAGGCCAATCAACAGCATATTGCCATGTCATCTTCATGCATCATATTGTTGCCTGGCATTGATTGTGTTTCTCCTTTGTTTGTCGGTGTTTGTCCCCTCTCAGTAACGACGTACCGACGATGAGTTCGATGACACCGATGAAGAACTATATTATCTTCAGAAGTGCCAGGCAAGCAAAACCCCCTTGTTCATTCCGATACAATCCCACTCTCTCGCCCCTGCTCTCTTTTACTGCATTATGACAACAACGATTCATCTGTTACTTGTTGCGGCAGCTGAACCCCTTTATCCTCTGCATGACCTGTCATTCCACAGTAAATAGATGAAACCCACTTGCATGAGTAGGAGTTGTTTGAGCCCTGTTGTGCCTACTCATTCATGCTTGTTTGTCATGCCTGCTACTGCTTAGAGTTGAGTCAGGTATGATTCATCGGGGATGAATCGGAGGTGTTTGATCATGTCCTACTGTTGAGAGCTAAGTGTGTGAACACGATTTGGTAAAGGTAGCGGTGAGAGGCGATGTAGGAGTACATGGTGGGTTGTCTCATTGAAGCTGTCCTTAGGAACTGGGTTCTGTGTTTGTGATCCATAATTCAGCTACTACCATGCATTGGGCCCTGAAATATGACCCCGCTCGACTTCTTAATCACCCTTGTCCTCTGTCCAGGAGTTGCAATTAGTTTTTGGTGTTTGTAGGATATGTGTTGGAGGCCGTGCGTAGCGCTGACCCTAGGGGTGGGCTGTGATGCGGTAGATACACGTGGCCGTGCAAAACGAATGCCCGTTTGGTATCTCGGGAACCCTACACACATCGTTCGGGGCCGTATGTGGAAACCTCGGCCGGACTCCCTGCGGATGGAACCTGAATAGGCGATAAACCTAGACTAGAGACTTGAGTGTTTAGGTAGGTCGTGGTCTACACCCACGTCGGCTTTCGCTTGAAGTCTGCCGAGCACATGTCGTGTGCAGACGCTAAGTGGTGGAAACATGTATGAAGAAGTACACCCCTGCAGGGTTAACATCATCTATTCGAATAGCAGTGTCCGCGGTAAAGGATTTCTGGGTTGCCTATAACAGTTCATAGACAAGTGAAAGTGGATACTCTAAAATGCGCAAGATAAGCGTGAGTGCTATGGATGGCGTTCTCGTAGGGAGACGGGAGCGGATCCATAGTGGTGTATTGATATGGTGAATATGTGGACTCGTGTGCGCCACCTCAAAAGAGTTACTTGTAGTCATAGTTCAGGATAGCCACCGAGTCAAAGCTGGCTTGCTGCAGTTAAACCCCACCACCCCTTTGTTGATAATGATGCATATGTAGTTAGTTTTGATGTAAGTCTTGCAGAGTACATTTGTACTCACATTTGCTTATTTTATGTTTTGCGGAGAGACGTCAGTCTCGCTAGTAGTTCCGCGTGGACTTCGACGTTTAGCTTGTTACCTCAGCTACGATCTTGTGCCCTCGGCAGGATCTGGTAGATAGTTAGGCTTCTAAGCCTTTTTCATTTATAGTTGTCTGTACTCAGACATGTTAAGCTTCCGCTTGTGTTTGACTTGTATGCTTTGATTGTTGGGTCATGAGACCCATGTTTGTAATATCTTGGCTCCTCGGAGCCTAATGAATAAATACTTGACTCGTAGAGTTATGTTGTGATGCCATGTTGTATTTACACATATCAAGCATATTGTGTGTATGATTGAAATGCTTGGTATGTGTGGGATCCGACAATCTAGTTGTTTATCTTTGGCAGCCTCTCTTATGGGGAAATGTAGTCTAGTGCTTCCATGAGCCATAGTAGTCCGCTACAGCCGGTTCACGAGTCCTGCTAGCCCAGCACTACCGCTCAGACACTTGGTGGCGGCATGTGTTTCACTTCGTTCTCGTGTTCTGTCCCTTCGGGAAATGTCACGCGGTGACATCCGAGTCCTGCCTAGCCTGCTACAGCCGGGTTCCGGAGTCCTGTTAGCCCGATGCTACAGCCCGGATTCACACGCTGCTGACCGACATGCTCGATGTGATTCATATATACATGTCCCCATGGGTTAGTGCCGCTTTGGGTTCACGACTAGTCTTGTCGGCCGGGTTCTCTGTCATATGGATGCTAGCAACACTATCATATACGTGAGACAAAAGGCGCAAACGGTCCCGGGCCATGATAAGGCGACACCCGTGGGAATACCATGCGTGAGGCCGCAAAGTGATATGAGGTGTTACCGGCTAGATCGATGTGACTTGGAATCGGGGTCCTGACATCGTTGATCAGAGCCTGACTGCCTGTAGGATTACCAAGCCAAACCGGTCGAAGTTGTGTCTAGAAATGCTTTAGTTATATAAGGGAATTGATTGTGGAAGGGAACGTAAGGCTCTTTTTACTCCTTATACCTCATGGCCTTCTGATCTGAGTCATCCTCTTCTCTTCTACGGGGTTTAAGAACTAGGCTTCTACATGTTACTAATCCATAGACCTTTAAGATTGTTGGTTTTAAGCCCCAGTTCAGTTTCTACTACTTTCGTGTGTTCATAGTTGGTCTCGAAACCTTGATTTTGTGCTTCTGAGTGGTTATGCCACCATTCTTGCAGGATGTATCAAATCATTTTGAGCATTTACAACCGTTATGCTGTCCGAGTCATCCCAGGTTTCTAAATAGTCTGATGCATTTGCAAATCCTTTCTTTTCGTTCCCGATGTCCTTTTTGGTCAGAATAAGCACACTAACCGGTGCGTTGAGGTAATTTATTGCCTTGACATATATGTTGGAGCTATTATTATGAACCTAGGTGTTTTAGGGAGTCACCTAGTAAACTAGCCATGTTTTGTGTTCCTCGTGTGATGATTCTGGCCATCATTCTCGAAAGCATCCCGTGATGCAATTTAGTTAGTAGGTATTCTATTCCTGGGTTGTTGAACCTGAGACTCACCCTAATTCATGTTGTTAGTATTTGCTAGTTCCCTTAAGATATTAGTAACCTTGTGATAGTCCTCGAGGTCCGTGGTATTTCCTTCTTCCAAATACCATGAACCATTAAGGCAGAAGTTCTTTGAACCAAAAGCTCACAATCAGAGTACTCTTGAGGAGTACTCCATTCATATTGTGACTCTGCCAGTCCTTCCTTTTCTGTATGGGTTATCCGGAAGAAACCTGTTGAACTTGATTCGACTTACTAACCTATGCATCCACAACTCAGAAAGTTATATGTTCCTCGAGTTGTTCCTCCTTAGTTGTATTCTGACCCCCGTCTATCAATTGATAGTCAAGAGTATGCGTGCATTCGTCATTGATGCCTACTATTCTTGTGATCCGTCAAGCCATTCTATTCTGGAATGACTAGGAGAAACAAACTCCAGTACCTCATCCATATCCAGGATTGGGTCAAAGTAGTTGTATTCCGCAGGTCAAAATGCCACTCCAGCTTTTGATTCCGTTCCACCCCGAAGTGTTGCCCTCTTTATGTCAGGATTGTCATGAGAATTGCACCATTTCTCATGAATTCTTGACATAGTGATACTTCTCGCTATCATTATTCATTCCTCGGTCCCGTGTTGATGTAACCGGAATGCCGACAAGTGAATTGTGATGTGTGAAATTTATACTCCTAGCAACCGTGTTGCTTGGTAGTAAATGGACAATATTCTCATTCTTAGCGTGTTGGTTACTGAATCATCATTCTAAGATAGATTGTGCTACCTAGTCCTTATTTCCGGTGCACTCTTCGATCAAGGAGTTAGGATTGTGCCAATCCCTGCTTATTTGATCATATCGTGTTGCCTGAGAAGCAAGATTGTTTTCGAGCTTAGTAACATATCGGTGGTTCGTGATTTTCTGGTTATCTTCTCGGAAGTATCACCAGGTTGTTCCCTGACTGTTATGTCAAGTTCGTGATCAAGTTGGTTTCTTGTAAACCACCCCTTCTCCAAGAATCCGTGTTGGATATCCCTGAGCTGGTTGGTTAAGCTAAACAACAACTTGGAGAGTTGGAAGATAAAAGCTTTACCGAATCTAGTTCATTCTGAAGGGATATCTTTGCGTTTGTGTGTGTGTTGAAGAAAGATGATATCTTCATCGTTTGGTCCCCGTGATCAGTTGTTGAACCTATTGCCTTATCAAACTTTGACTTGAGTATGGGCTATCGTCAAGTCAAGTCAGGACCAACGATGTTCGTAATGTTGTCTTACTCGTGGTTGTTCCCTCGAGCATACACCAATACATCTTTTGGTCTGACCAATGCTATCACCGTATTCACATGATGGTGGAAGTCCAGTGATATGGAAATTCTGATGAGTTGCTGTTGAGCCCATCGGCAGCATTTTGTCTCCCCCATGAGTAATTTTGAACATCAACCTAGTGTTGGAAACTTGTTTAAGCATTTCTTCGTGTTTCGTTCATGAAGCATATGTTTGGATGAAAGTAGTGACTTCCTCTAATTCATGTGCATTTGGTGAAAGTTGCCGCCGTGAGTTCGAGAAAGTTGTTTTTGCTTCCTATGGAATCATCCCAAGTCAGCCATGCATGTGCGAAGTATTCTATGGTCAGATACACTGATCATCTTCATTCCATATGAATTTCCTAGCACATCAAGCCACTGATTGGTTTGTTCAACGAAAAGGAGTTGTTGTGCGAATACTAGTTCATGCACAAGATTCCAATATCCTCGAAGATGGTTCCCCACCTGAGCTTGATAGTGTTTTATTATAAGGCTACCATGTGGTCATGCTTGTCTGGATAGCGTGTTCACATGTGTTTAGTAGAACCAGATCATGTTTTGGAGCTTGCTATCTTAGTTCATTCCTTGAGAATCTCGCAACGCCATCTCATCGAATTGTGTTGCAAACTTTCTTTTCAGACATGCTGAGTCTGAAGTATCCTATTTCCAATCGGATCTGAATCTCAGGCAGATATGATGGTTGGAACATTCCCAATAGTTGGATCTTGTTCCCAGCTTGCACTGCCATTGTGCCAATTCCCCATGGGCTGCCCTTCTCGGTAGTTGCTGTCCAATATCATCTTCAAAAGTGGACTTACCATGGGTCCCCTCCACCTCCGATGATAAGCAAATCATCCTTTGCGTTGTCTTCAACAAGGTAGTCCACATCATCCATTCTAGTCCGAGTATGTCATTCTTTCGAACTCCTTCAAATGATCGATTGTGATTGCCTTAGGCTGGTATAAAGAGTCTCAATGATCTCTATATCAAAAGTAATTCTTTTTGCCACTTAAGGGAATATTTCTGCGGGTCACCTTCCTTAAGATGTCTCGTTATGGTATCATGGCAACTAAACTCCTCGCTACGTGGACAACCGTTCACAACCTTCTTAAGTGTGGAATTGTGTCTACATAGTGAATCTTCGTCATCTGTTACACTCCATCCCTCTGGATGTATGTTTCATGTCCCAGCTCGAGAGATGTTGCTATGTCTCATTCCGTGAGTTAATCCTGGGTTGCTCGATCTTCGAGAAGATCGATTCTTCGAGAGTTTCTTTTCTTCCCGTTATCGTGTTGGATGTAGTTCTCGGAGCAAGACATCGAGGCAAAGATGGTGATCATGTCAAAGTTCTTATGAAGTGCAACCTGGATCGTGAAGACCGTGTTAGCTAGTGCCCCCTCTGTCTTCTTACCTCACGACTTGAATCTCGGGGCGAGATTCTTGTTTAGTGGGGGTGAGTTGTCACATCCCTAGCCTTATCTTGCACTAGGCTAGCACTTGTCTGTTGCATCGTGTTTAAATTATTTTGAAACTTGAAATGGGGATGATAAACCCTAGCACCAAGATTAAATCAAATAGGATAAACCATAAAATATTTCCAATGAACCCAGAATGCTTTTCAGAAAAATTCATCATTTTTGAATTGGTTTAGAACCTCTGCCAAAAATGGTGCACATTTTCTAGGCCACTCTGGATTTTTGAATTAATTTATCAAGTATTTGCATTTGGGCATTTAATTCCTATAAATATTTTAATTGCCCAAATAATACTGATAATGGTTGAGGGCTGTTGGAAATAATTTCATAAGTGCCCACAATTATTTTCAGCATTTTATCAAATGGTTTAGTATTTTTTACTAAATCAAAACAAAACAGAAAAAAATAGAAAACTGAAATAAAAAGAAGGACAGAAACCTACCTAACTCACCTGTGTAGCCATCTGGCGGCCCAAGTGGCTAGCCCAGCCCACCAGAGCCGCCACCGTCTCCCACCTCGCTCCAGAAGGACGCGAGGCGTGTGTTCGCCGCACGCCGGCACGCGCCCGTGCCACCTCCTGCTTCCTACCGCTTCTCCCTCGTCGCCTGGGCCTCCCTCGCGACGCCATGCACCCCCCAGGCCCTCTCACTCCTCTCCGCGTGCTCATTCCCTCCCCTGTTCCTCTCGCACGCAACTACCGAGCGCTGCCGCCGCCGTTCGCCACCACCGCAGACACCACCATCCCGGCGACGCCCTGAGATGCCCAAGAGCACCGCCTAGTACCCCTCTTCCTCCTCGTCGAGCTGTGCAACGCCGGACGCCCCCGAGCGCCTCCACGCCGTCGTCTTCAACCACCCGACGCCGGAGATCTCCATCGCCGCCCCGCTTGCCCCGGCCTCTCCCCGAGCCCACTGACCAACCCCGCGAAACCGATGTAAGCTCCTACACCCCTCGCCCCTCTCCCCGTCGACGCGTTCGTCCTCTAGCCCCGATCCCCAACGGTGACCGAAGCATCTCACCGCCGGCCATGGCGTAGCCGTGGCCACGGCCGCGCAAGCTCGCAACCGAGCGCGCCACCGTGCCCAGCACGTTCCCAGGAGTCGACCACGACCACCCGCGGCTCCTGCCGTTCCCTGCATCGCCTAACCCGCCATTGGCCGAACTCCGGCCGCCGCAAAGCTCGACGTCACCGTCGTTTCTGACCACCCCAGCTGCTGCTTCTTACACCGTTGGATGCGCGAGATCTCCAGCTACGCATAGAGCTCCTCCGCAGCTCAATTGGTCGCCGGAGGGCAAAATCCGAGCCCCTCCGCCGTCTCGGCCTCGTCGGTGACTCAACGCCGACGGGATTGGCCCTGCTGACCAGGGGTTTGACCCCGCTGACCATTGACCGGGTGGGCCCAGTTTGACCCCCTGGGTCACTGACGCGTGGGCCCCAGGCCACTAACTAAACTAGGTTAGTATTAGTTTAACGCTAACTAATATTAGTTAGTTAAACTAACTCTTCGACACGCAGGCCCATGTGTCGATTTCACTGGCTGCCCTGTTGACTTCGCTTACGTCATCTTGGCGTAGTCTTGTATGATAATGCATTTTCTGGAATTAGATTATTTCTAAATTAATCAGGAAATTCCAGAAAATGATCTAAACTTCTAAAATTCATAGAAATTCAACCGTAACTCCAAATTAAATAATTTATATATGAAAAATGATCAGAAAAATCCAATCTATCCATCTGTACCATTTTGCATGCATGTTAGAACAACTTATACCTGCTGATCAGGTCAAATCAATTAAATGGCATTTAAACTCTCACGTATGGAGTTTGAATTTGAACCTAGTGTTCAAACCAACCCGATTTAACTTGTTGCTAGATGCATTAGGCCAATCAACAGCATATTGCCATGTCATCTTCATGCATCATATTGTTGCACGACATTGATTGTGTTTCTCCTTTGTTTGTCGGTGTTTGTCCCCTCTCAGTAGACGACGTACCGACGATGAGTTCGATGACAGCGATGAAGAACTATATTATCTTCAGAAGTGCCAGGCAAGCAAAACCCCCTTGTTCATTTCGATACAATCCCACTCTCTCGCCCCTGCTCTCTTTTACTACATTAGGACAACAACGATTCATCTGTTACTTGCTGCGGTAGCTGAACCCCTTTATCCTCTGCATGACCTATCATTCCACAGTAAATAGATGAAACCCACTAGCATGAGTAGGAGTTGTTTGAGCCCTGTTGTGCCTACTCATTCATGCTTGTTTGTCATGCCTGCTACTGCTTAGAGTTGAGTCAGGTATGCTTCATCGGGGATGAATCGGAGGTGTTTGATCATGTCCTACCGTTGAGAGCTAAGTGTGTGAACACGATTTGGTAAAGGTAGCGGTGAGAGGCGATGTAGGAGTACATGGTGGGTTGTCTCATTGAAGCCGTCCTTAGGAACTGAGTTCTGTGTTTGTGATCCATGATTCAACTACTACCATGCATTGGGCCCTGAAATATGACCCCGCTCTACTTCTTAATCACCCTTGTCCTCTGTCCGGGGAGTTGCAAGTAGTTTACGTGTTTGTAGGATATGTGTTGGGCCGTATGCGTGGGCTGACACTAGGGGTGGGCTATGATGCGGTAGATACACCGTGGCCCTGTGTACGAATGCCCGTTTGGTATCTCGGAACCCTGCACACATCGTTCGGGGCCGTATGTGGAAACCTCGGCCGGACTCCTCATGGATGGAACCTGAATAGGCGATAAACCTGGACTAGAGACTTGAGTGTTTAGGTAGGTCGTGGTCTACACCCACTTCGTCTTTCGCTTGAAGTCTGCCGAGCACATGTCGTGTGCAGACGCTAAGTGGTGGAAACACGTATGAAGAAGTACACCCCTGCAGGGTTAACATCATCTATTCGAATAGCAGTGTCCGCGGTAAAGGATTTCTGGGTTGCCTATAACAGTTCATAGACAAGTGAAAGTGGATACTCTAAAATGCGCAAGATAAGCGTGAGTGCTATGGATGGCGTTCTCGTAGGGAGACGGGAGCGGATCCATAGTGGTGTATTGATATGGTGAATATGTGGACTCGTGTGCGCCACCTCAAAAGAGTTACTTGTAGTCATAGTTCAGGATAGCCACCGAGTCAAAGCTGGCTTGCTGCAGTTAATCCCCACCACCCCTTTGTTGATAATGATGCATATGTAGTTAGTTCTGATGTAAGTCTTGCTGAGTACATTTGTACTCATGTTTGCTTATTTTATGTTTTGCGGAGAGACGTCATTCTCGCTAGTAGTTCCGCGTGGACTTCGACGTTTAGCTTGTTAGCTCAGCTACGATCTTGTGCCCTCGGCAGGATCTGGTAGATAGTCAGGCTTCTAAGCCTTTTTCATTTATAGTTGTCTGTACTCAGACATGTTAAGCTTCCGCTTGTGTTTGACTTGTATGCTTTGATTGTTGGGTCATGAGACCCATGTTTGTAATATCTTGGCTCCTCGGAGCCTAATGAATAAATACTTGACTCGTAGAGTTATGTTGTGATGCCATGTTGTATTTACACATATCGAGCATATTGTGTGTATGATTGAAATGCTTGGTATGTGTGGGATCCGACAATCTAGTTGTTTATCTTTGGCAGCCTCTCTTATGGGGAAATGTAGTCTAGTGCTTCCATGAGCCATAGTAGTCCGCTGCAGCCCGGTTCACCAGAGTCCTACTAGCCCGGCACTACTGCTCGGGACACTTGGTGGCGGCATGTGTTTCACGCCGTTCTGTGTACGTCCTTCGGGAAATGTCACGCGGTGACATCCGAGTCCTGCCTAGCCTGCTACAGCCCGGGTTCTCGGAGTCCTGTTAGCCCAGTGCTACAGCCCGGATTCACACGATGCTAACCGACATGCTCGATGTGACTCATGTATGCCTGTCCCCATGGGTTAGTGCCGCTTTGGCTTCACGACTAGTCATGTCGGCCCGGGTTCTCTATCATATGGATGCTAGCGACACTATCATATACATGAGCCAAAAGGCGCAAACGGTCCCGGGCCATGGTAAGGCGACACCCGTGGGAATACCGTGCGTGAGGCCGCAAAGTGATATGAGGTGTTACAGGCTAGATCGATGTGACTTGGAATCGAGGTCCTGATAGGGCCACCGTATTTCGTGAAAAAAACGTTTCCCCCCTGACTGCTGGGACCCACCAGCTACATCTTCGCACGCAAGGAAGTGCGTCCGGGAAAACAAACGATTCGCCCCCCTGACTGCTGGGGCCCACCAGCTATATCTTCGCACGCAAGGAAGTGCCTGAGAGTCGGGACCCACCCGGTCGAAGCGTACGTAGTGTTGTCTTTCTGGTCACGAACGTGTACGTACATACTGGTCGATGTAGAGCACGCACGTGTCGTAGTAGAGGCACGCATGTAGCATGTACACGTACGTACAGCGGCCAGTGTGCAAGAAAGAAAATACGGCCACGTACATACATCCAGGCGGGGTCTCAAACGCCTACTCGCGCGTACGTACGGCCAGGGCTGGTGTACATGGCTGGGTCGGAACGGAGAAACAGTGTCGTCGTCGTGTTCATCGGGAGGGCTTGGGCAGAACAACCGATGGAAACGAGGCCTGGCGTACCGCAGAACGGAGGAAACGGCCTTGTGTTCGACCGGACATGTTCGAAATAGGATCCTGTTCATCGGGAGGGGTCTGGCGTACCGCAAAACGGAGGAAGCGGACATCCTACGGTCGAAACGAGTGTCCTGTTCTTTGGGAGGGGTGTGGCGTACCGCAAAACCGAGGAAACAGACTTGTGTTGGAGCGCTACGGTCGAAACAGGGGTCCTGTTCATCAGGAGGGTTGTGGCGTACCGCAAAACGGGACTCCACGGGATACTGTTCATCTCCACCTTCGACCCCCTCCAGCCTCCACGGGCTACTTTTCATCCACCGTCGACATCCTCCAGCCTCCACCTGCGACTGTTCATCCACGGGCTCCTGTTCATCCAGCCTCCATCGCGTGCTACTCCACTGGCTACTGTTCAACCAGCCCTCTCCACGGGCTCCTGTTCAACCACCCCTCCACGGGCTACTGTTCATCCAGCCCTCCACCTTCTACTTTTCATCCAGCCCTTCACGGGGTGGTCTTGTTCATCCAGCCCTCCACGGGGTCCTGTTCATCCAGCCTCAACTGGGTCGATGGTTTGGGGTCATGTTCATCCACCCCCACCGGGAACTGTTCATCCAAACCCCCCCAGCAACGCTCAATGTTCATCCAGAGGCAGCATCGATTGGCTTCAGTTAGCAGCAGTAGCGAAGGAATCGCTCGATCGGGTTTAGTTAACAGCCATCGATCGATCGCTCGCTCGGGTTCAGTAACACGTAGCCTACTGTGCAATCGCTCGGGTTCAGTTAGAGCCCAACACCTCGCACACGCGCGCGTACATGTACGAGGGAAACGCGCATCGCTCGGCCCCCAACCATTCACCGTAACCGGGAACTCCCCAAAATTTTCCTCGCCCTCGCTTCTACCATGGTTTTTTCCGTCATGGACGGCCCAAAGAATGTCATGCAGCTGCGTCTCCGGCCCGCCCAGGACGAAAAGCCCATTTTCTGTCATGCTTTTTTGTCATAGAAGTAGGAGCCCACCACATCTATGATGATACCGGGTTGGGTCACAATTATCATCATAAAAGTGTCATAAGTATGACAGATTTTTTTTCGTTCGGCCCAAAATGTCATGGATGTGTCTTTTTTTTGTAGTGACAAGTACCATCGGAGACACCTATAGAGCACCTTTATAATCACCCAGTTACGTTGTGACGTTTGGTAGCACACAAAGTGTTCCTCCAGTATTCGGGAGTTGCATAATCTCATAGTCATAGGAACATGTATAAGTCATGAAGAAAGCAATAGCAACATACTAAACGATCAAATGCTTAGCTAACGGAATGGGTCAAGTCAATCACATCATTCTCTAATGACGTGATCCCGTTAATCAAATGACAACTCATGTCTATGGCTAGGAAACTTAACCATCTATGATTCAACGAGCTAGTCAAGTAGAGGCATACTAGTGACACTCTGTTTGTCTATGTATTCACACATGTACTAAGTTTTCAGTTAATACAATTCTAGCATGTGACAACCTGGATTTTGCCTTCTCTCTTTTTCCGGACTTGCCTTCTCTCTGTTTCCGGACTTGGTTTTTGCCTTGCCTTGATTTGGATTTTGGAATCATTTCAAATGGACTTGTCACTTGGGGCATACCCTTGACTTTCACCCAAGTGACCTATCTTATTTTCATTCAACTTTATTTCTCTGATATATCCCCAAAATAATCAAATGAATATTTTTCATAAAAGAAAAATATTCATTTTCCTCTCTGAAACTCTGTTCAGAAATCTTTGCTCCAAAGAAACCCTCATTTTTATTGCTCCCAAAAGTATGAAATAATTCCTAAATATTTTTTGGACCTTGGCACACCTTCCCAAGAAAAAAATATTGTATGACTTTTTGTAATATTTTTGCTATATAAAATAATTTCTCTTCTGGCCCAAAACTCAGATTGTATAGCAAGTACATTTTTCCTTGATCTTTTGGCCATGAGCTTTCTTGAGCTTAATTACCCTCCTAAGAAAACCTAAACCCCAGGAGATCAGCCCAAATGGCCATCTAGAAACCAGCTTAACTTGGCGACCAAGTTTCTGGTCAGAAACTTGCCATCTTGGTTGCATCAAGTCTGGTCGGCCTGGCTATGTGTTCTCAACATTCCGAGACTAAACACTGCGTGGACTAGAGCGTAGACAAGGTTTGGTAGCGCTTGGACGTCGTCTTGACCATGCCAGGGCGGTGACCGCGTGAGGACACGACGTCTGGCATGCGTTCGACGCGCTCTGGGTAGTGCCAACGCCTTTGTTCGGCGCATGCTCGAGCCAGAGCTCGCCAACGACTGCCGCGCCGCGCCACCAGCCCCGACCCATCGCCCTTGACCTCTCCCTGGCGCTCGCCGACGCCGGAGACGCCGCAGCGAGCACGGGCACGTCGTGGACAAAAGCCACAGTGCGCGCGTGCCCTTGTCCTCTTCCCCCTAAGTCTTGTGCTCGTCCACGAGCGTGGACATCTCCCGCATAGACGTTGCACGCTTGCCCCCTCGCACTGGAGCATTTCGTCGCCGTTCGCCGGCTTCCAGAGAACTCCGACGGTGACACGATACCCCCCGTCGCTCCGGCTATAAATAGGGCCTCCCTCCTCGATTCCTAGCCACGCACCACTCCTCACCACCTCCACGAACATGTAGATAGGCCACAGCTCGGTCGGGAAGGTCACTGTCCGTCTGCCCCGACCAGAGAACTCCGACGACCTCCACAGCTCGGCCACCTCGCTCCGGTGCCTCTCGAGCTCGCCCAACTGCTCGGGCGTGGCATCGGGGTTCTCCGGTGCCGCCTGGACGCTGCTAAGCCCCTGGAGCCGCCTCTAGCCATCGTCTTCTTCCACCCCGGCGAATCCCTTCCGCCACCACAGCTTGCGAGCTTGATCGCGAGCAGCTCCGGCCATCCCACGGCAAGCCACGAGTACGGGCAGGTGCGCCGTGAACCCCACTTCATTTCTATCCCTCTCCCAGCCCCAAACCCCCTCCTCGCCGGCGTGAGCTCCGGCGAAGCACCATCACCCTCTGATCTCGCTCCCCCTCTCTCTCTCCTGATGTGCGGGGCCCACCCGTCAGCCTCACCACTCGCACCCGAAGTGGTACGAGTGGAGGCGCATTTTCCTTTTACGCCTTCGACGTCACCCCGCCCTAGGAATTTCTGTTTAATTCAAATTTAATCAAAACTTGACCCAAACTTTGACCAGCCACCATTTCTAAACCATAAGTCCAAATGATTTGATTTTTTTTGCATTGTCTTTGTTTCAGAAAGCTCTTGCAACCCACCAAAAGGTGGATTTTTCCTTGCTGCATAGAATTTCTGGTGCTACTCAGAGAGGTTTTTGATATTTGCTTTTGTGGTTTTTAATTATTTTCAGAAGGAGAAGCTTTTCTTGAAGCAAACCAAGAGGGGTGTGATCCTCCTCTACACTAAGGCAAGCCACACCAGCATTTGGATGGTGCTATTTCAATGTCTATGATTTTCTACTTGAATATGAGTTTATGTTTGCATTTAAAATTTGATAAATAAATTTTATTAATTGCTAGTTACCTTATCATGCTTGATATGCTTGTTTTAGTTACTGGTAAATTGCATGAACTTGTTTGCTCAAGTAGAATAAAATTTTGCATTATTTATATTGCTACGGTAGATAATGATAGTTCTTTTATTAAGTGATATTTTCATATAAATGATGAGCTAATAAAACATTGCTTGATAATAAAAATGAATTAGAACCAATGAAGTTTTTGATCCTGGGTATTGCAAGATAATTATGTTGATAAGTTTGATCCATATCCATGTGTTGTTTGCTTTGCATGTCGATTAGTTGCTTGATTATGTCAAAGTATCATTGTTATTTATAAAAAGTTTTGTCAAAGTGAAACTTGATTAAGTTCAATTTGAATATGATGTTGATCACATCATGGTGCCACTGAATCGGGTTTTTATTCAGTGCGACCACATTTACCTTGTGGGAAGGTCTTAATTCGGTCCTTTGTTGTGCCTCTCACCGGTGCCTCTCGCGGGGGAAGGTTATGGGCGTGCATACCCTGGCCAGGTAAGCAGACATAACCTTGTGTGCTCATTTTTGTTTTTATGGTACCTTGTCCCTGTTTGGGACCGTTTTGCCACGACGGTGGCCGTTGGTGCCTTTGGTAGGCACGGGGCCACCCAAGACCAAGCCCTGAGAGGGAGTTGGTCGGAGTGGCCGGGAGAGTGCCATGACAAAGGGAGGGTTTCGTCGGAACGCTTTGGTCCACCCGAATGGGAGTGCGAGGCCAGGGGTTCCGTGGTGTGGGTAAAGTGCGCTACCTCTCCAGAGTGTATTTAATCTATCGATAGTCGTGTCCTTTGTTATGGGCATAGCTTGGAAGTAAGTCACACCATGGATCAACTTTTATAATTAATCTTGCAAACTAAATGATTGTTGCGATGCATTTTGTTTCGTGGAGATTCATGAACTCATTAGTTATTCATGAGTGGTTGGTTTCAGTTGTGATCCCGGTATGGTCACTGTTTGGTTACGAGGTAACCGTCTGGTAAGCGAGTCCGTGAGACTCGGTGCACGTATTGGTTTCCTTGCATCTTCAGTAGTTCTTGCTTTGCATTAATTTGCTCAATTGTCATGATATTGTCTGTCATCATGCTTATGTTTGTTGTGAGCTTGCAAGTACATTCAATGTACTGACATGGTGTGTCATGCCAGCTTTCAGGCAAGTTGGTTTGCATCGGAGCGCATCTCGCGTCTAGGCCGTGTCCACGTCGGTGTCCCTATGCTATGGAGTTGCACTTCGTCGTTCTTCCGCTGCCGCGTAGTTCGTGTGATCGAGGCCCTCGTCATGTTCATTAAATAATGTACATACTGTTCAGCCGCACCGAGTGTGCCGCTTGGCCTCGTATCTCGATGTCATATCAGACTTATGTAATCCGCTAGCATAAATAAAGCGGTTGTTTCTGTACCATGTTGTTGTGTGTTGCCAGAAGACTTGATCTCTGGGCTAGCAGTGCAAGGTAAACCGGTTGCTCTGAGCCGGGGTGCCATATAGCATGAATAATAAACATTTATCATGATATAAGTAAATATAAATAACAACTTCATTATTGCCTCTAGGGCATATTTCCTTCCTAAGTACAATAATCTCTCACTCCATCATACACACACGCCCCCCCGCCTAAGTATGACTATCTTTCACTATCCTTCAGGAACACACGCATTGTCTCCTTCCATCCATATGTGTATCTCGATATCTCTCAGGGTATCTTCTATCACGCACACACCTTGTCACTCGATCTCCCACCCATGTAGTTCCATCACGGTCTCTAGGGGATCTCTCTGTCACAAACACACACTCTCTCCTCCCCATGCCTGCATTTTCTCCATACGTCTCTCTCGACCTCTCTCCCTTGTTTGTCAGACCTCTCTTGGCCACGTGC
This sequence comes from Aegilops longissima, assembly GCA_021605205.1. Classification (NCBI taxonomy): domain Eukaryota; kingdom Viridiplantae; phylum Streptophyta; class Magnoliopsida; order Poales; family Poaceae; genus Aegilops; species Aegilops longissima. Next base: position 392,056,331 of record CM038677.1, on the reverse strand, counting down.
TAGGGGTCTTTCTCTCTCGGTTGCAAACAACCGCACACTATCTCCTCACCTTGCTTCCGCCGTCGAAGATGCATGTGTGTTATGTTTGCATGACACACAAGTTTTTTCTCTACTTTATCATGTGTTGTCCATGTCTCTTTCACACAAGCACACACACTTTTTTCACTCACTCTTTCTATTTCACACACACACACTCTCTCTCTCTAGGTAGGTACTCTCTCACGTCCATAAACATATGGATGTTTTGAAAAGTCAAACCTCAGAAAAGTTTAACCAGGTATATGTGCAGAAAAACATGTACATCTGGGAGGATCATTAGATTCATCATAACATGTGCTTACTTGATACTATCATTTATCTTTGCTATTGTAGATATAAGTAATTTCTTTATAAACTTGGTCAAAGTTTCAAAAGTTTGACCTTAAAAAAAATATAGGCACTACATTATCGAACGGAGGGAGTAGCTCTTTCTCTCTCTCTACTATCTCTGACGGGCCTCCCCTCTCACTCAATCTCTCTTTACCAAGGGATTATACGGTCTCAGCGTATGGCTCTGTATATTGTTTAGTTGACCGGTCAACCAGTCCACATGCTGCCTTGTCAGCTCGTGTTCTCTATCTTCATGTGCTGGCCCATGTGGCAGTGGGTGAAAATAAGTAAATTAGAGGCCCATTTGACATGCGGTGAAGTAAACAAAGTTGAAACCACTTTTATTTGAAGCTTAAAGTTGAAACCACTCGCGGTAGCACCCCGCACGCTAGTAAATCAGCGCTTCTATACACACGACACATGCACGGCCGATGCATGCACGATTCAGACATGGCAGCACTAACAGCTAGCGTGCATGCAGGAGCACTATTGGGGAAGGAGAATCGTGCATGCGTCGTGCGTTTACTGTCGTGCGTGAAGCAATTCTGCTAGTAAATTGAGGGCACACTTCTTCCGCGTGAAGGATGCACTCGTGCACCCTACACCAATGCGCGGCAGCATGCACACAAGGGTGCATTCGCGCACACCTAGCACAAAATACACACCAGCACATGTGTATACCGGCATCGCCCTGGCTAAGATGGATGATGAGGCAGCCAACAAGCGGAGGCGGCTCTAGCCAAAACCGCATCCGACGAGCCGGGACTTCATCAGCAGCCTCCCCGATGAGATGTTGCTTGTCATCATGGCCCTCCTCCCTACCAAATCTGCTGTGCGGACCACCCTGCTCTCCCGGCAGTGGCACCGCGTCCCCCCAACCTCGCCGTTGACAGCTGGCTCTACAACGGGGATTGTAAATGCATGGCCGCAATCTCCAAGATCCTTTCATCGCACACTGGGCCGGCGAGACGCATGTTTAGTACCAACTACATGGTCCAAGCCAAGTTCGACGAGTGGTTCTTATCCCCCACCATAGATCAGCCAGAGGAGCTCAGGTTTGAAGCTGGACGATGTCGCTCTATGCCGCCGTCCGCGCTCCGCCTCATGCCAACACTGCATTGCGCCAGCTTCAGCTCCTGCTATTTTCCCCAGATTAATGTCACGTCCGCCCTTCTTCTCCCTCAACTCAAGAAGCTCGACCTCTTCGACGTTGGCATCTCGAAGAAGGCTATGGAGCACTCCGCAGCTGTACTGCGCTTGAGTACCTTCATCTTCGGCAGATCCACAGGGTCAATAGCCTCCACATCGCCTCGATGAATCTCCGATGGATTTATGTGTCTTGTTGGCCCCGCAACAAGACATCAATTTGGAAGAGATCACTCGAGCTATTCGATGTTATGGTCATTGAGAGGGACCTTTCCTTGACATATTGCTTGTCTCTGATCTAGAAGGTCTAATGAAAATAAGGGTCATTGACACGCCAAAATTGACAGCGTTTGTGTACTCGTCTGCCAAATTTTCCAAACTCTTTATTGTATCCGCAATCGTTCAGGTACAACACTCATCTTCTTCTCTGTATTCTTGAAATTTACTTTTTAAATTTATTCTTGATGTATTTACGATAGTCATCCAAAAAATGATTCCCACAAGCTTGACCCATTCTGTGTGCACAGTGAAGATCTTGGCAATAAAATCTATCAGCCCCAATTTGGATCAAGTTGTTCGATTCCTTACATGCTTTCCGTGCACAGAGAAGCTACTCATCAAGGTGAAACTTCTTTCCAATTAGTAAACGGTATTCACAACGTAGCTCAATTTTTTCGTAGTTTTCCCAAATTACGACGACAAGTGTAGTGTTCAAAACTGCATCTATGCATTGCACCGAAAGAAATGTTTTTAGTATTTTTCTCACGTGATCACCTGTATCGGTTTTTTGTTGTACTAGTAGCATAGGCTAGTCATAGTGGCAAGTAACTTAGACTAGTAACTCTACTATGGTTAGCCTAAGAGCAAGTACTACCTTCGTCCTGGTTTACTCTTCGTATGTATTTTTTAGTATCAAAATTTGACCATAGATTTAATTGACAAAATGTTAATGCATGTCACTAAAAATTATCGTTGGATTCATATTTGAATATAATTTCAAATGGTATAATTTCTGGTGACATGCACTGGCATTTTCTTAGGCAAATGTATGGTCAAAATTTTACACTAAATACGAGGTAGTACAAAGTGGGCTATAATGACCCTACACTATGTAGGCCAAAACACGTTCCAAATTCACTTGTGATGCATTTGGCATCGGTGCCCTCCATTGCTCACTTGGTGCCCCAATCTGGATCACCTACTTTGCTCCGGTGCCAAATTAACTCATGCAATGAAAAAACACTTGGGTGGGAGAGGGAGAGGACTGAGGCAATAAAAAACACTTGTTTGGGAAAGGGAGAGGTTGGTGTAGTTGGTTTGATTGATTTGTTTGTACATGTGGGTCTGTGTGCACAGCGGTGCCAACTCTCTCACATTGCTAGAGCGTTGCCAAAATCTTTTGATTTGACATTGATGCGTATTGTATGTGGCATACTTTTTGAGAAATATGGCATCAGCCACATAGTGGAAGGCAACAAATGCCCAAGCTCTTCACGTGCTCCTAGGTTAATGTGAGGAAAGAGAAAGAGAGAGAGAGTGAAAAAATATCACTAGCCTTAGAGCCAACCCTATAGCCAACTCTATCGTATGTGCGAATGATACTGGTACCTGTCGATGACACAGCAATCTTATACAACCAGCTACTCTAATATGTTCTCCTCTTTTGCAGATAAAAAAAGTCCTGAAAGTGAAAAATGTGCTGCACTATAACAATCTCATCGAATGCCTTGATCTCTATCTTACATAAATTGATTTGATCGACTACCGTGGCAGCACATATGAGATTAAATTGGCCAGGTTCTTTGTTCTGAAGGAAAGTGTGCTCCAGGTAATGAGGTTTGGCGTTCTCTAGCGCAACAATGACGTGCTGATAACCGCAAGTGTCTAATCTTAAACGACAATGGCTCTGCAGAAGTTGAATTTGTTTTTGAAACATCAAGTCGCCAGAGACTAAAAAATTTATTTGCCCATTAGTGACTTGTCAGGGCGGTGGATTTTAGTTTGTATGAATAATGTTGTATCCATCTAAAGTAACGAAATTTCTTACATAAACCTCCTAATAATTCCCTCTTCATAGGTGCATCATTACTCCTAGCATTTGTAATATCAGTTTGAAACTTGTAATATTACGACTATCTAGCATGAGGTACTATGTTACAATAAATGTTCGCGTACATACCCATTACTCGAGTACAATATTTATTATTACTCATGGAAATGCACTGGAAATTATGTCGAACACGGCTAGTTAAGCAGGCTCGCTCTATAGCCATGATGATAGTGACTGGACACGGTGAGGCTGACATTGGTATGCCGAACATGGCGCCTACACTTAGGTGTCATCTTTGGTGCAGGGTCTTGTCTCTTCACTGTGAGGAGCAACACATACTAATTTGACCAACGGGTAGTACAGTACTACTCCATTGGTAGTCTGGATTTAGTAGTACTACCACCCCCATCCGGATTTAGTATTTGACTAGCAATATCTGTTGGGGAACGTAGTAATTTCAAAAAAAATCCTACGCACACGCAAGATCATGGTGATGCATAGCAACGAGAGGGGAGAGTGTTGTCTACGTACCCTCGTAAACCGAAAGCGGAAGCGTTAGCACAACGCGGTTGATGTAGTCGTACGTCTTCACGATCCGACCGATCAAGTACCGAATTTACGGTACCTCCGAATTCAGCACACGTTCAGCCCGATGACGTCTCTCGAACTCTGATCCAGCCGAGTGTTGAGGAGAGTTTAAATCGACCTGACAGCGTGGTGGCGATGTTGATGTTCTACCGGCGCAGGGCTTCGCCTAAGCACCGCTTCTGATATATCGAGGTGGACTATGGTGGAGGGGCACCGCTGCGGTTGGGAGAGATCAACCGATCAACTTGTGTGTCTAGAGGTGCCCCCTGCCCCGTATATAAAGGAGCAAGGGGGTGCGGACGGACCAAGGGAGGCGCGCCAGGAGAGTCCTACTCCCACGGGAGTAGGACTTCCCCCTAGTTGGAATAGGATTCGGGAGGGAAGAGGAGGAGAAGGAAGAGGCGCCCCCTCTCCTTGTCCTATTCGGACTAGGGGAGGCGCGCAGCCCAGCCCTGGCCGCCTCTCCTATTCTCCGTAAAGGCCCACTAAGGCCCATTTACCTCCTGGGGGGTTCCGGTAACCTCCCGGTACTCCAGTAAAATCCTGGTTTCACCCGGAACACTTCCGATATCCAAACATAGGCTTCCAATATATCAATCTTCATGTATCGACCATTTCGAGACTCCTCGTCATGTCCGTGATCACATTCGGGACTCCGAACAACCTTCGGTACATCAAAACATATACACTCATAATATAACTGTCATCGTAACGTTAAGCCTGCGGACCCTACGGGTTCGAGAACTATGTAGACATGACCGAGACATGTCTCCGGTCAATAACCAATAGCGGAACCTGGATGCTCATATTGGCTCCCACATATTCTACGAAGATCTTTATCGGTCAGACTGCATAACAACATACATTGTTCCCTTTGTCATCGGTATGTTACTTGCCTATCGGTGTACGAAAAGAAGGGTACACCTTTTAACCGTGGGGATGAAGAAGGCAGACTTCGTCCGGTCCCCCGACAGCGCGCTCTCCGTCGGTTCGACGGTCCCAGAGCTCTTAGCCACCCCCTTTCCCTTGGCGGATTTGGGCGCCATGGCGACCAAAGTCTAGGGAGCAAGGGAGGAGGGTGGCGAAGCAGCGATAATGACGGCAACAGCTCGGGATGGAAGGAAGAGAGAAGCGGTGGCTCGAGATTGGAAATGGTGCGAGAGAAGAGGTGAAAGTGGCGGCGCTACCGCGGTTATTCCTTCTTATGGGGAAGCGGGCGCCTCCTTTCACATTAAGCGCAACAGGGCGCATGCGTGCGAGCTCAGCCCCACGCATGCCACCCCGTCACGCACACCTCCCCACGCCAGACCCGCAGCGGAGGCGTGGGAAGCGCAGCGAAAAGACTTACAGCGGTAAAACCACCCTGCCTGCCCCGCGCACCGCGTTTTGGGACTAGCCCAGCAGCGCGATTGCGCTTACGTGTGGCCAGGCCGGGGCTCTGTCGGTGTCTGAAAAGAAGGGTACACCTTTTAACGTGCAGGCGGTCGAGCCGTGGGCGCCACCACACTCAAGCAAGGCAAGGAAGGAGATCCAAGGTAAGGCGAAGCTCGAAAAAAGCGAAGCAGCGCCAAGACCAAGACCACAAAGAGCAAAGGGATGAAGCAGACTGCCCGGCAAGATCCTTGCCGGGCGGTTTAGCAAAACCGGCAAGGCCCTTGCCGGGCGGCTCGCCCACTCCCCGCAGTGGATCACCTTTGAGTCCACTGCCCCCCATGGGGCAAAGGATTGGGAGACATCCCGTGGTGGCATGCAGATCTTTGTAAAGACATCCAAAGATCAGATACATACTCTGAGGATGGCGACCCTTGGCGGGATCCGGCCAGGGGACCACAAGGCCCCGGCAAGAGCCTTGGGGATGGCGGCGGCGCCACGGCAAGACCCTTGCGGGGCTGCCGCAAACCCCCGCCAAGGACAACCATAGGGCCACCATCGGGCCAGCGCTAATCGAGCCTCCACCATGCGGCTGCCGACCCAACCAGTTGGGCAGGCACTGCGTGGCGGCAAGCGAACCGTGGAGACCCACCCGCTGCGCCACCTCAGCTGCCTGCCTACTTACATGGCACCACAGGCACCGTTGGCCAGGGCGTGTGTCAACACGAAAGGGGGCGGCGGCGGACGAGACTGGACCCTCCCTCGTGCCCGATAAAGCAAGGACACCTAAGCAAGACGCTTTTATTTCGCCTTGTCATGTAATGCGAGGGATAAACTCGTATGAGTGTACCCTTTCCACCTCCTGTGTGCCGCTGTGGCAACCCCTTTCCCTATAAAAGGAGGCCGAAGGCGACCAGGAGGGGGATTCAGCTTTTTGGAGCTCTGGACGCCCCATAGCTAGCTCAGGAACGCAGATAAACGAACCACCTAAGAAGGAGTAGGGTTTTACGCACTTCGCGGCCCGAACCTGGATAAAGAACCCGTGTGCTATCTGTTTGATCTGCTCTCCTCACGACCCCGCGCCCTGCAACCGTAGTAGGGATTCTTGTGATCCCATAGGTGTCGTCCCCGCACCGACATCTTTGGCGTGCCAGGTAGGGGGCGTAGTTGTGAGAATCAGTTCTAGCAGTTAGCCCAGCACTCCTTCATCTTCATGACCTTGGAAGAAGAAAGGAGGCCAGAAGATCGACGCTCGAGCGATCGTCAACAGAAGCTAAGTTGCACTGACTTCTTACTTGTGCTACCCTTCTTATTTGAGGTTATTCCCCCCACCCCCCGGAGATGTCACGCCTTTGTATGAGGACCCCACACGCCAGGAGGCTCTGCCATGATCGGCAACGCCCTTGCCCTGTTTCGAGTCCGCTCAACAGCTCAAGCGGCTGCGTCGAGGATGGCAGAGTAACCTTCCGCGATCGACAACACCCTCGATTCTGACTCGAGTAAAGCTCGACAGTTCGGGCGGCCGCGTTTGGAACGGAAAGGTGGATTGTCCGGCGGCACACGTACCCAGCAGGCCCTGGGGATCCGTCCCCAAAGCGCCACTAGGGGCTTTCGCGCCAGCAAGCCTACCCGATCGGCGAGGGGCACACATACAGGGAGGAATTGAACGGGGAAATAACGTGCAAAAAAATTAAGAGTACTTCAAAGTTATATTACATCACGTCATAGCTGCGGTTCTAACTAAAGATAAAATTTGTCTTGATCGGGAACTGCGGCGAAGAAACGGGATGCTCAATCCGGCGCTGGCCTTCCACCCTCTTGATTTAAATCGATGCCATTGGTGATGGGCTTGATCGCTCCTTGAGCACCTTTGGAGGTCGACACCATCTGGCAAGCTCTTCATCGAGGCCGCGAAGTCAAGATCGGGATTCCAGTGCGCCACCTTGGTGAGGACCTTGGTCACAACCCTCCGGCAAAGTCGCCGGGCCTCGTCGGCCGGCGTGGCCGTCCTGTTGGAGTGGAGATAGGCCAGGGCTCCGAGGACGCCTTCGAAGAACTGGGTCAGCTTGGCGTTGATGGTCCCGCTGCGCTCGGGGGCATACCTCACATTTGGCAACCCCATGGTGGCCAACTGCGAGGTGACCCTACCGGCAATGACCTCCAGATGGCTGGTCCACTTGTACTCACCCACCACATATTCCTGGTGGGAGGCGGCCTCGTTTGCCCGTAGCTGCTTCTCCTCCTCGAGGCTCCTGGTCAAGGTCTCCTCCCGAGCCCTGCTCTCCGACAGCATCTTCTCGAGACCCTCCAGGTTCAACTTGAGGTCTCTAATGGAGTTTTGCGCGTCGGAAAGCTCCCCAGTCCTGCTGATGACTGCTCCTTGCGCCTCTGTCAAGGTGCGGTTGAGCATGTTCTTCTCGCCAGACAGCTTGAGGGCCTGCTCCCTTAGCTCGTCCGCCCGCTTCAGCTCCTTCGCCTTGCGGCATGGGCGAGCACAGGCATTGAGTGCCTCCTTGTGCCTCTGCTCCAGCTCGCGGGTCCGTCGCGCGACAAGGGCCTCGAGCTCCTCATCCTTGCCGCGGAGCGTTGCGTTACGCTTCGCTTCACGCGCGGAGAGGTCCTCTTCCTGGGAATCCAAGGTGGCTTGATGCTGGTTCCGGGCAGCTTCGGCCGCGGCGGCCAAGTTCGCCGCCTCTTCCTGAGCCTTCTCGATGTCGGCCTTTCTCATGGTGAGCTCCACATCGCGCTTGGCTAACTCCTCCTGAAAGGCTCTCTGCTCCTCGCGAGTCTGGTGAAACCAGGTCTGCGTCTCAGCGACGCGCGCCTTGAAATCCACCTCCGCGTTGTCCACCGCTGCCATCCTGGCCTTGATCTTGTCCAGGCGGGCACGGTAGAGCACTTGAGCTTCGAAGTCGGCCCCCATGGCGGCGGAAAAGCTGCTCTTACGAGAACCATCGCCACGGCGCCCGGCTCATCAACAACCTCAAGCCGGTGGCGGCAAGCACCTCGCCGTCCAAGGTTTCCCCTTGGCGGGCGCTTCGACTTAGCGTCCCGGAGATGGGCGAAGAGATCGTCGCCCACCTTCAGATATCTGCTAGGGCCGAGGTTGAGAAGAAGGAGGCTGGTCACCGCCGCCTCTTCCTCGGCGGAGGCCTTGCCGGCCCCGCCGGCAGGCCCACTACTGGCACCCTCGGCAGAAGCTTCGTCGGACGCCTTGGCGGCCTCCGCGGCGGCGTCCTCGGCAGCACCCTTGGCGGCTTCATCAGCGGCAGCCTCGTCAGCATCCTTGGCGGCCTCCTCGGCAGCAATCCTGCTGGCCTCCGCCGCGGCCTCCTCAGCAATGTCTCCCACAACCGTGTCCGCGTCCTCCATGTCTGTTGAAGGAGGGCTGGGCGGTAATAGAAGCGATAAACCAAGAAATAAATAAGGGAAACATAGACAAAGGATGACGACTCACGATACAGGCGAGAAGCGAAGTCCCTCCCCGCCCGCATTTGGCGCCGCGGCAGAATCACCAGCCCCCAAGTTCCCCTCTTCCTCCATGAGTACAGGCTCCGTGCCTGGTGCCCTTGCCGGAGACGCCCCCCGCGGCGGCGTAGTCGATGGGGGTGGTGTGTTAGGAGCATCCCTCTGTGGCTCCTCCTGCTGCCGCTCCCCTCCTACAAAACCCGGCAAGGTTAGCATCGTGGCATCGAGCGCCTACCACATGTCGAGTAGGAAGAAGGTAACGAACTTACGCTGGGGGCTGCACCGGGGGCTGCTGTCCGGGCTGCTCAGCACCACCAGTGGTGTCTCTGAAGCCCCAGCCGGGTGCTGATCGATCACCAAGGTCCTCGCCCTTTTCGCCCTCTGGGCCAACATCTCCGTCTCCCTGCAAGAGTGAAGATGGATCAAGACAATTGGCCCGATTCGGGGAAAAGGAAATAACAGCAAGGAATGGAGTACTCACTCGTCGTCCGTCTCCTCCTCATCCACCAGCTTCCTCTTCCTCTCCGGGCTAAGAGACCCGAGATCAAAATGGAGCTCCACATCATCATCCGAATCGACGCTCGCCGGAGGAGGCGAAGAGGGCGGCGGGGTTTGTGCGCGCCTGGATGAGGAAGGGGCTGTCGCTTTCTTCTTCTCAGCGGCCCTCGCCAGCCCCTTCACCGCCGTGGCCCTCGTGTGGCGCCCGGACCCCTCCAGGGTCAATTGAGGCCGCGTGGCCCTGCCAGGCCGGACCGGCTCGCCGGAGCCAGCCCGCCGCAGGACTCGCCCTCTTCCCCTGGTCCACGTCGAGCTCGCCGCCACGTCCTCCTCCTCCGACGACGACTCGTCGGCCGTGTCCTCGACAAGCGGGGCTCCAGCGTCGGTGCTGCTGACCTCCCCGGTGGCCGCCGCCCACAAGGTGAACTGCTCCTCCTCCGCAGCCGTCGCGGCTTTGTCTTCCACACCCCCGGCGCTGCCGGCCTCCATGGCAAGTTGTGCCTCCCTCGCCCTAGTGGCGATGTAGTCCAGCTCCGCCTGGGTGGTGTCCATGAAAAGCCACCGCTCAACGTCAGCATTGACGTACAACTCGACCAAGGAGTCGAAGAACTACTGCACGTCTGCTTCCGTCGGCTCCCGCCAGCTTTCGGGACGGGGCGTGCAGCGTTGCAATCGGCATCATAGCAATGATCTCGGACGGCGTGAGTTATTACTGCAGGACCACCCCGCCGGCAACGAAGAACGACCCCTTGAGGGCCTTGCCGACCTTTTCTGCGGCCCTCGCGGCCTTGCCGGTCCACTCAATCTTGCCATCGCGACCCACGTCGAGCTGGAAAAGCCGCTGGCAGAAGTGGGCATGCCCCATCACCGTGAAGTTGTGGTCGAGGCCAGGGCGGAGCCACATAATGTCAGCTGGGTTCGTTAAAAGCCAGGCTGGCCTCCCCTTGTTATGCAACGGTGCGATTCGGTGGCGAATGAAGTCCGCCCCAATCATCTCCAGGGTGAGCCCCGCCTGGGTCAGCCGGAGGATCCTGGTGGTGGCGACGGTGAGCCTCCCGTCGGCAGCATCGACGTCACCCCAGTCGCTGTCGCGGACCGGCGGCGTTCGGCGGACCTTTCAGAATTCCGGCGGGTCTTCGTCCTTGATCCAGCACCACCGGCCACGCCATTCATCCCACTTCTCCTTCATGGCACCTCCCGGGTACGCCCCCTTGGATCTCGAGATCCAGGCGACACATCCGGAGACGGCGCCTCCGGGCTGGATTCGAGGGGAGAAATAATGGCGAAAGAGTGCCGTGTTGGGCTGCACTCCGGCGAAGCCTTCGCAAAGATGCGCAAAGAGAGCCAAGCATGCCACCACATTCGGAGTGAAATCCAAAAGGCGAAAGCCGAAGGTGTGCATGATGTCGCAGAAAAAGTCGGAAAAAGGGGGGCATAACCCGCAAGAAAGGTAATCGACGAAAAAGGGATACCTGTTTGGGGCAGGATCGGTGCAGGCGGCAGGAATAATGCGCATCGCCGGGTGCCCCAAATTCTCTCCCCCCGTCTTCACTCCCCATAAGGGCTTGAAGGAGGCCAAGAGATCATGAACACCAATCGACAAGGGGATGAAGAAGGCAGACTTCGTCCGGTCCCCCGACAGCGCGCTCTCCGTCAGTTCCACGGTCCCAGAGCTCTTAGCCACCCCCTTGCCCTTGGCGGATTTGGGCGCCATGGCGGCCAAGAAGTCTAGGGGAGCAAGGGAGGAGGGTGGCGAAGCAGCGATGGCGGGCGACGACGAAAGCTCAGGAGGGAAGGAAGAGAGGAAATGGTGGCTCTGAGATTGGGAAAGGTACGAGAGAAGAGGTGAAAGTGAGCGGCGCGCCCGCGGTTATTCCTTCTTATGGGGGAAAACGCGGGCTGCCTCCTTTCACATTAACTGCGACGGGACGCATGCGTGCAGAGCTCAGCCCCACGCATGCCACCCACGTCACGCACACCTCCCCACGCCGGGCCATGCGCGGGAGGCATGGGAAACGCAGCGCGCGAAAAGACTTACCGCGGTAAAAACCACCCTGCCTGCCCACAGACTGTTTTGGGCCCTAGCCCAGCACGCTGATGCGCTTACGTGTGGCCCAGGCCGGGGCTCTGTCGGTGTCTGAAAAAGAAGGGTACACCTTTAACCGTGCAGGCAGTCCGAGCATGGCGCCACCACACTCAAGCAAGGCAAGGAAGGAGAGCCAAGGTAAGGCCGAAGCTCGAAAGAAGCAGAACGACGCCAAGACCAAGACCACAAAGAGCAAAGGGGACGAAGCAGACTCCCCCGACAAGATCTTTGCCGGGGGGCGGTTTTAGCAAAACCCGGCAAGGCCCTTGCCGGGGCGGCTCGCCCCACTCCCACGGAGCGGATCACCTTTGAGTCCACTGCCCCCCATGGGGCAAAGGATTCGGGAGACATCCCCGTGGTGGCATGCAGATCTTTGTAAAGACATCCAAAGATCAGATACATACTACAGAGGATGACAACCCTTGGCGGGATCCCGGCCAAGGGGGACCATAAGGCCCCCGGCAAGAGCCTTGCCGGAGATGGCGGCAGGCGCCACGGCAAGACCTTTGCCGGGGCTGCGGCAAGGCCCCTGCCAAGGACACCCATAGGGCCACCATCAGGCCCGCGCCAATCGAGCCTCCACCATGCGGCTGCCGACCCAACCAGTTGGGCAGGCACCTGCGTGGCGGCAAGCAAACCTTCATGGAGACCCACCACGCGCCACCTCAGCTGCCTGCCTACTTACATGGCACCACAGGCACCGCTGGCCAGGGCGCGTGTCAACACGAAAGGGGGTGGCGGCGGACGAAACTGGACCCTCCCTCATCCCCGATAAAGCAAGGACACCTAAGCAAGACGCATTTATGGCGCCTTGTCATGTAATGCAAGGGATAAACTCGTATGACTGTACCCTTTCCACCTCTTGTGTGCCGCTGTGGCAACCCCTTTCCCTATGAAAGGAGGCCCAAGGCGACCAGGAGGGGGATTCGGCTTTTTGGAGCTCTGGACGCCCCATAGCTAGCTCAGGGACGCAGATAAACGAACCACGAAAGCAGGAGTAGGGTTTTATGCACTTCGCGGCCCGAACCTGGATAAAGAACCCGTGTGCTATCTGTTTGATCTGCTCTCCTCACGACCCCGCGCCCCGCAACCGTAGTAGGGATTCTTGTGATCCCATAGGTGTCGTCCCCGCACCGACATTGCCCGAGAATCGATCATCGGTATCTCAATACCTAGTTCAATCTCGTTACCGGCAAGTCTCTTTACTCGTACTATAATACATCATCTCGCAACCAACTCATTAGTTGCAATGCTTGCAAGGCTTAAGTGATGTGCATTACCAAGAGGCCCAAAGATACCTCTCCGACAATCGGAGTGACAAATCCTAATCTCGAAATACGCCAACCCAACAAGTACCTTCGGAGACACTTGTAGAGCTCCTTTATAATCACCCAGTTACGTTGTGATGTTTGGTAGCACACAAAGTGTTCCTCCGGTAAACGGGAGTTGCATAATCTCATAGTCATAGGAACATGTATAAATCATGAAGAAAGCAATAGAAACATACTAAACGATCGTGTGCTAAGCTAACGGAATGGGTCATGTCAATCACATCTTTCTCCTAATGATGTGATCCCGTTAATCAAATGACAACTCATGTCTATGGCTAGGAAACATAACCATCTTTGATCAACGAGCTAGTCAAGTAGAGGCATACTAGTGACAATCTGTTTGTCTATGTATTCACACATGTATTATGTTTTTGGTTAATACAATTCTAGCATGAATAATAAACATTTATCATGATATAAGGAAATAAATAATAACTTTATTATTGCTTCTAGGGCATATTTCCTTCAGTCTCCCACTTGCACTTGAGTCAAGAATCTAGATTACACAGTAATGATTCTAACACCCATGGAGCCTTGGTGCTGATCATGTTTTGCTCATGGAAGAGGCTTAGTCAACGGGTCTGCAACATTCAGATCCGTATGTATGTTGCAAATTTCTATTTGTCCCACCTGGACTAGATCCCGGATGGAATTGAAGCGTCTCTTGATGTGCTTGGTTCGCTTGTGAAATCTGGATTCCTTCGCCAAGTCAATTGCACCAGTATTGTCACAAAAGATTTTCATTGGACCCGATGCACTAGGTATGACACCTAGATCGGATATGAACTCCTTCATCCAGACTCCTTCATTTGCTGCTTCCGAAGCAGCTATGTACTCCACTTCACACGTAGATCCCGCCACAACGCTTTGTTTAGAACTGCACCAATTGACAGCTCCACCGTTCAATGTAAACACGTATCCCGTTTGCGATTTAGAATCATCCGGATCAGTGTCAAAGCTTGCATCAACGTAACCATTTACGATGAGTTCTTTGTCACCTCCATAAACAGGAAACATATCCTTAGTCCTTTTTAGGTATTTTAGGATGTTCTTGACCGCTGTCTAGTGATCCACTCCTAGATTACGTTGGTACCTCCCTGCTAGACTTATAGCAAGGCACACATCAGGTCTGGTACACAGCATTGCATACATGATAGAGCCTATGGCTGAAGCATAGTGAACATCTTTCATATTCTCTCTATCTTCTGCAGTGGTCGGGCATTGAGTCTTACTCAACTTCACACCTTGTAACACAGGCAAGAACCCTTTCTTTGCTTATCCATTTTGAACTTCTTCAAAACTTTTTCAATGTATGTGCTTTGTGAAAGTCCAATTAAGCGTCTTGATCTATCTCTATAGATCTTGATGCCCAATATGTAAGCAGCTTCACCGAGGTCTTTCATTGAAAAACTCTTATTCAAGTATCCCTTTATGCTATCCAGAAATTCTATATCATTTCCAATCAGCAATATGTCATCCACATATAATATCAGAAATGCTACAGAGCTCCCACTCACTTTCTTGTAAATACAGGCTTCTCCAGAAGTCTGTATAAAACCAAATGCTTTGATCACACTATCAAAGCATTTATTCCAACTCCGAGAGGCTTGCACCAGTCCATAAATGGATTCTTAGAGCTTGCACACTTTGTTAGCTCCCTTTGGATCGATAAAACCTTCCGGTTGCATCATATACAACTCTTCTTCCAGAAGTCCATTCAGGAATGCAGTTTTGACATCCATTTGCCAAATTTCATAATCATAAAATGCGGCAATTGCTAACATGATTCCGACAGACTTAAGCATCGCTACGGGTGAGAAGGTCTCATCGTAGTCAATCCCTTGAACTTGTCGAAAACCTTTCGCGACAAGTCGAGCTTTGTAGACAGTAACATTACCGTCAGCGTTAGTCTTCTTCTTGAAGATCCATTTATTCTCAATTGCTTGCCGATCATCGGGTAAGTCAACCAAAGTCCACACTTTGTTCTCATACATGGATCCCATCTCAGATTTCATGGCCTCAAGCCATTTTGCGGAATCTGGGCTTACCATCGCTTCTTCACAGTTTGTAGGTTCGTCATGGTCTAGTAACATAACTTCCAGAACAGGATTACCGTACCACTCTGGTGTGGATCTTACTCTGGTTAACCTACGAGGTTCAGTAACAACTTGATCTGAAGTTTCATGATCATCATCATTAAGTTCCTCACTAATTGGTGTAGGTGTCGTAGAAACCGGTTTCTGTGATGAACTACTTTCCAATAAGGGAGTAGGTACAATTACCTCATCAAGTTCTACTTCCTCCCACTCACTTCTTTCGAGGGAAACTCCTTCTCTAGAAAAACTCCGAATTTAGCAACAAAAGTCTTGCCTTCGGATTTTTAATAGAAGGTGTACCCAACAGTTTCCTTTGGGTATCCTATGAAGACACATTTCTCTGATTTGGGTTCGAGCTTATTAGGTTAAAGCTTTTTCACATAAGCATCGCAGCCCCAAACTTTAAGAAACGACAACTTTGGTTTCTTGCCAAACCATAGTTCAAAAGGCGTTGTCTCAACGGGTTTTGATGGTGTCCTATTTAACGTGAATGCAGCCGTCTCTAAACATAACCCCAAAACGATAGCGGTAAATCAGTAAGAGACATCATAGATCGCACCATATCAAGTAAAGTACGATTACGACGTTCGGACACACATTACGCTGTGGTGTTCCGGGTGGCGTGAGTTGCAAAACTATTCCGCATTGTTTCAAATGTAGACCAAACTCGTAACTCAAATATTCTCCTCCACGATCAGATCGTAGAAAATTTATTTTCTTGTTACGATGATTTTCAACTTCACTCTGAAATTCTTTGAACTTTTCAAAAGTTTCAGACTTATGTTTCATTAAGTAGATATACCCATATCTGCTTAAATCATTTGTGAAGGTGAGAAAATAACGATATCCGCCACGAGCCTCAACATTCATCGGACCACATACATCTGTATGTATGATTTCCAACAAATCTGTTGCTCTCTCCATAGTTCCGGAGAATGGTGTTTTAGTCATCTTGCCCATGAGGCACGGTTCGCAAGTACCAAGTGATTCATAATCAAGTGGTTCCAAAAGTCCATCGGTATGGAGTTTCTTCATGCGCTTTACACCGATATGACCTAAGCAGCGATTGCCACAAATAAGTTGCACTATCATTATCAACTCTGCATCTTTTGGTTTCAACATTATGAATATTTGTATCACTAATATCGAGATTCAATAAAAATAGACCACTCTTCAAGGGTGCATGACCATAAAAGATATTACTCATATAAATAGAACAACCATTATTCTCTGATTTAAATGAATAACCGTCTCGCATCAAACAAGATCCAGATATAATGTTCATGCTCAACGCTGGCACTAAATAACAATTATTTAGGTCTAATACTAATCCCGAAGGTAGATGTAGAGGTAGCGTGCCGACTGCATCACATCGACTTTGGAACCATTTCCCATGCGCATCGTCACCTCATCCTTAGCCAATCTTCGCTTAATCCGTAGCCCCTGTTTCGAGTTGCAAATATTAGCAACAGAACCAGTATCAAATACCCAGGTGCTACTGCGAGCATTAGTAAGGTACACATCAATAACATGTATATCACATATACCTTTGTTCACCTTGCCATCCTTCTTATCCACCAAATACTTGGGGCAGTTCCGCTTCCAGTGACCAGTCTGCTTGCAGTAGAAGCACTCGTTTCAGGCTTAGGTACAGACTTGGGTTTCTTCTCCTGAGCAGCAACTTGCTTGCTGTTCTTTTTGGAGTTCCCCTTCTTCTTCCCTTTGCCCTTTTTCTTGAAACTAGTGGTCTTGTTGACCATCAACACTTGATGCTCCTTCTTGATTTCTACCTCTGCAGCCTTTAGCATTGCGAAGAGCTCGGGAATCGTTTTTTCCATCCCTTGCATGTTATAGTTCATCACGAAGCTTTTGTAGCTTGGTGGCAGTCATTGGAGAATTCTGTCAATGACGCTATCATCCGGAAGATTAACTCCCAGTTGAATCAAGTGATTATTATACCCAGACATCTTGAGTATATGCTCACTTGTGTAACTATTCTCCTCCATCTTACAGCTATAGAACTTATTGGAGACTTCATATCTCTCAATCCGGGCATTTGCTTGAACTATTAACTTCAACTCTGGAACATCTCATATGCTCCATGATGTTCAAAACGTCGTTGAAGTCCCGGTTCTAAGCCGTAAAGCATGGCACCTTGAACTATCGAGTAGTCATCGCTTTGCTTTGCAGACGTTCATAACATCTGGTGTTGCTCCTGCAGCAGGCCTGGCACCCAGCGGTGCTTCCAGGACGTAATTCTTCTATGCAGCAATGAGGATAATCCTCAAGTTACAGACCCAGTCTTTGTAATTGCTACCATCATCTTTCAACTTTGCTTTCTCAAGGAATGCATTAAAATTCAACGGAACAACAACACGGGCCATCTATCTACAATCAAACATAGACAAGCAAGATACTATCAGGTACTAAGTTCATGATAAATTTAAGTTCAATTAATCATATTACTTAATAACTCCCACTTAGATAGACATCCCTCTAATACTCTAAGTGATCACGTGATCAAAATCAACTAAACCATGTCCGATCGTCACGTGAGATGGAGTAGTTTCAATGGTGAAAATCACGTTGATCATATCTACTATATGGTTCACGCTCGACCTTTCGGTCTCCGTGTTCCGAGGCCATATCTGTTATATGCTAGGCTCGTCAAGTTTAATCTGAGTATTCCGCGTGTGCAACTGTTTTGCACCCGTTGTATTTGAACTTAGAGCCTATCACACCCGATCATCATGTGGTGTCTCAGCACAAAGAACTTTCGCAACAGTGCATACTCAGGGAGAACACTTATACTTTGATAATTTAGTGAGGGATCATCTTATAATTCTACCGTCAATCAAAGCAAGATAAGATGCATAAAGGATAAACATCACATGCAATCAATATAAGTGATATGATATGGCAATCATCATCTTGTGCTTGTGATATCCATCTCCGAAGCACCGTCATGACCACCATCGTCACCGGCGCGACACCTTGATCTCCATCGTAGCATCGTTGTCGTCTCGCCAATCTTATGCTTCTACGACTATCGCTGCCACTTAGTGATAAAGTAAAGCATTACAGGGCGATTGCATTGCATACAATAAAGCGACAACCATATGGCTCTTGCCAGTTGCCGATAACTCGGTTACAAAACATGATCATCTCATACAATAAAATATAGCATCACGTCTTGACCATATCACATCACAACGTGCCCTGCAAGAACAAGTTAGACGTCCTCTACTTTGTTGTTGCAAGTTTTAAGTGGTTGCTACGGGCTTAGCAAGAACCGTTCTTACCTACACATCAAAACCACAGCGATAGTTTGTCAAGTTAGTGTTGTTTTAACCTTCGCAAGGACCGGGCGTAGCCACACTCGGTTCAACTGAAGTTGGAGAAACTGACACCCGCTAGCCACCTTTGTGCAAAGCACGTCGGGAGAACCGGTCTCGCGTAAGCGTACGCGTAATGTCGGTCCGGGCCGCTTCGTCCAACAATACCGCCGAACCAAAGTATGACATGCTGGTAAGCAGTATGAATTATATCGCCCACAACTCACTTGTGTTCTACTCGTGCATATGACATCTACGCATAAAATCTGGCTCGGATGCCACTGTTGGGGAACGTAGTAATTTCAAAAAAATTCCTACGCACACGCAAGATCATGGTGATGCATAGCAACGAGAGGGAAGAGTGTTGTCTACGTACCCTCATAGACTGAAAGCGGAAGTGTTAGCACAACGCGGTTGATGTAGTCGTACTTCTTCACGATCCGACCGATCAAGTACCGAACGTACGGTACCTCCGAGTTCAGCACACGTTCAGCCCGATGACGACCCTCGAACTCCGATCCAGCCGAGTGTTGAGGGAGAGTTTCGTCAGCACGACAGTGGTGACGATGTTGATGTTCTACCGACGCAGGGCTTCGCCTAAGCACCGCTACAGTATAATCGAGGTGGACTATGGTGGAGGGGGGCACCGCACACGGTTGGGAGAGATCAACTGATCAACTTGTGTGTCTAGAGGTGCCCCCTGCCCCCGTATATAAAGGAGCAAGGGGGGTGCGGGCGGCCAAGGGGAGGGCGCGCCAGGAGGAGTCCTACTCCTACCGGGAGTAGGACTCCTCCCTTTCCTAGTTGGAATAGGATTCGGGAGGGGGAAAGAGGAGGGAGAGAAGTAAGGGGGGCGCCGCCCCCCTCTCCTTGTCCTATTCGGACTAGGGGGGGAGGGGCGCGCGGCCCATCCCTGGTCGCCTCTCCTCTTCTCCGTAAAGGCCCACTAAGGCCCATTTACCTCCCGGGGGGTTCCGGTAACCTCCCGGTACTCCGGTAAAATCCCGATTTCACATGGAACACTTCCGATATCCAAACATAGGCTTCCAATATATCAATCTTCATGTCTCGACCATTTCGAGACTCCTCTTCATGTCCGTGATCACATCCGGGACTCCGAACAACCTTCGGTACATCAAAACATATAAACTCATAATATAACTGTCATCGTAACGTTAAGCGTGCGGACCCTACGGGTTCGAGAACTATGTAGACATGACCGAGACACGTCTCCGGTCAATAACGAATAGCGGAACCTGGATGCTCATATTGGCTCCCACATATTCTATGAAGATATTTATCGGTCAGACCGCATAACAACATACGTTGTTCCCTTTGTCATCGGTATGTTACTTGCCCGAGATTCGATCATCGGTATCTCAATACCTAGTTCAATCTTGTTACCGGCAAGTCTCTTTACTCGTACTATGATACATCATCCTGCAACCAACTCATTAGTTTCAATGCTTGCAAGGCTTAAGTGATGTGCATTACCGAGAGGGCCCAGAGATACCTCTCGACAATCGGAGTGACAAATCCTAATCTCGAAATACGCCAACCCAACAAGTACCTTCAGAGACACCTATAGAGCTCCTTTATAATAACCCAGTTATGTTGTGACGTTTGGTAGCACACAAAGTATTCCTCCGGTAAACGGGAGTTGCATAATCTCATAGTCATAGGAACATTTATAGTCATGAAGAAAGCAATAGCAACATACTAAAGATCGTGTGCTAAGCTAACGGAATGGGTCATGTCAATCACATAATTCTCCTAATGATCTGATCCCGTTAATCAAATGACAACTTATGTCTATGGCTAGGAAACATAACCATCTTTGATCAACGAGCTAGTCAAGTAGAGGCATACTAGTGACAATCTGTTTGTCTATGTATTCACACATGTATTATGTTTCCAGTTAATACAATTCTAGCATGAATAATAAACAGTTATCATGATATAAGGAAATAAATAATAACTTTATTATTGCCTCTAGGGAATATTTCCTTCAATATCTAGTAATGCATGTCACAAAAAATATACCACTCCCTCTGTAAATATATACATGGAGTATTGTTTTATTTGGTTTTGAATGTAGTTCCCGATGATATTATACACTCTCCCTAGCCGTCTCCCTTCCGGTAGATGGCTCAAGTCTGCTCATCAATCAGACTACTATTGTACTCCCTCCGTACTGGTGCATTAGTCACGTTATGAAAACCAAGTAATCTAAAACTTTTAGGCGCGGTGCATTAACTACCCACCTCGTTCCATGTTTTTGCCATGAAAAAAGAAATTAGCCAATAGGAGATGTGGGATTCGTATGCATTCTATGACTTGAGACTACTTAGCACAACATGCAGTGCTCAATTCTCTACATGCAATGACATTAATTACAAAATACTACTCCCTCCTTCTAGGTGAATAAGTCATCTTAGGTTGTGCACCGTGACCAAGGAAGATGGGAAAACGAGAGAACTTAATGTTTATTTGCTAATTAATAGCATTGCATGCAATGAACTAACCACTTCATGTCATTTTTGGTAGTCCCAAGTCATTGATAGCATGCACGCCTCGCATCTCTTATTGGTTGATATGTCAAGAAACAAGAAACGAGGTGGGAGTTAATGCACCGCGCGTAAGTGTTTGGGGATTATTTGGTTTTCGTAACTTAGACTAGCCACAGTGGGAGTAACTTCAGTAGTAACATCAAGTCCAACTCAGCAAATTTGCTTATGTGGCAATGATTTAATGAGGAGAGAGGTAGTTTGAGTAACTTAGCTAGTTACTGTAATATCACATGTCCCAATGCAATATGAGTCTATAACCTAATAAATGAAGCTTTGCATGATACCACACTTATGTTAATACCCACTATGAAGGTAGTAACATAGTCTAGGGATATGTGTATGTTACTCTCCACTGTGGCTAGTCTTATACACCGAGATGGAGGGAGTAGTAAACATCAAAGTTCTCTCGTTTTGCCCCCAACTTGGTCTCAGTGAGAGGACTACTACACTGCACCGGTACGGAGGGAGGGCCGAGGAGTAGATGTCTAACACACACGTGAATGCAACGTAGTCTACACTTCTCATATAAAGGCTCCCGCCAGTCTAATCTGCGAAATCATACGCACCTACGGACCCTAACCAAGGGCAAGAGTGATCACTCCAATCGCAAGATCAGTTGACTAGAAGCTAGACCCATGGAGGAGATGAGCGCAAGCATGAGCCGGCTATGCCAGATGGTCCACGACGCCGGACTACGGCCCGACACTGAGGAATGTCTCCAGGTCGTGCTTGAGGCCGCCAGGGCGAGAGGCCTCTTGGACAACAGCCTCGTCTCCTTGTTCGACGAGGTCCTCGTCGGCATCCTCGAAAAGTTCACTGTCGTCAAGAAGCTCGTGGAAAACCTTGACATACGCCTCCAGCCCATGCGCCCAGGCTCTGCGATGCCCTCCACCCTCAACGGCCTCTATGGTGACAACCTATTCGACAAAATGGTGGCCCTGCGACTGCCCGCCGTCGCGCCGAAGAATGTCCACCTCGAGGTCGCACTCGCCACAACAAGACACCATCGACATAGTCATCCACGTCTATGAGCAAATCATCCACAAGGACTACTACGTGCAAGAGGAGGACGATAGGACGCTGGCCTTCTCGGACCGCAGGGCAACCTTGGACGACATTGTTCAGAAGCACGTTGAGCTCACCGCCAACGCCGCTGCTCCTGACACATCGGTTGGTGACCTGGCGCACTAGGGCGTGAGGATGTTGTTGATGGATCCATATGTATCTTTATCTTTTCGTCAATTCCATGTAGTAGTATATTGTACTAGTAATTATCTTACCTTTCACATCAACTTCATAATTTTTGTACGTACTCCCTCTGTTCCTGAATATTTGTATTTTTAGAGATTTCAAATGGACTACCACATACGGATGTATATAGACATATTTTAGAGTGTAGATTCACTCATTTTTCTCCGTATGTAGTCACTTGTTAAAATCTCTAGAAAGACAAATATTTAGGAACGGAGGGAGTACCATGCATGAACCGTGCCATAACCAAACTTCTCATTACTCTATGGAAAATTGTTATTTCTATCTACCGGTCGCGCCAAGGAGCGGAACAAAATTTTACAATTTACCAGTTCAAAAGGAAAAGTCAGCCGTGTTCACGTCGCACCCCCACATGGTTGGTCTAGCACGCCACTCAAGGGGGAATGTGTGTTGTGTTGCATTTTCACTTACAAGTGGGACCGCAGTTAGCAAACAGACTATCGTCAAACCCCCACCCCGCCCATTGCGCGATGGCTGAGTTAGAGAAAACATGTGGGAGAAGAGATAGTTGTAGCACGGACTCCAAGAAAATTGGTGTCATATGGGACTCGTGTGGGTGGCTTGTGCCGTACTGCTAGATGTGAATGGTAGTTATGGCCGATGCCACCCCACTATATAGAGGTGCTGGTTACGTAGAGCAAACACATTTCTCTCCAGGAGTATGGTACACCACTAGTACTACTCACATTGTCACGAAATATCCTAGAGTCTGTGCTCAACACTCCTCTCTCTCTTCTCAGCAAGCCAACATACACGCGGAGTGTGCCCATCATCTGTTTGCTCACATGCAGTCCCACATGTCAGTGAAAACGCAAGACGGCCCACTGAACCTGCACATCTTTCACCTCGGCGTGCTAGTGATGAAAAACAAATCCAATAAAGATCTTCGGTGGTTGCTTTTGGAGTTACTCAAGAGTAAGATTCTATTTACAGTTTAACCCAAGATGCACATCACGTGGCTGAAACTAGCACCCCATTTTCTTGCATGACACGACCTGGATGCTGGATGTCCCACGTGTCGGCAAAACGAGGAAGAACTCGACCAAATCTTCTCCACATTTAAACCGGAGGAGTAGGAAACACGGCAAGCCTTGTGCCTACATCATACGTACAAGCCCACCTCGCACTATCACCATATTTCTCGGCCTCCGTGCGACACCTATCTCTAGCTTATGGTATACTACTACTAGGACTAACTATTGTACTAACATACTATTAGGTTGGCTCTATGTGATGTGACAACTTCATATAACCGGATGTTAGCTATACTACTACGGTACTCACACTCTAAGAAGTGACTCGAAAACCATTCATAAATTGAGTTTATCACATGCATATGCAAATGTACCATTAATTACATACAACAAGTCATCAACACACAATGACAATGAGGATACATGTTGGATTATAGATTATTTCCAACAAAACATTCTAGTAAATACTAAAGTTTTTATGACACAACAAATAACAAGTAATGAAATGAACTTCAGCTCAACCAATCCTCTGTGTTGTAAATGCTTGCTTTGAACCATAAGTAAGCCTCTGGGAAGGGCCAGCTATTGTCAATGTTGAAACCAACGCAAGACTCACCATCCAGGCTAAAGCGGCATATATCAAAGTGATGAAATAAACTTCAGGTCAACCAATCCTTAGCGTTGGAAACGCTTGCTTCGAACCATAAGTGATTCTCTGGGTAGGACCAGCTATTGTCAATATCAAGACCAATGCAGGACTCATCATCCAGGCTGAAGCGGCCTATATCAGGACGCATATTGTGATAGCCAGGGTAGGGAACCATAGCAATATCCGATGTATAGATAAAATTGCTTCTCATAAATGGTAGTAACGTTGTGCCAACAGTAGATGGATCACCTTTCACCATCATTGGATAGTTTAGTCCAAGGAAGAGCTAGTTTTCTCCAAGACTATCAATATTGAACCATGGAGAAGGTGTTGGCGCTAGCACACTAGTATCGATCCTGAATACCCTGCAACGGATGTTGGAATAGGTCCGGAGCGTGCGACCACGGGGGACAACACCCGCTTCCTTAGTAACATCAGCAGTGCCCTGTATACAGACAAGAAGAGGTGATCCATCGGAATAAGTTGCCAGGCTCCACTGAGTATGTAGGTCATGCTCGTCCTCATGCTCGTGATCATCACCATCATCATCTCCCCCTTGGTCATAAAATTTTTCAAGTATAGGTGGTCGAATGTTCACAGGACCTTGGAAACATAAGAAGGTTAATTAGTACGGGGATACTAACTCGCATGCATGTGGATGAAACAATTCTAATTACGGGAGAAGATAAATGTACCGAAACAATAAGGATTCCATGTAAAACCAGTGCCACAAGTGGTGGAAGCAAACACAAGACGCTCATATTGAATTGCATCATAGTACTCATTCGTGTACAGAAATTGATTTTTGAACAATATCCATCGAGGCATGGAAGTAAGGATGGAACAAGCTTGTCGATGATAGAAACACCATGATAGTGCGTGTAATCCCATGAGCGGTTGGGAACTTGAAAAATTGCTATATTCCATAGACGACAGTCACCATCATCGTATTTGAACATACGTAGATCATCTGTGTGCTCAACCTCAGGGCACTCTGAGATTTTTGGAAGTGGAACCCGGTGACGAGTGTACACATTCACAAGTTTCCACTTGCAGTTGTACCCAATATAAACAACCCAATCTCCATTTGCGCCTGCCCAGGCCTTACCCTTAAGCGATGGCATCTTAACATCACACGTATCATGATCAAGCGGCATAAACTTGCACAAGGCGAGGCTTCCGTCGTCCGCACACTAGCGAGTAGGTTCATGGCGAAGAAGATAGGGGAGTTCAAACCGCTCCTGGACCCTTGGGTTCTTTGTAATGATGTTATTTTTTAAGTCGAGAATGGTCTTGAACGAACCTGCCATGCTAGCTGAGGTGATGACGTCGCACCAATCAATGAGTTCATCCACCACGTCATCTTTCAGATCGGGGCAAGAATAATGGGGTTATTTCCGGCCTGTTTCCTCCATGGAGAATACGATCAAACAATGGTAGAAGGAAGGGTGAAGGCAAATGGAGGGAGGAAGATCGTGCGACAGCAGTTCCAAATCAAGAGGGAAAGGCCAAGAGGAGGTGGATGGTTGCCACAGTACAGGAAGAGGTGCCCCGGCCTACATAGACATCCGTTCGGAAATTGTACAAAAGGACTCGCCGTCGTCTCACTCACATGTTGGAACGGGACCACATGTCAACAAAACATGGTTTGTCATTTCTCATGCAAAATGCGATCTGGCCGCGTTGGCCCGAGGTGCCGCATTATTTCTTGACTTTATTTTTTTAATTAATGGTGTAACGTTCAGTTTTGAAGCACTACTAATTGGTACTGTATGCAGAGAAAATATAAACTACTCTACCACTACTCCACCTCTAGTACTAGTACGTATAAAAAAGATACTATATAGGCTGGAGCTTCAGTGCTTGCTTGCTAAGGGCTGCTAAGGGAGTCCCGGACTAGGGGGTGTCCGGATAGCCGGACTATCGTCACGGCCGGACTCCAAGACTATGAAGATACAAGATTGAAGACTTCGTCCCGTGTCCGGATGGGACTTTCCTTGGCGTGGAAGGCAAGCTTGGCGATCGGATATGTAGATCTCCTACCATTGTAACCGACTACGTGTAACCCTAACCTATCCGGTGTCTATATAAACCGGAGGGTTTTAGTCCGTGGGGCGAACAACAATCATACCATAGGCTAGCTTCTAGGGTTTAGCCTCCTTGATCTCGTGGTAGATCTACTCTTGTACTACCCATATCATCAATATTAATCAAGCGGGGTAGGGTATTACCTCCATCGAGAGGGCCCGAACCTGGGTAAAACATCGTGTCCCTTGTCTCCTGTTACCATCCGCCCAGACGCACAGTTCGGGACCCCCTACCGAGATCCGCCAGTTTGACACCGACATTGGTGCTTTCATTGAGAGTTCCTCGTGTCGTCACCGATAGGCCCGATGGCTCCTTCGATCATCAACAACGGCGCGGTCCGGTGAGACTTTTCTCCCGGACAGATCTTCGTATTCGGCGGCTTTGCTGCGGGCAATTCGCTTGGTCATCTGGAGCAGATCGAAAGCTCGCCCCGCCATCGGTCAGATTTGGAAGTTTGAACTATCGGCCGATATCCATGGAGACTTGATCTTGACGGATTCGAGCAGCGCCAAGCGTGCCGCCTTTGTCTCAATGGGCATGATCTAGCTCTGCAGCCGAACAGTGCCCTCGAGGCCGCACCAGCATCCGCTCCGACCCTTAATCCGGAGCCGGATTCCCCGATCGAGGACGAGTGGTTGGACACCGCCTCGGGGGCTACAATCTTTACGGTGATTGAGCCGAATTCCATCCCAGTCCTTTGCGAAAACCTCGACTCCATGGTGCCGGTCTTCTCTCCGGACTCCGAACCCTCCGCGCCCCTACCAATGGAATCCGATTAGGCGCCGGTCATGGAGTTCACTACCGCAGACATATTTCAGCACTCGCCCTTTGGCGACATCCTGAATTCACTAAAGTCTCTCTCTTTATCCGGAGAGCCATGGCCGGACTACGGTCAGGAAGGTTGGGATGCGGACGACGAAGAAATTCAACGCCCACCCACCACCCACTTCGTAGCCACTGTCGAAAGCTTACACAACTTGCTCGATTTCGACTCCGAAGACATCGATGGTATGGACGACGATGTAGGAGACAACCATGAACCAGCACCTATAGGGTGCTGGACAATCACCTCATCCCATGACGTATACATGGTGGATACACCTAAAGGAAATGAAGACAAGGAACAACGGGGCCTTCTGAAGGATAAATCCCTCGGCAGTCAAAGCGGCAGCGTAAGCGCCGAACAAAGCGCCGCCTCAACAGAGAACCAGCCATAGAGCAGGACGAACCGGTGGACGACGAACACGCTATCGAGCAATCGTCCGAACAAGAAAACTTGGATAAACAACCCGTTCCCGGCGAAGACAACAGTCCTGACGATCTCACGCCGGACAAATTGTTGGTGCAAAATAACCTCCAGAAAAGGCTCGTCGCCACTGCGCGTAGCCTGAAAAAGCAGAAGCGGAACTCAAAACAGCGGAAGATGCACTCAGGATCAGATGGAGCAAAGTATTCAACACCATGAGACAAATCTGGCGGCGATCGCCGAACAAAGAGCTATCCAAAAGAAAACTACTGCCCGAATTTGACGAGGAGGCCATAGAGCCCCACAATCAAAAATAAGAAGGCCACCCGGTCGGATGGGCGACCCCACGGCAAAAAGAGAGCGGCAAATAGCGCGCACACAAGCCGCACGCGATCCGCATAAGGATTCACATCAAAAGGATGGCCCGATTAGGTCCATCTATGGGCCGAAAGCAAGCTCTTCAAAGCAATGCAACGCGCCAAATATCCGAACATCACGGCACACCCAAGTACAGGGCTCCGCACACCCCATATGTTTCACCGATGAGGTCTTTGGATCATGAATTTCAGCGGGATTCAAGCCCGTAAACATAGAGGCATCTGACGGAACAACAGACCTGAGTGCGGATTGAGGATTACATCCTCCACATACACATGGCTAGAGGAGGCGATCTCACGCCATAAAATACTTACCCTCAAACTCAAAGGGCCAGCTCGGCATTGGCTTAAAAGCCTCCTGAAAATACAATTGGAAGCTGGGAAGAGCTCGAGGATGTGTTTGGGCAAATTTTCGGGGACCTATGTCCGCCCTCCGGATCTGAGGCGATCTATGTCACATAACTCAACAGCCCGGAGAGTCAGCCAGGAAATTCTGGAACAGGTTCCTTACTAAAAAGAACCAAATAGTCGACTGTCCGGACTCCGAAGCCTTAGCAGCCTTCAAACACAGCGTCCGAGGCGAATGGCTCACCAGACACCTCGGCCAAGAAAAGCCAAGAACAATGGCCGCATTAACAAGCCTCATGACCCGCTTTTGCGTGGGAGAGGATAGCTGGCTAGCAAGATGCACCACGAGGGACCCAAGTACATCCGAAATCAGGGATGGAAATGGGAAACCACGGCACAACAAGGACCAGCGCCGGATTAAGAAGAACGGTCCAAAGAGCGCGACAGTCAACGCCGGATTCAGAAGCTCACGGCAGAACAATAAAAAACTGCCCCTTAAGGACAATAGCGATGAGCTATCCAATTTAAACAAAATCTTGGACAAGATATGTCAAATCCACAGTACTCCCGGGAGGCCTGCAAACCATACCCACAGAGATTGTTGGGTCTTCAAACAGTCCGGCAGACTCAACGCCGAACATAAGGGGCTCGACACACCAAGTGAAGATGACGACGAGCACCACAAGCAGAGCCCCAGAAAACAAAAGAATTTCCCACAAGAGGTTAAAACAGTAAACTCACTTCACGTGATCAAAGGGAAAAATAGAGCGGCGCCCACTAAAATGTGCACCGCACATTGGTTGTCAAAACCAATCACCTTCGACCATCAGGACTATTCCGAAAGTATTCGAAACGCAGGATGGACTGCCTTGATATTGGATCCTATAATCGACGGATTCCAATTTACACAAGTCCTCATGGATGGCGGCAGTGACATAAACCTGATATATCGAGGACACAATCCGCAGAATGGGGATAGACCCAACCAAAATTAGCCGTAGCAACACCTCCTTTAAAGGAGTAATGCCAGGCCCATATGCCCATTATGCGGGCTCCATACTGCTAGAAGTTGTGTTGGTTCATCCGACAACTTCCGTCATGAAGGTTAATCTTCCATGTCGCCCGTTCAAAAGTAGCCATCAAGCACTATTGACGCCTTGAAGCTTTCGCCCGCTTTAACATAATACCGCATTATGCATCTCTAACACTTAAAATGCCGGTCCACGCGACATCATCTCATTAAAAGGAAGTACTAAGTGTTACTTGAGCACGGAGGAACGTGAGACTGCCTTGACAGCCCCACACCTATCCGGCTCCGCTAGTTAAAAAGCCTGAATTGGTCATTCAAACCCCGGACACGGCTAGACGAGTCCGGCGCCTACTAGTGGCATACCCCCACAAGGGGCTGCATGCATGTATCACAAGAGAAAATAAAGCTCAATTTTATTCACTTCTTCGAATCGTACTCTGTTTATTTAATATAAAGTACATATTTCGCACGATCTTTTTTCTTTTAAACTAAGTTCCTCTCTTTTACAGATGAACAACGTGCTACACCCGTCGAGGATACGGCACAATGGAACACGGTAGCAGAGCGTGCGGAGGGACCCGTTGCAAGATTCTTTTTGATTAAGACCCTGCGTAAACCTTTTTCTGTCTCTTGTTGATATACATCCCCGGTTTCTTACTATAACCGAGGAGGAGGCGGCGTTTTGGCATTGGCCGCACCAGAATTTTTGCGTGCACGGAGACAAGGGGTTGAGGGCATTATTCTGCCCGTTTTATAAAAGCGAATACCTTAGGGAGTATTGGCGTCTCGAGTTAGGCCTTATATGCATCAGCTCGAATCATGTCTTTGGTCAAATGTTGGGTTTGCCGGCTCCTGTGTTTTGCTGCCTTACGTTCCGTTTTATCGGCTAACGCGGCACCGGAGAACTCTGCGATTGTGCCCGGTTCGCCGGCGAGCACCTCGAGAAAAAGCCGAAAACTGACTGTCATGATATAGCGAGAGACTGGTCAACCACTCGATGACTCATCGGAATGTTTAGAATTCCTCCGCATTAACGAAGGACCGGCTTTCGGTCAGGCACATATGCACCCCGAATTCGGGAGAGTGCAGTGCCCCCAGGGGCTATATAGTAGCCCCACCCTCGAACTCCTATGGCTAAGTGAAAGTGATAAAGCATTATATTCCGGTTGCCTAGTTTGCTACGCTACCACCTCCCTAACAGGACCAAGACGTTGGATTAAGTGTGCAAGAGCGCCTTCTTTGCAAACACCCCCGCACTATGTGCGTGGGGGCTGAAGCCAAGGACTGCCATCTTTCAGGTTATATATATATATACATATACATATACGGCCGCACAGGGAGTAGTCTACTACTTGAAAGCACAAGTATAAAAAGCTCTTATATTATATTGAAACATTGTTTTCACAAATCATACATGTCATTTAAACATAATATCCTTGAGCACTGCGTCTCTATTAAGCAGCGCCGGCGGAGACTTCCTCAAAGTAGTGCTCGGCGGTACTCGGCTTTGTCGAATCTTGGGATGCAACGTCGGTGGCCTTCATATCTGCCCAGTATGTCTTGACACGGGCCAGACCCATCCGCGCTCCCTCAATACACGCCGACCGCCTCATTGCGTCGATACGCGGTACCGCACCAAGAAACTGCTGCACTAAACCAAAATAACTCTTCGGCTGGGGTCCGCCCAGCCACAAATGAGTCATGACATGCTGCATGGCAAGTCCGGATAGTCGATTCAGCTCGGCCCATTCGGCCAACCGATCGGTCAACGGAAGAAGATGCTCCGGACTATGGAATTGCGACCAATACAGCTCTTCCCTTCTATGCCCCTTCTAGCCTCGGAAGTGCTCAATCGCGTCCACAGCGCTCGCCGCTAAGTCCAGATAAGCATCCTCCGAACTCCACAACTTGTCCAATTGAGCATACTTTGGATCTGTATACTTCCTCCGTGGCGTAAAGCGGTTTTCCGGCCGCAATTGCCCGGCCCGACTCAGCTCCTCCTTGGCAGCTCTCAAAGGCGAATGGGCATTCTTGGATTCGGCGGCGGCCTTTTCAGGCCCTCTTGCTCCGCTTGACGTTCTTTTTTGAGAACGTCGCAGCGATCGGCAGCATTGTTCAACTTTCTGGCCATATCGGCCATTTCCTGTTTGCTTCGGCAGTGAGCAGCCCGTTCGGCTTCTAGCTCTTCGGCTGCCCTTAAAGCTGCCGCATTACTATTTCTGGCTTGCTCTTTCGCTCGAGCGAGTTTCGCCCGAAGCTCCTCCACAGCAGCGGCACCATCTGCATTAAGCATACAAATAGTAAGACATGGTCGTCAAGCTCCCTTACCAGGTGTCCGCGCAGGAGTCGCATACCTTGTGATTCGTCAAACCGTTTATTGACCAGCGCGATGTCCGCATCCGCCTCGTCAAGTTGCCGCTTTAGTTCGGCATATTCATCAGTCCGGCTGGCCACCCGACGCCCCGCCACCTGTTTAGGAGCGGCGATATGTTATAGCTGAGATTTTGATCCTCGATGCGCTGTCAATTTTGACAACATACCGAGTCTCGAAACTTCTATCTATCTGAGGCACATTCTATATGCATAACTGTCAGAAGGTACATCATTTTTGCGTACCTCAAACCCTGTCAGTAAGCTTCTGACGGCTTCATGAAATCAGCTCTCCGCGGACGCAATCCTTTCAATCACCGTACCCATTAGAGCACAATGATCTTCCGAGATAGCCGCTCGCCCGAGCAGATCCTTCAGCTCCTCCGACCGCACAACACTTGGCGCCGGACCTTCCGGCCTCGCCGGACTTGGGGGAATCCTCCGCGACGACACCTCAGGATCGTCCGCCTCGCATGAGGGTGCGACTGGTGGAGGCGTTTCGCTCTCCATCATCTCCAGAAGAAAATCCCCCGAAGACGAGCTCTGCTAAGAAGGGCTGAGATCCGAACTACAAGGTACAATTTCGTTATCTTCATTAATAAATACAGGGATGTTCCTTATTCACAAGACCCGTTCTTTTCACTTACGGCTCGCTGGAGGGCTGATCCCCTTGGGGAAATAGTGTGGTTGGGTTACTTCCTAGCGCCGGACTGTCTGACGAAGACTCCTTTCCCTTCTTCGAGGCCTTGACCTCCGGATCTTCCGAAGCGGTCCTCTTCTCTCCTCGGAAGACGGGACTTTTAATCCCTCCTTCCTTGATAGCCTCCTTCAAAGAGGCAGTTGCTTCCACGCTCCCCCCTTCGCCTTCTTCAAAGGGTGCGGCCTTCAACATCTTGGCCAGCATGGGATCCAGCGTGGTCTCTGGGAGGGGAGCCGGACACCTTATTAACTTTGCCTTGGCTATCCACTCCTGTTCAAGAAACGGCTCCTTTAAAGGGCATATATATATATATATATATATGATAAATGAATGAACAATTTGTCCGGTTACATGACTACTTACTTGAGTATCTGGGCGATTGCAGCTTAGTCCTGCGTCCTCAGTCAGGTCCGGACACTTTTCTTGTGATCCGAAGAACAGTTTATACATCTCCACGGGCGTCATGCCCATAAATTTTTGGAGAGCTCGTGGTCCCTCCGGATTGAATTCCCACAGGCGGAGGGGATGACGTTTGCAGGGCTGAAGGCGCCGGATCAACATAACATGTGCCACTGCAATCAGATTGATCTCCCTCTCTTGGAGGTCTCGAATGCGGCCCTGCAGCAAAGGAACGTCCTTGGACGGCCCCCAGTCGAGCCCCTTGTTGACCCATGGCGCCGGCCGCTGTGGTGGACTGGCGGAAGGCGGGGCGCCACCCATTTGGTGCCCACAGGGCGGTGATATAAAACCACTCCCGTTGCCACAAACCAAGCTCCTCTTGAAAAGAGCCCTCGGCCCCTGAGCATCAGCACATTTGCTTATGACCGCCCCTCCGCACTCTGCTTGTTGCCCCTCGATCATCTTTGGCTCCACCTTGAAGGTCTTGAGCCACAATCCAAAGTGGGGGGTAATATGGAGGAAGGCCTCACATACGACAATGAATGACGAGATATGGAGGATGGACTCCGGATTCAAGTCGTGGAAATCCAGCCCATAATAAAACATGAGCCCCCGCACAAAGGGATCCGTCGGGAAGCCTAAACCCCGAAGTAAGTGAGACACGAACACCACGTTCTCACCGGGCTCGGGAGTTGGAATGACCTGCCCTTGAGCAGGCAACCTACGCGAGATCTTGCCGGTTAGATACCTGGCGTCTCGCAGCTTTAGCACATCTTCTTCCGTTACGGTGGAAGACATCCATCGGCCGGTTTGGTCGGAGCGGACATCTTGAAGGTCCGGCGCCTGAATCTGAAGCTTTGGGTGTTAGAACTTCGGGCGAGGCGAACTTCGATGGAGGTGTAAAAGAAGAGGGCCTTGGTCTCATTATAAAGAGGTTGAATACCAAGAGCCCACCCGTGGTCTACTAGGACTCGCCTTTGATAGAGGAGGTGCCGGCGAACGCAGTTGGGTTACCCGTCCGTATTGATGAGAACCCGGAATAAGGGGGCCACGATCTATGCTTTGATAAGGCGTGCCAAGGAAACCGCCTCGCTAAACGCGCTAAGGTGGAGCGGTAAAAAACGGTTCATATAAAGGCTGGCGGGTGTGATGTCATGCCGCGGAATCGTCCGCAGATCTGTGCAAAAATTATTCTCTCTACGGTGTTATGTGGAACTTGTTTTGCGAGCGGACACTATCCTGGTGTTGAAACCTTCTATGAAGTATTCGGAGGAGGAACCCGCCTTGCAATGCCGAAGACAATATCGCGCCGGACTCGTCGTCATTGAAGCCTGGTTCGAGGGCTCTTGAGGAGTCCGGACTAGGGGTGTCCGGATAGCGGACTATCGTCACGGCGGACTCCAAGACTATGAAGATACAAGATTGAAGACTTCGTCCGTGTCCGGATGGGACTTTCCTTGGCGTGGAAGGCAAGCTTGGCGTCGGATATGTAGATCTCCTACCATTGTAACCGACTCTGTGTAACCCTAACCTATCCGGTGTCTATATAAACCGGAGGGTTTTAGTCCGTAGGACGAACAACAATCATACCATAGGCTAGCTTCTAGGGTTTAGCCTCCTTGATCTCATGGTAGATCTACTCTTGTACTACCCATATCATCAATATTAATCAAGCAGGAGTAGGGTATTACCTCCATCGAGAGGTCCCGATCCTGGGTAAAAACATCATGTCCCTTGTCTCCTGTTACCATCCGCCCAGACGCACAATTTGGGACCCCCTACCCGAGATCCGCCGGTTTTGACACCGACAGCTGCCCACTTTCTTCTCACACTATCACCCTCCCTCCAGATCTAAAAAAGATGGCGGTGGCCCCTCTCTCTCCCTCCTCACCGGTGGTCACAGATCCGCTAGGATCCCGTCCGTCGGGGAAGAAAAGGACGTGCAGCGTTGACACACTCGTCGTCGATGAGCGAGGTCACACACTGACGACAAGGCCGTGCTCCCAAACCTAGTTCCCGCGCGGGATGGCCTCCTTCCCCAAGCTCACTATCGTACTGTGTGCGGAGGACGACGACCATGAGCGAAGCCACTTCCCACCGACCCCCAGGTATGCTACCTATTTTCGAACCATACCCTTGTTCTATTGCCCCATCTGCCATGTCGCTGCATGTGGATCTTTTTCCACTCCACCATGTCCCCAATTTGCTATCCTATGCTCTGTTGGTCATGCAGACAAAAACCTTAATTTGCACTACTAAAGGAAACCCTACTTCATGTAGACTAATCCATGTCTGGGTTGAATAAGGAAAGGAAGGGAGAAAGTACTGTCGAAGAGACTAGGTATCGAACCTGCATCTAGGTAGAAAAGGGGAAAATCAGTAGCTAAGGAACGAGTCTTGTGTCTCTTGGTTGAAAAAGGGTAGAAAGGCATGACAACGTAATAGAGAATGACCAGGTCGATCGGTTTGTTGTCCTCACATAGGAATAAGGTGGCTAAATAGAACAAAAATGGGACGTAATCCACATATGCCACATGGATATTTATTGCTCTGGGAAACCATACCTCCCTCACCACTCTATGCGTCTGTGGAGGTACATCGTACTGGTGCGCCAACTGTCCGAATGGGCCTCCCATGCTCTAATTGCCACTTTTTTGCTGTTAGTATAATGCCACCTGTAAAGTCAAGCAATGCTACTGCTAAAGTGATGCCACATTTAACTAATGCCGCACTTCGTCTAATGCCACCGAGAAATTTAAGCAATGCCATTTAAGGTCATTGGATTATTTCAGAGCTAGCCATTGATTGTGGATGTATTAAAGATTTTTCTGCTAAGGCATTCTAATGCTGTTGCACAACCAGTACACCAACGATGAAACTTGTTACTACCTTCATATTTTTGCACTGTTAATGCTTATAGATTGCATACCTCACACTCATGAGATAAAGTCGATTTTTTTGTACAGTGTCACCAGAATGCCAAGACGCTGATGTCATTATATTTTGGTTACTGCACAAAAAATTATGAAGAGAACATGAAAGGTCAAGAGTGGGCACCTCCTCCCCCGGCTGTTTTCTTGATTCATTTGATCAAGTTTTTATGTTTGATCGATTATCAAGATTGGGATAACAATTTTTAGGCCCCCTCGAGTTCGAAATGATATTTACCTTGAAGGTACATGGTTTGCAATTTTTTATACTGTCATCAGTTAATAAAGCTAGTTACCTTCAGATTTGGTATTTGGTTTAATGCTTTAGCACAGCTAGTATACCAATGCTGAAACTTGTTACCTTTACATTTTGTATAGTTAATGCTTATAGAAATCTTCCAGTGCTAGCTTATGGAAATCAGTTCAGTAAAACCATTGTACTGTCCCCCGTAATAAAAAAAACTAGTCTACTATTGCACTAGACACTGGATTAGTATATATTTGTACTATTGGACTAGTGTTGCATTAGCGTATGGACATATATAAGGTGTGGCAAAAGCTTTCCGAGATATGTGCTCAACAAACTAATGCCTGTTTTTCTAAATACTAGATATTTGGGTACTTTAAATTGAATGCGAAAATGTCTTATATTAAGGAACAGAGGGTGTAGAGTTCACTCAAATTATGCTTGTAAAGCTAGTCACACCTTTGTTAAAATTCATGTTTATTATGTTGTCGCAGGAGGTTGGCATGTTTGTCTCTAATGCCTATCGATTACATACCTAACATCATGATGTAGTGGTAAGTCATTTCTTTTTGTACAGTGTCACTGAATTGTCAAGGCTGTGATGGTATTTTATTTTAGTTGAACTGCACAAAATATGCTCAAAATAAGAGGAAAGGTCAGGAATGGTTCAAACTTACAGAAAAGACTATGTATGCCTTCCTGACATCAGCCACTATTGCCTTATTTATTCCTTCAAACAGGTGGTTAGAAACTGTCTTGCTACCTATTGCCATTAAGAAATTGGAATGCTTATATTTGTGAGTCTATGCTTCAACTAGTGCCACTTTTATAGTAATCACACTTTCAATATCTGCGTAAAGAGGGATGCTCGATTTTAGGGGAACTACAGAAAAGGTCCAAATGGTTCAACATTATGAGCATGTTTTCTTCCAAACCGTTATATCCAATTGGTGGCACTATGAGCTGTTTGTTACGATGGTAAATGGTTTGCTGCTATCTTGCTACTCTTTTTGTACTGTCATTAGATAGTAATATTACTGGTTTGCATGTGAATTTATTGGCAGAGTGGACCTACATTGGAGGTATAGGACATGATTCAATGGTTGGGTGCTCAATTTTGGTTGTACGATTTCACCTCTTCCATCATTGCGAACATGGATATCCTTGCTGATGAAGAATAGGCACTATCTTTTTGCAATGTACCAGCAAATCAGTTCAGTATGAAATTGTCCAGGGCAAAACATGACAGTATCAAATTGTCCAGTGCAAAACATGACAGATGCTAAGCGGAAACGAATAGCAGAGACGTGTTTAAACCGAAAATACAAGGTGGGGTATATGTTTACTAGCTACTTCATATTTGTGCAAGCAGATGTCTGCCCGTTGCTATTTGGCAAACAAACAAAGTGACCTCAATTTTGTTGGAACTGCACAAGAGAATAGTATAGTCACTGCATGCAGTGCCATTTGAAAATATACACAGAAAGATTGGATAGTCACTTCATGGAGTGCACAAAAGTAGTAATGTACTATTTGTTGGCCAACACTAGGTGCTTCATTGCTTTGGTCTGATTATACAATGGGCATCATTTTGCCTAAGTTAAAGTTTGTATTCCAAAAATAGTCTCGTCGTGTGATCGAGAGAAGACCAAATCATATTGCAATGGATGTTCCTCCATGATGTGTGGTTCATTCTCATGGTTCCATCTATTGGTGAAACCACTTACATTTGCAAGACGAAATGTAGACAAACAAATTTTTCTTTCACTCTGTACTGAATGTTGGCCCACAGAAGCATCCATGTTAGTAGCAAGAACAAATGTTTTTTCTAGATCTTATCTTTTGGAGATAAATATTTGTATATGATACGTGAATCATTGAGATGCATTAACATGTTGATCTTATGTATGGGAGTCATACTAGTTGGTTGTGAATTTGGTCTACTAATGTGAACATATTACAACGCCAGGCCTGTGAGTCTGGTGTGAACATTTCTACTACTGTGCACAACATGATCCTTATTTCTATGTGCTCAGTGTTTACAAGTTACTAGCAGTTCATGATCACTAGCTAGCCTACTAATACGCTCCTGGCAGTTTTAGGTGTGATGCAAGATCCGAAGGTGGCGGTTTTTTGAATAAAACTGCCTACCTCTGAAGAAACTGACATGCTGTTCTGAAGAAAATGCCGTGGGAATCAGAAGAAACTGCTAGAAAAAATGTTCGCAAATGCCATATCTCCTATTGAACGTTCATCATCTATTGCGATCCTACACCTAAAATATCCGGCCGACTCGATCCTACGCGAATAACCAACGGATCACGCACGTACCTCATCTGGATGAATCGAGCGCACTCGTTTGACCGTCCTGCCGATGTGCGACCGAGCACAGACGGGAGGCACCACTGAAGGGACTGGACGGGACGACACAATCATCATTTCAGTTTTTCTAGTTTTGTACGGCAAGCTGGCGCGCTAAGCCATGCCTGCTTATGCATTGAATTCTGATGACCGCGATGACTGTTCCGTTTCCCGTGACACGCTGGGTCACCTACCTTCCGCCTATAATTACTAGTTCCCAGTGTTCTCCGGTGGCACCATCACCCAACTCCCCCAATCCTCATAAGCCCCCACCAGCCCGACGTCGCTCGCCACTTGCCCTTGCTCTCACCACTTCCATCATGCCCCTTCCTGTCTGCAATAGGCGATGCTGGAGGCGGTCACCGCCGGAACTAGTGTTCAGTTTTTCACCGGAAGGGAGACAGAGGGAGGAGGCATTCTATCGGTCTTTAGATGGCAATGTGGAGTATGAGGACTTGTTGGACCGTGACTTCCTGGCAGAGGAGCAGCATATCGCCCGCCAGCAGCGCATGGAGCAGTAGCACGCCGACGCTCTGAGTCGCGACGAGTGTGCCCGCAACTAGGCCGACTACATGGAGGCCCCCACCCGGCAAATAGCCCTGGAGCCTATCGTGCATGCACATGTTCGCGACACCGAATTTTACTACAAGCTCGTCAAGTGGGTTTCTCGCTTAGAAGCCGATGCTTCGATGGACCACGCCGGCATAAAAAGGGCAAACTTACGCGAGCAACGCGCCCTATCGCATCTCTGGCAAGTCCGAGGCGTGGAGGAGGACGTCGGTGCCGGCATTTAGTGTGTACCGCAGATGGCGACCGACATCGTCTAGTTAGCTAAGGGTAAGTTAGTACTTGTACACTACTAGATTATTAGTGGGAGTAGATAGTTAACTTGTCTATGATGGTTGTCAACGTGGAAGTTCAGTACTCTATATCTAGACCAGACCTATTACTTTGTTCTGAATGTTGAACTTTCCGTTTGAATGTATGGAATGGGCTGTTATTTTTTAAATGGGTTGTATTTTTCTACCACGGGTTTAGAGGCTGACTTGTGGGCCTACTAGGTTGACGCGTACACAACCAGGAGATGATTGTACGTGGAGAGGATGACAGCAGGGACCCACCAAGGTCATTGCAGTACACAAGGAAGTGCCTCCTCATTTCAAGCCAAAAAATATGGTTCCTCCTAATGCATTTCTGACATCTGGGTCCCATGCCATTGTCAACATAGTCAATAAACGAGAGAATTGCACAACGAGTGACTGGCACCAGGGACCCAGCAGCTCGCCCAATTCTTTTTGTTTTTGAGACGGAAGCAGGGTGTCAACTGGGTTGTGCGGGGCACTCTGGCCTTTCTAGCCAGCCTTTTATTTTATGTTTACCACAAGACCAACCCAGTAGTTTTTTTCTTTCTTAAAATGGCTAGCCTAGTTTTTTTGTTCTTTTCCAGAATACCCAATCGAGGTCTACTTGCTTTTGTTAGCCCTGCTGGGCTGCAAATCTTTCAAGACGAGGAGAGTTTCATTCGGCTTGCTAGAAAATGGGCTATCAGTAATGATAAATGGGTTGTACATTTTTAAAACACATCAAACCGACAATTCGTTTCAATTTTTTTTCATTTCGAGATTTTAAATTCCATTGATTTTAATCATGGACAATTATTTGGATTTTATATTGATACAAATTTATTTTTCAAATTAGTTTGAATGTGACTCCAAATTTCGGGATTAAAAACAGTTTAAACTGCCGAAATATGCAAAATTTTGTAGAATTTTTTAACCTCGGCCACAATATGGGCTATAATGCTAACAAAAAGAATATGGGCTCCCAAAAAATCCTTAAGAATTAGCAAATGGGCATAAATTATTAGATATAATGGTGGATGGGATGTATGCTATTTTCCACATATTTGAGGCTGACTTGTGCGCCTATTATACGTTGAGGCGCATGCTTTCCTAAAAAATGATTGACGCGCACGCTAGGCCGTGTGAACTTAGTCAACACACAAGAGCAGTGACTGTTGGATGTCCATCCAACGGCCGCCGCACTTCTTCAATCTCAGGTCTTCCTGCTCGAGCCGCTTAAACCAGCGTCGGTGGGACTGCTTGCTCCCTCCTTCTGTGGCCGACTTTGCTGCCGCGCCGGCCTCACCGGCCCACCCTACTTCCACCGCTGGCCAGGCCATCCCTCGACCCACCCCCACCTCCTCTTATTTTACGACGACGACAGCCTCACCCCGCAACCGACCAGTCAGCCCCCGTACTCCCCTCACCGTGGGCATCCATTGCTATGCCTTCACCGGCTCTGGGTCGTTCCCTTCCTAGGCCTCGCCATTGTCCACCACGTTGGTGCTCTCAGTGCGGCGTGGTCAACATGGTCAACAAACAATAGCCACCAGAAGAGGGATGTACGTCGAGAGGCTGACAATAGGGACCCACACAAGCAAGTTGATAACCCACAAGTATAGGGGATCGGTTGTAGCCTCTTTCAATAAGTAAGAGTGTCGAACCCAACGAGGAGCTAAAGGTAGAACAAATATTCCCTCAAGTTCTATCGACCACAGATAAAACTCTACGCATGCTTAACGTTCGCTTTACCTAGAACAAGTACGAAACTAGAAGTACTTTGTAGGTGTGATAGGATAGGTTTGCAAGATAAGAAAGAGCTCATAAATAAAAACTAGGGGCTGTTTAGATAAAGACACAACTAAGTTAATTTTAGAAGAGAGCTTTTTGTAACAAGAAAGTTAACCCTAGGCAATCGATAACTAGACGGGGAATCATTATTGCAATTTTATATGAGGGAGAGGCATAAGCTAACATACTTTCTCTGGTTGGATCATATGCACTTATGATTGGAACTCTAGCAAGCATCCGCAACTACTAAAGATCATTAAGGTAAAACCCAACCATAGCATTATAAGATATCAAGTCCTCTTTACTCCCATACGCAAACAACCTACTTACTTGGGTCTATGCTTCTGTCACTCACGCCACCCACCATAAGAAAATCATGAACATATTGTAAACCCTATAGCGGGGATCCCTCACGCTTGCGCGACATCAAGAGCACCATAGGACAGCACCAATAATGAAACATACAAATCAAACCAATCACGATCATCAATTAACCCATAGGACAAAACGGATCTACTCAAACATCATAGGATAGCCATACATCATTGGGAAATAATATATAGCGTTGAGCACCATGTTCAAGTAGAGATTACAACGGGGAGAAGGGTGTTACACTGATGCATAGAGGGGGAGAGAGTTGGTGATGACGGCGGCGAAGTTGTTGGTGTAGATCGCCGTCACGATGATGGCCCCGGCGGCGTTCTGGTGCCACCGGGAGAGAGGGGGGAGAGCCCCCTCCTTCTTCTTCCTTAACCTTCCCCCTAGACGGGAGAATGGTTTCCCCTCTGGTCCATGGCCTCCATGGTGGCGGAGGGGCGGGAGCCCCTCCGAGATTGGATCTCTCTATCTACTTCCTCCTGTTTCTGCGCTCTCAGATTCTGGCCTATCACTGTTTCTTAAATTCCCGGAGATCCGTAACTCCGATTGGGCTGAAATTTTAACACGATTTTTATCCAGATATTAGATTTCTTGCGGCCAAAGAAGGGCACCAACTGCCTTACGGGGTGGCCACAAGGAAAAAATAAACAATTTGTATAGAAGTACCGTGCAAGAAGTTTGAGAAGCTTTTGACATTGCAGTAAAAAATGTAAATTCACACACTACAACCAAAGTTTCTGTTTTTGGACTGCACACACCAAACAATCAATCTAATCATCCTAAAGGAAAATATTCGCACATTATTTTTATAATACAATGGATTTGTACAAGGGGGTAATTATTTTTGTTGAAAAGTTTCAGTAATCAAGGTGCACAAAGTTTCCGTAGGCATGAACAAAGTTCAAGGCTAGCTCCCACATTAACAATGCTCGTCTTTCTCACTTTTGCTTTTTGTTTTGAAAAGATTTTAGGTCCCCCACTTTTTTAAAACTTTATAAAAGCACACAACAGAATAAAATGACTCTCTAAAACTTCAGGGTTGTCTCCCTGGCAGTGCTTACTTTAAATCCATTAAGCTAGGCATATAGTGCTCAAGTAATGGATCCACCCGGATCCCAAGGTATATCAAAGCCAATTTTAATTAACAATGATTTGTAATTTAGTAGTGAGCACAAAGTAACATATTTCATGTAATGAAGATGTCTAACTATCTTCC
This sequence comes from Aegilops longissima, assembly GCA_021605205.1. Classification (NCBI taxonomy): domain Eukaryota; kingdom Viridiplantae; phylum Streptophyta; class Magnoliopsida; order Poales; family Poaceae; genus Aegilops; species Aegilops longissima. The sequence goes on along the minus strand of CM038677.1, from coordinate 392,014,205 downwards.
TATGCATAGGCATGTCATAAAAGAACAATTCATGCACACAAAGTAAAGGCCAATACATAGCAGAAATAGTTTCTTGCAATTTTATCGTATTGGAAACATAGAGAGGCAGAGATGTAGTTCCTCTCTCATAATAACTGCAAGTAGGAGCAGAAATCACATGCATATTATACTCATCAATATCATCATGTGTCATAGTAAAACGCAACCCATCAATATAATCCTTAATAAGCGCAAACTTCTCCAATATAGTGTAGTTGGGAGAATTCAAAAAGATAATAGGATATCATGCGTGGGTGCAATAGCAAAAATTTCATGTTTAACATAAGGAACTATAGCAAATTCATCTCCATAAGCATAATTCACATTGGCATCATGGCCACATGCATAGCAAGCATCAAGTTCATCAAAAAGGGATATTTCAAACGAATCCAAGGGATCATAGCAATTATCATAGCAATCATCCTTCAGTAAGTACAAAGGGAAATTAAACAATGTATCAGTTGAAGAGTTACTCTCATTAGAAGGTGGGCACGGGTAGCTAATCGGCTCTTCCTCCTTTTGTTCTTCGCTCTCCTCGTCATCTTTTTCATCTAATGAGCTCACAGTGTCATCAATTTCTTCTTCCATGGTTTCCTGCAAAATATTAGTCTCTTATTGGACAACAAAGACTTTCTCAATAAACGCATCAATATGGACATTGTATTCATAATTATCATAGCAATATTTCAATATAGCAAAAAATTTAGGTCTATAAACAGCATCGTCAAGATTTTCACACTTTCCAAACAAAGATTCAATTTCATAAGCACCCTTAAAAGCAACGAATTCTTCTATTCGTTCCACCTCATAGTAATCATATATACCATTAGCGTAAGAAGCCAAGGTTTCATTATCATTAAATTTACATGAAAAGGGAAGGTGTGGAGCCTTCATCCTAGAGCAACAAGTATAATGATATCTCAAGCATAAATTCTGAGCATACCAATGCAACATATGAATTTGATCCCATAATAGTTTCCCTTTTTGAGTCAAGTGATAATCCCTAAAGTTTTCACATTGATCCAAAGTGTCCCCCATTGTATAATTGAATGGGGTTTTCTTAGGATTATTAAATTAGTGCATAATATCTTTCACATAATGAGCATCGAGGGTCTTAGGAGGTTCCCCAACTGCATGAGTAGCAAGTACACCTAATTTTTTTGGTATTTCGTGTTCCATATCCATACCTAAAGATAGAGAACAACTTAGAACAACAAATAAAATCTACTTAATGATAAAGCAACCAAGCACACACGAGAATATTCACCCCACGCTATTGCTCCCCGGCAACGGCACCAGAAAAAGGTCTTGATAACCCACAAGTATAGTGGATCGGTTGAAGCTTCTTTTGGTATGTAAGAGTGTCGAACCCAACTAGGAGCTAAAGGTAGAACAAATATTCCCTCAAGTTCTATCGACCACCGATACAAATCTATGCACGCTTAACATTCGCTTTACCTAGAGCAAGTATGAAACTAGAAGTACATTGTAGGTGTGATAGGATAGGTTTGCAAGATAATAAAGAGCTCGTAAATAAAAACTAGGGGATGTTCAGATAAAGACACAACTAAGTTAGTTTTAGTAGAGAGCTTTTTGTAACAAGAAAGTTATTTGTCCCTAGGCAATCGATAACTAGACCGCTAATCATTATTGCAGTTTTATATGAGGGAGATGCATAAACTAACATACTTTCTCTGCTTGGATCATATGCACTTATGATTGGAACTCTACTGAGCATCCACAACTACTAAAGATCATTAAGGTAAAACCCAACCATAGCGTTATAAGGTATCAAGTCCTCTTTACTCCCATACACAAACAACCTACTTACTCGGTTCTGACCTTTTGTCACTCATGCCACCCACCATAAACAAGTCATGAACATATTGCAAACCCTACAGCGGGGATCCCTCACGCTTGCGCGACACGGAGAGCACCATAGGACAACACCAATAATAAAACATACAACTCAAACCAATCACGATCATCAATTAACACATAGGACAAAACGTATCTACTCAAACATCATAGGATAGCCATAAATCAATGGGAAATAATATATAGCATTGAGCACAATGTTCATGTAGAAATTACAGCGGGGAGAAGGGGTGTTACACCACTGCATAGAGTGGGATAGAGTTGGTGATGACGGCGGCGAAGTTGTTGCTGTAGATCGCCGTCACGATGATGGCCTCGGCGGCGTTCTGGTGCCTCCGAGAGAGAGGGGGAGAGACCCCCTCATTCTTCTTCTTCCTTGACCTTCCCCCTAGATGGGAGAAGGGTTTCCCCTCTGGTCCATGGCCTCCATGGAGGCGGATGGGCAGGAGCCCCTCCGAGAATGGATCTCTCTCTCTCTGTTTCCTTCTGTTTCCGTGCTCTCAGATTCTGGCCTTTCACCGTTTCTTAAATTCTCGGAGATCCGTAACTCTGATTGGGCTTAAATTTTAACACGATTTTTATTTGTTTATTAGCTTTCTTGAGGCCGAAGAAGGGCACCAACCGCCTTACGGGGTGGCCACAAGGGCACATGTCGCGCCCTATCCCCTCGGGAGCGCCCCCTGCCTTGTCGCTGCCACGGGTATCGTCTCATGGTGATTCCACTTCCCAAAATTCACATATGTTCCAAAACAAATCTCTGCAAGTTTTTATCGCGTTTGGACTCCGTTTGATATGGATTTTCTGCGAAACAAAAGACATGCAACAAACAGGAACTGGCACTGGGCACTGGATCAATATGTTAGTCCAAGAAAATCATATAAATTGTTGCCAAAAGTATGTAAAAGTTGTAGAATATTGGCATGGAACAATCAAAAAATATAGATACGACGGAGATGTATCAGAAGTGCCTCCTTATTACGTGAAAAAAATGATTGCTCCTGCTGACAGCTGGGGCCCATCGGCTGTATCTTCGCATGGAAGGAAGTGCCTCCTTGTTATGCAAAAAAAACTATTCCTCCCGATGACAACTGGGACCCGGCAGATTTGGTGGCTGACTTGTGGTCCTACTAAGATGACGCGTACATAGGGCTTTGTCAACTTAATCAACAAATGATTCTAGTAACTGGACTGTTGGATGTTAATCCAATAGCTATGCTGCTTCTTGAACCTCTGATCTTGCTCTTGGCTCCTGTGGGCGGCAGTGCTGTCGCGCACTCGAAACAGTCAAGTTTCCCACTCCTCTCCATTTGTGACTCCACTGCTGCGTCTTCCCCAACTCTGGGTCGTTCCAGTTTGGGGCCTCACTGTCGTCCACCGGCCTTGGTGCGCTTGGCACAGTGTGGTCAACATGGTCAACAAACGAGAGTTATCGGAAGATGACTGTACGTGGAGAGGCTGACAGTGGGGACGCACCACGCCCATGGATGCATGCATGCAACTGCATCCTTTTTACCCTGAAAAATAATCTTTTCTCCCCCCTAACAGCTGAGACCCACCAGCTACATCTTCGCACACAAGGAAGTGCATCCTTATTACGTGCAAAAAAAAGATTCTTCCCCCTGACACCTGGGACCCACCAGCTATATCTTCACACGGAAGGAAGTGCGTCCTTATCCTCCCTGATAGCTGGGACCCACCTGGTCGAAGCGTACGTAGCGTTGTCTGTTTGGTCGCGAACGTGTACATAAATACTGGTCGATCGGTCTCTCTGCAGCGATGAACTATGGCCGAGTAAGGAGCAGCACATGTCGTAGTAGAGGCACAGACGTAGCATGTCACGCAGTCCCGTCTATATCGTGTACACGTACGTACAGCCACACTGCAAGAAAGTAAATACAACTACGTAAGTACATACGAGCAGAGTCTCGAATGCGTACTGCGACATCTCGTCCTGTTCATCGGGAGCCAACCAGCTGGGTCGCAACGGGGGAAACAGCGTCGTGTTCAACGGGAGGCAACCGACTGGGTCGGAATGCGTCGTGTCCATCGGGAGCCAACCGGCTTGGACGAAACAGCCGAAACGAGGTCTGGCGTACCGCAAAATGGAGAAAACGGCCTTCTGTTCGACCATGTACGGTCGAAACGGGGTCCTGTTCGTCGGAAGGGTCTGGCGTTCCGCAAAACGGAGGAAACGGACTTCTCTTCGAGTTCCTACATTCGGAACGGGTCCTATTGATCAGGAAGGGTGTCGCGTACCGCAAAACAGAGGAAACAGACTTCTGTTGGAGCGTCTACGGTCGAAACGGGGTTCTGTTCAGCCACCGTCTACTGCCTCACTCCAGCCTCCACGGGCAACTGTTCATCCATTGTTGACTTCCTCCAGCCTCCACTAGTTATTGTTCATCCACGGGGTCCTGTTCATCCAGCCTCCACCGGCTACTGTTCATACAGCCTCCACGGGGTCCTGTTCATCCACCCCCAACCGGCTGGGGTGCGGCGGCCTCCTCAGGGTCCTGTTCATCCAGCGGCAACGGCCTACTACCACGGGGTCCTATTCATCCAATCCCATCGGGAACTGTTCATCCACAGCCAACCAACCCACCATGTCTCGACTCGTTCTACGTACCGCGCGCACGGTAGCAACGGTCACTATTCATCGAGAGGCAACCCAACACCGGCTAGCCATGTCTCGCACGGGGGCTCGATCGGCTTCTATAAGCCGCAACAGTGATCGATCACTCATGTTCAGTTAGCGGCAGCAGCGAAGGAATCGCTCGGGTTCAGTCACCAGCGAATGAATCGCTTGGGTTCAGGTAACAGCCAAGGGATCGATCACTTGAATTCTGTAACGTAGCTAGCAGTGCGATCGCTCAGGTTCAGTTAGAGCCCAACACCTTGCCGCACACACGTGCGTACGTGTAAGAGAGAAACGCGCAAACCTCCGTGCATCGCTCGGCCCCAACCACCCACCGTAACCAGGAACTGCCCAAAATTTTCCTCGCCCTCGCTTCTACCACGAGTTTTTCCGGCATGGACGGCCCAAAGAATGTCAACAGGTGCGTCTCTGGACGCCCAGGACGAAAAGCCCATTTTTTGTCATGATTTTTTGTCATAGAAGTAGGAGCCGACCACATCTATGATGATACGTGCTTTTGTCACAATTATCATCATAGAAGTGTCATAAGCATGACATAATTTTTTTCGCTCGGGCCAAAATGCACAGATGTGTCTTTTTTTGTAGTGCAAGTCAACAAGATGAAGTCGCTCGCCTTGTGGAGAACCATGAAAGGAGGAACGAGGCAAGAATACCTCACCCTCAAGGTCAAGCACATCAAGCGGAGCGAGAGATTGAGGACCCTCCTCCATGCCAAGAGCGCCATCACCATCAATACTACGATGAAGAACAACACAATGGTAAGTTCAAGTTCACCAGCCCAAGTTCTCCAGAAGCACCGATCCCAAAGAATATCTCCCATGGGCATTAAAGGTCGACAAGATATTCTGCCTTCACAATTATGACGAGGAGAAAAAATTGCCATGGCCTCCCTCGAGTTTCAAGACTATGTCCTCATTTGGTGGGAACAAGTGATAAAGCGATGAAGGGAGAAAGGTGACCCATCCATCATGACCTGGACTCAAATAAAGGATGTCATGAGAGCTCGCTTCATGTCTACACACTATAGACGTGATCTCTTCAAGAAGTTGCAACTTCTCAAGCAAGGCACGGAGACGGTGGAAGAATACTACCAAGAGATGGAGATTTCCATGATATGAGCCGATGTCAAGGACGATGATGAACAAACTATGGCACGCTTCTTGAATGGACTCAATCACCCAATAAAGAAGATTTCCGACTTTCAACCTTACTCCAATCTCCTTGAGCTAGTGCACCAAGCGAACAAGGCAGAGCGACAAGTGCAAGATGACTTCAAGTACGCCAAGTACTCCTCCAGGACCTACTGCTCCTACTCCCAAGCTTTCACAACCACGACACCTAAAACTACTCCTCGAGTTTCATCAAACATTAGTGACAAATAAAGTTCCAAGCAAGCTACGACACCATTGAGTCGTCCTCCGGCAACCACCTACAAGTCAAGAACTTCCTCATCAACTACTCCAATGGATGCTACCGCCAAGACAAGTTCGATTCAATGTTCCACTAGCCAAGACCGTGGCCATAAGACATACCAATGCCCCATACGATGCACCATGATCTCCAATGATGATGGCACATACGACTCCATGAGCGAAGAAGAAATCAAAGCACTATAGAACATGGCCATGCGCCGCCAAGTGAATGAAGATGAAGACAATCAAGTATTTTGTGACAATGATCCAAGCCCCACTCTTTGTTGTTTACAAGGTCTTGACACTTCAACAACAACAAGACGAGGACCAACGTTGCCATATCTTCCACGCGAAAGCGGACATCCAACGACGTTCCATCAAGGACATCATCGACGCTGGAAGTTGCCATAATTTGGCAAGTGAAGAATTATGCTGCAATATACAATTGGTCAAGAAGAAGCACCCTCGCCCCAACAAGCTCCAATGGTTAAGCGAGTTTGGCACCATTCAAGTGGAGCACACCATTCAAGTTTCCTTCAAGATCAGCACATATGAAAACACCTTGGAATGTGATGTGGTTCCTATGTTTGTGTGCCATCTCCTCTTAGGGAGATCCTGGCAATTCGACCGCGACGCCATCCACAATGGCCGGACCAATCACTATAGCTTCAAGATGAAGTGCAAGGAGTACGTGCTCCGACCAATGTCGCCAATTCAAGTGATCGTCGACAAGCAAGCTTCAAAACATCATGGAGAGACTAGTGCGAGAGTGAACCAGCAAAAAGAGAGTGAGCCCCACAAGCCAACATTGAGTGACTCCATGATGATCGGCAAGAACCTAGTTCTCTTAGACACCAAAAGAGATTTGATGGATGTGAGTGAGAGCCCGTCGAGTGTACTTCGCTTTTAGTTGTGTGCAAATATGAAGCGGTGAGGACCAACGCTTCACAACATCTTCATTTGGTTTTGTCTCATCTCTTGCAGGAATTCAAGGACATGTTACCCTATGAGCTACCTCTGGGACTACCTACTTTGCACGGAATCGAGCACTGCATAGCCTCATTGATACGTCTCCAACGTATCTATAATTTTTGATTGTTCCATGTTGTTATATTATCATTCTTGGATGTTTTACAACCATTTTGTAGTCATTTTATATCAGTTTTTGGTACTAACCTATTGACATAGTGCCCAATGCCAGTTGCTGTTTTCTGCATGTTTTTTACATTGCAGGAAATCAATACCAAACGGAGTCCAAACGCAGCGAAACTTTTTGTGGATTTTTTGGACCGAAGACATCCGATGGGCGAAGAAGCACAGGGGTTCCCAAGGGGGCACAACCCACCAGGGCACGCCTGGAGGCCCAGGCGCCCCCAGGTGGGTTGTGCCCACCTCGGTGGCCTCCCGCACCACCTATTAGCTCTATAAATACCCCAATATTCTAGAAACCCTAGGGGAGTCGACAAAAATCAATTCTAGCCGCCGCAAGTTCCAGGACCACCAGATCCAGTCTAGACACCGCCACGGAGGGGTTCATCATGTCCATTTGTGCCTCTCCGATGACGGGTGATTAGTTCTTTGTAGACATACGACTTTGTAGTTAGTAGCTAGATGGCTTCCTCTCTCTCTCTTTTGATTCCCAATACAATGGTCTCTTGGAGATCCATATGATGTAACTCTTTTTGCGGTGTGTTTGTCGGGATCCGATGAACTTCTAGTTTATGATCAGATCTTTCTTTTTATCCATGAAAGTTATTTGAGTCTTCTTTGATCTCTTATATGCATGATTGCTTATAGCCTCGTATTTCTTCTCCAATATTTGGGTTTTCTTTGGCCAACTTGATCTATTTATCTTGCAATGGGATGAGGTGCTTTGTAATGGGTTCGATCTTACGGTGCTTAATCCCAGTGACAGAAGGGGAACCGACACATATGCATTGTTGCTATTAAGGATAACAAGATGGGGTCTATTTCTACATAAATAGATCTTGTCTACATCATGTCATCGTTCTTATTGCACTACTCCGTTTCTCCATGAACTTAATACACTAAATGCATGCTGGATAGCGGTCGATGTGTGGAGTAATAATAGTAGATGCAGGCAGGAGTCGGTCTACTAATCTTAGACGTGATGCCTATACAATGATCATTGCCTGGATATCGTCAAGATTTTTTGAAGTTCTATCAATTGCCCAACAGTAATTCGTTTACCCACCGTTTTCTATTTTTCTCGAGAGAAGCCACTAGTGAAATCTACGGCCCCCGGGTCTCTTCTTTATTATATTTGCCTTTGCAATCTATTTTATTTGCTTTTATTTTCAGATCTATTAAACCAAAAATATAAAAATACTTTGCTGCACTTTATTTTATTTGCGATCTATTTATCCCATCTATTACAACTTGATCACGTGTCTTTTTGCCAATTTCTGGCGCCGTTACCCGAAAGGGATTGACAACCCCTTTAACACGTCGGGCTGCGAGTATTTGTTATTTGTGTGAAGGTGTTGTTTACGTACTGTTGCTTGGTTCTCCTACTGGTTCTACAACCTTTGTCTCATCACTGAGGGAAATACCTACCTTTGCTGTCCTGCATCATCCCTTCCTCTTTGGGAAAATACCGACATAGTTCTAGCAGACATATCAAAAGGAATTTCTGGCGCCGTCGCCGGGGAGACATCATCAACATATACCAGGTTCCTAATCACAAATCTCATCTCCTCGCAATTTAAATTATTTGCCATTTGCCTCCTGTTTTCCCCTCCCCCACTTCACAAAAAATTGCCGTTTTTATTCGCCCTCTTTTTCGTTCGCCATTTTCTCGTCAGATCTATCCTTTGCTTGCAATCATGAGTGATTTTGGTATGGCAGCAACAGATGATGGCCTAACTCCTAAGATATGAGGTACGGTCAATCTAGATGCTACAACCTTTATCTTGGGGCAAGGGAATGTTTTGGGAAAAGAACGTATCCAAGAATTTTCAATTTAAGTCTTGATGATGCTCCTATACTTAGAAGGACAAGATCTTATGCTGAAGCTATTTCTGCACTAGTTCTGAAACTTGAAAGTAAATTTATCCACACTCATTCCACTTTGCAAATATTGTATTTTGAGCTTCCTGTTATAAAGAATCCTAAAGCTAAAAAGTTGGCCACTCTCGTTCTTATGAATGAATTTGACTACATAATACGGGAAGCTAGGGAAATCTTTGATTTTTATGGTATGAATCGTGAAAAGCCCGTGATAGATGAAATTCTTTACAATAGTGATTACGTGTTAAGACATTTGCTTGGGGATAATCAAATCTTTGATGAGAATCTTAAAAAGTAAGTCCCCATTTTAGATGTAATCCAATAAGTTTTCAATAATGTTAATCAACATCACTCTTGGATTGTTGCCGGAAATCAAAGGGGTTATGATGATAAGCAACTTAATAGTGCTAAGGCTTTTATGGATAATATGTTTTATGTTGTTTTGAAAAAACCTCATGACAAAAATACCTCTAAGGAAATTAAGGATAAAGATCACAATACTTAGATCCTTGCTTTATGCCTAGCTAGGGGCGTAAAACTATAGCGCTTGTTGGGAGGCAACCCAATGAATAAAATTTATTTTTGCCTTTTGCTTTCTATTCTTGAGTGTTTGCACAATTATGCTACTGTTATGATTGTGTTTTTTGTGTTTTAATTTGTGTTTGTACCAAGCAAAGCCTTTAGGATTATGTTGCGTGATAGTTGATTTGTTCTTGCTGAAAAACAGAAACTTTGCACGCAAGTCAAAGAATTATTAAAAATCACAGAAGCGTGATAAAATAGCCATTATTTTTGTAGAAGATAAATATACAAATTTCTCACGTGGTCCTAATTTTTGAGAATGTTTGGTGTTACAGAAGTATTCGAAATATCCAGGTTGCTACAGACTGTTCTGTTTTTGACAGATTCTGTTTTCTTTGCGTTGTGTGCTTGTTTTGATGATTCTATGATTTTCTTTGAAGAGGTTTTGCCATAGAAAAGTTGGAATACAGTAGATATAATGCAAAAATAGAAATATGAATTGGTTTTCTACAGTACTTATAGTAGTGATTTATTTCTTATACTAAAGGATCTCACGAAGGTTTTGTTGAGTTTTGTGTGATTGAAGTTTTCATGTTTTGGGTGATGTTACGATGGATCAAGGAATAAGGAGTAAGAAGAGCCTAAGATTGGGGATGCCCATGGAATCCCAAGCTATTATCCAAAGAGAAGCAAGCAACTAAGCTTGGGGACGCCCAAGTGGCGTCCCCTCTTTCTTCTAATGAACATCAGTATTTTACTTGGAACTATATTTTTATTCGTCACATACTATGAGTTTTGCTTGGAGCGGCTTGTAAGATATGAGTCTTTGCTTGTTTTGCTTTTTGTTTTGAGTCTTGAATCCTTTCTGGACACACCTATTTGAGAGAGACAAAATTATGCCATGAATTGTTAGAATTGCTCTTTGTGCTTCACTTAAATCTTAATGAGCTATGGAATTGCTCTAGTGCTTCACTTATATCTTTTTGAGCATGGTGTGTTTTAGTATTTTTAAAGAAATGCGCTCATGCTTCACTTAGATTTACTTGAGAGTTAGTAAATTTTTGAAGAAATTCTCTCTTGCTTCACTTAAATTATTTGTAGAGAAACAAATATTATGCTCATGATCTTCACTTATATTTGTTGAGATTATAAAAAGCAACACACGTAAATTAGTCCCAAAGTGATAGATATCCAAGAAGGATATAATAAGAACTTTCATGAAGATCATTGGACAAAATAAACTTGATTCCTTGTAATAGTTTTGAGATATGATGATGTGATATGTGAGTTATGTTGATGGGTAATTATGCTTTAGTAAGAATATTGGTGTTAAGGTTTGTGATTCCCTATGCAAGCACGAAAGTCAATAATTATTCGATGAAATTACATCCTACTTGTGGTGCATTGTTCCGTGTTAATTATGCCTAATGCTTGCTTATGAGATTTTCTATTTCTTGGTTGGTCGCTTCTCAACCTTTTGCTAACCTTCATTTTGCACTAAGTATAATCTCTACTTGTGCATCCAAAATCCTTTAAACCAGTTTTGCCACATGAGTCCACCATACCTACCTATATGCGATATTCTTTTGCCGTTCTAAGAAAATTTGTATGTGCCATCTCTAATTTTCAAAATAAATTTCTCTTTTGTGTGCTCATACCGCTCATGAGGCGGTGAGGGGTGGCCGATATTTTCCATGCTAGATGTGTTATTCTCATGATGAGTGTTTATTCACTTGTCATTGCACGAGAGTAAGGCAAAGGTATTAGGGATGCCCAGTCCCGAAATGGAAAATGAATTAACTTTATGTTGTCAAATAATAAATTCCTTGGAAAGTGTTGGTATGGAAGGCACCCATGGATACGGCTAGCCATGGAAAGTGAAAGTATCGTGGCAAAAGGAATAAACTTTATTTTCTGTTTGGGAACCGCCTATGATATATCTAGCATGGTAAGTGTCGGGAACTCTAAGCCATTTTCGTTGGTGGGAAAAGTATGCCTCTCAAAAAGATCTATCTATCTTTTTCTCTTTGAGCTTTGGCACCTCTACAAATCCATACTTCCCTCTGCGAAGGGCCCTTATTTTACTTTATGCAATTTTTATTTTTAATTTGAGTCTCCATCTTCTCTTATAAAGCACCAACTAATGGGCACTATGATCGTACTCGAGCATGGGTGTAGCTAATATGCGAGTGTGTTTCATGAATGGATCAATGATTGAGCATAATGGGCTAGAGATAACTTATTTTAGCGTTGATATTTTGAAAGACATGGTTGCTTGTTGATATGCTTGAGCATTGAAATTGTCATGTCAAAACTAGACTATTGCTTTGAACCATATAAAAGTCCGAATGTCCATGCTACAAAGAAAAAAAATATGAGATGAATATGTTAGGCAACATTCCACATAAAAAATTCCGTTTTTATCATTTACCTACTCGAGGACGAGCAGGAATTAAGCTTGGGGATGCTGATACGTATCCAATGTATCTATCATTTCTATCATTTTTTATTGTTCCATGTTGTTATATTATCATTCTTGGATGTTTTACAATCATTTTATATCATTTTTTGGTACTAACCTATTGACATAGTGCCCAATGCCAGTTGTTGTTTTCTGCATGTTTTTATACATATCAGGAAATCAATACCGAACTGAGTCTAAACGCAACGAAACTTTTTGTGGATTTTTTGGACCAGAAGACATCCAGTGGGCCGGAGAAGCTCCTGGGGGGTGCCCCGAGGGGGGCACAACCCACCAGGACGTGCCTGGAGGCCCAGGCGCGCCCATGTGGGTTTTGCCCACCTCGGTGTCCTCCCACACTGCCTCTTTGCTCTATAAATACCCCAATATTCCAGAAACCCTAGGGTGTCGGGGAAGCTGATCGTGTCCCACGAACACCTATGGGACCTGGGTCCCTTGTGGTTCGGAGGGCGGAGATTGCACAAAGAGCGGATCGAGCGATGCACACGAGCAGATTTACCCAACCGAGCTCTCCGGAGATAACACTCCTCTGCTGCTTTGTAGATTATATTGTGTTCTTGCTAGGGAGCAAAGGGCTACAAAACCTAGCCAGTGTGGTCTCGTGCAGTAGAATGAACTAAGCGGAGCTGAACAGACCCTTTCTACGTTGCACTTGGGCCTCCTTTTATAGGCACAAGGGGTCACCACAGTGGCAAGTAGACAAGGGTAAGATAGTAAAACAGAGGTTGGTACACGCTTTATGCAGTGTACAGTGATCTATACCTAACTTTGACGGCAAGGGACAAGAGTCATAAATGCCCGTCTCGATCGCTGAAACGATTATGAGGGACCGTCAAGTGCGCCTCCGTTTGCCACGATGGTAGCTTGTCGTGCCGCTTGTCGCTGCTCCCGCTGGCTGCACAGCCCGTCGACAGCGTGCTTGGGAAAACCCCGTGGCGACACGTTGGCGGATGCGCTGGAGCGGAGATGAAGAGAGGTCGTTTGCCGCGGCGAGTACCCTGCCGCGGCAAGGTTCTTGTCGCGCTCGGGAGCTTGTCGCTAACCAAGCCTTCCCGGCAAGCTCCTCTTGCCGGGGTCTTGTTTCCTTTGTGCTCTGAGTGGACTTCCCGGCAAGCTCCTCTTGCCGGGGTCTTGATTACTTTGTTCTTGAGTGGTTCAAAAGGAGCTGCTGAGGATCTTGGCGGTCACCAAGTCAGCCTGCCGGCGAGGTGCTGCAACTGTCCGTGCGAGTTCGGGATACTAGGGTACCCTACTCTAGTACACCGGCAGTGAGCCCCGGGCCTGGTCCACACTGGCGCCGAGCTCTGTTGGGCAGGACCAAAACATTACACGCAGACGCGCGTGGTCTTGATTACGCCGTTATTCGCCTTGGACCCACCACGCCTCCCACGAATGTCACGCACCGGACGTGGCGTCGTGGGGGAGAAAGTGGGGCTTTCTTTAATGGAAAAATCGGACGCCGTCCCTCTCCCTTTATAAGCAGGGGAGCAGGCAGGGCGCCCACTGCCCTTGTTGTCACATCAGAAAACCCCGTCGCTTTCCCTTTCTTCTCGAGCCCAAAGAGAGCGGCGCTCCGCCCCTCCATTGCCACGGTGCCACCAGCGCCGTCGACTTCCTCCACCACCTCTCCCCATGGCTCAGAAGGCCGACAAGGAAAAAGCGTGAAATCGGCGAGCACAGCGGCTCATGGCGCTGCGGAAGGCGGGCCCTCTTGATCCCCTTTCGGCAGGGAAGGAGCTGCGGGAGCTGTACTACCTTTACAGTCGGACGCGACGCAGGCGCACCAGCGACGAGGTGATTTCGCCGCCCCGTCCGATAAGGTCTCCATCGGGTACCCCTTTTCGCGCTTTTCTTCCACTGCGGGCTCTGCCCGCCCTTTTCTGAATTCTTCTGCGATGTCATGAATACCTATGGCCCCCGCCTCCTTGACTTCACCCCCAACGCCGTCCTCACCATGGCCGTTTTCGCACACCTATGCGAGAACTTCGTCGGGGTCCACCCAAATGTCGCACTCTTCCGCCATTACTTCACACCCCGCGTAGAGAGAGGAGAGCCGCTTGCCGGAGGAATTGCATGGACATCTAGGATCGGCAAGAAGGAAGCATATCTTGACGGAGAGTTGCGCTTCAAGTGGGAGGAGTGGAGAGCCGACTGGTGTTGGATCTTAGAAGAGGAGCCACAGCCTTTCACCGCCCTGCGTCAAACTCCCATAGTTCGCGGCAATGATTGGAGCAACTTGGCGCCGGAGGGCGACAAGTTGAAGATTGCCGTGACTAGGATTTTGCGTCTCCGGCAAGCAGGGCTTACCGTAGGAAGCAGTTGGCGCGGACTTCGCCGCGCCGCATTGCGCCCTGCGGAGAGAGGGAGGCCTGCTTGGGAATTCGAGCGGTGGACATCATGAGGCTGCGCCCGGGTTTGAATTGGAATTTTACTACCACGAGCTGGGCGGCATGCTGCGGGAGTTGTTCAAGCCTGATGCGGATCACCCAGTGGTGCATGTTGCGAGGGAGTCGTGCCCTTGTGCAACAACTCGTTGACAGCAGCATCCAGCGATTATGCCGTTGTGCGATTCCCATGGAATCGTTCCAACAGCAGGAGCCCGGCAACGGCGTCGTGCAGCAGTTCTTCGACAACTTGGTGGGCGCCGATCCGCGCCCGGCGGCGAAGCGGCTCACCAGCGACACCACCGATCAGGAGATGGCGCGCGCCGCCACGAGTTGGAGGAGGCTGCGAGCTGCTGCCGCCCGGTGTATTTGGGTTCACTGTCGAGGAGGCAGAGGCGGCGGCGGCGGCAAGCCTTGCCGACCGAGAAGAGTTCGTCGGTGAGGAGGAGCAGACCGAGCCCGACAACGAGCAGCGAGCCTGCGAAGCGCCTCTCCTCCGCCGTCAAGTAGCTTGCCGCAGGAGGAGCCACGGCCCCGCCAAGAGCGCCTCCATAAGACCGAAGAAGTGGCGGGCGGCGGGCAGCACGACAGCCGCCTACGCCCGCCCGACCTTCACCGCGGCAAGCACTATTGCAGCGGGGCGCCTCCTGCCCGCCACACAGAACGGGCGGGGTCTTCGAGGTCGCGGCCCTGCATCCGCCAAGCGTCCGAGGGAATCTTCTCCTCAATTAAATCGCGCCGGGTGGAATTTGATCTCTCGCCCTCAGCTCCGAGGAAGAAGAGGAAGAGTAAGATCTTGTCGCTGTTGCTTGTAATTCTCAATTTATTGCTTTATTTTATATCGGTGGCTTCACTCTGAACCTTCTCCTTCAGGATACTAGCTCGGAGGGCGTCGAAGAGGGCCAAGACCCGGTGGTTGTCGTCTCGAGATGATTCCCACAATGGCGGCAGAGGCACGTCTGGAACTCCTTGCGGACCGGCAACCCTTCAGCAGAGCAGCCCCAAGACTGCCCCCAGCGTAAGTGTTTGGTATACTTCTCATGGTTAGGTGTGCTTGGGTGCTTCTCGTCAACGATATCTGGTTTGTTGAATTGTGTAGGAGCAGAGCAGCCTCATCGAGGAAGCACCGGAGGTCACTCCCAAGTTCTGCTTGCTTCAACTCGCCGCCAAGGAGAACTCTCCGCCAAGGGGCGCTCTCCGGCAAGGGAGGCCTCTCCGACAAGGGAGCTTCCCGACAAGGACCAGCGCCGACGACCCTCCGATTGTGGAGACATGACAGCAGATCCCATTGCAGGTGATTTTCTTGTTTGAAAACATCCCTTGGATTCTCTTTTCTTCTGTTCTTCTCTTTGAACATTTGCTTGACTTGTTCTTTCTTCTTTTGACCATCAGATCCACCTGCCGGAGATCCGATGGAGACTGAGGCTGTCGGCGAGGAGGACGCTTGCGGTGACAATGTCGACGCCGCCAACATGGAGGAGGAGGCTGGTGCTGACGGGCCCGCCAGCGAGGAGGCCGCCGAGGCTACTAGCGCAGAGGCTGGGGAGGAATCTGGCGATCGTACTGACGGCCCTAAGGCCGCAGGAGCGCCAGGCGCTGCACCGACCGCCGATCCTCCGCCACCGATGTCGCACTTTGACTCCAAGAGCCCCAGCCAGGCGCCTATCTCGAAGGCGGCGAGGTGTCTTTATCAAGCTCCCCTGGGCATCAAGCTCTAGGGCACCGGCCGAGGGAGACCTTCGACGCGGAACTGCTTGCCTCCGCTTGAGCTGTCGCTGGTCGATGCTCGAGCAACAGCAGTGGTGAGCTGAGGAGGAGCAGCTGCTAAGGAGGTTGTTGTCGCTCTACCGCGCCCGACAAGCCAAAGCTGGAGTCAGGAGGCGCTTGTCGCGAGGCGGAGCTGACTTGGAGAAACGCGGAAGAGCTCCGTGGCGCCAAAAAAAACTCTACGGGATATAGCGAGGCACGGAGCAGCTTGCGAGGAGGCGCCTGGCCTTCATCTTGGAGAAAGGCGAGGTCGAGGAGCAGAGAGGCTTGCTGGCGAGAAGCTCTCCAGCGAGAAGGTGAGCTGGCGCAGCGGAAGATCAACCTCGACAGCTATGAGGAAGATCTCGCCGTCTTGTGAGCAAGCGATTAGCGGGCCGCCGGGAGGCAAAGGATGCTGCTTGTGGCTGCGAGGCCGCCAAGAAGGAATTGGAGGCGAGGTGGCTCAGCTGGAATCCACCCTCCGAAGAGCGCCGAGGAGGTCGCCGGGTTGAAGCGCTTGGCGAGAAGGGCGCCTACACCCTCGGCGAGCTGCAAGGTCGCCTCGCTGAAAAGATCAAGGAGATCGATGCCGCCAAGGGCGTCAAGGCGGATCTGGGCTGAAACAGACCACCACAGCGGAGGCGTTGAATGGCGCCAAGGAGGCGGAAAGCGGGCCTGTTGGAAAAGATCAAGGCCACCGAGGAGTTCTTTCGAATCTGTGACCGCCAGAATAATCTCAGAGATAGCATAATGCCTGGGCGAGAAGGTCTTGTGGACACCGCCGCCGGCATCCATAATGAGTTGATGGAGCTGGGGATGGCGGATCTTGGGTACTCCACCGAGCGAGAACTTTCAACCCAGCGTCAAGCTCAGCCTATTCTTCAAAGGCGTCTTGCGGGTCTCCAATGACTCCGGGAGGAGATCCCAAAGCAGCTGGCGGAGGTCGCGCCAAGTCTGCGCGGGGCTCTCGAAGGTGTTGATGAAGGTGGCCTTCCGCAACCCAGGCGTCGACTTCACCAAAGTCCTCAAGTCCCTGCCTCCATCCATGACGTTGAAGCACTCAAGGCCCTTATCGCACCATTGTGGACAGGGTGGCGGAGTCAAGAGGCTCGATGGCGACCAGCGTGGATTAGGCCGTAAGCTTATCTTTCCCTTGTTCTGTAGATCATGTTTAGGTGAAAAATCTATTAGATCCGCAACAAGTTATTATGTAATATACACTATCTTAGGCAATCGAATGCAATGTTATTTCCTTTACTCGATTTCTTCCCTTGTATGTTTATGCCCCTCGCTTTTAGGGGAACTTGTCGGTGCAAACACCTTTGCATGGCGCTGAGTCTGGAACTTCAGCGACTTCTTTGGCGATGCTGCCTCCGACAAGCAACCTTATCGCAACTAGCTGCAGCACACTTAAGTTGTTGAGCGGACTCGAAACAAAGTAAGGCGCAAGCTAGTCATGAGTCGGTTCCTCCGCGCAGGTTTTCCATACAAAGTACTATCGTTCGAGGAAGATAACTTAAAAATTTAAAACTGGTCGTTTAAACTTAGCAACTTAGCTTCTCTGTTGTCCATTTCCCGGCAAGGCGACAGTTCCTCGAGCGACGCTTGGCGGCCCACACTATTATCTTCCCCTTCCCCCCCGGTTAACTTGTGGGTGGATGAACCTTCTTCTTGTTTGAGAAGAAAGAAGAGAAAATAAAGTTATGGAGCCTAGTGGCTCGTTATCGCTTACCGGGTGTGGATGCTGCACAAAATGTTAGTAAACACATGCATATAAGATTATGAGAGCATGTATTGACAAGTTGTGCGCAACACATAAACTTCTTGATGCACGGGTGCGCCCGGCTTTGTACAAAGGATTACATGCAACAGCGGCAAGACTTGTACAAAAGGGTGGTTGCGGAGCAGGTTCCGCAACCGCGCCTTATGGGAAAAACTTGCGAAGATGCTCTATATTCAGGAATTGCTCACGGGCGCCATCTTGGTCTCAAAGCGGACAGCGCCGGGCCTAGTGACTCGTTTCACCCGATAAGGGCCTTCCCACTTGGCGTCAACTTGTTGGAATTCTTGGCGGATTGAGCGCGCGGAGAACAAGGTCGCCTTCCTCGAAGCTTCGGCATTAACTGCGGCTATGGTAGCGGCGCAAAGCTTCTTGTGCGAGCAGCTCGTCTGTGACACGAAGGCGATCTTCCTCGAGGAGCAGCGCGTCATCTTGTCGCAGCTGCTCTTGCTCGAGCTCATCATAGCGAGCACTCGAGGTGACCCGTATCTGAGTTCCGTGGGGAGAACTGCCTCTGCTCCATAGACTAGGCGAAAGGTGTCGGCGGTGGCTCGATTTGGCGTCGTCTGATCGACCAAGAACCACCGGCAGCTCCTCGATCCAGATTTCTTCCGCACTTGTGCAGCACTGTCGAAAGTTCTGGTCTTGAGTCCTGCAGCACTTCAGCGTTTGCTCTCTCGCTTGACCGTTGCTTCTCGGATGAGCAAGCGAAGCAAAGCAGATCTTGGCGCCAAGATCTTGTGCGTCTTGCATGAAGGTGCGGCTCATGAAGCGTGTGCCGTTGTCGGTGATGATTCTGTTTAGAATCGAAGCGGCAAACAATTGACCTAAAGAACTTGCTGCTGATTGTGCTGTCACCTTCCTCCTGGTTCCACTTCCGGCCACTTTGTGAACTTGTCGATGCAGCGTACAAGTACTCAAAGCCCCGACAACTTCGAGGGAAGGGGCGAGAATGTCGAGCCCCAGACCGAAAAGGGCCAGGATAAAGGGATCATCTGGAGAGCTTGAGCTGGTTGGTGTATCTGTTTGGAATGGGCGGCATGCTTCACACTTGGTTACTTGTGCAGTTGCATCTGGAGGGCTTCGGCGGAAGAAACCTTGCGAAAGCTTTGCGGCAAGTGCTCTCGCGCCAATGTGGTGACCACATATGCCTCCATGTATCTCTGTCAGCAGCTTCATCCATCTTCCGGCAAATGCACTTCAATTTCACTCCGTTGAGTCTTCTTACATGCAGGATGTTGTCAACAAAGCGATACATACTTGACTACCGGGCTACTTTTTCCGCTTCTTCTTGTTCTTGGGAAGTTCTCTGTCTGAAGGAAATGGGCGATTTGCTGCGCCCATCTTTGGAGCACGTGGCTCGACAACAAGGACTAAGGGCTCATCTACCACTGCGGGAACATTAGCTTCCACGGCAAGAACACGTGGTTCTGCGGAGCTTGATGATCCCGGCAAGCTTGCGGAGCAAAGCTTGTCGGGAGCATCTGCTTCAACGAAACAAACCACGAGGGTTTGTCGGAGCGACTGCTCCTCGGTGATATTGCATTGATTTTGGGGACCTTCTTGGCGGCGGCTCCGGGAGCTCTGCCGGAAAGTAGTCGCCGGAAACCAATTTTCTCTTCTTGTTCTGTCTGTTGATGGTGTTACGGTTGGTTGAGTCGCTTAAGCACAAAATTCCTGGTTCCACGAGGTAACTTAAGTGCGGCACATTTGGAGAGGCCATCAGCTATATCATTACGAGCTCTTGGAGCGTGTTCCATTTGCAGGCCTTCAAAGTGCTCTTCTAGCTTTCTCACTTCATCGGCGAGGCTTCCATCAGCGGACTCGATAATCTTTATTTACTTGGCGGACGACAAGTTGCGAATCCCCGACAATGAGCTTCTTGATCCCAAGGTCTACCGCAATCCACGAGACCGGCAAGCAAACCTTCATACTCTGCAGTATTATTTGTTGCTTGTTCCTTGGGAAAGTGCATCGGACTATGTACTTGAGGTGCTCTCCGGTGGGTGCGATAAGCAACCGCCGGACGCGGCGCCTTGCGGTGAAAGCACCATCAAAGTACATCAGCCACTCTTTATTTGCCTCCTTGACGGGATGCTTGTCTCTGGAATTTCTTCATCTTGCGTTGGCGTCCACTCAGCTATAAATTCTGCCAATGCTCTGCTTTGGATAGTTGAAGTGCTTTGAACTTGAGACCAAAGCTTTACAGTTCGAGTGCCCACTCGACAATTCTGCTGTTGCTTACGGATTTTGCAATATCCTCTTGATGGAAGCGAGTGACACTGTTATCTCATGTGCTTGGAAGTAATGGCGCAGCTTTCTCGAGGCCATGAGGAGGCGAAAAGCAACTTCGCACACCGAGTACCTTGACCTAGCCCCTGAAGAAGGGCCGACAAAGTAGGTGGGCGCTGCACCATCCTTTTTGTATCTTGTGCAACCCTGCGCTGATCTGTTCTTATCGGGACCGAGCTTGTGGTGAAGCCCCTGCTTGTCGCTGGATGCACCTGCCTCGGTTGCGGCTCATCATCTGCCTCCCTCTCCGCTACTAACGCAGCACGACCACTTGATTGGTTGCCGCTATATACAGCAACAACTTCTCTTGTGGCCTAGGTGCGACAAGTATTGGAGCGGAGGACAGTATCTCTTTAAATCCTGCAGCGCAGCCTCCGCCGAGTCCATTTCATTGGACCTGCCTTTTCAAAATCTTGAAAAATGGCAGGGCGCTCAGCAGACTTAGAGATAAACCTCTTTGAGAGCAGCCACATAACCGGCAAGCCTTGACGACATCCTTGGCGCTTGGTGCTTCAATCTGCTCAATGGCCTTAATCTTGTCGGGATTGGCTTGATTCCCGCTGAGACACAAAGAACCGAGAAGCTTGCGGAAGGGACTCAAACACGCACTTCTCGGGTTGAGCTTGAGGTTGATCTTGCGCAGATTTGCAAATGTCTAATCAAATCCTGAATCGAGTTGCTTTGTCCTTGCTCTTGACCACTATGTCATCCATGTAGCTTCTACATTTACGTGTATTTGTGGCTCAAAGGCATCATGGACTACTCTTGCAAAGGTTGAACCAGCATTCTTCAAACCGAAAGGCATCCGTATGAAGCGATCGTGCCACATGGTGTAATGAATGCGGTTTCTCTTCATCCTCTTACGCCATGAAGATCTGATGATATCCTGAATATGCATCAAGAAATGAAAGCAGATCACATCCAGCCGTGGAGTCAACAATCTGGTCGATCGTGGCAAGGGAGGCTGGGTCTTTGGGACAAGCTTTATTAACATTTGTAAAGTCAATACAAAGTCTCCATTTCCCATTAGCCTTATGATACAACTACGGATTGGCCAACCACGTGGGATGGAGTACTCCTCGACAAGTCCTGCTGCTTCCAACTTCTTGATTTCTTCCGCTATGAACTCTTGGCGCTCCTTTGCTTGTTTTCTAACTTTTTGCTTGGCGGGCGGCGTGAGGACAGACAGCTAGGTGGTGCTCAATTACTTTCACAGGAACACGGGGATGTCGGATGGTTGCCATGCAAACACATCGACATTCGCCCGAGAAAGCAACGAGCTCGCCTTCCTATTTAGGGTCGAGTGTGGCGCGATGGTGAAGGTACCACCAGTGCCGTCCTCCTTGGCGGGCACCTTCTTGGTCTTGGCGGAGCTGCCATCGTCTTGTTGCACTTGCGGTGGAGCTCGATGGTGCGTCCTCGGCGGTAGCGCAGCACTCGAAGAGGTGCGCTTGCGGAGTGGGCATCGAGCTCTTGCGGACTTGGTGGTCTTCTTCTTCCCTCGGGAGCTTCAGCGGCAAGTGGTTTGCTATCTGTTGCGGCTGCTGCATCCGGTAAATCTTGTCGGCGCAGATAAGCGCATCCTTCTTGTCACCATGGACAGAAATAGCGCTTATCGGACCGGGCATCTTGAGTAAGTTGTAAGCATAATGAGGCGGCCATGAACTTGGCGAGTGCTTGGCGGCCAAGTATGCCATTGTAGGGCAATGGGAAATCGGCAGCGTCAAGCGTGACCCTCTCAGTTCTGAAATTGAGCTCGCTGCCAAATGTTACCGCAGCGTGATCTTCCCTTTGGGCTTGCTCCTTCTGGGTTGATTCCTTGGAAAGTACCGGTTTCTTGAGCTCATTGTCGAGGATTTGAAGCTTATGGAGCACTGCGAGAGGAGATTAGGTTCAGCCGGCCCGCCGTCAACCAACATCTTTGTGACCTTGAGGTTGCGGATTGTTGGGGATACCAACATCGGCAAGCACCCGACCGCAGATGATGCGATCGGGTGATCCTCAATGTCAAAGATGATGGGCGTCTGGACCACTTCAGAGGTTTGCGCGACTCTATGGATGGCTCTGCTGCATTAACCTCACGCATCCATTGCTTGAGTTGGCGGTGCGAGGTATGCGAGAAGCACCACCGTCAACATAAAGGACTTCCGTTGCCTTGAAACTCCTGCTCGTCGGCTTCATCGTCTTCCATGTCTTCGTCATCTTCATCTTCGTCTTCTTCCTTGTCGCGGCTGGGAGGTCTGTCACCTTGCCGCTGCTTGGCCTTGTCGCGGCGTCCTCCCCGGCCGGGTCTCTTCTTACTTGTTGCACCTGCACCTTCCTGGGCCTTCTCCTTGTCTCGCCGCTCGTATTCAGCTCTTTGTAGCTCAACGAGCTGCTCGACTTTCTTGCAGCTCTGGAGATCGTGGCCCTTGGTGCGGTGGATCTTCTGATCTTGCTTGTTGGAGCTGTCGGGCTTGTCGGCGGCCGCCACAGCTTGGCGGTCGGCGTCGTGACAACCTCCTTGCGGAGCCGCTAGCCTTAGCCTTGTTGGCGCCACCTCCGTTGCGGACTGCTCGACAACTAGTACTTCTTGGTTTTCTTCTTTCTTTTGTTTCGCATGGCTCTTCCTTGCAGGCGGTCTCCTCACTATCGACTCTGCTCCCACATTCTCTCACAGGAGTCTTCTTCCTTCTTCAGCAGCGTGCGCACTTGTCGGCCAGGCGTGAGAGTTCATCGGCGTCTTTCACTTTGCACATCGCCATCTCCTCCCTCATCCTGCGGTTTCGCACATTCTGATGGAATGCACTGATCACCGCGGCAGGGTGGACATCCGGGATGTTGTAATGCACACGGCTGAATCTCTATATGAATTTGCGCAGGGACTCTCCTTCCTTTTGGGCGAGCAGGTGAAGGTCACTCTCTTGGCCATGAGGCTTGTGGCCGCCTGTGAAGGCGCCAACAAACTGGTGGCACAAATCTGCCCAAGAAGAAATAGAGCTGTCCGGCAAGTGCATGAGCCAGGATCTGACGTTTGGCTTGAGCACCAGAGGGAAATAGTTGGCGAGGATCTTGTCGTCTCGTCCCCCCGCAGCCTGCACCGCGATGGTGTAGATCTTTGAGGAACTCCGATGGGTGTGTCCTGCCATCATACTTCTCCGGCACATCTGGCTTGAAGTTTTTCTTGTCAGACCCACGGACTTGCGCAGCTCACGAGTGAGCGCAGGGCAACCTATCGCGTCGGCAAATCGCTGGTTCCCTGGCGCATGCATATCGACGATGGGCCCGGCGCTGGTCGATTAACGACGCGCTTCTCTTGGCGCTTCGTCACGGGTTCGGCGTCTTCTTCTTGCCGTTCTCTAAGAACTTGGCGCTGGTTGCGACGAGCTCGCGGATCCGACGACGCAGTGGAGTCGCTGTCGAGGTGGATCCGGCGAGTCGGCGATCTTGGCCTTCGGGAAGGGGAGTGTACGGTGGCCGCACCTCCACAAGTCTCGTCGCCATCAGCTCGTGCCTTGTCGCCTTGCCGCGGCTGCGAGGCGCTTGGTTGCCGCGGGACGTTGCCGTTAGCAAAGCCGATGAGGCTACGGATAGTGGCCCTCCATTCGTCGACCTTGTCGGCCGTTGGAGGGTAGTCTAAGTAGCTGGGCTCGCCAAAGGCCTGCTGGTGTGGTGGGTGGCAATGGCGTGCGTGGCGAGGAACGGATATGCTCGGACTCCTAACCAAGTTAGGAGGAGCAGCATCCCGTCAGCGACCGTACTCCACTCGTTCCGCATCTTTGGTGTGCATGCGGGTCTCGAGGGCCTCGGGATCCTCCAGCTTGGCCTTGATCCAACGGCGTATGGTGCCGCGAGCATCATGGCGCTGTCGGTCCCGCGCCTCGAGAAGGACGCGGTGCGGATTCAGACGCCGACGCCTGCGCTGCCTTGTCCTTGGACTGGCGGCGTTGTGGGCTCTCTCGGCGGCGCCGTTCCTCGCGGCGTTTCCCCCACCACGACAGCTCCGGTGGTGGTGGGTTCGGCAGCAGACGGCTCTGCTGCTGCTGAAGATTTCTTCTTGGCGCCATGTTGACGAAGATGTTGATGAAGAAACTGCTCGTGTGAACGCGGATCAGGTTCACACAGCCTCGACGCCCCCTACCTGGCGCGCCAAAGATGTCGGGGAAGCTGATCGCGTCCCACGAACACCTATGGGACCTGGGTCCCTTGTGGTTCGGAGGGGGCGGAGATTGCACAAAAGCGGATCGAGCGATGCACACGAGAAGATTTACCCAGCCGGAGCTCTCCGGGAGATAACACTCCTCTGCTGCTTTGTGGATTATATTCTTGCTAGGGAGCAAAGGAGCTACAAAACCTAGCCAGTGTGGTCTCGTGCTGAGTAGAATGAACTAAGCGGAGCTGAACCGAACCCTTTCACGTTGCACTTGGGCCTCCTTTTATAGGCACAAGGGGTCACCACAGGTGGCAAGTAGACAAGGTAAGATAGTAAAAACAGAGGTTGGTACACGCTTTATACGGTGTCTGATGATCTATACCTAACTCGACGGCAAGGGACAAGAGTCATAAATGCCCGTCTCGATCGCTGAGCGAAGGTAACGAGGACCGTCAAGTGCGCCTCCGTTTGCCACGATGGTAGCTTGTCGGCGCCGCTTATCGCTGCTCCCGCTGGCTGCACAGCCCGTTGACACGCGTGCTTGGGAAAACCCGTGGCGACACGTTGGCGGATCTTGTTGGAGCGGAGATGAAGAGAGGTCGCTGTCACGGCGAGTACCCTGCCGCGGCAAAGGTTCTTGTCGCTTCGGGAGCTTGTCGCTAACCAAGCCTTCCCGGCAAGCTCCTCTTGCCGGGGTCTTGTTTCCTTTGTGCTCTGAGTGGACTTCCCGGCAAGCTCCTCTTGCCGGGGTCTTGATTACTTTGTTCTTGAATGGTTCAAAAGGAGCTGCTGAGGATCTTGGCAGTCACCAAGTCAGCCCTGCTGCAGGGTGCTGCAACTGTCCGTGCACGAGTTCGGGATACTAGGGTACCCCTACTCTAGTACACCGACATAGGGGAGTCGACGAAAATCAATTCCAACCGCCACAAGTTCCATTAACCACCAGATTCAATCTAGACACCATCATGGAGGGGTTCATCATGTCCATTGGTGCCTTTCCGATGATGCGTGAGTAGTTCTTTGTAGTCCTACGGGTCCGTAGCTAGTAACTAGATGGCTTCCTCTCTCTCTCTTTTGGCCAACTTGATCTATTTATCTTGCAATGGGACGAGGTGCTTTGTAATGGGTTTGATCTTACGGTGCTTGATCCCAGTGACAGAAGGGGAACCGACATGATGTATCGTTGCTATTAAGTATAACAAGATGGGGTCTATTTCTACATAAATAGGTCTTGTCTACATCATGTCATCGTTATTATTGCATTACTCCGTTTCTCCATGAACTTAAGACACTAGATGCATGCTGGATAGTGGTCGATGTGTGGAGTAATAGTAGTAGATGCAGGCAGGAGTCGGTCTACTAATCTTGGACGTGATTCCTATATAATGATCATTTCCTGGATATCGTCATGATTATTCGAAGTTCTATCAATTGCCCAACAGTAATTCGTTTACCCACCGTTTGCTATTTTTCTCGAGAGAAGCCACTAGTGAAATCTACGGCTCTTGGGTCTCTTCTTTATTATATTTGTCTTTGCGATCTATTTTATTTGCTTTTATTTTCGGATCTATTAAACGAAAAATACAAAAATACCTTGCTGCACTTTATTTTATTTGCGATCTATTTATCCCATCTATTACAAAAATACCTTAGTATCTGCAGCAAAGTGTTTAGTAGCAAAAGTGGTATGATAATAATAGTAACGGTAGCAAAAGTAAAGATAAATATTTTTGGGTTTTTGTAGTAGTTGAAACAGTAGCAACGGAAAAGTAAATAAGCGAAGAAAGAATATGTGAAAAGCTCGTAGGTAATGGATAAATGATGGATAATTATGCCGGATGTGATTCCTCATGCAATAGCTATAACATAGGGTGATATAGAACTAGCTCCAATTCATCAATGTAATGTAGGCATGTATTCCATAAATAGTCATACGTGCTTATGGAAAAGAACTTGTATGACATCTTTTGTCCTACCCTCCCGTGGCAGCGGGGTCCTTATGGAAACTAAGGGATATTAAGGCCTCCTTTTAATAGAGAACTGGAACAAAGCATTAGCACATAGTGAATACATGAACTCCTCAAACTACGGTCATCACCGGGAAGTATCCCGATTATTGTCACTTCGGGGTTGTCGGATCATAACACATAATAGGTGACTATAGACTTGCAAGATAGGATCAAGAACACACATATATTTGTGAAAACATAATAGGTTCAGATCTGAAATCATGGCACTCGGGCCCTAGTGACATGCATTAAGCATAGCAAAGTCATAGCAACATCAATCTCAGAACATAGTGGATACTAGGGATCAAACCCTAACAAAACCAACTTGATTACATGGTAAATCTCATCCAACCCATCACCATCCAGCAAACCTACGATGGAATTACTCATGCACGGCGGTGAGCATCATGAAATTGGTGATGGAGGATGGTTGATGATGACGATGGCGACGAATCCCCCTCTCGGAGCCCCGAGCGGACTCGAGATCAGCCCTCCGAGAGAGATTAGGGCTTGGCGGTGCTCCGTGTGGTAAAAGCGATGAAACTTCCTCTCTGATTTTTTCCCGAGGCGGAATATATGGAGTTGGAGTTGAGGTCGGAGGAGGTCCAGGGGCCCACGAGATAGGAGGCAGCGCCCTAGGGGGCTGTCTGTCAGACAGTATGGGCCCCATGGTGTATTTCTTTCGCCCAATAATTCTTATAAATTCCAAAAAGTGCCTCCGTGGATTTCCAGGACATTCCGAGAACTTTTATTTTCTACACATAAAACAACATCATGGTAGTTCTGCTGAAATCAGCGTCAATCGGGGTTAGTTTCATTTAAATCATGCAAGTTAGAGTCCAAAACAAGGGCAAAAGTGTTTGGAAAAGTAGATACGTTGGAGACGTATCAACTCCCCCAAGCTTAAACCTTTGCTTGCCCTCAAGCAATTCAGTTGATAAACTGAAAGTGATAAAGAAAAACTTTTACAAACTCTGTTTGCTCTTGTTGTTGTAAACATGAAAAGCCAGCATTCAAGTTTCAGCAAATATTATGAACTAACCATACTCACAGTAACACATAGGTCTCACAATTACTCATATCAATGACATAATCAGCTAGCGAGCCATAATAATAAAACTCGGATGATAACACTTTCTCAAAATCATCATAACATGATATAACAAAATGGTATCTCGCTAGATCTTTCTGAGACCGCAAAACATAAATGCAGAGCACCTTTAAAGATCAAGGACTGACTAAACATTGTAATTCATGGTAAAAGAGATCCAGTCAAGTCATACCCAATATAAACCAATAATAATGAATGCAAATGACAATGTGCTCTGCAACGGGTGCTTTTAAAAAGAAGGGTGATGACTCAACATAAAAGTAAATAGATAGGCCCTTCGCAGAGGGAAGCAGGGATTTGTAGAGGTGCCAGAGCTCGATTTTAAAATAGAGATTGAATAACATTTTGAGCGGCATACTTTTGCTGTCAACGCAACAACTATGAGATGGTTGTATCTTCCATACTACATGCATTATAGGCAGTTCCCAAACAGAATGGTAAAGGTTTATACTCCCCCAACCACCAACAAGCATCAATCCATGGCTTGCTAGAAACAACAAGTGCCTCCAACATACAACAGCCCTGGGGGAGTTTTGATAAATTATTTTTATTTTCTTTGATCTTTTTGGATCATGGGACTGGGCATCCTGGTTACCGGCCCTTTCTCATGAATGAAGAGTGGAGTCCACTCCTCTTGAGAATAACCCACCTAGCATGGAAGATATAGGCAGCCCTAGTTGAAACATGAGCTGCTCGAGCATACAAAACAGAATTTCTTTTGAAGGTTTGGAGTTTGGCACATACAAATTTACTTGGAGCAGCGGTAAATACATATAGGAAGGTATAGTGGACTCATATGGAACAACTTTGGGGTTTAAGGAGTTTGGATGCACAAGCAGTATTCCCACTTAGTCTGGTGAAGGCTAGCAAAAGGCGGTGTCGGGAAGCTGATCGTAACCCACGACACCTATGGGACATGGGACGAGCCCCTTTCGGTTCGGTGGGGGCGGAGGTCGCACGAAGAGCGGTCGAGGCGAAACACGAGCAGTTTACCCAGCTTGAGCTCTCCGAGAGATAATACTCCCTCTGCTGCTTGTGCGATTGTATTGTGTTCTTGCTAGAGAGCTATGGGAGCTACAAGACCTAGCATGCGTGTCTCTGGTTTCGAATGAGCTGAACCGAACCTCCTCTACGTTGCGCATGGGCCTCCTTTTATATGCTCAAGGGGTCACCAACAGGTGGCAACATAGACAAGGGCAAAAAAGGGAAAATGAGTTGCGGTTGGTACAGCTACTTGTACAGTGTATTCTACCTAACTCTGACGGCAAGGGACAAAAGCATTAAATGCCCGTCCATGTTGCCTAAACAGTGCAACAAGGACCGTCGGGGCGCCACCGCTTGCCACGATGGCAAGCTTGTCGGCCGCTTACCGCAAGGGCTCCGGCCGCCTGACCTCTTGACACGCGCGCCTGGAATGGTCTCATGGCGACACGTTGGTGGATGAGCTGGAGCAGAGATGAAGAGTGGTTGCCTGCCGCGGCAAGCGCCTTGCCGTGGCTGAATCCTTGTCGCGTCCGGGAGCTTGTCGCTCTCCGGGCCTTCCCAGCAAGCTCCTCTTGCTGGGGTCTTGTCTTCTTCGTGCCTTGAGTGGCCTTCCCGGCAAGCTCCTCTTGTCGGGTCCTTGTCTCCTTGGCTTAAATACTTTGTTCTTGAATGGCTCCAAAGGAACCATGGAGGACCTTGGCAGTCACTAGGCAAGCCTTGCAGCTGAGTGCTCTGAACTGCCGTGCTGCGAGTTCGGGATACTAGGGTACCCTACTCTAGTACACCGGCAGGAGCCCCGGAACTGGGCCACACTGCAGTCTTGAGTGCTGTTGGGCCAGGCCCAAAAGCGATCTGCACGCGCGGCCTAGATCACGCCGTAACTTGCTCTGGACCCACCACGCCCCCACAGACAGCCAGCGTCGAGCGTGGCGTCGTGGGAGAGATCATGGGGGTTTCTTTATTTGGAAAAGCGAGCGTCCGCCCCTCTCCCTCCTTATAAACAGGGGAAGCAGGGAAGGTCGCCCACCTCGCCATTCTTGTCTCATCGAAAACCACCGCCGCTCCCCTTCTTCTCTAGTCAAGAGAGCAGCGCCCCCCCCGCCACCAACGCCATCAACGCGTCGGTCTCCTCCACCGCCTCCGCCATGGCTCAAAGCCGATAAGGGAAGAGGCGTGAAGTCGGCCAGCGCCTTGCTGCTCATGGGCTCTGCGAAGGAGCGGGCCGTCTTCCCCCATTTCGGCCTTAAAGCTGAGGAGACCTACTACTTGTTCAGTCGGCGGAGGCGCAGGCGCATCCAAGACGAAGGTACTCCCAGCCGCTGCTTGTGAACTAGCCCCTAGCGGGTACCCCTTCTTGGCGCTTTTCTTCTATTGCGGGCTCTGCCGCCTTCTCTAATTTTTCTGCGATATTATGAACACCTCTGGCCGCCTCCTTGATTTCACCCCAATGCTGTCTCGACCATGGCAGTTTTCGCACACCTTTGCGAAAACTTTGTCGGAGTCCACCCAAACGTAGCCCTCTTCCGCCACTTCTTCATGCCCCGCGTTGAGAGAGGAGAGCCACTTGCCGAAGGGATTGCTTGGATCTCAAGGATCGGCAAGAAAGAAGCCCATCTGGAAGGAGAGCTCCGCAACAAGTGGGAGGAGTGGAGAGCCGATTGGTGTTGGATCGTTGAGGAGAACCCGCAGCCCTTCACTGCCCAGCGCCAAACTCCAATAGTGCACGGCAACGATTGGAGCAACTTGGCGCCGGAAGATGCTAGATTGAAGATTGCTGTGACCGGATCTTGCGCCTCGGGCTTGCGGACTCACCGTAGGCGCTGTTGGCGCAGATTTCCTTCGCGCGCGCGCCGCTTCCCTTGCGGGAGAGGAGGAGACCTGCTTGGGAGTTCCAAAATCGGCGGACATCATGAGACTGCGCCCGGGCCTCAACTTCAATTTCACTGTCTTGGAGTTGGATGCGATGCTGCTGGAGCTGTTCAAGCACGACCCCGATCATCCCGAGTGGTTTAGGTTGCCGAGGGGAGTCGTCCCATTATGCAACAACTCTTCGCTTGACCGCATCCGCGCAATGATGCCGTTGTGCGATTCGCATGGGATTGTTCCAACCTGGCAAGAGCCTTCAGACGATGTTGTGCGGCAATTCTTCGACAGCTTGGAGGAAGTGCCGATCCACCCCGACGAGCAGAAGAGGCTCACCCGCGACACCACTGACGACGAGATGCAGCGCATTGCCACCAGAGTTGAGGAGGCGGCAGCAGCTGCTGCTGCTTGGCGCGTCGGGTTCACCGTGGAGGAGGCAGAGGCAGCAGAGGCGGCAAGCCTTGCCGAGCGAAGGGAGTTGCGGCGAGGAGGAGCTTGCTGAACCGAGGCGAGTCGAGCGAACCCGCCGAGGGCGCTTCCTCCCCACCATCTAGCAGCCTGCCGCAAACGGAGCCCCCGGCTCCACCAAGGAGGCGTCTCCGCAAGACCGGGGACGAGACGGGGCGGCAGACGGGCCAACAGCCGCAGCACCGCGCGACGCGCTCTACCGTGGCAAGTACTGTTGCCGCGGGAGCACCCACACCGCTGCAACAACTGAGGCGGGATCCTCTCAGGCCACCGCTGCCACCCCCGCCAAGCGGTCAAGAGAACCTACTCCTCCGCCTCTTCGCACCGGAGGCGAGCCGGAATTTGATCTCTCCGCGCTCAGCTCCGACGAGGAAGAAGAAGAAGAGTAAGCTTCTATGCTGTGCTTGTATTTCTTCAATTTTGTTGCTTCGTCTTGTATCTGATTTGCTTCATTCTGAACTCTTTCCTTTTTCAGGACGCTGGCCCAGAGAGCGTCGAAGAGAGCCAAGACCCCGGTGGTTGTCATCGAAGACGATCCCCCCGTGGCAACAGGAGGCGCGTCTGAGACCCCCTTGCCGGACCCGGCAACCCTTCCTCAAAGCAGCCCCCAGCACAGCCCCCAGCGTAAGTATATGGTTTACTTCTTACTGTTAGGAGTGCATGGGTGCTCCTTCTTTGCTGATATCTGACTGTTGGTTTGTGTAGGAGCAGAGCAGCCTCACCAGGAGCGCCCGGAAACTGCTCCCGAAATGCCATCTGCTTCGACCACACCGCTAAGGGAGGATTCCCCGGCAAGGGAGCGTTCACCGGCAAGGGAGGCTTCTCCGACAAGGGAAGCCTCTCCGACAAGGGGCAGCGCCGGCGATCCTCCATTAGTTGAGACCATGACGCAGATCCCATTCTTGGTAATCCTTTGACCAAGAATTTCCCTTGGGTTCTTCTTCTTTTGATTTTCTTTTTGAACATTTGCTTGACTGTTCTTTCTTTCTTTTTTTTGTCTGGTCGTCAGATCCATCCGCCGCAGAGCCGATGGAGACCGAGGTCGCCCGGCGAGGAGGACGGCTGCAACACCGGACGACGTCGCCACCATGGAGGAAGAGGTGGCGTCGATGGGTCCGCCGGCGAAAGGCCGCCAAGGCTGCCGCCGCAAAAGGCTGGCGAGGGGTGCAGCGATCGTGCAGCGACCACGAGGCCGCAGAGGCGCCAGGCGCACGCCGACCG
The DNA here is from genome assembly GCA_021605205.1 of Aegilops longissima. Classification (NCBI taxonomy): domain Eukaryota; kingdom Viridiplantae; phylum Streptophyta; class Magnoliopsida; order Poales; family Poaceae; genus Aegilops; species Aegilops longissima. Next base: position 391,982,196 of record CM038677.1, on the reverse strand, counting down.
CCGATCCCTCCGCCATCGGTGCAGCGTCAGGCTCAAGAGCCCCAGCCAGCGCCTATCGAAGGCGGCGACGGCGTCTTCATCAAGCTCCCCTAGGCGTCGAGCTCCAGGGCGCCAGTTGAAGGGGAGACCTTTGACGAAGAGTTGCTCGCCTCCGCTGGGCTGTCGCTGGTTGCGCCAAGCAGCAGCAGTGGCGAAGTCTCGAGGAGGAGCAGCTGCTGAAGAAGCTGTTGTCGCTCTACCGCGCCTGACAAGCCAAGTTGGAGTCCCGGGAAGCGCTTGTCGCGAAGGCGGGAGCAGACATAGAGAAGCACGCGGAGGAGCTCCGGGGAATCAATCAGGAAGCTCTCCGGTCCTTGGCAGAGGAGCGGGAGCAGATTGTTGAGGCGCGCAAAGCCTTCATCCTCGAGAAGGCAGAGGTTGAAGAGCAGCAGAGGCTCGCTGCCGAGAAGCTATCCACGCAGGAAGGCGAGCTGGCGCAGCGGAAGATCAACCTTGACAGCCACGAGGATGAGCTTGTCGCGCGCGAGGAGTCACTTGGTGGGGCTCTTAAGGAAGCAAAGGATGCTCCCGCAGCTGCCGAGGCCGCCAAGAAGGAGTTGGAGACGAAGGTGACACAGCTGGAGGCCAGTCTGAAGAAGAGCGGTGAGGAGCTTGCTGCACTCAAGCACGAGCGCTAGAAGGACGCCTACACTCTTGGCGAGCTGCAGGGCCGTCTCGCTAAGAGGAGCAAGGAGCTCAGCGCCGCAAAGGACTCTAAAGCAGATCTCGAGCTGAAGCTGACCACCCTGATGCAGACGCTGGACGGTGCCAAGGAGCGGGAGGTGGGCCTGTTGGAGAAGATCAAGGCCGACGAGGCGCTGCTGGCGAGTGCTCTGCCGCCAGAGCACCTTCGAGGGAAAATGTGGAGCCTTGGGTGAAGGTCTTGTGAATATCGCCGCCGGCATCGACAAGGAGCTGACGGAGCTGGGGATGGTGGATCTCGGGTACTCCTCCGACGAGCGCCTCCAACCCAGCGCCAAGCTCAGCTTGTTCCTCAAGGGCATGGTGACGGCTCTCCAGCGACTCCGGGAAGAGATCCCGAAGCAGTTGGTCGAGGAATCACGCCAGATCTGCGCGGGAGCTCTCCAGAAGGTGTTGATGAAGGTGGCCTTCCGCAATCCAGGCCTCAACCTCAACGGCGTCCTCAGATCCTTGCCGCCAGATGCCGATGTGGAGGTGCTCAAAGCCCTTGTCGCACCCATTGTGGACAAGGTGGGCAAGATCAAGCGGGTTGATGGCGACCGCGTAGATTAGGCCGCCAATTTTATCTTTCCCTTGTCGCTGCTGATCATGTCTAGGAGAACAATTTATTAGATCTGCGACAAGCTATTTTGTAATATAACTATCTTAGGCAGTGATTGCAATGTTATTTCCTTTACTTGATTCCTTCCTTTGTATGTTTGGGCCCTACGCTTTTAGGGAACTTGTCGTGCGAGCACCTTTGCGAAGGCCGAAGTCTTGAACGTCAAGAGCTTCTTTGGCGGTGCCGCTTCCGACAAGCAACCTTGTCGCGACCAGTTGCGGCTCTCTTAAGTTGTTGAGCGGACTCGAAACAAAGTAAGGGCGTGACTAGCTACGAGTTGGTTCCTTCGCGCACAGGTTTTCCATACAAAGTACTATCGTTCGAGGAAGATAACTTAAAGGTTTAAAAACTGATTGCTCAAACTTTGGCAACTTAGCTTTTCTGTCGTTTGCTTCCCGATAAGGTGAAACTTCCTCGAGCAACGCTTGGTCCACGGCATTATCTTCTCCTTCCCCCCTGGTTAACTTGTGTGCGAGGGAACCTTCCTTTCTTTGAGAAAGAGAAAGAAGAGAAAATGAAGTTATGGAGCCTTGTGGCTCGTTATTGCTTACCGGGTGTAGGTGCTGCACAAAGCGTCAGACAAAGCATGCAATAAAATTATGAAAGCATGAAATTGACAATTTGTGTGCAACACGTGAGCTTTACTTATGCATGGGGTCTGTGCCCGGCTTTGTACAAAGGATTACATGCAACATCGGCAAGACTTGTACAAAAGGTGGTTGCCAGAACAGGTTCCAGCAACCGCGCCCTACGGGTAAAACTTACGAAGATGTTCAATGTTCCAGGAGTTGCTCACCGAAATGCCATCTTCGGTCTCAAGGCGGACAGCGCCAGGTCTAGTGACTCGTTTCACCCGATAAGGGCCTTCCCACTTTGGCGTCAACTTGTTGGAATTCTTGGCGGACTGAACGCGCCGAAGAACAAGGTCGCCTTCCTCGAGACTTCTGGCGTTAACTGCGGCTATGGTAGCGCAAAGCTTGCTTGATAACGAGCAGCTCGTCAAATGCTGAAGACGGTCCTCCTCAAGGAGCGATGAGTCATCTTATCGCAGCTGCTCTTGCTCAAGCTCATCATAGCGAGTACTCGAGGTGACCCGTATCTGAGTTCCGTGGGGAGAACTGCCTCTGCTCCATAGACTAGGCGAAAGGTGTCCGGCGGTGGCTCGATTTGGCGGCGTCGACCGACCAAAGAACCACCGGCAGCTCCTCAATCCAGCTTTCTTCCGCACTTGTGCAGCTGTCGAAAGTCCTGGTCTTGAGTCCACGCAGCACTTCAGCATTGCCCTCTCCGCTTGACCGTTGCTTCTCGGATGAGCAGCGAAGCGAAAGCAGACCTTGGCGCCAAGATCTTGGGCGTCTTGCATGAAGGTGTGGCTCGTGAATTGTGTGCCGTTGTCGGTGATGATCTGTTAGGAATTCCAAAAGCGGCAAACAATCGACCAAGAACTTGACTGCTTGTCGTGCTGTCACCTTCCTCATCTGCTTCCACTTCCGGCCACTTTGTGAACTTGTCGATTACAGCGTACAAGTACTCAAAGCCCCGACAACTCGGGGAAAGGGGCGAGAATGTCGAGCCCCTGGACCAAAAATGGCCAGGATAAAGGGATCGTCTGGAGAGCTTGAGCTGGCTGGTGTATCTGCTTGGAATGGAACCGCACGCTTCACACTTGGTTACTTGTGCGGTTGCATCTGGAGGGCTGTCGGCTAGAAGAAACCTTAGGAAAGCTTTGCTTAAGCAAGTGCTCTTGCGCCAATGTGGTGACCACATATGCCTCCGTGTATCTCGCCAACAGCTTCATCCATCTTCCGGTGAATACACTTCAATTTCACACCGTTGAGTCTTCTTACATACAGCGTGTTGTCGACAAACTGGTACATACTTGACTGCCGGGCTACTCTCTCCGCTTCTTCTTGCTCTTCGGGAAGATCTCCTATCTGAAGGAAATGGACAATCTGTTGTGCCCATGCTGGAGCTTGTGGCTCGACAACAAGGACTAAAGGCACATATGTTGCTGCGGAACATCCGCTTCTCGACAAGAACACGTGGCTCGGCGGAGCTTGATGTTCCCGGCAAGCTTGCCGAGCAAAACTTGTCGAGGCGTGCGCTTCAACGAAACAAACCCTAGGGCTTGTCGGAGCAGACTGCTCCTCGGCACTCTTGGTGTTGATCTTGGGGACCTTTTGGTGGCGGCAGGGAAGCTCTGTGGGAAAATAGTCACCGAAATCAACTTCCTTTTCTTGTTCTGTCCAGTTGATGGCGTTACGATCGGTTGAGTCAGCTTGAGCACAAAAATCCTGGTTCCATTGGTAACTTGAGTCTGGCGCACTTTGTGAGCCATCAGCAATATCATTACGAGCTCTTGGAACATGTTCCATTTGTAGGCCGTCAAAGTGCTCTTCTAGCTTTCTCACTTCATCAACGTAGGCTTCCATCAATGGACTCTGATAATCTTTGTTCACTTGGCGGACGACAAGCTGCGAGTCACCCCTGACAATGAGTTTCTTGATCCCAAGGTCTACTGCGATTCTGAGACCGGCAGGCAAACCTTCATACTCTGCAGTATTGTTTGTTGCTTGTTCCTTGGGGAAGTGCATCTGGACTATGTAGTTGAGGTGTTCTCCGGTGGGCGCGACTAGCGAAGACGCCCAAGACCGCGCCTTATGTGAGAAGGCTCCATCAAAGTACATCAGCCATTCTTTGCCTGCTTCCTTGACGGGGATGCTCGTCTCTGGAATTTCTTCATCTTGTGTTGGCGTCCATTCCGCTATAAACTCTGCCAGTGCCCTGCTTTGGATAGTTGAAGTGCTTTCAAACTTGAGGCCAAAGCTTGACAATTCCAATGCCCACTCGACAATCCTGCCTGTTGCTTCTGGATTTTGCAATATCCTCTTCAGGGGAAAGCGAGTGACGACTGTTATCTCATGTGCTTGGAAGTAATGGCGCAGCTTTCTCGAGGCCATGAGGAGGCCGAAAAGCAATTTCTGCACACCAGAGTACCTTGACCTAGCCCCCTGTAGAAGGGAACTGACAAAGTACACTGGGCGCTGCACCATCCTTTTCTGTATCTTCTCGCACGCCTACGCAGATCCGTCCTTGTCGGGACCAGAGCTTGTCGGTGAAACCCCCTGCTTGTCGCTGGATGCATCTGCCTTGGTTGTCGGCTCATCGTCTGTCTCCCTTTCCGCTACTAACGCAGCACTAACCACTTGATTGGTTGCCGCTATATATAGAAGCAACTTCTCTTATGGCTTAGGTGCGACAAGTATTGGAGTGGAGGACAGGTACCTCTTTAAATCCTGCAGCGCAGCCTCCGCTTCGGGAGTCCATTTCATTGGACCTGCCTTTTTCAAAATTTTGAAAAATGGCAGGGCGCATTCAGCAGACCTAGAGATAAACCTCTTTGAGAGCAGCCACATAGTAGCAAGTCTTCGTACATCCTTGACGCGCTTTGGTGCTTCGATCTGCTCAATGGCCTTGATCTTGTCGGGATTGGCTTCAATTCCCAGCTGAGATACGAAGAACCCGAGAAGCTTGCCGGAAGGGACTCCGAACACACACTTCTCGTGGTTGAGCTTGAGGTTGATCTTCCGCAGATTTGCAAAGGTCTCATCTAAATCTTGAACCAGAGTTGCTTTGTCCTTGCTTTTGACCACTATGTCATCCATGTAGGCTTCTACATTTCTGTGCATTTGCGGCTCAAAAGCGTCATGGACTACTCTTGCAAGCGTTGAACCAGCATTCTTTAGCCCAAAAGGCATCCGTACAAAGCAGTATGTGCCACATGGGGTGATGAATGCGGTTTCTCCTCATCCTCTTACGCCATGAAGATCGATGATATCCTGAGTATGCATCAAGAAATGAAAGCAAATCGCATCCAGCCGTGGAGTCAACAATCTGGTCGATGCGTGGCAAGGAAATGGGTCTTTGGGACAAGCTTTATTAACATCGTGAAGTCGATACAAAGTCTCCATTTCCCATTTGCCTTGCGATACAACTACAGGATTGGCCAACCACGAGGATGGAGCACTCCTCGACAAGGCCTGCTGCTTCCAATTTCTTGATCTCTTCGCAATGAATTCTTGGCGCCCTTGCCGCTTCGACTTTACGCTTGATGGGGGCGCGCATGAGGGCAGACAGCTAAATGATGCTCAATTACTTTCACTGGGAACACCGGGATGTCGACGGTTGCCATGCAAACACATCGACGTTCGCCCAGGAAAGCAACGAGCGCGCCTTCCTATTTAGGGTCGAGAGTGGGCGATGGTGAAGGTACCACCGTGCCGTCCTCCTTGGCGGGCACCTTCTTGGTCTTCGGTGGAGCTGCCATCGTCTTCTTGCACTTGCCGGTGGAGCTCGATGGTGCGTCCTCGACGGTAGCGCAGCACTCCGAAGAGGTGCGCTTGTCGGAGTGGGCATCAGAGCTCTTGCCGGACTTGGTCTTGGCCTTCTTCTTCCCCTCGGGAGCTTCAGCGGCAAGTGTCTTGGTGTCTGTTGCAGCTGCTGCCTCCCGGTAAATCTTGTCGGCGCAGATAAGAGCATCCTTCTTGTCGCCATGGACAGAAATGACACTTATCGGGCCTGGCATCTTGAGCAAGTTGTATGCATAATGAGAGGCTGCCATGAACTTGGCGAGTGCTGGACGGCCAAGTATCCCATTGTAAGGCAATGGAAAATCAGCAACGTCGAACGTGACCCTCTCAGTCCTGAAGTTTAGCTCGCTGCCAAATGTTACCGGCAACGTGATCTTCCCCTTCGGCTTGGTCCTTCCCGGATTGATTCCTTGTAATGTGCCAGTCTCTTCGAGCTCGCTGTCAGGGATCTGAAGCTTCTGGAGCACCGCAGATGAGATCAGGTTTAAGCCGGCCCCGCCGTCAACTAGCATCTTGGTGACCTTGAGGTTGCGGATAGTTGGTGAGACCAACATCGGCAAGCACCCGACCGCAGTTATGCGATCAGGGTGGTCCTCAATATCAAAGATGATATGCGTGCTGGACCATTTCAGAGGCTTGCGTGATTCTACGGATGGTTCTGCTGCATTAACTTCCCGCATCCACTGCTTGAGTTGGCGGTGTGAAGTATGCAGAGAAGCGCCGCCGTCAACGCAGAGGACCTCTGTGGCTTTCTGAAACTCCTGCTCATCGGTCTCGTCATCTTCCATATCTTCATCGTCGTCGTCGTCTTCATCCTTGTCGCGGCCGCGGGGAGGTCTGTCTCCTTGCCGCTGCTTGGCCCCGAGGCGTCCTCCCCGGCCGGGTCGTTTCTTGCTAACTCCCCCAGCACCTTCCTAGGCCTTCTCCTTGTTGCGCCGCTCGTACTCAGCCTTCTGCTGTTCAACAAGTTGTTCGACCTTCTTGCAGCTCTGGAGGTCATGGCCCTTGGTGCGGTGGATCTTGCAGTACTGTTTGTTGGAGCTGTCCTGCTTGTCGGCGGCCGCCACGGGCTAGCAGTCGGTGCCAGTGGCAACCTCCTTGCCGGAGCCACCAACTTTGGCTTTCTTGGCGGCACCACCATTGCCGGACTGCTCGACAACTAGCACCACTTTGCTCTTCTTCCTTCTGTTGTTCCGTCGCCGGCTCTTCTTCGCCGGGGCGGTCTCCTCACTATCAGATCCTGCTTCTGCATTCTCTCCTCGAGTCTCCTCCTTCCTCAAGACGACGCACACTTGTCGGCCAGGGCATACAGCTCACTGACGTCTTTGACTTTGCACATCGCCATCTCCTCCCTCATCCTGCGGTTCCGCACGTTCCGATGAAACGCGCTGATCACCGCGGCAGGGTGGACATCTGGGATGTTGTAGTGCACACGGCTGAATCTCTGAATGAACTTGTGCAGGGATTCTCCTTCCTTCTGGGCGAGCAGATGAAGGTCGCTCTCTTGGCCATGAGGCTTTTGGCCGCCTGTGAAGGCGCCGACAAACTGATGGCATAGATCTGCCCAAGAGGATATGGAGCTGTCCGGCAAGTGCATGAGCCAAGATCTGACATTGGGCTTGAGTACCAGCGGGAAGTAGTTGGCGAGGATTTTGTCGTCTCGTCCCCCCGCAGCTTGCACCGCGATGGTCTAGATGCCGAGGAATTCGACGGATGCGCCCTGCCATCGCACTTCTCTAGTACGTCGGCTTGAAATTCTTCTTTGGGCCATCGACTTGCCGCAGCTCACGAAAGTGAACGCAGGGCAACCTATCGCGACGGCAAGTCGCTCGTTCCCTCGGGCGCATGCATATCGACAGAGGGCCCAGCGCGCTGGTCGGATTGACGTCGCGCTTCTCTTCGGCGCTCGATGCGAGTTCGAGCGTCTACTTGTTGCCGTTCCTGAAGAACTTGGCCCTGATCACGGCGAGCTCGTGGATCCGATGACGCGGTGGAGTCGCTGTCGAGGTGGATTCGACGAGTTGGTGATCTTGGTCTTCTAGGTGGAGAGTGCATGGTGGTTGCACCCCCACAAGTTTCGTCGCCACCGGCTCGTGCATTGTCGTCTTGCCGCGGCAGCGATGTAGTTGGTTGCCACGGAGCGTCGCCATTGGCAAAGCCGATGAGACTCTGGATGGTGGCCCTCCATTCGTCGACCTTGTCGGCTGTTGGAGGGTAGTCTAGGAGCAGTTGAGCTCTCGCCAAGGCTTCCGCTGGAGTGGCGGGGCGGCAGCGGTGAACGGTGCGAGGAGCGGGATATGCTCGGACTTCTAACTATGTTAGAAGGAGCAGCATCTCGTCCAGGAGACCGTACCCCGCTCGTGCCAGCATGCTGGCGTGCACGCTGGTCTTGAGGACCTCGCGATCCTCCAGCTCGGTCTTGATCCAACGAGCGTATGGTACTATGAATACCATGACGCTGTCGGTCCCGCCGCCTCGAGATGGGCGCGGTGCGTGTCGGACGCCGAGGTCTGCGGCCTTGTCCTTGACTTGGCAGCGCCATGAGCTCCCTCGTCGACGCCTCGTTCTTCGCTGGCGTCTACCCCGCCCCGCTTGCTCCGTGGTGGCGGGATCGACGTGGATTGCTCGCTGCCGCCAAGCTTTCTTCTTCGGTGGCATGTTGATGAAGATGATGAAGATGTAGCCCGTGTGAACGCCGGATCAGGTTCACACAGCCTCGATGCCCCCTACCTGGCGCGCCAAAGATGTCGGGGAAGCTGATCGTAACCCACGAACACCTATGGGACCGGCGGACCGAGCCCCTTTCGGTTCGGTGGAGGGCGGAGGTCGCACGAAGAGCAGATCGAGGCGAAACACACGAGCAGTTTACCCAGCTTCGGAGCTCTCCGGAGAGATAATACTCCTACTGCTGCTTGTCTGATTGTATTGTGTTCTTGCTAGAGAGCTATGGGAGCTACAAGACCTAGCATGGGTGTCTCTGGTTTCGAATGAGCTGAACCGAACCTCCTCTACGTTGCGCATGGGCCTCCTTTTATATGCTCAAGGGGTCACCAACAGGTGGCAACATAGACAAGGGCAAAAAAGGGAAAATGAGTTGCGGTTGGTACAGCTACTTGTACAGTGTATTCTACCTAACTCTGACGGCAAGGGACAAAAGCATTAAATGCCCGTCCATGTCGCCTAAACAGTGCAACAAGGACCGTCAGGAGCGCCACCGCTTGCCACGATGGCAAGCTTGTCAGCGCCGCTTACCGTTGCGCTCCGCTGGCCGCACAGCCTCTTGACACGCACTCCTGGAATGGTCTCATGGCGACACGTTGGTGGATGAGCTGGAGCGGAGATGAAGAGTGGTTGCCTGCCGCGGCAAGCTCCTTGCCGTGGCTGAATCCTTGTCGCGTCCGGGAGCTTGTCGCTCTCCGGGCCTTCCCGGCAAGCTCCTCTTGCCGGGGTCTTGTCTTCTTCGTGCCTTGAGTGGCCTTCCCGGCAAGCTCCTCTTGCCGGGGCCTTGTCTCCTTGGCTTAAATACTTTGTTCTTGAATGGCTCCAAAGGAACCTTGGAGGACCTTGGCGGTCACTAGGCAAGCCTTGCCGCGGGGTGCTGCAACTGCCCGTGCACGAGTTCGGGATACTAGGGTACCCCTACTCTAGTACACCGACAACTGGGAAGCGACCAACTGAGAGAGCGACAACAGTCGTAAACATGCATTAAAATTAATTCACACCGAGTACAAGCATGAGTAGGATATAATCCACCATGAACATAAATATCATGAAGGCTATGTTGATTTGATTCATCTACATGCGTGAACATGTGCCAAGTCGAGTCACTTAGTTCATTCAAAGGAGGATACCATCCCATCATATCACATCATAATCATTCTAATAGCATGTTGGCACGGAAGGTAAACCATTATAACTCATAGCTAATCAAGCATGGCACAAGTAACTATAATCTCTAAATGTCATTGCAAATATGTTTACTTCATAATAGCTAACTCAGGAACGATGAACTCATCATATTTACAAAAACAAAAGAGGTCGAGTTCATACCAGTTTTTCTCATCCCAATAAGTCCATCATATATCGTCATTATTGCCTTTCACTCGCACGACCGTGTGATGTGTATAATAATAAGAGTGTACGTGCATTGGACTAAGCCGGAATCTGCAAGCATTCAACTCAAGAGAGAAAACAAGTAATATGGGCTCTAAATTAAATAAACAATCATGCATATAAGAGCCACTAAACATTTTCAATATGGTCTTCTCGACCCCCAAAAGAAAGAAAAGAAAATAAAACTATTTACACGGGAAAGCTCCCAACAGGCAAGAAGAAGAACTAGAAATCTTTTTGGGTTTTCATTTTAATTTCTACTACAAGCATGGAAATTAAAATAACTAATTTTTTTTGGTTTTTCTCAAGGTTTATCAAACACACAAGAAGAAAAGTAGAAAAAGAAATTTAAACTAGCATGGATAATACAATGAAAGAGTATGAGCACCGACGACTAGTGTGTGAACATGAATGTAAAGTCGGTGAGAAATACGTACTCCCCCAAGCTTAGGCTTTTGGCCTAAGTTGGTCTAGTACCAAGGACCGCCGCTACTCTCCACGGTATAATGGGAGGTGTAATCAGGATACCACTGGCTGGTCATATCCGGATCCCACTGGACAGATGATGCACGATAAGGGTCCAGCTCAGGTTCCGGCTCAGGTTCAGGTTCTGGAGTAAAAGCTTGAGCTCGGTGATCGTTCACCGCTTCCGGCGTGACAAGACGATTTTCTGCAAGCAAATCAAACAACAGAGGCGCAGGCAAAATAATAATCTCAATGTGTTTCTTATTAAATATAAGTTTACACAAGAGCATCTTTTCTTCGTTGTCAACAATAAACTTATGTGCTACCATGATCTTGTAATCTAAAATGTGAGGATGCAATTTTATCTCATCCTCTTCATGGTGCCTAATGGGTATCTGAAAATGTTTAGCAAGACGTGCATCATAGATACCTCCAAATATGGGGCCTTTTGTACGATTCAGGGCTAGCCATTTAGCAACGACGACACCCATACTAAAAGTATTGTCTCCTAGCAAAGCATGTTGAAGAATAATAATATCTGGAACGCTCAAATTTCCACTATTTCCACGACCAATCAAGAATCTACTAGCAAATATGGCAAAGTAGCATAAAACAGGAAAGTGTACGCTAGACACTTTTGCCTCAGAGCCCTTCTTTGGCTCTTCTACAACAATAGTTTTAACAAAGCCATCCACATCTTCACGATGGGGTTCCTGTAACTCTCCCTCATAAGGTATCCTACATACCGCACAAAAATGACGTAAAGACATTTCTTTGAATTCATCATATAAATGAAATGATACTGCAGGCGGTGACTTCTTAGGATAATAATAAAAGTTTTGCACGAAAGTATTGGTAAGTAAGAGATACTGATCGATTCGGTCGTTGATGAAACCGGTGAGGCCTGCAGTCTTGATTAAAGCATAAAAATCTTCATGAATTCCGGCTTCTTTCAAGACATCCTCGCATGGCCATTCACACGACCGTACTTCTGCTAAGCGAGGAAGATTATACTTAGGTTTTTCCTTCTCTTTGTCTTGTTTTTCCTTAGAGCTTTGGCTAGAAGAGCCTTTAAAGAGCCTCCTTAACATTTTCTGAAAATTTCTGAAATTTTAGTAACTTCAAAACAAAAGTGAATAAAACAGAACAAGATTGATAGCAACTACTCCTACAAGTGCCTAAAGCCTATATCATGCATTGGAATTGCTTGGGACCTCAAAAATTTAACATGCAAGCTCAAGAACATGGTCACCTATGGAGAAAAAATTTGCAATGAATAGAGCACTAGAACAAAAACTAATTGGACCAATGGAGGAGTCACATACCAAGCAACAATCTCCCAAAGCAGTTTTGCGAATGGAGCTTTGAGCTAAGAGATCGAAAATCGCAGCAAAACGATCTAGAACTCGTGCTTGAGCTGGTTGGGGATTTTTTTTGGGTAGAAGATGAAGTGTGTGGGTGCTGGCATAAGTGGAGGGGGGCCACCAGGGGCCCACGAGATAGGGGGGTCCGCCCTACAGGGGGGCACCCTCCTTTCACGTGGCCTGGTGCTTGGCCCTCCTGCAGTGTTTTCAGTGCCTAAAATCCTCAAATATTCCAGAAAAAATCATACTAAGTTTGCAGGGCATTTGGAGCACTTTTATTTTCGGACTATTTTTTAATGCACGGATAATTCAGAAAACAGACGGATAATACTATTTTTTTTCTTTATTCATTCTAAATAACAAAAAGTAAAAGGAGGGTACAGAAGGTTGTGCCTTCTAGTTTCATCCATCTCGTGATCATCAAAATGAACCCACTAACAAGGTTAATCAAGTCTTGTTAACGAACTCATTCCGAATAACACGGAACCGGAGAAATTTCGAATAACACTAAGTTACCTCAACGGGGATATGAAAATTCCCAACAATAAGAATATCATACTTTTTCTTGACAATAGGGAGAGGAAATTCAAAACCTCCAAAAATGATAGTTGGAACTTTTTCAATAGAATTGATGCTATGAACTTGAGATTGTTTCCTCAGAAAGTGTACCGTATGCTCATTACCATTAACATGAAAAGTGACATTGCCTTTGTTGCAATCAATAACAGCCCCTGCAGTATTAAGAAAAGGTCTACCAAGGATAATAGACATATTATCGTCCTCAGGAATATCAAGAATAACAAAGTCTGTTAAGATAGTGACATTTGCAACCACAACAGGCTCATCCTCACAAATACAGACAGGTATAGCAGTTAATTTATCAGCCATTTGCAAAGATATTTCAGTAGGTGTCAACTTATTCAATTCAAGTCTATGATATAAAGAGAGAGGCATAACACTAACACCGGCTCCAAGATCACATAAAGCGGTTCTAACATAATTTCTTTTAACAGAGCATGGTATAGTTGGTACACCCGGATCTCCAAGTTTCTTTGGTATTCCACCCTTAAAAGTGTAATTAGCAAGCATGGTGGAAATTTCAGCTTCCGGTATTTTTCTTTTATTTGTGATGATATCCTTCATATACTTATCATAAGGATTTACTTTAAGCATATCAGGTAAGCGCATACGTAAGAAATAGGTCTAATCATTTCAGCAAAGCGCTCAAAATACTCATCATCCTATGACTTGGATGGTTTAGGAGGAAAGGGCATGGGTTTCTGAACCCATGGTTCTCTTTCTTTACCGTGCTTCCTGGCAACAAAATCTCTCTTATCATAACGTTGATTCTTTGATTGTGGGTTATCAAGATCAACAGCAGGTTCAATCTCTACATCATTGTCTTTGCTAGGTTGAGCATCAACATGAACATTATCATCATTATCATTAGGTTCATATTCGTCACCTGATTGAGTTTCAGCATCAGAAATAGAAATATCATTGGGATTCTCAGGTGTGTCTACAACAGGTTCACTAGAAGCATGCAAAGTTCTATATTTTTCTTTTTCTTCTTTTTAGAAGATCTAGGTGCCTCTAAATTATTTCTCTGAGAATCTTGCTCGATTCTCTTAGGGTGGCCTTCAAGATACAAAGGTTCCTGAGTCATTCTACCAGTTCTAGTAGCCACTCTAACAGCAAAGTCATTTTTATTATTCAATTCATCAAGCAAATCATTTTGAGATTTAACTACTTGCTCTGCTTGAGTAGCAACCATAGAAGCATATTTGCTAACGCGGTGAAGTTCATCTTTAACTCTAGCCAGATTATCACCTACGCGTCCTATCTCGAAAGCATTATTCTTTAACTCTCTACCAACATAAGCATTAAAACTTTCTTGCTTATCCATAAAGTTATCAAATTCATCTAAGCATGGGCTATGAAATTTAGTAGAGGGTATTTCAACTTTATCATATCTATAGAGAGAATTTACCTTTACTACATGTGTCGGGTTATCAAGACAATGTGGTTCTTCAGGCGGTAAATTAAGACCATGTATTCCTTCAATAGGAGGTAAATTCTTAACATCTTCAGCTTTAATACCTTTTTCTTTCACTGATTTCTTTGCCTCTTGCATATCTTCAGGACTGAGAAATAAAACACCTCTCTTCTTTGGAGTGGGTTTAGGAATAGGCTCAGGAGTTGGCTCAATTGGTTCAGGAATTACTTCAGGAACTGGCTCGGGAAGATTCTAATTATTTTCATTAGTCAACATATTATTCAATAATATTTCAGCTGCGTCGACTGTTCTTTCCCTGAAAACATAACCAGCACAACTATCCAAGTAGTCCTTGGAAGCATCAGTTAGTCCATTATAAAAGATATCAAGTATTTCATTTTTCTTAAGAGGATGATCAGGCAAAGCATTAATTAACCGGAGAATCCTCCCCAAGCTTGTGGGAGACTCTCTTCTTTGATTTGCACAAAATTATATATTTCCATAAGGCAGCTTGTTTCTTATGAGCAGGAAATATTTAGCGAGAAGTAATAAATCATATCACGGGACTATGCACACAACCAGGAGCAAGAGAATTATACCAAGTCTTAGCATCACCCTTTAATGAGAAATATCTTAAGGATATATAAATAGCGAGACTTCTCATCATGAGTAAACAGGGTGGCTATATCATTCAACTTGGTAAGATGTGCCACAACAGTTTCAGATTCAAGGCCATAAAAAGGATCAGATTCAACTAAAGTAATAATATCGGGATCAACAGAGAATTCATAATCCTTATCAAGAATACGATAGGTGAAGTAGCAAATGCAGGATCGGGTTTCATTCTAGCATTAAGAGACTGCTGCTTCCATTTAGCTAATAATTTCTTAAGATCATTTCTATCATTGCAAGCAAGAATTTCCATAGCAGCTTTTTCATTCATAACATAACCCTTAGGAACAACAGCTAATACATAATCATTGGGGGAACCTTCATCATCACTATCATCAATAATAGGTTCTTCAATATTTTCATTCCCCCTAACTCTAGCAAGTTGTTCATCTAGAAATTCACCTAATGGCAAAGTAGTATCACACACAGAAGTAGTTTCATCATGCATAGCAGAAGTGGCATCATAAATAACGTGCGACATATCAGAATTCATAGCAGTAGCAGGTTTAGGTGTCGCAAGCTTACTAATAACGGAAGGAGAATCTAGTGCAGAGCTAGATGGCAGTTCCTTACCAGCCCTCGTAGTTGAGGGAAAAATCTTGGTCTTAGCGTCTTTCAAGTTATTCATAGTGATCAACAGATATAAATCCCAAGTGACTCAGAGAATAGAGCTATGCTCCCCGGCAACGGCGCCAAAAATTAGTCTTGATAACCCACAAGTATAGGGGATCGCAACAGCTTTCGAGGGTAGAGTATTCAACCCAAATTTATTGATTCGACATAAGGGGAGCCAAATAATATTCTTGAGTATTAGCAGTTGAGTTGTCAATTCAACCACACCTGGATAACTTAGTATCTGCAGCAAAGTGTTTAGTAGCAAAAGTGGTCTGATAATAATAGTAACGGTAGCAAAAGTAAAGATAAAAAATTTTGGGTTTTTGTAGTAGTTGTAACAGTAGCAACGGAAAAGTAAATAAGTGAAGAACAATATGTGAAAAGCTTGTAGGCAATGGATCAGTGATGGATAATTATGCCGGATGCGATTCCTCATGCAATAGCTATAACATAGGGTGATATAGAACTAGCTCCAATTCATCAATGTAATGTAGGCATGTATTCCGTAAATAGTCATACGTGCTTATGGAAAAGAACTTGTATGACATCTTTTGTCCTACCCTCCCGTGGCAGCGGGGTCCTTACGGAAACTAAGGGATATTAAGGCCTCCTTTTAATAGAGAACCGGAACAAAGCATTAGCACATAGTGAATACATGAACTCCTCAAACTATGGTCATCACCGAGAAGTATCCTGATTATTGTCACTTCGGGGTTGTCGGATCATAACACATAATAGGTGACTATAGACTTGCAAGATAGGATCAAGAACACACATATATTCGTGAAAACATTATAGGTTCAGGTCTGAAATCATGGCACTCGGGTCCTAGTGACAAGCATTAAGCATAGCAAAGTCATATCAACATCAATCTCAGAACATAGTGGATACTAAGGATCAAACCCTAACAAAACTAACTTGATTACATGGTAAATTTCATCCAACCCATCACCGTCCAACAAGCCTACTATGGAATTACTCACGCACGGTGGTGAGCATCATGAAATTGGTGATGGAGGATGGTTGATGATGACGATGGCGACGAATCCCCCTCTCCGGAGCCCCGAACGGACTCCAGATCAGCCCTCCTGAGAGAGATTAGGGCTTGGCGGTGGCTCCGTGTCGTAAAACGCGATGAAACTTCCTCTCTGATTTTTTTCTCCCCGAGACGGAATATATGGAGTTGGAGTTGAGGTCGGAGGAGGTCCAGGGGGCCCACGAGATAGGAGGCCGCGCCCTAGGGGGGGCGCCCCCCTGTCTCGTGGACAGGCTGTGGGCCCCCTGGTGTATTTCTTTCGCCCAATAATTTTTTTAAATTCCAAAAAGTGCCTCCGTGGATTTCCAGGACATATCCGAGAACTTTTCTTTTCTACACATAAAACAACATCATGGTAGTTCTGCTGAAAACAGCGTCAGTCTGGGTTAGTTTCATTGATATCATGCAAGTTAGAGTCCAAAACAAGGCCAAAAGTGTTTGAAAAAGTAGATTCAACAGAAATAGACCACTCATCAAGGGTGCATGACCATAAAAGATATTACTCATATAAATAGAACAACCATTATTCTCTGATTTAAATGAATAACCGTCTCGCATCAAACAAGATCCCGACGGTACCAAATTACTTGAAACTAGTGGTATCAAATGAACAACCATTATGCTCAACACTGGTACCAAATTACAATTATTCAGGTCTAAAACTAATCCCGACGGTAGATGTAGAGGTGGCATGCCGACGGTGATCACATCGACTTTGGAACCATTTCCCACGCGCATCGTCACGTCGTCCTTACCCAATCTTCGTTTAATTTGTAGCCCGTGTTTCGAGTTGCAAATATGAGCAACAGAACAAGTATCAAATAGCCAGGCGCTACTACAAGCATTAGTAAGGTACACCGAAGCACTCAGTTTGCCATCCTTCTTATCCACCAAATACTTGGGGCAGTTCCGCTTCTAGTGACCAGTCCCTTTGCAATAGAAGCACTCAGTTTCAGGCTTAGGTCCAGACTTGGGCTTCTTCCTGGGAGTAGCAATTTTCTTGTTGTTCTTCTTGAATTTCCCCTTCTTCCTCTTTCCCTTTTTCTTGAAACTAGTGGTATTTTTAACCATCAACACTTGATGCTCCTTCTTGATTTCTACCTCCGCAGCCTTTAGCATTGCGAAGAGTTCGGGAATTGTCTTTTCCATCCCTTGCATATTATAGTTCATCACAAAGCCTTCATAGCTTTGTGGCAGTGATTGAAGAACTCTGTCAGTGACACAATCATCAGGTAGATTAACTCCAAGATGAGTCAAGTGGTTATGGTACCCAGACATTTTGAGTATGTGTTCACTGACAGAACTATTCTCCTCCATTTTGCAGCTATAGAACTTGTTGGAGACTTCATATCTCTCAACTTAGGCATTTGCTTGAAATATTAACTTCAACTCCGGGAACATCTCATATGCTCCATGACGTTCCAAACGTCTTTGAAGTCCCGATTCTAAGCTGGAAAGCATGGCACACTGAACTATTGAGTAGTCATCAAAACGCGACTGCCAGGCATTCCACAATGTCTGCAGTTGCTGGCGCAGGTGGTACACCTAGTGGTGCTTCCAGGAAGTAATTCTTCTGTGCAGCAATGAGGGTACTCCTCAAGTTACGGACCAAGTCTGTGTAATTGCTACCATCATCTTTCAACTTAGCTTTCTCTAGGAACGCATTAAAATTCAAAGGAACGGTAGCACAGGCTATTGATCTACAACAAAATAGACATGCAAAAACTATCAGGTACTAAGTTCATGATAAATTTAGGTTCAACTAATCATATTACTTAAGAACTCCCGCTTAGATAGACATCCCTATAGTCATCTAAATGATCACGTGATCCATATCAACTAAACCATGTCCGATCATCACGTGAGATGGAGTAGTTTTCAATGGTGAACATCTCTATGTTGATCATATCTACTATATGATTCACGTTCGACCTTTCGGTCTTAGTGTTCCAAGGCCATATCTTCATATGCTAGGCTCGTCAAGTTTAACCCGAGTATTCTTCACGTGCAAAACTGGCTTGCACCCATTGTATGTGAACGTAGAGCTTATCACACCCGATCATCACGTGGTGTCTCGGCACGAGGAACTGTAGCAATGGTGCATACTCAGGGAGAACACTTATACCTTGAAATTTAGTGAGGGAACATCCTATAATGATACTGTCGTACTAAGCAAAATAAGATGCATAAAAGATAAACATCACATGCAATCAAAATATGTGACATGATATGGCCATCATCATCTTGTGCCTTTGATCTCCATCTCCAAAGCACCCTCATGATCTCCATCGTCACCGGCTTGACACCTTGATCTCCATCGTTGCATCGTTGTCGTCTCGCCAACTATTGCTTCTACGACTATCGCTAGCGCTTAGTGATAATGTAAAGCAATTACATGAGGCTCCTTACAGTTGCCGATAACTTCTACAAAACATGATCATCTCATACAACAATTTATATCTCATCACGTCTTGACCATATCACATCATAACATGCCCTGCAAAAACAAGTTAGACGTCATCTACTTTGTTGTTGCAAGTTTTACGTGGCTGCTACGGGTGTCGGATTTCGGGTTCCGGCAAAACACTTGAGGTTCGAACAATGGGGTGCGCGCGAAGATATCCTCCTACCTAATCACGCCCTCAACCTCGCCACGATCTCAAAGGCTAGCTCGATGAACTCGCAACACAAGAGACACAAGATTTATACTGGTTCGGGCCACCGTTGTGGTGTAATACCCTACTCCAGTGTGGTGTGGTGGATTGCCTCTTGGGTCGAGGATGAACAGTACAAGGGGAAGAACAGCCTCCTGAGGAGAGGTGTTATTGTGCTTGGTGGGTGTAAGGATGGGATGGATCTAGTCCAAGATGATATGCCTCCTACTGTGGTGGCTAGTCCTATTTATAGAGGCCCTGGTCCTCTTCCCAAATATTGAGCGGGAAGGGAGCCAACAACGGCCAATATGAAAGGGGACAGCTAGTACAAGCTATCCTGACTAAAGGTGGTCTTCGCCTGCCAAAGGCTCTGGTGGTGACTCCATCTTGGGCTCGATGGTGACCTCCGTGCTGCCGTCCTGCTGGTCTTGGTCTCGTTGCACTGATATGGAAACCTTTGCCTGATGCCTCAAGATCATCCTTTGCCCTTGCCTCTTTAGCACCAAAGAGCAAACGAGGACACTATGCGCGCTGGCGCCCGCCCGGTCTTGGTCGTCATGGGTGACGTCATAGGAACCTCATGAGGTTTGCCTTGCCTTGATCTCTCCGCCCCTCGCGAGCCAGCCCGGTGAGGCCGCTCCCGAAGAAGTCTCGTGTCATCCGCCTCGCGAGGGTTGGCCCCTCGCGAGGGTCTTGAGTGATTGTTGGTGAAGACGGGCCGTACTGGGCCGCTAGTGGAGCCACGCCGTGGGCCGCAGGCAGGCAAGTCTGTGGACCCCCGTTCCCAGAACGCCGGCAGTAGCCCCCGGGCCCGGGGCGCGCTCGGACTTGGCTTCGAGGCGAAGACAAAGGGCAAGTGCGGACCGCGGCGGGCCCCAACAGTCTGCGGCCTTGGTCGACGCGTGGCGATTGATTGGACGTGGGCGTCTCCGCTTCCCCACGCTTCCTCGGCAACTCCCAGACTGACAAAAGGCTAGCGCGGGCTACACTTGCCTTCATTGCTTTCTTCTGCCTTGCTCCAGATCCCTTTTATCGCCCCTCGCTTCCGAAATCTCCTGATTTGCCCCCATCCCCTCTTGCACCCGCGACCAATGGTGCCCCGGAAGGTCAAGGTTTCTTCGCCACCCGCCTGGTACGAGCCGGCTCGGGATGCGCCCAATGTCTCGGAGAAGAGTCTCGCCACCACGCTCCTGCTGACGGCAAGAGAGAGCAACAAGAGGGGGAAGACTGAGCTCCGGGATGGCTCTGCCGTGCTGGAGCCCGAGGGAAGCACCTTCTTCCCCTTCTTCATGAGCAACATCGTCGTGGCGCTGGTTCCCTCCTTCTCCGACTTCTTCTATGAGGTCCTTGGCCATTACGGGATGCAGGCGCTGCACCTTCATCCCAACTCTGGCCTTCCCTTGTCGATCTTCACCTTCTACTGCGAGGCGTATCTCGGCGTGATGCCGTTTGTGGCTCTGCTGCACCAACTCTTCTTCCTCCGCATCAACGAGGGTCACATCTCCGGGTGCGCCAACTTCATCGTGACCGTCAAGGCCAACTCGATCTCGAAGGCTAGGAAGAAGGCTGATGGCTTCAGGAGCAAGTGGGTCATGATGGATGCCAAGTGCGTCCACCCACGCTTGGTGCTCCCGATGGAGATGCCCCAGTCCGTCGCAGAGTGGTCTCGTGTGAAGCTCATTGATGACTGGGCGATGTCTGTGCTAGAGCAGATGAACGACGACATGAAGCCGGGAAACGCGAGGGCGGCGAAGGTGATAGGGGCCATGCTCCTAAGGGAATTCCTGATGCTACGCATGGCCCCGCTTCAGGCGCGCACTCGCCCCTTGTGGAGGCTTGGAGGCGAAGAGGATAAGCTTTGCTTGAGCCTGGAAGCCTTGCCCGACGAAGAGCTTGTTGTGGCTCTCCGCCTCCTAGTCGGGGACGACTAGGAATACCCGCCAAGCACCTTCGTCCCCTTGTTCTGCTGCAAGGACGGGCGTAGGACGTGGCTGCCAGGCCAACCTTCGATGGGCACGGGATGGTGCCGCGAGCGCCTCCTGCTATCCCAGCTGCAACGGCGCCGGTGGATGTGTCCTCCGACGACTCTCGCCAGGAGGAGGAAGAGGAGGAAGACGAGGAGCGTGACTCAGAGGGGACCCTCGAGGGGATGGGGGAGACCTCCCCCTTGAGCAAGGCCAACATCCTCCGCACCCTTCCTGACGACGACGAGGCCGACACCCTCCAATAGAAGGGAGAGCCACCCGTGATCCTGACGAGGGGCCAGTCCGCGCTAATCTCTCGAGATGCTGCTTCTGTTCCAACACCGCCTGGAGCTGCTTCTGGCCCACCTGCTGCTCCTTCTTCTGCTCCTGGGTCCCGCGCGCTCGCGCCCCGGGCTGGGAGGCTCTTGGGCTTCAAGCTTGGCAAGAGGAGGGTGGACTACACCGCGGTGGACCAGTAAGTGCTCTTGCCTAGTTTCATTCTTGCTTCTGCTGCTTGACCCCGATGCTTCTCCGCCGTGCGATTAGGCCGACCCCTGCGGGGAAGAAGAGGAAGGAGGAGGCGGTGGTGCTGCTCGGGACCAGCTTGCCTACTCCGGCTGCGTCTCCCTCGTGGAGAAGGGCGGCGCTGGTGCTCATCTCTCTCCGGCCTGGTCGTCTTCCCGAGGCCTGGGGGAGAATCATCGGGAGGAGTCAGCCCCCGTGGCCCCGCTGGCTCCGAAAGCACTGGTGTCCGGCCCGGCTGCTGAGGTTTCCAAGGCTTAGGAGCCCCAAGTCTCCCGGGCTATGGTGACGATACCTTCTCCTCCTCCTCCCGCTGCACCGCTGATTCCAGGCCCTTCTGCCTCTCCTGACGTCTTGGAGCGTGCTCTTCTTGAGATGACCCGACTGCGAGAAGATCTTCAGGGCGCCGACCCCCTCCTGGTGACTGGGCGTCTGGAGCTAGTCTCTGGTTGGCTCCATTCCGACGTGTCTGTTCGGGCGGCGCTGAGCCAGGCCAGGGAAACCTCCGAGAAGTAGAAGATGGCCGCTACCCAAGCTGCGGCTGCTCGCGAGGCGGCGCAGAAGGACATCGAGGCCACCCAGGATCGCTGTCGGGCGCTGGAGGCCGAGCTGAAGACCCTGCGCAACGAGCGCGCAGAAGAAGCCCGTAGCCGCAAGGCGGAGGAGGAGAAGATGAAGGCTCTGAAAGGTGCCTTCAAGGGTCGCGACGCCGAGCTGGAGCAGTCGGCGAAGGCATAGGCAACTGAGCACGGCCGGCTGGAGGAGCTGGACCGGAAGGTGAAGGCGGAGGAAGCCGAACTTGACGCCAAGGCGAAGGTTCTGGCTGAGGACCGCCTGACCTTTGCGCTCCTCGAGGAGAGGTCTCGCGTGGCACTGAAGACACTCTACGAGAAGGGCTTGGAGAAGCTACTGACCAGCGACGAGGACGGCCCCGCCCAGCTGCTTCCCGACTTGGTCGAGGCGCTTGAGGAAGTCGTGAGCCGCCTCGGCCCCATGGTGGAGGAAGAGGCTCGCGTCCTTTTTTCAGCTGCGTTGATGCGTGTCTTCAACCACCTCCATCTTCGCGATCCTACCACCCGCCTAGATGAGCTGCTGGAGCCTGTGAACGACAAGCACTGCGCAGCCGCTGCCGTAGTCGTGAAGGATCAGGTGGAGGCCCTGCTAAAGAAGTTCCGCGCTTTCGCTTCCGTGCCTTCGACTGGCGGCGCTACAGATCCTGCAGCTCCGGCAGGTGGTATATGTGAAGGCGACACCACCAAGGAGGGAGCACCCCTTGCGGGCGACAGCGACGTCCAGGGATGACATGCTCGCGGCTGCTTTCCTGTTTTACTCCTGCAACATGCATCATGCCTCGTGGAGGCGTTTAAACTTGCGTTTGGTATTGTAAGAACAATATGTCTTGTAATTTTTGCTTGAGATTTTGCGATTTCTTCATATATGCTTTCCGTTCTACGTCGGCAGGGCCCGGCCCCGCGCATACCTCAGCCGTCGTTGGGTCGTCCGGAGACCAGGACGAGACCAAGGAGTGAGGGGCTACGTGACCAGTTAGGCTCCTGAGTCGCGATGCTCAGGAGTCCCCCTGGACGCGCAAACAACTTATAAGAAGGAGATGCATGGATAGGTCTAGCGTTCTACGTCGGCAGGGCCCGGCCACGCGCGTACCTCAGCCGCTGTTGGGTCGCCTAAAGACCAGGACAAGACCAAGGGGTGAGGGGCTACGTGAACAGTTAGGCTCCTAAGTCACGATGCTCAGGAGTCCCCCTTGACGCTCAAACGACATTCATACCTTGGTCCTCGACGAGGCTCGGCTCGAGAGGGGCACGCGACGACCAGGTCCAGGGGACCTGGCTGGGTGGCGTACGCTTGGCGTGGCCCGAGCGCAGCCCCCTCGCACGACTCTCCTAAGGGAAGGTGTTGCGGTGAGGCCGGACACTGAGCTCGAGGGCTCCCTGAGGTTGGTACAGCCATGGGGCCGCCCTCAGTTGTTTATCACCAGCGCGAAGCATAGCGCTTCCGCACTTGCACGGGCATAGCCGCTCCTCGGCAGTGTCGACGGCTAGCGCGGAGCATCGTGCTTCCACTGGTACGTGGGAGGGGACTCCCTACTGCGGAGAGCCCCCGGGGCATGTACAACCCCGCCCTGACACGTGGCTTGCATGACAAGGCTAGACGAGGTATGTCTGGGCACTCGTAACCCAGCGCTGGACTCACGAGGCCCTACCTCAATGTGGGTTGCGCCTGGTCTTGATTCTTGTTCACTGTGGTGGTCCTGTGAGGTGGTTAGACAACCTGCGCCGAACGAATCTCCTGACGTTATCGCGTGAGAAGGCCAAGAACCAACGACCCCAGGAGGTGATGTGAATGGGGCCGACCCGCGAGACAGAGCTCAGCCGTTGGATTTATCAACGATGCAGGGATGGGCCCGAGCACAGACGTCGTGCCTAACCCTCTCATGCAAAGGGTCCTGAAGAAAAACGATCGGCACGCGGCTCCCGCGGTGGGTGACAATCAAGTAGGTGATAATCATAGATAGGTTAAGCATGAAAAGCAGACTAGCTTAGGTGAATGCAAGAAAGATACACGCCACTGGGTCAGGCCCGAGCGGCTCGGGGATGATGTAGCCCGAGGGGTGCCCCCAGCAAAGTAAGCTAAAGATGTAAAGGTATACATGCCACAGGGACGGACCCATGCGGCCTGGGAATGATGCGGCCCGAGGGGCGCTCCCAGCTAAATAAACGTAGAAGATGTTACCTGGTTTTGTTGTTGAAGGAATGTTGAGGCAGCTGAAGATGCGTGGCGAAGGGGTTGCTCCTCACGAGCCGCCGGGTCCCTGAGCCTCGGGAGGCTCTGGGGGCCCACGCGGTTCCTTGATGACCGTCTCCGTCTCCGCCAGGACGGCGTGGTGCCTGGCCTCCTGAGCCGCCAGGACGCTCTACAGGTTGCACTGGAAGGCGGACGCCACGCTCGGCAGGCCAAATGGCATGCGAACGTAGCTGTGAGGCGGGCCCACGCAGCATCCCACGCGTGAAGGCCATAAAATCTCCTGAGATGTGGCCTTGTTGAGCCCTGGGACATCGATGCAGACGCGCAGCCCGCCATCCTCACCTGGATGGGGAGCTGTGCCACGTGAGCGGTGCTCGCCGCGCATGGCTCTTGCATCCTATAGTTCCTGAGTGGCCTTTGCAATGAACTCCTGAGCGCCGGGCGCTCCTCACCTGGTGTCCTCCTGAGGGAAACGTGCTGCGAAGCACGCCTCCACATGGTGCCCGAGCGCCTCCCTCGTGACGTTGACAAGTTCTGAGGCCCTCCAAAAGAGAGCCCGCGAGCCCTACCCGAGGAGGGCACCGGGCACGCCTTCCTATGCGAGGAAGGGAGGCGCCCCAGTCGTGGGCGCTGATCCTGACGTGGCTCCACCTGCAGCGCCCTTCTCCTAAGGCCTAGTGCGGAGTAGCTGCTTCTTCTTTTTGGGGACGACCTCAGGAGGGTATTGTGCTGCATTGATGTCGGGGTCTTCGATTGACGCTGCTTGGAAGGCGCGCTCGAGGGAGCACACCGCATCTTTCTCTTCGCATGGGACTGTGATGATCGCACCGCTTCCTGGCATCTTGAGGACGTTGTAGCCGTGGTACGTCACTGCCATGAACTTGGCCAGGGCCGGATACCCGAGGATGGCATTGTATGGCAGACGGATGTGAGCGACGTCGAAGTCGATGAGCTCGATGCGGTAGTTGTTGCGCTGTCCGAAGGTGACAGGGAGGCGGACCTGCCCTATTGGCGTGGTGGAACCATCGGTCACTCCTGAGAAAGGCTTGGTAGGTTGAAGCTGGTCGTAGGGCACTTGGAGGCTATCGAATGTTTCGACGGACAGGACGTTGAGCCCTGCGCCGCCGTCGATGAGGGTCTTGGTAACTTGCACGTTACTGATGAGGGATGAGCAAAGCATCAGGAGAGCTGGTCAGCTGAGCAGAAAGTGATGGCACACTTGGACCACCTAAGTGGGCGTGTGGCCTCGAGTCTGGGGAGGACTGTGTACACCTCGCGAGCAAACTGCTTGAAGATTCGCTGAGAGGCTTGGGCTTGAGCTCCGCCCAAGATGCAGGCGATAGCCCGCGCTCCTGGAAGCCCCCAGCCCCCTCGTCCTGATGGTGGTTGAGGGAGTCCTGGATTAGGGGGTCTCCGGACAGCCGGACTATATCCTTTGGCCGGACTGTTGGACTATGAAGATACAAGATTGAAGACTTCGTCCCGTGTCTGGATGGGACTCTCCTTGGCGTGGAAGGCAAGCTTGGCGATACGGATATGTAGATCTCCTCCCTTGTAACTGACTCTGTGTTACCCTAGCCCCCCTCTGGTGTCTATATAAACCGGAGGGTTTAGTCCATAGGACAACAAGAGTCATACCATAGGCTAGCTTCTAGGGTTTAGCCTCTACGATCTTGTGGTAGATCAACTCTTGTAATACTCATATCATCAAGATCAATCAAGCAGGAAGTAGGGTATTACCTCCATCGAGAGGGCCCGAACCTGGGTAAACATTGTGTCCCCTGCCTCCTGTTACCATTCGCCTTAGACGCACAGTTCGAGACCCCCTACCCGAGATCCACTGGTTTTGACACCGACGTTGGTGCTTTCATTGAGAGTTCCACTGTGTCGTCACTGTAAGGCCAGGTGGATCCTTCGATCATCGGTAACGATGCGGTCCAGGGTGAGGTTTTCCTCCCCGGACAGATCTTCGTTTCGGCGGCTTCGCTCTGCGGGCTAACTCGCTTGGCCATCTGGAGTAGATCGAGAGCTACGCCCCTGGCCACCAGGTCAGGTTTGGGAACTTGAATTATACTGCCGATATCCGCAGAGACTTGATCTTAGACGGATTCGATCCCATGTCAGGTGTGTCGCACGATCACGACGAGCATGATGTAGCTCTGCCGTCTGACAGTGTTCGGGAGATCACACCGGCAACTACTCCGGCCTTCAATTCAGAGCAAATTGCGCCATCCAAGGACAGGTGGATAGACCCCGCCATGGAGGTCGCACTCTTAGCGGCGATGGGTAGCGGCGATGGAGTCGGATACTGACTTCACCCCTCATGAGAGCCATGATGCCGAACCACTGGATTCGTCTCCGGCCACGGACTCCGAGCCGCCTGCGCCCTTTCCTATCAAATCCGATTGGGCGCCGATCATGGAGTTTACCTCCGCGGATATCTTTCAGCACTCGCCCTTCGGCGACATGCTAAATTCGTTAAGGTCTCTCTCCTTGTCAGGAGAACCTTGGCCGAACTATGTCCGGCTAGAATGGGATGCGGACGATGAAGAAATTCGCTACCCACCCACCACCCACTTAGTAGCCAATGTCGATGATTTAACCGACATGCTCGACTTCGACTCCGAAGATATCGACGGTATGGACGACGATGCAGTAGAAGAACAGGAACCACCGCCCACGGGGCGCTGGACCGCCACCTCATCATACGATATATACATGGTGGATACCCCCAAAGAAGGCAATGGCGACAAGACAGCAGAGGATGACCCCTCCAAGAAGCAACCCAAGCACCGACGTCAGCAGCGCCGCTCTAAGTCCCGCCATAGCAAAAGTAATGATACCGGCATAAGATACAACAACACTCCGGATAGTGCCGAAGACGATGACAATCCCCTCCAGCCAGATTTAGAGCAGGAGGAGGAACAAGCTAGCCCTCCAGAATAGGCAGCGGATGGAGAAACGGGGGATGACAATTGCATGACTCTCTCCGAAGATGAGGTGAGCCTCGGCAACGAAGAATTTATTGTGCCTGAGGATTCCATCGAGCAGGAGCGCTTCAAGCGCCGGCTTATAGCCACGAAAAATAGCCTGAAGAAAAAGCAACAACAGCTTCGAGCTGATCAAGATTTGCTAGCAGACAGATGGACAGACGTCCTTGCGGCCGAGGAATACGAACTCGGACACCCCTCCAAGAGTTACCCAAAACACAGGTCGCTACTCGAGGAGGAAGCAGTGAAACCTACTTAAACAGCGTACGATGCGGCTGACCGGCCACCACATGGCTGAGATAGAGAGGCGTTTCAGCCTGAAGTTCAGCCTACACCCCGCCGCCACTCAAACAAAAATACTAAGGCCCGGGGAAACACGCGAGACCTGCGAGATGAATTGGAAAGTAGGGCTGAGGGAGTCCTGGATTAGGGGGTGTCCGGATGGCCGGACTATAACCTTTGGCCGGACTCCTGGACTATGAAGATACAAGGTTGAAGACTTCGTCCCGTGTCCGGATGGGACTTTCCTTGTCGTGGAAGGCAAGCTTGGCGATACGGATATGTAGATCTCCTCCCATTGTAACCGACTCTATGTAACCCTAACCCTCTCCAGTGTCTATATAAATCGGAGGGTTTTAGTCCGTAGGACGAACAACAATCATACCATAGGCTAGCTTCTAGGGATTAGCCTCTCTGATCTCGTGGTAGATCTACTCTTGTACTACCCATATCATCAATATTAATCAAGCAGGAGTAGGGTTTTACCTCCATCGAGAGGTCCCGAACCTGGGTAAAAACATCGTGTCCCTTGTCTCCTGTTACCATCCGCCTAGACGCACAGTTCGGGACCCCCTACCCGAGATCCGCCGGTTTTGACACCGACAAGGGCCAAACACAAAAGATCGATATACGGGTCATGGGGGCGCGCACCAACGCGGGACGAGGACCGTCATGCCGGATACACTAAAGATAAATCCGGCCGGGCCGAATACAGCAGATAAAATTCATACGAACTGCGTCGTGATATAGCCCGCCACAGAGGCGCCGGACACCCCCTATGCTTCACTAATGAAGTTATGGATCACGAATTCCCGGAGGGTTTTAAACCCATAAATATCGAATCGTATGATGGTACAACAGATCCCGCAGTATGGATTGAGGATTTCCTCCTCCATATCCACATGGCTCGCGGTGATGATCTACATGCCATCAAGTACCTCCCACTAAAACTCAAAGGACCAGCTCGGCATTGGCTAAATAGCTTGCCAGCAGACTCTGTCGGCACTTGGGAAGATTTGGAAGATGCATTCCTTGACAACCTCCAGGGCACTTATGTGCGACCACCGGATGCTGACAACTCGAGCCATATAACTCAGCAGCCAGGGGAATCGGCCAGGCAATTCTGTACGCGGTTCCTAACTAAGAAAAACCAAATTTTCGACTGTCCGGATGCTGAGGCCTTAGCGGCATTTAAGCATAACATCCATGACGAGTGGCTTGCCCGGCACCTCGGCCAGGAGAAGCCGAAATCTATGGCAGCCCTCATGACACTCATGACCCGCTTTTGCGCGGGCGAGGATAGCTGGCTGGCTCGCAGCAATAGCACATCAAGGAATTCAGGAACTTCAGATACTAAAGATGCTAACGGCAGACCACGTCGTAACAGACACAAGCGACTCAACAACGGCGATAGCACTAAAGATACGGCAGTAAATGCCGGATTCAGAGGCCCTAGATCCGGTCAGTGGAAAAAGCCATTCAAAAGAAGTACTCCGGGCCTGTCCAGTTTGGACCGCATACTCGATCGCTCGTGTCAAATTCACGGCACCCCCGATAAGCCAACCAATCACACTAACAGAGAATGCTGGGTGTTCAAGCAGGCCGACAAGTTGAATGCCGAAAACAAGGACAAGGGGCTGCATAGCAATGACGAGGAGGAGCCCCGGCCGCCGAACACGGGAGGACATAAGAGATTCCCCCCACAAGTGAAGACGGTGAATATGATATACGCAACCCACATTCCCAAGAGGGAACGGAAGCATGCACTAAGGGACGTCTATGCGATGGAGCCTGTTGCCCCAAAGTTCAACCCGTGGTCCTCTTGCCCGGTCACCTTCGATCGCAGGGACCACCCCACTAGTATCCATCATGGCGGATCCGCCACATTGGTCCTAGACCCCATCATTGATAGATTTCACCTCACTTGAGTCCTAATGGACGGCGGCAACAGCCTAAACCTGCTCTATCAGGATACAGTGCGCAAAATGGGTATAGATCCCTCGAGGATCAAACCCACCAAAACCACCTTTAAGGAGGTCATCCCAGGTGTAGAGGCCCATTGCACGGGCTCAATCACACTGGAAGTGTTCTTCGTATCTCCGGACAACTTCCGAAGCGAGGAGTTAATCTTTGATATCGTCCCGTTCTGCAGTGGCTATCACGCACTGCTCGGGCAAACCGCATTTGCAAAATTCAATGCGGTACCGCATTACGCATAACTTAAGCTCAAGATGCCAGGACCTATGGGGTCATAACAGTCAATGGCAACACAGAGCGCTCTCTCCGCACGGAGGAGCACATTGCGGCCCTCGCAGCAGAAGCACAAAACAGCCTTTTAAGGCAAACCGCCAATTCGGCGATACAGCCCTTGGACACCGTCAAGCGAGTCCGGAGTAACTTGCAGCAGGATCGCCTGGCACGTTCAGAGCTCGCCTAGCAATTCGGCCCCCGTCCTAGTCCCAGTCAAGCGACGAAATCTGTGCCGCGTGTACATAATTACGCACTGAAAATACCATGGGCGTAGGCGGGGGCACGATCAGGACACGCCCTGCAATGCGGCTCAACAGCCCTAGGGGCTGCCCACCTTCATCTTTTTCCTCTTTCAGGACCTTACTCTCTGGAAGCCCTATCCGGCAGTACGATTCCCGGACACATAATACAACAACCAAGGAGGCAGGAAGCTACGTCATACAATGGAATCCCCAGGTGGTCTCCGATAACGGGCGAAATACCTGCTTTAAATACCAGTCCGCATCTTGCCCTTGGATAGGACATGTCAAATAGTCCTATTTTTTGCTTATTGCACTACTTGTATCAGTACGCTTTGATGTATTATTTAAATAACAATGCATAGCATTAGCCTATTATTGCATTATCTATTCTTTTTCTTATATGTTTATTTACGATAATCAGCACTCGTACATTCTGGTACGGCCAGTATGCCAGGGGCTTTCGTATACCCCATAATACGGAGTGAGAAGTCCGAACACTTTCGAAAGTGCGGCACCCTGAACTTATAGCATTATATGCATCAGCTCCGAATCATGTCTTGGTTCAATAGTTGGGTTTGCCCGGCTCCCATGTTTTGGTACCTTACGTTCCGCAATATCGGCCAAGGTAGCACCGGGAGAACTACTGTGATTGTGTCCTGGTTCTTCCGGACGAGCACCATAGTAGAGAAAGCCAAAACTGACTGTCATGATAAGGCGAGAGCTGGTCGTTGTTCGAGAGGTATCAAGTCCTTAAAGACTTTTTCCACTTCGGGCGAGGAGTCGGCCTTGTCCAACTTAGGCATATATAGCGCCCCAACTTCGGCCCTCCGAATACTAGGGGCTTCGCCAAAATTTAAAATTGTAGACTTCTATGGCTAAGTGAGAGTGATAAAGCATTATAGTCCGATTGCCTGGTTCATTGCGCTGAGCACCTCCCTCGACGGACCCAAAAGTTGGAAAAAGAGTGCTCAGATTTATCCCGAACACCCCAGTACTAGTTGCATGGGGGTAGAAGCCGACGACTGGCCAACTCTCAGATTTGATAAACGGCCGCACAGAAGGTAATATTTTAAATTCAAAAAGTGTTGCATAGTGCAAATGAACTAGTTACACATTACAGGATCACATGAGCATGATCATTCAAAAATTACATCTTTGGCACACTCGTCCGCCACAAGGCGGGCACCCTTCAGGACACTGTCATAATACATTTTGGGGTGGTGATGCTCCTTGCCCTGCGGTGGCCCCTCCTTCACCGGCTTCTCGGCATCCATCTTCGCCCAGTGCACTTCCGCATGGGCAAAAGCCCTGCGTGCACCTTCAATGCAGATGGACCACTTGATGACTTCAAACTGGGGGCAGGCATTCACAAGCCGCCTCACCAGGCCGAAGTAGCTGCCAGGCAGGGGCTTGCCAGGCCACATCCGGACTATGAGATCCTTCATGGCTTGTTCGGCCGCCTTGTGGAGCTCGATGATATGTCTCCGTCGTATCTACTTTTCCAAACACTTTTGCCCTGGTTTTGGACTATAACTTGCATGATTTGAATGGAACTAACCCGGACTGACGCTGTTTTCAGCAGACTTTCCATGGTGTTATTTATGTGCAGAAACAAAATTTCTCGGAATGACCTGAAACTCCACGGAACGTCTTTTCAGAAATAATAAAAAAATCCTTGTCAAAGATGAGTCCAGGGGGCCCACACCCTGTCCACGAGGGTGGGGGCGCGCTCTCCCCCCTAGGGCGCGCCCCCTACCTCGTGGCCCCCCTGGAGCTCCTCCGACGCCAACTCCAACTCTATATATTTGCTTTCGGAGAGAAAAAATCAAAGAGAAGAAATCATTGCGTTTTATGATACGGAGCCGCCACCAAGCCCTAAAACCTCTCGGGAGGGCTGATCTGGAGTCCGTTCGGGGCTCCGGAGAGGGGGATTCGTCGCTATCGTCATCATCAACCATCCTCCATCACCAATTTCATGATGCTCGCCGCAGTGCGTGAGTAATTCCATCATAGGCTTGCTGGACGGTGATGGGTTGGATGAGATCTATCATGTAATCGAGTTAGTTTTGTTAGGGTTTGATCCCTAGTATCCATTATGTTCTGAGATTGATGTTGCTATGACTTTGCTATGCTTAATGCTTGTCACTAGGGCCCGAGTGCCATGATTTCAGATCTGAACCTATTATGTTTTCGTGAATATATGTGAGTTCTTGATCCTATCTTGCAAGTCTATAGTCACCTACTATGTGTTATGATCCGGCAACCCCGAAGTGACAATAATCGGGACCACTCCTAGTGATGACCGTAGTTTGAGGAGTTCATGTATTCATTATGTGCTAATGCTTTGTTCCGGTACTCTATTAAAAGGAGGCCTTAATATCCCTTAGTTTCCATTAGGACCCCGCTGCCACGGGAGGGTAGGACAAAATATGTCATGCAAGTTCTTTTCCATAAGCACGTATGACTATATTCGGAATACATGCCTACATTACATTGATGAATTGGAGCTAGTTCTGGGTCGCCCTATGTTATGACTGTTACATGATGAACCGCATCCGGCATAATTATCCATCACCGATCCAATGCCTACAAGCTTTTCCTATATTGGTTCTCGCTCATTTACTTTCCCGTTTCTATTGTTACAATCACTACAAAACACCAAAAATATTACTCTTGCTTCCGTTACTTTTTTTACCGTTACCACCATTATCATATTACTTTGCTACTAAACACTTTGATGCAGATATTAAGTTATCCAGGTGTGGTTGAATTGACAACTCAACTGCTAATACTTGAGAATATTCTTTGGCTCCCCTTGTGTCGAATCAATAAATTTGGGTTGAATACTCTACCCTTGAAAACTATTGCGATCCCCTATACTTGTGGGTTATCAAGACTATTTTTTGGCGCCGTTGCCGGGGAGCATAGCTCTATTCTTTGAGTCACTTGGGACTTATATCTGCTGGTCACTATGAAGAACTTGAAAGACGCTAAGACAACAATTTATCCCTCAAATACGAGGGGAGGTAAGGAACTGCCATCTAGCTTTGCACTTGATTCACCTTCTGTTTTGAGTAAGCTTGCGACACCTAAACCTGCTTCTGTTATTCATTCTGATATGTAGAATGTTATTGATGATGCCACTTCTCCTATGCATGATACTTATGATGAAACTACTTCTGTGCTTGATACTATTGTGCCCCTTAGTGAATTTCTTGATGAACAAATTGCTAGGGCTAGAGAAAAAGAAATTATCGAAACTAAGTATATTGATGAAATTGATGATGAAGATATGCCTGTTATTCCTGAGGGTTATGTTTTTGATATAGAAGCTTCTGCAACCATTTTAGCTTGCAAAGATAGATATGAACTCAAGAGGTTATTGGCTATATGGAATAAGCAATCCCTTAAAGATATAATGAGGCCTGACCCTGCTTTTGCTACTTCACCTATCTGTGTTGCCGATAAGTATTATGAATTCTCTGTTGATCCTGATGTAATTACTTTGGTTGAATCTGATCCTTTTCATGGCTATGAATCTGAAACTCTTCTGGCACATCTTACTAAGTTAAATGATATAGCCACCCTGTTCACTAATGATGAGAGATCTCGCTACTTTTATATCCTTAAAATATTTTCCGTTCTCATTAAAGGGTGATGCTAAGATATGGTTTAATTCTCTTGATCCTGGTTGTGTGCGTAGTCCCCAGGATATGATCTATTACTTCTCTACTAAATATTTCCCTGCTCATAAGAAACAAGCTGCTTTGAGAGAAATATATAATTTTGTGCAAATTGAAGAAGAGAGTCTCCCACAAGCTTGAGGGAGGCTTCTCAAGTTACTTAATGCTTTGTTGATCATCCTCTTAAGAAAAATGAAATACTTGATATCTTTTATAATGGACTAACCGATGCTTCCAGAGATTACCTGGATAGTTGTGCTGGTTCTGTTTTCAGGGAAAGAACACCGGATGAAGCTGAAATTCTATTGAATAATATGTTGACAAATGAAAATAATTGGACACTTCCTAAGCCAGCTCCTGTTCCAATTACTGAGCCTACTCCTAAACGAACTGTCGGTGTCAAAACCGGCGGATCTCGGGTAGGGGGTCCCGAACTGTGCGTCTAAGGCGGATGGTAACAGGAGACAAGGGACACGATGTTTTTACCCAGGTTCGGGCCCTCTCGATGGAGGTAAAACCCTACTCCTGCTTGATTAATATTGATGATATGGGTAGTACAAGAGTAGATCTACCACGAGATCAGAGAGGCTAAACCCTAGAAGCTAGCCTATGGTATGATTGTTGTATATCTCTATCGACTAGCCTGGCCTCGGTTTATATAATGCACCAGAGGCCTAGGATAACAAGAGTCCTAGCCGAATACGCCGGTGGGGGAGGAGTCCTTGTCTTGATCGCCAAGTCTTTGTGGAATCTTCCTTGTATGCGGCAGCTGTCCGGACTGGCCCATGAGTATACGGCCATGGGGGTCCTCGGCCCAATCTAACAGATCGGGAGATGACGTGGTGAGTACCCCCTAGTCCAGGACACTGTCACCAACTCCCGATGAAGAGAGGTGTTCTATTTCTCAGTCCTGAAGATATGCAAGAGGCAAAGAAATCTATGAAAGAAAAATGTATTAAAGCTAAAGATGTCAAGAATTTACCTCCTATTGAAGAAATACATGGTCTTAATCTACCGCCTGTTGAAGAAATATATGATTCTAATCCATTACCTATTGAATAACCTCCTAGTCTTGATAACCCGACACAGGTAGTAAAGGTAAATTCTCTCTATAGATTTGATGAAGGTGATATTCCTCACTATAAGTCTTCCAGACAATGCTTAGAAGAGTTTGATAATTTTATTGTCAAGCAAGAAAATTCCAATGCTTATTTTGGTAGATAGTTGAAATACAATTACGATATGATTAAACACTTGGGTGATTATATGGCTAATGTTAGAGGTGAACTTAAACTTGTTGGCGAACATGCTTCTATGGTTACCACTCAAGTAGAGCAAGTACTTAAAGCTCAAAATGATTTGCTCAATGAAATGAATAGTAAGAAAAATGATTATGATGTTAGAGTGGCTACTAGAACTGGTAGAATGACTCAGGAACCTTTGTATCCTGAAGGCCACCCTAAGAGAATTGAGCAAGATTCTCAGAGAAATAATATTGCTGCACCTAGTTCTTCTAAAAGGAAGAAAAAGAAAAATGATAGGACTTTGCAAACTTCTAGTGAACCTATTTCTGAACCACCTGAGAATTCCAATGATATCTCTATGTCTGATGCTGAAACACAATTAGGTAATGAACATGAACCTAGTGAAAATGTTAACGATGATGTTCATGATGATGCTCAACCTAGTAATGATAATGATGTAGAAGTTGAACCTGCTGTTGATCTTGATAACCCGCAATCAAAGAATCAACGTTATGATAAGAGAGACTTTGTTGCTAGGAAACATGGTAAAGAAAGAGAACCATGGGTTCAGAAACCCATGCCTTTTCCTCCCAAACCATCCAAGAAAAAGGATGATGAGGATTTTGAGCGCTTTGCTGAAATGATTAGACCTATCTTTTTGCGTATGCGATTGACTGATATGTTCAAAATGAATCCTTATGCTAAATACATGAAAGATATTGTCACTAATAAAAGAAAGATACCGGAGGCTGAAATTTCCACCATGCTTGCTAATTACAATTTTAAGGGTGGAATATCAAAGAAACTTGGAGATCCAGGAGTACCTACTATACCATGCTCCATTAAAAAGAACTATGTTAAAACTGCTTTATGTGATCTTGGAGCCGGTGTTAGTGTTATGCCTCTCTCTTTATATCGTACACTTGACTTGAATAAGTTGACACCTACTGAAATATCTTTGCAAATGGCTGATAAATCAACTGCTATACCTGTCGGTATATGTGAGGATGTGCCTGTTGTGGTTGCAAACGTTACTATTTTAACAGACTTTGTTATTCTTGATATTCCCGAGGACGATAGTATGCCTATTATTCTTGGAAGACCCTTTTTGAATACTGTAGGTGCGGTTATTGATTGCAATGAAGGCAATATCACTTTTCATGTTAATGGTAATGAGCATACGGTACACTTTCCGAGGAAACAAGCTCAAGTTCATAGTATCAACTCTATTGGAAAAATTACATCGATTATATTTGGAGGTTTTGAATTTCCTCTTCCTACTGTCAAGAAGAAATATGATATTCTTATTATTGGGGATGTGCATATCCCCGTTGAGGTAACAAAGTGTTATTCGAAATTTCTCCGGTTCCATGTTATTCGAAATGAGTTTATTAACAAGACCTGATCAACCTTGTTAGTGGATTCCTTTTTATGAGCATGAGATGGATGAAACTAGAAGGCACAACCTTGTGTACCCTCTTTCTA
The DNA here is from genome assembly GCA_021605205.1 of Aegilops longissima. Lineage (NCBI taxonomy): Eukaryota > Viridiplantae > Streptophyta > Magnoliopsida > Poales > Poaceae > Aegilops > Aegilops longissima. The sequence continues at coordinate 391,946,147 of CM038677.1, read as the reverse complement.
ATTTCTGTTATTTAGTTAAAATAAAGTAAAAATAGTATTTTTCTGTCTGTTTTCTGGTTTATCTGTGCAATATAAAAATACCCCGAAAATAAAAGTTCTCCAAATGCCCTGAAAATGAAATATAATTTTTTTCTAGAATATTTGAGGATTTATGGAACTGAGAACACAACAGGGGGGGGGGGGGTCAACCACCTGGGCACGAGGGTGGAAGGCGCGCCCTACCCACCAGGCGCGCCCCCTGCCTCATGCGCCCACGGTGGCCCTCCTCCACTTATTTCTGCACCCATACATTTCTTCTTCCTCCCACAAACACGAATACCTAGCTCAATCACGAGTTCTAGCTCACTTTGCTGTGATTTTCGATCTCCTTGCTCAAAGCACCTCTCACAAAACTGCTTGGGGAGATTGTTCCTTGGTATGTGACTCCTCCATTGGTCCAATTAGTTTTTGCTCTAGTGCTTTATTCATTGCAAATTTGTGCTTCCTAGGTGACCATGTTCTTGAGCTTGCATGTCAAATTTGTATGTTTCTAAGTAGTTCTAATGTATGATATATCCTCTAGGCACTTGTAGGAGTAGTTGCTATCAATTTTGTTGAGCTTGGTTCACTTTTGTTTGAAGTTACTAAAACTTTCAGAATATTTCAGAAAATAATGAAGAGATTTTTGAGGGGTTCATCGAGCCGAAGCTCGAAGGAAAAGCAAAATGAAGAAGCACAGAGACCCAAATTTAATTTGCCTCGTACCGCGGAGGTCCGGCCGTGTGAATGGCCTTCCGATGATTTCTTGAGAGCAGCCGGGATTTATGATGATTTCTATTCATTGGCTGAGAATGCTGGCCTCACCGATTTCCTCCGCGACCAACGTCATCAGTATCTCTTACTCACTAATACTTTTGTGCAAAACTTCTACTATTATCCTAAGGAATCACCTCCTTCAGTAGAGTTTAATTTATATGATGTTGTTAAGACGATGCCATTAGCTGAATTTTGCAAGGTTTGCAAAGTACCCTTTGAGGGTACCTTAGATGAACCACACCGTAAAGATGTGGAAGAATTTATTGACACCATCACCGTGGGGGAAACTAGGAACATTTCCGATGCAAGAATCACTAGTATACATTTTCCTGTTTTACGCTACTTTGCCATATTTGCTAGTCGTTGCTTGATTGGTCACGGAAACTGTGGAAACCTTAGTGTTCTTGATATTATCATTTTGTTCGATGGTTTATTCCGCGATAACACTGTTAGTATGTGCAGAATTGTTGCTAAACTGTTAAGTTTGAACCGTACAAAGGGCCCCATCTTTGGAGGTATTTATGCTTCACGCCTAGCTGCACACTTTAACGTACCTATCAGGCTCTATGAGAAAGAATAAAAATTGTTGCCCAATGCTTATTTAGATTATAAGAGTATGCTAGTGCATGACTTTATTGTTAAGAATAGGGAAGGGGAGCTTAAATATAAATTGTACTTTAGTAAACATCACCCTGAGACTATTACCTTGCCTGCTCCTTCCTTGTTTAATTTATCTGAAGGTCCGTATCTCGCTCCGTGGGCGGCCGTTCAAGCCTACCGGAACCCTACACCAGCCCCGGAGCCGGAACCACAAGTTGAGCCTCCACGACAATCTGATTACTTTTGGGATCCTAAGATGGCTGCCAGCCAGTGGCAGTCAGAGTCCTCTTCATCACAGTACGACCCCAGCTACACCTACGGATATCCACCAGGTCATCCCTGGCAATGAACCAACTTAGGCCAAAAGCCTAAGCTTGGGGGAGTACGTATTTTCCACCGACATTACATTTATGTTTACACACACACATTGCTAGATGCCGGTGCTCATACTCTTTCACTGTAATATCCATGCTAGTTTATTTTCCTTTTCTTGCTTTCTTCTTGTGTGTTTGTTAAACCTTAAGAAAAAACCAAAAAAAATTAGTAGTAGTTTACTTTTCTTGTTGTAGTAGTAATAATTAAAAAGAAAACCCAAAAAGATTTCCCGTTCTTCTTTTGCTTGTTGGGAGCTTTCCCGTGTAAATAGTTTTTATTACTTTTCTTTTCTTTGGGGGTCGATAGGAGAAGACCATGATTAAATTGTTGAAGTGGCTCTTATATGCATTATTGTTGATTTAACCAAGAGCCCATATTGCCTTGTCTTGTCCTATTTATTGAATGCTCGCAGATTCCAGCTTAGTCCAATGCACATGCACTCTTATTATTATTCACATCGTTCAGTCGTGCAAGTGAAAGGAAATTATGATGATATATGATGGACTGACTGAGATGAGAAAAACTGGTATGAACTCGACCTCTCTTGTTTTTGTAAATATGATGAGTTCATCGTTCCTGATTCAGCCTATTATGAATAAACATGTTTTCAATGACAATTAGAGACCATAGTTGCTCGTGCCATGCTTGATTAGCTATGAGTTATAATGGTTTACCTTGCGTGCCAACATGCTATTAAAATGGTTGTGATGTGGTATGATGGGGTGGTATCCTCTGAATGATTTAAGTGACTTGACTTGGCACATGTTCATGTTCACACATGTAGTTGAAACAAAATCAACATAGCCTTCATGATATTTATGTTCATGGTCGATTACATCCTACTCATGCTTGCATCCAATGTTTATTAATTTTAATGCATGTTCATGACTGTTGTCGCTCTCTAGTTGGTCGCTTCCCAGTCTTTTGCTAGCCTTCACTTGTACTAAGCGGGAATACTGCTTGTGCATCCAATCCCTTAAACCCCAAAGTTATTCCATATGAGTCCAGTATACCTTCCTATATACGGTATCTACCTGCCGTTCCAAGTAAATTTGTATGTGCCAAACTCTAAACCTTCAAATAAACATTCTGTTTTGTATGCTCAAATAGCTCATGTATCAACTAGGGCTGCCCTCATTCACGAGAAAATGGCTGGTCTTCGGGATGCCCAGTCCCATGCTTTATGCAAACTAAATCAAAATAATTGCAAACAAAACTCCCCCTGGAAGTGTTGCTAGTTTGAGACATTCGTTCTTTCGAGCAAGTCATGGATTGATGCTTGTTGGTGGAGGGGGAGTATAAACTTTACCATTCTGTTTGGGAACCACCGATAATGTGTGTAGCATGGAAGATATCGCCATCTCTTAGTTGTTATGTTGAAAATGAAAGTATGCCGCTCAAAATATTATTTATCTCTATTTCAAAACCGAGCTCTGGCACCTGTACAAATCCCTGCTTCCCTCTGCGAAGGGCCTATCTATTTACTTTTATGTTGAGTCATCACCCTCTTATTAAAAATCACTAGCTGGAGAGCGCTGCTGTCATTTGCATCCATTACTATTAATTTATATTGGGTATGACTATGATTGGATCTCTTTTACCATGAATTACAATGTCTAGTCAGTCCTTGATCTTTAAAGGTGCTCTGCATTTATGTTTTGCGGTCTCAGAAAGGGCTAGCGAGATACCATCTTGTTATATCATATTATGATTGTTTTGAGAAAGTGTTGTCATACGAGATTTATTATTATGACTCGCTGGTTGATTATGCTATTGATATGAGTAAACATGAGACCTAGGAGTTATTGCAAATGTGGTTAGTCATAATCTTTGCTGAAAACTTGAATGCTGGCTTTACATATTTACAACAACAAGAGAAAAAAGAGTTTGTAAAAGTTTTTCTTTATCATTTTCAGTTTATCAACTGAATTGCTTGAAGACAAGCAAATGTTTAAGCTTGGGGGAGTTGATACGTCTCCGTCGTATCTACTTTTCCAAACACTTTTGCCCTTGTTTTGGACTCTAACTTGCATGATTTGAATGGAACTAACCCGGACTCATGCTGTTTTCAGCAGACTTTCCATGGTGTTATTTATGTGCAAAAACAAAAGTTCTCGGAATGACATGTAACTCCATGGAACGTCTTTTCAGAAATAATAAAAAAATCCTTGCCAAAGATGAAGACCAGGCGGCCCACACCCTGTCCACGAGGGTGGGGGCGCGCCCTCTCCCCAGGGCGCGCCCCCTACCTCGTGGGCCCCCTGGAGCTCCTTCAACGCCAACTCCAACTCTATATATTTGCTTTCGGAGAGAAAAATATCAAAGAGAAGAAATCATCGCGTTTTACGATACGGAGCCGCCGCCAAGCCCTAAAACCTCTCGGAGGGGCTGATCTGGAGTCCGTTCGGGGCTCCGGAGAGGGGGATTCGTTGCCGTCGTCATCATCCACCATCCTCCATCACCAATTTCATGATGCTCACCGCCGTGCGTGAGTAATTCCATCGTAGGCTTGCTGGACGGTGATGGGTTGGATGAGATCTATCATGTAATCGAGTTAGTTTTGTTAGGGTTTGATCCCTAGTTTCCATTATGTTCTGAGATTGATGTTGCTATGACTTTGCTATGCTTAATGCTTGTCACTAGGGCCCGAGTGCCATGATTTCATATCTGAACCTATTATGTTTTCATGAATATATGTGAGTTCTTGATCCTATCTTGCAAGTCTATAGTCACCTACTATGTGTTATGATTCTGCAACCCCGAAGTGACAATAATCGGGACCACCCCCGGTGATGACCATAGTTTGAGGAGTTCATGTATTCACTATGTGCTAATGCTTTGTTTTGGTACTCTATTAAAAGGAGGCCTTAATATCCCTTAGTTTCCATTAGGACCCCGCTGCCACGGGAGGGTTGGACAAAGATGTCATGCAAGTTCTTTTCCATAAGCACGTATGACTATATTCGGAATACAGGCCTACATTACATTGATGAATTGGAGCTAGTTCTGTGTCACCCTATGTTATGACTGCTACATGATGAACCGCATTCGGCATAATTATCCATCACCGATCCAATGCCAACGAGCTTTTCCTATATTGGTTCTCGCTTATTTACTTTCCCGTTGCTATTGTTACAATCACTACAAAACACCAAAAATGTTACTCTTGCTTCCGTTACTTTTGTTACCGTTACCACTACTATCATATTACTTTGCTACTAAACACTTTGCTGCATATATTAAGTTATCCAGGTGTGGTTGAATTGACAACTCAACTGCTAATACTTGAGAATATTCTTTGGCTCCCCTTGTGTCGAATCAATAAACTTGGGTTGAATACTCTACCCTCGAAAACTGTTGCGATCCCCTATACTTGTGGGTTATCACTCGACCAGTTGCTTCAGCTGGTCGCTCAAGGGCATTGGGTGTTCGTTCCTAGTATACTAAGACCAGAACAACTTCTCCATCGAGCTCCCCTCCTCGGCCCGGTAGAACTCCGCGGCATCTGACACACTGCGGGGCAGATCTGCGAACGCTCCTAGAGAGCTCCAAACTCGGGTAAGAAAAAAATGTGTCTTTCACATGCTTGCTTTGCATAATGAATGCCTGTTATGAGAATATATAGGTATGACCATGTATATAGGCATCACGTCCGTGACAAGTAGACCGACTCCTGCCTGCATCTACTACTATTACTCCGCACATCGACCGCTATCCAACAGGTATCTAGAGTATTATGTTCATAAGAACGGAGTAACGCTTTAAGCAAGATGACATGATGTAGAGGGATAAACTCATGCAATATCATATAAACCCCATCTTTTTATCCTCGATGACAACAATACAATACGTGTCGTTTCTCCTTCTGTCACTGGGATCGAGCACCGCAAGATTGAACCCAACGCTAAGCACTTCTCCCATTGCAAGAAAGATCAATCTAGTAGGCCAAACCAAACTGATAATTCGAAGAGACTTGCAAAGATAACCAATCATACATAAAAGAATTCAGAGGTGATTCAAATATTGTTCATAGATAATCTTGATCATAAACCCGCAATTCATCGGATCACGACAAGCACACCACAAAAGAAGATTACATCGAATAGATCTCCAAGAGAATCAAGGAGAACTTTGTATTGAGAACCAAAGAGAGAGAAGAAGCCATCTAGCTAATAACTATGGACCCGAAGGTCTGAGGTAAACTACTCACACATCATCGGAGAGGCTATGGTGTTGATGTAGAAGCCCTCCATGATCAATGCCCCCTTCGGCGGAGCGCTGGAAAAGGCCCCAAGATGGGATCTCACGGGTACAGAAGGTTGCGGCGGTGGAAATAGGTTTTTTTCGTATATGATGTTCTCAGGGTACGTAGGTATATATAGGAGGAAGAAGTAGGTCGGTGGAGCTACGAGGGGCCCACGAGGGTGGAGGGCGCGCCCAGGGGGGTAGGCGCGCCCCCTGCCTCGTGGCCTCCTCGTTGATTGCTTAACGTCCACTCCAAGTCCTCTGGATCATGTTTTTTCCGAAAATCATGTTCCCGAAGGTTTCATTCCGTTTGGACTCTATTTGATATTCCTTTCCTTCGAAACATTGAAATAGGCAAAAAAATCAATTTGGGCTGGGCCTCCGGTTAATAGGTTAGCCCCAAAAATAATATAAAAGTGTATAATAAAGCCCATTAAACGTCCAAAACAGAATATATAATAGCATGGAACAATAAAAAATTATAGATACGTTGGAGATGTATCAAGCATCCCCAAGCTTAATTCCTGCTCGTCCTCGAGTAGGTAAAGGATAAAAACAGAATTTTTGATGTGGAATGCTACTTAGCATAATTTTCAATGTAATTCTCTTAATTGTGGGATGAATATTCAGATCCGAAAGATTCAAGATAAAAGTTTAATATTGACATAAAAATAATAATATTTCAAGCATACTAACAAAGCAATCATGTCTTCTCAAAATAACATGGACAAAGAAAGTTATCCCTACAAAATCATATAGTCTGGTTATGATCTATCTTCATCACACAAAGTATTTAATCATGCACAACCCCGATGACAAGCAAAGCAATTGTTTCATACTTTTGATGTTCTCAAACTTTTTCAATCTTCACGCAATACATGAGCGTGAGCCATGGACATAGCACTATATGTGGAATAGAATGGTGGTTGTGGAGAAGACAAAAAGAAGAAGATAGTCTCACATCAACTAGGCGTATCAGTGGGTTATGGAGATTCCCCTCAATAGATATCAATGTGAGTGAGTAGGGATTGCCATGCAACGGATTCACTAGATCTATAAGTGTATGAAAGCTCAACAAAAGAAACTAAGTGGGTGTGCATCCAACACGCTTGCTCACGAAGACCTAGGGCACTTTGAGGAAGCCCATCACTGGAATATACAAGCCAAGTTCTATAATGTAAAATTCGCACTAGTATATGAAAGTGACAACATAGGAGACTCTCTATCATGAAGACCATGGTGCTACTTTGAAGCACAAGTGTGGTAAAAGGATAGTAACACTGTCCGTTCTCTCTTTTTCTCTCATTTTTTTATTTGGCCTTTTCTCTTATTTTTTTATGGCCTCTTTTTTTCGTCCGGAGTCTCATCCCGACTTGTGGGGGAATCATAGTCTCCATCATCCTTTCCTCACTGGGACAATGCTCTAATAATGATGATCATCACACTTTTATTTACTTACAACTCAAGAATTACAACTCAATACTTAGAACAAAAATATGACTCTATGTGAATGCCTCCGGCGGAGTACCGGGATATGCAATGAATCAAGAGTGACATATATGAAAATTATGAATGGTGGCTTTGCCACAAATATGATGTCAACTACATGATCATGCAAAGCAATATGACAATGATGGAACGTGTGATAGTAAACAGAACGGTGTAAGTTGCATGGCAATATATCTCGGAATGTCTATGGAAATGCCATAATAGGTAGGTATGGTGGCTGTTTTGAGGAAGATAGTTGTGGGTGTATGGTACCGGCGAAAGTTGCGCGATACTAGAGAGGCTAGCAATGGTGGAAGAGTGAGAGTGCGTATAATCCATGGACTCAACATTAGTCATAAAGAACTCACACACTTATTGCAAAAATATATTAGTTATCGAAACAAAGTACTACACACATGCTCCTAGGGGGATATATTGGTAGGAAAAGACCATCGCTCGTCCCTGACCGCCACTCATAAGGAAGACAATCAATAAATAAATCATGCTCTAACTTCATCACATAACGGTTCACCATACGTGCATGCTACGGGAATCACAAACTTCAACACAAGTATTTCTCAAATTCACAACTACTGAACTAGCATGACTCTAATATCATCATCTTCATATCTCAAAACAATTATCAAGTATCAAACTTCTCCTAGTATTCAACGCGCTTATAAGAAAGTTTTTACTAATCTTGGATGCCTATCATATTAGGACTAATTTCACAATTTAAGAAAATTACCATGTTGTTTTGTAGGACTCTCAAAATTAAATAAGTGAAGCATGAGAGAACAATAATTTGTATAAAATAAAACCACCACCATGCTCTAAAAGATATAAGTGAAGCACTAGAGCAAAAACTATATAGCTCAAAAGATATAAGTGAAGCACATCGAGTATTCTAACAAATTCCGAATCATGTGTGTCTCTCTCAAAAGGTGTGTACAGCGAGGATGATTGTGGTAAACTAAAAAAACAAAGACTCAAATCATACAAGACGCTTCAAGCAAAACACATATCATGTGGTGAATAAAAATATAGCTCCAAGTAAAGTTACCGATGGACGAAGACGAAAGAGGGGATGCCTTCTGGGGCATCCCCAAGCTTAGGCTTTTGGTTGTCCTTGAATTTACCTTGGGGTGCCTTGGGAATCCCCAAGCTTACACTACTAGGGAAAACCTTATACACAGAATCTTATCAGTAGCGATGGCTAAAAACATGCGCTACTGCTAAATACTAGTAGCGCGGGTTATAAACCCACGCTACTACTAATTTGATAGTAGTAGCGCGGGTTTTTAACCCTCGCTACTACTAAGTGATTTCCACCGTGCCTTTCGGGACCAGCCGTAGTAGTAGCGCAGATTATAAACCCACGCTACTACTAAGTTGATAGTAGTAGCGCGTGTTTTTAACCCTCGCTACTACTAAGCAGTCTCTACCGTGCCCCCCGGGACATGCCATAGTAGTAGCGAGGGGTATGAACCCGCGGTACTACTAAGTTGATAGTAGTAGCGCGGGTTTATACCCCTCGCTACTACTAAGTACAAGGTAGGTGAAATCTCCATATCCTCGGTCGAATCCCTCCTCTCTCCCTCACTCTCCCCCCTCTCTCCATAGGCTCTCCCATTCCGCTTCTCCCTCCCACACACGATTCCCTTCCTCATCCACCACCACCGCTGGCCTCGCACCTCATGCCTACCCCAAATCCGGGGACCTCCACACCCACTGCAGCCCCCTCCCCCTCCTTCCTCCTCCTTCTCTGATGTTGGAAGGAGAGGCAGATCCAGCAGAGCGCCATCCATGGAGGCGGCCAAATCCGCCATGGAAACAACCACAGGTGAGTTGTTCTTCCTACTCCTCTCCCTCTCTTTCTCTGTCTCTCTCTCTGTCTCTCTCTCTCTTCATCTTCCAGATCGAGCAGAGCGCCATCCATGGCATCATCTAGGGTTTCGGCTCCAACTCCGGCGACCACCAATGAGTTGCTGCACCTACTCCTCTCTATCTCTCTCTTCGTCTTCTAATTCTTGTCTCTTTTTTTGTAGCAGCAGCAAAGGAGAGGTGTATCAGCATGGACGACTTCATCCCCTCTAGGATCAGCATCGACCATGGATGAAGAGGACGATGACGCCTAGCTAGCAGCAGTAGCCATGGCTGGAATTTTTTTTATTCCTAATTAGTTAGCAGTAGCGAGGGTACAGACCCACACTACTACTAGTTAGTAGTAGCGCGGGTTGTATCCATGCTACTACTAACGGACGTAGTAGTAGTGCGGGTGGCACCCGCGCTACTACTACTAGTTAGCTGTAGCGCCTTATCAGTAGCGTGGGCACCCGTGCTACTAATGTACCTAAAACCCGCGCTGCTGCTAGGCTTTTCCCTAGTAGTGTTAGGCTCTTGCCAATCCTTGTTCCACAATCCATCAAATCTTTACCCAAAACTTGAAAACTTCACAACACACAACTTAACAGAAAATCTCGTGAGCTCCGTTAGTGAAACAAAACAAAACACCACTTCAAGGTATTGTAATGAACTCATTATTTATTTATATTGGTGTTAAACCTACTGTATTCCAACTTCTCCATGGTTTATGAACTATTTTACTAGCCATAGATTCATCAAAATAAGAAAACAACACCCGAAAAACAGAATCTGTCAAAAACAGAACAGTCTGTAGTAATCTATATCTAACGCAAACTTCTGGAACTCAGAAAAATCTACCAAAATAGGAAGAACTTTATAATTTGTTTATTGATCTACTTCAATTGGAATCAGTATTTTATCACCTTCTGGTGATTTTAAACAATTGTTTTCATGAACAAAAAGTTTCTGGAATTTTCAGCAAGATCAAATAACTATCATCCAAGAAGATCCTATAGGTTTCACTTGGCAAAAACACTAATTAAAACATAAAAACACATCTAACCAGAGGCTAGATGAATTATTTATTGAATAAAAGCAAGGAAACATACTGGGTTGTCTCCCAACAAGCGCTTTTCTTTAAAGCCTTTTAACTAGGCATTGATAATTTTAATGATGCTCACATGAAAGACAAGAATTGAAGCGCAAACAGAGCATCATAAAACACGTGACAAACACATCTAAGTCTAACATACTTCCTATGCATAGGAATATTATAAGCAAACAAATTTTCAAGGCAAGCAAAAACTAGCATATGCAAGGAAGAAGTGACGATAGCAATCTCAACATGAAGAGAGGTAATTTAGTAAGGTAAAAATTTCTACAACCATATTTTCCTCTCTCATAATAATTACATGTAGGATCATAGGAAAATTTAACAAAATAGCTATCACATAACATATTCTCTAGATGATCCACATTCATGCGAAGTTGACACTCTTCCAAAATAGTGGGATTATCATTAACTAAAGTCATGACCTCTCCAAACCCACTTTTATCAAAAACTTCATAAGATTGATCAAAATCCAAATATGTGGGATCTAAAGTTGACACTCTTCCAAACCCACTTTCAATACTATTGCAAACATTATTATCAATCTCATATTCATCATGGGGCTTAAATAAATTTTCAAGATCATAAGAAAAATCACCCCAATCATGATCATTACAACAAGTAGTAGACATAGCAAACTTAGCATCCCCAAGCTTAGGGTTTTGCATATTATTAACACAATTGACATCAAGAGAATTTATAGTAAAATCATTGCAATCATGCTTTTCATCGAAGGAATTATCAAGTACGGGTGCAATAGCAACGATCTCATGTTTAACATATGGAACTATAGCAAATTCATTTTTATAAATATTGGCATCGTGGCCACAAGAATAACAAACATCATGTTCATCAAGAGATATTTCAATCAAATCATCGGAATCATAATTATCTATAGATTCATGTATATCATTATTTTCTTCCTCCATAGACTCGTGCAAAATATTATCCTCTTCTTGGACAGCGGAGGAGTCCTCAATATATGGTTTAACATAGGCATTAGAAGATAATTATCATAACAATATTTAAGTATGGCAAAATTTTCAGATTTGTAAAGATTAGCATCATACGTTTCAATCAAATAAGCAATTTCATAAGCACCCTTAAAATAAAAAAAATCTTCAATTTGTTGAACATCATAGTAATTATAAACACCCTTAGCATACGAAGATACGATTCCATTATCACTAAACTCACATTGGTAGGGAAGGTGTTTCTTAAGGTTTTCAGAGCAACAAGTAAAATCATAAATTTCACTAAGATTCCAAGAATAACAAATCAATCTGTTTATATGATCCCATAAGAGTTGACGCACAAAATGAACATGCTCATCTAAAGATTTCCCATCAACTAGGCTATTTGGGGTTTCAGCACGAGCGCATAAGGATCGAAGATGATCCAAGTAGAACACTTTAAGTGGATCCATATGAATAGATTTTTAGCAAGCAAAGATGGAAGCAAATAGAAGGCACATGGTAACACAAGTAAACAATAGATCTGGTGAGAAAAAGGCAAATGAAATAGAAAGCGAATAAAACGGCAAGGGTGAAGTGGGGGAGAGGAAAACGAGAGGGAAATGGAAAATAATGTAATGCGAGGGATAAGAGTTTGTCATGGGTACTTGGTATGTCTTGACTTGTGTGTAGACTCCCCGACAACGGCGCCAGAAATGGCTAGTTGCTGGGAGATCAAATCCTGACTTGACTTGGCGTAAGCCTCCCCGGCAACGGCGCCAGAAATCCTTCTTGCTACCTCTTGAGCACTGCGTTGGTTTTCTCTTGAAGAGGAAAGGGTGATGCAGTAAAGTAGCATAAGTATTTCCCTCAGTTTTTGAGAACCAAGGTATCAATCCAGTAGGAGACCACGCTCAAGTCCCACGCACCTACACAAACAAATAAGAACCTTGCAACCAACGCGATAAAAGGGGTTGTCAATCCCTTCACGGCCACTTGCAAAAGTGAGATCTGATAGAGAAAATAAGATAATATTTTTGGTATTTTTATGATAAAGACTAAAAGTAAAGAAAGCAAAATAAACGGTAATAGAAATAACATGTTGACGAGAGATTAATATGATGGAAAATAGACCTGGGGGCCATAGGTTTCATTAGTGGCTTCTCTCAAGATAGCATAAGTATTACTGTGGGTAAACAAATTACTGTCGAGCAATTGATAGAATTAAGCATAGTTATGAGAATATCTAGGTATGATCATGTATATAGGCATCACGTCCGTGACAAGTAGACCGACTCCTGCCTGCATCTACTACTATTACTCCACACATCGACCGATATCCAACATGTATCTAGAGTATTAAGTTCATAAGAACGGAGTAACGCTTTAAGCAAGATGACATGATGTAGAGGGATAAACTCATGCAATATGATATAAACCCCATCTTTTTATCCTCGATGGCAACAATACAATACGTGTCATTTCCCCTTCTGTCACTGGGATCGATCACCGCAAGATTGAACCCAAAGCTAAGCACTTCTCCCATTGCAAGAAAGATCAATCTAGTAGGCCAAACCAAAATGATAATTCGAAGAGACTTGCAAAGATAACCAATCATACATAAAAGAATTCAGAGGAGATTCAAATATTGTTCATAGATAATCTTGATCATAAACCCACAATTCATCAGATCTCGACAAACACAATGCGAAAGAAGATTACATCGAATAGATCTCCAAGAGAATCAAGGACAACTTTGTATTGAGATCCAAAGAGAGAGAAGAAGCCATCTAGATAATAACGATGGACCCGAAGGTCTGAGGTAAACTACTCACACATCATCGGAGAGGCTATGGTGTTGATGTAGAAGCCCTCCGTGATCAATGCCCCCTCCGGCGGAGCGCCGGAAAAGGCCCCAATATGGGATCTCATGGGTACAGAAGGTTGCGGCGGTGGAAATAGGGTTTTTTCGTATCTGATGTTTTCGGGGTACGTAGGTATATATAGGAGGAAGAATTAGGTCGGTTGAGCTACGAGGGGCCTATGAGGCTGGAGGGCGCGTCCAGGGGGTAGGCGCGCCCCTGCCTCGTGGCCTCCTCGTTGATTGCTTGACTTTCACTCCAAGTCCTCTGGATCATGTTTGTTCTGAAAATCACGTTCCCGAAGGTTTCATTCCGTTTGGACTCCGTTTGATATTCCTTTCCTTCGAAACACTGAAATAGGCAAAAAAACCAGTAATTTGGGCTTGGCCTCCTGTTAATTAGTCCCAAAAATAATATATAAGTATATAATATAGCCCACTAAACGTCGAAAACAAAATATATAATAGCATGGAACAATAAAAAATTATAGATACGTTGGAGACGTATCACGACGCTACGCAGCTCGGGAGTGAAGGCGCGGCAGCCCGTAGTGGCCACCGGGACCCTTTGCTGATGTGGAGCCTGCCCTTGATGCCCGCGCACCGCCACCGCAGATGGCGCACGGTCTTGTTGCAGAGGTGTTGGGAGCGTGGGAGCGTTTTCTTGCGGACGAGGAACTTCTTGGTAGCTTCCTTCTTCGCGCACGGGTGCCCGGCGCGGTGGGTCCCGCCGGGAGGCCACACACCTTGGCGCCAGGACGCCCTCTTGGTGCGGAGGTGGTGGCGGTGACGCTCCATGGGCCACATCACCCGCAGTTGGCGGAGTGCGAGGTAGCGAGAGGGACGGCGCAGGGGAGCCCCCTGCGGCGCTGACGAGCTCAGCGATGCGGTCCAACCAGTCTTCATAGAGGTCGTCGACGGGGCAGTAGTGCAGGAGTTCGCGTGCCATGCACTGCGCCTGCACATCCGTGGGAGTGCAACGGGCGTGAGACGACGATCCGGCCGGGGTCAGCGATAGAATGGCGGTGCGACTGTCCTCCCGCACCGAGGGGTGCAGTGAGGATGCTTGCTGCTCGTTCCCCACCGGGCCGGTGACGGTGTTGGCGTCAGGCGATGGAGAACAATGGGGTGGCCTGCCGACGGGAGCCGTCTGAACAGCGCGGGCGGCGAGGGCGGCCCGGCACTCAGCGCGAGCACGGCGAGAGTCCGCCATGGAAACGACGAGGCGATGGGATGCGAATCGACGGAATGAAAGCTTCGGCGCACCCCTACCTGGCACGCCAAATGTCGAATTTCGGGTTCCGGCAAAACCCTTGAGGTTCGAACACTGGGGTGCATGCGAAGATATCAACCTACCTAATCATGCCCTCAACCTCTCCATGATCTCAAAGGCTAGCTCGATGAACTCGCAACACAAGAGACACAAGATTTATACTGGTTCGGGCCACCATTGTGGTGTAATACCCTACTCCAGTGTCGTGTGGTGGATTGCCTCTTGGGCTGAGGATGAACAGTACAAGGGGAAGAACAGCCTCCTGAGGAGAGGTGTGCTTGTGCTTGGTGGGTGTAAGGATGGGATGGATCTAGTCCAGGATGATATGCCTCCTACTATGGTGGCTAGTCCTATTTATAGAGGCCCTGGTCCTCTTCCCAAATATTGAGCGGGAAGGGAGCCAACAACGGCCAATATGAAAGGGGACAGCTAGTACAAGCTATCCTGACTAAAGGTGGTCTTCGCCTGCCAAAGGCCCTGGTGGTGACTCCATCTTGGGCTCGATGGTGACCTCCGTGCTGCCGTCCTGCTGGTCTTGGTCTCGTTGCACTGATATGGAAACTTTTGCCTGATGCCTCAGTACTCATCGCCTGCCCTTGCCTCTTTAGCACCAAAGAGCAAACGAGGACACTATGCGCGCTGGCGCCCGCCCGGTCTTGGTCGTCATGGGTGACGTCATAGGAACCTCACGAGGTTTGCCTTGCCTTGATCTCTCCGCCCCTCGCGAGCCAGCCTGGTGAGGCCGCTCCCGAAGAAGTCTCGTGTCATCCGCCTCGCGAGGCTTGGCCCCTCGAGAGGGTCTTGAGTGATTGTTGGTGAAGACGGGCCGTACTGGGCCGCTAGTGGAGCCACGCCGTGGGCCGCAGGAAGGCAAGTCTGTGGACCCCCGTTCCCAGAACGCCGGCAGTAGCCCCCGGGCCCGAGGCGCGCTCGGACTTGGCTTCGAGGCGAAGACAAAGGGCAAGTGCGGACCGCGGCGGGCCCCAACAGTCTGCGGCCTTGGTCGACGCGTGGCGATTGATTGGACGTGGGCGTCTCCGCTTCCCCACGCTTCCTCGGCAACTCCCCGACTGACAAAAGGCTAGCGCGGGCTCCATGGTGACCTCCGTCCTGCCTTCCTGCTGGTCTTGTTCTCGTTGCACCGATATGGAAACCTTTGCCTGATGCCTCGGTACTCATCGCCTGCGCTTGCCTCTTTAGCAGCAAAGAGGAAACGAGGACACTGTGCGCGCCGGCGCCCTCCTGGCCTTGGTCATCATGGCTGACGTCGTAGGAACCTCGCAAGGTTCGCCTTGCCTTGATCTCTCTGCCCCTCACGAGCCAGCCTGGTGAGGCCGCTCCCGAAGAGGTCTCGTGTCGTCCGCCTCGCGAGGCTTGGCCCCTCACGAGGGTCTTGAGTGCTTGTTGGTGAACACGGGCCGTACTGGGCCGCGAGTGGAGCCACGCCATGGGCCGCAGGTAGGCAAGTCTGGGGACCCCGTTCCCAAAACGCCGACAACGGGCTTCTAGCAAGAGTCGTTCTTACCTACGCATCTAAACCACAACGATTTTTTGTCAAGTGTGATGTTTTAACCTTCAACAAGGACCGGCCGTAGTCAAACTCGATTCAACTAAAGTTGGAGAAACAAACACCTGCTAGCCACCTGTGTGCGAAGCACGTTGGTAGAACCAATCTCATGAACGCGGTCATGTAATGTCGGTTCGGGCTGCTTCATTCAGCAATACCGCCGATTCAAAGTAAGACGTTGGTGGTAAGCAGTATGACTATTATCGCCCACAACTCTTTGTGTTCTACTCGTGCATATAACATCTACGCATAGACCTGGCTCTGATACCACCGTTGGGGAACGTACTAATTCAAAAATATTCCTACGATCACGCAAGATCTAACTAGGAGATTTATACCTATGTGACGGGAGACTGTGTCCACGTACCCTCATAGACCGAAAGCGGAAGCATTTAGTTACGCGGTTGATGTAGTCGAACGTCTTCACGATCCAACCGATCCAAGTACCGAACGTACGGCACCTCCGTGTACAGCACACGTTCAGCACGATCACCTCCCTCAAGCTCTTGATCCAGTTGAGGATGAGGGGGAGTTCCGTCAGCACGATGGTGTGGCGATGGTGATGATGAAGTTACCGACGCAGGGCTTTGCCTAAGCACTACAACGATATGACCGAGGTGTTAAACTGTGGAGGTGGGCACCGCACACGGCTAAGAGATTGTCTGTTGTCCTTTGGGGTGCCCCCCGCCCCCGTATATAAAGGAGAGGGAGGAGGAGGCCGGCGGCCAAGGAGGGCGCCATAGGGGGAGTCCAAGTAGGATTCCCAATCCTAGTTGGACTCCCCTTCCTTTTCCAAGAGGGGGAGAGAGGGAAGGACGAGGAGAGGGGGAAGGAAAGAGGGGGATGCCGCCCCCTCCATAGTCCAATTTGGACTTGCCATGGGGGGGGGGGGCGGGGGGCAGCCACCCCTTGCGGCCCTCCTCTCCTTTCCACTAAGGCCCAATACTTCCCCGGGGGGTTCCAGTAACCCCTCGGTACCCCAAAAAATATCCGAACCTCTCTGAAACCATTCCGGTGTCCGAATACCTTCGTCTAATATATCAATCTTTACCTCTCGACTATTTCGAGACTCCTCGTCATGTCCATGATCTCATCCGGGACTCCGAACAAACTTCAGTCATCAAATCACATAACTCATAATACAAATCTTCGTCGAATGTTAAGCATGCGGACCTTACGGGTTCGAGAACTATGTAGACATGACCGAGACACATCTCTGGTCAATAACCAATAGCGGAACCTGGATGCTCATATTGTCTCCTACATATTCTACGAAGATCTTTATCGGTCACACCGCATAACAACCTACGTTGTTCCCTTTGTCATCGGTATGTTACTTGCCCGAGATTCGATCGTCGCTATCATCATACCTAGTTCAATATCATTACCGGCAAGTCTCTTTACTCGTTCCGTAATGCATCGTCCCGCAACTAGCTCATTAGTCACATTTCTTGCAAGGCTTATAGTGATGTGCATTATGGAGAGGGCCCAGAGATACCTCTCCGATACACGGAGTGACAAATCCTAATCTTGATCTATGCCAACTCAACAAACACCATCAGAGACACATGTAGAGCATCTTTATAATCACCCAGTTACGTTGTGACGTTTGATGGCACACAAGGTGTTCCTCCGGTATTCGGGAGTTTCATAATCTCATAGTCAGAGGAACATGTATAAGTCATGAA
Source organism: Aegilops longissima (assembly GCA_021605205.1). Lineage (NCBI taxonomy): Eukaryota > Viridiplantae > Streptophyta > Magnoliopsida > Poales > Poaceae > Aegilops > Aegilops longissima. The sequence continues at coordinate 391,928,325 of CM038677.1, read as the reverse complement.
GAAAGCAATAGCAATAAAAATAAACGATCATTAAGCTAAGCTAATGGATGGGTCTTGTCCATCACATTGTTCTCTAATGATGTGATCCCGTTTATCAAATGACAACACATGTCTATGGTTAGGAAACTTAACAATCTTTGATTAACGAGCTAGTCAAGTAGAGGCATACTAGGGACACTCTGTTTTGTCTATGTATTCACACATGTACTAAGTTTCCGGTTAATACAACTGTAGCATGAATAATAAACATGTATCATGATATAACGAAATATACATAACAACTTTATTATTGCCTCTAGGGCATACTTCCTTTAGGAGGCACTTCCTTGCATGCGAAGATATAGCTGGTGGGTCCCAGCTGTCAGGGGGAGAATCATATTTTTTCCCGCAATATGGACGTATTTCCTTGCGTGTGAAGATGTAGTTGGTGGGTCCCAGTGATACGTCCATTTTGCATCATGCTTTTATATCGATATTTACTGCATTATGGGCTGTTATTACACGTTATGTCACAATACTTATGCCTATTATCTCTTATTTTACAAGGTTTACATAAGGAGGAGAATGCGGCATTGGAATTTCAATGGAAAAGGAGCAAATATTAGAGACCTATTCGCACAACTCCAAAAGTCACGAAACTCCACGAAAGTCATTTTGGAAATAATAAAAATATTGAGCGGAAGAAGTACACGAGAGGGGACCCACCTGGCCACGAGGGTGGGGCGCCCTACCCCGTGGCGCCCCGCCTCGTGGGCCCCTGCTAGCTCTCCGATGGCCATCTTCGCTATATGAGGTCTTTCGTCGAGGAAAAAATCATAAGCAACCTTTGGGAATGAAACTCCGCCTCCAGGCGGAACCAATCTAGGGCTCGGCAGAGCAGATTCTGCGGGGACACTACCCTCCGGGAGGAAATCATCGCCATCGTCATCACCAACGCTCCTCTCATCGGGAGAGGGCAATCTCCATCAACATCTTCACCAGCACCATCTCCTCTCAAAACCCTAGTTCATCTCTTGTATCCAATTCTTGTCTCGAAGTCCGGGATTGGTACTAGTAGGTTGCTAGTAGTGTTGATTACTCCTTGTAGTTGATGCTAGTTGGTTTATTTGGTGGAAGATCATATTTTCAGATCCCTTATGCATATTAATACCCTTCTAATTATGAACATGAATATGCTTTGTGAGTAGTTACGTTTGATCCTGGGGACATGGGAGAAGTCTTGCTATTAGTAGTCATGTAAATTTGGTATTCGTTCGATATTTTGATGAGATGTATGTTGTCTAGCCTCTAGTGGTGTTATGTGAACGTCGACTACATAACAATTCACCATTATTTGGGCCTATAGGAAGGCATTGGGAAGTAATAAGTAGATGATGGGTTGCTAGAGTGATGAAGCTTAAGCGCTAGTTTATCGTTGCGTAAAGGGGCTGATTTGGATCCATATGTTTCATGCTATGGTTAGGTTTACCTTAATACTTTTGTTGTAGTTGCGGATGCTTGCAATAGAGGTTAATCATAAGTGGGATGCTTGTTCAAGTAAGAACAGCACCCAAGCACCGTCCACCCACATATCAAATTATCAAAGTACCGACGCGAATCATATGAGCGTGATGAAAACTAGCTTGCGATATTCCCGTGTGTCCTCGGGGCGCTTTTCCTTATATAAGAGTTTGTCCAGGCTTGTACTTTGCTACAAAAGGATTGGGCCACCTTGCTGCACATTATTTACTTTTGTTACTTGTTGCTCGTTACAAATTATCTTATCACAAAACTATCTGTTACCACTTATTTCAGTACTTGCAGAGAATACCTTGCTGAAAACCGCTTATCATTTCATACGCTCCTCGTTGGGTTCGACACTCTTAGTTATCGAAAGGACTATGATAGATCCCCTATACTTGTGGGTCATCAAGACTCTTTTCTGGCGCCGTTGACGGGGAGTGAAGCGCCTTTGGTAGGTGGAATTTGGTAAGAAAAATTTATATAGTGTGCTGAAATTTCATGTCACTTGTTACTATGGAAAGTAATCCTCTGAGGGCTTGTTAAGGTATCTTCACCCCGACCAGAGAAACAAAGAGTTGCTCCTCAACCTATTAAACCTACTGAAAATGAAAATGTTCCTTTGAAGTTCCTTCGGTATGTTAGAAAACTGCTAGATAATCCTTTTACAGGAGATGGAACAAAGCATCCTGATGAACATCTACTCTATGTGGATGAAGTTTGTGGATTATTTAAGCTTGCAGGTATACCCGATGATGTTATTAAGAAGAAAGTCTTCCCTTTATCTTTGAAGGGAGATGCATCGACATGGTATAGGCTATGTGATGACACGGAATCATGGAACTATAAACGAATGAAATTGGAATTTCATCAAAAGTATTATCCTATGCATCTTGTTCATCGTGATCGCAATTATACATATAATTTTTGGCCTCGCGAAGGAGAAAGCATCGCTCAAGCTTGGGGGAGGCTTAAATCAATGTTATATTCATGCCCCAATCATGAGCTTTCAAGAAAAATAATTCTTCAAAAATTTTATGCTCTGCTTTCTCATAATAATCAATCCATGCTTGATACTTCTTGTGCTGGCTCTTTTATAATGAAGACTATTGAATTCAAATGGAATTTATTGGATAGAATTAAACGCAACTCTGAAGATTGGTATCTCGACGAAGGTAAGGAGTCGGGTATGACACCTAAGTTTGATTGTGTTAAATCTTTTATGGATACCGATGTTTTCCGTAAATTTAGCACTAAATATGGATTTGAACTACGAGATAGTAGCTTCTTTACGTGAATCTTTTGCTACTTATGTTGATCTCCCCAAGGAGAAGTGGTTTAAATATCATCCTCCCATAGAAGTAAAAGTAGCTGCACCTACTAAAGTTGAAGAAAAGACTATCACTTATAATGATCCTGTTGTTCCTACTTCTTATGTTGAGAAAGCACCTTTCCCTGTTAGAATAAAGGATCATGCTAAAGCTTCAACTGTGGTTCGTAAAAGCAATATTAGAACTTATACACCTCCTGAGCAAGTCAAAGTTGAACGTAGTATTGCTATTGTTAAAGATCTCTTGGCTGATAATATTGATGGGCATGTTATTTATTTCTGCGGTGAAACTGCTAGAATTGCCAAACCTTGTGCTAAAGATAAACATAGACCTGTGGTAGGCGTGCCTGTTATTTCTGTTAAAATAGGAGATCATTGTTATCTTGGCTTATGTGATATGGGTGCTAGTGTTAGTGCAATACCTTATGACTTATACAAAGAAATTATGCATGATATTGCACTTTTCTTTGAGATAGAAGATATTGATGTCACAATTAAACTTGCCAATAGAGATACTATTTCACCAATGGAAATTGTAAGAGATGTTGAAGTCTTGTGTGGGAAAACTAAATACCCTGCTGATTTTCTTGTTCTTAGTTCCCCACAAGATAGCTTTTGTCCCATTATATTTGGTAGACCCTTCTTGAACACTGTCAATGCTAGAATAGACTACGAAAAGAATGTTGTTACTATTGGTTTGGGTGATATGTCTCATGAGTTTAATTTCTCTAAATTTAGTAGACAACAGCGTGAAGAAGAATTGCCTAGTAAGGATGAAATTATTGGTCTTGCTTCTATTGCCGTACCTCCTAGTGATCCTTTAGAACAATATTTGCTAGACCATGAAAATGATATGTCTATGTGTAACATCCCAAATTTTCAATTTGGAATGTTATACATAGAGCATCATTGCATATCATATTTTTTCATTGCATTTTGCTCGATCCTAGAAATTCTACACAACTCAAGGACCCACGGAGAGAGTTGGGGATTTTCGTTATTTTCATATTTGAGTTTTCTCAAATTTTGAAAATAGGATCATTTGATTTTAATTATTTTATCTTCAATTATTTCTATTACAAAAATATGAGAGAGGGAATAAAATGACCTTCCCAAAATAAAGAAATAATGAAGATTTAAAAATAAAATCAAATAAGATTTTATTTTGGAGTTTTTCGCCTTTTTATTTGAATTTAGAAAAAATGCGCGTTTTTCAAAATTGCATTTAGGCCCCAAATAAATGTTCATTAAATCCGGCTTGATTTTAGAATCCAGGGAAAATTTATTTCGGGATTTTTGGAGCCCGTTTAGTACTTATTTTGATTTTTTTCTGCGCGTAATTATTTAAGAAAAACGCACCACCCTTTACGGGCCGCACCAGCGGGACTCCGCTCGGCGCTTTTATAATGAGCCGCCCGAGCTCCCAGCCCACCCGAGCGCCCCGGCCCGCACCCGCGCCAAACCCTAGCGCCGCCCGCCCGCCCCGCCCGCCGTCGCCGCCGCCACCTTGAGCCGCCGCACGCCGCCCGAGGTTCGCCGCCGCCTCGTTTTCCGTGCTGGTTTCTTTTATAAAAAAACCGAGCAGTTTTCTTCGGGTTTTTTTTTGGGTTTTTTTTCTTTTTTTCTTTTTTTGGTTTCGGTTAATTAACGAACGTCCGTTCGTTAACCCGTTCGTCGTTTTTCTTTTTCTTGGATTTAATCCGCGATTTTTCTGATCGCGATTCCAAATCCGATTTTCGTTTTAGTATAACTTTTCGCGTGTTTATCGGAATCAGGCGATTCAAGCGCCTGGAGTTTCGCCTCGAAACCATCTTTCCGAATAATCTACTTAAACAAGTTTTTGCTTCTGTAAAATTTGACTTAGATCCAGATTAGTAAAACGAAGCTGTTTTCTTCCGCCGTTTGACTTTCGTTGCTTCGTTTGATTTGATTCTTTTCGCAAACCAGAGTTCTTATGTTGAACTATCTGGTTAGATCTATTTAAGTTTTACCTGTGCATTAGATGAGTATTTATTGTATGCTTGTTTGTTTGTCTGCGATAGATTACGAGTCGCCGCTTTGTTACTTGAGTCTCTAGGTTTCATGGATCATCACCAAGGCAAGTAACACTTTGATCATACTCTTCTCATACCTACCCAGTTTTTATGCATTAGATCTATCCTCAAACACTTGCATGATTAGGATCTTATTAAATTGTGGGTTATGGGAAGTAGATGAGGTAGTACCTATTACCTGTTTTATTATCAAACCTTTGGGAGTTACTTCTACGTTGCTTATTATGCCATGCTATGCTAGTAGACGTGGATTGGGTGAGTGAATCCATGACAGATGTGAGATTGTTATTTAATGGTCTATTTAAGGTGGCAACTTAAACACACATCTGGGTGGATTGAGGCACTGGTTTCTATCGAGACTTGCTGTATTTCTTGGACCGCCACCCGGGCTCAAAGGGATCATGAGATTATTCAAACTAGAAACTTCCGCATGCAGCCACAAGCCATTATGGGCTCTGGCATAGTTGATTAAGTTGTGCGAACTCTTACGGGTAGACTAGCAGATGTAGGGGAAAGTAGGTGTACCGGTCTACCCGCAAGTAAGGTGCTAGTGCTTCTGAAAGACTATGTCTCGGTCATCCGTTTCTCAAACATCATGTAGTGCGAGAAATACAACGGAGGCGATCGAGTCTTGTGGGGGAAAAGAGCGCAAACCTCTGCAGAGTGTATAAACTAATCATGGTTAGCAGTGTCCCCGGTTATGGACATCTTGAGTATCTAGTACCTGGATATCATGTGAATCTCATCATGTTACTTCTAATTTAATATTGTTGGGTTTGTTAATGAGTACTTTTAATTGGGATAGAGAATGCTGTCAACCATTCTCAATGTTCCACAACCACCATGATAGTTAAATAAATTTATTCCTTTGCAGTAGGGAAAAATTGGCTTTATGCAAAACTGTAACCATAGAGCTTTCCACCAGCCATATATGCATGTAGTATAGGCTATTCATTCCATTGTTTCTCTATGTGTTACTTTGCCAGCATATTCCATGTGCTGACCCGTTTTCGGGCTGCAACGTTTCATGTTGCAGACTTTTCAGACGACGAGTAAGGTGCTTACGTCGTGGTTCTATACTCAGTGATGCCGTTGGAGTTGATGGACTCGCTTATTCTTCCAAGCCTTCCGCTATTATCGTATTAGATGGCCTTAAGCCATGTTTATTATATTAAGTTCTCTCTTCAGACATTCGATTGTAATAAGTGTGTGATTGCTACTCTGTTATAAATCCTTCGAGTAATGTGTGGTGTCGGCATTCTTGATCCAGGATGACACGAGCACGAGATCGACTGTTTGAGGTCCTGGTCGCCACAAAGATGGTATCGAGCACAAGTGGTATGAGGACACGACCATTAAGCTAAAGCCCTAGATCACTACTCTCTCTTCTCAATTCTGACTCCTCATCTTTTCTACTCTTTTAGGATGACGTAAGCGAGGATCAAGTTCACTCAGCCGGATGAAGATACACCCTTTGGACGACACCTGAAGGAAGTCACTAAGTACCTTAACATCGGATTACCAAGCTTCACCGGGACCTACAATTCCACTTTACCCGAAGAAGAGCGCTGGAAAATTCAAGCTCAAGTTCCAGGAAGGACGTTTGCGCCAATCACGGAGCCCATAGAGTGTGTTTTCAATGCACCAACCTGGAGTCTGGGAAAGAGCATGGCAGCTCACATAACCATGGGACGCATTGGAGAAGTTTATAAAGAAGACCTCAAGGATACTAAATACCAGATTTGCGGACGCCGAGATGAACAATGGGAGATAGTTGGCACTAAGAAGGATAGATCCATTGCAGCTTTCATCCAGGAGTTAAACCAGCACATTCGACGCCAGGAGAACCAAATGTGCGCAGACATGATGGAGTTGAAGACAACAAAAGCCAAGATTATCGAACTAGAAGGAGAACTAAAGGCCACTCGCAAGGACTACATGGAGAAGATTGTAGCTCTAGTGGGACAAAACGGCGATCTTAAGGAGAGGATTGAAGAACTCATGGGAAATTTAGCACCCGGAGGAGAAGATGAAGATAGCACCTGTCCAGCGAACTACATCATCATCGACGACACCGATTCCGATCCTAGTGATGATGATTACGAATATGAAGCTGGAGCAGATATCATGGAATCTTCATCGGAGCAGTTTTTCTAGTTGACCACCATAACAGTAGTAGATTACCCCCATGTTATTTTAGTTTTAGTTCAGCACTTTGTAACGATAGATAGACCGTTGTATTTCCTTGTTTGAATTGATTGGAGTGATATTGTGTGATTTGTCTCATGTGCATATGGGTAGTGTTTCTCTCTAGACCTCATTCTATTCTAAATTCTCGTATTTTCTTAAACCCTCAGATGCCTCCGAGACGCGACCCCGAATTTGTTTTCCCGCCAGAGATCACTCAGTTGATTCAGCGAGAATGCCTTGATTCAAACATTGGTACAGAACCAAGGCAACAACAACAACAACAACAACAACAACAACAACAACCCACCGCCACCACCACTGTTGACCATCGACCCGTTTCTTGGGCCGAATCCGCGGTGTTTTCCAAAGAGCACCGAGCCGATTGTTGCGATGATTGGCTCCGTAAGATAGGGAGGAGTTGACCACTGCAGGATGTCTGAGATGGAGAAAGGGTGAAGTTTGCCGCACATCAGCTTGAAGGACCCGCAGCAAAGCATGGTGGGAGAATTTTACAGCCACTTACCACAGAGACACCGTCACATGGGATCAGTTTTAGCAAGCTTCCGTCGCCCATGTTTCAGCAGGAGCTATGGCCATGAAGAAGCGTGAGTTTCGCAACTTGCGCCAAGGAGGACAGACGGTTGGCGATATGTAGATGATTTGATAAGCTAGCACGTTATGCCCCAGATGACGTTGCTACGGATGCAGCTAAGCAGGAGAAGTTTCTAGAAGGACTGAATGATGAGTTGAGCATGCAGTTGATGGTAGCCACCTTCAATAACTACCAGGAGTTAGTAGATCATGCTCTTATGATTGGATGGAAGCAACAGCAGATTGACTATCGCAAGAGGAAGTATGGACAGGGAAAGAATAACTCTGGAGCTCAGCAGAAACTTTGCTTTACCCCGAAGCCAGGAGGACAATTTTATCATACCCATGGAGGAGGTAGCTCGCACAACCATAATGGCACCAAGAATGGGAACGGGAACGGAGGAAGAAATGGACAGAACCGCACCAACCCGTCAACACCATCCAAGGTAGACCTGAGCCACATCACTTGCTTTAAGTGCCGCAAGACTGGGCATTATGCAAACGATTGTCCAGAAGGCCAGAATGGAAATGGCAATGGAAGCTCAGGAAAGAAGCCGAATCCTTTCAACAAAGGACAAGTGAACCACGTTACCGTGGAGGAGGTTGAAGCTCAGCCAGATGCAGTAATAGGTAAATTTCTGGTTAAGTCATTTACTGCAATTGTTCTTTTTGATATTGGTGCATCGCATTCATTCATATCAAGGGGATTTGCGGATAAGTTTAGCCTACCCACTAAAACTCTTAAGACACCCATGTTAGTAAGCTCACCGGGAGCGGAGTATATGGCCAGTCAAGGATGTTTTCAAGTGCCATTAAGTATAGGGAGGCATGTTTTCCCAACGTATTTAATTATTTTGGAATCCCAAGGATTGGATGTAATTCTTGGTATGGATTGGTTGTCGATGTATGGAGGAAACATCGATTGCGCCAGCAAGACAATTTTGCTTACCACCCCAGAAGGGAGGAGAATCAAGTATGTATCACGGCATGAGCCGAGGAGAGCACATGTAAATTCCTTAACAGGAGTTGTGCAGGAGGAAGTACCAATGGTAAGGGATTATCCGGACGTGTTTCCGGAAGAGTTGCCAGGCATGCCACCGGATAGGGACATTGAGTTTCTGATTGAACTACTGCCGAGCCTTTGGGCGATATCTAAGAGACCATATAGGATGCCAGCCCAAGATTTGGAGCAAATTAAGAAGCAGATTAAGGAGTTACTGGATAAAGGTTTTATTCGCCCAAGTTCTTCGCCTTGGAGATCACTAGTACTTCTAGAGGAGAAGAAGGATGGATCCTTAAGAATGGTTGTTGATTATCGAGGATTGAATGGAGTGACCATTAAGAACAAGTACCCACTACCGATGATCAATGACTTTTTTGACCAATTGCAAGGAGCTAAGGTGTTTTCCAAGATCGATTTGCGATCAAGGTACCATCAGTTGAAGATTCGAGAGCAGGATATACCTAAGACGGCTTTTACCACCAGGTACGGGCTGTATGAGTACACCGTTATGTCATTTGGTCTGACTAACGCACCTGCCTATTTTATGAACATGATGAACAAAGTGTTTATGGAGTTTTTGGATAAGTTCGTCATGGTGTTCATTGATGATATTTTGGTTTACTCGAAGAATGAAGAGGAGCATAAGGAGCATTTGCGTTTGGTACTCGAGAAGCTCAGAGAACATCAGTTATATGCCAAGTTCAGCAAGTGTGACTTTTGGTTGAAGGAAGTTGGATTTCTTGGACATGTTATATCCGGAGAAGGTATAGCAGTAGACCCCACTAAAGTTGTCACTGTAACAAACTGGGAAGCGCCAACAACAGTTGGAGAGATCCGGAGTTTCCTTGGACTAGCAGGATACTACCGGAGATTCATTGAGAATTTCTCAAGGATTGCGAAGCCTATGATAGAATTATTAAAGAAGGATACCAAGTTCATTTGGACTGAGGAGTGTGAAGCTAGTTTCCAAGAGTTGAAGAAACGTTTGGTTACCTCACCAGTGTTAATTCTGCCAGATCAGACCAAGGATTACGAGGTATATTGCGACGCTTCACGTCGAGGACTTGGAGAAGTGCTTATGCAGGAGGGAAGAGTTGTTTCGTATGCTTCACGACAGCTCAAGCCTCATGAGCTAAATTATGCTACGCATGATTTGGAGTTAGTAGCCGTAGTGCATGCATTGAAAACATGGAGACATTTCCGCATTGGAAATCATTGTGAGGTGTATACGGATCACAAGAGTTTGAAATACATCTTCACGCAGAAGGAGCTAAATCTCAGGCAGAGGAGATGGTTGGAACTCATCAAAGATTACGATATGAGATTGCATTATCACCCAGGAAAGGCTAACATTGTAGCAGACGTGTTGAGCCGTAAGAGTCACGTCAACACATTAATGACGGGAGAAATACCAAAGGAGTTAGCGAGGATCTTGAGAGCTATGTTTGGAAATAGCTCCAGAGGCTATGTAGCAGCATTGGAGATTGATCAACTTTGATGGACAAGATCGGGAAGCTCGGAAGATCGACAAAGAGATTGCCTCTATAAAAGAGAAAATGAGCGAAGGAAAAGCAAAGGGATTTCGTGAGGATGAGCACGATACCTTATGGTTTGAAGACCGATTTATGTGCCCAATGACCGGAGATCGGAAGTTGATTCTACAAGAGGCACATGATTCACCCTATTCGATTCACCCAGGAAATACCAAGATGTATTTGGATTTGAAGAATACTTTCTGGTGGACCGGAATGAAGAAGGATATTGCAGAGTACGTAGCAGTTTGTGATGTATGTCAGAAGGTGAAGGCAGAACATCAGAAGCCAGCAGGATTGTTACAACCATTGCCTATACCGAATGGAAGTGGGATAAACTAGGTATGGATTTCATCACGGGATTGCCCAGGACTCGTTCAGGCTATGACTCGATTTGGATTAGTCGATCGCTTGACGAAGGTAGCTCATTTCATTCCAGTAAAGACTACCTACAGCAGTGCCAAATTGGCCAAGATATACATGACAAGGATTGTATGTTTGCATGGAGTTCCGAGGAGTATCGTATCAGATAGAGGAACCCAATTTACCTCAAAGTTCTGGAAGCAGTTGCACGAAACTTTAGGAACCAGGCTGGAGTTTAGCACAGCTTTTCATCCACAGACAGATGGACAAACCGAGAGAGTCAACCAGATTTTGGAGGATATGCTTAGAGCTTGTGCTTTGGATTATGGATCAAGTTGGGATGACAACTTGCCGTATGCGGAGTTTTCTTATAACAACAGTTACCAAACCAGTCTGAAGATGGCACCTTTCGAAGCCTTGTATGGAAGGAGGTGCAGGACCGCGTTGTTGTGGGATGATGTTGGAGACCGCCAGTTGTTTGGACGGATTTGATTAAGGAGTCGAAAGAAAGTAAAGTTGATTCGCGATAGGCTCAAGGTAGCCCGTCAAGACAGAAAAGCTATGCGGATTCAAAACGCAAGGAGATGAATCTGAAATCGGAGCGAGTTTATCTTGAGTATCGCCACTTGAGGAGTTAAGCGTTTTGGAGTTAAGGAAAGTTAGCACCTCGATTTGTTGGACCTTATCATGTTTTGGAGCGTATGGGAGAAGTTGCGTACAAGTTGGAATTGCAGAGGATTGTCGGGAGTTCATGGCGTGTTTCATGTTTCTCGATTGAAGAAGTGTCACGCAGAGATGGCTGATATACCACTGAGAGATATCGTGCCACTAGAAGCGATTCAGTTGAATGATGATTTGACCTATGAGGAGAAACCAGTTAAGATTCTGGAGAATGCCAACAGAGTCACCCGCAGCAAGGTTATTAAGTTTTGCAAAGTTCAGTGGAGCCACCACACTGAGGATGAAGCCACCTGGGAGCGAGAGGAAGATTTTCTTAAGGACCACCCTCACCTATTTTCTAGCCAACCCGAATCTCGAGGGCGAGATTCATCTTAAGGGGGTAGGTTTGTAACATCCCAAATTTTCAATTTGGAATGTTATACATAGAGCATCATTGCATATCATATTTTTTCATTGCATTTTGCTCGATCCTAGAAATTCTACACAACTCAAGGACCCACGGAGAGAGTTGGGGATTTTCGTTATTTTCATATTTGAGTTTTCTCAAACTTTGAAAATAGGATCATTTGATTTTAATTATTTTATCTTCAATTATTTCTATTACAAAAATATGAGAGAGGGAATAAAATGAATTTCCCAAAATAAAGAAATAATGAAGATTTAATAATAAAATCAAATAAGATTTTATTTTGGAGTTTTTCGCCTTTTTATTTGAATTTAGGAAAAATGCGCGTTTTTCAAAATTGCATTTAGGCCCCAAATAAATGTTCATTAAATCCAGCTTGATTTTAGAAGCCGGGGAAAATTTATTTCGGGATTTTTGGAGTCCGTTGAGTACTTCTTTTGATTTTTTTCTGCGCGTAATTATTTTAAAAAAAACGCGCACCGCCTTACCGGGCCGTACCCGAGCGGGACTCCGCTCGGGGGCGCCTTTATAAGCGGAGCCGCCCGAGCTCCCAGCCCACCCGAGCCCGGCCCGCAACCGCGCCAAACCCTAGCGCCGCCCCAGCCCACCGCCGCCGCCACCGCCACGGAGGTTCATGCCGCTTTTTTTTGTCAGGTTGTTTTTATAAAAAACCGAGCGTTTTCTTGAGTTTTTCGGTTTATTTTTTTATTTATTTTTTTATTATTTTTATTATTTATTTATTTTTTTATTTTTTTATTTATTTTTTTATTTTTTTTTATTTTTTCGGTTTCGGTTTATTAACGAACGTCCATTCTTTAACCCGTTCGGCGTTTTTCTTTTTCTCGGATTTAATCCGCGATTTTTCTGATCGCGATTCGAGATCCGATTTTCGTTTTAGTATAACTTTTCGCTCGTTTATCGAAATCAGGCGATTCAAGCGCCTGGAGTTTTGTCTCGAAACCCTCTTTCCGAATAATCTACTTGAACAAGTCTTTGCTTCAGCAAAATTTGACTTAGATCCAGATTAGTAAAACGAAGCTATTTTCTTCCGCCGTTTGACTTCGTTTGATTTGATTCTTTTTGCAAACCGGAGTTCTTAAGTTGAACTATCTGGTTAGATCTATTTGAGTTCTACCTGTGCATTAGATGAGTATTTATTGTATGCTTGTTTGTTTGTCTGCGGTTGATTACCCGGAGTGCGCCGCCTGTTACTTCGAGTCTCTAGGTTTGGCGGATCATCGGCAAGGCAAGTAACACATTGATCATACTCTTCTCATACCTACCCAGTTTTTATGCATTAGATCTATCCTCAAACACTTGCACAATTAGGATCTAATTAAATTGTGGGTTATGGGAAGTAGATGAGGTAGTACCTATTACCTGTTTTATTATCAAACCTTTGGGAGTTACTTCTACGTTGCTTATTATGCCATGCTATGCTAGTAGACGTGGATTGGGTGAGTGAATCCATGACAGATGTGAGATTGTTATTTAATGGTCTATTTAAGGTGGCAACTTAAACACACATCTGGGTGGATTGAGGCACCTGGTTTCTATCAGGACTTGCCTGTATTTCTTCGGACCGCCACCCAGGCTCAAAGGGATCATGAGATTATTCAAACTAGAAACTTCCGCGTGCAGCCACAAGCCATTATGGGCTCTGGCATAGTTGATTAAGTTGTGCGAACTCTTACAGGTAGACTAGCAGATGTAGGGGAAAGTAGGTGTACCGGTCTACCCACAAGTAAGGTGCTAGTGCTTCTGAAAGACTATGTCTCGGTCATCCGTTTCTCAAACATCATGTAGTCGAGAAATCCAACGGAGGCGATCGAGTCTTGTGGGGAAAAGTCGCAAACCTCTGCAGAGTGTATAAACTAATCATGGTTAGCAAGTGTCCCGGTTATGGACATCTTGAGTATCTAGTACCGGATATCATGTGAATCTCATCATGTTACTTGTAATTTAACATTGTTGGGTTTGTTAATGAGTACTTTTAATTGGGATTGAGAATCTGTCAACCATTCTCAATGTTTCACAACCACCATGATAGTTAAATAAATTTATTCCTTTGCAAGAGGGAAAATTGGCTTTATGCAAAACTGTAACCATAGAGCTTTCCACCAGCCATATATGCATGTAGTATAGGCTATTCATTCCATTGTTTCTCTATGTGTTACTTTGCGGCATATTCCATGTCTTGACCCGTTTTGGGCTGCAACGTTTCATGTTGCAGACTTTTCGAACGACAGTAAGGTGCTTAGGTCGTGGTTCTATACTCGATGATGCCGTTGGAGTTGATGGACTCGCTTATTCTTCCAAGCCTTCCATTTGTTATCGTATTAGATGGCCTTAAGCCATATTTATTTTATTAAGTTCTCTCTTGGACATTCGATTGTAATAAGTGTGTGATTGCTACTCTATTATAAATCCTTGAATCTTGTGTGGTGTCGAGATTCTTGATCCAGGATGACATCGAGCACGAGAGATCGACTATTTGAGGTCTGGTCGCTACATTATGAATGAAAGAAGGGAAATAGATGAGGTATTCTTTAAACAGGAACCTATTCTGAAACACAATTTGCATGTTGAAATCCTAGGGGAACCCCCTCCACCCAAGGGTGATCCCATGTTTGAGCTTAAACCGTTGCCTGATATTCTTAAATATGCTTATCTTGATGAAAAGAAGATATATCCTGTTATTATTAGTTCTAACCTTTCAGAGCATGAAGAAGAGAGACTATTGAAAACTCTGAAGAAGCACCGTGCTGCTATTGGATATACTCTTGATGATCTTCAGGGCATTAGTCCCACTCTATGTCAACATAAAATAAATTTGGAGAAAGATGCCAAACCAGTTATTGATTATCAACGATGGCTGAATCCTAAAATGAAAGAAGTGGTAAGAAAGGAAATACTAAAGCTCCTTGAGGCAGGTATAATTTATCCCGTTGCTAATAGTCAGTGGGTAAGTCCTGTCCATTGTGTCCCTAAGAAGGGAGGTATCACTGTTGTCCCTAACGATAAAGATGAATTGATTCCACAAAGAATTATTACAGGTTATAGGATGGTAATTGATTTCCGCTAATTAAATAAGGCTACTAAAAAAGATCATTGCCCCTTACCTTTTATCAATCAAATTCTAGAAAGATTATCCAAACATACACATTTTTGCTTTCTAGATGGTTATTCCGGTTTCTCTCAAATACCCGTGTCAGCCAATGATCAATCAAAGACCACTTTTACATGCCCTTTTGGTACTTTTGCTTATAGACGTATGCCATTTGGTTTATGTAATGCACCTGCTACGTTTCAAAGATGCATGATGGCTATATTATCTGACTTTTGTGAAAATATTTGTGAAGTTTTCATGGATGACTTTTCCGTCTATGGATCCTCTTTTGATGATTGCTTGAGCAACCTTGATCGAGTTTAGCAGAGATGTGAAGAAACTAATCTTGTCTTGAATTGGGAAAAGTGCCACTTTATGGTTAATGAAGGTATTGTCTTGGGGCATAAAGTTTCTGAAAGAGGTATTGAAGTTGATAAAGCCAAGGTTGATGCTATTGAAAAGGTGCCATGTCCCAAGGACATCAAAGGTATGTGAAGTTTGCTTGGCCACGCCGGTTTTTATAGGAGGTTCATTAAGGACTTCTCAAAAATCTCACGGCCTCTGACCAATTTATTACAAAAAGATATACCATTTGTCTTTGATGATGGTTGTGTAGAAGCATTTGAAATACTTAAGAAAGCATTGATCTCTGCACCTATTGTTCAGCCACCTGATTGGGATTTACCCTTTGAAATTATGTGTGATGCTAGTGATTATGTTGTAGGTGCTGTTCTAGGGCAAAGAGTTGATAAGAAATTAAATGTTATCCATTATGCTAGTAAGACTCTAGACAAAGAAATTATGCTACTACTGAAAAAGAATTCTTAGCAGTTGTATTTGCTTGTGATAAGTTCAGACCTTATATTGTTGATTCTAAAGTAACTATTCACACGGATCATGCTGCTATTAAATATCTTATGGAAAAGAAAGATGCTAAGCCTAGACTTATTAGATGGGTTCTCTTGCTACAAGAATTTGATTTGCATATTGTTGATAGAAAGGGAGCTGAGAACCCCGTTGCAGACAACTTGTCTACGTTAGGAAATGTTCTTGATGACCCACTACCTATTGATGATAGCTTTCCTGATGAGCAATTAAGTGTCATAAATACTTCTCGTAGTACTCCATGGTATGCTGATTATGCTAATTACATTGTTGCTAAATTTATACCACCTAGTTTCACATACCAGTAAAAGAAAAGGTTTTTCTATGATTTGAGACATTACTTTTGGGATGACCCACATCTTTATAAAGAAGGAGTAGATGGTGTTATTAGGCGTTGTGTACCGAGCATGAACAGAGCAGATCCTACGCAAGTGTCACTCCGAAGCTTATGGAGGACACCACTGGAGATAGAACGCACATAAGGTATTGCAATCCGGTTTTTATTGGCCTACTCTCTTCAAGGATGCCCGTAAGTTTGTTCTATCTTGTGATGAATGTCAAAGAATTGGTAATATTAGTAGACGTCAAGAAATGCCTATGAATTATTCACTTGTTATTGAACCATTTGATGTTTGGGGCTTTGATTATATGGGACCTTTTACGCCTCTAATGGTTATACACATATTTTAGTTCTTTGTTGATTACGTTACTAAGTGGGTAGAAGCTATTCCAACTAGTAGTGTTGATCATAACACCTCTATTAAGATGCTTAAAGAAGTTATTTTTCCGAGGTTTGGAGTCCCTAGATATTTAATGACTGATGGTGGTTTACATTTTATTCATGGTGCTCTCCGTAAAATGCTTGCTTAGTATGATGTTAATCATATAATTGCATCTCCTTATCACCCACAGTCTAGTGGTGAAGTAGAATTGAGCAATAGAGAGCTCAAATCAATTTTGCAAAATATTGTCAATAGGTCTAGAACGAATTGGTCCAAGGAACTTGGTGATGCATTATGGGCCTATAGAACTGCGTATAAAAATCCTATGGGTATGTCTCCATATAAAATGGTTTATGGAAAAGCATGTCACTTACCTCTCGAACTAAAACATAAGGCATATTGGGCTATTAAAGAGCTCAACTATGATTTCAAACTTGCCGGTGAGAAGAGGTTATTTGATATTAGCTCACTTGATGAATGGAGAACCCAAGCTTATGAAAATGCCAAGTTGTTTAAAGAAAAGGTCAAAAGATGGCATGATAAAAGGATACAAAAGCGTGAGTTTAATGTAGGTGATTATGTATTGCTATACAACTCTCGTTTAAGATTTTTTGCAGGAAAACTTCTCTCTCAATGGGAAGGCCCTTACGTTATCGAGGAGGTTTATCGTTCCGGTGCCATAAAAATCAGCAACTTCGAAGGCACAAATCCGAAGGTGGTGAACGGTCAAAGAATCAAACATTATATCTCAGGTAATCCTATAAATGTTGAAACCAATGTTATTGAAACCGTAACCCGGAGAAATACATAAGGAGACTTTCGAGCGTTTGAGACTCAAAAGGAATAGGTATGTGGTACGGTAAGTAAACCGACTCCAAAAAAGTTTTTAAGGCAATATTTCTCTGTTTTGGAATATTTAGAAAAATAGAAAAATAATAAGCAGTCCGGGAAGGACACGAGGGCTCCACATGGGTGGAGGGCGCCTACCCCCCGGGCGCGCCCCCTACCTCGTGGGCACCTCGTGTGCCCTCCGAACTCCGTTTTCTTGCACGATATGTATTTTGGTCGGTAAAATTTAATTATATATTCTCCCCAAGGTTTTGACTCCCGTATCACGCAAATATCCTCTGTTTTTGTTTTGAGCTGTTGCTGCTGCAGATTATAGCAAGATGTCTTCTGAAGAGTCAGTCGGGGAGAGCCGGGTGTCTCTTCCAGCATCGGAACTAAGGGCAAACAGCGACGCTGACCACTTTGGGCCAGCAACGGAGGAAGAGATGGAGGCTGACTTGATGAGGGTAGATGCCATCGAGGATTAAGAAGTTACTTCTCGCTTCCGAGCTGGGTTCGCTATGGGGGAACTACAGAGCTCAGCTATTCCAAACTCGGTTATCCCTTCCAACGTTAGATTTCTTTCTTATGAAACTATGAAGAGGAGTGTCACTTGTTCTCCCGCAGCTATGCAACACCCTTGGGTGCAAGGAGCCTTAGCAGTTACAGGAAAACTTCGTAAGGAAATAATGGACCTCAAGCAACAATTCAATAAGCTCGAGGAGGAGAATCGTATCCTGAGGGGCATCATCGCCAAGAATATTTCACCAACAACAAAGAAGGAGACATAAATCACATGGGTATGGGCACTCCCCTTGGCAACTGCCAAGCTTGGGGGAGGTGCCCCGGTGTCGTATCACCATCACACTCCCATCTTTATCGTTTTTCTTACTTCGATCCTATTAGTAGTACCTTGATCTAGTAGAATAAAGTTTATGGCATGATCTAGTTTTGAGTTCCACTTTATGATCTCTCTATGTAATCGAGTCCATGAGCTATATATAATAAAGATTAGTGTTGAGTCAAGGGCTTGATTATTTTGCCATGATCTTGAGTGAATAAAAGAAAAGAATAAAAAGAAACAAAGAGTTCATATTGATCTTATCAAGAGTAATGACTTCACATAGAAAGAGTATGATGATTAAAAGTTGTTGGGAGTTGGCAGACATAGCTTTGGTCATCGTTGCAATTAATAGGAAGTAATAAGAAAAGAGAGGTTTCACATATAAATATTCTATCATAGACATCTTTTATGATTGGGAGCACTCACTAAAATATGACATGCTACAGAGTTGACGTTGGACAAGGAAGACAACCTAATGGGTTATGTTTTCTTATATCTGAGATAAAGTATGTTATCATGGATCATCCAACATGTAGAGCTTGCCTTTCCCCCTCATTGATGAGGACATGACTACCTTGGATACAACCAAAAATATTACATACATGTATATTTGTGAGGTGATTTCTAATGCAAACTATGCAATAATTATTTATGTCATCCAGGACAAAAAATACTTCACAAACTTTTGTGCCATGTCTAACTGCAGGTGTATGGGACATTTTTACAATCCACATATGAAGATAAGGGAGAAAGAGATGTTTACTTGCTATTCAAAAAGTTCTCTCACGTCACTTTTGGCCCAAGAGAAGATAGAGTCCAAGTCTCTCACGTTCTGGACTCAGATTCGGACTGCACAGACATACCTAACTCAAAACGTCAATAACTTTTTCATCCGGAATCCAAATTGGGTGATTCTTTTTTTGTTGGAAAATAGATTTCGTGCACTTTCCAACCCAATTGGATTCACCTTCAAATTCGTCCGGAGTGTTGAGTTATGGACGAAACAATCTGATGCTGCAGCAGAATCCGAGTCAAACTACAAGTCCAAAGGTGTTACGTCACCTCCGCTTGGGCCCATTGGCCTTGTATGACCTAGGGTTAGTTTTAGGCTGCCTTGGGACGTCCTCCCACCTCCTTGGCCGCCACCCCTTGCTCCTATATAAGTAGATCCATCTAGTAGCTTTTTCCTTGGGTTTTGTTTAGATTAAAAGTTCGCCATAGCTGCAACTTCGCTGCGTGCCGTTTGTGTTCAACGACCGGACAAAGGCGTCACAGAACCCCACCTTGATCAATAAAGCTTTCCTCTTATATTCGCAATATCCAGATTGCAATCTTAGTTTCTTGCTTGTTCTTCGTTTGCCTGCAGGAAACAGACCTTCGTGGTCAAGTTGATCGTGCTCTGGCGTGGTCAATAACCTCTCGGAGTTGGTTTAGCAATTGCTAAGGCGCGACGTCCTCGCACGTTCGTAGTCGGATCATCAAAGTCGACTTCATCCTAAACGATAGCCACCATCTCATCAAAAGACGGGACACCTTTGCCTCTATCAAGTGGTATCAGTTTTCAGGTTGCTCGGTGAGAATTTCCAATTATCCCTAGATTAGATTTATTTTCTTACCTATTGTCCAAGAAAAAGCCACAAAAAAAAGTTAGATCTATTCATCCTTTGTCCAAGCTAGTCTGAGCCTTTGCAGTTTTCTTTTTATTGTTTGGATAATTGAATTATCGGTTGCATCGTCGTGTCGAGTTGCTGGTCTTAGTGTCTAGTTCGTTTAGAGTTTCGAGTTCTGTTCACATTAGCCATGCCGCCGCTGCATCGTTATCCCTTCCATTGACCACCATCCATCCATCAATTTCCACCGCGTGCTACCCACCGTTCATTGTCATAATCATAGTTGAGATCGTTCACATCTTCACTTGATCCAATCTGCATCTTATCTACTCCCTCCGTTCCAAAATATAAGTCTTTTTAGAGATTTCAATAAGTGATTACATACGGAGCAAAATAAGTGAATCTATACTTTAAAATATGTCTACATACATCAGTATGTTGTGGTCCATTTGAAATGTCTAAAAAGACTTATATTTAGGAACGGAGGGAGTAGTTTGTTTGGAAAGAGGGAGAGAGAAAAAAAAGAGAAAAAAGTAAAAAAAAGTCAGAGAAAAAAAAAGAGATAAATAAAAAGAAAAAAGTGTGAGAAAAAAAAGTTTGGATCTATCTAGACTCAATCTCGTAGCTGAATTCGGATTGGAATATGTTTTGTGCATTGTTCAGTAAAACAGGCATAACTTCCTCATACGAAGTCCGTTTTGGCTCTGCGAGTACTCAAATTAAAGCTAGAGACGAGCCGCATCTAAATAGTTGCAGAAGCTAGTTCAATATTTGGCACCTCAAAATCGGCTTCTAAATAGGTCTTTTTGCCCTCCGAAGTTCGTGAACACAGCTTATTCCAGTTTTTCAAACCAGTTTTAGAATTTTTTGACTCCTCATATAAACTCAGAATTGAGTGATTCTTTTTGCATTGGAAATCTTGAGTTAGTAGCATTCTTTGAAAAAAGTTATCAGAAAATTGGCTCAAACTTTTTAAGAGGAAAATTGGAGAGAGAGTTGTTGTATATCCTGCTTGGCAGTTGTTTTTCATCATTATCTTTACTGCCGTTGTGATCTTCACTTATATCTTGATGTCCAGAGCTACTTATTATCCTTCATTGATGCTAGTTGTGCTACGCCGTGACCTCATTAGTGTTCTAGGCTCGCGTCTCTAGTCCGGTCTATCCTAGGACCAGCACAGTACCGTCGTTGAGCGTTTATTCAACATTGCATCTTTGAATTGATTATTGCTAAAAAATTTTGCTACCATATATAGCCAACCCAGCTCCACATATTTCTACACCGTGTATACGTACGTTCTCCTGGCAATTGCTTTACACAATCTTCAGAGTTACTTGACACCGCTGGTTGCCTGTCACCACCTGCCGCATGGTAAGAACTTGTAAGATATTGATATTTGCTTTACTGTGAGCACTTTACAACCACATCCTAGTAGTTCATAGGAACATTATTCTCGAATTTTGTTTCTTGTTTCTACTAATCATGACAGGTTCCGGAGATAGAAGTTCTTGGACGACGAACACATCTTCACCATCACGAGAGTTGGGACAACACACACAAGCATATGGTCAGGTTATGTCTTTACCATCATTTGAGGGTAGATTTAATCCTGCTATTTATCTAGCTTGGGAGCTTGAATTAGAAGAAGTTTTAGTCACCATGATTTTTCTGAACTTGAGAGAGTACGAGCTACCACTAGAGCATTTACTGGTTTTGCTACATTTGGTGGAGTGTACATTGTAAGAAAAACATTGATAACCAACCCACAACTTGGAAAGTTTTGAAAGCTGTAATGAGACAACAATTTTTTCCTCCTTACTATCATCGTGAATTGCTTAGCAAATTGAAACAATTAAAACAAGGCAGTAACACTGTTCATGCTTACTACCAAGAGTTCAAATCTTATATGCATCATTGTGACATAGAAGAATCTGAGAATGATACAATGAATAGATTTTTTGGTGGTTTGAACCATGATATTCAGGCACGATTACACTATATTCCTCGTTGCATTACTGGTATGTATGTTCGTGCTTGTACCTTTGAGAGATAGCTACAGGAGGATGCATTGGGTGACTACAACAACTATTATTCCAATTCATGCTCACTACCATCGGTTGATTCCTCCACCGTTGCACCTACTAGAGCAGCCACACCTCCGATCGTGAGCGCGACATCATCTCAAGTGTATGATACATTGTCATTGTCCATACCTACATTAGCTACGTCTTTGCGACAAGGTAACAGTAAAGGTATTGATGATATAACTTCACATGGGAATGATGCATGCCTAATTAACTTAAATACATCATGTGTTGAGTTACCAGTTGATTTGAGCACGCCACCTATTTTAGAGAATCATGTTACTACCATGAATGCATCATGTGATCAAACAACTAAAATACCAACAATTTTGAGTGCGCCCATTGAATTAACTATTGATGCAAAAGAACCAATGTTTAATCATTTTGATATGACCTCTAATCTTAGTGATGATTCTGTGTCAAATGACGTATTGCATGTTTTCTTATTTAAGCATGTTGTAGCATGTAAATTTGATGCAAGTAAGGTTTATTCACCAATGTTGGGATGGTTTAATGATGAACATTGTCAACCTTTTGAAATGAATAAGAGCTTCACTTATATGTGCAAACTGAGTTGCAATTTTTTATGCCTTCTGCTTCTTGTGATAATGTTTTGGCTTTAGATTTTATGAACTATGCAAGTTACCCATCTATTCATGTGTCATATGTGCAAAAATCAAGGGAAGTAAAAATGGATGACATATACATATACAACATCTACACCTTGTATCGTTTGTTAGCCACATTTCAGATTAAGCAACGCCGAGGACGGCTTTGTTTTCAGGAAGGGGAGGATGATGAGGACATGACTACCTTGGATAC
Organism: Aegilops longissima; assembly: GCA_021605205.1. Classification (NCBI taxonomy): domain Eukaryota; kingdom Viridiplantae; phylum Streptophyta; class Magnoliopsida; order Poales; family Poaceae; genus Aegilops; species Aegilops longissima. The sequence continues at coordinate 391,905,771 of CM038677.1, read as the reverse complement.
AACCAAAAATATTACATACATGTATATTTGTGAGGTGATTTCTAATGCAAACTATGCAATACTTCACAAACTTTTGTGCCATGTCTAACTACAGGTGTATCAGACATTTGTACAATCCACATATGAAGATAAGGGAGAAAGAGATGTTTACTTGCTATTCAAAAAGTTCTCTCACGTCACTTTTGGCCCAAGAGAAGATAGAGTCCAAGTCTCTCACGTTCTGGACTCAGATTCGGACTGCACAGACATACCTGACTTAAAACGTCAATAACTTTTTCATCCGGACTCCAAATTGGGTGATTCTTTTTTTGTTGGAAAATAGATTTCGTGCACTTTCCAACCCAATTGGATTCACCTTCAAATTCGTCCGGAGTGTTGAGTTATGGACGAAACAATCTGATGCTGCAGCAGAATCTGAGTCAAACTACAAGTCCAAAGGTGTTACGTCACCTCCGCTTGGGCCCATTGGCCTTGTACGACCTAGGGTTAGTTTTAGGCTGCCTTGGGACGTCCTCCCACCTCCTTGGCCGCCACCCCTTGCTCCTATATAAGTAGATCCATCTAGTAGCTTTTTCTTTGGGTTTTGTTTAGATTAAAAGTTCGCCATAGCTGCAACTTCGCGCATTTCGCTTGTGTTCAACGACTGGACAAAGCGCCACAGAACCCCACCTTGATCAATAAAGCTTTCTCTTATATTCGCAATATCCAGATTGCAATCTTAGTTTCTTGCTTGTTCTTCGTTTGCCTGCAGGAAACAGACCTTCGTGGTCAGGTTGATCGTGCTCCGGCGTGGTCAATAACCTCTCGGAGTTGGTTTAGCATTTGCTAAGGCGCGACGTCCTCGCACGTTCGTAGTCGGATCGTCAAAGTCGACTTCATCCTAAACGATAGCCACCATCTCATCGAAAGACGGGACACCTTTGCCTCTATCACTCATGCTAGCCAAATTCTCAGCACCAAGTAGAGAAACTACTTGTGCTTCCAAAAACCCTTAAACAGTTTTGCCGTGAGAGTCCACCATATCTACCTATGGATTGAGTAAGATCCTTCAAGTAAGTTGTCATCGGTGCAAAGCAATAAAAATTGCTCTCTAAATATGTATGATTGATTGGTGTGGAGGAAATAAGCTTTATACGATCTTGTGATGTGGAAAAAATAAAAGCGACGGACTGCATAATAAAGGTTCATATCACAAGGGGCAATATAAAGTGACGTTCTTTCGCATTAAGATTTTGTGCATCCAACCATAAAAGCGCATGGCAACCTCTGCTTCCCTCTGCGAAGGGCCTATCTGTTACTATTATCTTCTACCTTATGCAAGAGTCATGGTGATCTTCACTTTTTTTTCTTTTTACATTTTATCCTTTGGCAAGAACAGTGTGTTGGAAAGACCCTGATAGATATATCTAATTGGATGTAGGGGAGCATGAGTTATTATTGTTGACATTACCCTTGAGGTAAAAGGTTGGAAGGCGAAACTATAAGCCCCCATCTTTCTCTGTGTCCGATTAAAACTCCGTAAACACAAGTATTGCGTGAGTGTTAGCAATTATGAAAGACTAAATGATAGTTGAGTATGTGGACTTGCTATAAAGCTCTGACATAGACTCTTTATGATGTTATGATAAATTGCAATTGCTTCAATGACCGGCATTATAGTTTGTTGGTTCTCAATAAAGTTTATGACTCGTACTTTGCATTGTGAATAGATTATTACTTGAGCATAAGAAATCATATGAAAATATCTATATATATTGCTGTTATGAGAAAAATCATGATACCTTCATGTCCGTATTTTATTTTTATCGACACCTCTACCTCTAAACATGGGGACATATTTATCGTTATCCGCTTCCGCTTGAGGACAAGCGAGGTCTAAGCTTGGAGGAGTTGATACGTCCATTTTGCATCATGCTTTTATATCGATATTTATTGCATTATGGGCTGTTATTACACGTTATGTCACAATACTTATGCCTATTCTCTCTTATTTACAAGGTTTACATAAGTATGGAGAATGCCGGCAGCTGGAATTCTGGGCTGGAAAGGAGCAAATATTAGAGACCTATTCTACACAACTCCAAAAGTCCTGAAACTCCACGAAAGTCATTTTTGGAAATAATAAAAAATATTGAGCGGAAGAAGTACACCAGAGGGGGACCCACCTGGCCACGAGGGTGGGGGCGCGCCCTACCCCCCAGGGTGCGCCCCCTGCCTCGTGGGCCCCCTATTGGCTCTCCGATGGCCATCTTCTTCTATATGAGGTCTTTCGTCGAGGAAAAAATCATAAGCAACCTTTCGGGATGAAACTCCGCCGCCACGAGGCGTAAACCTTGGCGGAACCAATCTAGGGCTCCGCAGAGCTGTTCTTCCGGGACACTTCCCGGAGGGGGAAATCATCGCCATCGTCATCACCAATGCTCCTCTCATCGGGAGAGGGCAATCTCCATCAACATATTCACCAGCACCATCTCCTCTCAAAACCCTAGTTCATCTCTTGTATCCAATTCTTGTCTCCAAGTCCGGGATTGGTACTAGTAGGTTGCTAGTAGTGTTGATTACTCCTTGTAGTTGATGCTAGTTGGTTTATTTGGTGGAAGATCATATGTTCAGATCCCTTATGCATATTAATACCCTTCTGATTATGAACATGAATATGCTTTGTGAGTAGTTACGTTTGTTCCTGAGGATATGGGAGAAGTCTTGCTATTAGTAGTCATGTGAATTTGGTATTCGTTCGATATTATGATGAGATGTATGTTGTCTAGCCTCTAGTGGTGTTATGTGAACGTCGACTACATAACACTTCACCATTATTTGGGCCTAGAGGAAGGCATTGGGAAGTAATAAGTAGATGATGGGTTGCTAGAGTGACAGAAGCTTAAACGCTAGTTTATGCGTTGCTTCGTAAGGGGCTGATTTGGATCCAAATGTTTCATGCTATGGTTAGGTTTACCTTAGTACTTTTGTTGTAGTTGCGGATGCTTGCAATAGAGGTTAATCATAAGTGGGATGATTGTTCAAGTAAGAACAACACCCAAGAACCGGTCCACCCACATATCAAATTATCAAAGTACCGAACGCGAATCATATGAACGTGATGAAAACTAGCTTGACGATATTCCCATGTGTCCTCGGGAGCGCTTTTCCTTATATAAGAGTTTGTCCAGGCTTGTCCTTTGCTACAAAATGGATTGGGCCACCTTGCTACACTTTATTTACTTTTGTTACTTGTTGCTCGTTACAAATTATCTTATCACAAAACTATCTGTTACCACTTATTTCAGTAATTGCAGAGAATACCTTGCTGAAAACCGCTTATCATTTCCTTCTGCTCCTCGTTGGGTTCACACTCTTACTTATCATAAGGATTACGATAGATCCCCTATACTTGTGGGTCATCACCCAACAGTCAGGGGGGAAACATTTTTTTCATGAAATACGGTGGCCTGCCCGGTATAATTGCACACACTGATATATCCATAAGAACCTCATGGAGCAATGTAATTAACGGCCACCAAACTTGATGTCAATGATACCCAATATGATGGAACATGTAAAGGCAGTTCTTCAGAAGACTTGCAGAAAGATGATGAATCCTATTCACCCCACAAGGTCCTTCCTCTAACTTGGCCCGTGATATGGGTACAACATGCATATAATGTTCTGGAGTGCACCTACTCTGTTGCAATGCCATGTGCTTAGCTTGCTGATCATGCATGTAAATATGTCATGCCTTCCTGTTTTTCAATACCTATTCCATTCATGATAACATGTTTTCAAATTCAAGTACTGTCGTGGGATTGTCACGGCGGATGTCCTAGTGAAAGGACTTAATTGTGGAGCCTTGGTGATGCGGAGCATCCTTCCGTCATCCCCATGGACCTTCCATCGACTATCCAAGCTCCAAGTGGACCCATGACAAGAGCAAGAGCTCGTGCTATTCAATCCGAGGTGACATCGCTCCTATTTGAGTTCCCTTTTTCTTCCAGTGAGACATGGCTACTACCTAAATCTGAGATGCTATGCATGATCAGGTACAACGTTCAAGTCAAGGAGCCAGGAGCTGAAGAAGAAACGACAGGCCTCAACTCTCTGGACAGCCCAGAACCTCCAGCCATAGCCCGGAACTTTGTAGTCCGCAGGGCGTCCACCCATGTATATAAGGGGACGACCCGACAGTGGCTTAGAGCAAGAAACAACAGATCGAAAGCCAGGAAAAGCATATTCGCTCCCTGGTAATCGAAACCCTAGCAATACCACCACAAACTGGATTAGGCTTTTACCTTCACCACAAGGGGCCAAACCATGTGGCCTACCCGGAGCTTCCGGCCTCTGACGACATCGACCAGCCTAGGCGTGCCAACTCTCTGGTTATCCCGGAACCTCCGGCCCGGCCAGACCTGTCGGCCCCCGAACGCCAGCCCTGCTCCACCCGCGCCAACTTCCTGGTTAGGCCGGACCCAGCCCGGACCCTCCGGCGCCCGGAACTTCCGGCCCCGCCCGGAACTTCCGGCCCTGCCTGTGCGCAGCCCCTTGGGCCGAGGCCCGTGTACCCTTTCGCCCCGCAAACTATATATACTCTTCTCCTACCTACGGTTTAGGGTTAGCATTGTGATAGCTCATCTAGAGATAGAGCTCTTCTCATCCGTTCCGGATCTACTCCCCGTGAGGGACCGTGCCTCTTCAGAGAAGATCCACTCGGATTCAAGGCCTCCATCCGGAGAAGACAACCAAGACCTCCTCACGGAGAAGAATGGCTACCCTTGTATCCTTCCTTCGTTGATATTGGATCATGTGTTACCTTATGCTTTCGGTGATCTAGCCCTTGTGTGATCGATTACTTGTCGGTTGAGTGTTTCTCTCGTTCCTCCCCGTGATTTCCCTTGTGTTCTTCCACGCGTTCTTCGTGTTTCCCCATAGGATCCACTCCAAACATGAAAGATCGGCCCCATAGGGTTCCGCCCTACATCATCTTGGTATCATGAGCCACGTTGATCACGTTTTTGGAGCCCCTACCCCGTGTTTTCTAGCTTGATTTTGTTGTTTTCGTCCTAAATCCCGAAAATCCCCACAAAAAATAGCCCCAAATTTTTTTGTGATTTGTTGGTGTGATGAAGTTTTGTTGGATTTGATCCATGGATTTGCTTTGCTTAGAGTGGATCTAGCATCCCTACCCTTCTTCCCCTCTAATTTCTTCTTTTTCCCCTCCGGATTTGGGTTTTTCCCCAAGTTTTTCCGCCCAAATCCACGATCCCAAAGTCTCTGTTCTTGGCAGAATCAGGACCACCAGAACTTCCGGCCCCGCCCGGAACATCCGGCCCCCGGACCTTCCGGCCTTCCCCAGAACCTCCGGACCCCGGACCTTCCGTCTTGCCCGGAACTTCCGGCCTAGACAGAAAGGTTGCGCATCTTCGATGACTGCCGCTACTTCGGCAAATCCGACCAAGGTGCAGTGGCATATTCGCCAACGTACTGAAGACCGTGCATCACATCATCATCCACATTCGCATCCGTTTGGAACCTTCAACCGTAAGCAAGGACGGTAATCTCGACGACATCTTTGTCCAAACCTTGCCATTGCATTGATAAACATCATAGCCATCCTTCGCGTTGCTTACCCACCGAGACTAGCCATTGAGTATTGCCGGCAACGTGACTTGTGCACATTAGTGATCATACTCTATAGCATACATACCATACCATCGTGGTGCATATCTTGGCATCAACTTGTGTGTCACAAAGTTGTCATCGCATACACAATTGCTATCTTGGTTCGTGAAGTTTTGCATAAGAAAAGAGCTCACAAGTGAAAAGCCACCAAAGCTTTTAAGCAAAGAGGAAAGATAAGCAAAGAGCTTATGAGCAAGAACCATAGCATCATACTACATTAAGATTGTCATATAAGATCATCTTGGATCATAGCACCGAAATACCATACTTATAGCATACTTGCGATAGATATCGTTGCATTTTGGCCTAGTAGGTTGTGTACAAGTTCCGTATCTGCCTATTGTGCAATCGTGCTAGCGTCTCTCTAGTATTGTGCAACAAGTGCATTTTCGTGGATTCCACATTTTGGCTCAATTTTGGTTTGCACAATCCCACTTATCTATTTGCGTGTGTGTTTCCGTGTACCCCCTACTTGTTTGGTCTACTTGTTGCATTTGCAAATTTGTGAATCTTTTCCAACATTATTGAATCCCACTTTCAATTGCATCAAATTTTGTACCACCATCCTAACCAAGCTCCACCATAAGCTTTTACTTGTGTAGGTGTGAGAACCGACAAGAATTGGTACCAATAGTGCTATTTCATTGTCCGCATTTGAGTGAACTTGATTCATCATCAACATTGGTCAAGGTACATTGGCATAAGTTCTTCTCCTTCTACCACTCACATTTTTGCTTGGAATGATGGATAGGCCTAGTAATGGTACCAACCCACTCTTCTTGGAGAAAGACGATGACATGTCATCATACATCACCAAGAGCCACCTCTTCGGTGCACAACGAGCGTTGCATCAAGAGCAACAAACAATGAACGACTGCATCGACAACCTCGCCACCGACTTGCGACTCTACGAACAATGTAAAAGAGACTACTTCGACAACAAGTTTGACGCGCACAAGCAATAGAATGATGCAAGAATGGACGAGATCCGCGCTTTGTTGGTGAACCGTCCTCCTTCAACTTCTTCATATTCAAGACGGAGCCCTTCAAGCCGACACTCCGACGACTCCTTCTCCGGCTCAAGTACACCGTCATCGAACACTCTTCGACAAGCCGTGCATCAAGATCGGCGTGCATCCCGCAATCCGCTACACGTCAAGCATTCACAAGAGCAAGTCGATGAGAAAGTCCCTCGTCCTCACTCAAACCTAGACGATTTTTCTCAAGCTCAAGAACGACAACGACTACGACGCCAAGAGGAAGAACGAGCGTGTCTACACCAAGAGGAACAAGACGCCGAGGCTCAACGTCTTCAACAACAACAACGAGAAGCGCAACCTCGTGAGGCGCAACGTGCCCTTCAAGAATCAAGTCGAGCCATCGCCAACCGCAATCGCGAATGGCGCAATCAAGAGGAAGCCCTTCGAGAAGAAATCCAAGAGAGGAATTACCAACCACGTGTGCAACGTCAAGTTCCTCAAGCTCCTCCACAAGCTCGTCAAGCTCCACCTCAACCATAAGTTCAACAAGAGCAAGTTGATCATGGACTTCATCCACGTCAAGAGCAACATGAAGATGATTGCCATCCACGTCAAGGGCGTCATCATTACCATCGCCAACAACACAACGTAGAGCAACGCTATGGAAAGCTAAAATTCACCATGCCCAAGTTCAATGGAAGCAATGACCCCGAAGAGTACCTTTCATGGGCATTGAAGGTCGACAAAATATTTCGTTTGCACAACTATGAGGAAGAGAAGAAGAGCGCTATGGCATCACTTGAGTTCCAAGACTATGTGCTCATATGGTGGGAACAAATCCTTGAGTGCCGACAAGCAAGAGGTGAACCTCCAATCACCACTTCGTCTCAAATGAAGGATGTCGTGCGAGCACGTTTTGTGCCCACCTACTACGACCGCGACCTCTTCAAGAAACTCCAACTCCTCAAGCAAGGAACGAAGAGTGTTGAAGAATACTACAAGGAAATGGAGATAGCCATGATTCGAGCCAATGTGAAGGAAGATGATGAGCAAACAATGGCACGTTTCTTGAATGGACTCAATCATCCCATCAAGAAGATCGCCGACTTCCAACCCTACTCCAACCTCATTGAGCTCGTGCATCAAGCTACAAAGTCGGAACGTCAAGTGCAAGATGACTTCAAGTACGCCAAGTACTCGTCCAAGACCTACGGCTTATCCAACAACCAATCTTCAACAACCCCTCCAACATCTACATCAACCAAACCTTCTACAAGCAATGACGACAAGTCAAGTTACAAGAAAACTTCGACAAGTTCAAGTCGTCCTCCTCCTACTACAAGTAACTTCAAGCCGCGTGCTTCATCATCTACTCCGACCGATGAGACCATCAAGACAAGCTCCTTCAAGTGTTTCACTTGCGGCGGCCGAGGCCACAATTCCTATGAATGCACACACAAGCGCACCATGATCCTCAACGACGATGGCACATATGACTCAATGAGTGATGAGGAGATGGAAGATCTTGAGCAAGTGTCCATGCACCAGCGAGTGAACGAGGATGAAGATGATAGATTCTTTTTGATGAGGATTCGAGCCCCGCTCTAGTCGTCTCCAAGGTCTTGACTCTTCAACATCAACAAGAAGAAGACCAACGATGCCACATCTTCCACACAAAGGCCGGCATCAATGGAAGGTCCATCAAGGTCATCATCGATGGAGGTAGTTGCCACAACTTGGCAAGTGACGAACTATGCTCCAAGCTTCAATTGGTCAAGAGTAAGCACCCGCACCCCTACAAGGTTCAATGGCTAAGTGACTCCGGCACTATACGAGTTGAGCATACGGTCCAAGTCTCCTTCAAAATAGGTGCATATGAGGACACTTTGGAGTGTGATGTGGTCCCAATGACCGTTTGCCACCTCCTTCTTGGTCGACCATGGCAATTCGACCGTTGTGTCATCCACAACGGGCGTACCAATCACTATAGTTTCAAGATGAAAGGGAAGGAATATGTGCTACGACCTATGTCTCCTAGTCAAGTGATAGCCGACAAGCAAGCCACCCATCATGGAGAGAAGAGTGAGAAAGTGATCCACCAAAAAGTGAGTGAGAGCCACAAGCCAAACTTGAGCGCCTCTTCGCCTAGAGAGAAAAACCTCATACTATTTGCCACAAAAAGTGATATGAGAGAAGTGTGTGAGAACCCATCGAGTGTGATACACTTTGTCCTTGTGTGCAAGGATGGGGAACCAAAAACTAACACCTCTCACGAGCTACCTTTAGTGTTTCAATCTCTTTTGCAGGAATTCCAAGATGTTTTCCCCGATGAGCTACCTCCGGGTCTACCTCCTCTTCGAGGCATTGAGCATCGAATCGACCTCATCCCCGGAGCGCCACTTCCAAACAAAGCTCCATACCGTGTCAACCCCGAAGAAACTAAGGAGATTCAACGACAAGTACAACAACTAATAAAAAACGGTCATGTACGTGAAAGTTTAAGCCCTTGTGCCGTTCCCGTTATACTTGTGCCTAAGCCAGATGGAAGTTTCCGTTTGTGTTCCGATTGCATACCTATAAATGCTATTACCGTTCGCTATAGGCATCCCATTCCTCGCTTAGATGATATGCTTGATGAACTTAGTGGAGCCAACTTTTTCTCAAAAATTGATCTTAAAAGTGGCTATTATCAAATCCGCATACAAGAAGGTGATGAATGGAAAACTGCTTTCAAAACCAAATTTGGATTATATGAGTGGTTAGTCATGCCTATGGGTTTATCGGAAGCTCCCGGTACTTTCATGCGTCTTATGCATTATGTGCTTCACCCTTATATTGGAGTCTTTGTTGTGGTTTACTTCGATGATATTCTTGTGTTTAGCAAAACCATGAAAGAGCATCTTAATCATGTTAGGGCTGTTTTGCAAACCCTTCGCAAGGAACGTCTTTATGCAAACTTGAAAAAATGCACGTTTGGCGTTGACAAAGTGGTTTTCTTGGGTTTTGTTGTCTCCTCCAAGGGTGTCCATGTTGATGAATCTAAAATTGAAGCAATTAAAACTTGGCCCCAACCCACCAATTTGCAAAAAGTGCGTAGCTTTCTTGGTCTTGCGGGTTTTTATCGTCGCTTTGTGAAAGACTTTAGCACAATTGCCGCTCTTTTGCATGCTTTGAGTAAGAAGAATACTCCTTTTGTTTGGGGATCTTTGCAATCGACCGCTTTTGATGAGCTCAAATCTTTGCTTACTCATGCTCCGATTCTTGCTTTGCCCAATTTTGACAAAACTTTTGAGGTTCATTGTGATGCAAGTGGTACCGGAATTGGCGGAGTTTTGATGCAAGAAAAACGAGCCATTGCATATTTTAGTGAAAAACTCTCCGGTGCTCAACTTAACTATCCCATATATGACAAAGAATTGTATGCTTTAGTGTGTGTGTGCTACATGTTTGGGAACATTATCTTAGATGTCATGAGTTTGTCATCCATACCGATCATGAAATGCTTAAGTACTTAAAAGGTCAAACTAAGTTGAACAAGCGTCATGCCAAATGAAGTGAATTTATTGAATCTTTCCCCTATGTGATCAATTACATTAAGGGTAAGGAAAATGTAGTTGCGGATGCACTTTCCCGCATATGCACGCTTGTCACTAAACTTGAGTTGAATGTTATTGGCTTTGAACACATAAAAGACTTGTATGCTAATGATCCATCTTTTGCGACTCCTTATGCTACATGTTTGACGCATACATCTTGGGAACAATATTACATCAAGGGTGGTTATCTTATGGGAGCTAACAAACTATGCATTCCCGAGTCTTCTCTTCATTTGCTCCTTTTGCAAGAGGCTCATGGAGGCGGACTCATGGGAAATTTTGGACGTGACAAGACATTCACCACACTCTCCAAGAACTACTTTTGGCCCAAGATGTTTCGAGACGTCTCACGCTTCACCACGCGATGCTCTACATGTCACAAAGCTAAGTCTAAAGCTCAATCTCATGGTCTTTACATGCCTCTTCCTATACCTTATCAACCTTGGGAAGACATTAGCATGGATTTTGTACTTGGTTTGCCTAGAACTCAAAATGGAAAGGATTCCGGGTTTGTTGTTGTGGACCGATTTTCTAAGATGGCACATTTCATTCCTTGCAACAAGATAGACGATGCTTCACACATTGCAAATCTCTTTTGTAGGGAAATCTTGTGACTCCATGGAGTACCAAAGACAATCGTCTCTGACCGCGATGTCAAGTTCTTGAGTTACTTTTGGAAGACCCTATGCACCAAACTCGGAATCAAGCTCTTGTTCTCATCCGCATACCACCCTCAAACCGACGACCAAATGGAGGTGACGAACCAGACGCTCTCCACTCTACTTCGCGTGTTGATCAAGAAGAACATCAAGGAGTGGGAGGCGTGTCTACCCATCGGCGAGTACGCCTACAACCATGCAAGACATTCGACTCCCGGCAAGTCCCCCTTCGAGGTCGTCTACGGCTTCAACCCGTTGTCCCGTTTGGACATTCTACCCCTTCCTCTACAAGAGTGCACCAACATGGATGCGAGTGCACGGGTGAACTACATCAAGAAGATGCACGGAGATACAAGGAACACCATCGAGCGCCAAGTACAACGACTAGCATCCAAGCTCAACATCAACAAGCAACCCATGATATTCAACATTGGAGACCTCGTGTGGCTACACCTTCGCAAGGACCGCTTCCCCAACGAACGCAAGTCCAAGATTCTACCTCGAGCAGACGGACCCTTCAAGGTGCTAGCACGCTACAGCAACAGCGCTTACAAGATTGATCTCCCACGCGACAAGTACAACGTGAGCGACATCTTCAACGTCTCCGATCTCTACCCGTACCATGGTGACGAGGATTTTGATCCGAGGTCAGATCTTTCACAAGGGGGGGGGGGGAGATGATGCGGAGCATCCTTCGGTCATCCCCATGGACCTTCCATCGACTATCCAAGCTCCAAGTGGACCCATGACAAGATCAAGAGCTCGTGCTATTCAATTCGAGGTGATATCGCTCCTATTTGAGTTCCCCTTTTCTTCCAGTGAGACATGGCTACTACCTAAGTCCGAGACGCTATGCGTGATCAGGTACAACGTTCAAGTCAAGGAGCCAGGAGCTGAAGAAGAAACGACAGACGTCAACTCTCTGGACAGCCTGGAACCTCCGGCCACAGCCCGGAACTTCCGGCCCCCGGAACGTCCGGCCTACCCGGAGCTTCCGGCCTCCGACGACACCGACCAGCCTGGGCGTGCCAACTCTCTGGTTAGCCCGGAACCTCCGGCCCCCGGAACCTCCGGCCCGCCCGGACCTTCTGCCCTCCGGACGCCAGCCCTGCTCCACCCGCGCCAACTTTCTGGTTAGGCCGGACCCAGCCCGGACCCTCCGGCGCCCGGAACTTCCGGCCCTGCCTGTGCACAGCCAGTTGGGCTGAGGCCCGTGTACCCTTTCGCCCCGCAAACTATATATATTCTTCTCCTACCTACGGTTTAGGGTTGGCATTGTGATAGCTCATCTAGAGATAGAGCTCTGCTCATCAGTTCCGGATCTACTCCACGTGAGGGACCGTGCCTCTTCGGAGAAGATCCACTCGGATTCAAGGCCTCCATCCGGAGAAGAAAACCAAGACCTCCTAACGGAGAAGAACGGCTACCCTTGTATCCTTCCTTCGTTGATTTTGGATCATGTGTTACCTTATGCTTTCGTTGATCTAGCCCTTGTGTGATCGATTACTTGTCGGTTGAGTGTTTCTCTCGTTCCTCTCCGTGATTTCCCTTGTGTTCTTCCGCGCGTTCTTTGTGTTTCCCCGTAGGATCCACTCCAAACGTGAAAGATTGGCCCCATAGGGTTCCGCCCTACATCACATGGCGACGAGGTTAGCTTAAAGGGGTTAAAACGGGACAAAGGACATGATGAGTTTATATTGGTTTGGCCCCTTGTGGTGAAGGTAAAAGCCTAATCCAGTTTGTGGTGGTATTGCTAGGGTTTCGATTACCAGGGATCGAATATGCTTTGCTTGGCTTTCGATCTGTTGTTTCTTGCTCTAAGCCACTGCCGGGTCGTCCCCTTATATACATGGGTGGACGCCCTGCAGACTACAAAGTCCCGGCCGGCTCATACAACATGTCCGGCCCGGTGACTTATCTTACATGCCTTACAATGCAAGTTACATATACACGGCGGTTTACACTTACGGGCCTTAAGCCGCCTTCGGGTTTGGGCCCTTTAACAAGCCTGCTTCATGAATCGCCATCTTCAACATACTCATGTGCTCTACTTAGATGAACCGCCATTGAGATAACCCGGGCCCTCCTGGGTGGGTCATATCCTATAGTTATATACCAACATTAGGCCCCAGGTTGATTTGAACTTGTTCATGTCAATCTTCAACACTTAGAAAAAATCCTTCTTCATCTTCCTTTGTTATCTGTAACCCGCCATGATGTCATCTCCTGAAATTGCGGCAACCCGCCATGACGTCACCTGCTCTTAATATTATATACGGCCCAAATCTTAATAAATCCTTTCCTTTACTGAACCTCCGAAAATCGAGGTGCCCGCGCCGTCACATATCCATTTTCTTGTCTCCTCGATTCCCACGCATGCCACTTATCCTTCCAGCCTTATAAATAGGGCCATAGGTCCTCTTTTCATTCTCCCCCTTCTGCCTTCTCGCCTTCTTCTTCCTCCTCACAACACTCCAGCGCGGCCGAGCTCCGCCGCCATCGACCTTCGTCTACTACTTCGACTCCGGCAGCTGCATCACCTTGAACGGACTAGAACGCCGCGGCGCCCCTCCGCTATCCATCAGCGTCAGTAAGCCTTAACCTTTCCTCGTAGTAGATCTGTTTTAAGGGTTTCCTTGTTCGTTGGTATTCATCACCGTTCCTTCCTCCCTTTCCTAGACTGCCTAGTTTTGATCTGAAAAATGACACAGATCTTGCGCGGTAGCAGCTTTAGCACTTGTTTTTGATATTAGAACATATCCTCACTGCAATAGATCTCATCTGGGCACCCCCGTTTTTCTGCCGCCGCCACCTTAGGTTTAGATCTTATGTCCTTTTTCTGAACTGCCGCAGATCCAATCTTATAGCTTGAATCTCTGAAACCTATTTGTTCCAACACATAGTAAAATTTCCCTCCTGTAAGATTTTAATCAACAATACTTGTCATGGCGGCTTATATCACCGGCTTATAATTATCCATATATCATTAGGCCCCATCTAAGCCGTCATTCTGAATATATACTGTAACTTTTGCTTCCGTCTTAATGAATCAATTTGAACCGGCAAATTTTTTCTATCTTTTAGGCTTCTTCACAATATCGCCAAAGACAGTCACTTCCTGTAACTGGGTTCCCTCCATCATTACTGAGAGCACACTGAAAGACTTCGTCAAAATCGGGTACTTGCCTGCAAAAAATGTCATGCAGTAAAAGATGATGAAGTCATTGTGTTTTTTGATCATATGAATCGGGGCTTCTCGCCGCCCGGTTCTAAATTTTTCCGGGATATTCTGCAGTTCTTTTAACTCCATCCTCAAGACATCGGACCCAATTCCGTGTCAAACATCTGCAACTTTCAAGTCTTTATTGAAGTATACCTTCAAGAGGAGCCGAGTGTCGAGATCTTTAGGGATTTTTATTATTTGAACCGCCAGAATGAGTTCACGAACTGGCCCAGCTTGGAACTTGGTGGAATCTCGATTCAACGCAGAAGAGATGCCATTTTCCCTTATACATGCCTGACGTGGTTTTAATGCAAGGATACCTCTCCGGCTGATGAGAATCCATTGTCGGGTTATCATGATGAATGTCTTGACCCGAAGCATAATCTTCCTGAAAAGCTTATAGCCGTTGAACGTAATAAGCTTGCCCCCACTATTGCAAAGGTCAGGGCTTTCCTGGGAAACGGATTAAACGGCATTGAATTAGTCCGATGCCGGGTCTCGTGGTTAATAATACCCTTGAGCCACCGACGCAGCTTGATGTGTACCTATACCGGCAGTACAAAGGATCCATTACGCCACAGCCCCTTGCGTTTGACTGATGATGCAATTACTGAAATGACCAAGACCCTTCTGAATGAAGACTCAGAAGACTGCCGCAAAGTGTGTCTGAACCCTTTCTGCAAACTTAACCCGCTCCCAGATGTAAATCTCTAACTTACTCACTTTTATCTCATCGTTCATATATTGTATTAACTCAACTTTGCTGACTTCCACAGGCTAAATCTGATTTTTGGAAGGCAAAATATGACCATGAAGCCGCCAAAAAGGCCAAGGCGGCCAAAAAAGCCGCCAAGAAAACCACCAAGAAGCATAAGAAGAAACCAACTGCCTCTGAAATGCCTAATCTAGATGACACCTCTGAGTTGGAGGTAGCCCCTAACTCTCTTGGATCTTTTTTTAATTATCTTATTGACATTGATTACTCTCAGGATGATACGGGGGCCAGTCAAGCAGTTGAAGAAGAGGTAACTATTATTTCCTCCGGCTCAGAACCTTTGCCAAGACAGAAACTTCGACAAGTAACCTGTAAAGTAAGGTTTTCACACCCCTTGGCTTATCTAGATCCTCACTTTCTTTTGAAGCAACAGCAGCACGAGAGCCGGCGACAAACCCGGACCAGTGGAGGTCGAGAATTGTCTTCTGGCTTACCGAACACTCCAGCTCCTCGAAAACATCGAAACGAGGTTCTTTCAAACTTACTATTTTTACCCGTTGACGGGTCTCCGCCAGCCACTTAACTCTGCCGATTCAATTGACCAGGAGGTTTCTCGCTCTTCCTCTAGCGACTCATCACAGACCGAGCTGTCGGCTTTTAAAACTGCCCCCGGGTAACAACAACTACTTTTTATTCTGTACCTCTTTATACTCTTACAATTATACTGACTTGTCACAATCCGTGTAGTGGACAAGCAAAGCCCAGCAAGAAAACAAAAGTGACCAAGCCAGGTGAGGATCCTGAAGTTGTTGAGCTGGAACAACAAGTCTCTGCACCTGATGATTCTAAAAAACAACCAGACGAACCTTCCCCTGATGTTCCACCTGAAATTCCTGATCTCCCCGTTGATGACACCAATATCAATTCTTTGAACGCTGCACCATCAAGCCCACTTAAGCCGTTGGAGACTCATACAGATGACGTTCTAATCACTGGCACCGGCTTTACAGAACCGGGAAATCCAACAGCTTTGGCCAAGCACTCTGCCAAACAAGAGGTTACTGAAAGGCGAAAAGTGAGGTTTGACGTCTCCCATTATGCACAATTGAGCAATAGTGAAATACTCTCTGTCTACCTCAGCCAGGTACACTCCAGCCGCGATCTTGAAATTGATATGGTGGAGCAGATGCATCAGAAATATGAGGTTTAAATTCCTGCTTAAATAAGTTATGTACATCCTGCCATCTCCCAAGTCTACTGGGTATGATAAATTTGAATAGGTTGTAGACTTAAAATAACCGCAAGTATCTGTAGTGGAATCCTTCCAAAGCCGGCGTTCGTCTTTATAATTGAACCAGATTTTCAAACAATTAACTTTGCATCCGTAGCCCCCAAGGGCCAGTTTAATCAGCATGAATGAGCCAGTCCTGTTTCACCATTGTTTATAAAGAGCACTTATCTGCATAGCCCCCATAACCCGGATGTGATTGTCATAACATAACCGGGTTATCATAAAACAGTAAATAAACACAAGAAATATGCATTAGCCCCCAAGTGCCAAGTACTCTTGCTTGCAAAGTCCTTGGGACTTTACTGAAATGAGCCGTTGTATAGAGAATTTTTTCGGCAAGCATTAGCCCCCAAGTGCCAAGTGTTGTTGCATGCAAAAGATTTTGGACTTATATTCTTGTAACCTTGATATGAATGTATTGATAATTCTATGCTATATACAGGCTACCAGTGCTGAGCTTGAGTCACAATTAACGGATGCAAAGACGTGGCTGGCGAATCAGGAATCTAAGACCCGGAAGGCTGAGTCAAAATTCCAGTTCAGCATATCTGAGGCGGAAAAACTGAAAACCAACTTTGAGGCAGAGAGAAACACTTGGGCTGAATAAATGACTGCTTTAACACAACGAGTTGAAAAAGCGGAGGCGACTCTTCAAGAGGTGACCACTGAGCTCACCAGTTTAAAACACCGTGTATCTCAGATGGTTTCTGCTATCTTTGGTGAGTCGCCTTCTTGAGTATCAAAAGGGAATCTTTTCCTGTGATAGTATAAACCCGCCTCTAACCAATCTGTGATTTACTCAGGTCCTAGGAGCAGTAATCTGAACCAAGATATGCTGGTGAAGCTCAAAGCTGTGTATACTCTTGTTGAATAGCTATATACTGGAGCGCAGCGTGCACTGGCTACTATTTCTCCAACCAATCAACCACCTACTCTTTTGATAGATGTCTTGAAAAAACTCTCTGTGCTGCCTGCTAGGATGGATGAAATGAAGCTATCGTCTGCCAGAGCCGGTGCCTTGACGGCTTTGAGCCGGGCCAAGGCATGGGTACCAGAGCTTGAACTGTCTGAGGTAGCCACTAGATACCCAAGCTTGAAATAAGATGGTACTTGAGGGAGTCCTGGATTAGGGGGTGTCCGGATAGCCGGACTATAGCCTTTGGCCGGACTCCTGGACTTTGAAGATACAAGATTGAAGACTTCGTCCCGTGTCCGGATGGGACTTTCCTTAGCGTGGAAGGCAAGCTTGGCGATACGGATATGTAGATCTCCTACCATTGTAACTGACTCTGTGTAACCCTAACCCTATTCGATGTCTATATAAACCGGAGGGTTTTAGTCCGTAGGACGGACAATAATCATACCATAGGCAAGCTTCTAGGGTTTAGCCTCTCTGATCTTGTGGTAGATCTACTCTTGTACTACCCATATCATCAATATTAATCAAGCAGGAGTAGGGTTTTACCTCCATCGAGAGGGCCCGAACCTGGGTAAAAACATCGTGTCCCTTGTCTCCTGTTACCATTCGCCTAGACGCACAGTTCGGGACCCCCTACCCGAGATCTGCCGGTTTTGACACCGACATTGGTGCTTTCATTGAGTTCCTCTGTGCCGTCGTCTTTAGGCCCGATGGCTCCTCCGATCATCAACAACGATGCGCTCCAGGGTGAGACCTTTCTCCCCAGACAGATCTTCGTATTCGGCGGCTTTGCACTGCGGGCCAATTCGCTTGGCCATCTGGAGCAGATTGAAAGCTACGCCCCTGGCCATCAGGTCAGATTTGGAAGTTTGAACTACACAGCTGACATCCGCGGAGACTTGATCTTCGACGGGTTCGAGCCACAGCCAAGCGCACCGCACTGTCACGAGGGGCATGATCTATCTCTGCCGTCGGACAGTGTCCTGGAGGCCGTACCAGAGTCCACTCCGACCTTTAGCTCGGAGCAGACCGCGCCGATCGAGGACGGGTGGCTGGAAACCGCCTCGGGGGCTGCGATCTCTACGGTGATTGAGCCGTACACCTACCCCGTCCTTTGCGAAGCTTGTGACTCCAAGGCGCCGGACTCCTCTCCGGACTCCGAGCCTTCCGCGCCTCTGCCAATCGAATCTGATTGGGCGCCGATCATGGAATTCACTGCCGCGGACATCTTTCAGCACTCGCCCTTTGGCGACATCCTGAATTCAATAAAGTCTCTCTCCTTATCAGGAGAGCCCTGGCCGGATTATGGTCAGGAAGGTTGGGATGCGGACGACGAAGAAATTCAAAGCCCACCCACCACCCACTTCGTAGTCACTGTCGATGATTTAACCGACATGCTCGACTTCGACTCCGAAGACATCGACGGTATGGACGACGATGTAGGGGAGGAGCATGAACCAACGCCTATAGGGCACTGGAGAACCACCTCATCCCACGATGTATACATGGTGGACAGACCTAAAGGAAGCGACGACGAGGAACAACGGGACGCTACAAAGGATCGCTCCATCGAAAAGCAGTCAAAACAGCGATGTAAGCGCCGCTCAAAGTCCTGCCTTGACAAAGACAACAACCATACAGACCCAGCTATAGAGCAGGGTGAACCGTGGGCGCGAACATGCTATCGAGCAACCGTCCGAACAGACAATCTGATAAACAACCCGTCCCCGACGAAGATAACAGTCCGGACGATCTCACGCCGGACAAGTTGCTGGAGCAGAAGAACCTCCACAAAAGGCTCGTCGCCACAGCACGTAGCCTGAAAAAGCAAAAGCAGAAGCTCAAAACAGCGGAAGATGCACTCATAATCAGATGGAGCAAAGTACTCAACACCGCAGACAAATACGGCGACAGTCGCCGAACAAAGAGCTACCCAAAGCGAAAACTACTGTCCGAATTTGATGAGGAGGCCGTAGAACCCCCACAATCAAAAAACAAGGAGGCCACCCGGTCGGATGGACGACCCCATGGCAAACAGAGAGCGGCAAACGGCGCCAAGACACAAGCCGCACGCGATCCGCTAAGGATTCGTGATCAAAAGGATGGCCCAGTTAGATCTATCTACGGGCGAAGAAAGCAAGCTCTAGTAAGCAAGGCAACACATCAAGTATCTGAACATCACGGTACACCTAAATATAGGGGTGCCGCACACCCCCTATGTTCACCAATGAGGTGCTGGGTCATGAATTTCCAGCGGGATTCAAGCCCGTAAACATAGAGGCATACGACGGAACAACAGATCGTGGAGTCTGGATTGAGGATTACATCCTCCATATACACATGGCTAGAGGAGATGATCTCCACGCCATAAAATACTTACTCCTCAAGCTCAAAGGGCCAGCCGGCATTGGCTTAAAAGCCTTCCCAAAAACACCATTGGAAGTTGGGAGGAGCTCGAGAATGCTTTTCAGGCAAATTTTCAAGGGACCTATGTCGGACCTCCGGATGCCGACGATTTAAGTCACGTAGCTCAACAACCCGGAGAGTCAGCCTGGAAATTTTGGAACAGATTCCCTACTAAAAAGAACCAGATAGTCGACTGTCCGGACGCCGAAGCCTTAGCAGCTTTCAAACACAACGTCTGAGACGAATGGCTCACCAGACACCTCGGCCAAGAAAAGCCAAGAACAATGGCCGCATTAACAAGCCTCATGACCCTCTTTTGCGCAGGAGAGGATAGTTGGCTAGCAAGATGCAGCACCAGCGACCCAAGTACATCCGAAGTCAGGGATGGAAACGGGAAACCATGACGCAGCAAGGACCAGCGACGGACCAAGAGAAACAGCCCGAAGAGCACGACAGTCAACGCCGGATTCAAAAGCTCTCAGCAGAATCATAAAAAGCTGCCCCTTAAGGATAACAGGGACGAGCTATCTAACTTAAAACAAAATCTTGGACAAGATATGCCAAATCCACAGTACTCCGGGAAAGCCTGCAAACCACACCCACAGAGATTGTTGGGTCTTCAAGCAGTCCGAAAAAATCAACGCCGAACACAATGGGCTCAACACACCAAGCGAGGACGATGACGAACCCCAAAAGCAGAGCACCGGAAAACAAAAAAATTTCCCACAAGAAATCAAAACAGTGAACTCACTTCACGTGACAAAAGGGAAAAATAGAGCGGCACCCATAGAGGTACGCGCCATATGGCCTATCCCGGAAGAGTCCCGCCACTGGTTGTTAAAACCAATCACCTTCGACCATCGGGATTACTCTAGAAGTATACGGAACGTAGGTTGGACTGCCTTGATATTAGATCCGATAATTGGCGGACTCCAATTTTCACAAGTCTTAATGGATGGCGGCAGTGATCTAAACCTGCTATACCAGGAGACAATCCACAAAATGGGGATAGACCCAACCAAATTTCGCCATAGCAACACTTCCTTTCAAGGGGTAATGCCAGGCCCATATGCCCATTGTACGGGCTCTCTACTGCTAGAAGTTGTGTTCGGTTCACCCGACAACTTCCGCCGCGAAAATTTAACCTTCCACCTCGCCCCATTTACAAGTAGCTATCAAGCACTATTGGGACGTGAAGCTTTCGCCCGCTTTAACGCAATACCGCATTATGCATCTCTTACACTTAAAATGCCCGGACCACGCGGCATCATCTCATTAAAGGGAAACGCCGAGGGTTCCTCGAGTCCAGAAAATTGTGCGAATGCCTTGACAGCCCCACAATAAACCGGCTTCAACAATACAAGCACTTAGACAGGTCGTCCAGACCCCGGACACGGCTGGACGAGTCCGGTGTGAACATACAAGGGGCTCCGCGCATCCACAACAAGAGACAATAAAGCTCAATTTTGTTCATTCTTTGAATTTTACTTTGTTTATATAATATAACGTACATTTTCGCATGATCTTTTTCAACTAAGTTCCTCTCTTTTTCAGATGAACACCGTGCTACACCCGTCCAGGATACAGCACAATGGAGACACAGGCGCAGACGTGCAGTAGGGACCCGTTGCAAGGATTCTTTTTCAGATTAAGACCTTGCGTAAACCTTTTTTACTGTCTCTTGTTGATACACATCCCCCGGTTTCTTGCTATAACCAAGGAGGAGGCTGGCGTTTTGGCATAGGCCACGTCAGAATTTCGCACATACCTGGACACCAGGGGCTTTTTACCAAGGGTGATTGTTCGACCCGTTTTCATAAAGACCGAATACCTTAGGGAGTGTTCGGCGTCTCGAGTTAGGCCTTATATGCATCAGCTCCGAATCATGTCTTTGGTCAAATTTTGGGTTTGCCCGGCTCCTGTGTTTTGCTGCCTTACGCCCGCTCTATCGGCTAATGCGGCACCGGAGAACTATGCGATTGTGCCCCGGTTCGCCGGGGAGCACCTCGAGAGAAAGCCGAAAACTGACTGTCATGATATAGCGTGAGACTGTTCAACCACTCGATGACCCGCTGGAATCTTTAGAATTCCTCCGCATTGACGAAGGGTCATTTCCTGGCCACGCACATACGCGCCCCGAATTCGGGTGAGCGCGGTGCCCCTAGGGACTATATAGTAGCCCCACTGTCGAACTCCTATGGCTAAGTGAAAGTGATAAAGCATTATAGTCCGGTTGCCTAGTCGCTATCACCTCCTTTGTAAGACCAAGACGTTGGATCAAGTGTGAAAATGCGTTTTCTGCAAACACCCCCACATTATACGCGTGGGGGCTGAAGCCAAAGACTGCCATCTTTCAGGTTATATACACATATACATTAACGGCCGCACATGAAGTATTTTTAGAAAGCACAAGTATAAAAAGCTTTTATATTCCATCGAAACATTGTTTCACAATAATACATGTTATTCGAACATAATATCCTTCGAGCACTGCATCTCTATTAAACGAGAGCCCTGAAGAACTTCCTGAAAATAGTGCTCGACAGGTACTCGGCTTCCGTCCGAATCTTGGGATGCAACATCGGTGGTCTTCATCCCCGCCCAGTATGTCTTGACACGGGCAAGATCCATCCGCGCACCCTCTATGCATGCTGATAGCCTCATTGCTTTGATATGCGGCACCGCACCAAGGAACTGCTGCACCAAGCCAAAATAACTCTTCGGCTCGGGCCTTTTCGGCCACAAATGAGTGACGACATTCTTCATGGCAAGTCCGGACAACCTATTCAGCTCCGCCCATTCGGCCAAACAATCGGTTAATGGAAGTGGACGCTCTGGACTACGGAACTGCGACCAATAAAGCTCTTCCATCTCGTGATCCTTTTGATCTCCGAAGTGTCCGGCCGCGTCCGCGGCACTCGCCGCCAAATCCAGATAAGCATCCGCACTACTCCACAGCCAGTCCAACTGAGCATATTTAGGATCCGTGAACTTCCTACACAGCAGAAAGGGCTTTCCAGCCGCGATATCTCTGGCCTGACGTAGCTCCTCCTTCATAGCTCTCATCGCAGAGCGAGCATCCTTGGCCTCGGTGGTGGCCTTCTTCAGGTCCTCTTGCTCCGCTCGACCTTATTTTTCAAGAAGCTCGCAGCGGTCGGTAGCATTCTTCAACTTCACGGCCATCTCGGCTATTTCCTTCTTGCTTCGGCCGTGAGCAGCCTGTTCAGCTTTTAGCTCTTCGGCCGCCTTTAAGGCAGCCGCATCACTTTTCCTGGCCTGCTCCTTGGCTCGGGCAAGCTCCGCCCGAAGATTCTCCATGGCAGCGGCACCATCTGCATTAAGCATACATGTTGTAAGGCATGGGCATCAAGCTCCCGTACTAGGTGTCCGCGGAGAAACTGCATACCTTGTGACTCGTCCAGCCGCTTGTTGACAAGCGCGATGTCGGCATCCGCCACGTCAAGTTGCCGCTTTAGTTCAGCAAATTCATCAGTCCAGCTAGCCACCGGACGCCCCGCCACCTACATAGGAAGGGTGACATATTATATCTAGGATTATGATCCTTGGCACGCTGTCATTTTTGACAACGCACCGAGTCTCAGGGGCTACTATCTACATGGGGTGCATCTTATATATGCGGAACCGTCAAAAGGTACATCATTGCACGCACCTCAAAACCCGTTAGTGAACTCCTGGCGGCCTCGTACAACCCGCTTTCCGCGGATGAAATATTTTCAATCACCATACCCATCAATGCAAGGTGATCCTCTGAGATAGACACTCGCCCGAGCAGACCCTTCAACTCCTCTGACCGTGCACCAGGAGGTGCCGGACTCGTCTGATGGCCTTTTTCGAAGGCCGGACACGGAGGGCTCTGGGGGGCCCTACGACTGCCCTCCACCCCTGTCGGATTCGGGGAGACCCTCCGCGATGACACCTCAGGATCGTCCGCCTCGCTATGCGGTACGGCAGGGGGAGGCGTTCCGCTCTCCATCATCTCCGGACGAAGATCCCCCGAAGACGAGCTCTGCTGAGAAGGGCTGAGATCCGAACTACAAGGTAAAATTTCGGTCATCTTCAGAGATAAAACATGGATGTCTCTTATTTTAGGAAAAACTCCCCTCTCTACTTACGGCTCGCTGGAGGGTTGATCTCCTTGGGGAAATAATGCGGCCGGAGCATCTTCCGACGCAGGACCCTCTGGCGAGGTTTTCTTCCCGCGCTTTGAGGCCTTGGTCTTCGGATCTTCGGAGGCGGTCCTCTTCTCCCCTTGGATTGAGGGATTCTCGATCCCTCCTTGCTTGATAACCTCCTTCGCGAAGACAGTAGCTTCCTTGTTCCCCCCTTCGCCTTCTTCTAAAGGCACAGCCTCCGGCATCTTCGTTAACACGAGATCCGGCGTGGTCTCAGGGAGGGGGGCCGGACACCTGATCAGTTTTGCTTTTGCTATCCACTCTTGTGTAAGGGACAACTCTTTTAAGGGCAAGTTTATGATAAATATATGGATAGCGTGTCCGGGTACGGGACTACTTACTTGAGCATCCGGGCGATTGCAGCTCAGACCTGCATCCTCGGTCAAGTCCGGACACATTGCTTGTGATCCGAAGAACAGTTTGTACATCTCCACGGGCATTGCGCCCATAAAATGTTGAAGAGCTCGTGGTCCCTCCGGATTGAACTCCTACATGCGGAGGGGGCGACGTTTGCAGGGCAGGATGCGATGAATCAGCATGACCTGCGCTACTACAACCAGATTGATCTCTCTCTCCAGGAGGTCTCGAATACGGCCCTGCAACAGGGGCACGTCTTTGGACGGCCCCCAGTCAAGCCCTTTATTGACCCATGACGCCAGCCGCGGTGGAGGACCGAGCGAAAGGCAAGTGGCGCCACCCATTTGGTGCCCCTGGGGGCTGTGATATAAAACCACTCTTGTTGCCATAGGCTGAGCTCCTCTTGAAAAGAGCCCTCGGGCCATGGAGCGTCAGCATTCTTGCTTATAACAGCCCCTCCGCACTCTGCCTGTTGCCCCTTGATCATCTTCGGCTCCACCTTGAAGGTCTTGAGCCATAATCCGAAGTGAGGGGTAATGCGGAGGAAGGCTTCACACACGACGATGAAACGATGAGATGTGGAGGATGGACTCCGGATCCAAGTCGTGAAATTCCAGCCCGTAATAAAACATGAGCCCCCTCACGAAGGGGTCCGTCGGGAAACTTAGTCCCCGAAGGAAGTGAGACGTGAACACCACGCTTTCACCGGGCTTAGGAGTGGGAATAACCTGCCCTTGAGCAGGCAGCCTATGCGAGATTTCGCCGGTTAGATACCTGGCATCTCTTAGCTTTAGGACGTCTTCTTCTGTGACGGAGGAAGGCATTTACCGGCCTTGGAGGTCGGAGCCGAACATCATCGAAGGTCCGAAGCGCCTGAATCTGGAGCTTTGGGTGTTGGAACTCAAAGCGAGGGGCGGATTCGATAGAGATTGAGAAAAAGGAGCAGGGCCTTGGTCTCTTTATAAAGAGGTTGAATACCAGGAGCCCTCCCCGTGACCGTTCGGGACTCGCCTTCGATAGAGGAGGCGTGCCAACGGGCACGATTGGGTTACCCACGCCCGTATTGATGAGAATCCTGGAATAAGGGGACACAATCTCTGCTTTGACAAGACGTGCCAAGGAAACTGCCTCGCTAAACGCACTGAGGTTGGACAGTAAAAACGATTCAAATAAAGGCTTGGCCGTGGTGAGATGTCACGCTGCGGAATACGTCAGCAGATTGAACTTGTGTAAATATTATTCTCTCTATGGTGGTATGTGGAACTTATTTTGCAGAGCCGGACACTATCCTTGTGTTCAAAATCTTCTATGAAGTATTTGGAGGCGGAACCCGCCTTGCAATGCCGAAGACAATATGCACGCAGGACTCGTCGTCATTGAAGCCTGGTTCAGGGGCTACTAAGGGAGCCCTGGATTAGGGGGTGTCCGGATAGCCGGACTATAGCCTTTGGCCGGACTCCTGGACTTTGAAGATACAAGATTGAAGACTTCGTCCCGTGTCCGGATGGGACTTTCCTTGGCGTGGAAGGCAAGCTTGGCGATACGGATATGTAGATCTCCTACCATTCTAACCCTATTTGGTGTCTATATAAACCGGAGGGTTTTAGTCCGTAGGAGGGACAACAATCATACCATAGGCTAGCTTCTAGGGTTTAGCCTCTCTGATCTCGTGGTAGATCTACTCTTGTACTACCCATATCATCAATATTAATCAAAGAGGAGTAGGGTTTTACCTCCATCGAGAGGGCCCGAACCTGGGTAAAAACATCGTGTCCCTTCTCTCCTGTTACCATCCGCCTAGACGCACAGTTCGGGACCCCCTACCCGAGATCCGCCGGTTTTGACACCGATAGTACTCCATTTGATTAGAAGGACTTCTCTGCTTGCGTGAAAGAAATACGTCCAATGGCAACTATGATTGCCAATGACTTGGACATTTCCAAGTACCATCCGGCTTATAACAAGGAGAATCAGAAGATGCCGACCCTGGCTTATAGAGTGATGGACCTAATCCCTCCAATTCATAAGCATACTTTTGCCCCTAAAGTTGAGCCGTCTGAACTTATAGATGATGAAGCTGAATTTAAAGCTTTATGTGGCATCGACTGGTCATCACCAGACTTCCAGATGGCGGAAGAAGACGAAGAGCCGGAAAAGGATGACCCAGAAGCCTCAAGTCAGCAAGGCCAAGAAGAGTGAACCGCCGGGCGGTTTATATATTTGACCCTTGGACAAAACACTTGATCTTATTTGGCTCATGGAGTAATGTAATAGGGTAGGAAAACATTAATCTACCATGCCATCGTGCACTTTTCTGTTTTGCGCAATATTGCTGATCTGCCAATTTGAGAAACCATCGCTCTATACTTATGATATCATTGATTTATGCAGATCTAATTAATCATTTCCCTGCACATAAATAGATCCCAAGTGCCCTGGCGGCTTACCGCCGGGCGGGTCATGATACCTGAGGGAGTCCTGGATTAGGGGGTGTCCGGATAGCCGGACTATAGCCTTTGGCCGGACTCCTGGACTATGAAGATACAAGATTGAAGACTTCGTCCCGTGTCCGGATGGGACTTTCCTTGGCATGGAAGGCAAGCTTGGTGATACGGATATGTAGATCTCCTACCATTGTAACCGGCTCTGTGTAACCCTAACCCTATTCGGTGTCTATATAAACCGGTGGGTTTTAGTCCGTAGGACGAACAACAATCATACCATAGGCTAGCTTCTAGGGTTTAGCCTCTCTGATCTCGTGGTAGATCTACTCTTGTACTACCCATATCATCAATATTAATCAAGCAGGAGTAGGGTTTTACCTCCATCGAGAGGGCCCAAACCTGGGTAAAAACATCGTGTCCCTTGTCTCCTCTTACCATCCGCCTAGACGCACAGTTCGGGACCCCCTACCCGAGATCCGCCGGTTTTGACACCGACATTGGTGCTTTCATTGAGAGTTCATCTGTGTCGTCATCTTTAGGCCCGATGGCTCCTCCGATCATCAACAACAATGCGCTCCAGGGTGAGACTTTTCTCCCCGGACAGATCTTCGTATTCGGCGGCTTTGCACTGCGGGCCAATTCGCTTGGCCATCTGGAGCAGATTGAAAGCTACGCCCCTGGCCATCAGGTCTGATTTGGAAGTTTGAACTACACGGCCGACGTCCGCGGAGACTTGATCTTCGACGGGTTCGAGCCACAGCCAAGCGCCGCCAAGACCATCACGAGGGCATGATCTAGCTCTGCCGCCGAACAGTGTCCTGGAGGCCGCACCAGAGTCCGCTCCGACCTTTAGCTCGGAGCCGACCGCGTCGATCGAGGACGGGTGGCTGGACACCGCCTCGGGGGCTGTAATCTCTACGGCGATTGAGTCGTACACCTACCCTGTCCGTTGCGAAGCTCATAACTCCAAGGTGCCGGACTCCTCTCCGGACTCCGAGCCTTCCGCGCCCCCGCTAATCGAATCCGATTGGGCGCCGATCATGGAATTCACTGCCGCGGACATCTTTCAGCACTCGCCCTTTGGCGACATCCTGAATTCACTAAAGTCTCTCTCTTTATCAAGAGAGTCCTGTCCCGATTATGGTCAGGAAGGCTGGGATGTGGACGACGAAGAAATTCAAATCCCACCCACCACCCACTTTGTAGCCACTGTCAATGATTTAACCGACATGCTCGACTTCGATTCCGAAGACATCGACGGTATGGATGACGATGTAGGGGAGGAACATGAACCAGCGCCTATAAGGCACTGGAGAACCACCTCATGTCACGATGTATACATGGTGGACACACCTAAAGGAAGCGACGATGAGGAATAACGGGACACTATGAAGGATCACTCCCCATAAAAGCAGTCAAAACGGCGACGTAAGTGCCGCTCAAAATCCCGCCTCGACAAAGACAAGAGCCATACAGACCCAGCCATAGAGCAGGGCAAACCGGTGGACGATGGACATGCTATCAAGCAACCGTCCGATCAGGACAATCTGATTAAACAACCCGTCCCTGGCGAAGATAACAGTCCGGACGATCTCACGTCGGGCAAGTTGCTGGAGCAGAAGAACCTCCACAAAAGGCTCGTCGCCACTGCACATAGCCTGAAAAAGCAGAAGCGGAAGCTTAAAACAGCAGAAGATGCACTTAGAATCAGATGGAGCAAAGTACTCCCCAGGTAACCCACCACGTTGCTGTGGTAGAGGAACAACACGGTGACCCTTCTTCCATCTTAAGGACTAGCTACGTCCGGATTCCCAATCCCTCCATGCCGGATTCCCGCGGAGGAGAGGACGTCACTCAAGCCCTGAACCCAAAGTCAGGCAGCGAGCTAGATTCATTGACAACATCCAAGAATCCAAGCTTCCAAGTTCGAATGCTCCAGACTGCCATCGCGGTCACGGACTCCAACAACGCACCCGAATACGAGGCCCTTCTACATGGTCTCCGGATGGCAGTCTCCATGGGCATTCAACGCCTAGAGGTGTGCGGGGATTCGAACCTCGCGATATCCCAAATAAATGGAGACTTTGATGCCAAGGATCCGAAAATGGCAGCCTATCGCAATGCCGTACTAAAAATGTCAGCTCGGTTTGAGGAGCTCGAATTTCACCATATAGCCCGGGATAACAACCAGGCAGCAGACGTGTTGGCACGCATCGGTACAAAGCGCGATGTTGTCCCCCCAACATCTTCCTAGAGAGGCTGTTCAAGCCATCCGTATTATGGGAGGGAGAGTCCGGAAATAACAACCTGGACCCAACCGCACTACCCCACACCAAACATTCTGACACAGTTGGTGGTTCTGCAAACGAAATAACACCCTCAGCCCACGTAATAATGGCAGTCATTGCCCCGTGGACCGAACCATTCCTAGCCTACCTAACCAGGCAGGAACTTCCCGAGGACCAAAACGAGGCCCGCTGCATAGTGCGGCGATCCAAAGCCTATAAAGTCCATGAGGGAGAGCTTTATAAGAAAAGCACAACCGGAGTCCTTCAAAGGTGTATCTCCGAAGAGGAAGGGCGGAATCTTCTGGCTGAAATTCATGCCGGACTCGGCAGGCACCACGCCGCAGCCCGGGCCCTTGTAGGCAAGGCCTTCCGTACAGGATTTTATTGGCCGACGGCCCTGGCAGATGCTCAGGACTTAGTCCAACGATGCGTCGGATGCCAGCTCTTTGCTAATCAAAGCCACATGCCACCCACCGCCCTCAAAACTATACCAATCACCTGGCCCTTCGCGGTCTGGGGCCTTGACATGGTCGGACCCCTTAAAGGGGGAACCCACAAGCAAAAATACCAACTGGTCATGGTGGATAAATTCACCAAATGGATAGAGGCCAAGCCTGTCAAGACGGCCGAATCCGGACCGGTGATAGACTTCATATCAGGGGTCGTACACCGTTACGGTGTCCCCCACAGCATCATCACTGATAACGACACGAACTTTACGGCCGACAAGGTCAAACTCTGGTGCAAAAACATGGGCATTAAGCTCGACTACGCTTCAGTCTATCACCCTCAAACTAACGATCAAGTTGAGCGAGAAAATGGTCTAATTATGAGTGGCATCAAACCCAGATTAGTGCGGCCCCTCAAGGAATCTAACACGCACTGGGTAGAGGAGCTTTACTCCGTACTTTGGGGGTTGCGGACCACTCTGAATAGCACGACCGGATTCACACCATTCTTTATGGTATACGGCGCAGAGGCAGTTCTGCCCTGCGACATAATTCATGACTCACCTCGCGTGCACATGTACAAAGAAAGAGAAGCCGAGCTCGATCGGCAGGACAGTTTGGACGCCTGGGAGGAGGAGCGTGACGTAGCAAAAGCCCGTTCCGCATTCTATCAACAGCAGGCTCGTAGATATCAAAGCAGAGAAGTACGTGCCAAAACTTACAAAGTTGGGAAGCTAGTTCTACGCCTGTCGGACAAGAAAAATGACAAACTAAAGCCCAAATGGGAAGGTCCCTTTATCATTGACCAAGTCCTGACCGGTGGAGCGTACCGTCTGCGAGATGCATCGGATAACCGACTCGAGCCGAACCCATGGAACGCAGCACGTCTCCGAAAATTCTACGCCTAGCGCCGGATTCTGAGTTCATCTCCTTCCTCTGTCCATATTTTACATTTTAGCTGTCTTCTATTTTTCTCCTTCTCCCTCCCTTTTCTTTCAAGCCTTGGAAGGCTCGTTAGCACATTGTTCGCACACACTTGACGCGCTATCAGCGCTCATTGTACCTGGGGCTTCTTTCACAGAAGCTTAATTATAAGGGCTTCATGCCCAATACATGTGTCACACTTCCGCATATACCTTTTATTCACCATTATATGCATCGATATGACTTAATTTTTGGCCAAGCTGAGTTGCCTGGCTCCTGTGCTTACCCCTACGTTCGCGATTGTTCGGCTAGGTGGTAAAGGGAGCACCTCTGCGATTGTTACTGTCGGGTTAGCCGGATGTGTACCTCAGACTGGGTGAAGCCGAAATCTAGCGTTCTTAAGAGAATATTCGGTCGGTGAACTAAAAGAAGATTTCTTACCTATTTATTTATCTGCCCCTAGATGTTTTTCTGCTTTTTTCGTAGTCTGGACATGCACTTTAGGGCATGCCTCCTAGGGAAAGGAACCCCTAACGGAACTATTCTCCCTGGAAGATGTTTCTTACTAACCATGTAATATAACATAACTAGTTGGGCACTTGTCTGATAAAGCACTAATGACCCCTATGCCTGGTCTCCACGCATGCCCCGGTTTTTATATAACCGCGAGGGTATTCGGACACACTCCGGACTATTGGGTCCCGAGGTTGAAGCGAAAAGGTCCGCTATGACAAACGATATACAATCCGGCTAGAAGGCATTTTACATGTCACCTTAAATTACATAGTCAATTTGACTGATTGTATTCCTCTTGAATGCCATCTAACAGCTGTCTAGTTTGATCCTGCTGAGAATACTTTATGCCAATTCTATCGGCGTACACTAAGCTCACAGGATCTCCTTCCCATCGGCCCCACAGTCCGACCTCGCCATGTGGTTTGGGTCAGCAACCGTGTACCGCGTCTTCACCATGGCCCGAGCCTCCCTAGCGCCTTGACGGCAGGCCGATATCTTCCATAATCGGAAGCGCCTCCGGGCTCCCTGGAGCCTCTCTGCAAGCTCCCCAAGGCCTTCGGGCAGGGAGGCAGATGGCCACAAGGCCTGGGCAACGCCTTTCATCACCTGCCGAACTCGTTCGTGTAGTTGTAAGAGCTCGGGAAGAAGGTCACCCGTAGAACCGGGCATTTCCTGTGCAGGACGGCCTGTGAGCATACCTACAGACATAACTCTGTTAGTCGACTTCCTTGCCGAACTCTTTTTTTTTAAGTTCGTTTAAGCACTTACTAAAAATGTTGCGTCGAAGCCGCCGGTTCTCCTTAGCGGAGTCAGACAGCTGGGCACGAACATCTTTTAGTTCCTCACCCAGCTGGGTGTTGGCATCTTGGAGATTATTTTTCTCCTGCCTCACCCTCGTAAGCACGTTCCCGCCGGCCTTTAACCGGCGCAAGAGCTGTTGCTTGTCCGGATCTACCCCGGCGCCATCTGCAATGTTATTATCAGATCTATATACATGTCGCACTTCACAACATACTTATCTTTTAAAAAAGCGTATGTTACTAGAGGGGGTCTCTTTGGCTTCCCTTGTCGCGGCTTGTGCGTCCTCAAGTTGGGCTTTGCACTCTTCAAGCTCCTGGGACAGCTGGGTATTCTTTTCTGTAAGATCCTGCACAATAAATGATCCTTAAATTAGTTATTCTAACTATTTCAAGTCTCGGGGGCTACTGGTATACATAACCATCAAATTTTCTCACCCGTATGTCTTTCACATACTGCTCCGTGGCTCTGGCTAGACCATTTTGAGCGGCACGGAGGTGCGCATCTCCCAAATTGAAGGCGTTCAACGCCTCTTGGGAGAAACATGTGTCACGAAGAATTGTCCGGCGGCGCCTGTGATTCATGGCGCTCTCCACCTCGGAGTTGGTGGCGGACAATCTGTCGGCATCCTCTGTCGGAGGAACATCCGACGCACGCCTAATGTTCACCTCCGCTTCTGGGCCTGGCTTTGAAGCCTGGCTGGCAGAGGCTCGATTGGCAACCTCTCCGGATACAGTCCAGCGAGCGCTCTTTTTCCTGAAGAGAGCACGAGCGTTAGTATGCCTTCCGGAATAAAACCTGGGAATAAGGCGACAAGCCATAACGTTGCGCCGGCGCTTCAGTCCGGACCACACTTGTTTTTAGCCTGCTGGGCCATGCTGCCCCTTGTTGGCTAGCCACCGCAGGATCGGCCTTCCGCCTCAAGGGCTCCCCCTACAAAACAACATTGATATGCGGTGGTCAAAGATAAGCACGGAGGGATCATTTCTAAAGTATTGGGACTTTGGTCTCAATTACCTGTGAGGCTGGAAATATTCCGGGGTAATCGGCCGTAATGGCAACCAAGGCATTGTCGATGCTCAGTTGGTAAAATACCCCATCAATCAGCTCCACAGATATGTCCGGATCCTCTTGGGAGGCCGGATCGAGGGACCGTTCCGGATCCTCAGGTTGTGGAGGTGG
Source organism: Aegilops longissima (assembly GCA_021605205.1). Classification (NCBI taxonomy): domain Eukaryota; kingdom Viridiplantae; phylum Streptophyta; class Magnoliopsida; order Poales; family Poaceae; genus Aegilops; species Aegilops longissima. The sequence goes on along the minus strand of CM038677.1, from coordinate 391,873,158 downwards.
GCTGCTTATATCCTTTACGGCCCGACGCAATTCCTGCGTCAAAATCACAAGATAAGGTACTTAACTATGGGAATATGGAACGGATGGGCATAAAGAAGTGTCTGTTTACCCAGCTTGGAGGATTGTTCATAGAAAACCCGTCCTGAGGATTGACGCGAAGAAATTCTTCCTCTTCTCCCTTGTACAATGCGGACAAGATCTTCATCAGATCAGCGACCGATCCCGGCCCCTTACGGCCACGGCGGGTGGCATCATCCTCCCCGTTGAAATCCACATGGGGTGGCCCCTATATTGGAGCGGCTGGACTCCCCGCATAATGCATGTGGCCATGACCCCGATCATGGTCAGTCCGGAATGAGCCAACAACCTTATTCGGCTCATCAGGTAAAGGACGTCCCTGTCATTCTCCCACTGAGGGCTCCGTGGATGCCAGCTTAGGCGTTTCTTTAGAGGAGCATTACTGAAATCCAGGAGGCCGATCCGAACTGGGTCCGGCAGGGGGACATCTTCTATATAAAACCACTCCGAAGGCCAGTCTCCGGACGCCTTCTTCGGGGTTCCGGATAGATATCCGGTCCCGGTGATGCGCCATAGTTCGGCTCCGCCCACTTGATATATCGACCCCTCCTGAGAATGGGGTACGAGGTAGAACAACCTATTCCACGACACGAAATGAGCCTCGATGCCCAAAAACAGCTCGCAAAGGGCCACGAAGCCCGCAATATGCAGAATGGAGGCAGGCGTAAGGTTGTGCAACTGGAGGCCATAGAACTCTAGGAGCCCCTAGAGAAACGGATGAATTGGAAATCCGAGCCCTCTTATCAAATAAGGGACAAGACATACCCGCTCTCCTCGGGAGGGATTGGGGACGCTCTCCGCTTGTTTTCCGCCCTTATAGGTGGCGAGTCCGGCTCGAACCGGAACCATGAAGGCTGGGGGAAGAAACCCCTTGGTTTGGGCGTCACTAACTCATTGCAAGGGACAGAGCATCTCTCCCAATCTCCGGGCTGAGGACTAGGAGGGCGAGAGGAGGAGCCGCGTCGACCGTCCATGATGGAATGGGTTTCACGATCGCTCGATGAAAGCTCATGAAGGGAAGGTGGTGTGATTCGGATCTAGATCCTCGTCATTATATAGGCGGCTCATTTGCGCAGCTAGGGGGTAAAAGTAAAAATACCTGGATTTTCGCATTCACCAACACATGGAAGATGGCCATTATTGGGCGTGGAAGCCAAGGCGCGATATTTACGAGAAGCGGACACTATTAAGCGGTACACAGGATTTGGAGAAGAACCCGCCGCAATGCCGAAGACACCCACGCTACGGACTCGTCGTCATTGAAGCCTGGTTCAGGGGCTACTGAGGGAGTCCTGGATTAGGGGGTGTCCGGATAGCCGGACTATAGCCTTTGGCCGGACTCCTGGACTATGAAGATACAAGATTGAAGACTTCGTCCCATGTCCGGATGGGACTTTTCTTGGCGTGGAAGGCAAGCTTGGCGATACGGATATGTAGATCTCCTACCATTGTAACCGACTCTGTGTAACCCTAACCCTATTCGGTGTCTATATAAACCGGAGGGTTTTAGTCCGTAGGACGAACAACAATCATACCATAGGCTAGCTTCTAGGGTTTAGCCTCTCTGATCTCGTGGTAGATCTACTCTTGTACTACCCATATCATCAATATTAATCAAGCAGGAGTAGGGTTTTACCTCCATCGAGAGGGCCCGAACCTGGGTAAAAACATCGTGTCCCTTGTCTCCTGTTACCATCCGCCTAGACGCATAGTTCGGGACCCCCTACCCAAGATCCGCCGGTTTTGACACCGACAATACCCAATTGAAACCACTTGGACAGATAGTCCATAACCAGGGCCAGTCTAATCACAGTGCTAACTCAATTGTTAAATAAACAATCATACCTGTGGTGTATGTTTAGACTGTCGACTTATCAGTTCCACGCAGCTAGAGTTTTTAGAGCGATGACTCTAAAACATAAGATTATTATCCTCTGGCGACTTAGAGTCTGCCATCCTGGCGGGTTGTACAAACCCAAAAGATGCGTCAACTATGAGCCATAAGTAAGGCAGCCTACCCGATTGTAAAAACCAGATGGCAAAAAAGAGATCATATAAAGAAAAGAAATAAGAAATCAAAAAATTTGAGGCTTTTGCAGGCCGCCAAGACAAAGTTTCTTCTTCAATGAAACTAGCCTGAGCCACTGGAAGGTACCTGCTTTCCGTGAGCCGGCACTCACAGTACCCAATCGACATTTGAACCTAGATAAGTTCAGGTCTTATTTAAAGATAGACTTATCAGGAGTACGCAGGGTCAGAGTAGCAGCATGCCTCACGGGCCGATTTATCCAAGTTTCAAGGAAGGCGGCTTATGAAGCCTGGATCTATCCTAATTATCTGTAAGCCGTGCTCTCACATGACAAACTGGCGTTTTAACCTTAACAAGCTCAGGATCTTTGGTGAATACATCGTAAAAGATTGATTGTTAAGAGTTCGACGGGTCAATCGGAATTACCCGATGGAGTTGAAGCACCTGGCTACAGGTAGGATGACCCGAAAAGGTTATGTTCTCTTTGGTCGAATACACCTATGTTTGAACAAGATAACCTGGTCAAGAGGGTGGTCACACTATGTTCTCTTTGGTCGAATACGCCTATGTTTGGTCAGGAAGCCCCCAAGTGACATACTTACGAATTGTGCTCGTCGGGGACCTATGTTTGAGCTGTGCGATGAATCCAATCTCTTTGGTCCCTATAGTTTGGGCGTCAAACCTCTTAAATGAACATGTAAGAAGATGATAAAGACTCATCTTTGAAGAAGTGAAACGACAGAGGCCCTGAATTATCAGGGATGCCGGCTTTATTATACTGTTTATAATATATACACCATCAGACTATGTACATCATGAGAGCCGGTGGCTCAAGTATAGTATGGCCGAAGATGTGCAATATTCCACGGCCGACGGGTCTCCTCCTCCGATTTACATGAGTCCTTGTGGTCTCGAATGTCAATAAGATATTATGACCCATTATGCAGATTCTTGCTGACCATAAAAGTTCCATCCCAAGGCGGTGATAGCTTATGCATATCTGTCTGATCCTGGACGAGCCGGAGCACTAAGTCGCCTTCTTGAAAGGTTCTGGTTTTGACCCGGCGGCTGTGATAAAGACGTAGGTCTTGCTGATAAATCGCCGAATGAGCCGCCGTGAGATCACGCTCCTCATCCAATAGGTCAAGTGCATCTTGACACGCCTTTTCATTATCAGCTTCAACATAAGCCGCCACGCGGGGTGAATCATGATGGATGTCACTAGGGAGAACCGCCTTTGCCCCATAAACCATGAAAAAAGGTGTGTAACCCGTAGAACTATTGGGGGCTGTATTTATACTCCATAACACCGAAGGCAATTCCTCCACCCAACAACCCGGCGTTCTTTGCAAAGGAACCATAAGCCGGGGCATGATACCTCGCAAAATCTCTTGATTAGCTTGTTCCGCTTGACCATTAGACTGAGGTTGAGCCACGGAGGAAACGTCAAGTCGAATATGCTCCCGTTGACAAAATTCTTTCATATCACCTTTAGGGATATTAGTACCATTATCTGTTATAATGTTGTGTGGAAAGCCAAAACGGAATATCACCTTCTGGATGAATTGAACCGTCGTTGCCGTATCACACTTACTAACCGGCTCTGCTTCTACCCACTTAGTAAACTTATCAACCGCCACCAAAAGGTGGGTCTTCTTATCCTTGGATCTCTTGACAGGCCCAACCATATCAAGCCCCCAAGTTGCAAACGGCCAAGTAATTGGAATCATCATCAATTCTTGAGCCGGCACATGAACTCGTCGTGAAAACTTATGACAACCGTCACATTTGCTGACCAAATCCTCAGCATCAACATGAGCCATCAACCAATAGAACCCATGACGGAAAGCCTTAGCAACAAGAGATTTAGAGCCGGCATGATGACCACAGTATCCTTCATGAATCTCTCGTAGAATCTCACAGCCTTCTTCAGGAGAGACACAACGTTGAAACGCCCCTGTGACACTGCGATGGTGCAACTCCCTATTAACAATAGTCATTGACTTAGACCGCCAGGTTATCTGCCTGGCCAAGATCTCATCTTCAGGTAACTCGCCCCTGGTCATGTAAGCCAAGAACAATACTGTCCAATCAGGAATAGCATGAAGAGCCGCCACCAATTGCGCCTCCGGGTTAGAAACAGCAAGATCCTCCTCAGTAGGTAATTTGAAAGAAGGGTTGAGCAGAACATCCAGGAACGTGTTGGGTGGCACCGGCTTAAGCTGAGATCCTAGACGGCTTAAATTGTAAGCCGCCTCATTCTTCCTATGATCAATATGCTCAACTTGGTAACCCTTAAAATGACCCGCAATGGCATCAACCTCTTGACGATAAGCCGCCATGAGTGGATCCTTAGAATCCCAAGTACCAGAAACTTGCTGAGCTATGAGATGTGACTCATTGAAACATCTCACCCGGCTTAAGTTCATCTCCTTAGCCATCCAATGACCGTGGAGCAAGGCCTCATACTCAGCTGCATTGTTAGTACAAGGGAACATTAACCAGAGAACATAAGAAAACCTATCACCTCGTGGGGACGTCAAGACAACTCCAGCCCCCGAGCCTTCCAACTGCCTGGATCCATCAAAGTGAATAGTCCAATATGTGTTGTCCGGCTTTTCCTATGGCGTCTGCAACTCTGTCCAATCATTGATAAAATCCATGAGTGCTTGGGACTTGATGGTCGTACGAGGCACATACTTAAAACCATGGGGTCCAAGCTCAATTGCCCACTTGGCGACCCAGCCTGTGGCTTCTCTGTTTTGAATGATGTCCCCTAAAGGAGTAGAGCTAACCACGGTAATGGGGTGACCCAGAAAATATTACTTAAGCTTCCGGCTTGCCATAAAGACCCCATACACAAGCTTCTGCCAGTGCGGATACCTCTGCTTGGACTCAATAAGTACCTCGCTGATGCAGTAAACCGGCCGTTGAACCGGGTACTCCTTGCCTGCCTCTTTCCTTTCCACCAAAATAGCGACACTGACGGCTCGGCTATTGGCAGCCACATATAACAACAGAGGCTCCTTGTCAATAGGAGTAGCAAGAACCAGCGGCTCAGCCAGTTGCTTTTTAAGCGCCTCAAATGCATCATTAGCCGCATCACTCCAGACAAAATTATCTGTCCTCTTCATCATTTGATATAGAGGGATGGCTTTTACTCCTAGGCGGCTTATGAACCGGCTCAAAGCCGCTATCCGACCCGCCAAGCGTTGGATGTCATTAACACACTTTGGCTTAGCCAGGGAAGTAATGGCTTTGATTTTCTCTGGGTTAGCTTCGATACCTCAGTTTGAAACCAAGAAACCCAAAAGCTTACCCGCCAGTACACCAAAAACACACCTGGCCGGGTTAAGCATCATCTTATAAACCCGGAGATTGTCAAATGTCTCCTTTAAATCATCAATCAGGGTCTCCTTCTTTCTGGATTTCACCACAATGTCATCTACATAAGCATGAACATTACGCCCGACCTGACTGTGAAGGCAATTCTGCACACACCGCTGGTAAGTCGCCTGGGCACTCTTGAGCCCAAAAGGCATAGACACATAGCAGAAGGCTCCAAATGGAGTAATAAAAGCAGTCTTCTCCGGGTCCTTATCCTCCATCTTGATCTGATGATAACCAGAATAAGCGTCCAAAAAACTCAAACGCTCAGAACCCGCTGTAGCATCAATGATTTGATCAATACGAGGGAGAGCAAACGGATCAGCCAGACAAGCCTTATTTAAGTCCGTGTAGTCCACACACATTCGCCAAGTGTCATTCTTCTTAAGCACCAACACCGGGTTAGCCAACCACTCAGGATGAAAAACTTCAATGATAAACCTGGCCGCTAAGAGTTGGGCCACTTCTTCACCAATGGCCTTCCACCTCTCCTCGTTAAAACAACGGAGGAATTGCTTGACCGGCTTAAATTTCGAATCAATACTAAGAGTGTGCTCAGCGAGTTCTCTCGGTACACACAGCATGTCTGAAGGCTTCCTTGCAAAGATGTCTCGGTTCTCACGGATGAACTCAATGAGTGCGCTTTCCTATTTCTGATCCAGATTGGCACTGATGCTGAACTGCTTAAATGAGTCGCCAGGAACAAAATCAACCAACTTAGTGTCATCTGTCGATTTATACTTTATTGAAGGATCATGCTCCGTGGTTGGTTTCTTCAAGGATGTCATGTCCGCCAGGTCAACATTGTCTTTGTAAAATTTCAGCTCCTCTGCCGCACAAACTGATTCAGCATAAGAAGCATCACCTTCTTCACACTCTAGGGCTACCTTGCAACTCCCATGCACTGTGATGGTGCCCTTGTAACCTGGCATCTTAAGCTGCAAGTAAACATTACAAGGCCTCGCCATGAACTTAGCATAAGCCGGCCGCCCAAACAGAGCATTGATACGTCTCCAACGTATCTATAATTTTTGATTGCTCCATGCTATATTATCTATTGTTTTGGGAAATATTGGGCTTTATTATCCACTTTTATATTATTTTGTGGACTAACCTATTAACCGGAGGCCCAGCCCAGATTTGATGTTTTATGCCTATTTGGTGTTTGAGGAAAAGGAATATCGACGGAGTCAAAGCGGAACGAAATCAACTGGAGAAGTTATTTTTGGAAGGAAAGCCACCGGATAGAGTTGAACTCTACGTCAGAAGATACGGGAGCTGGCCACGAGGGTGGGGGCTCGCCCACCCCTAGGGCGCGCCCCCTGCCTCGTGGGGCCCCCGAAGCTCCACCGACGTACCTCCTGCACCCATATATACCTACGTATCGCAAACCTTCCAGAACAGAAGATAGATCGGGAGTTCCGCCGCCGCAAGCCTCCAGAGCCACGAAAAACCAATCGGGACCCTGTTTCGGCACCCTGCCGGAGGGGGGAACCCTCACCGGTGGCCATCTTCATCATCCCAGCGTTCTCCATGACGAGGAGGGAGTAGTTCACCCTCGGGGCTGAGGGTATGTACCAGTAGCTATGTGTTTGATCTCTCTCTCTCGTGTTCTTGATTTGGCACGATCTTGATGTATTGCGAGCTTTGATATTATAGTTGGATCTTATGTTTCTTCTCCCCCTCTACTCTCTTGTAATGAATTGAGTTTTCCCCTTGAAGTAATCTTATCGGATTGAGTCTTTAAATATTTGAGAACACTTGATGTATGTTTTGGTGACCAACTTGCGGGTTCCGCCCATGAACCTATGCATAGGGGTTGGCACACGTTTTCGTCGTGATTCTCTAGTAGAAACTTTGGGGCACTCTTTGAAGTACTTTGTGTTGGTTGGATGAATCTGAGATTGTGTGATGCATATCGTATAATCATGCCCACGGATACTTGAGGTGACAATGGAGTATCTAGGTGACATTAGGGTTTTGGTTGATTTGTGTCTTAAGGTGTTATTCTAGTACGAACTCTTGAATAGATTGATCCGAAAGATTAACTTTGAGGTGGTTTCGTACCCTACCATAATCTCTACGTTTGTTCTCCGCTATTAGTAGCTTTGGAGTGACTCTTTGTTGCATGTTGAGGGATTGTTATGTGATCCAATTATGTTATTATTGTTGAGAGGACTTGCACTAGTGAAAGTATGAACCCTAGGCCTTGTTTCCTAGCATTTCAATACCGTTTGTGCTCACTTTTATCATTAGTTACCTTTCTGTTTTTATATTTTCAGATTACAAAAACCTTTATCTACCATCCATATTGCACTTTTATCACCGTCTCTTCGCCGAACTAGTGCACCTATACAATTTACCATTGTATTGGGTGTGTTGGGGACACAAGAGACTCTTTGTTATTTGGTTGCAGGGTTGTTTGCGAGAGACCATCTTCATCCTACGCCTCCCATGGATTGATAAACCTTAGGTCATCCACTTTAGGGAAATTTGCTACTGTCCTACAAACCTGTGCACTTGCAGGCCCAACAACGTCTACAAGAAGAAGGTTGTGTAGTAGACATCAAGCTCTTTTCTGGCGCCGTTGCCAGGGAGGTGAGTGCTTGAAGGTATATCTTTAGATCTTGAAATCGAATCTTTTTGTTTCTTGTTTTATCACTAGTTTAGTTTATAAAAGAAAAGTACAAAAAAATGGAATTGATTTTACCTCATACGCTTCATCTTTTTAATATCTTTCGTGAGTATGATGGAAAGGAAAATTGTGTCAAAGTGTTAGAAGAAGAATTACATAGAATGCTTGGCATAAAATATGTGAATGATGAGCATGATTGCAATGTTGTTAGTATGAATTCTTTGAATATCCATGATGCTAATGATATGCAAAGCCACAAGCTTGGGGAAGCTATGTTTGGTGAAGATGATATTTTTTGTCCCCCAAGCTTTGATGAGCAAATTTACTATGATGAAAGTATGCCTCCTATCTATGATGATTATTGTGATGACACGTATGCTTTAAATAATAATGATAACCAAGAAACTTGTCATCTTGATCTTAATTTTCAATCACATGATAGTTATTTTGTTGAGTTTGCTCCCACTATTGTTCATGAGAAGAATTTTGCTTATGTGGAGAGTAGTAAAAATTCTATGCTTGTAGATCATGAAAATAATGCTTTAGTTGCTGGTTATATTGTTGAATTCATTCATGATGCTACTGAAAATTATTATGAGGGAGGAATATATGCTTGTAGGAATTGCAATAATAACAAGTTTCCTCTCTATGTGCTTAATGTTTTAAAGTTATGTTTGTTTTGCCTTCCTATGCTAGTTGATTCTTGTTCCCATAAGTTGTTTGCTCACAAAATCCCTATGAATAGGAAGTGGGTTAGACTTAAATGTGCTATTCATATTCTTCATGATGCTCTCTTTATGTTTCATTTCTTATCTTTTATGTGAGCATCATTGAAATCATCATGCCTAGCTAGGGGCGTTAAACGATAGCGCTTATTGGGAGGCAACCCAATTTTATTTTAGTTTCTTACTTTTTGGTTCTGTTTAGTAATAAATAATCCATCTAGCTTCTGTTTAGATGTGGTTTTGTGTTTTAATTAGTGTTTGTGCCAAGTAGAACCTTTGGGAAGACTTGGGTGAAGTCTTTATGATCATGCTGTAAAAAACAGAAACTTTAGCGCTCACAAGATTAGCTAGAACTTTTTACTGGAGAGTGATATTTAGTTTATTCGTTTTGCAGATGATTACTAGAACAATTCCTCAGGTCCACCAATTTATTTTAGAATTTTTGGAGTTCCAGAAGTTTGCCTTAGTTACAGATTACTACAGACTGTTCTGTTTTTGACAGATTCTGTTTTTCGCGTGTTGTTTGCTTATTTTGATGAATCTATGGCTAGTAAAATAGTTTATAAACCATAGAGAAGTTGGAATACAGTAGGTTTAACACCAATATAAATAAAGAATGAGTTCATTACAGTACCTTGAAGTGGTGTTTTGTTTTCTTTTCGCTAACGGAGCTTACGAGTTTTTCGTTAAGTTTTGTGTTGTGAAGTTTTCAAGTTTTGGGTAAAGATTCGATGGACTATGGAATAAGGAGTGGCAAGAGCCTAAGCTTGGGGATGCCCAAGGCACCCCAAGGTAATATTCAAGGATAACCAAGAGCCTAAGCTTGGGGATGCCCCGGAAGGCATCCCCTCTTTCGTCTTCGTTCATCGGTAACTTTACTTGGAGCTATATATTTATTCACCACATGATATGTGTTTTGCTTGGAGCGTCATTTTATTTTAGCTTTGCTTGCTGTTTGAATAAAATACTAAGATCTGAAATTATTAATTGGGAGAGTCTTCACATAGTTGCATAATTATACAACTACTCATTGATCTTCACTTATATCTTTCGGAGTAGTTTGTTGTTTGCTCTAGTGCTTCACTTATATCTTTTAAAGCACAATGGTGGTTTTATTTTGAAGAAATAGATGAACTCTCATGCTTCACTTATATTATTTTGAGAGTCTTAAATAGCATGGTAATTCTCTTAAATAATCATAATATGCTAAGCATACAAGATTTGTAAGAATTCTTATGAGTGTGTTGAATACTAAGAAAAGTTCGATGCTTGATAATTGTTTTAAGATATGAAGATGGTGATATTAGAGTCATGCTAGTTGAGTAGTTGTGAATTTGAGAAATACTTGTGTTAAAGTTTGTGATTCCCGTAGCATGCATGTATGGTGAACCGTTATGTGATGAAGTCGGAGCATACTTTATTTATTGATTGTCTTCCTTATGAGTGGCGGTCGGGGACGAGTGATGGTCTTTTCCTATCAATCTATCCCCCTAGGGGCATGCGCGTAATACTTTGCTTTGATAACTTGTAGATTTTTGCAATAAGTATATGAGTTCTTTATGACTAATGTTGAGTCCATGGATTATACGCACGTTTCTTCCTTCCACCATTGCTATCCTCTCTAAAACCGCACACTTTTCACCGGTATCATACACCCACCATAAACCTTCCTCAAAACAGCCACCATACCTACCTATCATGGCATTTCCATAGCCATTCCGAGATATATTTCCATGCAACTTTCCACCGTTCCGTTTATTATGACACGCTCCATCATTGTCATATTGCTTTGCATGATCATGTAGTTGACATCGTATTTGTGGCAAAGCCACCGCTCATAGTTCTTTCATACATGTCGCTCTTGATTCATTGCATATCCCAGTACACCGCCGGAGGCATTTATATAGAGTAATATTTTGTTCTAAGTATCGAGTTGTTATTGTTGAGTTGTAAGAAAATAAAAGTGTGATGATCATCATTTTTAGAGCATTGTCCCAAGTGAGGAAAGAATGATGGATACTATGATTCCCCCACAAGTCGGGATGAGACTCCGGACGAAAAAGAAAAAAATAGAAAAAAAGAGGCCATAAAAAAAAGAGAAAAGGCCCAAAAAAAACAAAAAAAAAGAGAGAAAAAGAGAGAAGGGACAATGCTACTATCCTCTTACCACACTTGTTCTTCAAAGTAGCACCATGATCTTCATGATAGAGAGTCTCCTATGTTGTCACTTTCATATACTAGTGGGAATTTTCATTATAGAACTTGGCTTGTATATTCCAATGATGGGCTTCCTCAAAATGCCCTAGGTCTTCGTGAGCAAGCGAGTTGGATGCACACCCACTTAGTTTCTTTTGTTGAGCTTTCAAATGCTTATAGCTCTAGTGCATCCGTTGCATGGCAATCCCTACTCACTCACATTAATATCTATTGATGGGCATCTCCATAGCCCATTGATACGCCTAGTTGATGTGAGACTAGCTTCTCCTTTTTTTGTCTTCTCCACAACCACCATTCTATTCCACATATAGTGTTATGTCCATGGCTCACGCTCATGTATTGCGTGAAGATTGAAAAAGTTTTGAGAATGTCAAAAGTATGAAACAATTCCTTGGCTTGTCATCGGGGTTGTGCATGATTTAAATACTTTGTGTGGTGAAGATAGAGCATAGCCAGACTATATGATTTTGTAGGGATAACTTTCTTTGGCCATGTTATTTTGAGAAGACCTGATTGCTTTGTTAGTATGCTTAAAGTATTATTATTTTGATGTCAATATGAACTTTTGTCTTGAATCTTTCGGATCTGAATATTCATATCACAAGTAAGAAGAATTGCATTGAAATTATGCCAACTAGCATTCCACATCAAAAATTATATTTTTAATCATTTACCTACTCGAGGACGAGCAGGAATTAAGCTGCGGGGTGCTTGATACGTCTCCAATGTATCTATAATTTTTGATTGCTCCATGCTATATTATCTACTGTTTTGGGCAATATTGGGCTTTATTATCCACTTTTATATTATTTTTGGGACTAACCTATTAACCGGAGGCCCATCCTAGATTTGTTGTTTTATGCCTATTTCAGTGTTTCGAGGAAAAGGAATATCAGACGGAGTCAAAACGGAACAAAATCAACTGGAGAAGTTAATTTTGGAAGGAAAGCCACAGGATAGACTTGGACTCTACGTCAGAAGATACGGGAGCTGGCCACGAGGGTGGGGGACGCGCCCACCTGCCTCGTGGGGCCCCCGAAGCTCCACCGACGTACCTCCTGCACCCATATATACCTACGTATCGTAAAACTTCCAGAACAGAAGATAGATCGGGAGTTCTGCCGCCGCAAGCCTCCAGAGCCACGAAAAACCAATCGGGGCCCTGTTCCGGCACCCTGCCTGATGGGGGAACCCTCACCGGTGGCCATCTTTATCATCCCAGCGCTCTCCATGACGAGGAGGGAGTAGTTCACCCTTGGGGCTGAGGGTATGTACCAGTAGCTATGTGTTTGATCTCTCTCTCTCGTGTTCTTGATTTGGCACGATCTTGATGTATCGCGAGCTTTGCTATTATAGTTGGATCTTATGTTTCTTCTCCCCCTCTACTCTCTTGTAATGAATTGAGTTTTCCCCTTGAAGTAATCTTATTGGATCGAGTCTTTAAAGATTTGAGAACACTTGATGTATGTTTTGGTGACCAACTTGCGGGTTCCGCCCATGAACCTATGCATAGGGGTTGGCACACGTTTTTGTCGTGATTCTCCGATAGAAACTTTGGGGCACTCTTTGAAGTACTTTGTGTTGGTTGGATGAATCTGAGATTGTGTGATGCATATCGTATAATCATGCCCACGGATACATGAGGTGACAATGGAGTATCTAGGTGACATTAGGGTTTTGGTTGATTTGTGTCTTAAGGTGTTATTCTAGTACGAACTCTTGAATAGATTGATCCGAAAGATTAACTTTGAGGTGGTTTCATACCCTACCATAATCTCTACGTTTGTTCTCCGCTATTAGTGGCTTTGGAGTGACTCTTTGTTACATGTTGAGGGATAGTTATGTGATCCAATTATGTTATTATTGTTGAGAGGACTTGCACTAGTGAAAGTATGAACCCTAGGCCTTGTTTCCTAGCATTTCAATACCGTTTGTGCTCACTTTTATCATTAGTTACCTTGTTGTTTTTATATTTTCAGATTACAAAAACCTTTATCTACCATCCATATTGCACTTGTATCACCATCTCTTCCCCGAACTAGTGCACCTATACAATTTACCATTGTATTGGGTGTGTTGGGGACACAAGAGACTCTTTGTTATTTGGTTGCAGGGTTGTTTGAGAGAGACCATCTTCATCCTACGCCTCCCACGGATTGATAAACCTTAGGTCATCCACTTGAGGGAAATATGCTACTGTCCTACAAACCTGTGCACTTGCAGGCCGAACAACGTCTACAAGAAGAAGGTTGTGTAGTAGACATCAAGCAAGATAAGGGCTCTTGATCTTGACCACTTTGAAGGTTAGAGTCTCAGACCTGGAATCATGCTCATCTCCAAAGGCAACTTCCAAAGATATCTTACCCAATGGATATGCTGACTTACCCTGCACCACACCATGGAACACAATGTTTGACGGCTTAAGATTTTTGTCAGTCAGCCCCATGCGACGGAAGGTTTCATAATAAAGTATATTAATGCTGCTACCTCCAGCCATGAGTACCTTAGTGAATTTATAGCCCCCAAGCCGAGGTGCCACCACCAGAGCCAGGTGACCCGGATTATCAACCCGGGGCGGATGATCCTCACGACTCCACACAATAGGCTGCTCTGACCACCGTAAATAACATGGCACCGCCGGCTCAATAGCATTTACTGCCCTCTTGTGAAGCTTCTTATCCCGCTTACATAGGCTGGTGGTGAAGACGTGGTACTGTCCACTATTCAATTGCTTCGGGTTGCTCTGATAACCAGACTGTTGATGCTGTTGATTTCCCTGATTATTCTGCTGGTTGTAACCAGCTTGATTGCCTTGGCCGTGAAACCCGGAATTTGAGCCGCCGCCTCCATGACCCGGACCATGAGAGCCAGTTCCTAAACCGCCGTTCAGGCCACGGTTGTGCTGGACAGACTCCCTGAAGTGTCTCATGATACTGCAATCTTTCCACAGGTGGGTAGCTGGCCTCTCCTCCGTTCTGTGCTTCGGACATGGCTGATTCAATATTGCTTCAAGGTCAAATTTTGTCCCTTGAGACGGCCTCCCCTTACGACGCTAGTTATAACTCCGCACGCTAGTGTTAGCCACAAAATCATCAGCCTTGCACTTACCGTTGCCGCCCTGATTGGCTAGGTTATACTGTTGTACCTTCATGCCGCTACTCTTCTTTCCTTTCCCGATCTTTCATCCTCAGAGTCGTGGTCCTTGGTAACATCAGAGTCGGCATACTTGACAAGAGCCGCCATAAGCTCCCCCATGTCGTTGCAATGACACTTAAGCCGCCCAAGCTTCTGCTTAAGTGGAATGAAATGGCAAATTTTCTCCAACATTAAAACCGCTGAGCCGACATTGATATTATCTGAAGAATGTATGATAGTCAAGACCCGGCGCACCCAGCTGGTCGTTGACTCGTCTTCGGCTTGAACACAAGAGACCAAATCCACGATCGACATGGGCTGCTTGCACGTGTCTTTGAAACTCTGGATAAACCGGGCCTTCAGCCTGCCCATGACCCGATGGAGTTGGCCGGCAGTCCCTTCAACCACGTACGAGCCATCCCTTCCAGCATCATAGTGAAATACTTAGCGTATGCAGCCTCGCTAACATCCAGCATCTCCATAGCCATCTTATAACTCTCCACCCAAGCCTCAGGGGGCTGATCTGCTGTGTAATTAGGCACCTTATGAGGGCCTATGAAGTCCTTAGGTAGACTTTCGTTTCGAAGAGCCGCCGTTAAGCACGGCATACCCAAAGCTCTAGAAGTTACACCTGCCTCAACTGAAGCCATTGGGTAAACCGACGCGTGCTGATGAGCCGCCAGCTCGGCCTCTCAACGCGCTCTGCACTGGTCCACCAAATCCTATGCATTGGCACCATTGCGCGTCGGGTCATGTCCATGAGGCTGGTTACGGTGCTGCTCAGTACTCGAGACTGCTGGCGAGTCAATGTGCCTACTGTAGCTCCGGCTTGGATGAGGGGTTGAATGAATCCGGTCATGACTATAAGAATAAGCATGCTGCTGTACCAAAGCCGTTTGAAGAAGCTCCCTGGCCCTTCAGGTTTCAACCACCGTCGGAGTCTCGCCCTCAACTGATAGAGCCGCCAGTCGCGTAGCTGCAGCAATCATGTTATCTAAAGGGGCGGAGTAGTGACCCGGCGGCGTCTCCACATGCTAAGGTGGGATGTTATTCACATGCGGAGAACCTGACATGCGCGGTTGACCCGGCATCTCACCCCCTCATGCGTCAACCGTCTGGTTTCACCGGCGGGTTACTGGCCCCTGCTCCAGGTGTATTGAAGAGGTTCCTTGACTCGTAAACCAAGGGCAGATGACTCCGATATTTTCTCCTCAAGACTTCATTTGACGCGTTCTGGTTCACCGTGAGCCGGTATGAATCCGCTTGAATCCGCTATGCTTGGGCGTTTAAGACGGCCCATTCTGCAGCCATCATAGCATTTTCCACTGCCAATTCTGCCTTAGCTTGCGTTATCTCATCACGCAACTTAGCCACTTCTACCTTATGCTGCTCCTGGTTGTCTGGGGTTACATCAACCTCCATAAGAGTCGCCAGAGCTCCCAACAGATCTGTTAAAACTTGAGCCGGCGGGCGCGCTGAACCGCCAGCACCCACTGCCGTTACCGTTGCTACACTAGAAGTCATGGCCGCCGCGGCTGTTGAACCAAGAACCGGCTGAGTGCCAGCCATGAAGATCGCCACCCTATTTGGCGACTCACGGGGGTCCGGAATACTATCGCCATCAGAACAGCCCCCATGCCGTCCATCTTGTAGTTGATACATTGAGTCGGTCTTGCCCGTGGACGAATCACCATCTGAGTAGATGGTCGTCTCACCGCTAGACACAGAGCCTTCCAATTCAGCCCCGTGGATAAATCCAATGAAGGCATGCTTCACGGTGGGTTGAACCCGGGCGGGTCGTGCACGCTGAGCCATCTCGATGATGTCGGTGCAGATGTTCGGCTCAGGGCCCGGTTCGCCGATCTTGCTGATGAAGACGTGGATTCCACCGAAGGGGACCCGGTACCCGTACTCAATTGGGCCGGCCTCGGGGCCCCAGCATGCATCGTCGATGTAGAGCTTGCCGCGATGACTCTTGGTCATCCGGCCCACAGCGTATCCCTTGATCCCTTCTGAGCTGCCCTTCAAAAACTCAAAACCACCATGCGCTGGCCCCACGGTGGGCTTCAAATGTCATGGAATTGTCACGGTAGATGTCCTAGTGAAAGGAATTAATTGTGGAGCCATGGCGACGAGTTTAGCTTAAAGGGGTTAAAACGGGACAAAGGACACGAGGAGTTTATACTGGTTCGGCCCCTTGTGGTGAAGGTAAAAGCCTAATTCAGTTTGAGGTGGTATTGCTAGGGTTTTGGTTACCAGGGAGAGAATATGCTTTGCCTGGATTTTGATATGTTGATTCTTGCCCTAAGCCGCTGCCGGGTCGTCCCCTTATATACATGGGTTGACGCCCTGCGGCCTACAGAGTCCCGACTGGCTCATACAACGTGTCCGGCCCGGTGACTTATCTTACATGCCTTACAATGCAAGGTACATATACATGGCGGTTTACACTTACGGGCCTTAAGCCTCCTTCAGGTTTGGGCCCTTTAACAATCCTGCTTCATGAACTGCCATCTTCAACATACTCATGGGCTCTGCTTAGATGAACCGCCATTGAGATAACCCGGCCCCTCCTAGGAGGGTCATATCCAATAGTTATATCCCCAACAAGTACTGTCATTCTACTCTATCGCAATGCCATCTGCCTAGTTTGTACATCATGCTTCTAAATATCTTATGCATTGTTATTCATCAGTATACCATACCATGTTTTTTTTACATTGAAGTGTTGTTCTAGTGGTATGTTGCAATGCCATCTTAGTTTCCCAATCATACACGCATATGTTGCCTTAGTGTTTTTCTGTATGTATTCCACTAGCATACAATTTTACATTCAACTAGTGTTTTTTTACTTTGTTGTCATGTAGTATCCCTAGCTCTTACATCATACTCCCTCCGTCCGGATTACATGTCACAGAAATGGATAAAAATGGATGTATCTAGAACTGAAATATGCCTAGACCCATCAATTTATTTCTAGATGGAGGGAATACATGTCAATATGTCATGCCTTTCTATTCTTCAGTACCTATTGTATCTCTCTGTTGTAGCATGTTTTATAATTTAAGCACCATTCTTCTATATAAGGCATGCAAGGGGAAGACGACTATGTTAGAATCTGAAGGGTTACAAACAAGGTCTTTGCAAAAGATCCAAATGCAAGGAGATAGTAAACCCAACTCCTACTGATAATAAGCAGATTC
Source organism: Aegilops longissima (assembly GCA_021605205.1). Classification (NCBI taxonomy): domain Eukaryota; kingdom Viridiplantae; phylum Streptophyta; class Magnoliopsida; order Poales; family Poaceae; genus Aegilops; species Aegilops longissima. The sequence continues at coordinate 391,855,749 of CM038677.1, read as the reverse complement.
CAGTGGCCAAAGAACTAGTCCGCTCCAATCCAGCAAAAATATGTCAACTCCATTCTAAGAAGCATGTGCGTATCCTCGCATCATGAAATTTTGTAGCATTCTGATCATATTTTCTGCATGTTTCTTATCCATCTCTCTTTTAGAAAATAATCTTAAAGGATCGAAAACTTTCTGCACTTGGATCGTATTCGAGGAAAGTATCTTGTGGGAATTCTCTGTGCTCCAATGCTGATGTAAGTACCTATTGTATATCACTATATTTTTACATCAACATGTATTTTGTTAATCGGCGTGAATCCAACCTTTATATAATCTAAATTTAGTTGTAGAAAAATGTATAATTAAAGGCGACAATGTTGATTTTTGTAAGGAAAACTGCCTGGTAGTTTTCCATACTGAGATGCATGAGTGTACTATCCCATATCATGAACATTACTGAATTGTAGTGCTATTTTGGTTGCCCATTCATTCGTTGTTTCAATGTTGCTTTCGTATTATACCTTACCTGGCTTATGATAGCTATGCCATATTGTGTTAATTTGGTGTAGGCTGGTGTTGTCTGGTTGCCCAAATGTTCGTTGTGTCAATGTTGCTTTCCTATTATCTGACCCGGCCAATGATAGGAATGCTAGTGTGTTAATTTGGTGCAGGCTGCTGAAGATAGGAAGACAAACACTGAAAACAGCAAGGCAACCCCATTGCTTCTTTCCAATAAATCTAGGCCAGGTAATATGGAAATAACTCTTGATTAATCTGTTCGGTTCCCCTCCTAATTTATGTTATGATGCAATGGTCGAGACACTCTCCACTATCAATAATACAAGCCTGCCAAAATCGCCATCTGAATCTGTTCAGTTTCCTCTGTCTCGAATGTAATGGGAAAATGTATGTTTGTGAACCAATTACTGGCTGAAGCAATGATGGAAATCATGGAGGAATCAGAGGTGCACATTCTTGCTCAACAACAACCGATCAATGTTTTCAGAGATAGTGTAGCAAACAAGGAAGAACTTGCTCACATGCTTATGGGTGTCATCTACACTGAGGTTGCAGATTGTGACGTTGTAGATTCTATTCATTTATTTGCACTGTCATCAATCTTTGATTGCCAAGTGGATGTAATTTCCTGTAATATATGCTGGATGTGCAATGTTTTTTAGTGTATGTCGTACCTTTGCTTAGCGTGCCTCACATTCTAGCTAACTGGTCGCTAGGAAGCTAAAAAATCAGTGAAATTATTAGTTAGCACGAATAGTCGTGGGCCCTATATGAAGGAAGCAATCCACATCCTTTAATGGGCTTCCTTAATGGGCTCACAAGGGCTAAAATTCTCATAGGCCTTTGATTGATAGGTTTTGGTCCTGTGCATAATTGCTCGTCATAATGGGCTCAAATTATCTAATTGGGCCTACAGACATGTTCAAACTTTAGTGGGCCCATTAAGTTAATGGGCCGTAACCAGGCCGAAAGCTCTATTAGGTCGCTATAATTGAAACGGGCCGACTGTTAATGCTCGGCCCTGTTACCTCCTGGGTCGTTAACAGGCCGACATCGAAGCGGGCAACAGGTGGGCCCATTTGATTTAACGGGCCGTTAACAGGCCGATACTAAGGTCGGGCTACATATGGCCCAACTATAATGTGGGCCTTTCGCGGGCTGAAAGAGACAGCGGGCTCGTACTGGACCATGAAGAGCATGGGCCGCTAAGAGGTCGAATGCCAGGTCGTACTGTATATGGCTCAACTGTGTTGGGGGCCTTTAGCAGGCTGAAAGAGAAACCGTGCTGGTATTGGACCGTGAAGAGCATGGGCCGTTAAAAGGCCAAAACTCAGGTCCGACTACAAATGGCCCAACTCATTTATGGGTCGTTAACAGGCTGAAAGACACACCGGGCCGGAAATTGGCCCAACACTTAAATGGGTTGTTAAAAGGCCGAAAGACGTACATCCTGAAAATTGGCCCATCCCTTGAATGGGCCGTTAACAGGCCAAAACCACATCGGACCAATATTGAGCCCAAATATATAGCAGCCTGTTAACGGGCTCAAACTGACGATGGGCTGCAATGGTGTCAAATCGTTGACGGGCCGAATTGGCACATCTCATATGGGTCATGGGCTTAAACGGACCTGACACAAGTAGGCCTTATATGGGCTGGCCTGCTAATTTTTACTGGGCCGACCTTTTTCACTGGAATGGGCCACTATTGGGCTTTGCCATGTGCCGACGTATCATAGGCGCCTCCCGTACTATAAGGGAATGACATCTATCCCAACGCTGAGCCGACACGTCGATCCTCCAGCGAATGAGAATTTTCACATGGAAAATACACATTGGTCGGGGCTGTTAACGGGTTATCAGATCCAAACTAGAACCTAATAGCTTAAGGGCGACCCGTTACGGTGGATGCCACGTGTTGGTTACCCTTGACGAAAGCACTTGTATGACGCGCCATTTCTCATCATGGAAGTGGACACTTCCGTGATGATAATTTTTGTATTGTCATGGAACACTTCTACGACAGCACATGTATGACTATCTAGATTCTGTCATCAAATCGTCATGGATGTAATGACATGACAGAAAACGAGACCTACCGTGACAAACACCTATCATCACGAAAGTGTATTTTTTTATAGTGTAGGTATGGTGGCTGTTTTGAGCAAGGGTATATGGTGGGTTTAATACACCAGCGAAAGTTGCGCGGTACTATAGAGGCCAGCAATGGTGGAAGGGTGAGAGTGCATATAATCCATGGACTCAACATTAGTCATAAAGAACTCACGTACTTATTGCAAAAATCTATTAGTCATCAAAACAAAGTACTACACGCATGCTCCTAGGGGGATAGATTGGTAGGAAAATACCATCGCTCATCCCCGACCGCCACTCATAAGGAAGACAATCAATTAATAAATCATGCTCCGACTTCATCACATAACGGTTCACCATACGTGCATGCTACGGGAATCACAAACTTTAACACAAGTATTACTACCAATCCAAAATTACTCACTAGCATGACTCTAATATCACCATCTTTATATCTTAAAACAATCATAAGGAATCAAACTTCACATAGCATTCAACGCTCTTTATATGAAAGTTTTATTATATCTCTCTTGGATGCCGTCATATTAGGACTAAGTTCATAACCAAAGAAAACTACCATGTTGTTTAGAAAGACCCTAGAAATAATATAAGTGTAGCATGAGAGTTCAATAATTTCTGTAAAATAAAACCAAAAGAAGATATAAGTGAAGCAATAGAGCAAATTGCCTGCTCAAAAGATATAAGTGAAGCACATAGAGTATTCTAATAAATTCACGATTCATGTGTGTTCGTCTCAAAAGTTGTGTACAGCAAGGATAATTGTGGAAAACTAAAAAGCAAAGACTCACATCATACAAGATGCTCCAAGCAAAACACATATCATTTGGTGAATAAAAATATAGCCTCAAGTAAATTTACCGATAGCCGAAGACGAAAGAGGAGATGCCATCCGGGGCATCCCCAAGCTTAGATGCTTGGTTGTCCTTGAATATTACCTTAGGGTGCCTTGGGAATCCCCAAGCTTAGGCTCTTGCCACTCCTAATTCCATAGTCCATCAAATCTTTACCCAAAACTTGAAAACTTCACAACACAAAACTCAACAAGAAAACTCATGAGATCCGTTAGTATAAGAAAATAAATCACCACTTTTTGGTACTGTTGTGAACTCATTCTTTATTTATATTGGTGTAATATCTACTGTATTCCAACTTTTCCATGGTTCATACCCCCCATAGATTCATCAAAATAAGCAAACAACACATAGAAAACAAAATCTATCAAAAACAGAACAATATGTAGCAATCTGAAAATTTTGAATACTTCAGTAACTCCAATAATTGTATATCTATCTTGTGTAAATAATCTGAAGTATTTCCACGCTTCTGTGATTTTTAGAAATTCTGGCAATGAGCGCAAAACTTTCTGTTTTTTAGCAAGATCGAATCAACTATCACCATAGACCATCCCAAAGGTCTTGCTTGGCTCAACACTAATTTAAAACACCAAAACACATCTAACCATAGCATAGATGAAAAAATTATTCAAAAACAAAAACAAAAATAAAATTGGGTTGCCTCCCAACAAGCGCTATTGTTTAACGCCCTTAGCTAGGCATAAAACAGAGATCTAGGCATTGTCATAATAGTAAGGTAGATCATCCATGCTCATATCATACTCCCTTTGTTGGGGGTTGGGTGCGACATATGCCAAAGGATGGCTTATCATGGAGGGGGCGAGTAGAACGTCGCCGGTGCCTGGAAACGGGATGAGGCAAAGGCATGCACGCCGGCGAATCTTACCCAGCTTCAGGGCTCTCCGAGGAGATAACACCCCTACTGCTGCTCTGCGGGGTCTCCGCATGATCACTATGGCAAAGTGAGTACAATATTGCTCCTTGAGCTATTCGGGGTGAGGAAGGAGAAGGGCACGGCTAGCTCTCCTGTTCCCTCTATGTGTGTGTCAAACTACTAGGTTCCAACCCTTTGCATGGGTGCCCCGGGGGGTTTATATAGGCCTACCCCCGGGGTACAATGGTAATCCGGCTGGGCGCAGGTCCCAGCCGTCAGTCTCTTAAGTCGCCATCTTCTCCGCCGACTTCTGGGGCCCGCCGACTAGTGGCCCCCGCCGACGGTCCAGCATGGGGCCGACATCCCGTGTCCACATGGTAGTCTTGCCGGCTGCGGGTTCTTGTAGTCGCTCTTCTAATGGACGCGAGCTTGGTCGCGGGGTCATGGCTTGAGCATCGCCGCCGGTGTGGCGATCACTTATTGCCATTCCTGTCTTGTGCGGTTTATGGCGCATGGAGCCCGTGGGAGGGCGGCCGACTCTCGGAGGCCGACTCCAGCTGGTCCGTCATTGGGGCGCTCGCCGTCTTGATACTCCCCGCCGGCTGTGGGTCCCGCCGTCTTGGTCGTGCAGACAGCCATCGTGGGTACAGAATCTGCCCACGGGCTGTCGGCGAGGCAGCGTGGCATGATGCCGCCGGACGGAGATCTCCGTCGCACGGCGCCACATGGCCATGCCAGCTCTTTATGAGCGGGCAGGGACGGGCAGCAGAGGCGGCTTTATCCCATCCCGCCGTGGTCGCTCAGCGGGAGGTGGATGGAGTCGTGGCCGACTCCCGTGGCCGGCTTCATCGGAAGTCGCTGGCTTGAGTCGGCTTATCTTGAGGCCGTCCGGGACTCGGCTAGGAGGGCGGTCGGCGACTCTGTCACCGACTCTCAGAAGGCAGCTCTTCGTCTTGGGGTCTTGAGGGGCGCAGTCTGCCCTGATGTTTTGAAAGGTCCAGGGGCTCGGGTTCTCCTTCTCGTGGCCCATTACTCCGACAGTATTCCCCGAAGCTGGTGAGGCGCCGAGGGCAACATGTCGAGGAGTCTCAACAGTTTCATCCCTTTAGTGGAAGAATCCGGGCTCGGCTTGCCGTCTCTATCTTGAGCCGACTAGCTGGAGTCGGCCTTGCAGGAGGCCGTCTTGCTCCTCAAAGGTTTCGAAGGTCGTGGCGGGATCCAGGCAGCGTGCCTGATAAGCTTCCAGGCAGCTGCCCGTTGCGGGCCCGCCACGTGACGCCACCCGGCAAGGCCAGTCTGCCAGCCCACGCGCGTGACTAGACAGGCCCGTCAGGCGGGGCCCGCCACTACCACGCCTCAGCGCACGAGCGGATCCGCTACGGCCGTGCGGGCGGTTGGGCTCCCCACGCCGTTACTGCGTGCAGTAACATCGTGGGTTAAATTGTGGGGGCGTGGGGATGTGGGCGCAGTTAATCCCACGCCCGCCCCCTCGGCTTCTCAGCCTAGGCGCCTATAAGTAGGCGGGAGGAGGGGGGGGGGCGACGCACGCGCACCCACTCTTCCCCTCTTCCTCTCGCTTCTTGCTTCGTCTCCTTCCTCATTTCGTCTTCCTCCTCGCTCCGCCGCGCCGAACCTCGCCGCGCCGCGGAGATGAGCTCCTCCTCCACCGCCGCGCCTCCCACCGCGCGCTCCGGCGTGTGGGATGGCTCCATCGTCGACGACGACATCATCGAGTTTCTCCACCAAACGCGCCGCATCCCCGGCAGCCACCTAGTGCGGACCCACGCCCGGCCAAGGGCGTAAATAACGCTGGCGCGGAGGAGGGCGGCGGGTCATATTCGCACCTCATGCGCGGGCTAGGGCTGCCGACGAGCGGCTTCTTCCGCGCGTTCCTGGAGTTCTACGGGCTCCAGCCGCACCACCTCACCCCCAACACGGTGGTGCTGTTGGCCGCCTTCGCATCCTTATGCGAGGGCTTTCTTGGCGTTCTCCCCACCATCGAGCTGTGGGGGGAATTCTTCCAAGCCAAGCTCGGAACCCATGTCGCTCGCGTGCCGGCTCTGTGCGGCACGTTCATCGCCATGAGGAGGCCGGTGCCCGAGAACCCCTTCCCTGCCATCCCCCTCATCAAGTCGGTGAAGATGTGGCAGCCCACGTACTTCTACGTCAAGAACGTCGCCCCTGAGGGCGACTGGGTCAACTTGCCGCCTTACGTGGCCGGCAAGTTGGCGGGGCGACTCCCCAGTTGGTCCCATCGGGCCCGGACGCTGACTCCCGCAGGCAACACCGCCGTCGCGCGGCTCCGCGTGATGACACAGTCGGAGGGGCTGACTGGGGCGGACTTGCTGGCTGCCTTCGTGGCGCGCCGAGTCCTTCCTCTTCAAGGCCGACCTCATCTGATCTGTCAGATGAGCGGCCGCCGAGACCCCAGCCGGCTGTGGTCCAAAGACATGCCCCACGTGGAGGTGGTGGACACGGTGAACTTCCTGGCGAACTGCGGCCTCACGGAGGAATGGAAGTTCGGCAAGGAGCCGTACTCGCGCGCCAACCCCCCGCCTGTGGTAAGTCATCTCTTGCTTCTCTGTTTCCTTCTTCAGCCGAATCCGGCTCTAATTTTTCTTGGTATTTTCCGATTCAGAATCCCCTCATGCAGCCCTCGGCCGGCACCATGAGGCGGCTCGCTGGAATCGCCCCCGACCGGGCGGAGAGCGACGCCGGCGACCCGACTTGGGGTGGTGGCGATGGAGACCGGCGCCAAGGGAGGAGGAGGGGCCGACGACTTCAGCCTTGGCAACCTTCACCGGCGGCCTGACGACAACGGCGAAGGAAGTCGTCCCCGTTGCCAGTGAAGCGGCCATCCAGCGCGAGTTCCTCCGCCCCTTGGGTGGCCGAGGCGGTCTGAAGCGCCGGGCGGGCCGAGTCTGCCAGCGGCCGGGTAAAGAAATTTGGGACGGCCGCGCGACCAGCCAAGAGGCGGTCGCGAAGGCTAACCGCTTCCGCAAGGAAGTGAAGAAGCCGCCGCTGGTCTCCGCGTAAGTACTTTTTATTTTGTCTTGTTTTCTTCTGGTCCGTCTTGCCCAAGTCTTTACATGTCTTTTTCTCATCAGGGCGCCCCTCACCTTGGAGAGGGTCGCCGCTGCCTCCGTCATGGGGTCGGCGGAGACGTCCGCCAATACTCGGCGGGTTGATCCTGCGGCCGCCCTCCGGGAGGCGACGGAGCGGAATGCGTAGGAGAAGCGCGACGAGGAGGAGGCCGCCCGTCTGGAGAAGGCGGAGGCTGAGAAGGCGGCGGCTTCCCCCCAGAAGAAGCTGGAGGAGGTCGAAGCCGCCGCTGCAGCCAAGAGGCAAGCCGAGGAGGCCGCGCGCCTCCAGTCGGCGCTGCTCGTCACCCCGATGAGCTCTGCGCCGCCGCCGCCGGAGTTCACGGGGCAGTCGGAGGGAGTCGGCGGCGAGGTCCCCGTCGCGGAGAGGAAAGGCGGCGAGGCCTCCCTGTCGGGTCCGGCCGTGCCACCCCCGCCGCCTCCATCGCGGTCCAAGAGCGCGCGAGGCAAACAGCCGGCGGATCCGCCTATGCCGCCAACCGACGACGATGTCGTGGCGCAGCTGCTTCTTCAAGTCGCCTCGCCAGTGCGACGCCGTCTTAAGAAGGCGACTTCGGCGCCGCGCCCTTTGGAGACCGGCGCCGCCAGCTCAGCCATTCCAGACGCCGAGGCGACAAGTGCCGCGCCCATTGGGTGGATGCGAGGAGGCGGCATGGGCCCGCTGAACACGGCGCTTCTGGACGTCCAAGCGAAGCTGCAAGCTGAGGGCGACGCCATCCAGAACCTCTCCAAGGCGCACCTGGCCTCGCGATCCGTCGTGCGGGTATGTTTCTTCTTTGAACTTTTTCTTGCTCTTCTCGTGGGGTGCGCCAACAAGCACCCACTGGTGTAATCCCGAGTTTGGGCGGCTGCTGGCGCAAAGCGGCTCGGAACTCTATTTGCTTTCTTCCAAGTTTTTACCTTTGTGTGAAACTCTTGTCGCAGGAGTATCACAACCTCCGCGCCACTGCTTTCAACCGCAATGTTGAGGAGCTGAGCAAGCGGACTGCCGACTTGGCGAGGAGCCGAGGTGAGTTTTGTTCTTCGCAGGCGCTGTTGGCGCACCAGCTGGCTGTAGTCCCGAGATTCGGGCCGATGCTGCTGTGATCGGGCGGATCTTCTGGCGACCTTCTTAGCTGACGACTTCACGTCCTTCTTCTTTTTATTCTTCAGAGGCCAGCGCCACTCTTCGGCGGCAGCTGGGTACGGCCAACACGGCCTTGCGCACCAAGGAGGAGGAGTGCAGCAAGCTCGCCGCAGAGCGCGACCTGCTGGCTACTTGGTGGCGAGCAGAGAGGAGCTGCTTAAAGCGCGCGGGGACGAGAGAGAAGAAAGAGGCCGCTCTCCTGGCCGAGTTTGAGAGCGAGCGCTCCTCCTGGACCGAAAAGGAAGCGCTGCTGACCTCCGGCTTCCACAAAATCGAGGACATCGTCGATGGTGAGTTTGCTTTTACTTCTTCTTTTGGGTCGCCGACTATGGGTCAGGCCGACTCCTGTTTTTCTGACTTGCTTCTTCTTCTTGGCAGACTTCTTCCCCGGTCACATGCAGGTGGCCAATCAAGCCATCGAGGCTGATCGCGAGGCATGAAGGGCGGGTGGTGCTGAGATCGCAACCAACGCCCCCGGACCCTTGACGAGCAGCTCCTGAGCATTGAGGCTCGTCTGCGGCCGGCCCATCGGATGCTGCGCCGGCTTCAGCGTGTCGGCGCCCAGGCGATCGCTGCTCTGTGGCCGGACATGCCGGTTCTGCGCACTCCCAGCCGGACCGCCGACTGGCTGGAGGTCGCGGCTGGCCGTTTTGAGGCCTGGAAGGGTTCCGCGGATCGGGCTGCAGCTCACCGAGCCACAGGTTAAATCAAGGCGTGGTATCGTGGCTGGATCTGGACCGGCTGGCGCGTTCGGTCGAAGCCCAGGCGGAGTTGCTGGCCGCGGAGGACGCCCTCGTCGAGCGTGCGGTGGCGATTGCCGACTACACGGACACCAACGTCTTCGTCCCTGAGCGGGCTGAGGGCGGTGGGGAGGCACCGCGGAGTGGTTGAGATGAACCGGACTACGACGAGACTCGGCGGAGGTGATCGACTCAGCGCCGAGGAGGAAGACGAGGCGGAGGGCGGAGAGCGACATGGGCGCCCGATGAAGCGGAGCGGGCGACCAGCCTCGGCTCGACCGCGCCTCAAAGAACGAGCAGCGCCCGTCTGGGCGGCTGCGCCGGAGACGATCAAGCGAGACCGCCCAGCCCGGCCGCCCGGCGCTGACGCCGCCGTCGCCTCCGGCCTTTCGACCCCATCTGCCGCTTCTTAGGCCGCTGCCTGGCCTTTATTTTATCTGTTCTGCTAGTCTTTAAAAGAACTTGTTAATTCGCACAATTCCACCCGCGGGGTGTATTTTGAACCTCTGTCCGAAGATCCGGCCAAGGGCCTAAGCTTGTGTAAATATTATTCTAGTTTTATCCTTCCTTGCTTATTGCTCTTGTGGCTTTTTCCTTTGCCGCCTTCCCTTAGATGCCACCTTGCCCATCGGACAACCACTCTGCGGACTGCCGTCTAGGTCGAGTGCTTGGCTACTTTGAGAAGGCAAGTACTTGGCCATTTTTTAGAGTCGTTTAAGCAAGTTGGGTAGAAAGTGGCAAGCCGATTTCTTAAGAGTCGGTTTTACAAAACGGGATGGAAGCCGATTTAAACTATGTTTATGCCTTGGGTCCTTAGCCATTTTTTCGTGTGGGCGCCCGTTCTTCCTTACTCCTGCCCACCAAACAGTCGCTCTGCGAGCTGCGGCTTCTGACAGGAGACGGCTTAGGCACCGCACGTTACTTGTCTGACTACAGGAAGCATTTCATAGCTCAAGGCGGCGAGTCCCCGGGCCGACTAGTCGAGTCTGGTGCCAAATAGCATAACAAAGAGTAACATACTCGAAGGCATAATTCTTATCATACAGTCAACAAAAGAGGGCAGTCCCCGAGCTCGTCTCGGGGGGCCCGAAGTCTTGGTACTTTAAACAAAAAGGGTAGCGTGGTACATACTGCATCAACTGTAAAATCTTCGAAGGAGATTCGCATTCCATGGTCGTTCCGTCTCTTTGCTGGAGTCGTCCCTCTTGCGTGCTCGGGGCTTCTGAGCATCAATCAGGTAGTAGGAGTCGTTGCCCAGCACTTTGCTGATGATGAATGGGCCTTCCCAAGGTGCCGACAGCTTGTGCTGGCCGGCTGTTCGCTGGATCAGCCGGAGCACAAGGTCGCCTCTAGGAATGATCTTGGCTTGACCTTCTTGTTGTAGTAGCAGCGCAGGCTCTGCTGGTAGATGCAGGACCGGATGAGTGCCAACAGCCGGCCCTCTTCCTGCAGATCGCGCCGTCTTGGCGTGCTTCTTACGCTTCCTCTTGGTGTACATGGTGACTCGCGGGGAGTCGAACTCTATATCCGTTGGGATGACGGCTTCGGCACCGTAGACGAGGAAGAAGGGTGTGAAGCCAGTTGACTTGTTTGGAGTCGTGCGCAGACTCCAGAGGACGGCTGGCAACTCCTCAATCCAGCAGCCGGCCGAACGCTCCAATGGTTCGACCAGTCGAGGCTTGATGCCAGACAGGATGAGGCCGTTCGCTCGCTCCACCTGGCCGTTTGACTGCGGATGGGCAACGGACGCTAAGTCCAGTTGGATGCCTTGCGTCGCGCAGAAACGGCCAGGGCGCCTTTGGCAAAATGTGTGCCATTGCCGGTGATGATGCTGTGTGGTACGCTGTACCGAGTCGTGATGTCGGCGATGAAAGTTACTGCAGTAGGACCATTCAACTTCTTGATGGGTTTTGCTTCTATCCACTTGGTGAACTTGTCCACCGCGACAAGTAAGTGAGTTAGGCCGCCTCGTGCCTTTTTGAATGGTCCCACCATGTCCAGGCCCCAAACAGCAAAGGGCCAGGCGATGGGGATAGTCTTGAGTGCAGAAGCCGGCTGAAGCGGCTTGAAGCGGAACACTGGCACCTTGCATTTTGAACTAATTCCTTGGCCTCTTCTAGGGCGATCGGCCGAAGAAACCGTGTCGGAAGGCTTTGGCGGCGAGTGCTCTTGAGGCTGCATGATGGCCCTTTTCATACGATGGATGTCTTGAGAATTGCTTGGCCTTGCTCTAACTTCGGCCTTGTTGGTAGACACCGGTGGCCTGCTGCGCTGACCAACTCTCTGTTGACTATAGTGTAGGCTGCTGCTCGGCGTTGCACTTGCCGAGCCAAGGTCTCATCGGTTGGTAGCTCTCGCTTACTAAGAACTTGAGGATGGGTTGGGCCCATGAGGTGCTGCTATTTCTTCGATTGCCAAGATCTGCTACTTGGGCCGAGGCGGCTGGGCTGGGAGGCGGCGGGTTGGATTCGCATCAGCTTTTTGGGTTGAAGAAGTCCCAGCCAAGCTGGCGCAGTCGTGCCAATCTTGGAGTCTTCGCAATGGTTGCCATGATCCCGGGCCAGGTTCGAAGTCCCGGGCGGCCGATTGCAGCGCTCTTGGGGCCGTCGGCGAATTCTTGTGCCGTCTGCTGAGGCTTTGGAGTCGGATCTGACTTCTTTAGGGGAGCGGCACAAAATGGAGTCGACTACTGTGATGGCTTGACGGATGGCTTGAGGAGGCTGAAGGGCGACGCCGGATGGTATTGACTGGCGGGTGGAGCCGATTCTTGCAAGGGTATCTGCTTGGTCGTTGTCGTTTCTTGGCAAGTGGAGGAACTCGCACCCCTCAAAATATCCACTCAGCTGCTGTATGCGGAAGCGGTAGCTCGCCATAATTGCATCTTTGGTGTCCCGATCACGGATGACTGTTGGACCACCAAGTCGAATCGCCATAACAGGATCCGCGAATGCCAAGCTCTTTGGCAAGCGGAGCCGTGAATGGCGCCTCGTATTGGCGGCGCTGTTGGGGCGGCGAAATGGATCTGCAGCACGTGCTTGAGCTTGTCGCCCTTGGGGAAGTGAGGACCACGCGGCTCCCAAGCGGTGCGCATTTGGAGCCATCGAAATGCATCCGCCAATGGGTGGAGTCGGTATTTGGCGGCAGTCTTGGTCTCGGCCGGTCGGCAATAAGTCGGCCATTGCTTAATGACTTGATGGCGGTGCGGTGCTGGTAATAGATGGTGTAGGGGCCAACTCTATGGCCCATTTGGCCACTCGGCGAAGCATCTCGGCTTCCGATGATCTCTGCTAGTGGGGCCGTGCAAACCACGGTGTTGGATGCTCTTGAAAGTAAGGCTTCAACTTCTTGGCGGCAAAGTGCGCGCCGTAACACATCTTACGGTAGTGGGGTAGTTACGCTTGGAGGTCGGCGATTACCTCGCTCGAGTAATATCTTGGTCTCTGGACAGGTAGGGCCTTGCCTTCCTCCTTGCGTTCAACTACAATATGATCTTGACTACCTGCTGGTGGTGGCAATATCACGAGGAGCATGGGCTCCTTTGGAGTCGGAGCCGCCAACACTGGGGGAGTAGTCAGCATTTTCTTCAACTCGAGAAAAGCTTCGTCCGCCTTGGAGTTCCATTCGAAGAAGGTGGTCTTCTTCATGAGCTGGTACAGAGGAAGAGCTTTCTCGCCAACCGGTGATGAATCGGTGATGGGCGTAAGCAGCCGGTGAACTTTTGCACATCTAGCAGTCGGCGGGGTACTTCCATCCTTTCGATTGCCTTGATCTTCACAGGGTTGCACTCTATGCCGCATTCAGAGACCAGGAAGCCAAGGAGCTGGCCGGCTGGTACTCCGAAGACACACTTCTCTGGGTTGAGCTTGATCTGGAATCGGCGCAGGTTTTCAAAGGTCTCCTTGAGGTCTTCCAACAGCGTTCCTTGCTTCTCCGTCTTCACCACCACGTCGTCCACGTAAACGTGGGCGTTTCTGCCAAGCTGCTTGAGGAGGCACTTCTGCATGCAACGCTGAAAGGTGGCGCCGGCAATCCTCTAGCCGAACGTCATGGTCAGGTAGCAGAAGGCTCCAAACAGCGTGATGAAGGCGGTCTTCAATCTGTCGGCCGGGTTCAGCTTGATCTCGTGATATCCTCAATATGCATCTAAGAAGCTCAACAGCTCGCATCCGGCTGTGGAGTCTATCACCTGATCAATTCTTGGCAAAGCGAACGGGTCCTTGGGGCAGGCTTTGTTGAGGCTTGTGTAGTCAATACACATCCGCCACTGCTTGTTCTTCTTTAGTACCAAGACCGGGTTCGCTAACCACTCTGGAAAGAACACTTCCATGATGAAACCGGCTGCGAGGAGTCGGGCTATCTCTTCTCCAACAACTCTTCTTTTCTCTTCTGACAGGCGGTGCAAGGGCTGCCTGACGGGCTTCACATCAGATCGGACATGTAACTTGTGCTCGGCGAATTCCGTCGGTACACCTGGCATGTCTTTAGGGGACCATGCGAAAATGTCCCGATTCTCACGGAGGAAATTGACGAGCTCGCCTTCTTATTTGCTGTCGAGGTTTGCACCTATGACAGCGTATCTCTCCGGGTCCTCTGGGTCCAAGGGTATCTTCTTGGTCTCTTTGGCCGGCTTGAACGAGCCCTCAACTTTTGACTCCTTGGGGTCGGGCGACATCTCTGGCTGCTTGCCGGCCATTGCCACAACCCGATCAAGGAGCCGCTTCTCAGCTGCGATCACCAGGGACTCGGCCAGCCGACTGCTTTCAGCTGCACAGGTGGACAACTTTCTGTAGTCGCCGGCTACGGTCAGAATCCCCTTGGTACTCGGCATCTTCATCTTGAGGTAGGCGTAGTGGGGGACCGCCATGAACTTGGCCAGAGCAGGCCGGCCAAGCAAAGCATGGTAGGGGCTTTCAAGGTCCACCACTTCGAACCAGACTGGCTCTCGGCGAAAGTGATCTTTGTCCCCAAAGAGGACGTCTATCAGGATCTTGCCGATCGGTGAGCAGGAAAGGCCAGGTACAATTCCGTGGAATCTGATCCGGCTGTCTTTGAAGCTGTCTTTGCTTGATTCCTAACTTCTCCATTGTATCCTTGTACAGGATGTTGATGCTGCTGCCTCCGTCTATCAGCACTCGCAAGAAGTGAGCGGCCCGCCTATCCGTGGCAAGGGTGGCTCCCAAGACCAAGGCGTAGGAGCCCGGATTCGGCATCACCTCTGGGTGATCAGCTCGGCTCCAACTGATGGGCTTCTCGGACCAGTGCATGAATTCTGGAGTATCTGATGCTACTACATTCACTTCTTGCAGCTGCTGCCGCCTGCTGCGGCGATCGTCGGCCACACTGGTGAACACTACATAGGCACCATGCTCTTCTAGGTACTCGTCTTGTACTGCACCGACTGGCCTGACAGCCGGCTGCTGGGGCGGTGGTGGAGGAGGCGGCCCAGCAGGCGGAGGAGGGACAAGGCCGTCTCCCTTGGCGATCCTGGTGAGCCAGTGGCACTTCCGAGTGGTGTGGTTCGACGGCTTCGCGCTGCTATGGAACTTGCAGGGTCCGTCCAGAGTCTGCTTGTAGGAGAAGGCCGGCAACCAGTTGGACTTGCCGCCTTTCTGCCGCTTGGCAGGAGGCTGCCTCTCTGGCTGCTGGTCTTCGACTGTCGCCACCTGCCGGCTGTTGGAAGCCGGCTGCGGGGCCTTGCGCTTGTGATCATTCTGCTGGTGTCGTCGACTGGTGTCGCCAGCCGGAGTTCTGGGAGCCTGAGGAGCCACCTTGCCAGTCACACTGACTTCAATCTCCGACTTCATGGAGGAGTCGGCATCAGCGTGCTTATGCGCTATGATCAGCAGCTCGTCGAGGGTCTCCGGCTCGTCGCAAAGGAGCTTGTGCTTGAGGAGGGTGCCTTCTCTACACCCGGCGGTGAAGTACTCGATTGCCTGCACCTCGTGCACTCCCTCGCAGGAGTTCCGGAGCTTGGCCCAGCACGTGAGGTAGTCGCGAGTAGACTCGTTGGGGCCTTGCACGCACAAGGAAAGCTTGGGAGGTCGCTTGTATGTGCTCGTGAAGTTGCGGACGAAGGCCTCGGTGAAGTCGACCCAGCTGTTGATGCTACGGGGCTTCAAATTGTTCAACCATGTCCGGGCCGTGCCATGGAGCATGAGGGAACATACTTTCTGACTCTGGCGCTTGTTGCCGTTCGCTATCTTGACGGCCGTGGAGTAGTCCACTAGCCAGTCCTCGGCTTCACGGGGCGGTGTATTTGGGTGTACCTCGAAGTGTGAATCCTGCAGGGAAGGGCTCGTCTCGGATGCGAGGTCGAAACAGGCGGGCCAACTCGTCTTCTTCTTCCAGCGCCAGGGATCGGTGGAGTCGCTCGATCCGGTGGCGGGCGTTGTTTTCTCCGACTCCCTCTCGGCGGCCAAGGCGGTCGCCGAGAGTCGAATGCTTGACGGGTGGTGGGGAGACGCGCCTTTCTCTACAGGGAGGAGGAGGCAGATAGTCGTCCCGCCGCTCCACTGCTCTCGGGTGGCCGTCTTCGTCGCGCTTGATGGAGATGTGAGTCCGGCTATGGCTGACAGCCGGATCCTTGTTTTTTCTTCCACGAACGCCGCCAGTCGGCGTCCGAGATGTCGCGCCTTGATCTCGGCGGGGAGGCAAGTCGCCGTGTTGTCGTCGCGGCGCCTCCGTGCGGCAGTCGGCTTCGTCTTGCGCAGCAGCCATGTCAAGGAGCTGCTGGACTCGCTCCGTCATCAGGCGGTGCTCCTCGCCCTCTAAGTTATCCAGCACAAATGCCGCCGCCGCTGGCGGCGCGGATATTCTCCATCGGCGTGGCGTGCAGGCGATTGGCCCCGAACAGGTGGCGATGGCGGTCGAGCCGGCGAAGCCGCCCACGGCGCGATCCATCTCGCTGGTAGGCTTCGACAAGCGTCTCATGCTTGCGGCTTACATGCGCCCACGAGGAGGCTGGAGGCGGCGCGCTTCAGCGTCAAGCGTCGGCGTCTTCCGGAAGAGTGCGGTCAGGTCTTGCAGAACGCGTCGAGAGGTCACGAGCTCCCTCGCGGAAGGCTGCTGTGACCGATGGCGAGCACCTCCGTGGCGGTGCTTCCGCCGCTCTCCGCGAGGGGCGGCTCGTCGTGAACCACCACGTTGGTGGGGAGCGCGTCGGCGGCGGTGTCGAGTCAACCAGCATCGGGTCGGTGGAGCCTACGGACTCTGGTCGGCGGCAGGCTCGCCCGGCAGCGTGGAGCTGCTTGAGGAGGCCCGCGAGGAGGCTTCGGGGCCATCCGTACTGCGTCGGATGCAGGCTCGTCGAGAGGCGAACCTCGCCGACAAGTTCGGGCGAGCAGCTCGCCGCGCAGGCGACCTCAGCGCCATGCAGCGCGTCGGCGCAGACTCCGTCTGGCGTGCCGGGCTGGCTGCGCTCGCCAGGGAGGAAGAAGGTTCCGGTCCAAAGCAAGTCTCCGGACGACGGTGCACCTAGCCCCACGGTGGGCGCCAAATGTCTTGGTATTCTCACGGGGGGGGGGGGTGCAAGACGACATATGCCACAAGGTGGCTTCGTGTGAGGGCAAGACTGCTGTCGGAATATCCAGGGACGGGTATGCGAGTAGCACGCGCTAGTTTACCCAGCTTCGGAGCTCTCCGGAGAGTGCTCCTGGAGCTGTATCTGGGCTCAGTGCCATAGGCATCTGGCTTTGTATGTGCCAATATGAGGCATGCTAGCTAGTGGCCGGCCATGCTCATGGCCGTGAGCAGATGAGTGCTCATGCGTGGGAGTGTGTGAGTCCATCCTGGATGGATGGATGGATGCTCATATATATAGGGGGAGTTAGCTTAGGATGTAAGCCATGTAGGCATGGTAGCTAGCTAGCTAGTGGCATGGTGGGGTGTCATCCTTGTCCCCCGGGTCACTTCATAAATAGTGCCAGGGGACAAGTGACACTGTACATAATGGCTGGGGTATCACGTGAACAGTGCCGGGTATGGTCGTTACGTCGGAGTCACGTCAGGCTGCAGTTGACTTCAGGAAGCCGGCTGGTTGGCGCAGTTGGCAGCCAGCAGTCGGCCTGGTGGAGCAGTCGGCAGCTAACAGTCGGCCTGGGCGTCCGGGGAGTCGGCAGGCAGCAGTCGGCCTGGTGGCGCAGTCGGCAGCCAGCAGTCGGACTGGTGGTGCAGTCGGCAGCCAGCAGTCGGCCTGGTGGTGCAGTCGGCAGCCAGTGATCGGCTGGTGGTGCGGATCGGCAGCCAGCGATCGGCTGGTGGTACGATCGGCAGCCAGTGATCGGCTGGTGGAGTAGTCGGCAGCCAGTGAAGCAGCCGACCGGGTAGTTGGACTGAGAGGCTTTGCTAGCCCCGATGTCTTGAAATATCGTCTTGCCGTCTTCGGGGTATCCATGTCCAATTACTCCGACAGTAGCCCCCAAGCCTCTGGGCAACTTGGCAAAGTTGGGCGGAGGTTTTTTGGCGAGTGTTCGAGGAAGTGATCATGAAAAAGACAAAGCTAGTCCACGCAAATATATCAAATGTTTGCCTTTAGCATTGCAAGTTTTATGTGGAGGGTGCCGACTCGGTTTCGTCCGATCCCCCTTAATTTTTTCGTGTTCCCTCCGCTTTTTGGCTTGTGCTCTCGCCTGCCGGACAGCCGCTCCGCGGTCTGTGGCTGAGAGTGGGCCGCGAAGTGGAGTGTACAGTACTCAAAGTCTGGGAGAAGATTCAACCGAGATTCAACCAAAGTAAATGGACGGGTTGCCCGATCCGTTTTTCTTCCCGGACGTTTTTCACGTGGGTGGCCTCCAGCGTTCACTCTTGCTAGTCGGCCAGCCGCTCCGCGGTCTGTGACTAAGAGTGGGCCTTTGGTACCGCGCACCCTACTAAGCCGTCTGCGGGAACTAACGTCTCGGGCCAAGCGGCCAGCCCCCGGGCCAACTCTGGCTGGCGCCAGGGCGAACAGTGATGCAACTGCAATGAAATGCGGAGATAGCCCTCTGAGCATCGCTCGGGGTTATCCGTGCTGCGTGATGCAAAAAATATGCGGGTGAGGAGCTCACATTGATTTTCGTGTAGCCGAGGCGGAGTTTGCCTAAGACAGCCGGCGCGTCTCGGCACTTTCATGGGCCTTGGCTGGCGCGCCTACTGGGGTGTGGCCTTTGAGCCCCGGGTGCTGTGGCGAGGCCCGGCGGTCAGCTCGACCGGCCAGCGGCGAGGCGTCTTGCGCGCCCTTCTTCTTCTTTTCTCTTCGCGCTGCTGGCAGCCGACAAAACTCTTCTCTTGTTCGCAATCTTGGCGCACGCGCAAGACCGCTGGTGTAGCCTCGAGATTCGGGCTGGCTGGCGAGCGGTCGGGCGGATCTCAATAACTACTTTGTCTTCTCTCTTGGCGAAGCGCGTCAGACTCGCTAGGTGTAACCCGAGATTGGACGGCTGCTGGCGATCGGGCGGATCTCAGCATTACTTTGTCTTCTCTCTTGGCGAAGCGCGTCAAGACTCACTGGTGTAGCTCCGAGATTCAGGCCGGCTGGCGGCGGTCGGCAGATCTCGGCGACTACTTTGTCTTCTCTCTTGGCGAAGCGCGTCACAAGACCAGCTGGGTGTAGCCCCCGAGATTCGTGCCGACTACTGATTAGTCGGGCCGGATCTCCCGGCAACTACTTTGTCTTCTTCTCTTTCTCTTCAGTCGGCTGTGCCCGGACGGACCGACTCGTCGGTCGGCCAGGCAGTGAAGCGGGCAGAAGAACCAGCCGGTCCAGCGGCAACGCGGGCTGTTGACCGGAGTAGTCGGCTGGACTGCTGTCTGCAAAGTCGGATCCTCCTTTTCTCTCTTTTTTCTGCCGGTCGGCCGTGGGCACCCGGCCTTTTCTTCACCCGGCTCTGGGCAGCCGGATGCACACACACATTTTTTTTCAGCACCCGACTACTTCTCAGCCGGGTTGGGCACTCGGCCCTTGACTTTTCTTGGGTAGCTAGCTTGCTTTCCCAGCCGGCTACAAGGCAGTCGGCCTCTTCTCTTCTTTCTTTCTTTCTCTCTGTAGCTGACAACATCTTTCAGGCGGCATTTTTTTTAGCCGGCATCAGCATTTCTTAGCCAGCATCTCTTTTTAAGGAGCAGCCGCATCAGGGGGATGGTGGCGCACGGACCAGCTCTTGAGGTTGCCCGAGCCGCGAGGTGGCAGGCGGGGCGGCAACCCGGCGACAGCGCTGGGCGGAGCCAGTGGGCGAGGTGGCGGGCCTTGGCGACTTAAGCGGGGGCCTCGGAGGCCAGCGGCGAGGCGTCCCGCGAGGCGGAGGCAGCCAGCAGGCCAGTAGTGAGGCGGACCAGCGAGCGAGGCGGGAGGCGGCGACGGGAGCCGGCCAGCGGGCAATCTGGCGGCAGGCGGCCTTGCGGGCAGGCCAGCGAGGCGAGGTTGAGCAGACGGCCGGGAGGCGGCGCGGAGCCGGACCAGCGTGGAGCGGCGGGTCAACGCGGGAGCCGGACCCGGCGTGGGGCGGCGGTCGACGAGGGAGGCAGGCGACCAGCGGGGCTTGAGCGGATGCCGCCAGCGGCGACCGGCGTGGTTGGCGCGGCAAGGCGGCGGAGGGGCTGGCCGAGTTGCGGGTTCACGGGCGGAGCCGAGGAACGCGCGAGCAGTGGCTGGGGCGCGGAGGAGCGGGGAGCCAGCCGGCGATGAGGCCGAACCAGCCAGGCCCGGGCAGCGCCGGGAGCGATCTTGGGCAGACGCGCCTAGCTTGGGGAGGCGACACGGCGCCGGTGCGGGGACCAGGCCGAGCGCGGCAGTGGCTGGCGGGGTCGGAGTGGAGAGCTATGGTGGAGCTGGGTGGAGTACCACGGGGCTGTGGTCACGTCGAGTACGGGGAGAGAGGAGACCGCGCGCACCGGGGGAGATGAGCGGCAGCACGGCCGGCCGTGCGCGCAGGGCGGAGCCATCGAGGGGCGTCGGGTGCGCGGGACTCCAGCAACGAGGGGCGCAGGTGCGCGGCCGACGTCCGCACGGTCGGGGGACTCCAGCAGTCCAGCTGCTGGGAGTGGTTGCGGGGTCGCACGGCGAACGCGCGTGTATACGTATGGGGAGCAGAGATAGTACCCCGCACGTAGCGCCTAGCCAGCTAAAGAATCGATCGAGCTGCTAGGCTGCGTGGAACTGTGGATGCTTGGTAGCTTTGGTTAGTTTATAGGGATAATCTGGATAGTGCTCGACTTGCATCTGGGAGATGTTTGGCTAGTGTAGATGATCGGGCATGGGCAGCGCGCACGCACGTACGTGCGCCCCCCGGATAAGAAACACAAGGTGGAGACGGCGTTGCGGACGCGCCGTCCCACACGGTCGTCCCTAGGGTGTGTTGATGTCGAATCCCACGAGTCTCCGAGTGGACGGCGGCGATGCCGCGATGGTCATGACGAAGAGGACGAGGCCGACGGCGAGGACGCGCCGTCCCGCACGGCCGCTCCGGGGTCGGGTCGAAGTCGAGCCCCCGAGCGCTACCGGAGAGACGACACGACGCCGCGGCGGTGAAGGCGAAAGTGGTCCCGCCCGGACTGTGAAACCAGCAGCAGCGCGGTAGCATAGTACCGCCCCACGGTGGCCGCCAAATGTCGTGGGTTGGGTGTGACATATGCCAAAGGATGGCTTATCATGGAGGGGGCGAGTAGAACGTCGCCGGTGCTGGAAACGGGATGAGGCGAAGGCATGCACGCCGGCGAATCTTACCCAGCTTCAGGGCTCTCCGAGGAGATAACACCCCTACTGCTGCTCTGCGGGGTCTCTGCATGATCACTATGGCAAAGTGAGTACAAGATTGCTCCTTGAGCTGTTCGGGGTGAGGAAGGAGAAGGGCACGGCTAGCTCTCCTCTTCCCTCTATGTGTGTGTCAAACTACTAGGTTCCAACCCTTTGCATGGGTGCCCCGGGGGGTTTATATAGGCCTACCCCCCGGGGGTACAATGGTAATCCGGCTGGGCGCAGGTCCCAGCCGTCAGTCTCTTAAGTCGCCGTCTTCTCCGCCGACTTCTGAGGCCCGCCGACTAGTGGGCCCCGCTGACGGTCCAGCATGGGGCCGACAGCCCGTGTACGCCGCGGGCGGGTCTTGCCGGCTGCGGGTTACTGTAGCCGCTCTTCTAATGACGCGAGCTTGGTCGCGGGGTCATGTTCTTGATACCGCCCTTTGGCGGCGATCCTTATTGTCATTCCCATCTTATACGGTTTATGGCGCATGGAGCCCGTGGGAGGGGCGGCCGACTCTTGAGGCCGACTCCCAGCGAGTCCGTCTTTGGGGCGCTCTCGCCGTCTTGATACTCCGCCGACGGTAATCCCGCCGTCTTTGGGTCGTACAGACAGGCCATCGTGGGTACAGAGAATCTGCCCACGGGCTGTCGTCGAGGCAGCGTGTATGATGCAGCGCCGGACGGAGATCTCCGTCGATGCACGGCGCCACAGCCATGCCAGCTCTTTATGAGCGGGGCAGGGACGGGCCGCGAGGCGGCTTTATCCCATCCCGCTCGTAGTCGCTCAGGCAGGAGGTGGATGGAGTCGCGGGCCGACTCCCCATAGCCGGCTTCATCGGAAGTCGCTGGCTTGGAGTCGGCTTGTCTTGAGGCCGTCTCTGGGACTCGGCTGGGAGGGGCAGTCGGCGACTCTGTCGCCGACTCTCAGAAGGCGGCTCTTCGTCTTGGGGTCTTGAGGGGCGCAGTCTGCCCCGATGTTTTGAAAGGTCCAGGGGCTCGGGTTCGCCTACCCGTGGCCCATTACTCCGACACCCTTCTTTTAGCGGCAAGTTTCCATTGTGGTAAGAAAATAATAATCAAAAGGGCTAAATTTAATAGGATAAGGATCCCTAAGATCGAGTGCGGGAGGGATATGTTCCTCGTTCGGCCCCCTATAATTTATAATCAACTCATCATTGTAAGCTTTCTGTTGGTGGAATGTCATAAGCCTATCTCGTAATATGAACCCTAATCCATTGTTTTGTATAGCAAAATTATCATTAAGTTCAGAAATCTTATCAACCAAAACCTCGGTAGGGACTCTTTTTCTTAAATTTTCATTATAGGCAACATAATCGGGAGATTGCAATCTCATTATTTCTTCTAGATTAAAAAGGATCTCCTCTATAGGGGAACCACCACAGTTTATTTTGTAATGAGCAAAAATTTCGCTAGCCTTTTTCATGATAAATTTAAACACATGGGCTAAAAATATAGTGGTGGCACGCTTAACAGAAGAATGTTGAATATTAGAGAACTCTAGAAAAATCCTTTGTATGCAAGGGTGCATATGAACAAATTGTCTTTCAAGTTCAATTATGAGCAAAGTTATTGCATCCACAAGACTATTAGTTTTATGAAGAATAGATCCTCCTAATGTGGGTAGCGTACCAGCACAAGTAAAGAAATCTTGAATAATGCCTTTTCCAATAATATTGCCACTACCTATGCAGAGTTTTTTAGTATGCATGATAGTAGGTTCTTCATGAGGATCGTTATTAGCAAAGTCATGAAAACTTCCCTCAAGATTATTACTATCTTTTTCAATTGGAACTTCCCCAGATACGAAAATAGTGGCAGCAAACCAATCTAGCGAACGAGTAAACAAAAAGCAAACGAAATGACGAACGAAAGAAGGGCGAATAAAAAGGGAATTTTTTTTGTGTTTTTTGAAAACGTTTTAGAAGTGGGGGAGAGGAAAACGAGAGGAAAATGGCAAACAATGTAATGCAAGAGATGAGAGTTTATGGTGGGTACTTGGTAGGCTTGACGTAGATCTCCCCGGAAACGGCGCCAGAAATTTTTCCTGCTACTTCTTGAGCTTGCATTGGTTTTTCCCTTGAAGAGGAAAGGGTTATGCAATAAAGTAGAGATAAGTGTTTCCCTCAGTTGAGAACTAAGGTATCAATCCAGTAGGAGAAACAAGCAAGTCCCCAATCTATGCACCTGCACAAACAATCAAATGCTTGCACCCAACGCGATAAAGGGGTAGTCAATCCCTTCACGGTCACTTGCAAAGGTGAGATCTCATAGAGATAGATATAAATGATTACTAAAACGTAAAACAAAATAAAAACAAATAAATTGCAGCAAGATATTTTTGGTATCTAGATCTAAAAATTTATGATGGAAAACAGACCCGGGGGCCATAGGTTTCACTAGAGGCTTCTCTCTTGAAGGCAAATAATACGGTGGGTGAATAAATTACTGTTGAGCAATCAATAGAAAAGTGCAAAGTTATGACGATATCTAAGGCGATGATTATGAATATAGGCATCACGTCCGTGTCAAGTAGACCAACTCCTGCCTGCATCTACTACTATTACTCCACACATTGACCGCTATTAGCATGCATCTAGAGTATTAAGTTCATAAGAACGGAGTAACGCCTTAAGGAAGATTACATGATGTAGAGGGATAAACTCAAGCAATATATATGATGAAAACCCCATCTTTTTACCCTTGATGGCAACAATACAAATACATGCCTAACTACCCCTACTTTGTCACTGGGGGAGGACACCGCAAGATTGAACCCAAAACTAAGCACCTCTCCCGTTGCAAGAAAAACCAATCTAGTTGGCAAAACCAAACCGATAATTCGGAGAGAAATACAAAGATATAAAATCATGCTTATAAGATTTCAGAGAAGATTCAAATAATATTCATAGATATTCTGATCATAATTCCATAATTCATCGATCTCGACAAAACACACCACAAAAGATGATTACATCGCATAGATCTCCAAGAATATCGAGGAGAACATTGTATTGAAGATCAAAGAGAGAGAGGAAGCCATCTAGCTACTAGCTATGGACCTGTAGGTCTGTGATAAACTACTCACACATCATCAGAAGGGCAATAGAGTTGATGTAGATGCCCTCCGTGATTGACTCCCCCTTCGGCAGGGTGCTGGAACAGGCCCCAAGATGGGATCTTAGGGGAACAGAAGGTTACAATGTCAGAAAAGTATTTTGGTGGACATTTCTGGTCGTTTAGGAATATTTGGGAATTTATAGGCTAAGAATTAGGGTTAGAGGAGCTCCGAGGGGCCCACTTGCCAGGGGGCACTCCCCCTAGGGCGTGCCCTGAAGGCTTGTGGCCTCCTCGAGACTCCACTGACTTCATCTCCAAGTCCTACGTGTGTCTTATGGTCCAACAAATATCATCGCAAAAGTTTTATTTCGTTTGGACTCCGTTTGATATTCCTTTTCTGTAAAACTCAAAAACAAGGAAAAATAGAAACTGGCACTGGGCTCTAGGTTAATAAGTTAGTCCCAAAAATAATATAAAATAGCATAATAGTGCATATAAAACATCCAAAACTGATAGTATAATAGCATGGAACAATCAAAAATTATAAATATGTTGGAGACGTATCAGAGGTATTACTGTTGTTCCTAATGATAAAAATGAACTTATCCACAAAGAGTTGTAATTGGTTATAGAATGGTACTTGATTTGAGAAAATTAAACAAAACACTAAAAAGGATTGATACGTCTCCGTCATATCTATAATTTTTTATTGTTTCATGCCAATATTATACAACTTTTACATACTTTTGGCAACATTTTATATGATTTATTGGACTAACCTATTGATCCAGTGCCCAGTGTCAGTTCCTGTTTTTTGTACCGCAGATAATCCATATCAAACGAAGTTCAAATGCAATAAAATTTTACAGAGAATTATTTTGGAATATATGTGATTTTTGGGAGTTGGAATCACCGCAAACGGAGGACCACACAGCCCACAAGACACCAGGGCGCGCCAGAGGCCCCTGGCGCATGGTGGTTGGTTGTGCCCTCCTCGAACGTTGGTTGGAGCTCTACTTCGGGCATAAGGAAGCTTATATCTGGAAAAAAATCGTGTTAAAATCTCAGCGCAATCGGAGTTATGGATCTCCCGGAATATAAGAAACGGTTTTTAGCCAGATCATGGGAACGCGAAACAGAAGAGAACAAAGAGGGAGGTCCAATCTCGGAGGGGATCCCGCCCCTTCGCCGCCATGGAGACCAAGGACCACAGGGGGAACTCTCCTCCCATCTAGGGGGGAGGCCAAGGAAGAAGAAGAAGGAGGGGGGCTCTCTCCTCCTCGCTTCCTGTGGCGCCGGAGTGCCACCGGGGCAATGATCGGGATGACGATCTACATCAACAATCTTGCTACCGTCAACACCAACTCTCTCCCCCTCTATGCAGCGGTGTAACACCTCTTTGTCCCTGCTATAATCTCTACTTAAACATGGTGCTCAGCTCCATATATTATTTCCCAATGATCTATGGTTATCGTATGATGTTTGAGTAGATCCGTTTTGTCCTGTGGGTTAAGCGTGATCTTGGTTGGTATGATTGTATATTTTATTTATCTTGCTATCCTACGGTGCCCTCCATTCTCGCGCAAACGTGAGGGGCCCCCGTTGTAGGGTGTTGCAATATGTTCATGGTTCGCTTATGGTGGGTTTGCGAGAGTGATAGAAGCTTAAACCCGAGTAAGTGGGGCATGACTTATGGGAGTAAAGAGGACTTGATACTTAATGCTATGGTTGGGTTTCACGACCTTAATAATCTTTAGTATTTGCGGATGCTTGCTAGGGGTCCATTCATAAGTGCATATGATCCAAGTAGAGAAAGTATGTTAGCTCATGCCTCTCCCTCATATAAAATTGCAAGAATGATTACCGGTACTTGTTATCGATTGGCTAGGGACAAATAACTTTCTTGTTGACTTAAACCCCTTTACTAAACACCTAACTTTTATTATCTGGCAAAGTACTTCTAGTTTTATTCTTTCAAAGTAGTTCTAGCATCACTCCTACAAACTGGTGTCATTCTTATTTTAAGTAAAGCAAAAATTAAAGTGTGCATAGAGTTGTATCAGTGGTCGATATAACTTGAGGGAATATTTGTTCTGCCTTTAGCTCCTCGTTGGGTTCGACACTCTTATTTATCAAAGAAGGCTACAAACGATCCCCTATACTTGTGGGTTATCAAGACCTTTTTCTTGCGCCGTTGCCAACGAGTTATAGCATGTGGTGAATATTCTCGTGTGTGCTTGTTTGCTTTATCACTAAGTAGTTTTTATTTCCTGTTCTAAGTGGTTCTCTATCTTTAGTTATGGATATGGAACACGAAACACCAAAAAAATTAGTTGTATCTACTACTCATGGAGATGGGGAACCTCCTAAAACCCTTGATGCTTGTTATGTCAAAGATATTATGCACTACTTTGATAATCCTGAGAAAACCATATTCGACTATATAATGGGAGTAACATTGGATCAACGTGAATACTTTAGGGATTATCGCTTGATTCATAAAGGGAAACTGTTATGGGATCAAATTCATATATTGAAGTGGTATGCTTGGAATCTATGCTCTAGATATGATTATACTTGTTGCTCTAGGATGAATGCTCCACATCTTCCCTTTTCATGAAAATTTAATGATAACGAAACCCTAGCTTCTTATGCTAATGGTATATATGATTAATATGATGTGGAACGAATAGAAGAATTTGTAGCTTTTAAGGGTGCACATGAAATTGAATCTTTGTTTAAGAAGTCTGAAGATTTTGATGATTCAGTTTATAGACATGAAAATCTTGCTATCCTTAAATATTGCTATGATAATTATAAATACAATTACGATATTGATATATTTATTAAGAATAACTCCGCTGTCCAAGAAGAGACTAATATTTTGGAGGAGTCTATGGAAGAAGAAATTCATGAAACTGCGAGCTCATTGGATGAAAAGGATGAGGAGGAGAGTGAAGAACAAACGTAGGAAGAGCGGATTAGCTACCCATGCCCACCTTCTAATGAGAGTAACTCCTCCACTCATACATTATTCAATGCCCCTTCGTTCTTACCGAAGGATGAATGCTATGATAATTGCTATGATCCCGTTGATTCATTTGAAATATCCCTTTTTGATGAACTTGAGGCTTGTTATGCTTGTGGCCAAGATGCCAATATGTATTATGCTTATGGATATGAATTTGCTATAGTTACTTATGTTAAGAATGAAATTGTTGTTATTGCACCCACACACGATAGCCCTATTATCTTTTTGAATTATCCCACCTACACTATATCGAAGAAGTTTCCTCTTGTTAAGGATTATATTGATGGGTTGCCTTTTATCGTTGCACATGATGATTTTGATGAATATAATATGCATGTGCTTGCTGCTCCTACTTGCAATTATTATGAGAGAGGAACTATATCTCCACCTCTCTATGTCTCCAACACGATAAAATTGCAAAAAACTGCTTATGCTATGTATTGGCCTTTACTTTATGTGCATGAATTGTTCTTGTATGACATGCCGATGCATAAAAGGAGAGTTAGACTTCATCAATTGCTTGATATATGTTGCTTTGTGCTCACTACTAAATGCCAAATCATCGCTAATTAAAATTGGCTTTGATATACCTTGGGATCCGGGTGGATCCATTACTTGAGCACTTTATGCCTAGTTTAATGGCTGTAAAGAAAGCGCTGCCAGGGAGACAACCCTGAAGTTTTAGAGAGTCACTTATTTCTTTTGAGTGATTTTATAAAGTTTAAAAACAAAAAAATATAGAGGGGAACCTAAAACTTTTAAAAAAGGAAAGTGAAAGTGAGAGAGACAAGCATTTTTGAAGTGGGGGAGCTCCTTGAACTTTGTTCATGCTCACGGAAACTTTGTGAATCTTAATTACAAAAACTTTTCAACAAAAATTATTATACCATTGTAAAATTCCATTTTATTATAAAAATAATGTGCCAAGGTTTTCCTTTAGGATGATTAGATTGCTTGTTGGTATGTGCGGTGCAGAAACAAAAACTTTGGCTGTAGCGTGTGAATTTTCATTTTTCTACTGGAACATCAAACGTTTCTGAAACTTTTTTCACAGTCTTTCTATACAAATTGTTTATGTTGTCCTAATTTTTCAGAATTTTGGGAGTACCAGAAGTATGGTAGATGTTCAGATTGCTATAGACTGTCCTGCTTAAGACAGATTCTGTTTTTGATGCATTGTTTTGCTTGTTTTGATGAAACTATCGATTCAATCGGTGGTATAAGCCATGGAAAAGTTATATTACAGTAGCTACAATGCAAAAAAAATATGAATTGGTTTGCAACAGTACTTAGAGTAGTGATTTGCTTTATTATACTAACGGATCTTACCGAGTTTTGTGTGGATGAAGTGATCAAGGATCGAGGAGGTCTCGATATGAGGAGAAGGAGGAGAGGCAAGATCTCAAGCTTGGGGATGCCCAAGGCACCCCAAGTAAATATTCAAGGAGACTGAAGCGTCTAAGCTTGGGGATTCCCCGGAAGGTATCCCATCTTTCTTCAACAAGTATCGATATGTTTTCGGTTTCGTTTCATTCGCGTGATATGTGCAAATCTTGGAGCATCTTTTGCTTTTAGTTTTCATTTTTCTTTTATGCACCATGCTGGTATGAGATATTCCATGGTTGATTTATAGAATGCTCATTGCACTTCACTTATATCTTTTGAGCATGGCCTTTATAGAATGCTTCATGTGCTTCACTTATATCATTTGAAGTTTGGATTGCCTGTTTCTCTTCACATAGAAAACCGTAGTTTCAAGAATGCTCTTTTGCTTCACTTATATTTATTAGAGCATTTTATCTTGTAGTTAGAATTAAACTCTCATGCTTCATTATATCTATTTAGAGAGTCAAAAGGAATTGGTCAATTGCATGGTTAGTCCTAAAATCCTACATATTGGATCACTGAATATGATATGTTTGATTCCTTGCAATAGTTTTGCGAGATAGAGATGGTAATATGTGGGAGGTACTAGTAAACGCTTGTGGTTAGTAAGAATATTGGTGTTAAGGTTTGTGATTCGCGAAGCATGCACGTATAGTCTCTCGTTATGCTATGAAGTTGGAGCATGATTTATTATTGATTGTCCTCCTTATGAGTGGCGGTCGGGGATGAGCGATGGTCTTTTCCTACCAATCTATCCCCTAGGTGCATGCATAGTAGTACTTTGCTTCCAGGGCTAATAAACTTTTGCAATAAGTATATGAGTTCTTTACGACTAATGTGAGTCCATGGATTATACGCACTCTTACCTTTTCGCAATTTGCTAGCCTCTATGGTACCGTGCATTACCCTTTCTCACATCGAGAGTCAGTGCAAGCTTCGCCGGTGCATCCAAACCCCGTGATATGATACGCTCTATCACACATAAGCCTTATTATATCTTCCTCAAAACAGCCACCATACCTACCTATTATGGCTTTATCATGGCCATTTCGAGATATATTGCCATGCAACTTCCACCGCTTCCGTTTGATGACTTGAGCATTCATTGTGATATTGCTTTGCATGATCATATAGCTGACATAATAGTTGTGGCTCAGTCATTGTTCATCATTTTTTATACATGTTACGTCAGATCATTGCACATCCTGGTACATTGCCAGAGGCCATTCATATAGAGTCATACTTTGTCATAGGTATAGAGTTGTAATTTTTATTTCTTTTGAGTTAGAAGTAAATAGAAGTGTGATGATCATCATTATTCATTGTTAGAGAAGTGCCCCAGTGAGTAAAGGATGATGGAGACTATGATTCCCCCACAAGTCGGGATAAGACTCCGTACAATGAGAGAGAAAAAAAGAACAAAAAAAGAAAAAAAAAAGAAAAAAAAAGTAAAAAAGAAAGAAAAAAGAAAAATAAAAAATAAACAAAGAGAGAAGGCCCATTGTTAGTATCCTTTACCACACTTGTGCTTCAAAGTAGCACCATGTTTTTCATATAGAGAGTCTCCTATGTTGTCAGTTTCATATGCAAGTGGGAATTTTTCATTATAGGATTAGATGCACACCCACTTAGTTTTCATATTGAGCTTTCATACACTTATAGATCTTAGTGCATCCGTTGCATGCCAATCCCTACTACTCACGTTGATATCAATTGACGGGCATCTCCATAGCCCGTTGGTTAGCCGCATTGGTCTGAGACTTTCTTACTTTTTTGTCTTCTATATATTTACCCCTATCATCATACTCTATTCCACCCGTAATGCTATACCCATTGCTTGCGCTCATGTATTGCGTGAGGGTTGAAAACGCTGAAGCATGTGAAAAAGTATGAACCAATTGCTCAGCTTGTCATCGGGGTTGTGCATGATAAATACTTTGTGTTAAGAAGACAGAGCATGACAAGACTATATGATTTTGTAGGGATAGCTTTCTTTAGCGTTGATATTTTGAAAGACATGATTGTTTGTTGGGATGCCTTAATATTGATGTCTTTATGTCAAATTGTAGACTATTGCTTTGAATAACTTATGTCTTAATATTCATGCCATGATTAGATATATGATCAACTTTTGCTAGGTAGCATTCCACAGCAAAAAATATCTCTTTTATCATTTACCTACTCGAGGACAAGCATGAATTAAGCTTGGAGATGCTGATACGTCTCCGTCGTATCTATAATTTTTGATTGTTTCATGCCAATATTATACAACTTTTCCATACTTTTGACAACTTTTTATATGATTTATTGGACTAACCTATTGATCCAGTGCCTAGTGCCAGTTCCTGTTTTTTGCATGTATTTTGTATCACAGAAAATCCATATCAAACAAAGTCCAAATGCAATAAAATTTTACAGAGAATTATTTTGGAATATGGATTTGGGAGGCTCACAAACGGAGTTGGAATCACCACAAACGGAGGCTCACACAGCCCACAAGACACCAGGGCGCGCTAGAGGCCCGTGACGCGTGGTGGTGGGTTGTGGCCTCCTCGAACGTCGGTTGGAGATCTACTTCGGGCGTAAGGAAGATTATATCCGGAAAAAAATCATGTTAAAATCTCAGTGCAATCGGAGTTACGGATCTCCCGGAATATAAGAAACGGTTTTTGGCCAGATCATGGGAACGCGAAAACGAAGAGAACAGAGAGGGAGATCCAATCTAGGAGGGGCTCCCGCCCCTCCGCAGCCATGGAGACCAAGGAGCAGAGGGGGAAATCTCCTCCCATCTAGGGTGGAGGCCAAGGAAGAAGAAGAAGGAGGGGGGCTCTCTCCCCCTTGCTTCAGGTGGCGCCGGAGTGCCACCGGGGCAATGATCGGGACGACGATCTACATCAACAATCTTGCTACCATCAACACCAACTCTCTCCCCCTCTATGCAGCAGTGTAACACCTCTTTCTACCCGTTGTAATCTCTACTTAAACATGGTTCTCAACTCCATATATTATTTCCCAATGATCTATGGTTATCCTATGATGTTTGAGTAGATCCGTTTTATCCTGTGGGTTAATCATTATCTTGGTTGGTATGATTGTATATTTTATTTATGGTGCTATCCTACGGTGCCCTCCGTTCTCGCGCAAACGTGAGGGGCCCTCGCTGCAGGGTGTTGCAATATGTTCATGGTTCACTTATGGTGGGTTGCGAGAGTGACAAAAGCTTAAACCCGAGTAAGTGGGGTATAACTTCTGGGAGTAAAGACGACTTGATACTTAATGCTATGGTTGGGTTTCATGACCTTAATGATATTTAGTAGTTGCGGATGCTTGCTAGGGGTCCAATCATAAGTGCATATGATACAAGTAGAGAAAGTATGTTAGCTCATGCCTCCCCTCATATAAAATTTCAAGAATGATTATCGGTAATTGTTATCGATTGCCTAGGGACAAATAAGTTTCTTGTTGACATAAACCCCTTTACTAAACACCTAACTTTTATTATCTTGCAAAGTACTTCTAGTTTTATTCTTGCAAAGTAGTTCTAGCATCACTCCTACAAACTATTTTCATTCTTGTTTTAGGTAAAGCAAACGTTAAAGTGTGAGTAGAGTTGTATCGGTGGTTGATAGAACTTGAGGGAATATTTCTTCTGCCTTTAGCTCCTCGTTGGGTTCGACACTCTTATTTATTGAAGAAGGCTACAAACGATCCCCTGTACTTGTGGGTTATCAAGGATCATTAGCCTCTACCTTTTATTGATCAAATGTTAGAAAGGTTATCTAAGCACACACACTTTTGCATTCTTGATGGATATTCTAGTGTCTCTCAAATACCCGTATCACAAGTTGATCATGAGAAAACCACTTTTACTTGCCCTTTTGGAACTTATGCTTATAGACGTATGTATTTTTGTTTATGCAATGCATGTGCTACCTTTCAAAGATGTATTACTACTATATTCTCTAACTTTTATGAAAATATTGTTGAGTTTTTCATGGATGATTTTCCCGTTTATGGAACTTCTTTTGATGATTGCTTAAGCAACTTTGATCGAGTTTTGCAGATATGTGAACAAACCAATCTTGTCTTGAATTGGGAGAAGTGCCACTTTATGGTGAATGAAGGTATTGTCTTGGAGCACAAACTTTCTTAAAGAGGTTTTGAGGTGGATAAAGCTAAAGTTGATGCAATTGAGAAAATGCCGTGTCCTAAAGATATTAAAGGTATTATAAGTTTTCTTGGTAATGCCGGTTTCTATAGGAGATTTATTAAAGACATCTCTAAAATTTCTAGGCCTCTTACCAATCTCTTGCAAAAGTATGTTCCGTTTGTTTTTCATGATGATTGTGTAGAAACCTTTGAAACACTTAAGAAAGCCTTAACTTCCGCACCTATTGTTCAACCACCTGATTGGAACTTGCCTTTTGAAATTATGTGTGATGCTAGTGATTATGCTGTTGGTGATGTTCTAGGAAAATAGTTGATAAAAAATTAAATGTTATACATTATGCTAGTAAGACTCTAGAAAGTGCCCAAAGAAATTAGGCTACTACTGAAAAAGAATTTCTAGTAGTTGTGTTTGCTTGTGAGAAATTCAGAACTTACATAGTTGATTCTAAAGTAATTGTTCACTCCGATCATGTTGCTATTAAATATCTTATGGAAAATAAAGATGCTAAACCTAGATTCATTAGGTGGGTTCTTTTGTTCCAAGAGTTTGACTTGCACATAACTGATAGGAAAGGAGCTGAGAACCCCGTAGCAGATAACTTGTATAGGTTAGAAAACATTCTTGATGACCCACTACCTATTGATGATAGCTTCCTTGATGAACAACTAGCTGTCATAAATGCTTCTCATAACACTCCATGGAATGCAGACTATGTTAACTATATTGCTGCTAAATTTATACCACCTAGTTTCACATACCAACAAAAGAAAAAAAAACTTCTATGATTGAAGACATTACTTTTGGGATGGCCCGCATTTTTATAAAGAGGGAGTAGATGGGATTATTAGATGTTGTATACCTAAGCATGAATAGGAACAAATCTATCGAAATGACACTTGAAGCCTATGGAGGACATCATGCAGGATATAGAACTGCATACAAGGTATTACAATCTAATTTTTATTGGACTACTCTTTTCAAATATGCTCGTAAGTTTATCTTATCTTGTGATGAATGTTAAAGAATTGGTAATATTGGTAAACATCAGGAAATGACTATGAATTATTCACTTGTTACTAAACCATTTGATGTTTGGGGCTTTGGTTATATGGGACCTTTTCCTTCCTCTAATGGGTATACTCATATTTTGGTTGTTGTTGATTATGTCACTAAGTGGGTAGAAGCTATCCAGTAGTGTTGATCATAATACCTCCATTAAAATGTTGAAAGAAGTTATTTTCCCGAGGTTTGGAGTCCCTAGATATTTAATGACTGTTGGTGGTTCACATTTTATCCATGGTGCTTTCTGTAAATTGCTTGCTAAATATGATGTCAACCATATAATTTCATCTCCTTATCACCCTCAATCTAGTGGTCAAGCTAAACTTAGCAATAGAGAAATAAAGCTGATATTACAAAAGACTATTAACAGATCTAGCAAAACTTGGTCTAAGAAACTTGATGATGCACTATGCGCTTATAGAACTGCTTATAATAATCCTATGGGTATGTCTCCATACAAAATGGTTTATGGAAAAGCATGTCCCTTGCCTCTTGAGTTAGAACATAAAGCATATTGGGCAATTAAAGAACTCAATTATGATTTCAAACTCGTTGGTGAAAAGAGGTTATTTGATATTAGCTCACTAGATGAATAGAGAACCCAAGCTTATGAGAATGCCAAACTATTCAGAGAAAAAGTCAAAAGATGGCATGACAAAAGAATCCAAAAGTGGGAATTCAAAGTTGGTGAATATGTTCTATTGTACAGTTCTCCTATTAGATTGTTTTGCTGGAAAACTTACTCTCCAAGTGGGAAGGACCATATATCATTGAAGAAGTTTATCGCTCTGGACCTATCAAGATCAATAATGCCGAAGGAACCAATCCGAAGGTGGTCAATGGGCAAAGAATTAAGCACTATATTTCAGGTACACCTATTAATGTTGAAACTAATATTATTCAAACCATGACACTGGAGGAATACATAAAAGAGACCTTCCAGTACACTCCAGAACCATGAAAAGGAAGAAGCACATGGTGCGGTAAGTAAACCGAGTCCAAAAATTCCACAAAAATATTTTTTGTCAGTTTTGGAATATAATAAAAAATAAGAAACTACCGGGAAGGCAACCCAGGTGCCCACTAGGTACCAGGGTGCACCTGCCCCACCTGGCGCACCTTGGTGGGTAGTGGAACCCTCGGGCACCTTCCCGACTTTGTTTTCCTATAGTATACTTGTTTCCCAAGATAAAAATTCTTTATATATACCCCCAGATGATTTGACCACCGCATCGCGGAAATATCCTCTGTTCTGGTTTCCTGCTATTTTTCTGGCAGATCTCAATATATGTCGTCACAAGATTCAAATGGAGAGAGCTATTTTCCCCACAATGTTGCAGATCCAGAGATCATTGGGGAGATTTATCCCTACTTATGGTCCATCCAAGAGGAGGAGGAAACCGAGGTGGAGGAAACAAGGGATGATAGCTTGAATGAGGATGAAGTCCCACTACCTCAACCTGGAGATATGTGATAATCCCCAAGTGCAAGGAATCATCGTAGCAATTTCCAAATGTGCAAGTGATAAGTATGGAGTGTCGAACCCACAAGGAGCTAAAGGTAAGTTCAATATTCTCTCAAGTCCTATCTGCCACTGATACAACTCTACGTACACCGAACGTTTTCTTCTAACTAGAAACAAGAAATAATACTACGTTGTGGGTATGAAGAGGATAACTTCGCATGATATCGGAGAACTAAAATATAAAAGTAGGTGTTGTTAACATAAAGTTAGAACATATTACTATATATTATAAATAGCGAGTGTGGAATAATGATGGGTCGGCGTGCGGAATTGTCCTATGCAATTGTTAACAAGATCGGTAGTCGTCATTGCAATTTTATATGAGGAAGAGGCATAAGCTAACATACTTTCTCTCCTTGGATCATATGCACTTATGATTGGAACTCTAGCAAGCATCTCCAACTACTAAAGATCATTAAGGTAAAACCCAACCATAGCATTAAAGTATCAAGTACCCTTTATCCCACACGCAACAACCCCCTTACCGGGTTTATGCTTCAGTCACTCAAGAAACCCACTATAAGCGAATCATGAACGTATTGCAACACCCTACAGTGGGAATCCTTCGCGTGTGCACGACACAGAAGGCACCATAGGATAGCACCAAAATAAAACATACAACTCAAACCAATCTATATCATCAATCAACCCAAAGGACAAAGGAAATCTACTCAAAACATCAAAAGCTGGCAACACATCATTGGATCATAATATGTGGCATAAAGCACCATGTTCAAGTAGGCGATTACAGCGGGGTGCGGGAGAGTGGACACCATAAAAGATATGATGATGATGATGATGATGATGGTGATGTTTATGAAGACGATCACCGTGGCGATGGTTCCCCCGATGGCACTCCGACGCCACCAAGAGAGTGGGGGAGAGGTTCTCCCCTTGTGCTTCCTCCTCCATGCCTCCCTAGATGGGGAGAGATTCTCCCTCTGGTCCTTGGCCTCCATGGTGATGATGGACCCCTCCGGGAACCTCCTCCATGGCCTCCGGTGATGATGGCCCCCTCCGGCAGGGTGCCAGAGAGGTCCTAGATTGGTTTTTCAAGGCTACAGTGGCTTACCGCGGCGTAACTCCCGATCTAGGTTTTGTTCTGGAGTTTTTGGGATTTATAGGAGTGTTTGGCATCGGGGACAAGTCAAGGGGACCCGTGAGGTGATGACAAGGACGGGGGGCGTGCCCAAGGGGGGTGGGCGTGCCCGCCACCTTTGTAGTTACCCCGGGACTCCTCTCTAGTATCTTTTTGCTCCAGTATTTTTTATATTTGCCAATAATATTCTCCATAAATTTTCAGCCCATTCCGAGGACTTCTATTTCTGCACAAAAACAACAACACGGTAATTCTGCTGAAAACAGCGTCAGTCCGGGTTAGTTCTAATAAAATCATACCAAAATCATATAGAATTGTTGTAAAAATGGCATGAATACTTCATAAATTATAGATACGTTGGAGACGTATCAATATGCACGTGGAATTCAAGAAGCCAAGTCTCCCTAACAGAGCAAACAAATCTAAGATCTGATTTATCTTGTCCCGTTTTTTGCAGGAAAGCAAGGATACATTATGCAAAAAGATACTGAAGCTTGAGCAAGAAAATGATGACTTGAGGGAGGTAAATTTTATTCTCAAGCGTAAGCTGGAGAGGAAGAATGCTACTTCCTCAACATCACTACCATCACCAAAGAACGAGACTTAAACACACGGGTATGAGCACTCCCCTTGGCTTGTGCCAAGCTTGGGGGAAGTGCCCCGGTATCGTATCACCATCACTTTTATTACCTTAACCTATCTTAGTTCAATCTTTAGTTGTTTCGTGATTTAGTAGAATAAACGTTTGGTATGATATATTTTCGAGTGCTAGTTTCATGATCTACCTATCTATGCAATCGAGTGAGAGTTATATAGTAAAGATTGTTTTGAGTTTTTGCTTCTTTACCTTTTTGTTTCAAACCAAATAAAGAAAATAATTAAAAGATCATATGCTAATCTTATGGAAATTAATGACATTACATAAGAAAAACTTAAGTGGTAAAATCTATTGAAAGTTGACAAACATAGAATGGGTCAATGATACAATTCATGAAAGAAATAATAAGGGAAGAGAAGATTCACATGCAAATATACTATCTGGGACATCTTTTATTATTGTGAGCCCCAATTAAATATTTTATGACATATTGTTGAAGTTGGACAAGGAAGAAAACGTAATGATTTATGTTTGTTCATATTCACATAGAAGTTATATTGTCATATCAGAGACCGTGCTGCACTTTTGTTACCGTTACTATTACTTTCTCATTACAAATTATCTTGCTATCAAACTTTCTATTACCGACAATTGTAGTGCCTACAGAAAATACCTTGCTGAAAACCGCTTGTCATTTCCTTCCACTGCTCGTTGGGTTCGACACTCTTACTTATCGAAAGGCTATGATTGATTCCCTATATTTGTAGGTCATCAGGCCACAACCAAACAATTTAGCTCAAGTGCATAGTTTCCTTGGCCTAGCTGGATTTTGTCGCCGCTTTGTTAACGATTTTAGGACTATTGCATCACCGTTACTTGCTTTGAGTAAAAAGAATGCGCCTTCTGGTTGGGGACCTTCCCAAGATGTCGTGTTTAATAAGCTTAAATATTTTCTTACACATGATCCAATACTTGCCTTGCAATTTTGACAAAACTTTTGAAGTGCATTGTAACGCTAGTGGAAATGGTGTAGGTGGCGTGTTAATCCAAGAAAAGCGACCCATTGCATGTTTTAGTGACAAACTTTCCGGCTCACAACTTAACTATCCCATCTATTACAAAGTGTTATATGCTTTGATGCGAGTCTTGCATGTTTGGGAGCATTATCTCCATCCACGTTAGTTTGTCATACATACCGATCATAAGATGCTTAAATACCTAAAAGGTCAAACCAAGTTGAATAAACGACATGCCAAATGGAGTGAATTTATTGAGTCCTTTCCCGCAAGGGTAAGGAAAATGTTGTGGCGGATGCTCTTTCCCGCAAGTGGATGTTAGTTAGTCAAGTTGAATTGAATGCTATTAGCTTTGAGCACATTAAAGATTTCTATGCGCGTGATCCTTCATTTGCGATTCCTTTTGCCAAATGTCAAGCCCACTTATTAGGAGCGATATTATGTTAAGGATGGCTATCTTATGCGGACTAACAAACTTTGTGTACCTGAGTCTTCTCTTCTTTTGTTGCTTTTGCAAGAGGCTCATGATGGAGGACTTATGGGACATTTTGGTCGTGACAAGACTTTTGCGATGCTTTCCTTCAAGTACTTTTGGCCAAAGATGTTTCGCGATGTTGCATACATAAACCGGTGCTCTACATACCACAAAGCTAAGTCACAAGCTCAATCTCATGGATTACATATGCCACTTCCTATTCCATATCAACCACGGGAAGATTTTGTGCTTGGTTTGCCTAGGACTTAGAATGGAAGAAGATACGGTATTTGTTGGTGTGCACCGTTTCTCTAAAATGGCACATTTCATCCCATGCAATAAGATAGACGATACTACACATGTTGCAAATCTTTTTTGTAGGGAAATCTTGAGGTTGCATGGAGTTCCCAAGACGATTGTGTCAGACCGCGACGTCAAGTTCCTAAGCTACTTTTCGAAGACACTATGTGCCAAGATCGGAATCAAGCTACTATTCTCTTCAAATAGAATTCAACAAACGGACGCTCTCTACACTTCTCCGTGTGTTGATTCAGAAGAAAATCAGGGAATTGGAGGTATTCTTGCCCATCGCCGAGTATGCCTACAATCGAGCATGATACTCTTCACGGGCAAGTCCCCAGTTGAGGGAGTCCTAGACTAAGGGGTCCTCGGGCTACCGGTCTAGCTCTCATGGGCCGGACAGGTGGGCCGCTCGGTTACTACTACTAGAAGGCCGGGCTATAAGGCGATTCCTTGTCCGGGAAGGAAACCTCCGAAGCCTTGGTGTGTCGTCCAAGTCAAGATGGAAGAATCAGCATGTTTATTCCCTGATGGTAACTGACCATGTATAACCCTAGGTACCCCCGATGTCTATATAAGCTAGAGGGTTTAGTCCATAGAGGCTAGAAGAACGATCATCCTATTCATCTAGGGTTTTGTTCATCTTATCTCGTGCTAGATCAACTCGGTAACCATCATACACACATCAATATAATCAAGCAAGACATAGGGTTTTACCTCTTTTAGAGGGCCCGAACCATGGTAAATACTGTCCCTTTGTTTCCTATTCTCCAGTGATCCAAGGTCCACAGCTTAGGACACCCTACCCGAGATCCGACAATTTTGACACCGACATTGGTGCTTTCATTGAGAGTTCCGCTGTGGGATCGCCGAAGGACCAATGGCTCGCCTAGTCACCGGAGATGGCGTCCGTGCCGAGGACATCTTTGTTCCTGCCAGCTCTTCGCGTTCGGCGGCATCGTTTTGCATGCTAATTCGGCCGGTCACCTCGACCAGGTTGATAGTTTCGTCCTTGAGCATGAAATCAGGTTCAACAACCTAGATTATGCCACTGACGCCCTGGGCAATCTGATTTTCACCGGGTTCTCAGCCTTGCCTGAGGAGCCCAGAAACCTTGAATCTTTAACTTCAAGCCTTTTTTCTGACCCTATCTCCGGGTCGGCCGTTACCTCGGATCTTCCTTTAAGGTCGGATGGGGCTTTGGCGTCCGAGGACTAGGGATCAGCCCAGGCCGAATGCACCCCCATGTTAACACACCGGAGGTTGACTCTGAAGAACTCTAGGAGATGGATCCGGCCGATCCCTTGCTGTTAAACGAGATGCTCGATCAGATCCAGGCAATGAACATCACGGGCGTCCCTTCCCCAATCTACGATCAAATCGCGTTTGATGCAGGCCATGGGGAATTTTACGTCCCACCCACCACGCACTTAGTAGCCACTATCGAAGATTTAACTGATATGTTGGACTACGCTTTCCGAGGAGGCCGAGGACATGGACAAGGATATCAACGTCGTGGCCTATACAGCAAACCCCACACCCACTCCCTGGACGAGAAAATGTACTACCACTGCCACCCCTACCGCAGGATGCTGCTAACGCGACACTACGATCAAAGACCCTTTGAAGAAACTGTGTGCGATGCATTAATCACAAATGGTGATGTAAAAAAACCGTCAAAAAATGTGCAAAACCTTTGCGATGGATGATACATCAAACATGGTTCATATTTTAGTTGCGTCTGCGATGAGGGGCATACGGTTGATCTGTACGAACTGTTTGTGATGAGACAGAACAACAGAAACGGGCTGCCAGATCAAGGTGTGTGCGATATATGGCATACAGTTCACACCGATGAACCGTTTGCGATGATTGAGGTGAACACAAACGATTCGGCATAACAAGATGTGTGTGATACCCGGCAAACAGGTCGGTAATCAGAATTGTGTGCGGTCATTATAGACAGCCCGTACGGTCTTTTTTGTGAATTGTGTGCTTGTGAGTGCACACAGTTCAACAAACCAACCTGTGGGTGATAATGTAGAAGATCTCTGTCGAATACATATTACTAACCATCTAATAGAGATATATACAATCTGCTAAATTTAGTCCTTCTTGTTGTTGTTGTTGTTGTTGGATGGCCCCGCGACATCGTCTTGGCAAGGACGCTTCTTGCCACTGACCGTTGGATTTTAATCGCCACCGCCATCGTCATCATCATTGCTGTCGTCGCCGTCCTCCTCCTTGTTCGACCATTCCTTCTCATCATCATCTTCGTCCTCCGACGGCTCCTCGTCCATCTGGTTGTCGTCTGATGACTCCGGAGGCGGCGTCCCTTCCATGAACCGGATATAAACGAGGTTTGGGCTCGATGTCGGACTCATGGAAGACGAGCGGGATGATTCCGATGTTGACCTATCATTGGGCGCCATACTGCTCGCCGAACTGTCGTCCTCGCTATCGCTCAACATGGCTGCAGAGTGTGTGCCAGTGTGTAGCACGGCCTGCCGGGGACGATGAAGATGGTGGACACTTAAGCAGGGTATGCAGAGAAGAGGAACTGCCAATTCAAGCGGGGATTGAAGTGGGGGTTAACGTATTATCTAACCGCTGATATAATCAACCACAATTATTTGTACCCAGTCGATCCAAATTCCCGGGGTTGCGCAAGACTCCTGTTGGCTATTTGGCTGGTTTCCTTTTTTAGGACAAAAACAAGGAACGAGTTTTGGGATTATGAACCGGTACCGGTACGAACTGAGTAGGACAATTGGCAAGCAATACGTTGACCTCTTCTTATTGATAAATCCAGTAATAATCAAACTAGAAAGCAAAAGAAAATAAGACAAAGAAAAATATCTGCACGAATCTTCACGTAACATCAATGCCATAGGACCTAGATGTGCATTACTTAGAGCACATCTAGATGTGCTTTAGCAATACTGTCAAACAAAACCCCTAATCATCATTGTAAACAGCGCATAGAGCATGGCTAATGCGACAACCACAACTACACATGCTAGTTCCTTCTCGTCTCTTTCTTTCATCTGTTGCCTGTGATTGATTCTTTCTTGCTTCATCGTACTGATTGTACATTCCAGATCAGCCAGTTTCTTCTACAGCTTTACATTATCTTCTGCGAGCTTGGTGATAACACTCCAAGCCCTGCCATGCCATTCTTCATCCAACCAGTTAACAAAGGCACAAGCCTCATATCCCTACCAGTGTTAAATAGTATTCTGGATGAGCGGTGGCATTAACTGAAGTAAAATGATGAACTTAATTAGCACTAAACTCTAAGGGGCAACTGAGAAACCGCCTACTAATGTCAAATCCCTCCGTGCATACACGTCGAGCGGGAGTGTGCCCGTGCACACAACTCAGCTTTTGGTACTTTTCGGTGGCGCAAAACTTGGAGTCGAACTCGTGTTGCGGGAGTCTGGAGTCATGCTCCGGATCCAGTGGCAGATCGCTTTCCTTGGGGTGGGGGGGGGTCATTCAGGGCGGTTTCAACAAGGAGCTATACTTTGTACATGCTAATATAGATCGGGATAGATTGGAACCTGACAGGACGACTCGGATCCGTAGTACACCTGCCTTCTGATAACCTTAGGCAAGTGCTCGGCGGCGACCACCGTCGTGGCGGCAATACGAGTAGGAGCAGCCGCACCGAAACCATCAGCACCAATCGTCCGCATTCCCCCAATG
The DNA here is from genome assembly GCA_021605205.1 of Aegilops longissima. Classification (NCBI taxonomy): domain Eukaryota; kingdom Viridiplantae; phylum Streptophyta; class Magnoliopsida; order Poales; family Poaceae; genus Aegilops; species Aegilops longissima. The sequence goes on along the minus strand of CM038677.1, from coordinate 391,813,281 downwards.
TCAGTGCCACGCGAGGGAATTTGGAGGCTATGTAGGGATTTGGGGAAATGGGGAAACTGTGGAGATAAGCTAACGGTCGATAACTACTTATGGCACTATATGTTGTATACGACACACTGTTTATACATGTCGTTTGTGTGTTAGGTATTACAATGTCACACACGTTTTTGCACCAGACCGTGTGAGAAGACAACGTAGGTTAGACACGGTTGCCGTTACATAACCGTATGTGATGTACTACCCTGTCCATATAATTGAGTTACGGTGAGATACCGTGTAAATAGCCGCTCTGCGGATATCCTAAAAAATATCCGCTCTGTGTATATAGATGGCGGCGGCATCCTAGGGAGCGGCTACCAGATAAGAGGTTAATCCTCAGTCGATGGGCGGTGGCGGCATCATAGGAGGTCAATCCTTGGTCTGCGGCGGGAGATAGGAGGAGCTCAACCATCGAGGTCGGTGGCGGCGTGATTCGAGCACATCCATCGTGGGCGATGGCGGGATAGTGGAGGTCGAACTTCAGGCGGCAGCCGCACTAAGCTTTGCTCCTCGACCCTGCTGTCTCGGCGTGCCACCGCATCGCGCTTGTCTGTCTGCTGGGTGGAGGTCGCCGCGCGGCTAATTAATTAAGGTATTCTTTTCATGAGTGGCTTAATTAAGGCATTCAATTCCTAAGGGTAGTGTTGTACTAGTACTCTGCGTGTAAATTGACTGGCCATTAATTTTGTCATTGCACGTCTGGATAATAACATGGAGAGCCCTCAGTAATTATTAAAATAAAACCTTGTGATTTATGCACGCATCTTTGGGCAACAGTTAATCCGTGTATTAATGTAGTTGTTTTGTTTTTAATTACCATTCGTGTGCTGCAGATGGGACGATCTCGGTGGATGAAGAATCAGAAAACTATAGATTTTATCAGTGGCCTGACAGAGTTCATGAATTTGGCTGAAAGTACAAAGAGGAGAATTGGTGATGCGGATTACATCCTGTGTCCATGTACTGATTGTGCCAATACAGAGTCACATGAAGTTGCAGATGTCCAGATGCACTAATTCTCTAAGGGATTCATGGATGGATATACACATTGGACCAGACACGGTGAAGAGGGCATGGATGAAGATACCTAGGGCAGCGAGATGCCAAACCCCGATCAGTGTCACATGGATGTTGAATCTAACATCGGGGCAGAGGCGTCAAGCTACCAATGGAACACCAGAAAGCCGAAACGCCCACTGGAAAACCAAGATGTCGACACAGATGACGACGATCTTGATATGCCAGATTTTGCTGCTATGATTGCAAATTTCGAGGGCCCAAAAAAGGATAATTGGGTACAAGGATCTGCCAACCATTGACGCGGACTCCAAGAAAGAATTGTATCCAGGATGCAAAAAGAAATATTCTAGGTTGAGTGCCACCCTGGCACTTCTCAGATTTAAAGCAGCAAATGGTCTATCAAACAAGGGCTTCACAGAGATGTTAGGTCTTTTCAAAGAAATTCTTCCGGAAGATAATGTGCTCCACAGAAGCACGAGTGAAGTGAAGAAAATTATTTGCCCATTGGAACTTGAAGTACAGAAGATACACGCTTGTGTGAATGATTGTATATTGTACCGTGGTGAGTACAAAGATTCACGTGCATGTCCGACATGCAAGCATCCACGATACAAGCGCAGGAGAGCAAAGGACAAGTACAAATTGGACGACGAGATCAAGACAGGAATCCCGTTCAAGGTTCTTTGGTACTTGCCATTAATTCCAAGGTTGAGGCGTTTGTTTGCAAACCCTAGAGAGGCAAAGAGGTTGCGGTGGCATCATGATGAGCGAATTGCGGATAGGTTTATGAGGCACCCGAAAGATGGGGCTTAGTGGGAATTAATCGACAAAAAGTTTGAAAATTTTGCCAAGGATACTAGAAGTATAAGGCTCGGGGAGTGTACTGACGGGATGAATCCTTTTGGCGATATGAGCACCAATCACAACACATGGCCGGTGCTTTTGTGCATATATAACCTAGCTCCTTGGTTGTGTATGAAGAAAAAATACATTATGATGTCAATGATTATCCAAGGTCCGAAGCAACCTGGAAATGACATTGACATTTACTTTCAGCTACTAGTAGAAGAACTGCTGACAGTGTGGATGGATGCGCCTGCTGTAAAATGGTATGATGCTTATATAAAGGAGATTTTCATCTACATGCGATGCTGGTGCACACCATTCAAGATATGCCAGCATTAGGCAACACATCGGGGGAGAAAACAAAGGGAGATGTAGGGTGTGTCACATGCATGGATAGGACAGCTAGCAGAAGACTTCCCAACTCGCCCAAAATAGTGTATTTGCGTCATCGTAGGTTCTTGCGGGAAATCACCCATACTGAAAGATGAAAGCTGAATTTGATGGTACGGCAGAGGCAGGTGCGGGCCCAAGACACTATGACGGGGAGGTGGTCGACAACATGGCTAAAAAAATTAATGTTCTACTTGGCAAGAACCACCCTTTGACGGTGAAACAAACACGCAAGGGTCAAGTGTTTAAGAAGAAATTGGTGTTCTGGAAATTACCTTACTGGGAGATTCTACGTGTACGTCACTGCATCGATGTCATGCACGTAGAGAAGAATGTATGTGAAAGCATCCTTGGTACTCTGCTCAAGATTAAAGGTAAAATAAAGGATGGTGGCGGTTCACGGCTCGATATGCTTGTTGATCAATCAAAACGCAAGAGTGAAGCAGAAGATGATGACAAATTCATCAAAGCTCGTCAGGGTTACAATTTCAGTACAAAACAAGCAACACAGTTCTTCACCTATTTGTTGTCAGTTAAGACACCCTCTTCCTACTGCGCAAACATCAGAAGTCTCGTGGATGTGAGCTCAGGTAAAATGAAGTTGGGACACATGTAGTCACATGATTGCCACGTAATGTTGACAAAAATCCTCCCGCTGGCCATCAGGAATCTGATGGAAAAAGATATAAGAAACACACTCATTGACCTCTGTGATTTCTTCAACCAACTATGACAGAGAGTTGTAAATCCTGAAGAGTTGGATCATATGCAAGATGATATTGTAAGAATATTGTCCAACCTAGAGATGTTTTTCCCACTGTCATTCTTTGATGTCATGGTCCATCTCACTATGTAGCGACCCGACCCGAAAACGGTCAAGTCTCTGTGTAGCTGTACCATCCCAAGATCATGCTGGCACACACAGTACATTGATGAAAAGATTCAAAGTTCAATCACACCTGAATTTATTACGATTCTCATATCGAGTCTTTATTACAATAGAATAAATTCGCCGTAGGCCAACTCATGAGAAATAAACTAAATAAAGCTGCGAAGCGTGGGCGAATAGCGAGTCCATCCGACTCCATAGGGCAATCACCAAGCGTGGATCGTAGCCTCACTCCCGATCGGAAAACTCCTCGCAACATAAGGCGTTGCAGCCGTGTAGGTCAGCATTTTGAATATGCCGGCAAGTCAAAGAGAGAACAACAATAAAATTACTAACACTATATGCAATTTGGCTGTGGGGCTCTAAGTTTCATTGTTTTCTTGAAAAAGCCGTTTTCCTACAACAAGGACTTGTTTGCAAATACTACAAAATGTTGGTAGTTATTGAGATGGTTCCGCCAACCAATGTCTCATTCCCAATTATTAAATAACCCCTCAATTAATTTATTAAGTTCGGTGTTGAGATATCGAAATACTCCAAGTTCAGAGGCTCAAATTGTCCGTAATCGGGACACGGCTAATCGATTAGATCTTCACTCTGCAGAGGTTTGCGACTTTACCGAAAGAATCGTTCCCTCCTTTAAGTCTTCGCACTGCCTAGTGTTTGAAGACGGACGAACGTAAACAGGTCTTCGAAGAGTTCCTCAGGCCTTTGCGGTGCCCATCCATCCTACCGTTCTTCTACATCTCGTAGCACCGTCCGCCGAGTCACGCCTAGGGTCAACCAAGCGAGCCCATAATGGCTTGCGGCTGCATGTAAGCTTCCGGTCAATGGGGTATCCATCCGTCTCTTCGTGGCTGGGTGAAGCTTTCCGCAAGATGTCATGGCGCTTCTCCATGCATCCCGCCAGCCGCTGGTTTCTCCAGGTGCCGTCAACCGTCCTCCACCCAAGAGTGAATTTTGAAGTCCATCTTGATCTTGAAGTCATGGGGTTGTCATCATCTTGACTCTCACATCTCCCTTATGAATCACTCAACCAACCCCGTCTACGAGCATAGCAAAATAAACTACTTCGTCCCGGGCAATGGTAACAAGGGGAATTGGTTTCATCCTACCTCATGATACTACTCAAGAACATAACTTAAAATTCTCCTACTGCATGCATGGTGGGGAGGTATAATTCTAATGCAATAAAATCATAGGTATTGTAAAAAAATGATCAAATGACTTAACAAGAAAATAAAATAAACTTTTTATTTTCTGTAAATAAAAGTTCACGTTCTAAAACTACAGAAACTAATCTAAAATAAACTATAACATAGTAAAAATAAAATAATTTACTAACTAGAATAATAGGAAAACAGTAGCTAGTTAAATAAACAAGAAACACATGATTTAGACTAAAACTATTTTTTATTAAATCTAAAATACACAAACAAGTTCCTACTCAATTTATAGCAGAAATACTAATCTGTCTAAAACTAAAATACTAAACAAGTTCCTATTAAATCTAAAATACTAAACTAAGCAGTATCAAAAATAATCACTAAAATAAAATAATCCTAACTCAATTTATAGCAGAAATACTAATCTGTCTAAAAATAAAATAAAACAATTTCTAATAATTTAGACATGGCTAAACGTATTTTCTACAGAAAATACAACAAATTTGAAAACTAACAAAAAAAGAATCAACTAAAAATATTAAGTAACCTAAGAGATACGGATTTTACAAAACTGGAACTATTCTGTTAAAAACAGAAACGAAAATATAACTAAAAAGAAAAAACTAGCGCCAACGGGCCTATCTAACGCTCAGGAGATATATAACTAATGCATGCCCGAGGCTACAGAAAATAAACCGATCGGGCCGGTCTAATTAAACCAGGAAATAAACCGGACTAAAAACCAACTAAAACCGATCTAATCTAAATAAAACCTAACCCTTCGTGTGATCTAATCTAGGCCGTTCATGCGCGATCCAACGGTGGTGGGGGGTTCCGGCGGCTTACAGCGACTCGACGGCGATGACGGACGACGATGGCTCGGGCGGCGACGGCGCAGCGGCTCCGGTGGTCCGAGGCGACGGCGGTGACGTCAGGGAGATGCGGCGGAGCGAGGCGAGGTCGAGGGTGGCGGTTGCAGCGGTCGGGGACGACAGAGACGAGTGGAACGAGCTCGGCCGGGCTCCTGGTGCTCTGCAACTCCGACGACGGGCGGTGATGCTCAAGGCGGCGACTCCGGCGATCCCTGAGCGGAGAGAGGATGTCAAAGAGGTGCGGGAGGAAGTGGCGGTTCGGGTGGGGTAGCTTGAGGTCGGTGGCTCACCGGTGGCGAAGCGGCGAACCGAACCGGCGGCGGCGAGATGCGTTCGGCGAGGGTGCGAGCTGTGGTGGGTTTTGGGCTAGGGTTTTAGGGGGTTCGAGGGAGGAGGGGCGTAGGTATTTATAGGGCATCAACTTGGGGCAGGGGGCGACTCGGGATCGTGATCCCGTGAAGATCGCGGCGACGGGCGGCGGCGGTCACGCTCTGGCGCGGCAAGACGTGGGCGAGGGGAAAGAGAAGGGGTGGGGCCGGCGCGTCGGTGAGAGAGAGGGAGAGGAGAGCGAGCGGGCGACCAAGGGGAGGGATTGGGCGCGGGCGCTGGGCAGGCCGGCTCGGGCGCTGGTGGCTGCGCTGGACATTGGTGGGCTGCGCTGCGTATTTGGTGGGCAGTTTACTGGTGGCGCTGGGTTTTTTTTCTTTTTTCTTTAATTAGAGAGAAGAGAGGATATATAAAATATATATATTTTTATATAGGACATATATATATCAAAATTCTCAGGGGAATTTACCCTACAACTCGGACATTTTTCCAGGGGCAAAACTCAAACTTAAAAAAAACATTTTCTAGAAATCCCAAATAAAATCAAATTTGAATTCAATCTTTTTGGCAAAACTTTTCTTCTGACATTTTTGGATTGTCATGTTTACTCCTCTCATACTTTTTTTTCAAGTATTTGTCAGGCATTGTTTTGAAGTAAATTTAACTGCCAATTTGAATTCAAATTCCAACAAACTCAAAAGCCTCTGAAATGATACAAATGTCACTCAATTCAAACAATAATGCATAGATGCTTAGCTATAATTGTAAAACATTCCAAATGGGAAATTTGGGATGTTACAAACCTACCCACCTTAAGATGAATCTCGCCCTCGAGATTCGGGTTGGCTAGAAAATAGGTGCGGGTGGTCTCGGCGGAGGTCTTCTTCTCGCTCCCAGGTGGCTTCCTCCTCGGAATGATGACTCCACAGCACCTTGCAAAACTTGATGATCTTGCTGCGGGTGACTCTGTTCGCAGTTTCGAGAATTCGGACGGGGTTCTCCTCATAAGTCAGATCACTGTCGAGCTGTATGGCCTCTAGGGGCACTGTGTCTCTCAACGGAATATCGGCCATCTCGGCATGGCATTTCTTCAGCTGAGAAACATGGAAGACATCATGAACTCCGGACAATCCTTCTGGCAATTCCAACTTGTAAGCAACTTCTCCACGACGTTCGAGGATTTTGTAGGGCCAATGAACCGGGTGCTAACTTTCCTTTAACACGAACCTCTTGATTCCACGAAGTGGGGACACACGAAGATATGCCCGGTCTCCCCTTCAGTATGTTACTTCCTTGGGTTTCTTGTCGGCATAACTCTTACGCCTCGGTGAGCTACCTTGAGTCTATCTCGAATCAGCTTGACTTTCTCTTCGAATCTCGATAAGATCGGGACCGAAAATTTTCAATCTCAATACCATCCCACAGCAATGGTGTTCTCGCACCTCCTTCCGTATAGAGCTTGAAAGGGGCCATCTTGACCGGGTGCGATAACTTTTATTGTACGAGAACTCCGCGTATGGCAAATTATCATCCCAGCTAGACCCATAGTCTAGCGCACAAGCTCTCAACATGTCCTCCGAATCTGGTTGACTCTCTCGGTCATCCATCATCTGCGGATGAAAAGCTGTACTGAATTCCAGCCTCGTACCCAAAGTTTCATGCAACTGATTCCAAAACTTTGAGGTAAATTGTGTTCCTCTATCTGACACAATACTCCTCGGAACTCCATGCAGACATACGATCCTGGTCATGTATATCTTGGCTAACTTAGCGCTGGTATAGGTAGTCTTCACGGGAATGAAATGAGCTACCTTGGTTAATCGATCAACCACTACCCGGATGGAATCATAACCTGAGCGGGTCTGGGTAATCTGTGATAAAATCCATTCCAAGTTTTTCCCATTTCCACTCGGGAATCGGCAAGGGTTGAAGTAACCTGCTGGCTTCGATGTTCGCCTTTACTATTTGGCAAACATCGCATATTGCTACGTACTCAGCAATATCCTTCTTCATACCATCCACGAAACTTTCCTTCAAATCCAGATACATCTTGGTGTTACGGGTGAATCGAGTACGGTGAATCATGAGCCTCCTGAAGAATTAGCTTCCTGAGTTCGGGATCATTGGGTACATAAATACGATCCTCGAACCATATAGCTCAGTATTCATCCTTACGAAACCCTTTAGCTTTTCCTTCATTCATCCTTTTCTTTATCTCATCAATTTCCTTGTCCGACTTCTGGGCTTCACGAATTCTTTCAGCCAAAGTGGACTGAACTTCCAGAGCTGCAACATATCCTCTCGGAACTATCTCCAGTCGGAGATCTCTGAGGCCATCGACTAACTCCTGGGGTAATCCTCCCGCTATGAGAGTATTCACATAACTCTTACGGCTCAAAGCATCTGCTACAACATTAGCCTTTCCTGGGTGGTAATGCAATCTCATGTCATAGTCCTTGATTAACTCTAGCCATCTCCTCTGCCTGAGGTTCAACTCTTTCTGCGTGAAAATATACTTCAAGCTCTTATGATCTGTGTAAACATCACAACTGTTTCCGATAAGGAAATGCCTCCAGGTCTTGAGTGCATGCACTACGGCTGCTAACTCCAAATCATGTGTGGCGTAATTCATCTCGTGAGGTCGAGCTATGCGGAGGTATAAGCTACAACTTTTCCTTCCTGCATGAGTACTCCTCCGAGTCCACGGCGAGAAGCGTCACAACATACCGTAATCCTTGTGTATGTCCGCAAAATCAATCTGGGGCTATAACCAAACGTTTCTTCAATTCACGAAGCGGCTTCACAATCCTCGGTCCAGATGTACTTGGCGTCCTTCTTCAACAGCTCAGTCATGGGCTTGGCAATCTTCGAGAAATTCTCAATAAACCTCCGATAATATCCTGCGAGTCCGAGAAAACTGCGGATCTCCTTGGTCGAGGTGGGTGACCGCCAATCGGTGGTGATACAACCTTGGTGGGGTCAATCGCTATTCCTTCTCCTGAATAACATGTCCGAGGAATCCAACTTCCTTCAGCCAAAATTCACATTTACTGAACTTGGCATACAACTGATGTTCTCGGAGTTTCTCCAGAACTAGACGCAAATGTTCCTTATGCTCTTCCTCGCTCTTGGAGAAAATCAGTATATCATCGATGAACACTACGAAAAACTTGTCCAGATATTCCATAAATACCTTGTTCATCAAATTCATGAAGTATGCAGGGGCATTAGTCAATCCGAATGACATGACGGTATACTCATATAAACCATACCTGGTGGTAAATGTTGTTTTGGGTATATCCTTTTCACGGATCTTCAACTGATGATACCCTAATCGAAGATCGATCTTGGAGAATACCTTGGCTCCAACTAGCTGATCAAATAGATCATTAATCATCGGCAGAGGGTACTTGTTCTTGATGGTCACGTCGTTCAATGAACGATAATCCACAATCATTCTTAGGGTTCCATCCTTCTTCTCTACCAAAAGAACTGGGGCTCCCCAAGGTGACGAGCTTGGCCGAATATATCCCTTCTCCAATAGCTCATTAATTTGCTTCTTGATCTCTTCCAAATCGTTCGGGGGCATCCGATAGGGTCTCTTGGATATTGGGGCTGTGCCGGGCAATAACTCAATCAGAAATTCAATGTCTCGTCGGTGGCATTCTGGTAATTCCTCCGAAACACATCGGCAAAATCTTGCACTCTCGGCACTTCCTCTGAACAACTCCGTGAGGGAATTCACTGATTCTTCATCGGGATACATCTGGATACATACTTGATCCTCTTACGCTCCGGAGTGGTGAGCAGAATCGTCTTCTGAGCACGATCTATGTTTCCTTCAAACTTCGTCAACCAATCCATGCCTAGGATTACATCCAAGGTGCGGGTTTCCAATACTATGAGGTCTGCGGAAATTTATGGTTTCCGATGTTGAGGGTTGCATGACAGCCTAAGCCTGCCATCATTTCTCCTCTGCGGGCCCGGCGTGAAGAGGGCTTCTAAGGGTTCTAGTGGGCAACCCGTATTTTTTCCACAACTACCCTTGATATAAATGAATCGTTGCACCGAATCAAAGAGTACCATCTATGGACGTGAATTTAATAAAACTTACCAACCACGGTGTCTGGCTGATCATAGACGTCCTCCACGTCAATGTGGTTCACCTGAGCACGAGGAAAAGGGTTGGGCTTCTTTGCTGAGCTTCCATTGCCGTTTCCATTCCTCTGCTTGGCCTCCGGGCAGTTGGTGGCATAGTGCCCTGTTTTCTGGCACTTGAAACAGGTGATGTGACTCAGATCCTTCTGAGCCGGGGTAGGACGATGCTGGTTTCCATTGCCGTTTCCATTGCCTGACTTGTTGTCGTGGTTGCGGTTGTTCCCATTTCCTCCATGGTTATGTCCTCCATGATTATGTCCTCCATGGGTGTGATGGGTATGCCCTCCCGAGTATGGGGCATAACGGCGCTTCTGCTGAGCTCCAGAGTTGTACTTCCCCTGGCCATACTTTCGCTTGCGGCTATCAATCTGCTGCTGCTTGCCTTCGAGTATGGTGGCCTTGTCTACCAGCTCCTGGTAGTTGTTGAAAGTAGCCACCATTAGCTGCATTCCCAGCTCGTCATTGAGTCCCTCGAGAAACTTTTCCTGCTTTTCGGCATCTGTGGCCACATCATCCGGGGCATAGCGAGCTAACTTGCTGAACTCATCCACGCATCTTGCCTCACGAGACGGTTCCCTGGCGTAAGTTGCGGAACTCACGCTTCTTCAGACTCATGGCTCCAGCTGAGACATGAGCGGTGCGGAAAGCCTGCTGGAACTGATCCCACGTGATGGTGGCGATGGGATAAGTGGCGGTGTAGTTCTCCAACCAAGAGGCTGCAGGTCCATCAAGCTGATGTGCGGCAAAGCGCACCTTCTCTGCATCTGTGCATCTAGCAGTGGCTAACTCCCTTCCGACCTTGCGGAGCCAATCATCAGCCACAATCGGCTCAGTGCTGCTAGAGAACACTGGCGGATTCAGCCTTAGGAAGCGGGTCAAGTTGTCAACAGGGGGTGGTGGAGGTGGATTGTTGTTGTTGTTGTTGTTGTTCTGGTTCTGGATGAGCATCTGCATAAGGGCATTCTGCTGCTGGATCAGCTGGGTGAGCTCCGGCGGAAAGTTGAAACCGGGGTCACGTCTCGGAGGCATCTGGTGTTTTGGAGTGGATGAGAAAGTTAGAATAGAACAAGGGTCTAATGAGAAAATATCACTACCCATATGAATGCACAATCATAATCACACCAATCATTTATTCAATCATCTCAAACATGGTTCAATCTCGGATTATAAATTCTCACGACTAATCGAAAATAAAGGCCTAACTGATCGACGGAAAAATAAAATAACATGGCGGTCGACTAAATGTCTTCATCAATTATCCTTGCATCCTCTGGTGCGGTGTCCTCCGGTGCGGCGTCCTCTCGTGCGGCGCCTCCTCTTGCGGCTTTCTTCGGTGGAGCTCTCTTCATAATCCTGGTCATTGCTCACGAGGGGTCCGTCATCTCCACTCAGAAAAGGTCTTCTCGCAGGTCCATCTTCTCCTCTAATGCGGCAACATCAATCTTCAGCTTGTCGACTCTCTCCATGAAATCCTTGATTTCTTCTTCATGGTCAAGGAAGTCGCGTGCTTTCTCCTCCAGTTCAGTTCATCGAACAACAGCCTCCTATGTACCTTGAGTTCTGGTGGTCTGGATTTCCCGTTTCTGAGGAGACTCTCCAAGTCTTGGACATATGAGAGAATGGAGTCGTCCTCTCTGACGGATGATATCTCCATTCCTAGCTCTGCGAGAAATCATGGCGAGGTCGATGGGTCGAGCTCGCCCTGTACTCTTCTTGGAGATGTCCAAGTGCACGATAAATCGCCATGTCTCTTCCGAGGATCCAAGTGAAATCGGTAAACTCAAAGTCAATGGGCTGAATGTCCTCCGAAGGTCCTCCTGGAATGTGCACCTTAATCTCAGAGCGGGTATCCGTCGGAAGTGCATTGGTAGGCTTCCGGTGATTGAGGGCAGAGCAATCTTCAGCTTCTTCACGATCTGAACCAGCTTCTTGCCGAGAGGCATCGTCTCATCTGGTGGCAAAACTCCGTAGCAGAACTGGGGTGAACTCGCGGCCATCTAGAATGTTGAAAATCGGAGAGATGTCAGAAATGAACAGGGGAGAATTACGGAATGATAAGGACATAAAATAAATAGTCTCTTCCTATGGCTTTCCGATCCTAGGGGTTACGTCCTACGGTCAGCGTGCGCTCTGAATACCATCTCTGTAGCGACCCGACCAAAACGGTCAAGTCTCGTGTAGCTGTACCATCCCAAGATCATCCGCACACACAAGTACATTGATGAAAAGATTCAAAGTTCAATCACACCTGAATTTATTACACGATTCTCATATCGAGTCTTTATTACAATAGAATAAATTGGCCGTGAGGCCAACTCATGAGAAATAAACTAAATAAAGCTACGGAAGCGTGAGCGAATAGCGAGTCCATCCGACTCCATAGGGCAATCGCCAAGCGTGGATCGTAGCCTCACTCCCCGATCGAAAAACTCCTCGCAACATAAGGCGTTGCGATCGTGTAGGTCAGCATTTTGAATATGCCGCAAGTCAAAGAGAGAACAACAATAAAATTACTAACACTATATGCAATTTGGCTGTGGGGCTCTAAGTTTCATTGTTTTTTGAAAAAGCCAGTTTTCCTACAACAAGGACTTGTTTGCAAATACTACAAAATGTTGGTAGTTATTGAGATGGTTCCGCCAACCAATGTCTCATTCCCAATTATTAAATAACCCCTCAATTAATTTATTAAGTTCGGTGTTGAGATATCCGAAATACTCCAAGATCCAGAGGCTCAAATTGTCCGTAACCGGGGACACGGCTAATCGATTAGATCTTCACTCTGCAGAGGTTTGCGCACTTTACCCACAAGAATTGTTCCCTCCTTTAAGTCTTCGCACTGCCTGGTGTTTGAAGACGGGACGAACGAAACAGGGTCTTCCGAAGAGTTCCTCAGGCCCTTTGCGGTGCCCATCCAATCCTACCGTTCTTCTACATCTCGTAGCACCGTCCGCCGAGTCACGCCTAGGGTTGACCAAGCCGAGCCCATAATGGCTTGCGGCTGCACACGTAAGCTTCCGGTCAATGGGGTATCCATCCGTCTCTTCGTGGCTGGGTGAAGCTTTCCGCAAGATGTCATGGCGCTTCAGCATGCATCCCGCCAGCCGCTGGTTTCTCCAGGTGCCCGTCAACCGTCCTCCACCCAAAGAGTGAATTTTGAAGTCCATCTTGAGCTTGAAGTCATGGGGTTGTCATCATCTTGACTCTCACATCTCCCTTATGAATCACTCAACCAACCCGTCTCGAGCATAGCAAAATAAACTACTTCGTCCCGGCAATGGTAACAAGGGAATTGGTTTCATCCTACCTCATGATACTACTCAAGAACATAACTTAAAATTCTCCTACTGCATGCATGGTGGGGAGGTATAATTCTAATGCAATAAAATCATAGGTATTGTAAAAAAATGATCAAATGACTTGCACGGCTGACGGTCTTGAAAGCTAGGGACTCAGTAATAGCAGGCTTCAGCACTCGGAAATTCTATCGAAGCAAACAATAATCATATAAGCATACAAACATACAATCACTTAACATAACAGCAGGCTAACATAAAACACACAAAACAATCGAACCAAAAACAAAAGAAAACTCGAAGAAATCCAAGCCAACACTTAACAAGAAAATAAAATAAACTTTTTATTTTCTGTAAATAAAAGTTCACGTTCTAAAACTACAGAAACTAATCTAAAATAAACTATAACATAGTAAAAATAAAATAATTTACTAACTAGAATAATAGGAAAACAGTAGCTAGTAAAATAAACAAGAAACACATGATTTCGACTAAAACTATTTTTATTAAATCTAAAATACCCAAACAAGTTCCTACTGCTAGGCATGAACTAAACTAAGCAGTGACAAAAAGAATCACTAAAATAAAATAATCCTAACTCAATTTATAGCAGAAATACTAATCTGTCTAAAAGTAAAATAAAACAATTTCTAATAATTTAGACATGGCTAAACGTATTTTCTACAGAAACTACAACAAATTTGAAAACTAACAAAAAAAGAATCAACTAAAAATATTAAGTAACCTAAGATATACGGATTTTACAAAACTGGAACTATTCTGTTAAAAACAGAAACGAAAATATAACTAAAAAGAAAAAACTAGCGCTAACGGGCCTATCTAACGCTCAGGCGATATATAACTAATGCATGCCCGAGGCTACAGAAAATAAACCGATCGGGCCGGTCTAACTAAACCAGGAAATAAACCGGACTAAAAACCAAATAAACCGATCTAATCTAAATAAAACCTAACCCTTCGTGTGATCTAATCTAGGCCGTTCATGCGTGATCCAACGGTGGTGGGGGGTTCCGGCGGCTTACAGCGACTCGACGGCGATGACGGACGACGACGGCTCGAGCGGCGACGGCGCAGCGGCTCCGGTGGTCCGGGGCGACGGTGGTGACGTCAGGGAGATCCGGCGGAGCGAGGCGAGGTCGAGGGTGGCGGTTGCAGCGGTCGGGGACGACAGAGACGAGTGGAACGAGCTCGGCGAGCTCTGGTGCTCTGCAACTCCGCGACGGCGGTGATGCTCAAAGCGGCGACTCCGCGATCCCTGAGCGGAGAGAGGATGTCAAAGAGGTGCGGAGGAAGTGGCGGTTCGGGTGGGGTAGCTTGGAGGTCGAGGGGTGGCTCACCGGTGGTAGAAGCGGCGGCGAACCGAGGCGGCGGCGGCGAGATGCGTTCGGCGAGGGTGCGAGCTGCGGTGGGTTTTGGGCTAGGGTTTTAGGGGGTTCAAGGGAGGAGGGGCGTAGGTATTTATAGGGCATCAACTTGGGGCAGGGGGCGACTCGGGATCGTGATCCGTGAAGATCGCGCGACGGGCGGCGGCGGTCGCTCTGGCGCTGCAAGACGGGCGAGGGAAAGAGAAGGGTGGGGGGCGGCGTCGGTGAGAGAGGGGAGAGGAGAGAGCGGGCGACCGAGGGGGGGGATTGGGCGCTGGGCTGGGGCAGGCGGCTCGGGCGCTGGTGGCTGCGCCTGGCCCATTGGTGGCTGCGCTGGCTAGCTGGTGGGCGGGTTAGCTGGTGGCGCCTTTTTTTTTTTTTTTTTTTAATTAGAGAGAAGAGAGGATATATATAATATATATTTTTTATATAGGACATATATATATATCAAAATTCTCGGGAATTTACCCTACAACTCGGACATTTTCCAGGCAAAACTCAAACTTAAAAAAACATTTTCTAGAAATCCCAAATAAAATCAAATTTGAATTCAATCTTTTGGCAAAACTTTTCTTGACATTTTGGAGTGTCATGTTTACTCCTCTCATACTTTTTTTCAAGTATTTGTCGGGCATTGTTTTGAAGTAAATTTAACTGCCAATTTGAATTCAAATTCCAACAAACTCAAAAGCCTCTGAAATGATACAAATGTCACTCAATTCAAACAATAATGCATAGATGCTTAGCTATAATTGTAAAACATTCCAAATGGGAAATTTTTGATGTTACACACTATGCACCTTGTCGACGAGATAAAGTATTGTGGTCATGTGTGTCTTTGCAACATGTATCCCTTCGAGCGGTTCATGGGAATACTGAAGCGCTTTTGTCGAAACTGAAACCATCCAGAGGAAAGCATCCTACAAGGTTATACCGCGGAGGAGGTGGTTGAGTTTTGCACCGAATACATGTAACAAAGACTTATAGGTTTACCCCTCTCGCCACGAGGGAGGGCTGAAAGGTAAGCCGGTCCTTGCTGGCACGCAAATGGCTGCTCCCGGAGAATTGGCATAGAAAACCCATTTGACGGTACCGCTTAACATCCCAGTTCTCATCGCTTATGTCGAAGAACACATGGCGGAGATATGCCAAAGCTTCTTACCAATGGTGCATTCATCAGATGTGGAGATGAAGGAGCACACTAAGAACTACACCGAATGGCTGAAGAATCGTTTGGCATAAGGATCCATCGATGACATTGCTACGTGGTTGGCACAAAAGCCATCACCTACGATGTTGACGTACCAAGCATATGAAATAAATGGATACACGTTCTACACTGAGGAACGTGATCAGAAGACCTCGTATCAGAACAACTCTGTTCGAATAGAATGCATGACTGTAAATGAAGCTGATAAAAGGGTATATTATGGAACCATCAAAGAGATTTGCGAGCTTGACTATGTGAAAGTTAAGGTGGCATTATTCAGGTGCACATGGATCCCTCTTGGTCAGGTAAGGCTTGATGAGTACAGGAAGACCTGTGTTAACAGGACAATGATGGCATATCACGCGGACCCATTCATTCTTGCCAGTGATGCTACACAGATTTTCTTTGTGGAAGACCCCTTGCATAAGAACGGCCATTTAGCGATGCATGGGAAGACAATGGTACTGGGTGTCGACGATGTTGCCGATGAGGACGAGTACGATGAATTTGATGAGTTGCTAGCCAAGGGATCACGCACCTTTGTAACAGAGCAGTGTAAAATTATCAAAAACCCCAAGTTCATTTGGGGTCAACTTAATGATCCCAGTTCCCCCATGTACATGGGAATTAAGCCGCAATACTAGTCTTTATGCCTACCCTGCAACTTAATTCATTCAATTTAGAACTGTCGTGTGTACTGAATTTGTGAGTTATGCCTGGTTTTCTGTTGATGTAAGAACCGTTAATATGTTGACCTTGATATGCTGTCAGCTCATGCAATGAATATGAACTATTTTTTGTTATTACTATTATTATATCATAGAGGTAGCACACTCGATTGATCTCACTATAGTACGTGTGAACAAAAATATGCAATCTGGTTTGCGAATAGCACACGGTTCGTTGATGAAAGCCGTGTGCCGACCAAACCCCGCCACCCCGCCCACGATCTGAGTCGTGCTTTCTGATTGGCCAAAACCCAAACCCAACGGATCGTACGTCTGCACCGTTGGATGCTCCCAGATCGAACGACGATCCTCATCCCTTTCGACAACACATGCAGTTCCGGTTGTAATTTTATTTTTATGCACAAAATGCACGTTAATCTCAAAAAATGTCTTAAATATAGCTAATGATACCTGAAATGCGCCAGAAAATCAAACTTGTGGTATAATGGTGATTGCGTACTGTGGAAATTTTTATGAGGCCAAACGATGAAGTCACCAGCCACAGGAGTTGGAATTGACACGTCTCCTTTTGGAAAACCATGATCCTTCATGTGAGATGCTCCAGTTTGGAAGGAGCGGTCATCAAAACTTGTGCCAAACATTACCAATTTTTTTCCAGAGGATCGTGAGAGCATGCCACGGGCACACATTGATTTCGATGATGTCCGAATTCCATCTGAATTTCCTATAATTAAAATACCAACTAGGCCTACGCTAGAGGCCACACCTCGTCGCCGAAATGTTTGAAACTTCTCCCCGCTTCTCGAACAAACGGATGAAAACTCACAAAGCGACGCACAAATGATCTATACACCTTCTTTGCTTGGCTGATAGTAAGGGGGTATCAAAACTAGTATCATGCATGCCAACTAGGCGATTTTGATGAGCTGTCATATAATTAATTAAATGAAGAAAGAGAGGGTTAAGTATGATGTCATGAAACCGTATCATAATAAATTCCATGCTACTATGTGTCATGCATGAAATATAAATAAAGTACTACATATGATACTAGCTACTCTATGATACTATGCATTAGAGCAAGTACACAATAGAGTGACATAAGACTAGCCACAATGTGTAGTAACATATAATATTACTAGTCTATGTTACTACCTCTAAAGTGGGGAGTAACATATGTGTAGTAACATGCAACACTTCATTTATTAGGCTATAGACTCATCTTGCCTTGAGATGTGTGATGTTACTCAAACTACTAGTAACTAGCTATGTTACCCCTTTCCTCTTTTTCTTCATTTATTGCTTGCCACATCATCTACTTTATCTAGATACGTACGATGTTGCTACCTATGTTACTCCCACTGTGGGTAGTCTAAGCAGGCTATAAGGAATAGAATAATATATATGTGCTTATTAGTTGGAGGAAAGAGAAGAGAAGCAGGCTCTTGGTTAGTAGAGCCAGCTGCAACACGAGACCCAAGAAACTTTGTGAGGATGTAAGGTGGGCCAACTATTGATAAACTAGTACATATTTAAAACTTATTATTGTACATGCCCGCTAAGAGGTTGGCTGTATATGACATGGCAACTTCTTATAGCCGACCCTTGGCTGTATTATGAACCATGCTCTTAGTGAGGTAGCTAGTATATCATAGAATTCTAGCTAGTATCAGACTAGCCACAGTGGGAGTAACTTCAGCAGTAACATCGACTCCAACTCAGCAAACTTGCTCATGTGGCAATAAGTTAATGAGGAGACAGATAGTTTTAGTAACTTAGCTAGTTACTGTAACGTCAAATGTCCCAATGCAATATGAGTCTATAGCCTAATAAATGAAGCTTTGCATGACACTAAACTTATGTTACTACCCACTATGAATGTAGTAACATAGTCTAGGGATATGTGTATGTTACTCTCCATTGTGGCTAGTCTCATACTCCCTCCTTTCCGGTTTAGGCTGGTTGTAATGGTAGTATCATAAGCGGTATCAAGCATGCCAACCAGACTTTCTGGATGATGTGACACACAATTAAATGAGGAAAGAGATGATGTGGTATCATATCATGATACCGTGTCATATTAAATGTTATACTACTACTTTGTGTGATGCACGACAATTAATAAGGCAACCTAAGATACTAACTTATGATACTATGCATTATGGAAGTAGTATCATACACTATCATATGCATTATACTAGTATATGATACTCCCCATTACAACCAGCCTTATAGGGTTCAATTCAAAAATCTCACCAACCAAGGTAGATGGTGAGTGGTGGAATACTTTTTGTAGTTTGCAAAAACACCCAATTAATTTTTTCCCTCAAAAAATTATGTTTTCCAATGTATTAATTGTGGTACATGCATGCATAAAGTACAACTTTTATCTTAATATTTGCATGAAATGATTTAATGCACCTTGGAATCCGGACATGTGATGGGGAACAACCAAATTGAGCCTTATAAAATGGAAAAACTAAAATTTTGAGATAAGCCTATAAACCGGAAAGGAGGGAGTATATATGCATGATACTAGTATATGATCGGCAATACCTCAGTAATGTGCGCATGCATAGTATCATAAGTTAGTCTCTTAGGTTGCCTTATTAATTTCCATGCATAACACAGAGTAGTACAACATTTAATATGATACGATATCATGATATGATACCACACCCTCTCTTTCCTCATTTAACTCTGTGCCACATCATCCTAAAAGTATCGTTGGCATGCATCATACCGCTTGATACTCCCATATTACGACCAACCTTATTAGGGTGGTCATAGTGAGGGTATCATAGCAGGTATCATGCACTCGGGGAATAGAAAATATGATGATGTGGCGAAGAAGCAGTAACATAGGTAGATACCGTAACATATACATATAACAAATGCTATACTACTTTGTGTCATGCATGGCCATAAATACGGTCATCTATGATATATACTACTCTATGATACTATATATGCACTACGAAGGTACGTACATTGTATCATACACTAGTATCATATGCAAGATACTATATATATAGTATATGATACTCCCCACTATAAAAGGCTGGCCATAGTGGTGGTATCATAGCCGACGATGTCATGCACTCGGAAATAGCAAGTATGCTGATGTGGCAAAGAATTAAATATATATATATATAAAGAGAGTTGGAGTAACATATAGGTAGATACCGTATCATGTTAAATGCGATGCTAATTTGTGTCATGCATGGCAATAAATATGATCTACATATGATACTATACTCTATGTATTATACTATGCGCTATAATTAATTAAAGGTAGTATCATAGACTAGTATCATATATACTGTATATTCATGATACTAGTATATGACACTCTCCACTATACTCGTGATTTCTTACCATGGAAAAAAATTGGAGGCGAAACGATGAACTCATGTTTTCATTCGAACAAAAATATGATGTTAGGTAATGTAAATGTTTTCACAGAGCACACGGTTCACTCACGAAGGCCGTGTGTCAATTAAACCATGGCCGATGCACCCCCACCCCTCTGCCACGCGCGCGATCTGAGTCGTGTGTTCTGATTGGCCAGAACCCAAACCCACAGATCGTACGTCTGCACCATTGGATTCTCCTTGATTGAACGGAGATCCTCATCCCTTTCGACAACACATGTAAATGTTTTCAATAGCCCCTCCAAAAAAATGTTTTCAAATAGCACACGGTCCACACACGAAAGCCGTGTGCCTAGCAAACCGTGGCCGATCCCCCCCCCTTGCTGCGCACGTGATCTGAGTCATACGTTCTGATTGGCCAGAACCCAAACCCCACAGATCCTATGTCTGCACCATTGGATGCTCCCAGATCGAACGACAATCCTCATCCCTTTCGACAGGAAATGCAGTCCGGCTAGGAATTGATTTATATGCCAACATGCACCGTAAATGCCGAAAAATGTCTTACATATAGCACACGAGACCTAAAATGCACCAGCAAATCAAACCCGTGGTAAAATTGTGATTGGTTTAAGTGGGAAAAATTTAGAGGTGAAACAATGAACTCACGTCTTCATTTCAAAATTAGTATGTCTTCATTTCAAACGAAATTATTCTGTTTGTGCACACGAGTGCTTAGAGGCAACCGTTTGCATAGGCCTTTCCGCACGCGCGGCGACCAGGGATATTTTCACCCTTTTCACCTAGGCCGCCAACACCCAGAGTCCCCAACGCCCCCACCGTCCGCCCGTGTTTCACTCAACTAGTCCACCCAATCTCCTTCACCAGCTCCCCCAGATCCACAGCAGAACCCTCTCCGGCGCAGCCATGCTCACCTCGGTCGTGTGCCTGCTCTTCGGCGTCAAGCCTACCTCCATTGCCGTTCCCAACACACGGCAGCCTGCGCCTCGCCGTCTTTGTTTGCTCGCAAAACACCCTCGAGCATATCGATGCAGTAACCCTCGCCTCTCCTGTTGTCCGGCCGGGTTTGCATTAAGAAGCCTGTTAGTTACTGCTCTCCATCGTGGTGAGGCATATTTTCTCGCAATCCCTCTTCCAATTCGTTTCGTATGTTCCCAAATTGGCTATAAAATAACGGAGAGCGTATATATGTCCATTATATACCTTCCTTGCTACATATAAGATGTATTTGTTCCAATAAGTTACTGCCTATTTACAGATCGCGGGTGCCCGAGTCACACAAACTTAACAAATTAGTCGTACATTTTCTAAATTATTGTATGGCATGTTTAGAAAGCTTGATACCAAGTTGTTAGTTTTATGCTTATCCTCCTTTCCTGAGTTTCGCATGTGTTCTCTGTAGATGCCGAGTAGCAGCGACAACACTCACTCATACCATGTATCTTCATCTGATTCGGACAACCCTAGGTCTTCAGCAAATTGTGAGGGATCAAGTAATCTTGAACGGGATAGAGCTGCAGCAATTACCCTTCCGGTCAGGACACAGAGGAACGCTCCAAGGAAGCCCACACACCAGCCTAAAGGTGTATATGAAGTAACCGAGATTGATTTAAAGTCCTGGGCTCCAACTAAACCAGATAAAGCACGCATGAGGTTCAGGAGTGTGTGTGGATTTGTTGGCAGGGCAAGGCTCAACATTAATCTTGCGGGGTTTCGGAAGGCTGACACAGAAACACGGCGAAGGATAGTCTAGGAGATCATGGATCACTTCAACGTTCTAGAGTAGTGGAGAATGCAGGTGGAACACGCTGCACTGAAGAAGGCTAGGGATGCTTGGAGAAACTGGAAGCACGTGCTATACAAGAGTTACTTGAGTGAAGGCAAGGACCCAATCCCCGCATACCGCCAAATTACAAAGGCAGACTGGGCAGAATTCAAAAGGGTCAGGGCAACTAAAGAGTTTGCTGAGAAGAGTTTCAAGCAATTGGAACTTCAGAAGAAGAACATACACCCCCACCGTATGGGTGTGGCAGGATACTACGTCATGAAACTGATAAGGGAACAGGAGGACGAAGAAGCAGTAGCGGCGGGTGGGAATCCGGCCTTCAGTGAAATCAGGGGCGAACGCGCCAGAGACTACTTGAGGGCACGTGCAAAGAGGCGTCATGACAAAACTTATTAATTTGAAAACACACGTGATGCCAAACTGTATGAAGTGATGTTAGATGCTTCCAAGATCCCTGGAAGGTTCTACACGAACTCAGGGCCATGTGACATTCTGCCCATTGCTCTGGACACAAAAGAACCCCCTGGCTGTGCAAGGGGTATAGGTGTTAATGTCCCGCACAAGAGGGCTTTCACACTCAGCAAAGAAGAGAGGCTCAGCATGAAAAAAGCGAGGAGTGAAATGAAGCAGAATGCATTGTATGAAAGGTTGAAGAAGGAGATTTATCCGGCTGTTCGAAAGGATGTTGAGGAGTCAATGATGATGCAGAAGACTCTAACACTAACAGATAGCCAGCAGATGGGAGGGGAGGCGGGCATGGAGGATGCTGCTTATTGCGCGACAACACTGCGCAAGATTAGTTGTGCATCAGCTGACCCCAGCGACACCAAGACTGCAGCTGCTTGTGATGATGCTATATCTGATCTATCTGGAATGAAAGAGAGACTGAAGGGCATGCTTACACATTATGAAGGTACATTAAAATGTGCAACAGCCTCGGTTTTCCTACCCTTCTTGGAAGATGGCCTCTTCTTGGACAATGTGCCATTGAAGTCGGGCTGTGTGAAGTGCTACGTGACTGAAGTAAAGCCTGGATTCAATGAATTTGCACTGAAGAATGTCCTAGGATACTTCGATGAGCAAAGGACCTTGGGAGAAACACTGTTACATCACATCCAGTGGCCACGAAAGGAAATAGAGTTCATCGATGAGATTCTTGAATCCCAGCCAAGAGCAACCACTATGGCCCCTCAACTGGCGGCGCTCTCCTTGCCACAGCAGCTCTCGCGGGCTGATGCATCAACCTGTGATTAGTCGGCCCGACTTTGTGGCGTACAAGCCATGTCATCCTCCGCCCCAAAGCAGCTAGTGGCAAGGCCTACAACTGCTGATGACGCACCACAGGTTCAGATGCCGGGCGCTGAAGGAGCGGGGGGAGACCCAGCTGTAGCACATGCTAAGCAGACCAACCTGGTGGAACAGATCGCTAAGCGATCGATGCTTGAACCGCCGCTAAGCGATCAGATGTCCGTAACCGATCGCTGATCGATCTGTCGGTGCGGATCGCGCGTGATCAGCATACCAATGCGTCAGCACTTCCTGCTCAGCAAGCCAACGCGTTGGCACGGCCTCTCAGCACACCGACAAGTTGGCACCACCTGCGCAGAAACCCGACATAGCTTCAACGCATGGTCAGCAGTCTGATGCCTCTACTCCTACAGCCCAGCAGTCCGTCATAGGAGCACCGCCAGCTCAGCGGTCCGGCATAGATAAACCGTCTGCTAAGCAGTCCATCCAAGCTTCACCGTTTGCTCGGCAGTCTACCTTGCATCCAACCAGACGTTCTGCCAGAAATGCTTCAAGTACTAAGAAGGAAGTGGCCAAAAAGGCTACACCCACGAGGAAGCGCATCGGGAGAGTGAAGAGGAAAGAGAACGATTGCCTCTTACTTAACAACAGCTTGTTCGAATCGGGGAGTAATATTATTTCTGACACCACGGATGATGAAGAAGTATAATTCTTGCTTGCTAAAAGTAAAGCAACTGTACTTCAAGCATGCAAGTACGTCCATGGCCAGCCATTTCTTGTTGCTGAATACTTTGATGAGTGCAGCTCTAGTTGCTGCGAGTTACATGAATATTGCATGGATCAAATGTCATAAGGTCATCAAGGTTTGCTAGTCCACTACAACATAGATCATTTCCGACACAATGCTGGTTCCATCAATGTGAGTTTCGAGGACTTACATCTCTTCTTCAACTTCAACGTGCTCGATGCCACTCTTGTTAGATGCCTGATTTTGTAAGTACTTAACAAACTCTGATCAACTTCTCCATACAAGGTTGTAAATGATAAACAACTAATTGCATTTTATTCCTCTCAGGGGATTGAACACGCAGAGGAGAAAAAGGGAGAGTGTGTATTTCATAGATCCTGCATTAGCAAATGGCACAACATTAGATGGTAAGGACCGACAGGACTTGGCCATTAACACGGGCGCTCGTATCTTTGAAAACACGTCCCATGCAGAATCATTTCTCTGGCCATATCATGAACGGTAAGTCAAGTAAACAACCACGCATACACTGATTGTCTTTCAGATTTCGACATCATTCGTAAGTTCATGGCTTTCTTAATATGTAGCAATCAATGGATATTGGTATTCATTGTTCCAAACAAGAACACAGTTTACTATATCGATTCTCTGAGAGAGTCAACAAACGCTCAGGATCTGACGCATGTTCAGCAATTCTTGGATAGGTATTCAATTCTATGATGTTGAAATTAATTTGCATTCATATCTGGTTCAATAATTGATGTTGTCAAAGTTCATCATCATTTCCAGTGTGCTCGCATTGTGGAAAACTAAACCAGGGAACCTGTTCAATACGGAACAACCTCTACAGCACGAGATCGTTTCTCTGGTAACACACCGAAATCCGTTATTTTCAGAATATTTATCCAACAGTCTGCAAATACCTTTCCTTACGCTAGTCAATTGTTCAAGCTTCTAAATAAACCTCTTTCTATTTTGTCCAAAGAAAAAATAATACATCTAACACCGGTTAGGTTGTTCCTAACAGGAAAAATACATGACTAATTTTGTACAAAAAAATTCAGTGTCCTCAGCAAGAAGCAGGGACCAACCTTTGTGGATACTATGTTTGCAGACACATGATCTCCATCTCCAAATCTGCTGATAGTTGTGACGATCCTCGGGAATTAATACTAGTAAGTCTATCTTAATTAATATCTTCTACTCCACTCATATGGCACATTCTGATCTTAAAAATACTACAGCTCATCTTAAAAACCGAGGACCCCTGAACCGCTCCCGGCTGGTGAATTGCTGATGGTTCGGAGATTTATCAAGGACTTCTTCCTGGATCACTACATCAATCCCAGTGGTGATAATGAAGATTTCAGCATGCATTCTCCTCAAACATTGAGTAAGAGTTAGCCGCTAAATATATAATGCATGGATCCATTGTTTTCCATCTGATGAGGTCTTCGTATATCATACACTACGATTAATTATGTAATGCATATATGTGTGGACAAATAATTGGAATTTAGCTACCATATGTTCAATTGCAATTGTTGCGAAATTTGATGAATGTTCTTCCTATGGACACTATTTGTTCAATTGAATATTCTGGCGAATTTGCTTTTTGCGTGCCGATTCAAAATGGGATATTTTTGTTTATTTGTTTAGCTGAATATTGTGGCGACTTTGCTTTTTGTGTGCCGATTCAAAATGGGATACTTTTGTTTTAGCCTGGCAATTGCTCCGCACACGGTTCAACTAAATGAGTGTGTGCGATCCACATTGGAAAGCATACTGTCGGTGTCCTGGGAACGGGGGTCCCCAGACTTGCCTGCCTACGGCCCATGGCGTGGCTCCTCCAGCGGCCCTGTACGGCCCATCTTCCTCTGCGAACACTCAAGACCCTTGCGAGGGGCCAAGCCTCGCGAGGCGGATGACGCAAGACCTCCTCGGGGGCGGCCTCACTAGACTGGCTCGCGAGGAGCGGAGAGATCAAGGCAAGGGGCACCTCGCGAGGTACCTGTGATGCAAGCCATGACGACCAAGGCCAGGCGGGCACCAGAGCGTGCAGCATACTCACTTCCTCTTTGGTGCTAAAGAGGAAAGCGTAGGCGAGGAGTCCCGAGGCATCAGGCAAAGGTTTCCATATTGGTGCAACGAGACCAAGACCAGCAGGACGGCAGGACAGAGGTCACCGTGGAGCCCAAGATAGCGTCACCACCAGAGCCTTTGGCAGGAGAAGACCACCTTTAGTTAGGATAACTTGTACTAGTTGTCTCCCTTCAAATTGGCCGTTGTTGGATCCTTCCCGCCTACATCTGGGAAGAGCACCAGGGCCTCTATAAATAGGACTAGCCACCATAGTAGGAGGCAACTGATCTTGGGCCATTCAGATCATCCTCAACCACACAAGCTCACCGAGCTCAAGGACACCTCTCCTCAGGAGGCTGCTCTTCCCTTGTACCTGTTCATCCTTAGCCCAAGAGGCAATCCACTACACCACACTGGAGTAGGGTATTACACCACATCGGTGGCCCGAACCAGTATAATCCCTGTGTCCCTTGTTCTGCGAGTTAGATGCGCTGAGCTTTGAGATCGCGATGAGTGCGTGAGATAGAGGGGGAGAGATTTTCATGCACACCCCAGTTCTCGAACCTCAAGGGTTTTGCCGGAACCCGCAATCCGACATTTGGCGCGCCAGGTAGGGGTGCGCTGAAGCTTTCCTTCCGCCGATACGCGTTCCACCGTCCCACCGCATCCATGGCAGACACGCGTCGAGCGCCGGGCCGCCCTCGCCGCCCGCGTCGCTCAGACGACCCCCGTCGGCGGGCCTCCCCGTCGTTCTCCGTTGCCCGCCACCAACGCCGCCACCGGCCCGGCGGGAAATGAGCAGCAAGCGTCCTCGCTGCACTCCTCCGGGCGGCGGGACGGCCGCACCGCCACTCCGTCACTAACCCCAGACAGTTCATCGTTTCACGCTCGTCGTGTGCCCAAGGACGCGCAGGCTGCTCATGGCACGGGAGCTCCTGCGCTACCACCCGGTTGACGACCTCTATGAGGACTGGCTGGACCGCATTGCCGAGCTCGTCAGCACCGTTGGGGGCTCCCCCTCACCGTCCCTCTCACTGCCTCGCCCCCCTCCAGCTGCGCGCGACGTAGCTCACGGAGCACTTCCACCGCCTTCGCATCAAGACAGTGCCCTGGCGCCAAGGAGCGCGGCCCCTCGGAATGACCCACCGCGCCGGGCGCCCGCGTGAGAAGAAGGAAGCTGCCAAGAGGTTCCTCGGCCGCAGGAAAATGCTCCCGCACTCCCAGCGCCACCACGACAAGACCGCGTGCCGCCTGCGGTGGCGGCGCGTGGACATCAGGGGCGGGCTCCGCATCAGCAGAGGTCCCGGGTGGCCACAGCAGGCTGCTGCGCCTTCACTTCGGAGCTGCGTAGGGTCGTCTGGCCGGGCAAGTTCAATCCAGACCTGCCTCCTCGCTACGACGGCACCCCCGACCCTGCGAAGTTCTTGCAGCTCTACGAGCAGAGCATCGAGGCAGCCAACGGCGACGAGAAAGTAATGGCGAACTGGTTCCCCATGACACCCAAGGATGGTGCTCGCTCGTGGCTCCTGAACCTGCCCCCGGGCTCGATCTCCTCCTGGGATGAGATCCGACTGCTTCGTCGCCAACTTCCAGGGCACTCGCGACCGCCCGCCTGCCGTAGGCGACCTGCGCCGTATCAAACAGCAGCCAGGAGAGACCCTGCAGAAGTACATCCAACGCTTCAACAACATTCGTCTCAAGATACCCAAGGTGACAGATGAGGCCATCATTTCCACGTTTTCCGACGGCGTCCGCGACGTCAAGATGAAGAAGGAGCTCGCCATCCACGAGGAGCTATGCACGGCTCTGGAGCTGTTCAACATGGCAACCAAGTGCGCAAGAGCTCAGGAAGGGCGCCTTTCCCTCCTCGAGCTCCCTGCTACCGACCCAGAGGAGAAGAAAGCCAAGGCCAAAGATGTGAAGCGCAAGGGGGTGGCCGTGCTCACGGCGGAGCCTGACACGAAGCACGACCGGGACCATCACGAGTCGTGCAAGAGCAGCCGACCGTTCTGCACCTTCCACAATGTACACAGCCACAACACCAATGACTGTCAAGAGCTCAGAGCCATTCGAGATGGACGCTTCGGCCGACACCCCGAGTGCAACGACCGGGGTTACGACCAAGGAGGAGGACGAGGCGGAGGACGCTGGGACGACTGCGGCCCCTGCCAGGAGTGCCGCGACCGGCCTCGTGGGGACCGCTGGCAGGACCAGCATCGTGAGGGCGCCTGGAGGGATCAGCCTCGCGAGGACCGCCCTCAGGGCAATGCTGGTCTCCCCCCATTGCCGCCACCGCCAAGAAGGAACGACGACCACCATTAGGATGAGGGGGCTGGGGGCTTCCAGGAGCCGTGCGCTATCGCCTGCATCTTGGGCGCAGCTCAGGCCCCAGCATCCTAGCGCATCTTCAAGAAGTTCTCTCGCGAGGTGAATGTAGCCCTTCCCAGGCTCGAGGCCACGCGCCCGCTCAGGTGGTCCAAGTGTGGCATCACCTTCAGCTCGGCGGACCAACTCAAGTGCGCGGCGACCGCAGGCGCCCTCTCGATGATGTGCTCGCCCGTCATCAGCAACGTCCAAGTCACCAAGACCCTCATCGACGGCGGCGCATGGCTTAATGTCCTGTCCGTCGAGACATTCGACAGCCTCCAAGTGCCATACGATCAGCTACAGCCTACTAAGCCCTTCAGGAGTGACCGACGGCTCCACCACCCTGATAGGGCAGGTCCAGCGAAGTGGCAGAATCATCACAGTCCCTTGCGAAGAAAGAGATGTGGTGTGCTCCCTCAAGCGCGCTTTCCAAGCCGCAGCAATCGAAGACCCTGACAGCAAGGGCACACAGTACCCTCCTGAGGCTATCCCCAAGAAGAAGAAGCAGCTACTCCGCACAGGGCCACAGGGGGGCGGCGTCTCTAGCTGCATCGCCTCAGGATCAGCGCCCGCGGTTGGGGCGCCTCCCACCATCGCATAGGAAGGCGCGCCCGGTGCCCTCCTCGGGCAGGGCTCGGGGGCTCTCTTCTGGAGGGCCTCAAACCTAGCCAACATCAAGAGGGTGGCGCTTGGGCACTACGTGGAGGCGTGCTTTGCGGCACGTTTCCCTCGGGAGGAAAATGGGCGAGGAGCGCCCAGCGCTTAGGAGTTCATCGCCAAGACCACTCAGGAGCTACATGATGTAAGAGCCATGGCCGGCGGTCGCCCACCTGGCATAGCTCCCCATCTAGGCGAGGATGGCGGGCTGCGCGGCTGCATCGACATCCCAAGGCTCAACAGGGTCGCATTTCAGGAGCGCTTCTGGCCTTCGCGCATTGGGCGGTGTGAGTGTCCACCCCACAGCTACGTCTGCATGGCGTTTGGCCTGCCGAGCATGGCAGCCGCCTTCCAGCGCAACCTGCGGAGCATCCTGGCGACCCAGGAGGCCAGGCATCACGCGGTCCTGGCAGAGATGGAGACGGTCCTCAAGGAACCGCCTGAGCCCCAGAGCCTCCCGAGGCTCAGGGCCCTGATGGCTCATGAGGGGCGACCCCTTCGCCATGCATCTTCAGCTACCGCGACATCCCTTCGACAATGGAACCAGGTAACATTTTCCAAGTTTATTTAGCTGGGAGCGCCCCTCGTGCCGCATCATTCCTAGGTCGCATGGGTCTGTCCCCGCGGCATGTATCTTTTTGCATCTTTAGCTTACCCTACTAGGGGCGCCCCTCGGGCTACATCATCCCCAAGCTGCTCGGGTCTGTCCCGATGGCATGTATCGTTCTTGCATCTATCTAAGCTAGTTCGCTTCCCATGCATGAGTTATTTATGGTCACTCCTTGCTTGATTATCACTCACCACGGGAGCCGCGAGCCGATCGTCTTTCTTCAGGATCCTTCGCATAAGAAGGCTAGGCACGGCGTCTGTGCTCGGGTCCGTCCCTGCAGCGTCGATAAACCCCAATGGTTGAGCTCTGTCTGGCGGGCCGGCCCCATTCACCTCACCTCCTGGTGTCGTTGGTGCTTGGCCTTCTCATGCGATAGCCTCAGGAGATTCATTCGACATAGGTTGCCTGACCATCTCGCAGGACCATCGCAGTCAACAAGAACCAAGACCAGGCGCAACCCACCTTGAGGTAGGGCCTCATGAGTCCCGCACTGGCTCACGAGTGCCCAGACACACCTCGTCCAGCCCTGCCGTGCAAGACACGTGTCGGGGCGGGGCTGTACATGCCCCGGGAGCTCCACTCAAAGGGAGCCCTCACCCACGCACTAGTGGAAGCACCATGCTCCGTGCTGGCAGTCGACACGGCAGAGGAGCGTCTATGCCCGTGCAAGTGCGGAAGCACTGTGCTCCACGCTGGTGATAAACAACTGAGGGCGGCCTCTGATGTCTACTACACAACCTTCTTCTTGTAGTCGATATTGGGCCGCCAAGTGCAGAGATTTGTAGGACAGTAGCAAATTTCCCTCAAGTGGATGACCTAAGGTTTATCAATCCATGGGAGGTGTAGGATGAAGATGGTCTCTCTCAAACAACCCTGCAACCAAATAACAAAGAGTCTCTTGTGTCCCCAACAAACCCAATATAATGGTAAATTGTATAGGTTCACTAGTTCGGCGAAGAGATGGTGATTCAAGTGCAATATGGATGGTAGATATAGGTTTTTGTAATCTAAAAATATAAAAACAGCAAGGTAACTAATGATAAAAGTGAGCACAAACGGTATTGCAATGTGTTGAAACAAGGCCTAGGGTTCATACTTTCACTAGTGCAAGTTCTCTCAACAATAATAACATAATTGGACCATATAACTATCCCTCAACATGCAACAAAGAGTCACTCCAAAGTCACTAATAGAGGAGAACAAACGAAGAGATTATTGTAGGGTACGAATCCACCTCAAAGTTATCCTTTCTGATCGATCTATTCAAGAGTCCGTAGTAAAATAACATGAAGCTATTCTTTCGGTTCAATCTATCATAGAGTTCGTACTAGAATAACACCTTAAGACACACATCAACCAAAACCCTAATGTCACCTAGATACTCCATTGTCACCTCAACTATCCGTGGGTATGATTATACGATATGCATCACACAATCTCAGATTCATCTATTCAACCAACACAAAGTACTTCAAAGAGTGCCCCAAAGTTTCTACCGGAGAGTCAAGATGAAAACGTGTGCCAACCCCTATGCATAAGTTCACAATGTTACGGAACCCGCAAGTTGATCACCAAAACATACATCAAGTAGATCACGTGAATATCCCATTGTCACAATAGATAAGCACATGCAAGACATACATAAAGTGTTCTCAAATCCTTAAAGACTCAATCCGATAAGAACACTTCAAAGGGAAAACTCAATACATTACAAGAGAGTAGAGGGGGAGAAACATCATAAGATACAACTATAATAGCAAAGCTCGCGATACATCAAGATCGTATCACCTCAAGAACACGTGAGAGAGATCAAACACATAGCTACTGGTACATACCCTCAGCCCCGAGGGTGAACTACTCCCTCCTCGTCATGGAGAGCGCCGAGATGATGAAGATGGCCACCGGTGAGGGATCCCCCCCTCCGGAAGGGTGCCAGAATAGGGTCCCGATTGGTTTTCGATGGCTACAGAGGCTTGCGGCGGCGGAACTCCCGATCTATTATGTTCCTCGATGGTTTTAGGGTATATGGATATATATAGGCGAAAGAAGTCGGTCAGGGGAGCCACGCGGGTGGGGGCGCGCACAGGGGGCAGGCGCGCCTCCCTGCCTCGTGGCCACCTCGAAGCTTCCCTGACTTCAACTCCAAGTCTCCTTGATCACGTTCATTCCAAAAATCACGCTCCCGAAGGTTTCATTCCATTTGGACTCCGTTTGATATTCCTTTTCTGCGAAACACTGAAACAAGGGAAAAAATAGAAATTGGCACTAGGCTCTTGGTTAATAGGTTAGTCCGAAAAATAATATAAAAGTGTTTAGTAAAGCCCATAAACATCAAAAATAGATAATATAATAGCATGAATACTTCATAAATTATAGATACGTTGGAGACGTATCAGCATCCCCAAGTTTAATTCCTACTCGTCCTCGAGTAGGTAAATGATAAAAGAAATAATTTATGAAGTGTGAATGCTAGCAATTGCACAAGTTTGATCAATGATAATTTCAATCACCTTTTCTGGCATCATTGTATGTCATAACAGTAGCTCAACTCATAAAACTTTTCATGATCAAGTAACAACCTATTCACATGTTAAAGCATAGATCATAAACTTTCTTGAAAACTAACAAACCGTGTTATTAGTCATCAAACAATTACAATTCATCTTATTTCCAGGAAGAGTCTATGAGCATGATTGGTTTGATGCCAAAAGTTGTCATGCCAATATTTGGCAAATGCCAAATGTTAGCTAGTGATTGGTTGGCTACCAACTTTTCTTCTCAACCTCACAAAAAGTTGCCAACATTTGGCAAATTTTGATTTTGCCAAATGTTGGCTCGCCAAATATTGGCAATGCCAATTATTGGCATCAAACCAATTATGCTCTATGTCAGAGCTTTGATTCAGCAAACTTCACATACTCAACTATCATTTAGTCTTCCATGATTGCTACCACTCAAAGCATATTTTTAGAACAAATAGTATTCATCGAACACAGAGAAAGATAGGGGCTTAATGTTTCACCTCCCAACCTTTTGCCTCAAGGGTAATGTCAACAATAATAATTCATGCTCAAATATATTTGAATGGCCATATATGCTTAGATCTTTCCATCACATGATGCTTGCCAACTAAAGAGCGGGTTGGAATGAGGAGGAATACTACTGACTCTTGCATAAAAGTAAAAGATAGGCCCTTCGCAGAGGGAAGCAGGGATTTGCAGAGGTGCCAGAGCTCGAAGCTAAAACAGAGATGAAAATTATTTTGAGAGGTATGCTTTCATTGTCAACATAACGACCAAGAGTTCCCAATATCTTCCATACTAGATACATTATAGGCGGTTCCCAAACAGAAAGGTAAAGATTTTACTCCCCCTCCACCAACAATCACACTCCACGGCTTGTCCGAAACAACGGGTGGCGTCCAATTTTCAACAATCCTGGGGGATTTTTGTTTAAATTATATGCGATTTTGCTTTTGATCTTTTGATCATAGGACTGGGCATCCAAGTTACCAGCCATTTTCTCGTGAATTATGGGCGGAGTCCACTCATCGTGAGAATGACCCACCTAGCATGGAAGATACTGACAGCCCCTAGTCGCTACATGAGCGATTCGGGCACATAAAACAGATTATTATTTGAAGGTTTAGAGTTTGGCACTTGCAAATTTACTTGGAACGGCAGGTAAATACCGCATATAGGTAGATATGGTGGACACTCATGGAAGAAACTTGGTTCAAGGAATTTGGATGCACAAGCAGTATTACCGCTTAGTACAGATATTTTGGCTAGCAAAGGATTCTAAATAGCAAGCACCACATGTTAGAGGATCCATAACAATATAACTTCTATACAAATATATGCAAGCATAACTCATTATGTTGTCTTCCTTGTCCAACTTCAACTGATTTGTTCAGGTTTGAAAATAATTAATGGGGCTCACAATCATAGAAGATGTCCAAGATAGTATATTTATATGTGAAATCTCCCTTCCTTCAATATTCTTTCACGAATTGTTCAAGTGACCAATACAATGTTTGTTAACCTTCAATAAATTTACCACCTCTACTTCTTATATGTGAAGTCATTACTCCCCATGGGATAAGCATATGAAACATATATAATTTTAGATTTATGACATTCAAATCATTCAACCATTTACTCATAGGATATAAGTGAAGCACACGAGTAAATGACAAACTACTCCAAAAAAGATATAAGTGAAGATCAATGAGTAGTTAAATAATTATGTAGCTATGTGAAGACTCTCTCTCATTTAAGAATTTCAGATCTTGGTATTTTATTCAAACAACAAGAAAAGCTAAAGAAAATAAAATGACGCTCCAAGCAAAACACATATGATGTGGTGAATAAAAATATAGCTCCAAGTAAAGTTACCGATGAACGAAGACGAAAGAGGGGATGCCATCCGGGGCATCCCCAAGCTTAGGCTCTTGGTTGTCCTTGAATATTACCTTGGGGTGCCTTGGGCATCCCCAAGCTTAGGCTCTTGCACTCCTTATTCCGTAGTCCATCGAATCTTTACCCAAAACTTGAAAACTTCACAACTCAAAACTTAACAGAAAATCTCATGAGCTCCGTTAGCGAAAGAAAACAAAACACCACTTCAAGGTACTGTAATGAACTCATTCTTTATTTGTATTGGTGTTAAATATACTGTATTCCAACTTCTCTATGGATTATAAACTATTTTACTAGCCATAGAGTTATCAAAATAAGCAAACAACAAACGAAAAACAGAATCTGTCAAAAACAGAACAGTCTGTAGTAATCTGTAACTAACGCAAACTTCTGGAACTCAGAAGAATCTACCAAAATAGGACGACCTAGATAATTTTTTATTGATCTAGTGCAATTGGGGTTAGTATTTTATCGCTTTTAGGTGATTTCTAACAATTGTTTTAGTGAGCAGAAAGTTTTTGTGTTTTTCAGCAAGATCAAATAATTATCATCCAAGAAGATCCTACAGGTCTTACTTGGCACAAACACTAATTAAAACATAAATCTACATCTAAATAGAGGCTAGATGGATTATTTATTCCTAAACAGGAGCAAAAAGCAAGGAACAAAAATAAAATTGGGTTGCCTCCCAACAAGCGCTAACGTTTAACGCCCCTAGCTAGGCATGATGATTTCAATGATGCTCACATAAAAGATAAGAATTGAAACGCAAAGAGAGCATCATGAAGAATATGACTAGCACATTTAAGTATAACCCACTTCCTATGCATAGGGATTTTGTGAGCAAACAACTTGTGGGAACAATAATCAACTAGCATAGGAAGGCAAAACAAGCATAACTTCAAAACTTTAAGCACATAGAGAGGAAACTTGATATTATTGCAATTCCTACAAGCATATGTTCCTCCCTCATAATAATTTTCAGTAGCATCATGAATGAATTCAACAATATAACCATCACATAAAGCATTCTTTTCATGATCTACCAGCATAGAATTTTTATTACACTCCACATAAGAAAATTTATTCTCATCAATAGTAGTGGGAGCAAACTCAACAAAATAACTATCATGTGAAGCATAATCCAATTGAAAATTAAAATCAAGATGACAATTTTCATGGTTATCTTTATTCTTTATAGCATACGTGTCATCACAATAACCATCATAAATAGGAGGCATGCTTTCATCATAATAAATTTGCTCATCAAAACTTGGGGGACTAAACATATCATCTTCATCTAACATAGCATCTCCAAGCTTGTGGCTTTGCGTATCATTAGCATCATGGGTATTCAAAGAATTCATACTAACAACATTGCAATCATGCTCGTCATTCAAATATTTAGTGCCAAACATTCTAATCATTCTTCTCCTAGCAATTGAGCACAATTATCTGAATCCTTATTTTCACGGAAGACATTAAAAAGATGAAGCATATGAGGCACCCTCAATTCCATTTTTTTGTAGTTTTCTTTTATAAACTAAACTGGTGATAAAACAAGAAACTGAAAGATTCGATTGCAAGATCTAAAGATATACCTTCAAGCACTCACCTCCCCGACAATGGTGCCAGAAAAGAGCTTGATGTCTACTACACAACCTTCTTCTTGTAGACGTTATTGGGCCTCCAAGTGCAGAGGTTTGTAGGACAGAAGCAAATTTCCCTCAAGTGGATAACCTAAGGTTTATCTATCCGTGCGAGGTGTAGGATGAAGATGGTCTCTAAGGGAGTCCTGGATTAGGGGGTGTCCGGATAGCCGGACTATAACCTTTGGCCGGACTCCTGGACTATGAAGATACATGATTGAAGACTTCGTCCCGTGTTCAGATGGGACTTTCCTTGGCGTGGAAGGCAAGCTTGGCGATACGGATATGTAGATCTCCTCCCATTTTAACCGACTCTGTGTAACCCTAGCCCTCTCCGGTGTCTATATAAACCGGAGGGTTTTAGTCCGTGGGACGAACAACAATCATACCATAGGCTAGCTTCTAGGGTTTAGCCTCTCTGATCTCGTGGTAGATCTACTCTTGTACTACGCATATCATCAATATTAATCAAGCAGGAGTAGGGTTTTACCTCCATCGAGAGGGCCCGAACCTGGGTAAAAAACATCGTGTCCCTTGTCTCTTGTTACCATCCGCCTAGACGCACAGTTCGGGACCCCCTACCCGAGATCCGCCGGTTTTGACACTGACATTGGTGCTTTCATTGAGAGTTCCGCTGTGTTGTCGCCATCAGGAAGGATGCCTCATCCCGTCTTTAAAGACGGCACAATTGCTAAAGGAGCTTTGGCTATCGGCCAAACTCTCCGGCTAGGCAGTTTTCTTATGACCGCCTGTTCGGCCGCTGCGCCGACGATGACTTCTCGGGTCATCGGAAGCAATCTTCACGTCAACTCGGAACTCACCGAGCAGTTAGATCCGATGGAGCTCTCTTCCTTAAACGAGCTCTTGGATCGCATTGCCGCCCTAGGAGTTGCTACAGACTACGATCAGATTGGGCCTAAACCCGATCCGAGAGAGATTAACTCTCCCCAGGTCACCCATCACATTGAAGTGGTGGAGGAACAATGCGGCAAGCCTTCATCTATCTTAAGGACTAGTTATGTCGGATTCGATCCCTCAAGCGGATACCCGCCGAGGGGAGGACGTCACTCAAGCCCTGAACCTAAAGTCAGGCAGCGGGCTAGATTCATCGGACAACATCCAAGAACCCAAGCTTACGAGTTCGGAAACTCCTTGGCCCCTGAGTCTCAGATTGGGCGAGGTTCCGGATTTAATTCCACCCGCCCACCGAAATATAAGCGATCTATCCCAAATTTGGCAAGAGCCCGCAGAAACAGTACACCATTACTGGGCCAGATTCCTCCTGGTCATGAACAGGATAAGGGACTGTCGCGAGGAGGATGCAATTTCATTCTTCTGCAATAATTGCACGGACAACAGAATCCTCAACGCCATAAGTCGCCGTGAAATTACACGCTTCGCTGACTTGGCGTCCATAGTACGAAAGTACTATGCGATGGAAAGTGCCTGGAAAACCGAAATAAAATTTTGGGACAATCCGGCCCTGAATACAACCCTAGTCCGAAATAAAAGGGTGCATTATCACCAGGCACCTGGGTTAAACACCAAAAAGCAAAAACCCTCTATAGGGCATGGAACCGTACTGGAGAGATGGCTCAATGGACCCTGTAAAATTCATAGTACAGAGGGCGCCACACCAACTCATAGCCTTAGAGCATGTTGGATACTCCGGCAGGTGGTCAGAAGTGGCGAAGAGCTTCTAACTCTAGAATCTACAGAGCACCAGCCCAAGGATACCAGTACGGTATTAACAGTCTTCGAGACTTTCGCATCAAATAATATGCGGAAACGAACACTCAGCAGCCTTGCCGAAGTCTACCAAGCAGCAATAACAAACCCATGGACTGACACGGCTATTACCTTTAATGCCGGAGATGAACCTAAATTCCGAACAGCCCGAGCACCAGCCGCATTGGTCCTCAGTCTAATAGTGGATGGCTTTCGCCTTACCAAGGTACTCATGGACGGTGGCAGCGGATTGAACCTCATTTACAAGGAAACTCTTCGAAAAATGAAAATAGACTGGAGCCGCATTGAGCGAAGCAGTTCAACCTTTAGAGGAATAATCCCTAGTCGGGAAGCGCGCTGTACAGGAAAAATCACACTGGATGTGGTATTCGGCACGCGGATAATTATAGGTCCGAGGAGGTCGCGTTCCAAGTGGCCCCGTTCAGCAGCTGGTACCACGCTCTATTAGGCGAGAGGCATTTACAATTTTTCAAGCTATACCCCATTACGGGTACATGAAGCTCAAAATGCCCGGGCCAACGGAATCATCACTCTTGCTACTGACCCGGACATAGCACTCCGCGCCGAAAATAAGACAGCCGCACTGGCCCTTGAGGCACTATCCGAAGCCCTAGCGGTCGAGGAACTGACTGCGCTGCGTCCATGATGAACAGGGACGACGTGATACTCGATAAAAGATCCAAGTCCACCTCCTTTAAACCGGCGGACGAAATAGTCAAATTCCAAGTCCATCCAATGGACCCTACAAAAGCGGCCTCCATCGGGGCGCAATTAAACCCTGATGTAGACGCCGCACTATGAGAATTCCTACGCGAAAATTGGGACATTTTTGCCTGGCACCCTTCAGACATGCCAGGAATCCCACGCCGGCTGGCCGAGCACAGCCTAAACATACTAAAAGGATTCAAGTCAGTCAAGCAGGCTCTTCGGCATTTCTCCGAACCTAAGATACAAGCCATGGGAGAGGAGCTAGCCAAACTACTGGAGGCCGGATTCATCAGAGATATAAAACATCCGGACTGGCTAGCAAACCTGGTGATGGTACCAAAGAAGGACAAATCCTGGCGCCTATGCGTCGATTTCAAGGACCTCAACAAGGCTTGCCCAAAGGATCCCTTCCCCCTCCCCCGCATCGATCAAATTATTGACGCTACCGCAGGACATGATTCATTGTGTTTCCTCGACACATACTCCGGCTACCATCAAATTAAGATGGCAGAGCCAGACCAAGCCGCAACGGCATTCATCACCCCATACGGCCCATTCTGCTTCAACACAATGCCCTTCGGGCTCAAAAACGCCGATGCAACATATTAGCGCATGATTCAGACATGTCTGCCAAACCAGATCGGCAAAACAGGGGAGGCATACGTAGATGACGTGGTCATCAAAACCAAGCATGTCGAAACTCTAGTAGACGACTTGAGAGGCTCACATTCGATAACCTCCGAACATATGACATCAAGCTTAACCCGGAAAATGCGTTTTCGGCGTACCAGCCGGAAAGCTCTTGGGCTTCATTGTATCCGGTAGAGGAATTGAAGCAAACCCAGCCAAGATCCGAGCCCTGTCACAATTGGATATCCCAAAGGACCTCAAACAAATACAAAAATTGACTGGATGCATGGCGGCTCTAAGCCGCTTTATCTCCCGCTTGGGAGAAAAGGCATTACCCCTTTATCGCCTCCTCCGGCGCACCACACTTCGAGTGGACGGATGCCGCCACGGCCGGACTCAAAGAAATAAAAGACATATTGGCAACAAACCAGGTCCTGGCCGCGCCTAACATCGGCGAACCAATGCTATTATACATTGCGGCAACCTATCAAGTTGTAAGCGCAGTCCTCGTCGTCGACCGAGAAACGAACAGACACAAATTCCCCCTTCAAAAACCAGTTTACTACGTGTCCACTGTCCTCACTCCATGCAAGTCACGGTACCCGCATTATCAAAAGATAGCGTACACTGTGTTTATGGCATCCCGGAAGCTGCGACACTACTTTCAAGAGTGTTCATAACAGTAGCCTCCGAAGTACCTCTTACCGATATTATAA
The DNA here is from genome assembly GCA_021605205.1 of Aegilops longissima. Classification (NCBI taxonomy): domain Eukaryota; kingdom Viridiplantae; phylum Streptophyta; class Magnoliopsida; order Poales; family Poaceae; genus Aegilops; species Aegilops longissima. Next base: position 391,774,228 of record CM038677.1, on the reverse strand, counting down.
ACAACCACGACGCGACGGGCCGGATTGCCAAATGGGCCATTGAGCTCCTCCCGTTCGACATAACCTATAAGCCACGGCGAGCTATTAAGTCGCAAGTTCTGGCCGACTTCGTCGCCGAATGGACTGAAGCCGAACTCCCTAAAGAGTACGGCACATATTCCAACCGGATCATGCACTTCGACGGCTCCAAAATGTTGGCTGGTCTGGGGGCTGGCGTTGTTCTGACGTCCCCAACAGGAGATACAGTTCAATACGTACTCCAGATAATGTATACGGACTCCAACAACGCAGCCGAATACGAGGCCCTTCTAGACGGTCTCCGGATGGCAGTCTCCATGGGCATCCAATGCCTAGAGGTGCGCTGGGATTAGAACCTCGCGATATCCCAAATAAATGGAGACTTTGATGCCAAGGATCCGAAAATGGCAGCTTATTGCGACGCCGTCCTAAAAAAGTCAGCTTGGTTCGAGGGGCTCGAATTTAACCATATAGCTCGGGAAAACAATCAGGCAGCAGACGTCTTGGCACGCATTGGCGCAAAGCGTGATGCCGTCCCCCCCCCCCAACATCTTCTTGCAGAGGCTGTTCAAGCCATCCATATTATGGGAAGGGGAATCCGAAAATAACAGCCCGGACCCAACCGCACTGCCCGACACCAAACATTCTGACACAACAGGAGGCTCTGCCAATGGAATAACATCTTCAGCCCACGTAATAATGGCAGTCATTGCCCCGTGGACAGAACCATTCCTAGCCTACCAAACCAGGCAGGAACTTCCCGAGGACCAAAACGAGGCACGCTGCATAGTGCGGCGATCTAAAGCCTATAAAGTCCATGAGGGAGAGCTTTATAAGAAAAGCACCACCGGAGTCCTTCAAAGGTGTATCTCCGAAGAGGAAGTGCGGAATCTCCTGGCTGAAATTCATGCCGGACTCGGCGGGCACCACGCCACAGCCCGGGCCCTTGTAAGCAAGGCCTTCCGTACAGGATTTTATTGGCCGACGGCCCGGGCAGATGCTCAGGACTTAGTGCAACAATGCGTCGGTTGCCAGCTCTTTGCTAACCAAAGCCATATGCCACCCACCGCCCTCCAAACTATACCCATCACCTGGCCCTTCGCCATCTTGGGGCTTGACATGGTTGGACCCCTTAAAGGAGGAACCCACAAGCAAAAATACCTACTGGTCATGGTGGATAAATTCACCAAATGGATAGAGGCCAAGCTGTTAAGGCGGCGAATCCGGACCGTGATAGACTTCATATCGGGGTCGATGCGCCGTTCGACGTCCCCACATCATCATCACTGATAACGGCATGAACTTTACGGCCGACGAGGTCAAACTCTGGTGCAAAAACATGGTCATCAAGCTCGACTATTCTTCAGTCTATCACCCACAAACTAACGGTCAAGTCGAGCGAGCAAATGGTCTAATCATGAGCGGCATCAAACTCAGATTAGTGCGGTCCCTCAAGGAATCTATCACGCACTGGGTAGAGGAGCTCGACTCCGTACTCCGGGGGCTGCGGACCACGCCGAATCGCACCACCGGATACACACCATTCTTTATGGTATACGGTGCAGAGACGGTTCTTCCCTGCGACATAATTCATGACTCACCTCGCGTGCACATGTATGAAGAAAGAGAAGCCGAACTCGATCGGCAGGACAGTTTGGACGCCTTGGAGGAGGAGCGTGACGTGGCAAAAGCCCGTTCCGCATTTTATCAACAGCAGGCTCGAAGATACCAAAGCAGAGAAGTACGGGCCAAAATTACAATGTAGGCGAGTTAGTTCTACGCCTGCCGGACAAGAAAAAGGACAAACTCAAGCCCAAGTGGGAAGGTCCCTTTATTATTGACCAAGTCCTGACTGGTGGAGCGTACCATCTGCGAGATGCATCGGATAACCGACTCGAGCCAAACCCATGGAACGCAGCCCGTCTCCGAAGATTCTACGCCTAGCGCCGGACTCGTGTTCGTCTCCTTCCTCTATCTATTTTTACAAATTAGTTGTCTTTTATTTCTCTCCTTCTCCCTCTTTTACTCTTACAGCCTTTAACGGCTCGTTTGCTTTGTTAGCATTACAATTGACGCGCTATCCGCTCATTATACACGGGGCTTCTTTAATGAAGCTTATTTATCTGGCTTCATGCCCAACACATGTGTCACACTTCCGCATGTACCTTTTATTCACCATTATATGCATCGATATGACTTAAGTTTTGGCCATGCTGGGTTGCTGGCTCTGTGCTTACCCCTACGTTCCCGATTGTTCGGCTAGGCGGTAAAGGAGCACCTCTGCGATTATTCTGCGGGTCACCGGATGTGTACCTCGACTGGGTGAAGCGAAATCTAGCGTTCTTAAGGGAATATTCGGTCGGTGAACTAAAGATGATTTCTCAATTGTTTATTTATCCGCCCCAGATGCTTTTCTTCTTTTTCTTGAGTCGGACATGCACTTTAGGGCATGCCTCCGAGGGAAAGGAACCCCTAACGGAACTATTCTCCCTGGAAGATGTTTCTTACTAACCATGTAATATAACATAACTAGTTGGGCAGTTGTCTGTTCAAGCACTAATGACCCCTACGCCTGGTCTCCACGCATGCCCCGCTTCTTACATAACCGAGAGGGTATTCGGACACACTCCGGACTATCGGGTCCCGAGATTGAAGCGAAAAGGTCTGCCATGACAAATGATCTACAATCCGCTAGAAGGCATTTTACATGTCATCTTAAATTACATAGTCAATTTGGTCGGGTATATTCCTCTTCAATACCATCCAACAGGCTGTCTAGTTTACATCCTATTGGGAATATTTATGCCAACTCTACGACCGTACACTAAGCTCACAGGATCTCCTTCCCATCAGCCCCACAGGTCCGACCTCGGCCATGTGGTTTGGGTCAACCGTGTACCGCGTCTTCACCATGGCCGAGCCTCCTCGACGCCTTGACGGCAGGCCGATATCTTCCATAATCGAAGCGCCCGCGCACTCCTTAAGCCTCTCGCAAGCTCTCCAAGGCCTTCGGGCATGGAGACAGATAGCCATAAGGCTGGGCGGCGCCTTTCATCACCTGCCAAACTTCGTTAAATGCAGTTGTAAGAGCTCGGGAAGAAGGTCACCCGAGAACCGGGCATTTCCTCTGCAGGGCGACACTGTGAGCATACCTACGAGACATAACTCGTTAGTCGACTTCCTCGCCGAACTCTTTTTCAAAGTTCGTTCAAGCACTTACTAAACATGCCGCGTCGAAGCCGCCGATTCTCCTTAACGGAGTCCGACAGTTGGGCACGAACATCCTTTAGTTCCTCGCCCAGCTGGGTGTTGGCATCTTGGAGATTATTCTTCTCCTGCCTCACCTTCGTAAGCACGCTCTCGCCAGCCTTTAACCGGCGCAAGAGTTGTTGCTTGTCCGGATCTACTCCGGCGCCATCTGCAATGTTATTGTCAGATTCGCACACACGCCGCACTTCACAACATACTTATCTTTCGAAGCATATATTACCAGAGGGGGTCTCCTTGGCCTCCCCTGTTGCGGCTAGTGCGGCCTCAAGTTGGGCTTTGCACTCTTCCAGCTCCTCGGACAGTTGGGTATTCTTTTCTGTAAGATCCTGCATAACAAATGATCCTTAAATCAGTTATGCTAACTGTTTCAAGTCTCGGGGGCTACTGACATATATAACCATCAAATTTTCTCACCCGTATGTCTTTCACATACTGCTCCGTGGCTCTGGCTAGACCATTTTGAGCGGCACGGAGGTACGCATCTCCCGAATTGAAGGCGTCCAATGCCTCTTGGGAGAAACAAGCGTTGCGGAGAACTGTCCGGCGGCGCCTGTGATTCATGGCACTCTCCACCTCGGAATTGTTGGCAGACAATCTGTCCGCATCCTCTGTCGGAGGAGCGTCTGACGCACGCCTCGTGTTCGCCTCTGCTTCTGGACCTGGCTTTGGAGCCTGGCTGGTGGAGGCGCGATTGGCTATCTCTCCGGATATAGTCCGGCGAGCCCTATTTTTCCTAAAAAAAGGAGAGCACGGGCGTTAGTATGCATCGTAAGAATAATACCTTGGAATAAGGCAGCGCGCCTTACTGCTGCGCCGGTGCCTCGACCCGGACTGCGTGTCTCTTTAGCCTGCCCGCCCTCGCGGTCCCTTGTTGGCTAGTCGCTGCAGGCTCGGCATTCCGCCTCGAGATCCTCCCCTGCGAAACACCATTGGTATACGGTGATAAAAAATAAGCACGGACGGATCATATTCGAAGTATTGGGACTTTGGTCTCGGTTACTTGTGAGGCGGGGAGCAGTCCGGGATAATCGGCTGTAATAGCCACCAAGGCATTGTCGATGCTCAGTTGGTAAAATACCCCATCGATCAGCTCCACGGATATGTCCAGATCCTCTTGGGAGGCCGAATCGAGGGACCATTCCGGATCCTCGGGTTGTGGAGGAGGGCTGTTTATATCTTTTACGGCCCGACGCAATTCCTGCGTGGAAATCACAAGATAAGGTACTTGAGTATGGGAATATGGAACGGATGGACAAAAAGAAGTGTCTGCTTACCCAGCTTGGAGGATTGTACATAGAAAATCCGCCCTGAGGATTGACGCAGAGGAAATCCTCCTCTTCTCCCTTGTACAAAGTGGTCAAGATCTTCATTAGAGCGGCAATCGAGTCCGGCCCCTTACGGCCGCAGCGGGTGGCGTCATCCTCCCCATTGAAATCCCACATGGGGTGGCCTCTATACTGAAGCGGCTGCACCCCCCGCATAATGCATGTGGCTATGACCTCGATCATGGTCAGTCCGGAATGAGCTAATAGCCTTATCCGGCTCATCAGATAAAGAACGTCCTTGTCATTTTCCTTCTGAGTGCTCCGTGGATGCCAGCTCAGGCGCTTCTTCAAGGGATCATTATCAAACTCAGGGAGGCCGATCCGAACAGGATCCGGCAGGGGGACATCTTCTATATAAAACCATTCTGAAGGCCAGTCTTCGGACGCCTTCTTTGGGGTTCCAGATAGATATCCGGTCCCAGCAATGCGCCATACTTCGGCTCCGCCCACTTGATATATTGACCCCTTCTGAGAACGGGGCACAAGGCAGAACAACTTCTTCCACAACGCGAAATGAGCCTCGATGCCCAAAAACAGCTCGCAAAGGTCTATGAAGCCCCCAATATGCAGTACGGAGGCAGGCGTAAGGTTGTGGAACTGGAGGCCATAGAACTCCAGGAGCCCCCGGAGAAACGGATGAATTGGAAATCCGAGCCCTCTTATCAAATAAGGGACAAGGCATACCCGCTCTCCTTTGGAGGGATTGGGGACGTTCTCCGCTTGCTCTCCACCATTATAGGTGGCAAGCCCGGCTCGAGCCTGGACCATGTAGGCTGGGGGGAGAAACCCCTTGGCTTGGAGCGTCACTAGCTCGCTGTGCGGGACGGAGCATCTCTCCCAATCTCCAGGCTGAGGGCTGGGAGGGCGAGAGGAGGAGCTGCGTCGACTGGCCATGATGGAATGGATCTCTGTCGGATGCGCTCCGATGAATGCTCGCGAAGGAGCGTAAATGTAAAAATACCCTGGCTTTTCGCATTCGTCTGACACGTGGAAGATGGCCATTATTGGGCGTGGAAGCCAAGGAGCGCAATATTCATGAGAAGCCGGACACTATTCAACAGGTACACGGAATTTGGAGAAGAACCCGCCTTGCAATGTCGAAGACAATCTGCGCACCGGACTCATCGTCATTGAAGCCTGGTTCGGGGGCTACTGAGGGAGTCCTGGATTAGGGGGTGTCCGGATAGCCGTACTATAACCTTTGGCCGGACTCCTGGACTATGAAGATACAAGATTGAAGACTTCGTCCCGTGTCCGGATGGGACTTTCCTTGGCGTGGAAGGAAAGCTTGGCGATACGGATATGTAGATATCCTCCCATTGTAACCGACTCTGTGTAACCCTAGCCCTCTCCGGTGTCTATATAAACCGGAGGGTTTTAGTCCGTAGGACGAACAACAATTATACCATAGGCTAGCTTCTAGGGTTTAGCCTCTCTGATCTCGTGGTAGATCTACTCTTGTACTACCCATATCATGAATATTAATCAAGCAGGAGTAGGGTTTTACCTCCATCGAGAGGGCCCGAACCTGGGTAAAAACATTGTGTCCCTTGTCTCCTGTTACCATCCGCCTAGACGCACAGTTCGGGACCCCCTACCCGAGATCCGCCGGTTTTGACACCGACAGTCTCTCTCAAACAACCCTGCAACCAAATAACAAAGAGTCTCTTGTGTCCCCAACACACCCAATACAATGGTAAATTGTATAGGTGCACTAGTTCAGCGAAGAGATGGTGATACAAGTGCAATATGGATGGTAGATATAGGTTTTTGTAATCTGAAAAATATAAAAACAGCAAGGTAACTAATGATAAAAGTGAGCACAAACGGTATTGCAATGCGTTGAAACAAGGCCTAGGGTTCATACTTTCACTAGTGCAAGTTCTCTCAACAATAATAACATAATTGGACCATATACCTATCCCTCAACATGCAACAAAGAGTCACTCCAAATTCACTAATAGCGGAGAACGAACGAAGAGATTATTGTAGGGTACGAAACCACCTCAAAGTTATCCTTTCTGATTGATCTATTCAAGAGTCCGTAGTAAAATAACACGAAGCTATTCTTTCCGTTCGATCTATCATAGAGTTCGTACTAGAATAACACCTTAAGACACACATCAACCAAAACCCTAATGTCACCTAGATACTCCATTGTCACCTCAAGTATCCGTGGGTATGATTATACGATATGCATCACACAATCTCTGGTTCATCTATTCAACCAACACAAAGTACTTCAAAGAGTTCCCCAAAGTTTCTACTGGAGAGTCAAGACGAAAATGTGTGCCAGCCCATATGCATAAGTTCACAATGTTACGGAACCTGCAAGTTGATCATCAAAACATACATCAAGTAGATCATGTGAATATCCCATTGTCATCACAGATAAGCACATGCAAGACATACATAAAGTGTTCTCAAATCCTTAAAGACTCAATCCGATAAGATCACTTCAAAGGGGAAACTCAATCCATTACAAGAGAGTAGAGGGGGAGAAAAATCATAAGATCCAACTATAATAGCAAAGCTCGGGATACATCAAGATCGTATCACCTCAAGAACACGAGAGAGAGAGAGAGAGAGAGAGAGAGAGAGAGAGAGATAGATCAAACACATAGCTACTGGTACATACCCTCAGCCCCGAGGGTGAACTACTCCCTCCTCATCATGGAGAGCGCCGGGATGATGAAGATGGCCACCGGTGAGGGATCCCCCCCCCCTCTGGCAGGGTGCCGGAATAGGGTCCCGATTAGTTTTCGGTGGCTACAGAGGCTTGCCGTGGCGGAACTCCTGATCTATTCTGTTCCTCGATGGTTTTAGGGTATATGGATATATATAGGCGAAAGAAGTCGGTTAGGGGAGCCACGACGGTCCCACGAGGGTGGGGGTGCGCCCAGGGGGGCATGCGCGCCTCCCTGCCTCGTGGCCACCTCAAAGCTTCCCTAATTTCAACTCCAAGTCTCCTGGATCACATTCATTCCAAAAATCACGCTCCCGAAGGTTTCATTCCGTTTGGACTCCGTTTGATATTCCTTTTCCGCGAAACACTGAATCAAGGGAAAAACATAAACTGGCACTGGGCTCTGGGTTAATAGGTTAGTCCCAAAAATAATATAAAAGTGTTTATTAAAGCCCATAAACATCAAAAACAGATAATATAATAGCATGAATACTTCATAAATTATAGATATGTTGGAGACGTATCAGCCTCATGGTCATATCAACCTCAGGGAGCCTCCAAACTCAGTGTCTGTCCTCCTCGTAACACCTCCCCTCAGGAGAGTAGCGCGAGGGGCTGGGCACGGGGGCTGCACTCGGGTCATGCCCAAGCGTACGCCACCCCCGAGGTCCCTCTGGCCTGGTCGTTGCGCGCCCTCCCGAGCAGAGCCTCGGCGAGAGAAAAGGAATGAAGGTCGTTTGAGCGTCAAGGGGGACTCCTGAGCATCACGACTCAGGATCCTAACTGGCCACATAGCCCCTCACCCCTTGGTCTCGTCCTGGTGATCCGGACGACCCAACAGCGGCTGAGGTACGCGCGGGGCCGGGCCCTGCCAACATAGAACACTAGGCCTACTCCTGCATCTCCTTTCTGTAAGTTGTTTGCGCGTCAAGGGGGACTCCTGAGCATCGTGACTCAGGAGCCTAACTTGCCACGTAGCCCGTTACCCCTTGGTCTCGTCCTGGCGATCCGGACGACCCAACGGCGGCTGAGGTATGCGCGGGGTCAGGCCCTGCCGACGTAGAACATGAAGCACATAGGAAGGAAATCGCAAAATCTCAAACAAATATTACAAGACATTGTTCTCTCGGTACCAAACGCAAGTTTAAACGCCCCCATGAGGCATTGTGCATATTGCATAAGATAAACAGGAAAGGAGTCGCCAGCAAGCTGTCTCGTCATCCCTGGACACCGCCATCACCTACAAAGGATGCTTCTTCCACAGAAGCGTTGCCCTCACCTGCACCGCTCGCTGGAGTTGCAGGTTCAGTAGCACCGCTAGTTGAGGGCACGGGATCGAAGGCGCGGAACCTCTTCAGCAAAGCCTCCACCTGGCCCTTCACGGCTTCGGCAGCAGCTGTGCAGCGCTCGTCATCCACAGGCTCCAGCCGCTCGTCGAGGTTGGCGGCAGGATCACGAAGATGGAGGTGGCTGAAGATGCACGTCAGCACGGCCGAGGAAAGAGTGCGGGCTTCTCCCTCCATCAAGGGGCCAATACCGCCCACAACTTCCTCAAGCGTCGCGACCAAATGAGGTAGCAGCTGGGTGGGGCCCTCGTCGTCTGTAGCCAGTGGCTTGTAGCGACCCGACCTCAGACGGTCAAGCCTCTGTGTTACTGTGCCATCCCTGGATCAGTATGCTGGCACACACAGTACATCAATGTATATATCAAAGTGCAATCACATGTATAATTAACGTAAAACTGATATATACCTCATAAATCACAGCGGAAACAAATAGTCGGGTGTGGAGCCCCATCAACGCCATCGGCAGGTTGAGTGTAGACCGTAACCCTGTATCGTAACTCTTACTCGTCGAGGAAATATCTGCAACATGATACGTTGCAGCCGTGTAGGTCAGTACATTGAATGTACCGGCAAGATCACAACATGAGAAAACGGATGATAAAACTATACTATATGCAATATGGCTTTATGGCTCTGTATCTGAATTTTGTTTGCGTAAAAGCTGGTTTTATTTTACCTACATCAAAGGAATAAAATGAAGCCTATACTATGGAGTTTTTTTCTGTCATGACATGGTTCCGCCAACCGATGTCTCATAGCCCAAAATCATCATAAGTTGCCCACAATTAAGTTATCAATCCGGTGTTGAGAGTTCCGAGATAGATCCAAGTCCAGATGCTCAAATTGTCCGTAACCGGGGACACGGCTAATCGATTAGGTTTAAACCCTCTGCAGAGGTTTGTACACTTTACCCGCAAGATTCGATCCCTCTTTTTACGTTCTCGCACTTCAGAGTGTTTGAGAACAAGATGACCGAAACATGGTCTTCCAAAGAGTTCCTCGACCACCGTCGGTACTCCATCCAATCCTACCGTAGTTCTACATCTGCTAGCACCGTCCCAGCCAGAGTCACCACTAAGGTCAACCAAGCCAGAGCCCATAATGACTTGCGGTTGCACAGGTAAGCTTCCGGGCATGAAGTATTCTTCCGTCTCTTTGGGTCTGGGTGAAGCTTTCCGCAAGATGTCATGGCGCTTCTCCATGCATCCCGGCCAACCACTGGTTTCTCCAGGGTGCCCGTCAACCATCCTTCACCCAGTGGTGTGTATTGAATTCTTGTCTTGAGTCTTGAAGTCTTGAGGTCTTGAAGATGCAGTCCTTGCAGATTCCATCATGGAGTTGTCGTCATTGACGTAGAGTCCTCCTTCTTCACACCACTCTCGAACACTCATACCAAACCCGCCTACTACAGCGTAGCATTAGAATAAAATAACGCCCGGGCTTGGTAACAGGGTGATGGGTTCCTACCTCATGCATACTACTCAACTACAAGAATTTCAATAACACTACTGAGGGGTGGTTGCAAAGGTGTCACTAAATGCAATAAAACATAGGTAAGAAAGCATGGTCAAAGTGAACTTGCCTTGTTGATGATCTTCAAAAACTAGGGTTTCAGAGTAGCAATCTTACGCACCGGAAATTCTACCGAGGCAAACAATAACTATAATAAGCACATAGCAATAGGATCACATAACACAACAAAAGTAACATAACACAACAAAAAACCAAAACCAAATCCAAAAGGAAAACTCAAAGAAACCAATTCAAGTTTTTCCCTACTCCAACCCATAACTAAAATAGTTTTTATATAACAAAAATTCCTCAATATAACCTAATCATGGTTTTGAGTTAACTTAACAGAAAATATTTCATTAAGCAACTAGGAGCAAAAAGAATTAAATAAAATCTATTATGAAACTCCCGGAATAAGCAAAACAAGCTTTAATTCAAATCTGATCTAACTCAATTTTTATAAATCCAAACATAGACAAATTATATATTTTTGGAAACTACAAGAAAATTGTGATCTAACGCAAAAAGAATCAGCATCATTGGACTTCTAGATCAAAAGTTATAAGCTAAACAAGAACGGAACTAAATCTGTTACGGGAATAAATCTGAAAACGAAAACGGAGTTACCTGTACGTGAGGCAGAGATGGCAGGAAGGAGACGGCGATGTGGAGGGCTGCTCAAGAGGGGGCGAGTCGTCGGCGAGGTGGGGGTGGCGGAGGAGGGGTCGGCGCTTGGGAGGTGGCGCTGGGCGATGGGAGGTTCCAAGAGCTCTGGTGAGCGCTTCTAGGCAGGAAAAGGAGGACGGTGGCGAGAAGGCTACGGGCAGGAGGGAGCGTGGTGATGGGAAAAATGGAACGAGGAGAGGGAGGGGGTTTTATAGGCGGTCTCGGGAGGCGCTGGGATGGAAAGACGAGGGAGATCGGGAAGGTGGAGATTCCTGTCTCCATGGATATGGAAAGCTTCTATAACGTGAAAGGAAACAGAGGAAGGAGATGATCTCTTGTTGGGCTAGAATAGGAAAGTGCTTAATGGGCCAGGTTTTTTTCCTAATAAAAACGATTCCATTCCTATTTTTAAAATTAGGAAACTAAAACAATAAAAAGGAAATAAAATCAATTCGGAATAAAGAGTTTTTATATACTAAAATTATCAGAAAAATAAAATGTAGATGATGAGCATTATTCCACGGCCAAAATAAAAACTTAAAAAAATGTTTTTCAGAAAATCCCTAAAGGCTTTATTTCTTTTTGCAAATAATTTTTTTTAAATAAAAACTTTGGTTTTTCTTGGCTCAAATATTTTCAAAAATGCCCCTGATTTTGGAGGGTCATTTTCCTCCGCTCTTTCTTGCTTGCAAGAATTTATTTTTCGGGTATTTCTCGGGAAGAAAAATAGAGAAGCAAGTGCAAATATTTGAAAGAATTAAATTGCAAAACTCCGCTCAAATTCTTTATAGTTGAAGAAGTCATGTCATCTTCTCTCATTGATTTTAATAGGATGAATTTGAATTTACGGAGAAGGGAAAGTCATTTTATTCCCTCTCATTCAAAAGTTTTGAAAAGGTTCAAATTTCACTCAAGTTTAATTCACTCAAGCAAACAAACAAACAATTCAATTAATTATATTAACATTCCAAAATTTGGGATGTTACAAACCTACACACTTAAAATGAATCTCGTCCTCGAGATTCGAAGAGGCTAGCAAGAAAAGGTTAGGGGTTGGGGTCTTCTAGCAAATGTCTTGGTCGAAGGTCGGGGTGCTACCACACTTAAAAACAAGGTCATGGTTCCAATAAACTCAGATATTTCCTCTGGAGGGCTGACAATGTATGTCTCTTCACATATCTTACAATAGCTCCTTCATTAAAGCTCTTCTGTCAGAAGCATAGAGTTTTCCTCAAAAGCTTGGGTCGGTTCGTCAAAGTTGAAGTTCGTCCGAGACTGGATCTTCTTAGCTGATAGGTCCGTGTCCATTCTAGACAACCATCGAAATACTCATGGTGGTCTACAATTTATGGTTTTCTCCTGCAGAAAACGGGTCTGGGTAGAACCTCACCGTATAGCCTACCATTGGCATCAGTTGCCTGTAAAGGGGTTCCATCGTCCTACCATTTTATGGTTTTATGGCTTATCGCATCGACACTCTTCTAAGTTTTTCAAGGCTCTCTAATTTTCCATCAACATATGATAGTTCATGATAGAAGTCTTCGGTATGGGGGCCAATCCATCCCGTACTTGAATCATTACCACATACGTAAACAGTGAATCACGTATTCTAACACTTGGGCATACTCACAAGCATTGCAGAATTTCTCTTGTCCTCGAATTGGGTTCGAGTAAATCCATGGTTTCTGCAAGCCAAACAAAACATCTATCGTTACTTCACCACTCTTAGGTTTTTGCGTAATCTCCTACGAAACGTATGCTGATTGGACTGCTGATTCCTCCAATTTATTCCTTTATCAAGGTTATATCAGTTTCCTTTCAAAATCATGGGCCTGTGGGTTATGGCCCACTTCAACACTAGTGCAGCTTTAACTTCATCCTTGGAGTAACTCTCTTGTTCCATATTACACCTCCTTTAAATCCAGTAGTACTCTGTTTCTTCATCATATCAAAAGCAAAATTCCAACTTATTTTGTCCAGCTTCCTTCTATGGACCGTCATGGATAACATATTTCTTTCTTCATTGATCCTGTGGTTTTACAGAGTACTATGACCAAAATAAATGCACAAGTTTATCCATAACATCTCATTGTTTTCATATCAATCTTTCATTACATCCTTAACCATTTTCGTAAATCCCAATTCCAAAAAGTACTTGTTACAAATGCTGCCACCCACATGATTTGGTATGGTCAGACATTACTTCCACTTTATTCATTTATCCTCCTCGAGGATTCTTCAGTCCCACTGGAATTGTGCGACATGAGCCTTGAAATCTTCAATCTTCTGTTTCACTATGGTGGTCTTGAGCTTCTCCTTCATCATCTCTGCATGCACTTCGCTTAGGTATTCCTGAGTATAACGGAGTCTTGCTTCAAGTATTTCTCCGATCTGGCGTATGGCTTCCATGGCTGCTTCACGAACAGCGTCGAAGAAAGTTGCTTGTGGCACACGTGAGATGAAAAAGTAATGCCCCATCCTCTTTGGGCAAACTCCTTTCAAACGGTGGAGGTGTACCTCCACATACCAAAGTTCCACTCCCTTTTGCATGAAGGGGTAGCCTTTGTAGACTGCATCTCCTTCAAGGTGAATATGCTTCATCATGTCCTTCAAGATCTTCGGGTAATCATGATCACTGGTCAGGGTCATGATCGTTTGAGAGGCCCTTAAGGAAAGACTCGAAGGGTCGTCATCTGCAGTTGTATAACAAAAGTGGTGCTCGAATGAGGTACATATCTCTGGGCACACATTCATATCATCCAAACAAAAACTTCAAACTCAAATCCAATTTCCTGTTTATGCATCACAACTCACTTTCTTCCATGTTCATCCAGAATATTAATTTCCAAGATAAAATATGACAACTCCTTAAAGCCTTTCAGCATGTGACATTACAACTTTATTGAGTCATGAACTATTACAATCTCTGAGTAATCTATTACATAACTCAACTTATCGAGCTCATGAAAATGAAATTGCTTTCTACTACTCTTATTATCCATAATCGAAATTCCAACTACTCAGCTCCAGCTTTCGTTTTGTCGGAACATTTAGTAGCATAATGTCCTGCTTCCTTGCAGCGAAAACAAATGACTTTCGATAAGTCTTTGGGCTTCTTGGAGATGGTGCCTGCTCCTTGAGTTCCTTGCTTCCTTTCGGGACAATGATTGGCATAATGCCCGACGTCCTTACATTCAAAACAGGTAATATGACTCTTGTCCCTATTTGCAGAAATTGGGTTGTTCTGAGGGTGTCTTTGTTTTCTCTTCCCGGTTTCTCGTTCGATCAAACCTTTTATTCCTGTGGATCAAACTCTATTGCTTCATCGGAAGTATCCGGATACTCTTTTCTTTCCTTGGTGCAATACTGTGAAAAATGTCCTTCTTCTCCACATGAATAGCAGGCATTGGGGTAAAATCTGTTGAGACCTTCTCCATCCCGGTTTTCAACACTTTCAGTCATTACTGGTTCTTCTAGATCTTCCTTGAGGGCTTCTTTCATTCCATCTTCCTGCTTCGGAATAGTTTGTTGCACCGTGGAGTAAATGTGACATTGCACCGGGTAGTGGGTGGTTCCTTCACACAGGAAGCAAGTCATCTGGCTAGTTGGGCATTCCTCAGCTGGGTGTTTCTCTTCACAATGAGGGCATCCATCCTTGTGTTCCTCCTGGGTGTGTCCTATTTCTCCGCAAATCTTGCAGGCACAAGGTTTATTTCTTGGTGTATCATGTTGCTTCCGGATAAGACGAGATCTTGTCAGAGTCTTCTTGAATTCTTTCCAAGTCTTTGCTCCATTCCATCCTCAGATAGCTTGATGCATACGCCACCATGTTGCAGCACTTCCTTCAAAGTACTGGAGAGCGTAAGATACTTCATTCTTCCTTGAAACCAAATTATTCCCGAAGTGGGTTTCCATGTTCTGCATCCATAGCTCTGCCTCGGGCTGGGTCTTCGGTCCAGAGAATATCAGTCCAACTTCATTCATCATCTATGGGGTTCAAGGGTTTTAGGGTGAGATGAGAGAGAGGTGGGGAGGGATATACACACAATACAACCAATAGTTTTTGAAGAAACAAGTTTTATTTTGGGGCTGTCGGAAAACATCAAACAAATGACAGCTCACAAATCATCGCATCTAACGTAGGTGTATAGTAGGGGTTTGGTCTTCTAAAGGTCAAATAATTCTTCAGATCCTTCAAGTCTTCGGAGTCTTCAACTGTTCTAGCTTCTAATACATGGTGAAATCCTCTTTACTCAAGGGGCCATTAGTTCTCCGATATCAAATCCTTCTTGGGCGTCTTGATTGATCCTCCGGGTGATCAAAGGATAAGGGTATATTCTAACTATTTGAGGTGAGAGGGTCTATTTGATAAAATCAGAAAAGATGAGAAGTAAGAGTCTTTTGTAAATAAAGTTTTGAGATATCCTGTCCAAGGGCTTTCCGATTTCTAGGGTCACGTCCTACAGTCAACATGTGCTCGATACCATATCAGAGCGACCCGACCTCAGACGGTCAAGCCTACGTATTATCGTGCCATCCACTGGATCAGTATCTTTGGCACACACAGTACATCAATGTATATATCAAAGTGCAATCACATGTATAATTAACGTAAAACTGATATATACCTCATAAATCACAGCGGAAACAAATAGTCGGGTGTGGAGCCCCATCAACGCCATCGGCAGGTTGAGTGTAGACCGTAACCCTGTATCGTAACTCTTACTCGTCGAGGAAATATCTGCAACATGATATGTTGCAGCCGTGTAGGTCAGTACATTGAATGTACCGGCAAGATCACAACATGAGAAAACGGATGATAAAACTATACTATATGCAATATGGCTTTATGGCTCAGATTCGAATTTTGTTTGCGTAAAAGCTGGTTTTATTTTACCTACATCAAAGGAATAAAATGAAGCCTGTACTATGGAGTTTTTTCTGTCATGACATGGTTCCGCCAACCGATGTCTCATAGCCCAAAATCATCATAAGTTGCCCACAATTAAGTTATCAGTCCGGTGTTGAGAGTTCGAGATAGATCCAAGTCCAGATGCTCAAATTGTCCGTAATCGGGACACGGCTAATCGATTAGGTTTAAACCTCTGCAGAGGTTTGTACACTTTACCCGCAAGATTCGATCCTCTTTTACGTTCTCGCACTTCAGAGTGTTTGAGAACAAGATGACCAAACATGGTCTTCCAAAGAGTTCCTCGACCACCGTCGGTACCCATCCAATCCTACCGTAGTTCTACATCTGCTAGCACCGCCCCAGCCAGAGTCACCACTAAGGTCAACCAAGCCGAGCCCATAATGACTTGCGGTTGCAGGGTAAGCTTCCGGCATGAAGTATTCTTCCGTCTCTTTGGGTCTGGGTGAAGCTTTCCGCAAGATGTCATGGCGCTTCTCCATGCATCCCGGCCAACCACTGGTTTCTCCAGGGTGCCCGTCAACCATCCTTCACCCAGTGGTGTGTATTGAATTCTTGTCTTGAGTCTTGAAGTCTTGAGGTCTTGAAGATGCAGTCCTTGCAGATTCCATCATGGAGTTGTCGTCATTGACGTAGAGTCCTCCTTCTTCACACCACTCTCGAACACTCATACCAAACCCCGTCTACTACAGCGTAGCATTAGAATAAAATAACGTCCCGGGCTTGGTAACAGGGTGATGGGTTCCTACCTCATGCATACTACTCAACTACAAGAATTTCAATAACACTACTGAGGGGTGGTTGCAAAGGTGCCACTAAATGCAATAAAACATAGGTCAGAAAGCATGGTCAAAGTGAACTTGCCTTGTTGACGATCTTCGAAAACTAGGGTTTCAGAGTAGCAATCTTAGACGGAAATTCTACCGAGGCAAACAATAACTATAATAAGCACATAGCAATAGGATCACATAACACAACAAAAGTAACATAACACAACAAAAAACCAAAACCAAATCCAAAAGGAAAACTCAAAGAAACCAATTCAAGTTTTTCCCTACTCCAACCCATAACTAAAATAGTTTTATATAACAAAAATTCCTCAATATAACCTAATCATGGTTTTGAGTTAACTTAACAGAAAATATTTCATTAAGCAACTAGGAGCAAAAAGAATTAAATAAAAATCTATTATGAAACTCCGGAATAAGCAAAACAAGCTTTAATTCAAATCTGATCTAACTCAATTTTTATAAATCCAAACATAGACAAATTATATATTTTTGTAAACTACAAGAAAATTGTGATCTAACGCAAAAAGAATCAGCATCATTGGACTTCTAGATCAAAAGTTATAAGCTAAACAAGAACGGAACTAAATCTGTTACGGGAATAAATCTGAAAACGAAAACGGAGTTACCTGACGTGAGGCAGAGATGGCAGGAAGGAGACGGCGATGTGGAGGGCTGCTCAAGTAGAGGGGCGAGGTCGGCGAGGGTGGGGGTGGCGGAGGAGGGGTCGGCGCTTGGGAGGTGGCGCTGGGCGATGGGAGGTTCGAGAAGAGCTCTGGTGAGCGTTCTAGGCAGGAAAAGGAGGACGGTGGCGAGAAGGCTACGGGCAGGAGGAGCGTGGTGATGGGAAAAATGGAACGAGGAGAGGGAGGGGGTTTTATAGGCGGTCTCGGGAGGCGCTGGGATGGAAAGACGAGGGAGATCGGGAAGGTGGAGATTCCTGTCTCCATGGATATGGAAAGCTTCTGTAACGTGAAAGGAAACAGAGGAAGGAGATGATCTCTTGTTGGGCTAGAATAGGAAAGTGCTTAATGGGCCAGGTTTTTTCCTAATAAAAACGATTCCATTCCTATTTTTAAAATTAGGAAACTAAAACAATAAAAAGGAAATCAAATCAATTCGGAATAAAGAGTTTTTATATACTAAAATTATCAGAAAAATAAAATGTAGATGATGAGCATTATTCCACGGCCAAAATAAAAACTTAAAAAATGTTTTTCAGAAAATCCCTAAAGGCTTTATTTCTTTTTGCAAATAATTTTTTAAATAAAAACTTTGGTTTTTCTTGGCTCAAATATTTTCAAAAATGCCCCTGATTTTGGAGGGTCATTTTCCTCCGCTCTTTCTTGCTTGCAAGAATTTATTTTTCGGGGTATTTCTCGGGGAAGAAAAATAGAGAAGCAAGTGCAAATATTTGAAAGAATTAAATTGCAAAACTCCGTTCAAATTCTTTATAGTTGAAGAAGTCATGTCATCTTCTCTCATTGATTTTAATAGGATGAATTTGAATTTACCGGAGAAGGGGAAAGTCATTTTATTCCCTCTCATTCAAAAGTTTTTGAAAAGGTTCAAATTTCACTCAAGTTTAATTCACTCAAGCAAACAAACAAACAATTCAATTAATTATATTAACATTCCAAAATTTGGGATGTTACATGGCTCCTCCAAGCACTTCTCGTAGAGTGCCTGCAGCACCACACGGGACCTCTCCTTGAGGGACTTGAAGGCCACATGGTCTTTAGCCAGGACCTTCGCCTTGGCTTCCTGCTCGGCCTTCTCTGCCTCCACCTTCTGCTCCAGCTTCTCCAGCAGGCTGCACTCCATAGCTCGTGCCTTCACCAACTACTCTAGCTCGGCGTCGTGACCCCTGATAGCGTCCTCCCGGGCTTTCATCTTCTCCTCCTCCCCTTGCGGCCCCGAGCTTCGTCTGCACGCTCACTGTGCATGGTCTTCAGCTCGGCCTCCAGCAACCGGCAGGGATCCTGGGCGGCCCCGGCATCTTTCAGCACCACCTCGCGGGTAGCCACAGCCTGGGCGACGGCCTGCTTGTCCTTCTCAGAGTCCGCCGTGGCCTGGCTCAACGCCACCCAGACGGACACATCGGAGGGAAGCCAGCCAGAGATCAGCTCCAGGCGCCCGGCCACCAGGCGACGGTCGATGCCTTGAAGATCCCCCTGCAGCAGGGTCAGCGTAGAAAGAGCGCGCTCTAGGACGTCAGGGGAGGCGGAAGGATCCGGGTTCAGCAGCGCAGTGGGAGAAGGAGGAGGCAACATCGTCACCATGGCCTGGGATGCTGGGGGCTCCTGACCTTTGGGTACCCTAGCAACCGAGCCGGACGCCGGCACCTCTGGAGCCAGCGGGGCCACAGGGGCTGCCTCCTCCGGAGGACGCTCACCCAAGTCTCATGAGGACGATCGGCCCGGGGAAGCGCGAGCATCGTCACTGCCCTTCCCTGCGGAGGAGGGTGCGGCCACCGCAGGCGATTCGGTCCCGAGCAGTACCACCGCTTCCTCCTTCCTCTTCTTCGCCGCAAGCATCGGCCTAATTGAGCAACGGAGAAGCGCCAAGAATGAGCAGCGGAAGCAAGAACAAGGCAGGACGAGAATACTTACTGGTCCACCACGGCGTAGTCCCTCTTCTTCCTGACCTTGAAACCTGAGAGCCTCGTAGCCTGAGGCGCGGGTGCAAGGGCTCCAGGCGCAGAAGAGGGGGCAACAGGTAAGCCGGAAGCAGCTCTAGATAGCATCGGAACAGGGGCGTCGTATCGGGAGATCAGCGCCGACCTTCCTCTCGTCGGAATCTCGACTCGTGACCTCCTCCGGGGACTGACCTTGGACCTCGAGGAGGCACTACAATATGCAGCTCCCCCCTTTCCATGGGGACATTAGCCTCGTCATTGTCATCACGCAGGGTGCGGAGGATGCCGGCCTTGCGCAAAGGGGAGGTCTCCCCCGCCCCTTCCTGGGTCGCCTCAGAGTCGCGCTCCTCCTCCTCCTCCTCTTCTTCCTCCTCTTCCTCCTCGCGAGACTCGCCGGAAGACACATCCACCAGAGTAGTCACCACAGGGACGTTTGAGGGCGCAGGCGGCACGAGCCCGCGCTCGTCGAAGACGGGCATGTCGGCGGTAGCCTCCGCCCTATCTGGGCGGCGGAACAAGGGAACGAATGAGTCCGGAGGGAACCCATGGTCATCCCCAACCAAGGAACGGAGATCCGAGTGCAACTCCTCGACAGAGAGGGCCTCCTAGCGCAGGCGGAGGTCGTCCCCTTCGTCCCCAAGCTTCCACAAGCGGCGCGGGCGCGCCTGAAGGGGAGCTACACGCTGCGCCATGAATTCCTTGACGATCATGGCCCCGTCAGCTTCACAGCCCTTGAGTCACCGGGCCTCAGGTCGGTGGTCATCCTCTCTAGCACCTGCGCCGCCCGGGAGCCAGTGAGCTTCGCACAAAGCTACCCCTCTTCGGACACAGGTATCTCCGTTGGCAGCACCAGCCGGGGGTGGGAGCACTTCGCGTCCATCAAGATCCACTTGCTCCTGAAGCCCTCGGCCTTCTTCCCAACCTTGGAGATAGCGTTGGTCTTGTTGGCCGCGACGAAGCCAACACACCCAGAGCAGTGGCCCTCCTTGATCTGAAGGATGAAGAAGTGGCGCAGCAGCGCCACAGACGGCATCACTCCAACATACGCCTCATAGTAAAAGGCGAAGATCGATAGGAGAAGGATGGAGTTGGGATGAAGATGGAGGGCATGGATCTTGTAGTAAATGACGGAGTAGAAGAAGTCAGAGAAAGGGGAACCAACCCGGCAACGATGCTGCTCATGAAGAAGGGGTAGAAAGTGCTGCCTGGGGCCTCCGGCTCGGCGGAGCCAACCCAGAGTGCGGTCTTACTCTTCACATCACCCTCCGCTTTCATCTGGATCATGGCGGCAAGACTCTTCTCCGAAATGCTCGGCGCATCAAGTGCCGGCTCGTACCATGACGATGATGGGGCGGCCCGAGCTTTCTTGGGTGCCATTGGCGGTAGGCTTGAAGGAGGATCTGGGCAGATCTGGAGTCTCTGGAAGCAAGGAGCAAGAAAGGGGATCTGCAGCAAGACGAAGGAAAGCAATGAATGCAAATGCAGCCCGCGCCAGTCTTTTGTCAGTTGGGCAGTTGCCAAGGAAGCATGGGGAAGTGGAGGCGCCCACGTCCCATCAATCGTCACGCGTCAGCCAAGGCCACTTGCTGTTGGGGCCCGCGGCGCTCCGCACTTGCCCCTTGGCTTCGCCTCGAAGCCAAGCCCGAGCGCGCCTTGGGCCCGGGGGCTACTGTCTGCGTCCTAGGAACAGGGGTCCCAGACTTTCCTGCCTGCGGCCCACGGCGTGGCTCCTCCAGCGGCCTTGTATGACCCATCTTCCTCTGGGGACACTCATGACCCTTGCGAGGGGCCAAGTGTCACGCCCAAGATGCGGCCCTATCCTAAAGGAACTCGAAGGTCCCACCAAGGATAGAAGCGCATCTTGAAGACGCTTTTGCAAGGTGGATATCATTACATCAACATTACATAATAGTGGGGATACATACAAAAGGCATACAATGCCACACGAATACAACAACACATCATATACAAGATCAACATCCGACTACGGATGAAACATAAACAGAAACTCAAACAATATCCACCCTGCTAGCCCAGGCTGCCGACCTGGAACCTATCCCCTAATCGAAGAAGCAGATGAAGAACTCCAACACAAATAAACATCGCTCTCGCGTCATGATCATCGCATAACCTGTACACTGCAATCGGTGGTGTAGTAATCTGTGAGCCACGAGGACTCGGCAATCCCATTACCATGGGTATCAAGACTAGCAAAGCTTAATGGGAAAGGAAGGGATAAAGTGGTGAGGTTGCAGCAGCGGCTAAGCATATATGGTGGCTAACATACGCAAATGAGAGCGAGAAGAGAAACAAAGGAACGGTCGTCAACTAGTAATGATCAAGAAGTGATCCCGACTCCTACTTACGCCGACATAACCCGAAACCGTGTTCTCCTCTCGATCAACCCGAAAAGAGACACTCACGGTTACGCTTTACGGTTGGTGTATTTTAGAAGGGTTTACTTCAAGTTTACTACAACCGGATATTAACAAATTCCCATTTTCCACATAACCGCTGGCACGGCTTTGAAAGTTCAAACCCTGCAGGGTGTCCCAACAAGCCCATGATAAGCTCTCGCGATCAACGAAGGATATTCCTTCTCCCGGAAGACCCGATCAGTCTCGAATCCGGCTACAAGACATTTCGACAGCAATAAAACAAGACCAGCAAAGCCGCCGGATGTGCCGACAAATCCCGATAGGAGCTGCACATATCTCGTTCTCGTGGCAACACGGATGAGACTAGCTACGAGTAAAACCAACCCTCAAGTTTCCCCAAGGTGGCCCAAGCAGTAGCTCGGTTCGAACCAGCACTTAGAGAAGCAACGGCCGGGGGCTAAATAAAGATGACCCTTGGGTCGGCCACCCAAGGGAAGGGTATAGGTGGTGGTGAGGCAAATGGTAAAACCAAGGTTGGGCCTTCTTTGGAGGAGTCTTATTCAAAGCGAACTGTCAAGGGGTCCCATAAATCACCCAACCGCGTTAGGGACGCAAAATCCGGGAACATAATACCGATATGACGGAAACTAGGGCGGCAAGAGTGGAACAAAACACCGGGCATAAGGCCGAGCCTTCCACCCTTTACCAAGTATATAGATGCATTAATAATATAAGAGATATTGTGATATCCCAACATAAACATAATCCAACATGGAGCAATCTTCAACTTCACCTGCAACTAACAACGCTATAAGAGGGGCTGAGCAAAGCGGTAACATAGCCAAACAACGGTTTGCTAGGAAGGGTGACAACGGTTAGGGGCTATCATGCAATTTGGGAGGCTTGGGCAGCAAGTGGTAGGTAACGCAGCATAGCGATAGAACGAAGCAACTAGCATAGCAATGATAGTAATGGGATCCAAGATGATGGTCATCTTGCCTGAAATCCCGCAAGGAAGAAGAACGATTCCATGAAGAAGATGAACGGGAGTAGTCGAACGAATCCTCACAATCGCAACATTACCGGAACTAAGAAGCAACACCGGAAAGAAACAAACAACATGATGAATGCACAAGCATAAACATGGCACGATGCACAATCAAGTATGATGCATGTCCGGTTTAATGAGGCATGGCATGGCAAAGTGCAACAAACAATACTACAAATTAAGTGAGCTCAATATGCAACGGGTTGCATATTGACAAAACACCACATTGACATATTTAGTTTAATCTCGTTTAAGCTACCAAACAATATTAAATGTTGTTAAACATGGCAAGAGGTGGAGCATAATTAAACTACCTATCTAGGCAAGTTTAAATGAGGCCGGAACAACAAACAACAATTCCGGAAAATCCTCATGAGCAATATTTTAGATTCGGTGCTGTTCTGCCCTAAACCATATTTTATAGTTGTTAAACATGCAAGATGAGTGCACCAAGTTAAACTAGGCATTTTTCCACCCCATTTACATATAAAGTTTATTTAAAATGGAGTTACGGTTATTTAGTTATGAAATAAATCATTTTAACATGGCATTTATGCAAATTAATGCAAACAACAATTTAAACATTTTAACATGGGATGAAAATGACATATTATGAAACTAGATGAAATTCTAAGCACTTTACATATATAATTTGTTTTAATCCGATGCATGGTTAATTAATTATTGATGCATGAACATTAAGGGTTTTCCAAAAGCGGCAATCCTTTGGATAATTAGCAAATTAGCAGACAAGTAAAAAACATCTACAGCCCAAACCGACCGGGCCAACAGAGCAGGGGCGCTGGAGGAGCTCACCCTTGGGCCAGGGCCCAGGCTGATGGAGAGGATGCTGGCAGGCAGAGCCCGCTAGGCCTTGGAGAGGCTCGCAGCCCACACGAGCAGGAATAGAGGCGGGCGCTGACGAGCGTGCTCCTGCTCGTTGCAGAGGAAGCAGAGGCCGGCGATGGTGGCTTCGGGCGAGGAAGGGGACGGCAACTTGGCGCGGGACTTGGGGCGCCGGAGGTGGGGACGTGGCCCTGTCGGCGGATCCGACCGAACGAGCAGGCAAAGGCGCGGAGGTCGGCCTGATCTGGGGCGCGGGAGGAGGGCGCTGAAGACGGGCACCGGCGGCGGAGAAGCTCCAGGACGGCGGCGGCGACATGGCTTGACCCGGAGCTCCATCGGGCGACCATGGCTGTTCCCTAGACAGCCAACAGGGAGAGACGTGAGGCGAGGGAAGAGGGAGAGAAAGCAGGAGGAACACGGGGAAGGAGACGGGTCCTGCTGGCTTCAACATTGATGGCGTTGGGTGCCCGGCGAGCTGCGGCTCGTCGCCGCAGCGACGGAACGGAGGAGAGGCTCGGGCGAGAGGCTGCTGCCTCGTATCGATCCACATTAGGGGGGGCCAGGGGCTGAAGCGGTCGCCTCGTCTCTGCTCCAACGAAACAGAGGACCGGCGTGGCGAGGAACTTGCAGCGGCGGGCGCGGTGAGGAGCTCGGGCAGGGAGGTAGATCAAGGAGGGGATGGATCTGGGTTGGCTGGTGTTGAACGAGGGAAGATTTTGGATCAGGGAGGATGAGGTTGGGTGTGTGTGGGCGGTTGCGAGGTGGAGAGCAGCGGCTGGATCGCTGGTGATCCCGAGGAAGATGCGGCGGCGGCGGCGCGAGGGACAAACGTCCTAGATTTTAGGGTTAGTTTAGATTAGGTATGAAGTTGGTCTATATATAGGGAAAGAGGGGGTTTAGGATAGATTTGGACCCTCCGATTAAATCAGACGGTCAATAATAAATACGTAGGGAGTCCAAATAAGAAAACGAAGATATTTTATTGATGTTTGGGGATGATCCCTAACCAACAGTAAAGACTGAGCGGGTCGGGTTTGGGCAAGTTTCGGACGCGCACACGAGGGGGTCTGTGCATTTTACAGAGAGACTCCGGTTTTGGTAAAAGGGAAAAACAAAGAACAAGGTTGGACTCAAAACGGTCAACGAAGGCAAGGGGTGACGCGGCAACTACGAGCGGATACGGGTTTTATGAAAACATGCGGATGCAATGCGCATGATGCTATGATATGAAATGCAAGACATGAACAAAAGCACAACAAACGACAAAAACCCAACCACGAAGGAAATAACATATCGCATCTCCAGAAAAGGCAAGAGTTGGAGTTACGAATATGGAAAGTTACATCTGGGGTGTTACTCCAAGCCTTGCGAGGCGGACGACGCAAGACCTCCTCAAGGGCGGCCTCACTAGGCTGGCTCGCGAGGAATTCATAACTACTACCTCCTTGGCATATGGTTGTATGGGTTTATGTTGCGAGATGTTGAACATGGTAGTTCTAGGGCAAATAATATGGTTTAGATGTTGCTTTTCAGTAATGAAAATAAGAAGGGGGAAACCCTTCTTTGATAAAAAAAACTACTACCTCCGTTCCAGTTTACTAGTCCCCATCGTAGTTTGGGTCAAAGTTTGTCCACGAGTTTTACTTGTAAATGTGAATGGAAAATGAAATTTTGTTATACCCAAACAAAAAAAGGACTGGAGGGAGTGATTTCTCTGACATGAACGCGACCTCTCATAGCGCAGGCATTGAACCGGCGCGCCGGCCAAGAGGGCCAGACTCGTTGTAGGCCCGGCTGAACACGCCTCCTCGCTGCATGCAACTGGCTTCAGACTGCCCCGCCTGCCTCAATTGAATCAGCGCATGTGCCGACAACACGTCCGTCCGCGAGCCGGCCGACATTTTAGAACACAAAAAATGACCAAAATATAATTAATTACGCATGGTCTTGACTTGTTGTGCTCACAGTGGTAGCATGAACTAGAGGTTTTTATTTATTTATAACTCTCTGCACATTTTTTTGGATTTGAAGTGAATCATGGTTGTCGACATTATCTATGAATGTGCAGATATATGTGAACATGAGTTTGGTGTGGAAGTTGAACTTGGAATGTCGGGCTTGCGCGTGAACTATACCATGTCCAATGCTTCGTCTGTTATTGTTTGGAAAGTAATTGCTGTTATTACATGACCCGAAAAAAATTTATTTTGTGCCACATCAGTAGATGCACGAACATCACAACAGGCATGCTGACTGGATAAACATTTGAACCTAGCTATTATGAAGGAATTTTTGTATTTACAATAGTTTTAGATAGCAGGAGACGCCTAGCCTGCTCTGCCTCTGCTAGCTTATTTCTGGCTTCTTCCATCTCTTCTTCGGCTTGGGTGAAGAGAGCATCTAATTGCTGTTTTCGCTTCTTCGTGAACTCAGCTACATTCTCAAGGGCTGTTGCACGCTTTCTTTCAGCCTTTACTAGAGCCACGAGGACACGAACAGCTGACGACTCCACCTGGCTTGTGTGTAATCCAGCATCATCTGGGAATTTGCACCTTTTGTCTAATCCAGCATCATTAGGAAACTAGCACCTTGTGTGTAATCTAGCCTCATTCTGGAAACATGATCTCGAGGTTGACCATACTTCCCTCCTCGCAGGAACTGCATCCTGACATGAAGTTACTTCTTTTTTAGATCAATACTCAGAGCAACCCATATCCATTTAGTAGAAGCCAGATAAACATGGCTCGCAGAAGTGAATTCAAAAGGAAAAAATATAAAAACAGACTACCAGGTGAGAACACCCACTTCCTACATCAAGCTAAAAACGAAAGCATTAGGACGATTAAGACTCTTCTTATTACACATCGAAGAACACGAGGCTAAGAGAAACAGAAACTACAACATATACACATCGAAGAACACGAGGCTAAATGAATGTAATTGAAAGGGTGTTACTTACCAAAGCTCGTTTTACAGGTTCGGTGCAGCTCCTCTTTAACTTGCCACGCTCCTTGAAGATGTCCCCAATATCCCGTGTTTTGTTTTCATTGCTCCTCTGCATGTTCGCACTCGCGGTTTTAAAATCTCAACATGGCAAGAAAAATATACTGCTAGTAATACTCACGCATCTTGTGGGCAACATTAAAACACTCATCTGCCGTGTTAGAGCATCTCCACCAGAAGCGCAACATGCGGCGCTTTAAAAAAGCGTTTACAGTGCTGAGATCGAGAAGTAGAGATAGAGAGTAGAGACTAGAGAGTAGAGGATAGTTCTCAACATAGATATAGCATAGATAGATAAAAAAATAGATAGTTCAACTACTCCTCATTGTCCAACCCCTCCTCGGTGATGTCCTCCTCCGACGTCTCAATGTAGGCGTGAAGATACCGATCATCGTCGGATTCCAGGGCGATGCTGCTCCTAGCCTCATGTTGAATTGAGTGTCCACTTTCCGCGTATGCTTGTCCTCATGATAGGCGGCTCGCTCCGCCCTCCTCTTCTCCCTCTCCGCCCTCCTTTGCGCGTTGAACTCGCGCTCATTGATGATGTCCTGCGGGAAGCGTTGGCGCCACAACGCCATGGCTTGCTCATCCATCTCGGCGATGCCGAGACAGTGCTCCCACCTCCGGTTGTCGCGATGATCCTCGTCGGTGATAAGCCACGGCAGAGGCGCGAGCTCCTACGCCCGCTCCCTCATCGGCACATTGGGGAAGTTCAATGTTCTACGAGGCCACCGGGGGCGCCACACCGCCCTGTCATATGCGCGGGCCGCCTCATTGGCGGTGTCGAAATTGCTGAGGCCGAGTCGCATCCCACGGAACCGGATCTCGGCGGAGAAGCCGCCGGAGGGGCGCGCATGGACACCGCGGTATCCCCAAGTTTCCCAGCGACGCGGAGGCATGGCGGCGCAGCAGCGGCAAGGCGAGAAAGAGCAGGGAGAGAGCAGTGGGAAGGCACAGAGCGGGGAGAGAGCGATGGCAAGGCATAGAGCGGTGGGAGGGCGTTGGATTTTATAAAGCACGCTGGATGCCGGGCGCCAAAACTAGCACGCGCCCGGCCGATTTTTCATGCGCGCGCATGATCCTTTCCCAACGTCCCTGCTATCTCTACTCTCTTCTCTACTGTTATATTTATTTTATATTTTATATTTATCTCTACTTATCTACTCTCTACTTAAAAAAACAGAGTTGGTGATGATGGTGTGCAGAAATATAGGCCGTCCGATTTATATCCGACGGATAGGAAGGAAACTATGGAAATTTTGCAGAAAGATACCCACACCCCTCTCCAGATTGGCAAATAAGGCCTTCCCTCGTTCATCCATTTCTCCCACAAGATAAACTACACATACAAATGCATCTTGATGCGTGCGACGCATGGGCATCTTGCTAGTTCTAAAAAACTTTTCATCATTTGCCACACTACTGGTTGCAGATAAAGAACCTACCCAAGCACAACGCGATACAGGAGCGACGCACAATTAGAAGTTGATATTATGTTGGACAATGGAGCCTATAACCAATTACTTTTACGGGAACAATAGCAACCAGGAAATTTGAAGGGTAGGTATGAACAAAATTGGAACTGCACATGTACTGCTAAGTGATTCAATACACACATTACCAATCGAGGAGGAGAACGATGGTCGCGGCGGCCTATGTGCATCATGGTCGGCAACGAAAGTCAGTTCATTTTCCACGACAGTGGTGCTTCTGCGCTTGGCATCGGCTTCCGGGAAGCATATCCGAGACCGTGGAAGACGGTGCCGGGGAAGAGGCTCCATGTAAGACGACGACGGTGGACTAGCTCTAGTGCAGTGTACGAGGTCGTCGATGAGGCAGATGTGCTCCGGTGGACGAGTGCGCCGATGTAGAAGGGGAGGAGCACGAAGGTTGCGGTGCCGTGGAGAAGTCTATTTTGCGGTGGGTATAGAAAATGGGGAGTATTCAGGTGTACTACTCTGGGTGTCGGGGTGGGGTTGAATGGGTAGGGTGAACCTGAAGTTACGAAAAGACCCCCTACCAAGCGTCATCCGTAGGCCTGTTCCGAAGGCTATGATGGTAACTTCGCACTGCTCGAATCAGGGTCGCGGGAGATTTTCCCGCCGACCTCAAAATTTTGTGACACTGAACTCCCCGTGTGGCGTGCCGGGTGATTGGGCTAAGCAACTAGCGAGTAGTACTAGTAACTACTAGTACTCCCTCCATTTTTATTAACTTTGCATATTAGCTTTGACCAAATTCAAACTTCCTAATGTTTGACCAAGTTTATAGAAAAATATAAACATTTACCATAACAAATATGTATGATGTGAAAGTACATTCAATAATGAATCTAATGGTATTTATTTGTTACTGTATTGTATATGTTAATATTTTTTGTCATAAACTCTCTGAGAGTTTACAAAACTTGACTTTGACCAATGCTAATACGCGGACTTAAATAAAAACGCAGGGAGTACACATTTGTTTTCTCAGTTTGTACTGAATTAATCTGTTATTGTAATTGTGAAATAAATATATTAGGCTACTGACTTTGAATGTAATGGTCTATACAATTCAATAGTTGCAATCATTGTTGAATTCCAAGATGTATATGGGGTCTATACTACTTCACAATATGCTCAAACTCACATAATCCCAGTCAAATGAGAATCTAAATGCATTTCATAGTTATTACTTTGTGGGATGCAACAAAACCAACAATAACTCTACGTCATCCTTTATAAAAGCAACATTTTGAACACATCCCAATGTGGGAATGAAATGTTTAGAGAGAGCTTGCGAATATGGAGTAGATAGGCTGGAAGGATTGTATGTATGTGGACGAGAGAGTAGCTAGGAGACAAACCTAACGAGACAGAGAGAGAGATAGAGAGAGAAAGAGAGAGGAAGAAGTTAGGTCTGTGAGAAAGATGGAGACATGTAATATACGTGAGATGCATGTGCATCGGGATTCTGTACACGTGGAAGGAGAAGAGACAACAGGTTTGATGAGAGAGCTGGAAAAACATGGACGAGAGGGGAAGGATATCGTGGGTTGAGGGATTGATCATTTTGTGCGGGGGAGAGAGGGATTGGTAATTTTGTGCGGGAGAGGGAGGGGGGAGGAGTCAGTCAGCCGTCGTCACATCATCCTGCTTCCAAATGGACCCACATTCTCTAGTGCAGTGTGGTCGCCGTCTTCAATCTCCTCGATGCCCTCTTTGAAGATTGAGGTGTTGTGCATGCTGGGGTGTAGAGAAGCACAAGCGAGAGTGGTCGCCATATAACCTTGGATGGGGATGGATTGTGTGCTCGGGGAAGGGTGTGTGTGTGTGTGTGTGTGTGTGTGTGTGTGTGTGTGTGTGTGTGTGTGTGTGTGTGTGTGTGTGTGTGTGTGTGTGTGTGTGTGTGTTTGTGTGTGTGTGTGTCAGATATTGAGAGAAATCAAACCTATGGAGAGAAATGTGTGTGTATGTGATGGAAAGCTACATGCTAAATAGGGTTTTCACGAAGAGATTGTGCGTGCGAGATAGAGAGCGATGTGCGGGCCTTGAGGTGGGCGGGAGCCGAGTGAGGGTGTCAAAATGTGTGCGTTGATGCATGTGTTACATGCGATCGTGCGAGGGACGGACGAATCAAGATAGATGGTTGTTGTGTTACGGATGCTCCTCTCTCTCTCACACACACACATAAGTAAAATAGAAGACCATCCTCTCATGTATACACAACGTATCGGCATGTGTCTATGTCTCACTCATGCATGATCATTTGCACATTCACACCTCTCTATGTCTCTATCACACGCACACCATCTCCTCATTGCCCTTCCGCCACAACACACATATGGACACATACACACGTTCTCTCTCAGTCACACACACAAAATCAGTATTAAAAAAACTAGGGTGCACCTGAAACATCCAAATCAAAATAAACATGAACTAGAGCTAAATTCAAATATATGGAAATATTGTAGCGTCAAGAACTTTTCCAGGAAAATTAAGTTGAGTAATATTTAGGGATTGTTTTCACACACACAAGAAGGTTTGGTGGACGTCCTTCGAGCATGGCACGGTGATGCACCGTTTGATCGACCGTGCGGCCGTGGTTCACGCGCTTGCACAGGATTCTGTATCGTGGTTGTGGTAACTAATATAAGCGCTGCCTCAGTCTAATGTGTACGTGTACTAGTACGATTTTCTTTTAAGCTTGACCAACCCTATATAAAACTAAACTAAGCTCCCAGACGCGCACTCATCAATATGCCTCCGTCGCCGCCGTTGCGCATGCCGGCGCCCGCCTGCTCCGGCCCACAATTTCTCGCCCATCACCGCCGTGTCGCCGCCATCCCTGTGCCATGAAGCCGAAGGCTCGCCCTCTCACGTTGTCTGCAGTCCCTCCTCGTGATGCCGCTGTGCTGCCAAGCACGCGAGCAGCTGGTGGAGCCGCGTCTATGCATGCAGCATACGAGGAGGAGGACGAGTGCATGCTCCAGCACACCGGCGAGGAGGAACTAGCGTGTCATTGTCGTCTCCGCCCGCGCGGAGGAGGCGGGCATGGTGGCTGTTACGGTGGAAGCCGGTCGCGCCTGCGCCGAGCCTGCAAACCGGGTGCGGATTCGGAATCTACCTTCGAGACCTTGAATACCATGGGGATCCTGCAATCTGAAGGAGCAATTTGGGCCAGTCGACTCTTGTGAGCCATGGGATGCAACATGGATGGCTAGAAGGGCATCTTCAACCTCCGAAACTGATGCATTGTTCATCTTCTCAGCTCGCCACACGCCTAACCGCCTGCCGCCGCCGCCCCACCCTCCCCTGAACCGCCTGCCACCGCCATGCTCCCCCACCCACCATCCTTTAATCCCAGGCACGATCCATTTTTTCCGGCGAGCTGCATTCCACAACCAACACTCATAAGATAGATCATGGGCACCCTGCCACCCTAATATAGATACTGGGGTAGCTTCTCTGCCGTCTTCTTCCTTCGCTCCGTCGAACTTCTTTCACAAATCGACTAACCCAAATTATACTACTAGTACGAACATATTAAGTACAGTAGGAACACGAAGATACGAGCAGTAGTACCAACTGCAAGAAGAACAATAGTAAGACATAGTACTAGTACTACTGTACGTACTAAATAGTTCAAATAACGAGAAAGAACACAAACATAGTTCTGCTTGGGGCTCAGCACAACACACCCCTGAAATAAAACTAAGCAACTAGTCTGCTTGACACTGAAGTAGAACAAGCATGAGCGATGGCACTGCCACCTTACTCGGAGCCCGAGTCCGAGTCCACGTCCTTGACTTCGTCCTTGTCCCTCCTCCTCTTCCTCTTTGCCAATGCTTCTTTGCTTGAACCAGACACTGGGCTCTGCTTCTTCATCCAACCCTTGTAGATATTTAAACAAAGGTAGGCATCCATTGCTACGTACAGGATGTGATCTTCATCTAATGTCTTCGACTCCCATGCATGATGAAACTCGTGGTGCGGTTTCTTTAGTTTAGCATACGAAGGATCAATCATGGCTGCTGCCAGGGTCAATATTGAAGGCTGAGAGGAGGACACTAGGCTGGCCTTCTGGAGATCGAAGGGCTTGCCTACAACGAGGCCTATCCGACATAGGACATCCCTGTCGTTCCTAAAGTCTACAGTAATAAATTTCACTCTTTCGTCCTTGAGGAAGTTCTTAAAATCCTGGCACTCAACGTCGGCATGGCATATGTAGTAGACCAAGCACACGTTATGTACGCAAACCTAGATCACGGCGGGCTTCTTCTTCTCTGCCTCCTTTAGAATCTTCTCTCTTTCCAGGACTGTGGTGTACTCAACATCTAGCCCAGCGACCCACTCATCCTTTGAACTGTTGAACATGTGTAGGAAGCGAGCAAGGCATGCTTTTACCATTGCGGATCCACGTGTGTAGATGACAATGAACTCATTGTCGGTGATGGCTCTAACCTGGTAATCAGCGGCGAACATGGAGATTTGGGAGGCCATGGATTTTGGAGGAGGGTTAGGAGAAGTTGAGCTGGTGTAATGCGAAAGGACGGGACGACTGGGAGCGAACTGTTGTAAGGTAGTAGTAGAAGACAGGGGCGAGTAGGGTGTGCGAACGGCGTGGGGTTGTTGGCTTTCCCGGTGGATAAACGGCTCCAAGCCCCCAAATAGTTCTCGAGTGCTATGCAGGACCCACTAGATGTCATGTCTACTAGACCCATATCGCAGGCTTGACGGTATAGCTTCTGCCTGTTTGCACGCCATGCCGGCACGTGCATGTAACTTCACTTAATTCCGTCAACCGTCGCGCCTCCCACGACCTTCACCTTCCTCGCGCGGTCACGCCGTTTGAGACTTCGACCGGCTATAATGAGCAATTTTTTGCCTAGTCCGCATGCATCATACTCCCTCTGGTCCTTTTTACTTTCGTCAGCTGTTTGCAAAGTGTTTGACCAAATTTATACTAAAAATATGAATATCTACATACTGATTATAATGAGTATAAGAACTACGTTTCATAATGAGTATAAAAATATTGATTTGACATTGTGAATGTTGATACATTTTTCTATAAGTTTGGTCAAAGTAGAGGTACATTGACTTCAGACAGAACTTAAATGCACAATGCAGACTAGTTCCTCCGTCTAGGTGCGTGCCATGTCCTATATAGTCATCACAACAAGGTTAGCTATTAGAGTACTACTACCTTCCTTCTACTTTAAAGGGATCGATTAAAAAATTTCACCTACTCTTACCAAGATAGAGGCGGTGGAATAGTTTTTGTAGTATGCGAAAGTACTCAACTAATGTTGTCGTTCTTTACTCTAAGCCCCCCCTCTCTTCTTTAATTCTTTGCCACATCAGCATGTTTGCTATTCCCCTGTGCATGATACCAGCTAAGATACAACCATTATGGCCAGCCTTAATCATCGCATGCAATAATTTAGTGCACCTTGAAATATGAACATGTGTGGGGCGTGTATGTTTTTAATGACTTGAGACTATACCTAGCCCGACATGCAAGATGACTTATTATGCACCGTTCCCCATACCTGCAGGAAGCACATTCGTCTCCAAATCTTTTACTCTCCATGTGTGAAAACAATATGCCTGCTTGACTCTCTTTCTCCCTCCGGCGGTCCCACCACCCACCCCGTGTGGAAAAAAATCTGCATGCATGACTCTCCTCCCCCGCGCTCGTCCAATCCGTTGTGACCAACAATATTTCCACCGCTTCCCTCCCATGTAATTTACTCAAACAAATATGCCCATGTAGTTGTTACGTTAATCACGCAACATATCTTACGGGACGCTGCTTCAGTTACTTAAATGTAGGTGCATTGGGTCACTGACATATGTGCCCAACAGGGGTCTGGCCCACATGTCCGTGACGCAACTGGACCTGCAGTTAAGTTAATGCAGCTCAGTCCATATCTTATGTAGGTGTGCCATTGCTCGCTATAAATACTGCGCCTCCCACGGCATTCGGAAGAACGCTCAAGTTCATCGCTATCTCCTCCCCCTCCCTCTCACGTCAACCACCATGGCATCGCCCCTCCCAAGCCCTAGGCGCCCCTTGTTGCACCACGCGGACGGTCACGCGTCGCCATTCCATTCCTCACCACCACTAGTTGTGGAGGACGCGTCGGTGTTCTACTCCTTGCCGCAAAGCGTCGAGGTGGATGCGTCGGCGTTCCCAATCTCGCCAGCACACGCGTCGGAGGACGCGTCGGCTCCCCGCTACGAGGAGAACACCGTGCCGCCCGCCAAACCCCCAGCCTTGAGGAGCTTTGGAAAGAAATGGATGTCGCCTTGTGGGAGGCTTTACGCTAGCAGAGCGCGCCAAAATAGAGGCGGAGAAGAAGGCCGAGGAAGAGAAGCGCGCTGCGGGACAAGCTGCCTGGCAGGCCTATGTCGCGTCCGAGAGAGTCAAGCAATTGACTCTTTCGCAGAAGGCTCATGCGAGGGCCGTGAGGGTGGCGAAGGACGCCCGTGCCAAAGCCTTGAGTGCAGTCGGGCCCAAGGGCCTCATCTACGCTTGGCGGTACGTGTACTAGGTGCACGCTTCTAGCGAGGAGGAGTACCTGTTGGCGCCGGATCACCACATCGGTGAGATCGTGCTCGCCCGCCGGCAAGCCGCCAACCAGCACCTCGCGAGTTGCGAGGCTGAGGAAGAGGCGTTGTGTCGGTGCACTGGGAAACGGCCACACACTAGGGCACTCGTGGCGCGCCACAAGCGCTCCTGCGAGCGCCGTGGCTTTTAGTAGGAGTATAATTTAGTTTCGTAAGGCGATCTCATTAGTTTTGGGACACAAATGATAAATCCTGAATGTTCAGGAATTATTAGCGTCCTTAATTAAGTATGTAATAGGGAAAGTTTGGAAACCTTGTGTATCCGTACGCATTTTGTAAGTACATGCATATAACACAAACTTTACTACTCCTATATACTATCGCACTACACGTCTCTCTCTATATGTGCTTGCAGACTATGCTACTCCCTCCGTCCAGGTGAATAAGTCATCTTTGGTTGTGCACCGTGACCAAGAAGGAGGGAAGACTTATACACCTAGGCGGAGGGAGTACTACTATTACTTATGTACGTGCAAATGCACGTTTTAACATTACGATGCGGTTTTTGTAAAAGTAGAAAAACAACACTAGTCAATATTGTGAAACGATTCAATGCAAAACAAATGAAAAAAATGCTCGTTTGATTGTTTACTTTTAGCTTCCTTCTCTGTGGTTATTTTTCTATCATACTATGTACGGAGTATCTCACTGGTCGGAAAGGAATGCAAATTCCCAAACCGCTTCCTACACCGTGTATCAAAATTTTTGCCTAACAAGTTGTGCCGTGCAATTGGAATTCCAACTTGAGTACTACTACTAGTAGGAGTACCAGGGGCCAGTTCTTTTAGGCTTCTAGATTAGTAATCCCATAAGTACTACTTCCAACCTGGTTTATTTGTCCCCATTGTAATCTGTGTCAAATTTTGATCATAAATTTAACTAATAAAATGTTAGTGCATGTGACATGCACTAACATTTTACCATTTAAATCTTTGGTCAAAATTTGTCACAAATTACAATGGTGACGAATAAACCAGGACGGAGGTACTAGTAGTAGTTTAGAGGCCCAAATAAATGAGTGAGGTGCCTTAGGGGATGTTTGTTTCCAGGGACTTCTTGGTGTAGGGACTAGAAAAAGTCCCTCTTACAGACTTTTTAACCAAACAGGAGGGACTACTAGGGACTAAAAGTTGCTTCTTTGGACTAAATGAAGAAGACTCTCAAGGAGAGTCTTTTTTGGGACTTATCGAGACTTTTCCAACAATGCCCCTCCCTGCACCCATTGCCCCGCCCGCCCATGGTGTTCTTTGGTTGTTATTTTTCTGTATACTAGGGTAACATCGTCATTTAATAACCCCCAGGGAGGGACTAGGGACTTTTTAGTCCCTGGAAACAAACAAGGAGGGACTTTTTAGGGACTAGGGACTTTTTAGTTAGGACTAGAAAAAGTCCTAGGACTTATGAACCAAACAGGGCCTTAATGTTACTCTCCACTGTGACTAGTCTTATGGGAAAAGCCAGGGAAGAGACGACTTATTTTTTAAGCCGCCAAAAGAACTGGCCCTAGGAGCAGTAGCCAGGGATACTAGGAGTAGTAGCTAGGGATCGAGTGTGCGAGATGAACTGGAGAGAGTAAATGTAGAGAGATGAAATGCAAAAAAGACGGAGGGATGTGATAGTTGCTTGTCCGTTTATTTTACCAGGCCACTTATTACTGGGAGTGGTTGGGTTTTGTGATATGATGGCTTTACTTCCGCGCCACGAGCGGGGTGAGACTCGCGTGTAGCGCCGCCCTCTACACTAGTACAACATCGGTCGTGGTTTATTAGTTCCCCAATGAATTTGACTGAATTTTTAACTGACAAAATGTTAGTGCATGTCAACAAAAACTATATCGCTGGATTCGTATTTGAACATAGTTTTCAATGATATAATTTTAGGTGACATGCATCAGCATTTATCGTACTATATATAATGTTAGTTCAATTTTTGGTCGCACTAATCTATAGTAAGGTGCCCGTGTGTTGCACGGAAGAGTGAAATGCATTGATCGGGGAGTTGTTTATTTTGACAAAGGATGTGGGGGTCATCTCATGTGTAACGGGTATTGATAGGTTTCTTCAGATATTATTTCATCTCTAGAGCTCACAAACGTCCGAGTGAAATAGATAAAAAGTATCTTTTGCAAACAAAAGCATTCAACTGTTCAACCTGCATCCCAAACTTGTGAAGAAATAACACTTATTGTGCTTTGCAAGAAATGATCTTTAAGAATTAGTTTT
Source organism: Aegilops longissima (assembly GCA_021605205.1). Taxonomy (NCBI): domain Eukaryota; kingdom Viridiplantae; phylum Streptophyta; class Magnoliopsida; order Poales; family Poaceae; genus Aegilops; species Aegilops longissima. Next base: position 391,737,432 of record CM038677.1, on the reverse strand, counting down.
TGAGTATCGATTGTTATACATGTTGGCTACAGATGACATGACACTTTCTTATAGTCAACAGTTGGCTATACTATTAAGTATTAACCATGCCCTTATACACCTAGACGGAGGGATTAAATGAGGATGACTTGGAAGGGGGCAGAGGAGATGTATGAAATGGTTCATCATGAGTCTTTCACCAGTACTGTAGTAAAAATTTAATACATGGAAGATTCTAGACTAAACCATAAATGGATACACTTTTATTCATGTGCGATACTCCAATAGAGCAAGATCATGCACGGAAGTCACCACATGCTTAGACAATGGATTACATTGAGCGAAGACTACTGATCAACATTTAACTTGGTAATGCATATGTCCAGGTGAACCTCCATGGAGTCCCCGTGCACATTGTTGGGGTCAAATCATGCCATGCGTCTTCCATGTCCACATCGGCAGGAAGGTCCCAGCTCGGCACAATCCTAGTCAGCTTAACATAGCCAGTGTCGCCGACCACGTACCTTCGAGGGGTCGTAATAGTGAGCACGCACCCGTACATCGGCCTCGTGTCAGTGTTAGGGGCATCACCCCTAACGCACACTACAGAGACGGGGCGGCGGCCTGCGCGGGCCTCGCCGGTGCCCACGATCAAGAGGAATACGCTGCCATCCTCCTCCGATACTAGCAGATGGAGGTGATCCTCCAGCGACTCGGCACGGTGAACGGGTAGTACGTCTCGTACTTGATGTTCTTAGCTGTGGGCTAGTAGTGATAGACGGACGCCTGCGTGAGGTGATGCATGAGGTCCGTTGGCGAGCCCCAAAATGGCATCGGGCACTCATACCAGTAGACAAAGGGCTCCTTGGAGGCATCTACCAGGCCGTCCAAGAAACGGGAGTGGCTGTAGGGGACGGTGCGCCAGTTGAATATATGAGCAAGTTACTACGAGATTTAGTCTGAATAAGCACAAAATAAATCATGACGGCTATAATAGAGATTAAACTAATCATGTGGACTAGCATAGTAGATGAACAGATCGAATCTAGGACACAGACTAGAAACATGAATTCTTCCATGATTTCGAACAAGAAGGGCAGAAACACATACGGTGCAACGGGAGCAGCACCGTTGGTGTTGAGGTTGTCGCCCATGTCATTGAGGAGGAGGTTGCCGAGGTCGGGGAAGAAGTCGTCGTCGGTGAAGTCGTCGCTGCCAGCAGTCGCGAGAGTGCGCTCCCCAAATTTTTCAACAGCGCCCGCCGAATGGAGCGCAGGAGGGAGTGGCTGTAGGGGACGTTGCGGCCGCCGAATGGAGCGTAGGAGTAGCCCATGAAGCAGTAGATGGTGCACCTCCCTAGTCTCTACTCTTATCTCTATCTCTACTACTCTTCTTTGTATTTTATAATATACTAGTTGTACCTGTCAAATCGAATAGTACTGCGCCGTCCGCTGCACGCTCGGCTGAACACGCCTCCTCGCCTCCATCAAATCCCTCCGTTAAACCCGCAAGAAAAATGAGAAACCTACTCTGGCCCGCGGGAGGAAGTTTGCCGGTTGATGTTGGAGAATAATAGTCACGTCCAATCCATTTGAGTTAATTGCGTGTATGATTCTCCCTCTATAAAAAGTTAATCTGTCCTTAATCTTGTATTCTAAGTACTCTGTGGGTTCCACTGTCAGTACAGTGTACATGACTTGCAGGCTGGCTACAGATTCGTACAGAAAGTTAAAATGAAACAAATCCATCCTTAACCTTGTATTCTAAGTACTCTATGGGTTCCACTACCAGTACAGTAGCGAAAGAAGTATATATTAAAATATATATAAAAAGCTAAAGTTTAGGATAGAATTCGAACTCAGGTCATCGTGCTGTGAGCATCCAGCCCGGACCAGTACACTAGGTGTTCGTTGCGGACAATGCAAGAGATAAACCATTATAACAATGAGCCTGTCCGTTGCAACGGATCCAAAGTAGAATAAGACATATTCACAAATTTGAAAGAAAACAGTTTAGTTTTGATATACATATCACTAAAAATATCTTATGTTTCACTCAAAATATATTCTTTGGGCTGTTTTGATGAAGTAAGGGAGGAATGTGGTTGGTTTCAAGATACTAAGGGGCTTTACGTAAACTGGAGCAGAGAAGTGGGAATTGTCGCAAAAGGCCACAACTTACATCACAACCGTTATATGCAGATCTAATGGTCAGAAATGGCGGATGGCATACACACCATCATCACCAACTGAGTCTTTTATAGGAGTAGGAGTAGAGAGAAAAAACCGAGTTGGTGATGATGGTGTGCCTGCCAACTTATAATATAGACTATCCAATCTATATCTGACGGATAGAAAGCAAACAATGACAATTTTACAAAAGGTACCCGCACCTCTCTCCACATTTACAGATAAGGTCTTGCCTTGTTCATCCTTATCTCCCACAACCTCATTGCCGAGGAATTAAAAAAGGAAGTCTCTAGAACAATCTGGCATGGTGGCCGCTGCCGGCGCCGTCCATCCCCATGCCTCCGTCCAGTCCGACCACGAGTCACCACCACGCCCCACTCCTCCTCACCTTATCTATCATATTTCTCGAGATATCATTTTTTCGATGAAATGGTCAACATACCATTTTCCGATAAAATTTGTAAGATATCATTATTTTTTACACATGGGATTACTCCTGCATGGGTCAATCACAACAGGTGTTTTGTAAAAAAAATGCATCTTGGTGTTCCGTGCAATGCACGGGCATCTTGCTATTTTTTCTGCATATAATTCCTAACACCATGTAGACACGGTCTTTGACAATTTTACAACTATGTTAGTATCATTGTTAGTGGCGAGCCGGTGCAAGTTATAGCCCCAAGTGTTTTAACCTTTTTTTAGTAATTATATCTGGCGATTGTTCGCCACGAGCTCAATCCTGGCAAATCCCATGTAACCATCAGATTTCCATCCGACGGTGGCCTATTTTTAAGCCATAGTATTTGACAAAACTGCCACCCTTACACACGTACTGTTACTGCGTCGCGAGCATTTGCAACTGACATGTCTCCCAGCGAACATTTGCTGGGGATGGGAGTTAGCACCAATGGCGGTTCGTAGTCGTTCCATGCTTGGGCATTGAACTTTGTAACCAATTTAGATTAGAATATACTACTCCTCCAGTCCTACTCCACTACTACTCTACTCAAGAAAGTTAGGGCATAGTAGTAGGTATTGTAGGGAGTACCAGTACTGTGGTCACTCAAGCAAGTTGTTTGGCATCGATATGACCCTACGCTGCTGGTATGTGTCTCGTAAGTTAAGCGGCATGCTGTAGTCATCATCACCTGTCCACTTCTCGCAGCACATATTCGCTTCTCCATCTTTGTCCGCACATAATATCATCCAATCTTCCATCCCCGCTAAGGCGCCTTCCCCCGTCCGAAACCCAAGCACTAACAATGGCAGAACCGAGTAGCGCCAAAAGAGTGGCTGGAATTCGCTCCCACAGAGGTAATCAAGATCATTGTTTCCCGTGTGGACAATCTCAGTACCATGCCGCTCGTCGTGTGCTCGTCGGGGCTGTACCTTTTACTCAAAGCCCTCAAGCCAGAGCTTTTTAAGCCAGCTTCTTGCTTGCTGATGCCGCCTGATCTTTAGAAACGGCGATCCTATCCCCGTCATGCTCAACTACATTAACGGTATGTACTGGGTCGACATGAACACGTCTTGGATGGTGCTCGTCGACGGTCGCGGCAGTTGGATGCTCGTGGAGGTCTACACCCGGCGATTGACCCCCCTTCCTTTGATTAACAACATGATACCAAGTTTTATTTGCTCAAGGTTGTAATCTGCCAAGTGCCTACAAGATCTGCAAATTATAAAGACTTCAGGCTAATTGCATTCTTCAACCGTGGTCTGGCCTATCTGACGGGTCAATGCGGTAAGTGGATAAATTTGCACGTCCATTGCAGGTTCATACATCCTCCATGGTTCTCTGATGCCATTGAACACAAGGGCTTCGTTTATGCTATCGACTCCTATGGCTGGACGTATTGCTGGCCTACTCCAGTCATTGCTACAAACGGTTGTTACAGCAGTATGTTACTTTCCTATGATATCATGATGGCTTGTTTATATTACTGTCAACATTTACTAAAAAAAACATGCTCATAACATGTTGTTCTTAAGATTGACTACATTAAGAGCCCTTTTTCATTTGACTCCAACTTGATATGATGTTGTAGGCCGCCTGGTGTCCCAACCCTTCCTAATCGCAGAACCTTTCGAAGAAAAGCGGCATGGCAGTTGCAGGTGGTTCCTGGCTCGATCATACGACGGCGAACGATTGATGATCGTTCGCACGTACCGGACGTGTTGTTTCGTGGAATACAATCACAGTCACTGCAAGGTTTTTGAGAAGGATCCCAGCTTCTCTGGGCCTTCAGGAATTTTTGACTGGAGGCTGGTAAGTAGCCTTGATACACGCTCTCTATTTCTCGGACTGAATTATCCGATTAACCAGGAGATAACCAACGGCAAGGATCATGATGGCAGCGCGGTTTCGTTCATCAGGCAAAACTGTGTGTACACAGCGTACCATGCGTCTCTGCATGCACCATACCCTAATATGTGCCGCCATGCTCTGCAGCCCAAAGTAGGAGAGAGGGTCGCAAGTATCAGACTTTGACCTACTGGCTGGAGTTTCCCCCGTCAGGCACCCATCTGGTTCAAGCCGTCAACCAATCTCTACAGCTTAATAAATAGTAACGTCTAACTGAGCAAGTTAGTTAGATGCGTACACTTGGTGTAGTAGGATCTTTATTTAGTTTGATGCATACACTTGTTCTTTTTTGGTAGCCCTTTTGTAATGATGGCTAATGTTTGGTTTGGAAGAGAGAGTTGCGTCTTTACTCTTCTGGCCTGCTTACTGCTTCTGTTGCACCCCCAGCCCTGGTTGCTGCTATTGCTGTTTTCAATGTACAATCAGTAGTATATTTCGTCTGTTGGTTGAATAAATTTGTCGTTAGAATGACAAACACAATGGTTTGGAAGTCGTTGCACGGTCGGATCCTTTAGTGCCCCTTACCGTACGTAGTGCATACTATTTTTGGTACGGACACATTTTCCACTTGTTGATAACATGCAGCCCACTGATGAAGGCCCAATAGAGAGCCCATAATTAACTGGAAGGGAGGCTCTCACATCAATCCGGCCCAGGTACATGCTCATGTTCCCTTAAACATAAATAAGTAAATAAATAAATAAATAAAGCTAAATGCTCATGCACCAGTTCTTTAAATTCACAATTTAACATGAGGATATTATTTCCTATGATAGTGTCGTTACATTCAGTTGATATTATTCTTAGGAAAAGATAGCGACCAGTCTTCTTTCTCCCACCATTTTCTACCTGCAACCAGCGGACCCATGCAAATCGTAGTCAATGTCGTAAATAGTTCCGGTCCATTTTTATTTTTCAATAAGAATGTCCAACCCAGCCCAACACATTGGCGACAGCACTTTATCCTCCGCCTTGGTGCGCTCGCCGCGGCGCCGCCGTCCGACCCTATCAACATAGTGAATCGGGAGAGGACTGTAGTTGTGAGTATGACAGTACGGACCCACCAGGTCCACTCCCGAACACAGCAAGCGCCTCTTTTACTACTCAGATGCACCCCTCGTTTTTTACTCTAATCCACCCTGCTGATATCTGGGACCCACATCATTTTCAACTTATAGTCAATTAATGAAAGAATTGCACAACTTTTTTTTGAGTAGTAATTCGGAGGAGCAGGCTATAAACTGGGTTGTGCGGTCTCTGCAGCCCGTCTAACAACATGACCAGCCCAGCAATTTTTTCTTTGGAAAAATGGGTAGCCCAATATTTCTTTTTGAAGAATACCCAAGATAGGCCTATTTGTTTTCTCCGACTTACTGGGCTGCAAATCTTTCAAGACAAGGAGGGATGCATTCCGGCCTGGCCAAAGAGTATGGTCAGTGTTTGTTAAAAGTAATATCAAAGGGGTTGAAAATTCCAAAAAAATTATAGCAAATGGGTAATTAGTTTCTTTTTTTTTTGTTTTTGTTCTTCACTAATATTTTATATTTCATTGAATTTAACATGACATAGTAGTATTTTATTTTTAATTTTTTTAGTATGTCTACTAATTTTTGTATTAAGAATATTTTGTTCCCCAGCAAAAATTTGCGAATTTTCAAAATTTCGGACATATTTAGTTCAATTTTTTAACCCTGGTACTGACCAGAAAATGGGCAACAATTCTAAAAATGGAAAATTGGCTGCAATAAATTCCATATGAATTAGAAAATGAGTAAAAATTATAAAAATAATAGCAAATGGGTTGTACACGCTGTCGGTGTCAAAACCGGTGGATCTCGGGTAGGGGGTCCCGATCTGTGCGTCTAGGCTGATGGTAACAGGAAGCAAGGGACACAGATGTTTACCCAGGTTCGGGCCCTCTCGATGGAGGTAAAACCCTACTTCCTGCTTGATTAATATTGAAGATATGTGTACTACAAGAGTAGATCTACCACGAGATCGTAGAGGCTAAACCCTAGAAGCTAGCCTATGATGGTATGATTGTAATTGTGATCGGCCTTCTAAGGACCAACCTCTCCGGTTTATATAGACACCGGAGAGGGCTAGGGTTTACATGGAGTCGGTTACAAGGAAGGAAATATGATATCCGGTTCGCCAAGCTTGCCTTCCACGCCAAAGAAAGTCCCATCCGGACACGGGTCGAAGTCTTGAGTCTTGTATCTTCACGCTTCAATAGTCCGGATGATGTATACAAGATCTGACTGTCCGGATACCCCTAATCCGGGACTCCTCGGTAGCCCTGAACCAGGCTTCAATGACGATGAGTCCGGCATGCAGTCTTGTCTTCGGCACTGTAGGGCGGGTTCCATCTCTGAATACTCCAAAGTACCTGTTATTGTGAATAGTGTCCTGAACTCCATCAATGTTGTACTCCTTGGCTTCAGTGCCTCAATAATGACCATCTCCACGTGTCGAGCGAATGCGAGGAGCCGAGGTGTTTTCGCATTTACCACCCTCAATCTTTTGGGCTGACCGCCTATTTGAAGAGACGGGGACTCTCAGATCCAAACCTCACTCCTCCCCCTCATGCAAGCATCCAACAGAGCGCTCCGGAAAAACCATTCCAACATGGCCGGTCGTCACAGCTCCTCTGCTCGCTCTCCTCCCTCCAAGCCGGGGGACTGGGAAGAGTGTTCAGTTTCCCATAGTCGTTTGATTAAGTTACAAATCCAAGGGTTTCTTCCACAAGCATTCATGGTCCCTGTCCGAGCCGGAATAGCCACCTATAACGGCGGGGAGCAAGCGGAGAGATCTCCCAATCCATCTCCAGAGGAGCGAATATGCCTCATCCCGCATCTGCTAAGGGGCGTCGGGTTTCCTATCCACCCGTTCCTTCACGGGCTCCTGGAGTTCTACGGCCTCTAGTTACACAACTTCACCCCTGCCTCTATACTACATATAGCAGTGCGTTGCCTTTTGAGCTGTTTTTTAGGCCGCGAGCCTCACTTCGGGTTATGGAAGAAGCTGTTCTGCCTTGTCCCCGCAACCAGGGAGAATCCCTAGGTCAGGTGGGCGGGGCCGAAGTATGGCGCATTACCGAGACCGGATACCTTTCCGGCACTCCCAAGAAGGCACCAGAGAACTGGCCTTCAGAGTGGTTCTATATTGACGATGTTCCCCTTCCGGATCCAGTCCGGACAGGTCTCCCCCAGTTCAGTAACGCCCCGCTGAGGGCACATCTAAGCTGGCGCCCCCGAGGCCCGCAAGAGGAGGATACCCGGGAGATATATTACCTGATGAGCAGGATAAAGTTACTGGCCAACTCCAGACTGACGATAGTCGAGGTTATGGCAATATGCATAATACGGGGAGTGCAGCCACTTCAATATCGGGGGAACCCATGTGACACTTCAACGGGGAACATGATGCCACTCACTGTGGCCGTAAGGGCCCGGACTCCGCCACTGCTCTGGCAAGGATATTGCCCGATTTATACAAAGGCGAAGTGGAGGAATTCCTTCACGTCAAACCGCGGGATGGATTCTCCATGTACAACCCTCCGAACTGGGTAAGTCGTCATTCCTTTCCCTACGTCACTTATTGTGGCGTTCTTCGCTAAGATCATCTGCCTCGATATTCCCGAGCAGTAACTAAGGAGGGCCGTAGAAGGAATCTCCAGCCCCTCCCCGCAGCCAGAGGACCCCATAAGGGCCCTAGATCCCGGTCTCGAAGAAGATCCGGATATTACCATGGAGCTCGTCAACGGGATATTTTATCAAGCGAGCTGCCATGGCCCCTCAGTGGCCATTACTGCCGACTTTCCCGGACCGCTTCCTACGTCGCGCGTAAGCCAAGTCGGAAAACCCTATCCTTTGTGGCCGGGTCCGGACTATTGTTACCGGTGTCCCCTTCCCATACCACGGATGGCTTGAACAGCCTTTCCAAGAAGATGTTAGGTGGGACCGCGTCGCGCTTAGCACCGATACGGGCGAGGATATCCGCCGCCTGATTGTTTTCCCGAGCCACATGGTGGAATTCGAGTCCCTCGAACCGAGATGACATCTTGAGGACGGCATTGTGATAAGCCGCCATTTTCGGATTCTTGGCATCGAAGTCTCCATTTATTTGGGATATTGCGAGGTTCGAGTCCCCACGCACCTCCATGCGTCGAAAGCCCATGGAGACTGCCATCCGAAGACCATGTAACAGAGCCTCTTATTCGGCTGCGTTGTTGGAGTCTGTGTACAGTATTTGGAGTACATATTGGACTGTATCTCCAGTGGGGGAGGTCAGGACGACGCCAGCCCCCAGACCAGCTAGCATCTTAGAGCCGTCGAAATGCATGATCCAATTGGAGTATGCGCCGTACTCTTTAGGGAATTCGGCTTCTGTCCATTCGGCGACAAAATCGGCCAATACTTGCGACTTAATGGCTCGCCGAGGTTTATATGTTATGTCGAATGGGAGGAGCTCAATGGCCCATTTGGCAATCCGGCCAGTGGCGCTGCGGTGGTTTATTATATCGTTGAGTGGCACTTCTGAGGCCACTGTAATTGAACACTCTTGAAAGTAGTGTCGTAGTTTCTGGGATGCCATGAATACCGCATATGCTATCTTTTGATAATGCGGGTACCATGATTTGCATGGAGTGAGGACAGTGGATACATAATATACTGGCTTTTGAAGGGGGAACTTATGTCCATCCATTTCTCATTAGATGACGAGCACTGCGCTCACAACTTGATGAGTTGCCGCTATATATAGCAGCATTGGTTCACCGATGTTTGGCGCGGCCAGGATTGGGTTGGTGGCCAGTATGGCTTTTATTTCTTCCAATCCGGCCGTTGCAGCATCCGTCCACTTGAAGTGTTCGGTGCGCCGAAGAAGGCGATAAAGGGGTAGTGCCTTTTCTCCTAATCGGGAGATAAAGCAGCTTAAGGCCGCCACGCATCCAGTTAATTTCTGGATTTATTTGAGGTCCGTTGGAATAGCCAACTATGACAGGGCTCGGATTTTAGCCGGATTAGCTTCAATTCCTCTACTAGTGACGATGAAGCCCAGGAGATTTCCGGCGGGTACGCCAAAAACGCATTTTCCGGATTGAGCTTGATGTCGTATGTTCGGAGATTGTCGAACGTGAGCCTCAAGTCGTCTATTAAAGGGTCGACGTGTCTGGTTTTGACGACCACATCATCTACGTATGCCTCCACTGTTTTGCCGATCTACTTTTCCAGACATGTCTGAATCATGCGTTGATACGTTGCGCCGGTGTTTTTGAGCCCGAAGGGCATTGTGTTGAAACAGAAAGGGCCGTATGGCGTGATAAATGCCATTGCGGCTTGGTCGGACTCCGCCATCTTAATTTGGTGGTAGCCGGAGTATGCATCGAGGAAGCACAATGAGTCGTGTCCTATGGTAGTGTCGATAATTTGATCGATGCGAGGGAGGGGGAAGGGATCCTTTGGGCAAGCCTTGTTGAGGTCCTTAAAATGGACACATAGGCGTCAGGATTTGTCCCTCTTTGGTACCATCACCAGGTTTGCTAGCCAATTCGGATGTTTTATTTCTCTAATGAATCCGGCCTCCAATAAATTGGCTAGTTCCTCTCCCATGGCTTGTCTCTTAGGTTCAGAAAACGCCGAAGAGTCTGCTTGACCGGCTTGAATCCCTTCAAAATGTTAAGGCTATGCTCGGCCAGCCTGCGTGGGATTCCTGGCATATCTGAGGGATGCCATGCAAATATGTCCCAATTCTCACGCAGGAACTCCCATAATGCGGCGTCTACAGCGGGGTTTAACTATGCCCCGATGGAGGCTGTTTTTGTAGGGTCCGGTTGGTGGACTTGGAATTTGACTATTTCATCCGCTGGTTTAAAAGAAGTGGATTTGGGTCTTTTGTCAAGTATCACATCGTCCCTGTCCACTGTGGAGCGTAGCAAAGTTAATTCCTCTGCCGCGAGGGCTTCAAATAATGCCTCGAGGGTCAGTGCAGCTGTTTTGTTTTCGGCGCGGAGCGCTATGTCCGGATCACTAGCTAGACTGATGATTCCATTGGGCCCAGGCATTTTGAGCTTCATGTACCCGTAATGGGGTATGGCTTGGAAGATCGTAAATGCATCCCGCCCTAGAAGGGCGTGGTATCCACTACTGAACGGGGCCACATGGAATGTAATTTCTTCGGACCTATAATTCTCCGGAGTGCTGAATACCACATCTAGTGTGATTTTCCCGGCGCTGCGTGCCTCCCTACTAGGGATGATTCCTCTGAAAATCGTGCTGCTTTGCTCAATGTGGTTCTTGCCTATTTCCATTTTTTGAAGAGTTTCCTCATAAATGAGGTTTAATCCGCTGCCGCTGTCCATGAGCACTTTAGTAAGACGAAAGACGTCCACAATTGGACAAAGGACCAATGTGGATGGTGCTCGGGCTGTTTGGAATTTAGGTTCATCACTGGCATTGAAGGTGATAGCCGTGTCGCTCCATGGATTTATTGCTGACATGTGGCAGACTTCGGCAAGGCTACGGAGTGCTTGCTTGCGCCTATTATTTGAGGCGAAGGTCTCGAAGACTGTCAATACCATATTGTAATCCCCGGGATGGTGCTCTGCGGTGTTTGGAATGAGGAGGACCTCGCCGCTCTTGGCCACCTGCCGGAGAACAAGCTCTAAGGCTGTGTGTTGGTATGGTATCCGCTGTACTATGAATTTTGCAGGGCCCGTTAAGCCATCCCTCCAATACGGTTCCACGCCCTGTAGTGGGCTTTTGCTTTTTTGTAATTGAGTCGGGCGTCATATGAGAGTGCACCCTTTTGATTCGGACTGGGTGTTTAGTCAGAGCCGGATTATCCCAGAATTTTATTTCGGTTTTCCAGGCACTTTCCATCGCACAGTACTTCCGTACTATGGCCGCCAAGTCAGCAAAGCGTGCTATGTCACGGCGACTTATGGCATTAAGGATTCCCTTGTCCGTGCAATTATTGCAGAAGAATGAGAATGCGTCTTCCTCGCGACAGTCCTTAACCTTGTTCATTACAAGGAGGAATCTGACCCAATAATGATGTACTATTTCCTGGGGCTCTTGCCTAATGTGGAAAGATCATTTATATCTAGGTGGGTGGGTGGATTTGAATCCGAACCCTGACCCGATCTGAGACCCAGGGGCAGAGGAGTTTCCGATCTTGGAAGTCCGGGCTCCGGGATGTTGCCCAATAGGTCTGGTCCGCTGCCTGATTCTAGGTTCAGGGCTTGGGCGATGTCCTTCCATAAACTGGTATCCGGCTCGGAGAGCTCGGGAATCCGGACATAGTTTGTTCTTAATATATAGGAAGAATCGCCACATTGTTCCTCCACCACCGCTATATGATGGGTGACCGGTGGAGAGTTAATCTCTCTTTGGTCGGGTTTAAGCCCAATCCGATCATAGTCCGTAGCGACTCCCAAAGCGGAGATGCGATCCAAGAGCTCGTTTAGCGAAGAGAGCTCTATTGGATTCATATTCTCGGCAAATTCCGAGCCGACGTGGAGGCTATTTTTGATGACCCGAGAAGTCATCGTCGGTGCAGCGGTCAAACGGGCGGTCATGACGAAGCCGCCTAGCCGGAGAGTTTGGCCGGCAGCCAGGACTCCCCCAGAGGTGACGTTATCCTTGACAACGAGACGAGGCATCCTTCCTTGCGGTGACGACATAGTGGAACTCTCAATGAAAGCACCAATGTCGGTGTCAAAACCGGCGGATCTCGGGTAGGGGGCCCCGAACTGTGTGTCTAAGGCGGATGGTAACAGGAGGCGGGGACACGATGTTTACCCAGGTTCGGGCCCTCTAGATGGAGGTAATACCCTACTTCCTGCTTGATTGATCTTGATGATATGAGTATTACAAGAGTTGATCTACCACAAGATCGTAGAGGCTAAACCCTAGAAGCTAGCCTATGGTATGATTGTTGTTGTCCTACGGACTAAACCCTCCGGTTTATATAGACACGAGAGGGCTAGGGTTACAGTCGGTTACAAGGAGGAGATCTACATATCCGTGTTTCCTAGCTTGCCTTCCACGCCAAGGAGAGTCCCATCCGGACAGGGGACGAAGTCTTCAATCTTGTATCTTCATGGTCCAACAGTCCGACCAAAGGATATAGTCCGCTGTGCGGATACCCTCTAATCCAGACTCCCTCACATGCCTGGGCCGCAGCGAGCAAGTCTCAGGTACCCCGTTCCCGGGGACACCGCAGAGCCCCTGGGCCCAAGGCATCTTTCGGACTTGGCTTCAAAGCGAAGTCAAAGGGCAAGTCACGTGCGCCCTTGAGCCCCAATAGCATGCGGCCTTGATTGACGTGTGGCGACTGACGGGACGTGGGTGCCTCCGCTTCACCATGTCGCCTCCGCAACTGCCTGACTGACAAAAGGCTGGCACGGGCCGCAGAGCCTTCATTGCCTTCCTTCACCTTGCTCCCGATCCCTTTTCTCCTTCTTGCCCCAAGAGACCCCTAATCTGTCGGAAATCATCCCGGAGCTTGCATCCGATGACTCCTGACAAGGCCAAGGCCTCGCGCGCCTCACCCTCCTGGTCCGAGCTGGCCTTGAGCTCGCATACCGTTTTGGAGGAAAAGCTGGCCGCCGCATGCCGGATGACGGTGGGCGACGACGACGAGGAAAGAGAGGCGGTGCTGTGGGCCGGCTCTACCAAGCCTGAAGCTCTGGGTAGCACCTTTCGTCCTTTCTTATGGAACAACGTGTTCGCGGGGCTGGTCCCTCCTTTTTCCGATTTCTTCTATGTTGTGCTCAGCCACTACGGCCTCCATGTTCTCCACCTCCATCCAACTCCATTCTCCTCCTGTCGATTTTCGCCTTCTACTACGAGGCATTCATGGCGGTGATGCCATCCATGGCGCTGCTGCATCACTTCTTCTACATCCGGGTCAAGGATGGCCATTGCTCGGGGTGCGCCAATTTCGTCGCAGCCAATAGGACCAACGCTATCTCGATGGCTGGGAAGAAGGATGAGGGCTTCAGGAACAAATGGGTCCTCATGGATGCCAAGTGCTCCTACCCCCGGCTGTCGCTGCCGACAGGGATGCCCTCTTCTGATGAGAGTTGGCTCAGCGTGAAGCACACTGACCCCCGGGCGAAGCATGTGCTGGAGAAGATTGCCACCGACTTGAAGCCTGACGACCCGAGGCCGTAGAAGCTGACGGGGGCCATGATACTCAAGGAGTGTCTGGCGTAGCGCCTAGTCCCACTTCAGGCACACTTGCACCCCCTGTGGAAGCTCGAGGACGAGGGGGATGACCTCCGCCTGCGCCCCGATCCTATTTCTGACAAGGAGCTGGACGCGGCCATGCGACTCCTGGTCGGGGAGGACCAGGGGTTTCCACCGGACTCGTATCTCCTGATGTACCGTCGTGCTGACAGGGCAGAGATTGCTGCGGCCATGCCCGTGTTCAACGAGTATGGGCTCGTGCCGCCAGTGCCGACCGAGGCCCCAGTGGAGCTATCCTCCGGTAACTCCGACGAGGGTGAGGAGCAGGATTCGGATGTGACCCGGGAGGGGCCAGGGAGACTTCCCCTCCGTGCAAGGCCTATCTCCTCCGCGCTTTCCCTGACGACGACGACGACCCGGTGAGGGAGGCCCTGCCCCCTGGTCGGGTCACCACGAGGTCCAAGGTCACCCCGCCGAAGAAGTCGTCGGCAGGGGTCCCAACGAAGAGCAGGTCGGCCCTGATCTCCCGAGGTGGCACCCCTATCCTGTAGTCGACCGGTGCCGCCACAGGGCCGGCTGTCGCTGTGTCGTCCGCTCCTGGGGCTCGCTTGCCGGCGCCCCAAGCTGCGAGGTCTGTGGGCTCCGTGCTTCTGAAGAGATCGCGTGACTATGTCGCCGTGGACCCGTAAGCACCTTGTCCCGATTCTGTTCTTGCTCCTGCTTCTGTTGCTGCTTCGCAACGTTCTCTCCTTGCACCTCCAGGCTGACGCTGGCGGTGAAGAAGAAGAGAGAGGGAGAGGCCGCCCCCTCGGGGATTCAGCAGCCCGACATGGCCGCACCTCCCCCGGTATAGAAGGGCGGTAACAGCCCTCGCACCTCTCCGGCCCGGTCATCCTCACGAGGCTTGGAGGACCGTCCCCAGGAGAAGTCAACCTCCGCAGCCAGGCCAGCTCCGGAGGCGCCCGTTCTCAGCTCGCCGGCCGAGGTCCCACAGGCTCCAGAACCCCCAGCTTCTTCTGCTTCCATCGACTCGCAGATCTTGGCGACGATGCTGCTTCCTCCTTCTGTCATACCGCTAGCTCATGATTCTTCCACCTCGCACGATGCTCTGGAGAAGGCCCTTTTCACGCTGACTCGGCTCTGGGATGACCTTCAAACGCGGCCGTCGCTGAGTGGCGGGCGCTGGAGCTGATCTTAGGTTGGCTGCATTAAGCCCCAGCGTCCGTCGAAGCGGCTGGGCGAACCATGGCAGCTTCCGAGGAGGACAAGCGGGCGCTGACCAGGCCGCGACCGCCCAGCAGTGTTGAAGGATGCCGAGGCTGCCGGAGTCTTTGGTAGGCGGAAGGATGAGTGGAGAACTGCGCAAGAGCAGGCTCTGTGGCTCACCAGCTCGAGGTGCGGGAGGGGAAGGTGAAAGCTCAAGAAGAAGCGATGGCCGGTCGTGACGCTGAGCTGGAGTAGCTAGCCAGGCGCTTAATGACGGAACGCGACCGCTGAGAAAATTTGTAGAAGGAGGTCACAAAGTAGACAGGTCGGTGGAAATCAAGGCGAAGGTTCTTGCCGAGGATCGCGAGGCCTTTAAGTCTCTTGAGGAGAGGCCCCGCGAGGCGTTGTGGGGACTCTATGAGAAGGGCTTGGATAAGCCTTTGGTGACTGATGACGACGGCCCCGCCCAACTGCTTCGTCAAATCGTTAAGGCGCTCGAGGACGTTGTCGAAGGAATCGACCCCATGGTGGAAGGGGAGGCGTGCGCGCTTTCCTCATCGGCCCTGACGCGCGTCCTTAGTCACCTTCACCTTCGCGACCTCGACGCCGACCTTGGTGTCCTGCTCGAGCCTGTGGACGAGGGGCGCTGCAAAGCCGCCGCAGAAGCCGTGAAGGGCGAGGTGGAGGCCTTGCTGAAGAAGTTCCTTGCTGTCGACCCCGCGCCTCCAGCTCATAGCGCCGCCGATCCCGCGACCTAGGCCAACGACGGCGACGCTGCCGATGAGCGGGCGCTTCCTGACGACGGTGCTCGAGGCTAAAGAGGAGGCTCGCTAGTGTACAATTGTGCCCCTTCCTGCTTTTACTTTCCTGCAACATGCGACGTGCCTCGTGGAGGCGTTGAAACTTCCGTTTGGTGTTAAGGAACATTATGCTATGTAATACTTTATTTAGATTCCACGATCTGCTTTCCATTTGCCTAATGTTCTACGTCGGCAGGGCCCGACCCCGCGCATGCCTTAGCCGCCGTTGGGCCGTCCGGATCACCAGGACAGGACGAAGGGGTGAGGGGCTATGTGGCCAGTGAGGCTCCTGAGTCGCGATGCTCAGGAGTCCCACTTGACACGCAAACGGCCTGCGGGAAGGAGGTGTGGAAATAGGCCTTAGGGTTCTACATCGGCAGGGCCCGACCCCACGCATACCTTAGCCGCCGTTGGGCCGTCCGGATCACGAGGACAGGACCAAGGGGTAAGGGGCTACGTGGCCAGTTAGGCTCCTGAGTCGCGATGCTCAAGAGTCCGCACTAACGCTCAAACAGACCTTCATACCTGTCCTCGCCGAGGTCCCGCTCAGGAGGGGTGCATGACGACATGGTCCAAGGGACCTGGCAGGGTAGCGTATGCTAGGAGTGACCTGAGCGTAGCCCCCGTGCCCAGCCCCCTCGCGTGACTCTCCTGAGGGGATGCGTTGCAACGAGGCTGGACACTGAGCCCGGAGGTTCCCTGAGGTTGGTATGGCCATGCGGCCGCCCTCAGTTGTTTATCACCAGCACGGAGCGTAGCGCTTCCGCACTGCAGGCATGGCGGCTCCTCGACCATATCATTGCCCGGTAGCAGACATGGTGCTTCCACTAGTGCGTGGGTGAGGGCTCCCTCTAAGTGGAGCCCCCGGGGCATGTATAGCCCCGCCTTGACACGTGGCTTGCACGGTAGGGCTAGACGAGGTGTGTCTGGGCACTCGTGAGCCAGCGCGGGACTCACAAGGCCCTACCTCAAGGCGGGTTGTGCTTGGTCTTAATTCTTGATAGTTGCGGTGGTCCTGCGAGATGGTTAGGCAACCTGCACCGCAGAATCTCTGGCGATCACATGAGAAGGCGGACACTGCGACCCTGAGGAGGTGACATGAGCGAGGCCGGCCCTTGAGCGAGCTCGGTCGTTAGGTTTATCAACGCTGCAGGGACGGACCCGTGCACAGACGTCGTGCCTAGCCTACTCATGCGAAGAATCCTAAAGAAAGACAACCGGCGCACGGCTCCCGTGGTAACGAGGGCGGTCGTGGGTGGGGCATCGAAGTACCGGACAAGCAGGTGACAATCATAAGGTAATTCATGCGAGGAGGCAAGCTAGTTCAGATAGATGCAAGAACGATACATGACACTGGGACGGACCCGAGCAGCCTGGGGATGATGCAGCCCGAGGGGCGCCGCCAACAAAGTAAGCTAAGGATGCAAAAGGATACATGTCGCGGGGACAGGCTCGTGCGACTTTGGGATAATGATGCCCGAGGGGCGCCCCCAACTGAATGAACTGGAAAGAGTCACCTGGTACCGTAGCGGGAGTGATGTTGGGGTAGCTGAAGATGCGTGATGGAGAAGCTGCTCCTCATGAGCCTCCAGGGTCCCGAGCCTCAGCAGGATCCATAGGCCCAGGTGGCTCCTGAAGAACTGTCGCCATTTCTGCCATGACGGTGTGATTCCTGGCCTCCTGAGCCGCCAGAATGCTCCTCAAGCGGCGCTGGAAGGTGACAGCCACATTCGGCAAGCCGAATGGCATGCAAACATAGCTGTGAGGTGGAACCTCGCACCATCCAACGAGGGAAGGCCAGAAACGCCCCTGAGATGCGGCCATGTTGAGCCCTGGAATGTCGACGCAAACGCGCAGCCCGCCGTCCTCGCCAGGATGGGGGGCCTCGCCGGGTGGTGGGCGGCGATCGCCGCTTATGGTCCTTGCCTCTTGAAGCTCCTGGGTCGCCTTGGTGATGAACTCCTAGGCACTGGGCGCTCCATGCCTTGTGCCCACTTGAGAGAAATGTGCGGCGAAGCACGCCTCCACATGGTGCCCGAGCGCCTCCCTCGTGACGTTCGCTAGGTCTGAGGCCCTCCAAAAGAGAGCCCCCGAGCCCAGCCTGAGGAGGGCGCCGGGTGCGCCTTCCTATGCGAGGGTGGGAGGCGCCCCAGCTGCGGGTGGAGGTCCTGAAGCGGTGCCGCTAGAAACGCCGCTCTCCTGAGACCCTAGGTGGAGTAGCTGCTTCTTCTTCTTGGGGATGGCCTCAGGAGGGTATAGGGTGCCTTTTTTGTCGGGGTCTTCGGCCGTTGCAGCTTGGTAAGCGCGCTCGAGGGAGCACACCGCATCTCTTTCTTCACAGGGGACCGTGATGATGCCACAGCTCCCTAGCATCTTGAGGACGTTGTAGCCATGGTGGGTCACTGCCATAAACTTGGCCAAGGCTGGATACCCAAGGATGGCGTTGTACGGTAGACGGATGTGGGCGACAACAAAGTCGATGAGCTCGGTGCGGTAGTTGTCACGCTGGCCGAATGTGATAGGGAGGCAGACCTAACCTATCAGGGTGGTGGAGCCTTCGGTCACTCCTGAGAAGGGCTTGGTAGGCTGTAGCTGATCGTACAACACTTGGAGGCTGTCGAATGTCTCGACGAACAGGATGTTGAGCCCTACGCCACCATCGATGAGGGTCTTGGTGACTTGGACGTTGCTGATGACGGGTGAGCAGAGCATAGGGAGGGCACCGGCGGTTGCCGCGCACTTGAGCTGGTCTGACGAGGTGAAGGTGATGGCGCACTTGGACCACCTAAGTGGGCGTGTGGCCACAAGCATGGGAAGGGCCGCGTTCACCGCACCAGCAAACTGCTTGAAGATACACTGAGAGGTTGGGGCTTGGGCGCCACCCAAGATACAGGCGATGGCGCGTGGCTCCTGGAAGCCCCTAGCCCCTTCGTCTTGATGATGGTCGTCGTTCCTCCTTGGTGGTGGCGGCAGCGGAGGAAGCCCTACGTTGCCCTGAGGACGGTCCTCACGAGGCTAGTCTCTCCAGGCGCCCTCGCGAGGCGGATCCTGCCAGCGGTCCTCACGAGGCTGGCCACGCCACTCCTGGCGGGGGCCGCAGTCGTCCCAGCGTCCCCCACTTCATCCTCCTCCTCGGCCGTAGCCTCAGTCGTTGCGCTCGGGGCGTCGACGGAAACGCCCATCGTGGATGTCCCTAAGCTCTTGACAGTCGCTGGTGTTATGGATGTGAATGTTGTGGAAGGCGCAGAATGCGCGGTTGGCCTTGGATGACTCAGGATGGTCGCGGCCACCCTTCCTCTCTGGTTCTGCCGCAAGCACGACAGCCCCCTTGCGCTTCACGACCTTGATCTTGGCCTTCTTGTTCTCCTGGTCGGCAGCTGGGAGCTCGAGGAGGGAAAGGTGCCCTTCCTCAGCCCTCACGCACTTGGTCGCCATGTTGAACATCTCCAGGGCCGTGCATAGCTCCTCGTGGATGGCTAGTTCCTCCTTCATCTTGACATCACGGACGCCATCGGAGAACGCGGAGATGATGGCCTCGTTAGTCACCTTGAGGATCTTGAGGTGAACGCTGTTGAAGCGCTGGATGTACTTCTGCAGGGTTTCCCCTGGCTTATGCTTGATGCGTCGCAGGTCACCTGCGGCCGGCGGGCGGTCGCGAGTGCCCTCGAATTTGGCGACGAAGCGCTCGCGCATCTCGTCTCGGGAGGAGATCGATCCCACGGGTAGGTTCAGGAGCCACGAGCGTGCGCCACCCTTGAGGGCCATCGGAAACCAGTTCGCCATGACCTTCTCATCACCGTTGGCCGCCGATGGTTAGCTCATAGAGCTGCAAGAACTCCACGGGGTCGGGGGTGCCGTCGTAGCGCGGAGGCAGGTCTGCTTGAACTTGCCGGGCCTGACGACGCTGCGCAGTTTGGGAGTGAAGGGACGACAGCCTGTTGTGGTCAACGGAACCCGTCGTCCGTACAAAAAAAGACGCTTCCGCGATGATACGTGTTTGTCACAGTAGGTCATGTTTTCTGTCATGCATGTACATCCATGACAAATTTATGACAGAATCAAGATAGTCATATGTGCTGTCGTAGAAGTGTTCCATGCCATTACCAAAATTATCATCACGGAAGTGTCCACTTCCTCGACGATAAATCGCGCGTCATAGAAGTGCTTTTGTCAAGGGTTACCGACACATGGAATCCACCATAACGGGACGCCGTTAAGCTATCAGGTCTGGTTTTGGATCCGATAACCCGTTAACAGCCGGACCAATGGGAATTTTCCACATGTAAAATTCTTATTGGCCGGAGGAAACACGTGTCGGCTCAACATTTGGACAGATATCATCCACTCATTGGACAGGAGGCACCTATGATACGTCGACACGTGGCACAACCCAATAGAGGCCCATTCCGGTGAAAAGGCCGGCATGTTTGACTTGGTCAAAAGGTAACGGGCCAGCCCACGGAAAGCCTGTTAAGGCCTTTTCGTATATTGCCCATTTACGGCCCGCTTAATACCGGCCCGTTACGGCCTATCAGAAATAAGCCCAGTAGCTTCATCTGGGTCGTCCAATATGATTCCAGCCCGTTGTAACTTCCGTCCCATGTATGTCCCATGATGTCTTTTGGCCCATATGAGGCCCTTTGTAACTCTCGGCCCATTAAAGGCCCGGGATGAAACTGGCCCATAATGAACGGTGTATCGCTTTATACCCATTAACGGCCATTATGCCGTCGGCTGTTTCCAGCCCGTGTTAACTTTCGGCCTTCTAAGGGCCCATTTATTCTTGGGCTCATTTCTAGAATTCGGTTAGATACGTCCGTTACTGGCATGTTCCGTTTGTGGGCCAAATACAACCCGTGGTTACATTCGGCTCGTTTGTGGCCCGTAAACCCATTGGGCTGTTTTCATAGCGTTATCAAATACAGCCTTTTAATGGCCCGTTATGGTCCACAAATAGTATGGCCCATGTTTGGCGAAATGATTATACGGCCCGTAGAAGGCCAATGGTTCCTACGGCCCGTAGAAGGCCCATGGATCATATGGCCCGTAGAAGGCCCATGGATCATAGGGCCCGTAGAATGTCCATGGTTCCTATGGCCCGTAAAAGGCCCATGGATCCTACGGCCCGTAGAAGGCCCACGGATCCTACGTCCCACAGGAGGCCCATGGTTACAACAGTCCATGTGTTGCCATGATTATTGTGGCCTAGTTACAAAACTAGGTTATTGTGGCCACTTAAAAATTGCGGAAAAGGAACTGCAGTGACTACAAGCAAACAACTAAACAAGACAATAAGGAAATAAATAAGCAAGAAAATAACGGTAGGCTATTACAGCTATTGCACATATTACATCCACTGGGCATCCACGTACAGTACTCTTCCGATGGAAGTCGTTCCTTGACCACGTTGACCACACCGTGCGGAGAGCACCACGGCGGTGGACGACGGCGCGACCTAGGAAGGGGACGACACGGAGCCGGGGAAGACGCGGTAGTGGAAGCCCGCGCGGAGAGGAGTACGAGGGTTCACTGGTTCGGCTGCGGTGTGAGGCTACCGTCGCCGCAGGGCCTGGCCAGCGGTGGGAATAGTTGGGGGCGGTGAGGCCTCCACGGGCAGACCGACCACCACGGAGGCAGGAGCATGCACAACCACGACCGGCGCTGCTTTGGGCGGCTGGGGCTAGAAGACCAGAGGTTGAAGAAGGACTACGGCCGTTGGATGGACATCGTGGACCATGCCGCGCCGAGAGCACCAGGGCGGTGGACGACAGCGAGGCCTACGAAGGGAACGACACGGAGTCGGGGAAGACACGACAGAGTACGAGGGTTGACTGGTTTGAATACCGTCGCCGGAAAATAACAGGAGGTGTGGGTGAGTAGAGGGATAGACAAGCTAGGGATGCGAGTATGATGGGGCCGTGAGGCCTGCCCGTAACCTTCTTGCCCACGGAGGCGGGGCAGGCGGTTGTTCCGGTGCTGGTTTGGGTGGTGGGGCAGGAAGATCGAGACCGAAGAAACACGATTGCCGTTAGATTCACATCTAACGGTCTGACGCTAGTAGAGTCGATTGTTGACTAAGTTTCTTTTTGAGAAACCTTGTATACGCATGAACTTAGTAGGCCCACAAGTCAGCCTCCAAATCTGTGCGGCACAACATAAAGCCCATTTGCTATTTTTATAATTTGCAGCCCATTTGCTAATTCTTAAGTAATTTATTACAGCCCATTTTCTGCCCGGGACCACCGTCAAAAGTTCAACCTTATTTTGCATATTTGGTGGAGTCCGAACTGTTGTAATCTCAAACGATAAACATTTTTTAAGAACTTATTGATTTGCCAAAAAATCGTTTTGTTTTTGTAAACAAATAAGGCGTGGGACAATTGAGTTGGTTTAAGGAAAACCAGTTGTCGGTGTCAAACCGCGGATCTCGGGTAGGGGTCCCGAATGCGTCTAGGCGGATGGTAACAGGAGACAAGGGACACGATGTTTTACCTGTGTTCGGGCCCTCTCGATGGAGGTAATACCCTACTCCTGCTTGATTAATATTGATGATATGGGTAGTACAAGAGTAGATCTACCACGAGATCAAGGAGGCTAAACCCTAGAAGCTAGCCTATGGTATGATTGTTGTTCGTCCTACGGACTAAAACCCTCCGGTTTATATAGACACCGGATAGGTTAGGGTTACACAGAGTCTGTTACAATGGTAGGAGATCTACATATCCGTAGCGCCAAGCTTGCCTTCCACGCCAAGGAAAGACCCATCCGGACACGGGACGAAGTCTTCAATCTTGTATCTTCATAGTCTTGGAGTCCGGCCATGACGATAGTCCGGCTATCCGGACAAACCCTAGTCCGGGACTCCCTCAATAGCCCTCGAACCAGGCTTCAATGACGATGAGTCTGGCGCGTTGATTGTCTTCGGCATTGCGAGGCGGATTCTTCTCCAAATTCCAGATACTTGTCAAATAGTGTCCGGCTTCTGATAAATGCTGCGCTCCTCGGCTTCTACGCCCAATAATGGCCATCTTCCACGTGTTTGAATGAATGCGAAAAGCCAGGGTATTTTTACTATTACCCCCCTAGCCGCGCAAATGAGCCGCCTATAAAAGGGGCAAGGATCTAGATCTGAGTCACACCATCCCCCTTTGCGAGCTTTCATCGGAGCACCTCTGACCAAAGCCCATTCCATCATGGACAATCGACGCGGCTCCTCTTCTCGCGCTCCCAGCCCCAGCCAGGAAATTGGGAGAGATGCTCAGTCCCGCATAGCGAGCTAGTTATACTCCAAGCCAAGGGATTTCTTCCCCCGGCCTTCATGGTTCCGGTTCGAGCCGGACTTGCCACTTACAAGGGCGGAAAGCAAGCGGAGAGCGTCCCCGATCCCTCTAAAGGAGAGCGGGTATGCTTCATCTCTTATCTAGTAAGAGGACTCGGATTTCCAATCCATCCGTTTCTCCGGGGGCTCCTGGAGTTCTACGGCCTCCAGTTGCACCATCTTACTCCTGCATCTATCTTGCACATCGCGGGCTTCGTGGCCCTTTGCGAACTATTCTTGGGCGTCGAGGCTCATTTTCTGACTGTGGAAGAGGATATTCTGCCTAGTACCCCGTTCTCATGAGGGGTCAATATATCAAGTGGGCGGAGCCGAGCTAGGGCGCATCGCCGGGACCGGATACCTGTCCGGAACCCCAAAGAAGGCGTCCGAACACTGGCCTTCGGAATGGTTTTACATGGAGGACGTCCCGCTGCCGGATCCTGTTCGGATCGGCCTTCCAGAGTTCAGCAATGCTCCTCTGAAGAAGCGCCTAAGCTGGCGCCCTCGGAGCCCCCGGAGAGAAGATGACCGGGATGTCCTTTATTTGATGAGCCGAATAAGGTTACTGGCTCATGCCGGATTGACCATGATAGGAGTTATGGAAATCTGCATTATGAGGGGAGTGCAGCCGCTGCAATATGAGGCCACCCATGTGGGACTTCAACGGGAGGACGATGCCACCCGCCATGGTCATAAAGGGCAGGATCGGTCACCGAACTGGTGAAGATCTTGTCCGCCATGTATAAAGGGGAGGAGGAGGATTTCATCCGTGTCAATCCACTCAAGGAGTTTTCTTCGAATAATCCTCGAAGCTGGGTAAGCAAACATCTTTGTGACCTGTCCGATCCATGTTCCCATGGTTAAATATCTTATTTCGTGGTTTTACAAGAGAACTGCGCCGGATATGGAGAAGATACAGCCCGCCCCCACAATCCGAGGATCCGGGCGGTCCCTTGATCCGACCTCCGAAGAGGATCCGGATATAAAGGTGGAGTTGATCGATGGGGTATTCCACCAACTTAGCATCGACAATGCTTTGGTTGCCATTACGGCTGATTACCCCGAATACTTCCAGCCTCACGTATGCGAGACCGAGATCCGAAACCCGATAATGACCCATCCATGCTTATTTTTTATCACCGTATACCAATGGTGCTTCACAGGGGGTTCCTTCGAGGTAGGAAGCCGAGCCCGCGGCGGCTGGCCAACAAAGGGCAGTGCGGCCCCGCAGGCTAAAAAGAAGTGCGGTCCGGATCAAAACTCCGCCGCAACGGTATGGCGTGCCACCATACTCCCAGGATTGATTCCTGGAAGGCGTCTTGACGCTGGTGCTCTTTTCAGGAAAGAGCGCCGCGGACCGAGTCCGAGAGGTTATAATCGAACCTTCACCGCCAGGCTTCAAAGCCGGGTCCGGAGGCCGAGGCGAGCACGAGGCGTCGTCGGATGCTCCTCCGGCGAGAGGATGCCGACAGGTTTTCCGCCACCAACTCCGAGGTGGAGAGCACCTTGAATCACTGGCGCCGCCCGGACGGTTCTTCGACGCATGTTTCTCCCGGAGGCCTTAAATGCCTTCGATTCGGAGATGCGCACTCCGTGCCGCTCAAGATGGTCTACCCGAGCCACGAGCAGTATGTAAAGGACATACGGGTATGGAAATTTGTGCTTATATATGCAGTAGCCCCGAGACTTAAAATAGTTAGAATAACTGTTTAAGGATCATTTGTTATCTGAGGATCTTCTGAGAGAAGAATACCCGATTATTCGGGAGCTTGAAGAGTGCAAGGCCCAACTTGAGGCCGCACTAGCCGCTCTGAGGGGAGCAGAGACCCCCTCTGGTAATATACACTTTAAAAGATAAATAGTTTATGAAGTGCGGCGGGTTTGTAAATCTGACAAAAATATTGTAGATGGCGCCGGACTAGATCCGGACAAGAAGCAGCTCTTGCTCCAGCTAAAGGCCGGCGAGAGCGTGCTTACGAGGGCGCGGCAGGAGAAAAATAACCTCCAAGACGCCAACACCAAGCTGGGTGAGGAACTAAAGGATGTTCGTGCCGGTTGTCCGACTCTCAGAAGGAGAATCGGCGGCCGTCGCGGCATTTTCAGTAAGTGCTTGAGCGAACTTTGAAAGAGTTCGGCGAGGAAGGCGACTAACATAAACATGTATGTAGGTTTGCTCACAGGTCGTCCGAGGAGGAGATGCCCGATTCTTGGTGATCTTCTTCCCGAACTGCGTCGGCTACTGAACGAGTCCGGCGGTGATGAAAGGCATTGCCGTGCCTTGTGGCCATCTATCTTCCTGCCGAAGGCATTGGGGAGCTGGCAGAGCGGCTTCAAGGAGCACGGCGGCGCTCCGGCTATGGAAGATATCGGCCTGCCGACAAAGGCGCCAGGAGGCTCGGGCCATGGTAAAGACGCTGTACACGGTTGCTGACCCAAACCACATGGCGAGGTCGGACACGTGGGGCGGATGGGATGGAGATCCTGTAAAGTTAGTGTCGGCCAAGTAGAATTGGCCGCCAAGTATTCCCAACAAGATTGTAAATTAGATAGCCTATTAGATGGCATTGAGGAGGAATACAATGAGTCGAGTTGACTATGTAAAATATGACATGAAAGAATGTCTTCTAGCGGATTGTAGATCGTTTGTCGTAGCGGACCTTTTAAACCCGACCTCCGGACCCAATAGTCCGGAGTGTGTCCGAATACCTTTGTGGTTATATAAGAACCGTGGTATGCATGGAGACAAGGCGAGGGGTCATTTTGCTGTATCGGACAAGTGCCCAACTAGTTCGTTATATTACATGGGTAGTAAGAAACATCTTCCGGGAGAATAGTTCCGTTAAGGGTTCCTTTCGCTGAGGTGCATGCCCTAAAGTGCATGTCAAAGCTGCTATGAAAGCAGAAAATCATCCGGGGCAGATGGGTAAATAGTTAAAATCATCTTTCAGTTCACCGACCGAATATTCCCTTAAGAACGCTTAGCTTCGGCTTCACCCGCCTCGAGGTACACATCCGGCTGACCCGGCAGTAACAATCGCAGAGGTGCTCCTTTACCACCTAGCCGAACAATCGGGAACGAGGGGTAAGCACAGAGCCAACAACCCAGCTTGGCCAAAACTTAAGTCATATCGATGCATATAATGGTGAATAAAAGGTACATGCGGAAGTTTAACGCATGTGTTGGGCATGAAGCCCGTATAAATAAGCTTTTGTTAAAGAAGCCCCCAGGTATAATGAGCGCCGACAGCACGTCAAGTGTGTGCAAAAAAAGCGCAAACGAGCCTCTAGAGGCTTCAAGAAGAAGAAGGAGGAAGGAGAGAAATAAAAGATAGCAAAAATAGAAAATGTGGACGGAGGAAGGAGACGAACAGGAGACAAGGGACACGATGTTTTTACCTAGGTTCGGGCCCTCTCGATGGAGGTAATACCCTATTCCTGCTTGATTAATATTGATGATATGGGTAGTACAAGAGTAGATCTACCATGAGATCAAGGAGGCTAAACCCTAGAAACTAGCCTATGGTCTGATTGTTGTTCGTCCTATGGACTAAAACCCTCTGGTTTATATAGACACCGGATAGGTTAGGGTTAGACAGAGTCGGTTACAATGGTAGGAGATCTACATATCCGTATCGCCAAGCTTGCCTTCCACGCCAAGGAAAGTCCCATCCGGACACGGGACGAAGTCTTCAATCTTGTATCTTCATAGTCTTGGAGTCCGGCCGTGACGATAGTCCGGCTATCCGGACACCCCTAGTCCGGGACTCCTCGGCGGTGGTAAAAATCTCTTGTTTGGGTGGGAAAAAACAACAAAAATAAGGATGTAAATATGAAAAGGGAATTTTATGTGTTTTCAATATAATGATACGTGTATATGAACTAGTAAAAATATAGGTAGAGATTAGAAAACGGATGTAGGACATGCGTTTCAAGAGGAAAATAGAACTGGGTTGTGTGCTTGATTCAGTAAAGAAAACTGCGTGCGGATGTTGTAAGACAAAATATAACTAACTTGGCGGGCTAGAGGGCAGTAGATACTTGCTGGATCTTTGTGCCCCGTTGTCGTCATGGGCTAGGCATGTTAAAAACGAAACCAATCCTGGGCAGTCTACAGCCCAGTTGAAACTTGCTCGACCTGAAAAAACAATATACGTGCTCAATAAACAAGAGAATTCTGCAAGTACAGACAAATAACTGGGATGCAGCACGGATATTGTTTTTTATCGTGATAATAAGTGCATGCACTTGTTTCGAAAAAATTGGAGAACTGGGAATTCGAACGGTGGGTGGTTATGCTACCCACCAAATAAAAATCAGGTGCCTGAAAATTCGTTTCGAAACAAATGATTTAGCTTTATATCCACGTCGACCCTCGGCATGATGGTTGGAAGCAAATGCAAGTTCATACCAAAAGATCGTTAACAACAATACCAACTTGCGGACGACAAGGTAGTACAACTACCAATACCAAACTAACTTATAATCTTTTTACTCCTGGCCCTTGTGTTCGTCTCGTAGAAAATCTTGCAGAGGACCAGCTCCCGCTCCTTCTCTTGCTCCAGGTCCCGAGGTGTAATCTGGTGCATCACCCGATTGGTCCTCTGCTGGTCGAAGTTCTTGTTGGTGTGCAGCACGGAACCTTTTTGCTGCCCGTCTGCCGGCCGTTGACCATCACCGGCAAGGTATTGCCGGTCTTGTGCCACATCGCGTGCATGCCGCACTCCGACTGTATCTTGCAACGCGTCCACGTGCCTTTTGAACGCCTTGGAATTGCTTATTTGGAAGAAATGCTTCCTTAGGCCACTCGATGTGATACTGCAGTATTGTGGAATACAGGTTTTAGTGTACCTAGTTGGCATTTTCATAACATCTTTGGCATGTTGCGTCACTTGTTTCATTTTTATTTACTATCAAATTGTAATTGCTTCACCAGTCTGCGTCTAAAAAGAAAAATAGAGCTATAAACAAAGGAATATGTTTGTGCAAGTAGGCGGCCGATCGGTGTCTTACGGAAGTTTCTCGGGTTGGGTGTAGCATATGCCGTGCTCATTGTTGATGGTTGGTATGAACAAATCGATGAGAGACTGAAATCTCTTGTTGTCAAGACTCACTTTGGCCTCAAGGTGCTCGATCAGCTCTGATCCGTGGGATCGAACTTGACGCCAGCCAGCAGCACCGGCCAATCCTTCTTCGACTTGCATCGGAAATTCCAGTTATATGGTACTCAATGTATGATCAATCGGCTGTTTTAAGTGAATGATGAAAGATTTCGACAGATAAGTGGTACTCCAAATCTGAAGTCCAGAATACCCGAACACGCCGCCGGCATTCTTGTGTCACCTCACGCGCAGCATGTTGTCACGTCAATTCAATGCGTGGACATGATGAATAATTTGACCGACGTAACTAGTACTGCTACTGTACTACTTACTAGTCGTATTTAGTGTCACAATTTGTACATAGGTTTAACTAACAAATGCGCACTTGAAGCCTAATTGATATATATATATATATATATATATATATATATATATATATATATATATATATATATATCTGCAGACATCTCCATCATCATTATCGGTACATCCTACTTGGTGAGTTAGGATGCACTTGATCGTGAAGGTATCTATCCTTCAAACCAGAGGAGTGTTTCAAACTAACAAAATTACATAATATCCAACAAAGAGGGTCGTGCTACTGCAGCAGAATACATGGCTCGAGTCTAGATATCAGCACTAATCAAGTTGTGCATATTTGCTGTTGGCATGAACCACATCGCCGCATGTCGGGTTTGCAAAAGCCATCCATCGCATGGAAGCTTGATGCCTTTCACACTCGAAGATTATCGGCAACAAAGCGTGTCGGCGAATCTCTGGATATGGTGATTCATGAAACCCATGGTATGATGTGTAAACACAGCCCCCTCGCGAATGGAAGTTGCATAGCATAGTAATCATCGCCGGTGATATGATCGATGATTGGTTGGATGATCGGATAATTGAGCCGAGGAACAAGGAGTGGTTGCTTGAGGCTGTAAACCCGCCTCGATTGAATACACCTGCCCCACGGAGCTGGGATCTTTCTCGAACACGAAGCAGCCATAGCCATCAATGTCACGAACGCCCCACCATTGTACTACATGTGGTTTGATGTAATGGTTTTGTAATTTGAGTGCGTGCGAATGAGCATCAAATGACCGCCGTCGGTGAGCGAGCGATAAACCACCACCCATCGGCTGGTATGATTCCAGTCCTGGAATCATGAAGGCCAACGCATTCGTCTGCTGCAACAATTCAAATTAGAGACCAAAAGGACAAAAATAAACAATCATGTTTAGAGTATGTGTGAAATTAAGATTATTATAACAGTGACACATATCATAGACAGAGAATTGCAATGTCGTGGTCATAACCATACCCCAAGTTAAAAAAATAAGCCAATGGCTTTCATATTCTAGCAATATGTCATGGTTCAAACATCATGTAACAATGAGAGGAAAACAGCTATGACAGCGCCTACTCATATTCTACCATAGCGCTTACTACTACTGTTCTCATATCAACTCTAAGCAATAACATGCGTTGTTATAAAAATCTTGTAAACGAGAGTGACATATAGCAATCATGATGTTATGCTCATAATATGTATTCTAACAATCATTAGATGTCAATTGTTCTCATATCGACTCTAACAATAACATGTGTGGTCATAAAAATCTAGGAAATGAGAGGAACATATAGCAATGATGTGGTTATAGACATGCTATGCATTCTAAATTTGTAACAAATGAACAGGCAGTCGTATTCATAAGGTAAAGATGAGATGAGATAGAACAATTACACGACGATAGATTCCACCAGTATGGGCAGCCAATCTGTGCGCCGACCGCGTAAACGATGCCATCATGCACTATAGCATCAGACAGAAATGTTGCCTCAACAGGATTGATGATGAGCCATAACCATGTATGGCGACCGGATTCCAGATAGACTAATCCCATGTTGAACAAGGAAATGAGCTTTTAATCCATGTAGTCTTCTGATGGTGTGGGCACTTCGCATATTACAACTTTCTGCAAACAGAGGTCGAGCCAAAAGCTTGACGCGTCTCATGTGTAGTAGGCAGGAGTGTCCGGCGGGCCGCGAGGCTCGATGGCGTTGGTATCCAACGATGGAAAGGTGATCTCTCGCTGGGTGTAGATATCCACGAGACGCCACGGACTACCGGTGTGGTGGATGAGGACGATCCAGTTGGCCTTCATGCCCGCCCAGTAGTGGCCGCGCATGAAGGACAGGTGGGCGGGTAGTGGTAGCATGTCCAGGGGCACCACGGCAACCTCCGTAGGATCGTCAAGTCGGTGTCTGGGCCACCTGCGAGGATCGGGCATCAGCAAGCAGGGTGTCTTGAAAAGAGCTGGCTGATTGCAGATGAGTAGATGGTAAAAAGACACCGAGCATGCGGCCAGACGGACGGTGCTAAGTAGGTCCATACGACTACAGATCTTCTCCGAGAGAACATCGGGGAGGGAATTCCAATCGCGGCTCTGCGTGTCAGTCGGTTTTGCCATTGGGGTTTTCGGTGCCTGCTAGCCAGCGGGGAAGTGGATTCGGGTGGGCGAGCGAAGAAGCGTCTCCTCGTGTGGTCGAGCAGTAAGCGGGGGGATATGGTACGTGTGAGCTACCAAGGAAGATGGCACGGGCGGGCGAATAGTGAGCGGGGGTAAATGGTGTGCGGCCGATGATGAGGAAGAGAGGAGGAAGAAGAAGAGAGGAGGAAGAAGAGTGGAAGACGGGGAAGAAAGTGCATTCAATCTCAATTCTACTAGTACTACTACCAGGATATACCGTCCTTCGGAGTGTAAATAGTTAAACCAATGACATGTGGGTCTACCACAACAGGGCCCATATGTCAGTTAATGGAGGATAGAGGTGCGTAGGCGTATTTGCGGAAGCGTGCTCTACTGGCAAACATGATGGCACTACTGGGTAAGGCTGATTTAGTAACACCAACACGCTGCTTCAGCTTATTAATTACGTGTCCCATATACTGCAGCGTGTATTGTCACTTCACTGCGAAGACTAGTTGAATAGTTCTCTCTGACCGAGATGGGGAATAATGGATCGCGAGGACTTCCTTTCTACAGTATCCCTATGCCTCTATGCTCACTTCACTCATTTTGCTCCGTACCTAGTCACTTGTTGAAATCTGTAGAAAGACAAATACTCCGTATTTGGGAACAGAGGGAGGCTTTTACTCCGTACTATTTGGGAACAGAGGGAGTATCACCATATGGAGGGAATAGAGGAAGCTTGAAATATGAACATGTCAATGGGAGGGAGTAAGCCCCATGCATGCATGCATGCATGCAACATGCAACACTCACACGTACACATGGACGCACGCAACACTCACGCACCCATGCGGCACACAGCACACGACACAACACACACGCTCACGCTCAAGTGCTCAACCTACGACCTGCGTCCATTAAAGACTGTACATTTAGAGATTTACACATTGACCAGGGCATAATTAACGCCCAAAAGTAGCAGACTTATGTGTGCATGCGACCATTGAGATAAGAATATTAAATGAAGGCCGTTGCATGCTGTAATTAAGGATAGACATGTAGCCTATACCTACAGCACAAGTTGGTGCATTAGTCAATCAATATCGATCTAGATTAAAGGCTAAATGCATTGGAAGTGTAGATGTACATCATGTACTACACTCTTTGTTTTATAGCCAATGTACACTCTTTGTTGGAAGACCGAGGGAGGACACGTGCATGCACTCACATACACAGCCAGGGTGGTTCGCGCGCAAGAGTTGGACTCGTGTCGCGCCTGCGTAAAGTTTTGTTTAACTGATTTCTTTGCTCTGCCAACTGACAGGTGGGACCCAGAAACCAAGTGACAATTTAACCAGTCAACAAAGTGCCACGTCGACTATGTGGCCGGCTAGTAGGGTGCAATATGGTGCTCTACGATGAGCTAGTGATCGTATAATCGCCGCAAAACTATATATAGTGACCGTAAAGAGCGTATTGTTACATACGTTGACTGCCTGTGTATTTTTTCTCGTTTCGAATTAAGCCATATTAATCGGAAAGGACGCAGTATGGAATACTACTACTAGTACTAGTACTACTTTGATGTGTCCCGTAAACTCGCCGAACGAGGAGAAGCTTGCTTACTACGCCTCTCCCTCGCCCACACGCACGGTGGTTCGCAGGACGAGGAGAGGGTTTTTACTACAACTCCCTCTCCCTCTCCCTCTCCCTCTCCCTCTCCCTCGCCCTCGCCCTCGCGGTAGACGTGCAGCAGTTCAATCGGTGTCAGATTGCCAGAAGCATATTGTACTGTAGTATCATCATTGTTGGACCTTCCGAAGACGCGAAGAGCCAAGTGCAAGGTTCACACGAGTACGAACTGTTGAACCTCCCGAAGGGCAAAGATCCAAGCGCAAGGTTTAATAGGAGTTGTCGTCCTAGTAGGAGTGTACTAGTACAACTATAGCGAACGATGCTACTGTATGATGCCGCCACGTCACGTATATCCAAAGTTGTGCCACCTTTTTTTTCTCAAAGAGCGTGTTGGAGCCCGTGCAACAACCACACAAGTTGCACGTACACATAACACATTTACTAGTAATAAATTCTAAAGGACAAATGCCAGTATGCCACACAAGTTCATCTCCAATTCATGTGATAAATTTGTGCACGACTAGTCTACATATATTCACAACGCTACCGTTCACAATTACCGTACTCCACTTACACGTTATAGATGGGCTACATGTCCTCCTCCAGGTTCCAGTCCCAGGTGTTCTTCATGGATGGCACGATCCATAGCGGTGGGCAACAGGAATCATTGTCGCAGCTTTCTAGTCCAGTTCCACACGATGGAGACTCACCAAAGCTGAAGCGGCATAAATCAGGGATAGCGTGTCCCAGCATGTCGTTTATCCGGCGGTGCGCACTGAAGACACAACCATGCTTCATGAACGGCAGGCCTTCCGTGTCGTGCACTAAAGGTGGCATCCGCTTCACAATGGGGTAGCTGTCCCCGATGAAAAGCGAGTACTCTCCAAGAGTGTTCCTCGGCACCCATGTAGCATCACGGGGGTCGAACTCTGCGTCGTTCATCTGGTACACGTGGCATCCCAGATCTGGACACATGGTGACGTATATAGTCAAGGTCCATGCATAATAATGTTGTGCTCAAATATGGCGGTCGATGAATTGTGCAGCAAATAGTACTACTCCGGTATAGAGGAAGTAAAATAACCGGCTTATTATATATAGCTACTCTTGGCTACATGGATGAGAAAGTAAGACATGGAAAAACAAAAATGGTGGCAGCTAGTGGGTTCAAGTCTTCAAAAGGGCCTAGCTAGCTATACGCATCATCCAAGGTAAAAAGTACTCCTACGAGTACTACAAAGTATACTACTAGTACAACAATGACAGAGAAGGCGAGAGGGTTAAAAAAATGGAATACCTGGGTAGATGGTGACGGTTCGATCGTGCTAGATTGTGTGACCATGTTGCACATCAGTGGTACCATGGGTAACGACTGCTAAGATAGTTGATCCCAATATGCCGAAGTCAGCTACAAGGTTCCAGGTTAGACCGAATCGCGGATGCAAATGCACATACATGATCGGCGATCTTATTTTGATTGGGGGATGACTGGTCCCTGCAAAATAATGGAGTACCGTTAGGGATGCAAATGATGGTTTGTGCATTCCGTTTGTAATCTCCCATACCGTAGGATGTCAACCAGATGAAACAAGTCCCCTGGCTTGTCACCGCGAAGATGCGGCCTAGATGGCGCACGGCGTCTTCGAACGTGTAGGGGTACAAATATGCCGCCGCCAACATGCGCCAGCCTCTGCCGTTACTGCCTCCTGCATTGATGGCAATCCTTATGTCGAACACCGTGATGAGATAGTAATCATCGTAGCCGCGTCGCTTTGTCGGTGGGTCCGTAATTGCTATCTTCTTCAATCTCATGTAGGCATCATCATACGTATTCTTGCCCAGCTAGTTCGGAAGGCCGATCCCAATGGTGGAGAAGGGGTCTACCAGAATCGCCGCACTGCTGTGGATGTTGTGCAAAATCATGGTGGTATTTAGCCGGAGGTATGCAAGCCAATCTTCGTTGGCACCGACCCAAACCTATATATAAGACGGTGGGCAGCGGAGAAATTACGGGATGGAAATGGAATAACTAAGTACTACATGATCAAACTCCATTACTGACCTGCTCATCGGATAAAAACTATCTCTCAACGTCGTCAACTCTAGCGGAGTCAACGTGCAACCATAGCCAGGGAGCGGTGGACTGTTCGAAGAATTGTCCCATAGAAGAACCTTCTCCTCGAGGACGCATGGAAGACCAACAAGCATGGCCTTTTCCCAAGCCTGTTTAAGCAGCGTCTTGAAAAAGTTGGTGCAGGAAGCACCAGGTCTTGCGGCGGTGAGGACGTCGGAGCGGCATGCGATTTCTCCCAGAGAATCGTCGTCCAAGGTCTCCCAGCCCCGACGAGGAGGAGAACCGCCTGGCGAATCCATGGGAGCAGCGACGAACTGCCTTCTCTTCGGGGGGAGGGGAACTGGCGAGGAGGAGATAAGAGCGTAGTAACCGCAGGGCCTCGTCCCTTCCAACTGTAGATCGTTCCTCAGCGAAGGCGTGAGGCTATTATTTACTACTAGTACTAGCATTATGGAACGTTATGGGATTACATTATATTGTAAATAATAGCACTAGTAAGAAATTTTTGGCACTAGGTAGTAGTTTTTGGCGTGGATTAAGAAATTTTGGGTATGTTTTTGCCATTTTTTGTACACACCAACTAGTGTCAAAAAACGTCTTACATTATGTGACAGAGGAGTACGTACTCGTACTGTAGCAGTACTAGTACTACTTTTCTCAACTAGTAGTGCGATGTACTGTACTTCTAGTCTAGTCTAGTCTAGTGCACTAGTTTTGAACTCTTGAATCTCAGGGCCAAGGATCTACAGTTGGAAGTGGAGGGTACTACTGTTCTCTAGAACCATCGCTGTACTATCAATGCAGGGGAAGTACACTTGCGTAGTGGCCTAGTGGGTACTCTCGGTGTTGTATTCAGCCGCTCCTCTCACGTAGCTGGCCTACTCAGCCGCTTCTCTCACGCACACACTAGCAGCCTGTTTATCAGCGACGGTTACTGCGGGGGCAGAACATTTGAGTTATTTGATACGGCGAGACTAGGCTTTTCGCTTCCATTTGTGGAGGTGTAATGAATCTCGTCGAACTTTGTTAGTAGTTCCTTCTTTATGAATGAGATGAAGCAAAGCTTTTGCCTACGTTTCAAAAAAAACACGTCAAGAGGAATTTCTTTTATAGTAGAGCCGATAATGGAGTGAAGTCCATGCGTGCAACGCCACAAACTACAGAGTAGTAGTAGAGCACTTTACGTACAGAGCCATATTGCACAATTCCCAATGCCCCGCCAGGCATTTCCGGCTCCTCGGGCTTAATTGGGAGGCGCTAGTTTAAATATGCTACTAGTTGGAAGCTGCAAGCGAGGTGCGGCTAGGGCGAGCACGTGAGCCACGGGATGCTAGGAAGGAAAACCCATTCACGTGGCTAGGCTGTCCAGTGCACCCAGATTGTGGGGCCGCACGTCCGTTTGACTTCAAAACTCAAACTACCCGTGTAAAATATTGGCTCGCAGCGAAGTGTAGTAGTACTATTTTTTTAAAAGGCCGCCGTGTGTTCGACCGGGATCGAACCCACAAAACGAGGTATACACTTCCGCGACCACTAGTAGTACTCGTTGGAGTACAACGCAACCTAGAATCGCCTTTTGTCGCTAGTAGTACGTACATTATTCCTTACAAGAAACCCCTAAGAGCATGGTTAATAGTATAGCCAGCTGCTGGCTATAAGCCAGTGCCATGTCATCTACAACCCATCTTATAGCCAACATGTACAATAATAGATCAAAAGAGTGTACTACTTTTTTATTATGTGGCCCACTTCTCATTCTCACAAAGTGCCTAGGAGCACGTGCTAGAGTTGGCTCTTCACGAAGAGCCCGCTTACCTTCTCTCTTGTCACGCCCTCGATGCGGCTATACCTCCCACGTGTCGAGGCACGACTTAGAGGCATAACCGCATTGAAAACAAAGTCACAAGCGAGGTAATCTTCACACCCATGTAATACATAAGGGAAAGAGATACATAGTTGGCTTACAGTCGCCACTTCACACAATACATAAATAAACATCCATCATTCAGTTTACACTCGGTCCTACTACGGAACCAAAATAAAAGAAGATACCCCAAATGCTACACAGATCCCCGATCGTCCCAACTGGGCTCCACTACTGATCATCAGGAAAAGACACATAGTAACGACCACGTTCCTCGTCGAACTCCCACTTGAGCTCGGTTCGCCACCTGACCGCATCGTCGGCACCTACAACTATTTTGGTAGAATCTGTGAGTCACGGGGACTCAGCAATCTCACACCCGCGAGATCAAGACTATTTAAGCTTATAGGAAGGACAGAGTTGTGAGGTGAAGCTGCAGCAAGCGACTAGCATATATGGTGGCTACATTCGCAAAAGAGAGCGAGAAGAGGAGCAAAGCATGGTCGTGAAGCTAGTAGCGATCAAGAAGTGATCCTGACCTACTTACGTCAGACATAACTCCAACACCGTGTTCACTTCCCGGACTCCGCCGAGAAGAGACCATCACGGTTACACACGCTGTTGATGTGTATTTTAATTAAGATCAACTTCGGTTTTCTACAACCGACATTAACAAATTCCCATCTGCCTCATAACGCGGGCACGGCTTTGAAAGATATTACCTGCAGGGTGTCCCAACTTAGCCCATTATAAGCTCTCATGGTCAACGAAGGATATTCCTTCTACCGGAAGACCCGATCAATCTCGAATCCCGGACTACAAGACATTTCGACAGCAATAAAACAAGACCAGCAAGACCACCCGATTGTGCCGACAAATCCCGATAGGAGCTGCACATATCTCGTTCTCGTGGCACACCGGATAAGCTAAGCGCACAAGAACCGACATAATCCAAGTTGCCAAGGAATGGTCCCAAGACGGTGCTCTAGTTTGGACCAACGTCAAGGAGCACCGCCGGGGTTTAAATAAAGATGACCCTCGGGCTCGCGAAAACCCGGGGAAAAAGGCTTAGGTGGCAAATGGTAAAACCAATGTTGGGCCTTGCTGGAGGAGTCTTATTCAAAGCGAACTGTCAAGGGGGTCCCATAAATCACCCAACCGTGTAAGGAACGCGAAATCAAGGAACATAACAACGGTATGACGGAAACTAGGGTGGCAAGAGTGGAACAAAACACCAGGCATAAGGCCGAGTCTTCCACCCTTTACCAAATATATAGATGCATTAATTATAGCAGATATATTGTGATATCCCCAACAAGTAAACATGTTCCAACAAGGAACAACATCTCCATGTTCCAACAAGGAACAAACTTCAGCTTCACCTGCAACTAGCAACGCTATAAGAGGGGCTGAGCAAAGCGGTAACATAGCCAATCAACGGTTTGCTAGGAAAAGGATGGTTAGGGGCTGACATGGCAATATGGGTGGCATGATAAGCAAGAGATAGGCATCGTAGCATAGGCATAGCAAAAGAGCGAGCAACTAGCATAGCAAAGATAGAAGTGATTTCGAGGGTATGGTCATCTTGCCTGCAAAGTTCTCAGAGTTGTCGAAGGCTTGATCCCCTAAGCGTTCTCAACAGGTTCCTCGTTCACGTACTCGTCTCCCGGCTCTACCCAAAGCAAGAACACAAACAAAGGAACCACAATAAATCACGGTGCAATGCACAAACAACATGATGCAAAACATGACATGATATGCGAGATGTGATATGCAATGCGTATCTGGCGCTCGGAAGGGAAATGATGAACCAGGCATCAACTTGGCAAACCAAGTATGCCGCTGAAAGATGAGATGATTTCGTTGAAATCGATATAAAGATCACCGGAATCGGATGCACGGTTTGCAAATGACAAGCAAAACAAGAATGGCACAAATCTGCCATTAACAGCATGATGCCACTTAGCAAGCAACAAGAAATTAAGCTACTGCACCCAAACGTACCAACAAAGTATATGGAAGTGATATACTCAAGATGCTTGACAAAAGATGAACACTGAGCTACGGCTAATTCACAACATAACAGGTTCAAACAAGCATGGCAAAAGTGCAAAACATATCAGCTTCACAGACTTAGTGAAATCACTGAACATGGCAAAAACAGCATCAGGTAGCAATGTTCAGAGCAAGAAAACAACATGCTACAGGAACTTATAATAGCAAAACATGGCATGGCATGAATCTACTCAAAGCATAGAACAAAAGTCCCTTACTGACCATAAGCCAAAAAGTATCAGAAAATATAGTAACACCCATGTCAATATCGCAAGTTTCGTTAACTGATTCAGCAACATGACATGTCAAAAACAGATAACAAGTAGGCATGTTTAAGAGCTCAAACAACTCACTACAGAGCCTCACATGATAAACTAAGCATACATACATCAAGAAGACATGGCATAGAAGACATACATGGAAAGAACAACATCATAGCATACACGGATCAACCACAACAACCTTGGCAAAATTGAATAACATGTAAACAATCTGCCAGGAAACATTTTGTAGCAAAAGTAGAGCTCGATTGACTGAAGCTATGGCACTCCATAATTGCAAACAAAGGCATGGATGGATAGAGAATAACCATATGTTCAAAACATCCTTACTTAAGTATCTCAAAATATGCATGGATCTCTCGGTAGCATCAAGTTAACATGGCATCAAAATATCAGCAAAACAGGGCTGAAATCAGCAACATCAGGACACCTAGTTTGCATGCTTGTGCTAGTCACCTCATAGATCACAAAAATACATGGCATACACCCCTGGAAAGATGGCATGGCATATTACAAAACACATGTAGGACTCAAATTCATAGGGTGCACACATCAATCATAGCAAAAATAACAAAAGTGCAAGTTACATTAAGAAAGCGAAACTAACATCACATAGCCCTCTTCTAACAGCATTTCGGGCATCAAGATGAGCTCAAATGAAAATGATGCATTGAGATGAAATGATCTACTCTTCAATACGAACATTTTGACATATTACACGCACGAAACGGAGCTACAGGTGCAGAGTTATGATCGTTGAAAATGCCACAAATAATCACCGAGACAAAACTTAGTCGAAATTAAGGGGGGGGAAGTCAACCCCGCTGGATCGAGATCCGCCCGATCGGATCGGGCGAGGCGGCGGCGCTGCCTGCTGCTCGCGAGCGCCGGAGGAGGAGATGCCGGGCGGCGAGGAGAGCTGGCGGGGCGCCGGTGGCCGACGGGCCGGGCGACGGCGGAGGCGGGAAGGCGGAGGCGAGGTGGCCGGACGGCGACGTGGTGGCCGGACGGCGACGGCGCGCCGGGCGCGGCGGCGAAGCGCCGCCGGGCGGCGGAGAGACGTGGCGGCGGCGGCACGCTGGCCGGTGGCGCGGCGGGCGCGGGTCGGGCGCGGGCGGCGTGGGCGGCGGGCGGGCGCTGGCGCGCAAGACAGTGCGGGCGCCACGTGGCGCGACGCGCTGGTGCGGGGGCGGCGACAGGTGCGGGCGCCACGTGGCGCGACGCCGCTGGCTGCGGGCGGCGGCGGCAACGTCCGGTGGCGGCGGACGTGTCCGATGGGCGCGAGGTAGGGAAGGCTAGGGTTGTACCGCGATTTGGAAAGGGGGGTGCTTAAATATGCATAGGGGAGCTAGGAGAGTCCAAATGAGGTATAGTTTTACCACACGATCGTGATCGAACGACGGAGAGCATGGAAGTGACTTAGATGGGTTATTGGGCTGTTTTGAAGGGTGTTGGGCTGCAACTTAAAAGAGGCCTTTGCGAGAGTGCGGTTAACCGCTGGAGTAACAAACGAGCTCCAAATGACCGAAACTTGACCGGTGGTCTACGGTGGTATACCAAGGCCACTTGACAAACCTCGGTCCATTCCGAGAAGGTTTAGTACCGCCACGGAAAAAACGTAAAAGGGCCGTCGGGGAGATAGGAGTGCCGGATTGCAAAACGGACAACGGGAAAAATGCTCGAATCATGAGACGAACACGTATGCAAATGCGATGCACATGATGACATGATATGAAATGCATGACATGGACAAAATGCAAAACGAAGACAAAACCCAACCACGGAGGGAAAATCATATCACAATGCCGAAAATGGCAAGAGTTGGAGTTACAAATATGGAAAGTTACATCCGGGGTGTTACAACACTCCACCACTACAAGAGGATCTCGCCCGAGATCTAGGACTGAAAGAACTCGGATATTCGAACGGAGGTGATCCTCGCGCCCTGGTGGCTTCTCGGTCGGAATGGTGTGACCACTTCACTTTCAGGAATTTGATTGACTTGTTGTGAGTCTTGCGCTCGGTTTCTTCAAGAATAGCAACGGGGTGCTCATGATAAGAGAGATCTTCTTGAAGGTCAATTTCTTGAAGTTGATAGTGCGTTCGAGTCTTGAAGCACTTGCGAAGCTGTGACACTTGAAACACATCGCACATTCGCGAAGTTGGACGGAAGCTCGTTGATAGGCGAGATCGCTTTTGCCAATGATCTTGAAAGGACCCACGATCTAGGGGCAAGCTTCCTTTGATACCGGGTTTACGAGTGCCTTTCATTGAGAGACGCGGAGGTAGACATGGTCTCCGATTTCAAAAGCCACATCACGGTGCTTATCATCATAATAGCTCTTCGCGCGATTATGCGGCTTTGAGATTCTCACGAATGACTTTGCACATTTCTTCGCTTACGTGATCAAGTCATTGCCAAGAAGTTGGCGCTCACCTGCTCTGCACCAATTGAGAGGAGTACGGCACTTTCTCGCCATAGAGAATTTCGAATGGGGCCTTGCCCGAACTCGCTTGGAAGCTGTTGTTGTAGGAGAACTTCGCATATGGAAGACAATCTTCCCACTTCATACCGAAGGAAATGACACAAGCCCCGAGCATATCTTCAAGGATTTGATTTACTCGCTCGACTTGGCCACTTGTTTGAGGATGGAAAGCTGTTGAAACGAATGTTGGTGCCCATGGCCTTCGAAAAGAATCCCAAAACTTGGAGGTAAAGATGCTGCCACGGTCTCAAGAGATCACTTGTGGAATGCCGCAAGGAGACAATCTCGAGGTGTATAGCTCTACCAACCGAGCTGCTGTGATAGATTCTTTGATAGGAAGAAAATGAGCCACTTTAGTAAGCTTGTCAATGACAACGAAGATAGCATCATTTCCACGCTTGGACTTTGGAAATCCAGTCAATAAGTCCATTTCGATATGATCAAACTTCCATTCGGAATAGCAAGAGGTTGGAGGAGACCAGCTGGTATTTGGTGTTCTGCTTTCACTCTTCTCGCAGACATCACACTCATTCACGAATTGAGCAATTTCTCGCTTCATTCGAGTCCACCAATATGACTGCTTGAGGTCATGGTACATCTTCGTATTTCGGGATGAATGGATAGAAGCGAATTGTGTGCCTCGCTCATAATGACTTTACGTAGATCACCCTTAGGAACCACAATCCGTCCTCAAGAAAAGAGTATCTTTGTCATCAATGTGGAAGCACTTGTACTTGAAATGCCCTTGTCGATACCACGCTTCACCTTTTTCACCATGGTATCCGAAGTTGAGCCTCACGAATCTGATCTTCCAAAGTAGGAGAGACTATGAGGTTGGCAAGAAAGCCTTGAGGAACAACTTGAAGATTCAGCTATGGAAAGCTTCACAGAGATCCGGTTGGAAGGGCTTGAGGATTAAACTGTTGCGATAAGCCTTCCTGCTCAAAGCATCTGCAATCACATTGGCCTTGCCGAGTATATTCAATACTTGGGTTGTACTCTTGAATCATTTCACCCATCGAGTCTGCTCGAGGTTGAGGTTGGGTTGAGTGAAGATATACTTGAGTCTCTTGTGATCGGTGAATATGTCCACTTTCCTTCCCAACAAGAGATGTCTCCATGTTATCAATGCATGGACAACTGCCGCCAACTCAAGATCGTGAGTGGGGTAGTTCTTTTCGTTGGGCTTCAATGGCGAGAGGTATAGGCCACAACTCTCTTCTCTTGCATTAACATAGCACCGAGACCTTGAAGAGAAGCATCACGAGAAAACTTCAAATGGCTTGGATTCATCAGAGGAGTCAAGACAGAGTTGTGACGAGTTTCTCTTTGAGAGTATTGAAAGCAACGCCACACTCGGGAGACCGGACATACTTCACATGCTTACGGAGGAGGTTGGAAAGAGGCTTTGCAATCTTGGAGAAATTCTCAACGAATCTTCGCAATAGCTTGCAAGACCAAGAAAATCATGGAGCTGCTTGACATTCCGAGGAGGTTCCCAATTCACAACCGCAGACACCTTTTGGGATTAACAGCGATGCCCTTGGCGGAGATGATATGACCAAGATAAAGCACTTCATCAAGCCAAAATTCACATTTGGAAAACTTCGCATAGAATTGATACTCTCGAGCTTGTCTAGCACCAATCGCAAATGTTTGGCATGATCCTTCTTATTCTTGGAGAAGACCAAAATATCATCAAGATAGACCAAGACGAATTCATTGGTGTATGGGTTGAATATGAAGTTCATCATCCGAGAGAATGTTGGAGGAGCATTGACAAGGCCGAAAACATGACAAGATATTCATAAGAACCAAAGCTTGTTCGAAAGCTGTCTTGGGAATATCTTGTTCACGAATGCGAACTGATGATAACCCATACGAAGGTCAAGCTTGGAGAACACTTTAGCACCTTTGAGTTGCTCGAAAAGCTCATTGATGTTGGGAAGTGGATACTTGTTCTTGATAGTCTTCTTATTCAATGGGCGGTAATCGACGGAAAGTCGGTCCGCGCCATCCTTCTTCCGGACAAAAGAACACCACAACCCCAAGGAGATGAACTCGGTGCGATCAAACCCAGACGCTCTTGTTCATCGAGCTGCTTCTTCAATTCCTTCAGCTCATCAGGTCCAAGCTTGTATGGACGCTTGCAAATGGGTTCGATGCCGTGCTCAAGATCGATAACGAACTCAATCGGCCGATGAGGAGGCATACCGGAAGCTCTTACGGAAAGACATCTTGGTACTCACAAACGATCGAATCGAGAGATAGCATCCAATTCGCCCTTCTCATTGAGAGAAAACAACCGAATGGTTTCATCACGAGTGGCATAGATGATCACATCATTAGAAGAGTGAGTCAATTGAATTTCCCTGGCAGCACAATCAAGGTGAGCTTTGTGCTGATAAAGCCAGTCCATCCCGAGAATAAGATCAATATCCGAGTCACCAAGGACAAATGGTTTAGCCAGAAATCTATAATCGCCCATCTTGATACCGACATTCGGAACCAAAACTCGAGAAGTCATCTCCTTAGCCGGAGAAACAATAGACAAAGGTCTCGGCAATACTTGAGTAACAAATCATGCATAGCCACAAAAGGTCTTGAGATGAAAGAATGCGATGCACCAAGATCAAATAAGACTTTTGCAGGAATATCATTAATCGAGAGATTACCCATTATCACATCAGAAGATTCCTCGCTTGAGCTGCATTCATCATGTTCACCTTTGCAGACTTGGGATTATGCTTGACCTTTGCATTCTTGGAAGATTTCACAGAGGAGGAGGCGGAAGGCGCTTTGGTTGAAGCACTTGTTCGCATAGTGACCTTTCTGCTGACACTTGTTGCAAGTCACCTCAGAGAGCGGACGGTGGTAAGGAGCACTTGACCTTGGAGCTTGAGAATTAGACTTGTTCTGATAGCCTGGGTTGGGTGGGTGGGAAGATCCACGGCCACCTGAGTTCTTCTGCTGATAAGGCTGACGGAACGGAGGAGGAGGAAGGTAGAACTTCTGCTGCTTAGCTGCCACTTGAGAGGAAGAAGAAGACTGAACTGCATCCCTGATTCTCTTCTTAGAAGCCTCACATTTGAGCT
This sequence comes from Aegilops longissima, assembly GCA_021605205.1. NCBI lineage: Eukaryota > Viridiplantae > Streptophyta > Magnoliopsida > Poales > Poaceae > Aegilops > Aegilops longissima. Next base: position 391,693,318 of record CM038677.1, on the reverse strand, counting down.
GGGCAGCTTCTTGCTTGAGTGCCATGTTGTAGAATTCATCATACTTTTCTGGCTCAAAAAGCACAAGAGCTAATTGCAGATCTTCTCTGAGACCACCTCTGAATTGATAGATCATACTCTTTTCATCGTGGACATCTTGCTTAGCAAAGCGAGCGAGTTCTCGAACTGGATATTGTATTGATACACGACATGTTGCCTTGCTTGAGATTGCGGAACTCCTCACGCTTGCTCTCAACAACACTTTTCGAATGTGGTGAGCTCGAAATCTCGTGGAACTCATCCTGTAATGACACGACCTCCTCTCGAATCTTTGTATTGCTGGTACCACTCAGCAGCTTGGTCCTTGAGTTGAAACGATGCAAACTTGACAAAGTCCTCAGGTTTGACATTGCTACAATCAAAATGTTTGCAGATGTCCACAAGCCAATCGTCAGCGTCTGTGGCCTCGACACAGAAACTGAAAGACTTCGGCTAATTAGCGAGGAACTGACTGAGAGTAGCAAAGTGCGGCCAGTTGTTGCCTTGACCTTGATTTCCTTGACTGCCTTGCCCTTGAGTACGGTCTTGCAAGAGCTGCAAAATCATCTAAGCATTGGCATTGGTGGCTGCCATGATAGCTTGCCAGGCCTCCGGAGGCGGAGGTGGAGGTGGAGGGTTCGACTGATTCCCATCATTACGTTCCGGATTCTGACGCGTTGGCGGAGCCATCCTGAAGAGGGTGACATCCGTTAGCACTTTGATAGACAAATAGCCAAGTAGAATCAACGGATAGAAATTGCAACATATAGTATTCACAATAAACATTCAAACAAGGATGAACGAATGAATTCCAAAAGCTAATCATCACACGTCCATTAAGGTGAGAAGCCACTTGATTAAAGGTTGAAGAAAAAAATAACAAGGTACGGCTGGAACAAATAAGTGGTAAGGATTACCCAATCACAAACCAAATATCTGCGGGAAGAAATGCTAGGAGCTACTTGAATCCCACCTATAAACTCCCGAAACTTTCTGGTTATGCAATCTGGTGTTGGGGATACAGGGGACACAAAATATATCACCCAAACTAACAATACCTAGATCCAGCTGTATCCATCCGTCAACACATAACCAAGAAATCCTCGAAATCGTGTACCTCGACCTTGAAAAACATCCGTTATACAAGTCATGACAATACTCCCGAGCTCGCCCAAGATCGGGTTATCGGGTTATCTCACCAACAACTGCACAAAAGAGATTTCGATGTCGGTAAAACTCGGTATTCGAGCTGCAACGATAAAATTGTGACGACAACACCTCGGAGCTCAACTCCCGGGACACCGCCACAACCCCTAAATGTCGAGGCACCAAGAACAATGTTCTCGTCACAAAACCATCGGAACGATTCCAAGATACCCGCGTGATCCTAAAATTTTTTTTAGTGAAATTTGAGGAGAGGAGAGTCAAAACTTCTACGTCAGGAGACCTCACAGAGCGACGAAGGGACTGGGGAGTAAAAAGAATCCTACTCTCCGATATATATAATCCTAAGACTCAAAACATTTTCCATTCTAGACTCAACAACGCCAGCAAACAATCAAGTAGGGGGCTCCTAAGTCGGGGAAGGCTCTGATTACCAACTTGTCACGCCCTCGATGCGGCTATATCTCCCACGTGTCGAGGCACGACTTAAAGGCATAACCGCATTGAAAACAAAGTCGCAAGTGAGGTAATCTTCACACAACCCATGTAATACATAAGGGAAAGAGATACATAGTTGGCTTACAGTCGCCACTTCACACAATACATAAATAAACATCCATCATTCAGTTTACACTCAAGGTCCGACTACGGAACCAAAATAAAAGAAGATACCCCAAATGCTACACAGATCCCCGATCGTCCCAACCGGCTCCACTCATCGATCATCGGAAAAGACACATAGTAACGACCACGTTCCTCGTCGAACTCCCACTTGAGCTCGGTTGCGTCACCTGACCGCATCGTCGGCACTGCAACTGTTTTGGTAGAATCTGTGAGTCACGGGACTCAGCAATCTCACACCAGCGAGATCAAGACTATTTAAGCTTATAGGAAGGACAGAGTTGTGAGGTGGAGCTGCAGCAAGTTTACTAGCATATATGGTGGCTACATTCGCAAAAGAGAGCGAGAAGAGGAGCAAAGCACGGTCGTGAAGCTAGTAGCGATCAAGAAGTGATCCTGAACTACTTACGCCGACATAACTCCAACACCGTGTTCACTTCCGGACTCCACGAGAAGAGACCATCACGGTTACACACGCGTTGATGTGTATTTTAATTAAGATCAACTTTGGGTTTTCTACAACCGACATTAACAAATTCCCATCTGCCTCATAAACGCGGCACGGCTTTGAAAGATATTACCTGCAGGGGTGTCCCAACTTAGCCCATTATAAGCTCTCATGGTCAACGAAGGATATTCCTTCTACCGGGAAGACCCGATCAATCTCGGAATCCCGGACTACAAGACATTTCGACGGCAATAAAACAAGACCAGCAAGACCACCCTTCTGTGCCGACAAATCCCGATAGGAGCTGCACATATCTCGTTCTCAGGGCACACCGGATAAGCTAAGCGTACAGGAACCAACGTAATCCAAGTTGCCAAGGAATGGTCCCAGACGGTGCTCTAGTTTGGACCAACGCTCAAGGAGCACTGGCCGGGGTTTAAATAAAGATGACCCTCGGGCTCGCGAAAACCGGGGAAAAAGGCTTAGGTGGCAAATGGTAAAACCAATGTTGGGCCTTCTGGAGGAGTCTTATTCAAAGCGAACTGTCAAGGGGTCCCATAAATCACCCAACCGTAAGGAACGCGAAATCAAGGAACATAACACCGGTATGACGGAAACTAGGGTGGCAAGAGTGGAACAAAACACCAGGCATAAGGCCGAGCCTTCCACCCTTTACCAAATATATAGATGCATTAATTATAGCAGATATATTGTGATATCCCCAACAAGTAAACATGTTCCAACAAGGAACAACATCTCCATGTTCCAACAAGGAACAAACTTCAGCTTCACCTGCAACTAGCAACGCTATAAGAGGGGCTGAGCAAAGCGGTAACATAGCCAATCAACGGTTTGCTAGGAAAAGGATGGTTAGGGGCTGACATGGCAATATGGGTGGCATGATAAGAAAGAGATAGGCATCATAGCATAGGCATAGCAAAAGAGCGAGCAACTAGCATAGCAAAGATAGAAGTGATTTCGAGGGTATGGTCATCTTGCCTGCAAAGTTCTCAGAGTTGTCGAAGGCTTGATCCTCGTAAGCGTTCTCAACAGGTTCCTCGTTCACGTACTCGTCTCCCGGCTCTACCCAAAGCAAGAACACAAACAAAGGAACCACAATAAATCACGGTGCAATGCACAAACAACATGATGCAAAACATGACATGATATGCGAGATGTGATATGCAATGCGTATGCGCGCTCCGGAAGGGAAATGATGAACCAGGCATCAACTTGGCAAACCAAGTATGCCGCTGGAAAGATGAGATGATTTCGTTGAAATCGATATAAAGATCACCGAATCGGATGCACGGTTTGCAAATGACAAGCAAAACAAGAATGGCACAAATCTGCCATTAACAAACATGATGCCACTTAGCAAGCAACAAGAAATTAAGCTACTGCACCCAAACGTACCAACAAAGTATATGGAAGTGATATACTCAAGATGCTTGACAAAAGATGAACACTGAGCTACGGCTAATTCACAACATAACAGGTTCAAACAAGCATGGCAAAAGTGCAAAACATATCAGCTTCACAGACTTAGTGAAATCACTGAACATGGCAAAAACAGCATCAGGTAGAATGTTCAGAGCAAGAAAACAACATGCTACAGGAACTTATAATAGCAAAACATGGCATGGCATGAATCTACTCAAAGCATAGAACAAAAGTCCCTTAATGACCATAAGCCAAAAAGGATCAGAAAATATAGTAACACCCATGTCAATATCGCAAGTTTCGTTAACAGATTCAGCAACATGACATGTCAAAAACAGATAACAAGTAGGCATGTTTAAGAGCTCAAATCACTCACTACAGAGCCTTACATGATAAACTAAGAATACATACATCAATAAGGAATGGCATAGAAGACATACATGGCAAGAACAACATCATAGCATACACGGATCAACCACAACAACCTTGGCAAAATTGAATAACATGTAAACAATCTGCCAGGAAACATTTTGTAGCAAAAGTAGAGCTCGATTGACTCAAGCTATGGCACTCCATAATTGCAAAAAAAGGCATGGATGGATAGAGCATAACCATATGTTCAAAACATCCTTACTGAAGTATCTGAAAATATGCATGGATCTCTCGGTAGCATCAAGTTAACATGGCATCAAAATATCAGCAAAACAGGGCTGAAATCAGCAACATCAGGACACCTAGTTTGCATGCTTGTGCTAGTCACCTCATAGATCACAAAAATACATGGCATACACCCCTAGAAAGATGGCATGGCATATTACAAAACACATGTGGGACTCAAATTCATAGGGTGCACACATCAATCATAGCAAAAATAACAAAAGTGCAAGTTCTGTTAAGAAACAGAAACTAACATCCCATAGCCCTCTTCTAACAGCATTTCGGGCATCAATATGAGCTCAAATGAAAATGATGCAATGAGATGAAATGATCTACTCTTCGAGACGAACATTTTGACATATTACACGCACGAAATGGAGCTACAGGTGCAGAGTTATGATGCGTTGAAAATGCCACGAAATAATCACCGAGACAAAGACTTAGACGAAATTAAAGGGGGGGAAAAAGTCAACCCCGCGGATCTGAGATCCGGCCCGATCGGATCGAGCGAGGCGGCGGCGCGGCCCGGCTGCTCACCGGAGCGCCGGAGGAGGAGATGTCGGGGCGGCGAGGGAGAGGCCGGCCGGGCGCCGGTGGCCGACGGCCGGGCGACGGCGAGGCGGGCCGGGCGGAGGCGAGGGTGGTGGCCGGACGGCGACGGCGCCCGGCGGCGAGGGCGCCGGCGGGCGGGCTGCCGCCGGGCGGCAAGGGAGACGAGGCGGCGGCGGCACGCTGCCGGTGGCGGGCGGGCGGGGGTGGTGCGGGCGCGTCGGCGTGGCCGTGGGCCGCGGGCGGTCTATGGCGCGCAAGACAAAAGGGCGCCACATGGCGCGACACCTGGCTGCGGGGGTGGCGGCGGCTTCGTCCGGCGGCGGCGGACGTGTCCGGTGGGCGCGAGGTAGGGGAAGGCTAGGGTTGTACCGCGATTTGGAACGGGGGGGGGGGGGGGCTTAAATAGGCATAGGGGGAGCTAGGAGAGTCCAAATGAGGTGTAGTTTTCGCCCACACGATCGTGATCGAACGAAGGAGAGCATGGAAGTGACTTAGATGGGTTATTGGGCTGTTTTGAAGGGGTGTTGGGCTGCAACTTAAAAGAGGCCTTTGCGAGAGTGCGGTTAACCGTTGGAGTAACAAACGAGCTCCAAATGACCCGAAACTTGACCGCTGGTCTATCGGTGATATACCAAGGCCACTTGACAAACCTCGGTCCATTCCGAGAAGGTTTAGTACCCGCTCACGGAAAAACGTAAAAGGGGCCGTCGGGGGAGATAGGAGTGCCGGATTGCAAAACGGACAACGGGAAAAATGCTCGGAATTATGAGACGAACATGTATGCAAATGCGATGCACATGATGACATGATATGAAATGCATGACATGGACAAAATGCAAAAACGAAAGACAAAACCCAACCACGGAGGGAAAATCATATCACAATGCCGAAAATGGCAAGAGTTGGAGTTACAAATATGGAAAGTTACATCCGGGGTGTTACATCTCTCCTCTTCCCTTTCCTCCAACTAAGCAGAAATATACTAGTTTATTTCTTATAGCCCGCTGACTCAGCTCTATTGTACTTGCTCTAATAATGCAAGAAACCACTAAAATGCCAAGAAACTACTACCACTTGCATATGTGGCAGACTTAAGATAAGACTACCTTATCAACCATTGTACATGCTCTTACCAACAAAAATCCTCGAGTGACCTCCTACCTCCGGCCCGTCCACCTAGTCATCCTCGGCCATGGGATGCAACTACCGCCGCCGGCAGAAGGCGAGGTCAAAACCACCGGCGGTGTGGAGCCCATGTTGCGGCAGCCCGGATGCCAGCTCTGTCCGGCGCTCGCGGCCGCTAGCTAGCCAAGATAGCTCCGTCCAGCTGCTTGTTTGCATGGTTTGCTAGCTAGATTGGCACGGCAGCGCGGCGGCTTGCTCGCGCACGCCGCGCTAAGGCCAGCCATCTGGCTCGAGCGAAGGCCAGCGCGGCGGATTGCTCGCTCGTGAGTCATGCTCGGGCCAGCCTGCCAACCCACGCGGAGGCCAGCGCGGCATCCTGCCCGTCCGGCGGAGCGGTGGCCAACTCGCTCATCACCGGCGCCATCGACGAACACACATCAGTATTGTTTGAAGTAATGTTCAGGAAAAATAATGATTTGAGGGGGAATAACATGATAGAAGGTCAGATGTGGGTCCCTCGTGTCAACGGTCAAACAAAATGTGTTGGTTTAAGCTGCCTCGTCAGCAGGGAAGTGTGGGCCAACCCTGTCATAAATGGGTTTAAACGAACCTAATCGGTAGGAGTACTAGGTAGTTTTTGGCATGGATTAAGAAATTTTGGGTATGTTTTTGCTATTTTTTGTACAATAGATTTTTCCAAGGGCTAGTTGAAAGTGGTAGATTTTTTGTTAAATACTCTACATATTGTAAGTAGGAGTGAAAGTTAAGCTTTGGAAGCCAATAAGCAAGGCTAGTTACATAGTGCATATGTGTACATGATTGAAAGTAAATATCAACCATGACTGACTAATATCTTGATGGAAAATTCGAAACTATGGAATACTAGGGAAAAATGCATGGTTGGAAATACTAGCAATGTTCATGTCCATTGCAACGAATCATAATTACAATAATACTTATTCACAAACTTGGTACAAAACACTCTAATTTTGATATACATATGTCACTAGAGATATACTATGTTTCAATTAGAATACATTCCTTGGGCTGTTTTGGTGAGGTCAGGGAGGGATGTGGTTAGTTTTAAGATACTAATTATGGGTTTTCTGCAAATTGGTAGACAAGTGGGATGTTGGTGAGAAAAGGCAACAACTTACCTCAATATCGTTAGATGTAGATCTAATGGTCAGAAACGACGGATGGCAGACACACTAGCATCACCAACTTAGTCTTGTATAGGAGTACTAGCAAGATCCGTGCATTGCATGGAACATCAAGATGCAATTTTTTATAAAACACTTGTTGTGATTGACCCTTGCGGGAGTAATCCCATGTGTAAAAACTAATGATATCTCGAGAAATATGAGATAAGGTGAAGAGGAGTGGGGTGTGGTGGTGGTTGGTGGTCGGACTGAGCGGAGGCATGGGGATTGACGACGCCAGCAGCGGCCACCAGGCCAGTTTGTTCCAGAGGCTTCCTTTCTTAATTGCTCAACAATGAGGTTTGTTGGAGATAAGGATGAACGAGGGAAGGCCTTGTCTGCAAATGTGGAGAGGGGTGCGGGTATCTTTTAGTTTAATTTCCATCCGCCGATATAGATCGACGGTCTATATTGCAAGATGGCACACGTACCATCATCACCAACTTGGTTTTTATAAGAGAAGAAATATAAGTATGGAGATACAAACGATTATCGATACTTGCTTCCGTAAACTAGCATCTACATTCTATTCAACGCCTCGGCATGTGGGGCCTTAGCACAATGACTTCTCGATTGTGTAAAACAAAGATTTTCCGTCACGACAAGGAGGGGGTGACAGCGGCGTGCTTTTTGGCTTGCTCTAGTCCTAGTAGTCATACTAGGTGGTCTAAGAACGTGTAGATTTATTCTTTTTCACGTCTCGTGTTCGCCGTACTGCCACGACTGTTGATGAATAGATGGCAAGTTATTCACGGGGAAACCCTTGTTGAGCGTGTTTGCGAGAGAGAGACAGTGTGTGTGTGTGTGATATGTTAGAGACTGAGGCAATGATAACAGATTCTTTGTGTCTATGTGTGTGGAGGATAGAGAGATACATGTACATGGGGCTTTGTGTTGTGTAACATGGAGACACATATACATAATTAGAGAGTGAGTGTGTGAGATACACATGCGGACATGAGGAGAGATGAGGATCCAGATAAACGGGTGTTTGTGCGTGTCTGTGTGTGTTTGTGCACGCATTTGTGTGTGAGAGGAGAGAGTGTATGTGGAGTAGAGAGACCACTGATGATGTAAACCTAGTATAAGGGAAGGGGAATGGTGTGACATGTGTAGTAGCAAGATAGCACGGGTGAAAGGGCGGGGAGCAAACTATTTGGAAGAGACATCGAGTGTGTGTGTGGGAGAGGGTGTGAGAGCGAGAAAGAGAGAGCTAGAGAGAGAGAGAGAGAGAGAGAGAGAGAGAGAGAGAGAGGAAGAGAGGGGCGAGAGGGTCGTTTGTGTCCATAAATGGCGATAGATAGGGAGACAATGTTGATGTTGTCCGAAATTGGCCTATGAACGGAGACGCAAGGGAAGCGAGTCATCATGTGTGTGATAGGGTCTTCATGAGAGATCTAGAATAGATGGTGTAGAGAACAATGTGCGAAATCGAGAACGATTATACATTAGGGACCTATGCAAAGAGTCACGACATATATGTATACAGGGAAGGAGTTGGGGCGGGTCCGCATGTGGGAGAGATAGAAAGAGGAGAGTGGTGCACAAGGAGACAAAGTGTGCTTGTTTGCGGTGGGGGTGGTGTGTGAGGTTAGTGCGCGAGAACCACATAACTAGGGAGATAGACGTTTGGGGGCGACGTTTTGTGTGTATGGGAAATATACACTCTACATAGTGTGTGTGCTTGGGTAAGAGAGATAGCGGGAGACCTAGAGAGTGAGGGAAGAGATGTGTGCATGCCCGAGAGACAAAGTGATAGAACCTATGTTGGGGTCCGTACTTTACAAGAGACAGGGGTGTTAATGTGCTCGTGTGTTGGTGTTTGGGGGTGAGAACGACTTCTCTATGTGTGTGTGTGTGTGTGTGCGTGGTGGGGGGGGGGGGTTGACTTCAGATAAAGAGTGAGGTGTCTATATTTGAGGGACTTTAGCGTAATTGAGATATTGTGCACTCATGGTTGATCAATTTGTTTCACAGTTTGTACTATGAGATAACGATCTTTTGAACATGCGATATACCTTGATGTACCAAAATTACAAATCTAAGATTGGAATTTTGGAATTCGACTCCATCATTAGCTTTTGTAATTCATTTAAGTGAAGGTACATTTTTAAGCCGGGATTTCGTGATTTCAAATTCATATATCAAACCTAGAGATATACACATACGGGCATGCATGTTCAAACTTTATAATCATCCACTTTATTTATACACATACACTTTTTTGCTTTTGTCATCATATTTAGGACAAACACATTTGGAATTTCATTTAAATTGGACCGTATGATGGTATTTGCTTGTAGTAGCTCAATGATCCATATTTGAATTGAATGGACAATCTAATTTTCGAGTTGGAGACATTGATTTTCAAAACTTGCACATTTTTTTGCGTGCAAAACAAACAAATTGTCGGCCATGGTATCATAGTCGGCCGTACGAGAGCAGAATACTTATAATTTTAGACGCCAAAAGCTTTGAAACTTCCCGCTCACATCGAAATATCACGCACCCGAAAGTTTATCCCTGCGACATTCCTGTTTTACCCCTGCCACATGAACGGAAAAGGGATGCTTTGGTAACTCCATTGTTTTCCCCTCTTTGCCCCCAACATTCTTCCATAGAGCCCCTCCCCTTCCCCTCCCCGACCCCCAACCACGACAAGCCGCCGAATCTAGTCCTCTGCCACAGCGGTGGACCTCACACCCCGCCGGATCTACCTTCCGCACCTTGGAACCCCAACTGCCAACTCACCACTTCACCGGAGCCGCTTCATCGACTAGCTTGTCCACCGCTCCATATCTCTTTGACCGCCATCATGGTCCACCGCACCGGATCTGCTTAACCGGCGCCCTCGTCCACCACAGCGTAGGCCCTTCACTGACTCCCTCGTTCGCCCCTTCGCTGGCCCTTCATACAAGCCCTCGTCCGCCGCAACAGATCCGCATCACTGAAAGCATCAGATAACGCTACCGCCAAGCCTTCGCCCATCGCACCGACCCGCTCCACGGACGCCATATTCAACTCCACCGGCCCTGCTTTACCTACGCCGCAGCCTCATCGGGTTATTACGATTTGTACTCCTTCGGTTTTTCTCTTTATCGTGCAACTGTTCACTTACCACAGATGAGCTTTCTTGTATGTCGACAGGAGCCGCAACCATAGCACCGGAGCCGCTTCAGCGACGGCGACAGCCGGCCCAAACACAACCGCAACACGAGCACCATCGACGATCCTTAGCTATCAAGTATGACAACGATACGCATACGCCGCCGAGAATCAGGTACTATTATCCAACGGCCAGCGCCTACGTTTACTTTCCTAGCATAAGCACCGCACCTTTGAATTTCTTCAGGGCATCATTCAGTTTTTCATGAGATGCGTTATTCTGCTTGCACCTGTAGGGCCATACTTCGGCAAAGGAACATGTTACATGTGCTAAATTACATACCAAAGTGCACATATAGTTAATATGCTTTAGTTTTGTTCGATGGAACCTGTTGGTTCCATCGCATCGCTAATGTTCTCTATGCTTAATTACACATCAGCAAACTAGCATGTGGTTCCGCTACTTTTTGTTCGTTTTACCCTACATTTTCTGATGCTAGCTATTACATCACTGCTCCAAGCCTCTGTTCATTACTTGTTTGTGTGTTCTTGATCTTCCCAAGTTGCATGACTAATTTGATGCTTCTATTAATTATGGAGCTGCCAACCCCATCAAGCAAAATATTTGTTCTTTTGGGGCTGGCACCTCGAACAAGCATAAAAATAGAGGGAAGCAGATATATTGTCGTGTATGCACACACCCTTTTTTCATTAGTTTAGATGAACCATTGATGATCAATTCGGACCAGTGCATGCGATTAAAATTAATTTTACCTAAATAGATGGTGCAGAATAAACTACAACAACTAGATTTGCAACCACGGGATGCTGACGATATCTTCAAAGAACATTGCAAGAGTAGCTAGGCTTCACAACAACATATGGTAAGCCAATGTGTTTTAGTACATGTGAAATGTAATGCGAGTGGGCTGCTTTCTTGGCTTGTGCCCTCAATGTGTAATCATACCGAATTACAAATAGTTCAGTTGTCTGCTTTGTTGTATTGCTTGATTCGAATGCTTATTTGTTGTTAAGCTATACCGAGTTGGTTAATATGTCGTGATGCTCTGCTGTACTATCATAAAGAAATGCATGCCTATTTCATTCGAGTCCTTAACTTTTCCTCTCAACTTTATCACAAGACTGTCTTCGTAGTTTATATGAGGCCACACTGTTAAGTGCTTTCTCAGATTATTTCAACTGCTTAGATGCCTTGGCAACTTAAATATAGCGGTTGTACACTCCCTTTCAACTAGGGATGTCAAATGGGTCCGGTTTAATCCCGATTAAAGTCCACTAGTGGTATGATAGTTCAAAAGAGTTTTTGTTTTTTGAGGAAAATGAACTAGGGAGGTAGCAAAAACTAACTAGATGGGACTGGCGGATGTCGTTTATTTGCCACTTACATCCCTAGTTTCATCTTACCATTTTAATTTCTTTTCGGTTGATGCTGCTTCGAACCATTTAAATATAGTTTTCCATGCTCGGCCATAATTCGTCCGTACTTTACCATGTAAGCTTATTGCCTAGATCATACGATGATTTAATCATGTCCAGCGGAAACCTTTCAGGATGCCGTTCACACTAGGACACAATGTACAACCCCGGAATCTATTTGTGGAAGCAGTGCGCCATCCATGTTACCAAATGGTAGCAGTTCAGAGGCAACACCGCCGGAGAGCAGTCTGAGAACAGATATTATAGTGCTTGAGGCTCTACTAGAGGCAGAAAGAGATGGTGTGGCTGCCATGAATGAGGTAATCTTTATCTTCAGGCTGGAAATTACGGAATTAGCGGCACGCATTATGCAAGCAACCCAAGAATTGGAGGAAGTAAGAATGTTGCATTTGAAGACGGAGGAGTTCCTGCTGTTTCTGCCATCTGAAGCCCAAGGTAATCCCGGTTCTTCTTTAGATACCAGTTGAAATTGTCATTAGATTTTTGTACTTGCATGTTGTATGTTATGTCTCCGAATGGATTATGTTGCAAGACCCCCTATGTTGTCCATGTGTTGTAATGATCCGAATTTTTTAGGCGAGGTAATCCTCAGTACTTGTATGATTGACATTAGGTGAACTGTTTTTCGTGTGAGCATATTGTATTGGATGAAATAACTGTTTGACTCAGAGTGTATCCAACCTACTGAATTCGAAGATCACGGCATTTCTAAATCATAATCATATATAAGGGTGGAATAAATCTTTGTTGTGGTTTTGAAGAAATAAATAACAAAAGGTATAATTATCTGTGGATATTCGTAATCGAATACAAATTGGATTTGAATTTAGTTTGCCAGGTCCTGTGGCAAACGTGAATGCTAATTCTCCCAAGTTTTGAACGGCGGCTAAACACCCACTATAATTTGTGGGCTGCCCGAAGCAAGTGTTTGCTAGATGGAAATTATTGTCTACCCCTGACACTTGACATCCTTATCGACCGGATTTACACTGCTGCCAATAGGGGTAGACTAGTAACTTCAATCAGACGTGACACGACGGCCTCTGAGCCCATTCAGACACCGTGGGCGCCAAACGTGGGCGGCAAAACATATTTGATTCAAGCTTGTCCGAAAGACATGTGTCTCTTCCTCCATTTCCCCATTCATACACGGTGGGCGGCAAAACAAACTCTCCTCGTCCGAAATCGATGTAGGCTAATATTTTAAATAGGGACAGATGTGTATCTTCCATCAGACGTGACACAGCCGCCCTACCTGTCAGCCTCGTTCATACACCGTGGGCACCAACCGTGGGCGGCAAAACACCCTCTCCTCGCCTGAAATAGTTACCGGCAAATATTTGGGAGATGCGAGATTATCGTCCTATCCCCAACCGACGCGATGTCCGTAATTTTAAACGGGGGATAAGTTCATAACTTTCCCCCATTTCAGAGAAGCGCGTCCCAAAGTTTGAGATCCCCCCTCCCCTCCATTTCCCCATTCATACACCGTCGGCGGCACGACAACCTCCGCACTGCGGCCAGCCTCCTCCGTCCGCCTCCCCATCCTCCACCTTGCAGGATCCGCTACACCTACCCCGTCGTCCACTTCAAGAGATGTACGTCTCTCATCCATGGCGCTGGACCAGGATCCTTTCATCGCCTCCTCTCGCTTCATCGGCGCCGTCGTCCACCTTGCCGTTGCTGCTCCTACGACCGCCTCCTCCACGGCAACATGATATATCCCCCGACCCGGCCGTCTACCGTCTAAGTCTTCTTCCCCGCCGCCGACAGCCATCGCACCCGCAGCACCCTCAACGTATCATCATAGGCCTACACGGCGTCGCAAGAGAGGTGGTACTCTTCCATATGTGCTTAAGTTATTGATCTCACTCGGAAAATAGATCGTAATTTGTTTATTGTACTTTTCTTGTCCGTACCAAATCGTAGTGGCTAGATGAAAGCAAACATTGGTTGCGAAGTAGCTTTGTCCGGTTTGCACCTTCAGATCCGCCATGGCACGGGCAATGTCGGTGTCAAAACCGGCGGATCTCGGGTAGGGGGTCCCCAACTGTGCGTCTAGGCGGATGGTAACAGGAGACAAGGGACACAATGTTTTTACCCAGGTTCGGGCCCTCTCGATGGAGGTAAAACCTACTCCTGCTTGATTAATATTGATGATATGGGTAGTACAAGAGTAGATCTACCACGAGATCAGAGAGGCTAAACCCTAGAAGCTAGCCTATGGTATGATTGTTGTTCGCCCCACAGACTAAAACCCTCCGGTTTATATAGACACCGGAGAGGGTTAGGGTTACAGTAGTCGGTTACAATGGAAGGAGATCTACATATCCGTATCGCCAAGATCGCCTTCCACGCCAAGGAAAGTCCCATCCGGACACGGGACGAAGTCTTCAATCTTGTATCTTCATAGTCCAGGAGTCCGGCCGAAGGTTATAGTTCGGCTATCCGGACACCCCCTAATCCGGGACTCCCTCAGTAGCCCCCGAACCAGGCTTCAATGACGATGAGTCCGGCGCGCAGATTTGTCTTCGGCATTGCAAGGCGAGTTCTTCTCCAAACTATGTGTACCTGTTGAATAGTGTCCGGCTTTTCGTGAGTATTGCACTCCTTTGCTTCCACGCCCAATAATGGCCATCTTCCACGCGTCAAACAAATGCGAAAAGCCAGGTTTTTTTTTTACTTTTTCCCCCCTAGTTGCGCAAATAAGTTGCCTTATAAAAGAGACGAGGATTTAGATCCGAATCACACCATCTCCCCGTCGCGAGCATTCATCGGAGTGCATCCGACAGAAATCCATTCCATCTTGGCCAGTCGACGCAACTCCTCCTCTCGCCCTGCCAGCCCTCAGCCTGGAGATTGGGGGAGATGTTCCGTCCCACACGGCGAGCTAGTGACGCTCCAAACCAAGGATTTCTTCCCCCAGCCTTCATGGTCCCGGTTCGAGCCGGACTCGCCACCTATAATGGCGGAAAGCAGGCGGAGAGCGTCCCCAATCCCTCCAAAGGAGAGCGGGTATGCCTTGTCCCTTACTTAATAAGAGGGCTCGGATTTCCAATTCATCCGTTTCTCCGGGGGCTCCTGGAGTTCTACGGCCTCCAGCTACACAACCTTACGCCTGCCTCCATATTGCATATCGCGGGCTTCGTAGCCCTTTGCGAGCTGTTCTTGGGCGTCGAGGCTCACTTCGCGCTGTGGAAGAAGCTGTTCTGCCTTGTGCCCCGTTCTCATGAGGGGTTGATATATCAAGTGGGCGGAGCCGAATTATGGCGCATCGCCGGGACCGGATATCTATCTTGAACCCCAAAGAAGGCATCCGAAGACTGGCCTTCAGAATGGTTTTATATAGAAGATGTCCCCCTGCCGGACCCTGTGCGGATCGGCCTTCCTGAGTTCAATAATGCTCCTCTGAAGACGCGCCTAAGCTGGCGCCCACGGAGCCCTCAGAAGGAAAATGACAGGGACGTCCTTTACCTGATGAGCCGGATAAGATTACTAGCTCATTCCGGACTAACCATGATCGGGGTCATGGCCACATGCATCATGCGGGGGGTGCAGCCGCTTCAGTATAGAGGCCTCCCCATGTGGGATTTCAATGGGGAGGATGATGCCACCCGCTGCGGCCGTAAGGGGCCGGAATCGATCATTGTTCGACGAAGGCCTTGTCCGCATTATACAAGGGAGAAGAGGAGGATTTCCTCCGCGTCAATCCACAGGGCGGATTTTCTATGTACGATCCTCCAAGCTGGGTAAGCGGACACTTCTTTATGCCCATCCGTTCCATATTCCCGTAGTTAGGTACCTTATTCTGTGATTTCGACGCAGGAATTGCGCCGGGCTGTAAAGGATATAAACAGCCCTCCTCCACAACTCGAGGATCCGGAAAGGCCCCTCGATCCGGCCTCCCAAGAGGATCCGGACATATCCGTGGAGCCGATCGATGGGGTATTTTACCAACTGAGCATCGACAATGCCTTGGTCGCCATTACGCCGATTACCGGAATATTTCCAGCCTCACGTAATCGAGACCAAGTCCCAATACTTTGAAGATGATCCATCCGTGCTTATCTTTGATCACCGTATATCAATGGTGTTTTGCAGGGGGAGCCCTTGAGGCAGAAGGATTGAGACGCCGGTGCCACGGTATGGCATGCCGCCTTTTTCCCTGTGTTTTATTCCGGAAGGTATACTAACGCCGTGTTTCTCTTCAGAAAAAGAGCCGCGGACTATATCCGGAGAGGCTGCCAATCGAGCCTCCACCAGCCGACTCCAAAGCCAGGTCCAGAGGCGGAGGCGAACACAAGGCATGCGTCGGACACTCCCTCGACAGAGGATGCCGACGGACTATCTGCCACCAATTCCGAGGTGGAGAGTGCCATGAATCACAAAGCGTCGCCGGACTGTTCTTCGTGACGACATGTTTCTCCCAAGAGGCATTGGATGCCTTCAATTCGAGATGCGCACTCCGTGCCGCTCAAAATGGTCTAGCAGAGCCACGGAGCAAAGATGTGAAAGACATACGGTGAGAAAATTTGATGGTTATATATACCAGAGCCCCGAGACTTAAAATAGTTAGAATAACTGATTTAAGGATCATTTATTATGCATGATCTTACAAAAAGAATACCCAACTGTCCCAGAGCTGGAAGAGTGCAAAGCCCAACTTGAGGCCGCAAGACTAGCTTTTGCGAGGGAGGCCAAGGAGACCCCTCTCGGGTATATACGCTCGAAGATAAGTATGTTATGGCGCGGCGATGTGTAAATCGACAATATCATTGCGTAGGCGCGCGGAGTAGATCCGGACAAGCAAAACTCTTGCACCGTTAAAAGCCGGGAGAGCGTGCTTACGAGGGTGAGGCGGAGAAGAATAATTCCAAGATGCCAACACCCAGGTGGGAGAGGAACTCAAAGATGTTCGTGCTCGGTGGCGGACACCGTGAAGGAGAATCGATGGCTTCGACGCGGCATTTTTAGTAAGTGCTTGAACAAACGTTGAAAAAAGAGTTCGGCGAAGAAGTCAACTAACAGAGTTATGTCTGTAGGTATGCTCACAGGTGGTCCTGCAGAGGAAATGTCCGGTTCTACGGGTGACCTTCTTCCGAAGTTTACAACCGCATCTAACGAAGTTGGGCAGGTGATGAAGGGCGTCGCCCAGGCCTTGTGGCCATGTGTCTCCCGGCCCAGAGCTTGTAGAGAGGCTGAAGGGAGCGCGGCAGCGCTTTCGATTATGGAAGATATCGGCCTGCCGTCAAGGCGCCAGGGAGGCCTGGGCCATGGTGAAGACGCGGTACACGAAGGCTGACCCAAACCACATGGCCGAGGTCGGACCTATGGGGCCCGATGGGAAGGAGATCCCTGTGAGCTTAGTGTACGGCCAAGTAGAATTGGCTGCAAATTATTCCCAACAGGACTGTAAACTAGACAACCTATTAGATGGTATTGAGGAGGAATACACCTAGTCAATTTGACTATGTAATTTAAGATGACATGTAAAAATGCCTTCTAGCCGGATTGTAGATCATTTGTCATGGCAGACCTTTTTGCTTCAACCTCGGGACCCTATAGTCCGAAGTGTGTCCGAATACCATCACGGTTATGTAAGAACCGGGGTATGCATGGAGACCAGGCGTAGGGGTCATTAGTGCTTTAGCAGACAAGTGCCCAACTAGTTATGTTATATTACATGGTTAGTAAGAAACATCTTCCAGGGAGAATAGTTCCGTTAGGGGTTCCTTTCCCTGGGAGGCATGCCTTAAAGTGCATGTCTGGACTGCGGAAAAAAGCAGAAAAGCATCTGGGGGCGGATAAATAAATAAGTGAGGAATCATCTTTAGTTCACCGACTGAATATTCCCTTAAGAATGCTAGCTTTCGGCTTCACCTAGTCTGAGGTACACATCCGGCTGACCCGGCGGTAACAATCGCAGAGGTGCTCCCTTTACCACCTAGCCGAACAATTGGGAACGTAGGGGTAAGCACAGGAGCCAGACAACCCAGCTTGGCCACAACTTAAGTCATATCGATGCATATAATGGTGAATAAAAGGTACATGCGGAAGTGTGACACATGTGTTGGGCATGAAGCCCGTATAAATAAGCTTTTGTTAAAGAAGCCCCCAGGTATAATGAGCGCGGATAGCGCGTCAATTGTGTGCGAACAAGGCGCGAACGAGCCCTTAAAGGCTGTAAGAGAAAAGGATTGAGAAGGAGAGAAATAAAAGACAACTACTTTGTAAAAAATAGATAGAGGAAGGAGACGAACACAGAGTCCGGTGCTAGGCGTAGAATCTTCGGAGAAGGGATGCGTTCCATGGGTTCGGCTCGAGTCGGTTATCTGATGCATCTCACAGACAGTACGCTCCACCGGTCAGGACTTAGTCGATAATAAAGGGACCTTCCCATTTGGGCTTGAGTTTGTCCTTTTTCTTGTCCGGCAGGCGTAGAACTAGTTCGCCAACATTGTAAGTTTTGGCTCGTACTTCTCTGCTCTGATATCTTCAAGACTGCTGTTGATAGAATGTGGAACGGGCTTTGGCCATGTCACACTCCTCCTCCAAGGCATCCAAACTGTCCTGCCGATCGAGCTTGGCTTCTCTTTCTTCATACATGCGCACGCGAGGTGAGTCATGAATTATGTCGCAGGCGAACTGCCTCTGCTACCAGATACCATAAAGAATGGTGTGAATCCGGTGGTGCGATTCGGCGTGGTCTGCAGCCCCCAGAGTACGGAGTCGAGCTCCTTTACCCAGTGCGTGTTAGATTCCTTGAGGGACCGCACTAACCTGGGTTTGATGCCGCTCATGATTAGACCATTTGCTTGTTCGACTTGACCGTTAGTTTGAGGGTGATAGACTGAAGCATAGTCGAGCTTGATGCCCATGTTTTTGCACCAGAGTTTGACCTCATCGGCCGTGAAGTTTGTGCCGTTATCAGTGATGATGCTGTGGGGGACGCCGTAACGGTGTACGACCCCTAATATGAAGTCTATCACCGGTCCGGATTCGGCCGTCTTAACAGGCTTGGTCTCTATCCATTTGGTGAATTTATCCACCATGACCAGTAGGTATTTTTGTTTGTGGGTTCCTCCTTTAAGGGGTCCAACCATGTCAAGCCCCCAGACCGCGAAGGGCCAGGTGATGGGTATAGTTTGGAGGGCGGTGGGTGGCATGTGGCTTTGATTAGCAAAGAGTTGGCAACCGACGCATCGTTGGACTTAGTCATGAGCATCTGCCCGGTCCGTCGGCCAATAGAATCCTGTACGGAAGGCCTTGCTTACAAGGGCCCGGGCTGCGGCGTGGTGCCCGCCGAGTCCGGCATGAATTTCAGCCAGAAGATTCCGCCCTTCCTCTTCGGAGATACACCTTTGAAGGACTCCGGTGGTGCTTTTCTTATAAAGCTCTCCCTCATGGACTTTATAGGCTTTAGATCGCCGCACTATGCAGCGTACCTCATTTTGGTCCTCAAGAAGTTCCTGCCTAGTTAGGTAGGCTAGGAATGGTTCCGTCCACTGGGCAATGACTGCCATTATTACGTGGGATGAAGATGTTACTTCGTTGGCGGGGCCTCCAATTGTGTCGAGAATGTTCGTGTCGAGGCAAGTGCTGTTGGGTCCGGCTGTTATTTCCGGACTCCCTTCCCATGATATGGATGGCTTGAACAGCCTCTAAGAATATATTGGGGACGGCATCGCGCTTTGCGCCAATGCGTGTGACGCGTCTCGCTGCCTGATTGTTTTCCCGGGCTATATGGTGAAATTCGAGCCCTTCGAACTGAGCTGACATTTTTAGGACGGCGTTGCGATAAGCTGCCATTTTCGGATCCTTGGCATCAAAGTCTCCATTTATTTGGGATATCGCGAGGTTCGAGTCCCCGCGCACCTCTAGGCGTTGAATGCCCATGGATACTGCCATCCAGAGACCATGTAGAAGGGCCTCATATTCGGCTGCATTGTTGGAGTCCGATACATTATCTCGAGTACGATTGAACTGTATCTCTGTTGGGGACGTCGAACGACGCCAGCCCCTGCACCAGCCAACATTTTGGAGCCGTCAAGTGCATGATCCAGTTGGAATATGTGCCGTACTCTTTAGGGAGTTCGGCTTCAGTCCATTCGGCGACGAAGTCGGCCAAAACTTGTGACTTAATTGCTCGCTGTGGCTTATAGGTTATGTCAAATAGGAGGAGCTCAATGGCCCATTTGGCAATCCGGCCCGTCGCGTCGCAGTTGTTTATAATGTCATTAAGAGGTACTTCGGAGGCTACTGTTATCGAACACTCTTGAAAGTAGTGTCGAAGCTTCTGGGATGCCATAAACACCGCGTACGCTATATTTTGATAATGTGGATACCGTGACTTGCATGAAGTGAGGACAATGGACACGTAGTAGACTGGTTTTTGAAGGGGAAACTTGTGTCCGTCCGTTTCTCGTTCGACAACGAGCACCGCGCTTACAACTTGATCGGTTGCGGCGATGTATAATAGCATTGGTTCGCCCATGTTGGGCGCGGCTAGGACCGGGTTTGTTGCCAATATGGCTTTTATTTCTTCGAGTCCGGCCGTGGCGGCATCCGTCCACTCGAAGTGTTCGGTGCGCCGGAGGAGGTGATAGAGGGGTAATGCCTTTTCTCCTAGACGGGAGATGAAGCGGCTTAGAGCCGCCACACATCTAGTCAATTTCTGTATTTGTTTGAGGTCCTTTGGGATATCCAATTGTGACAGAGCTCGGATCTTGGCTGGGTTTGCTTCAATTCCTCTACCGGATACAATGAAGCCCAAGATCTTTCCGGCTGGTACGCCGAAAACGCATTTTTCCGGGTTAAGCTTGATGGCATATGTTCGGAGATTATCGAATGTGATCCTCAAGTCGTCTACTAGAGTTTCAACATGCTTGGTTTTGACGACCACATCATCTACGTATGCCTCCAGTGTTTTGCCGATCTGGTTTACCAGACATGTCTGAATCATGCGCTGATATGTTGCGCCGGCGTTTTTGAGCCCGAAGGGCATTATGTTGAAGCAGAATGGGCCGTATGGGGTGATAAATGCCATTGCGGCTTGATCAGGTTCTGCCATCTTAATTTGATGGTAGCCAGAGTATGCGTCGAGGAAACACAACGAATCGTGTCCTGCGGTAGCGTCGATAATTTGATCGATGCGGGGGAGGGGGAAGGGATCCTTTGGGCAAGCCTTGTTGAGGTCCTTGAAATCGACACATAGGCGCCAGGATTTGTCCTTCTTTGGTACCATCACCAGGTTTGCTAGCTAGTCCGGATGTTTTATGTCTGATGAATCCGGCCTCCAATAGTTTGGCTAGCTCCTCTCCCATGGCTTGTCTCTTAGGTTCAGAGAAACGCCGAAGAGCCTGTCTGACTGGCTTGAATCCTTTTAGGATGTTTAGGTTGTGCTCGGCCAGCCGACGTGGGATTCCTGGCATGTCTGAAGGGTGCCAGGCGAAAATGTCCCAATTTTCGCGTAGGAATTCTCGTAGTGCGGCGTCTACATCAGGGTTTAATTATGCCCCAATGGAAGCCGTTTTTGTAGGGTCCGTTGGGTGGACTTGGAATTTGACTAATTCGTCTGCTGGTTTAAAGGAGGTGGACTTGGATCTTTTATCGAGTATCACATCGTCCCTGTTCACCGTGGAGCGTAGCACAGTTAGTTCCTCAGCCGCTAGGGCTTCGGATAGTGCCTCAAGGGCTAGTGCGGTTGTCTTATTTTCGGCGCGGAGTGCTATGTCCAGGTCACTAGCAAGAGTGATGATTCCGTTAGGCCCGGGCATTTTGAGCTTCATGTACCCGTAATGGGGTATAGCTTGAAAAATTGTGAATGCCTCTCGCCCTAATAGAGCGTGGTATCCGCTGCTGAACGGGGCCACTTGGAACGTGACCTCCTCGGACCTGTAATTGTCCGGCGTGCCGAACACCACATCCAGTGTGATTTTACCTGTGCAGCTCGCTTCCTGACTGGGGATTATTCCTCTAAAGGTTGTGCTGCTTCGCTCAATGCGGCTCCAGTCTATTTCCATTTTTCGAAGGGTTTCCTCATAAATGAGGTTCAATCCGCTGCCACCGTCCATGAGTACCTTGGTAAGGCGAAGTCGCCCACTATTGGACTGAGGACCAATGCTGCTGGCGCTCGGGCTGTTCGGAATTTAGGTTCATCACTGGCATTAAAGGTAATAGCCGTGTCACATGGATTTATTGTTGCTACTTGGTAGACTTCGGCAACGCTGCGGAGTGTTCGTTTTCGCATATTGTTTGATGTGAAAGTCTCGAAGACTGTTAATACCGTACTGGTATCCTTGGGCTGGTGCTCTGTGGACGCTGGGGTTAGAAGCTCCTCACCGCTTTTGGCCACCTGCCGGAGTATCCAACATGCTCTAAGGCTATGAGTTGGTGTGGCGCCCTCTGTGCTAGGAATTTTACAGGGTCCGTTGAGCCATCCCTCCAGTACGGTTCCATGCCCCGTGGGGGATTTTTGTTTTTTGGTGTTTAACCCGGGCGATTGGCGATAATGCACCCTTTTGTTTCGGACTGGGATTGTATTCGGGGCCGGATTGTCCCAAAATCTTACTTCAGTTTTCCAGGCGCTTTCCATCGCACAGTACTTTCGTACTATGGACGCCAAGTCAGCAAAGCGTGTAATTTCACGGCGACCTATGGCGTTGAGGATTCCCATGTCCGTGCAATTATCACAGAAGAATGAAATCGCGTCTTCCTCGCGGCAGTCCTTTATCATGTTCATAACCAGGAGGAATCTGGCCCAGTAATGATGTACTATTTCTTCAGGCTCTTGCCTAATATTGATTAGATCGCCTATGTTCGGGTGGGTGGGTGGAATTAGATCCGAAACCCCACCCAATCTGAGGCTCAAGGGCCAAGGAGTTTCCGAACTCGGAAGCTTGGATTCTTGGATGTTGTCCACCTGAATCTAGCCTGTTGCTCGACTCTAAGTTCAGGTCTTGAGTGACGCCCTCCCTCTCAAGGGTATCCGCTTGAGGGATTGGGAATCCGGACATAGTTAGTCCTTAAGATAGATGAAGAGTCGCCGCGTTGTTCCTCCACCACATCAACGTGATGGGTGACCTGGGGAAAGTTAATCTCTCTCAGATCGGGTTTAGGCCTAATCTGATCGTAGTCTGTAGCGACTCCCAGGGCGGCGATGCGATCCAAGAGCTCGTTTAAAGAAGTGATTTCCATCAGATCAAACTGCTCGGCGAGTTCCGAGTTGACGTGAAGATTTCTTTTGATGACCCGAGAAGTCATCGTCGGCGCGGCGGCCGAGCAGGCGGTCATAAGAAAACCGCCTAGCCGGAGAGTTTGGCCGATAGCCAAGGCTCTTTTAGCAATAGAGCTGTATTTAAAGACGGGATGAGGCATCCTTCCTGATGGCGACAGCACAGCGGAACTCTCAATGAAAGCACCAATGTGGGTGTCAAAACCAGCGGATCTCGGGTAGGGGGTCCCGAACTGTGCGTCTAGGCGGATGGTAACAGGAGACAAGGGACACGATGTTTTTACCCAGGTTCGGGCCCTCTCGATGGAGGTAAAACCCTACTCCTTCTTGATTAATATTGATGATATGGGTAGTACAAGAGTAGATCAACCACGAGATCACAGAGGCTAAACCCTAGAAGCTAGCCTATGGTATGATTGTTGTTCGTCCTACGGACTAAAACCCTCCGGTTTATATAGACACCGGAGAGGGTTAGGGTTACACAGAGTTGGTTACAATGGAAGGAGATCTACATATCCGTATCGCCAAGCTTGCCTTCCATGCCAAGGAAAGTCCCATCCGAACACGGGACGAAGTCTTCAATCTTGTATCTTCATAGTCCAGGAGTCCGGCCGAAGGTTATAGTTCGGCTATCCGGACACCCCCTAATCTGGGACTCCCTCAGGCACTATACTCGTAAAGCTTATGGTTCCCCCCCTTTATATTCACTACCATCATCGTAGGTGCTTCGTGTCATGCTAGCGCTGCTCCTGAAGACCTCAACCCAAAGCTTACATGTTGAAATACGAATCTGATATGATGCTCATATCACTAAAACAGAGAACGTTTAATTGGTCACCTAATGTTCCTATATTCGTTTCAAAAGCATGTGCGCCACCCACTGGTCCAGCTAGTTCCACTTTCCTGATTTTCTCTTGATGCTTAGGGTTTTCCCTTTATCTACTCTACTATGATCTCGTGAGGTGCTTTATGTCATACTAGCATTACTCCACCCTTCAAGCTAAACAACACAACACTCAGAATTCGAAAGCTTAGTTGTTCAAATATGATTGTGATATGATACTGATATTAGTTAACCGACACATTTAATTGGTTAGCTAAGGGTCCCACTTGAGTTTCCAAATGCATGTCGCGACATATAGAGAGACAGCATAATTCCATTTCTTTGTCACTTGTTGACCGTACTTTCTTGTCCATACCAAATCTTAGTTGTTATTTCAAAGCTAACATCGGATGCTAACTACGCTTTGCGCGGTTTGCAGCTTCAGATCTGCCATCCCACTGCCACGGTCAACACTGTACTCATCATGCTTATGTTTTCCCCATTTTATGATGAACACAATCAGCCTACGTGGTTTGTGTCGTAATAGCACTGCTCCACCCATCGAGCTAAACAAGCTTAGTTGTACAAATTCATATCTGATATTATTGCTGATATTAGTAAAACTGAGAGATGTTTAATTGGTTAGCTAAATGTTCCTACTTTAGTTTCGAAATGCATGTGAGCCACATATGGAGAGACCGAAAGAATAGTATTTCTCTGCGCGCCTGGTTCATCATGGGTGGCCAACCGACATTGTATTGAAAGACTTGTAATATCTTCAATCTGCTTGCTCTTCTGCTCTTCTTTAAGATGATACTCTTCTCTTGCGGTCGACTGGTCAGGTCGAGTTGTTCTCCCTTAGTATATTTTGAATCTGTCAGGTCACGTCGACTTGTTCTTCTTTACTATATGTTGAAGCTATCATCTGCGAAGTGTCATCACTTCTGGAGCTCTCATATTTTGAGTAGTAGGCCACATTATATTAATGCACACAACAAATTACAGAATGCATGGCATCTTTTAAACGAATTGCAGAGATAGCACAAAGGGGTTTACAGGGAGGCAGTATTGGATTAGAATCACTTCTGCATTACAAAGAAAAGCTCACTTGTTTTTATGTTTTCATGCATGTCAGATATTGAACATTATCAAAATGAATATGAGAATGGGTGCACGAGAGGAATATTGCGGGATGGTCCACTGGCTAACAAACTTGGCATGGTGGAGGATGGCCTATCTTATTCACCCATCAAGGTGCTTGCTCTAACTTTGCAAAGTTGTATTGGTCGCACATATTTTGCATCTGACCTCTTGCATTACTTCTACTTTGTTACACCATCTTCTTAGTTTAAGCATCATATATGAGTATATGTCATACCTATCCATTTTCTGTACTTATTCCATGTGTCGTCACACTATGTTTTTCCAGTCAAATGTTGTTCTTTCGTAATAGATGTCCAAAAGGAAGAGGGTGAGTGCATGTCCTCAAGGAGTACAAACTAGGTATTTGGAAAAGGTAGTGATACCTGTTAAAATCAGATAGATCAGCAGCCACAGAAAACACAGGCCCAACTATACCACACTTTACCCCTACTCCAGTGGCCAAAACCCTATTAGAACTGCTGGGAGCCCAGCGTCAGGTACTGTCTATGATATCAATTCAAAATCTGAACTCCTAAATTTCTGCTTGTGCCTTACCTTCTCTCTTGTATGAAAGCTAATTTCAGATGAATCTCCTTGCTCAAAGGATCATACGATCTCAAAAGAATAATGGGCTCTGCATTGCTCTTGTCAGTACCTCTCTCCCTTTTGCCTTGTAACGCTGTACTTAATTAATTGCTATTTGATTATGTATCATCAGTCTGCACCTGAGCTTCATTATCCTCTGTTTTTCCAATATTATTTGATCTATATTTACTCTTTGCAAAATGTAGAATAATGGCCACGCTTATAAAAGATTTTCTTTGGGGAATTTATTGAATTATCCTACCATCAACATGGAGAAGGGCTTTGTCCAGCCCGTGTTAACATGTAATGTAAGTTCATCCTTCTCAAGCCTTCAAACTTTGTTCTAGTATAGATTTGGATAGGCATCATTTCCTCCACTACTGTTTGCTTTGCTGTTTACATCTGATTGGATGTTTGCAACAACTACCAGTTTCAAATTGTATTTGTAAAAACATGTTCCTTATGCAGAACATATCCATTTATTTGCTTATATAATTGTGAAACCTGTTCCGTGTCTCCTTGTTTCTCTTTCAGACTCGTATCTCTTACGCCAGGTAGAACTTTAGGAAAGATAGTGAGCCAAACCATCTTGAGGACAGCGAGATGACCCCAAGGTCCTGTCTTGATGAAGACAGTGAGTTGAAGCTACTCACCAGCAGGTGTGAGACAACCTCTGTGCAGTTGCTGCCTCAATCAGTTCGACTTCTTCAATGTCAACTTAAAGCGGAAAGGCTTGCTTCAGCTCAGCTCCGACTTGAAGTCAAATATGCAATGAAGATGTCAGAGGACTGCTGTGTGCACCATCATGCCTTAAATCTAGTGTTGATGCATCTATCATTGACACAACTGAGGTCTACTCAGCTTCTTCAGCTATTTGGGGGGCCCGACCTGGCCAGGCCTAGTGCCTTCTGAAGTGCTCTCATTTTTGTATATTCTTTTGTCGGCGCGTTTATTTGCACTGGTGGCGAACTTTGATGCCCAGTGGATGTAATATGTGTGATAGCCGTGATAGCCTAGCGTAAGTTGCTTGCTTATTCCTTGTTGTCCTGTTTATTTGTTTTCTTGTAGTAATTGCAGTTCTTTTTCCGCGGTTTGCTAATGGCTGCAATAACCTATTTTTTAAAACCATGGGATAATATTTACTGTAGTGACACTGGGACTCCTACGGGCCGTAGAAATAGTGGGCCTTCTACGGGCCGTAGAAACAGTGGGCCTTCTACGGGCCGTAGAAACAATGGGCCTTCTACGGGCCATAGAAACAATGGGCCTTCTACGGGCAGTATCATCAATGGGCCTTATACGGGCGGTATGATCGATCGACACAAACATGGGCCAATAACAGCCACATTATGGCCGTAAGAACGGGCTAGAGTTCAATCGTCCGCTCATGGGCCGACCATAACGAGCCATCGTTAATAGGTCGATTTGATGACGCTATGAAAACGCCCAACGATAACGGACCACAAACGGGCCGATCAGTAACCACGGGCTGAATTTGGCCCACAAGCGAAAATGAGCGGTGACGGGCCGTAAGTAGCGAATCTCGGAAATGAGCCCAAGAATAAATGGGCTCGAGAAGGCCGAAGATAACATGGGCTGGAAACATTAGCGAATAATGGGCCATTAATGGGTATAAAGTGATACTTTGCTCATTACGAGCCGTTTCACCACGGGCCGCTGATGGGTGTAAAGTGATACTTCGTTCATTACGGGCCGATTTCACCACGGGTCGTTAATAGGCCAAGAGTTACATAGGGCCTCATATGGGCCGAAGAGGCGTCATGGGCCATACATGGGCCGGCGAAAATGGGCTGGAATCATATTGGGTGGCCAAGATGACGCTACTGGGACTAATTCGGATAGGGCATAACGGGCCTTGGGTTAGCGGGCTGTAAATGGGCTATATGCGAACAGGCCCTTAACAGGCTTTCCATGGGCCGGCCCGCCACCTTTTGACCAAGTCAAACGGGCCGGCCTTTTCACAGGAATGGGCCTCTGTTGGGCCGTGCCATGTGTCGACATATCATAGGGGCCTATCTGACCCACTGACGAGCTGACACGTGTTTCGTCCGGCCAATAAGAATTTTACACGTGGAAATTTCCCATTGGTCGGGGCTGTTAACGGGTTATCGGATCCAAAACCTGACCCGATAGCTTAACGGCGTTCCGTTACGGTGGATTCCACGTGTCGATCACCCTTGCGAAAGCACTTCTGTGACGCGCGATTTATCGTCATGGAAGTGGACACTTCCGTGATGATAATTTTGGTAATGTCATGGAACACTTCTACGACAGCACAGGTATGACTATCTTGGTTCTGTCATAACTTTGTCATGGATGTACATGCTTGACAAAAAACGCGACCTACTGTGACAAACACGTATTATCACGAAAGTGTATTTTTTTGTAGTGTATTGCCAAGTAGTACATTACAAAAGCATCAAACAAACATATATATATGTCCTATGGTCACTGCATTGTCTTGCCAAATCAAAATAGAGACACGGTTCAAATCATATCAGTTCAAGAGAAAGCAACACTGAAAGAATACAAAACGTGGGAAACTAAAGGGCACAACAAGATTTCAGATGGTAACCACGGGTCTACATGTACAACAACACTATTGGCCCTGTTATGATGCCAGTAGTGTGCATGATATGATAATTCAACTGTATATACAATTGAAATTGAAATCAACATAGCTATTTATAAGAGAAAACCTGTTAAAGAAACATGTGTAAACATATCTGTTGTGCCATTGGAGTTTCCATTGGATAGCTCAATTTAAAAAAAAGTTTGTATGAGTAAATACAGTGATACAAGAGCAAAGCAGTATGCACGATAACAATAGAATCTTAAATGAGAACAGTTGTTCTTCAGGTTTAAGTAATTGTTCTACATGAACAGAGTACAATAAAACGCAAGGATATAGTACTTAAAATAAAATGAGCTCATAGACCTTATCATATTCTTCGTTCGGGACCAGTAAAGAACAAGGCGTTCCCAGTCATCGTCCAGTAAATGTGTCTCTGGAGAACGTAAGGGAATTTGATGAGTTTCTTTGCCAGTGAAGTACATTTTCTTCAGGTAATTCTGATACTGCCACCGAGCATTCTTGAAGATAGCAGAGGTATTAGCACAGGTCACCTCATCCTGAGTTTCCAAATCGGTCCTTCTCTATAGAGAAAAATGGGAAAATTTGTTGTATTATAACCATCATGGAGGTAGAATGTATGGGACAAAGCAAAGTAATTGCCATGAATAACATTACTTACACATAACTCCTGGACAAATACCTGCAACTGGCCTTTTCCTTCATCTTCAGTAGAATATTTCCATGATGGGAAGATACGCACATAGGATTTAACAACATCAAATGCGATAGATGCTAAACTATGAATGGATGGTTGTGCTTCCTCCATAGTAATAGGTGTACTAACTGACGGAGTTGGGGTTCGCCATGGTAGTATTGGCGCTTTGGGCACTGGAGCTGCCTTACTAACTGCTCTTGTTTGGGAGCTCTGTGGTGGAGATGGTGTTGTGTCAACAGGAACTGGGTTACTATCTACTAGGGTTGGGGTTAGATTGGGTGAAGCTGGTTCTCTGTCCATCGCAGTAGGGGTAAAATCTGCAAGAGTCTGGGTTATGTGTGGTAGGGCTGGTTCTCGTGCATGTACAACCGGGGTGCTATCTCCACCAAGAGGTAGCACCGTTTTTATTTGAAGACCATGTTTTTACTCAGCTAGATACTACCATCACCCGCTCCAATTCAAATGGCTGATAAATAGGAAACATAACTGTATGTACAGATATTGTATGAGAGACAGATGCAATAGATAGTGTGGAAAAAAGAGGGCATTAAATAATTGACATGTATATTGTTTAACTAAAACGGATAGCATGACATAATTTCACATATATGATGTCTATCTAAACTGGATAGCATAGCATAACATAATTCAAAGATATGATGGCTAACTAAATAGGATCGCATGACATAATTCACATACATGTTATCCAAGTAACCAGGATCGCATGATTTAATTACAAATATGTGATTTATATCCTAAGCAGAGGGCATTCGAATATATGATGTCTGAACTAAGAACATGGTGTTGAATATTGTGTATATGATGTCTAAACTATGCAATGCAAGACACAATATGCATGATATGAGCAGTAGAACCGTGCCAAGTTAGAGCATACACCTCGGTGGAGGAATAGGACTGGTCATCTATCTCTGAATCCATCTCTGAGGAGCTAACGGGACCCAGCAAGAGATCTGCTTGACAGTAGCATCGCGCTCTGAAGGCCTTGTTTTCACTCCAGATTTTTCCATCACCCACTCAAATGGCTGATTCACAGGAAGAGTAGTTTAATGTACAAACATTGTCGACAAATGGAAATTTAATGAAGAAAAGGATGGGCTAGATATCATTCAAATATATGATGCCTGGTTAAACATGATGGCATTGCATAATTCCCATATATGACATTGAAACTAAACAGGTGGCATTACAGAACATGTCTAAACTAAGCAGATGACATATATGATGTCGAAAGTAGGCACTGCAAGGCAACATATGCATGATATGACTAACATCATCATGCCAAGTTAGAGAAAACACCTTGGGGGGTAAATAGGAGTGGTCAGCTACGTCTGGATCCGCCTCAGAACAGATATCTTCCTCTGGATTACAATCTGGAGAGGTGGGGGGAGGGTTTGCCATTGAACCTACCATGGAGTGATGTCTGCATGACATTGTATTGCCGTGCAAAACTCTTCTCTTTTTCTCTACATGTTCATCATGACTATGTACAATATCTGACATGCATACAAAAAAAATATAGTGAGATTATGTAAGGAGAGCATGCAGAAATATAGAGTAATGGTAACAATCTAGAGTAATGGTAACAACCAGTGGATGGATCCAAAAATAGTGATAGCAGGCTGATGATTGCTTTAATTTAATAAAAAAAAGATGATGATTGCTTTACTATTTGTTTCCCACCCAAGATGAACAACATCGGCATACCCTAGGTGAACCAGATATTAGACAAAGATACTATTCATAGCTGCCTCGATATGTGCCCCACAACTAATTAAGAACTCAATTTTGAACATCAATATGGACCTGACTTGGAGTCTAAGAGGTGAACAGGACAATAAGTAGCAAGTAATATTAAGCAATGCATAACATAAGCAGAAACAAAAGAGTGCGACCTCTCTTGTGGACCCGTGTACTCCTCAGGTTCATCTACTGAGTCGATGATGGTGATGTCATTGCTGTGGGTGCCGGCGGCAGGTAAGGAGATCTGAGGTGGCGAAAGACGGTCATGAGTCATGATGTCTGGTTTGGTGGATGCTTCTGTCGATGGAGGGGCTCGGGTGAGGTGGACGACGTCACGGCAGGAGCAGGACAAACCACACAAAGTTTTCTTCGAGACCTACCTGTAACCGACTTAATTCTGTAAGGGCTCATTTGGCTTGCATGATTCTAAAAACGCAGGGATAGGAGGAAAAACACCGGAATATGATAGGAATGCACATGGGAAACATAACATTTGTGAACACAGGATTTCTGTCAACTTGGGTGTTTGGTTCACAGGAAAAGGACGAGCAGAGGAATGCAAAGAAACATGGCCAAAATAAAGTGAAACCATATGAAAGCGTGTGCAGTTAGAATGTTATCCTGCCACTAATGCACTTGGTCTTGTTTTCATGCATAGGATTTTGAAAAGTAGGTCCAGGTGGATGTTTTTCTCCATTCCTTTCAACAAAATGCATGAATAATTAAATAGTAGAGTGCCATAGGAAAATTTCCTATTGCTATGTTTTTCCGCTGAACCACAATAGCCCTAATGGATCGACATGAATGTAGAGTAATAAGTGATGCGACAATGTACAACCTCTTTGCCGTAGCCGTGTCGACCTCAGCATCATTGGTTTGGTCACTGAAGAAGTTGAGGCAGAGGTGGCTATCGGAGGTGTGGAGGAAGATCTGAGGAATCTGTAGACGGCGTCTAGTGCACTACTCTATTGTGATGGATTGCTCCATCCTTGGAGAAGCTCCAGTGAGCCGTAAGACGTCAAGGCTGAAGCAGCACAAGATAGACATTGTTAATCTCAAGTGGGATTCTAATAACATCACCAAAATCCACCTGACTACAACAGATGAGGTAAAAACTGTTGACTCTGAACTTAACTGCCGAAACTGAAATTTACTGTGGAATCTGAATGTTACTGTCGAAACTGGACGCAATGGTAGCAGAGAGGCACTTCACATGGGAGAGTTTAGGGAGGGCCTGCAGTTCATCTTCAACCTGCACCCCCCTGAGCCACCAGCCACCACCGGCTGAACCCCGCGCCACCTCGAAACGACTCCCCACCGCAGCCTCGCCGCCCCGAAACAACTCCCCACTGCCGGTCCGCCGCCGCCTCGCCGCCCCGAAACAACTCCCCACCGTCGGCCCGCCGCCACCCCGGCCAGCCCTCTAGCCCCCCCCCCCCCCCGTGCCATGCTTTTTCTCCGGTGATCCTCACGCCACCGCCCCACGACCGCGCCCCCCACTACCGGCAAGCAGCACCCCACCCAGAACCCTAAGATAGATAGTGGGGTACCACTCCGGCGAGCC
Organism: Aegilops longissima; assembly: GCA_021605205.1. Lineage (NCBI taxonomy): Eukaryota > Viridiplantae > Streptophyta > Magnoliopsida > Poales > Poaceae > Aegilops > Aegilops longissima. The sequence continues at coordinate 391,661,105 of CM038677.1, read as the reverse complement.
CCCCTCCCCGTTGCGGGTGGTTCTTCATTAACTCCGGCGAGACCCACTACCCCCTAAAAATCGACTGACCCAAAATTCGATTCAGTCGACTGAAGTGTAGCTAAATTAGAGCAGAGCAGCAGCGCGAGCGAGCGAGAGCCGGAGCAGCAGCAGCAGCGCAAGCGAGCGAGCGAGAGCCCGGGCGGTAGCAGCAGTAGCGCGAGCGAGCGAGAGCTGGAGCAGCAGCAGCAGCGCGAGCGACCGAGCGACAGCCGGAGCAGCAGCATCAGATCCGGCTGGTATGGATGCCGCCACCGAAGGGGCCTCGCACTGGGGAGAGCTGCCATGGAGATGTCGCCCGCGGCGCCGGCTTCGAGGTAGCCGCTCCATGGGGGTGCGGGATGGAGCACCGTCGGTCCTGGGAGGTCGAGTTAAGGAGAAGGTGTGATGCGATGAGTGTACAACCTCTTTGGTGGCGCCGAGTAGGCCTCGGCTTCGTCCGAGGAGTTGGTGAGGATGTTGTGCTTCCGGTGGAGGAGGTTAAGGCGGCGCTGTGGGGATGGAGCAGCCGCAATAGATGAGGCGATCATCGGAGTAGCTCCTTGGAGGTGGAGGACGGGGCGGCTGAACCGGCGGGACGACAGGATGGACGACAGATCCTCATCCGGGGAGGCGGATGAGGGACGTCGAGCTGTTGCGGTGGACGTTGTTGTCGGGGAAGAGGCTCCGGCTGGGCAGCGGTGAGGTGCCGGATGGAGGAGGGTGGGGTTTCGCGGCTGGAGCGGAGAGGTTGTGGCGGCCAGATTTCAAAAGGCGAGAAGGAGGCGATGGGAGGGGGGAACCATGACTTAGGGACGCGCTTGTCCAAATTGTAGGGTGTGTTACAAAAGTACCCCCACCGATTTGAACTAGCAGCCCTTTCGGCTCAAGGTTAGAAGGGGAATTCATGTGTCGGGATTTGGCAGCTGGAGGGAGTTTTCGCGTGTGTTATAATTTCGGGATAGCAAGGCGTAGGTTGTGAGGGCGCCAGTTTTGGGAGCACGATAACTGAATTTTCGGGATATAACAAGGCGCGGGTTCAATTTTAGGGACAAGCCTAACGTGTAATCTTGTACTTGTACGTACCTAATCAATTCGCACTTCCCTCAGCGAAAAAAACCGAAAAAATAAAAACCATTCACACCACACAAATAGAGAGTCTTGTCTCGTTTTACCATACAAATGCTATTCAACGCTACACAAAGAGAGAGTATGAATCCATGTTATGTCCAATTAAATTTTTTCGCTGGTTGTACAATGCATGTAACCTACTCATACCAACATTTTAGTGCATTCCAAATGTTTATACTACCGCTACAATTCGAACTGAATTTGAATTCGTTTCTCTATTTCAATAAGAATCTACAATCATGATTGTTGCCAACTTCAACCATCATTCGTGTATTAGCTTAACAACACACCACATGATTACTATAGAGATAGATATGAACTATGTGTACTATATGAACTCGAATTCAATCTTTTGAATACACAAGATGTTGATTCCAAATAATAGTACATTTGATGTACTAACTATATATTCATAATCTAAACCATGTTACATACGTACACCGTGTTTATCACACAAAATATAGTGCCCCGCCCCCTACATTATGACAAGTATTTAGCCCTGAGCTGCAAAAGCCACACATTAGCCCAAATTATAATCAATGTTCTATATATTCTATGTAGTACTAGCAAGATGCCCATGCGTTCCACGAACATCAACATGATCAAGGGGAGGCCTTATTTGCAAATATGGAGAGGGGTGTGGGTATCTTTTTTCAAAATTGCAATAGTTTCCTTCCTATCCGTCAGATATAAATCGGACGGTCTATATTGCAGGATGGCAGGCACACCATCATCAACAACTCTATTTTTTATAAGAGTAGAGATAAAATATATTATATGTAGTATAACATATTCATAACCACACAATGTGTATCACCATTATATATTCACGCATGCGTCGGTTTAAAACACTATGATAAAATCTTCAAATATCCGAATTCGCTTTTTATAATGAATTATGATCTTTATTCCTATTTTACACCCACACAATCCTCTTATCTTTGTAGCTAGCGCTAACTTTCTCTGGTGCATCCACATGCCCGCATCCCTCTCACCCTCCCTCAGCATTCTCTAGCTCCATCGCACAAATTCGTCTTTTCACTTTAGGTCGTTCACCCACACTGTGTGTAGGCCCCCCAGCTCCTTCTCTACGGCACACATCGATCGATATGCCTCTCTAGCCAGGAGTGCCTACCACAAACACAAGCTTCCCCTCTTCTCTTCTCACCGTCCATGCCTCACTCCCACCACTCTTTTCATCGATCTTGTACTCGCACACTCCTTCCCCCTCGATATAGTATGCCTCTCGCACCACCTCTTAGATGCATCCCTCTCTCTCTATCCTTCTCCCCTGGCCTTATTTGCTTCTAAGACATACATGCATGTATACCGATCGATCTCCCTACCTATACCTAGGTCAACTTTAACTATTTTACCCCCACCCATCGATCGACGTACCTCACAAGTTATGTCTCTCCTTTCTCTGAAGGAGGACGATTGATCTTGGTATCTAGTTATGTCTTCTTACCATAGCCATATTGTCCCCCCTCATCATTCGTGCATGCCTCCCGACCCGTCTCTCACATGCACGTGCACAGACAGGCAGCCATCCCCTCTCTTATTGATATTGCAGGCGTGCCCTCCGTTTGTCTAGCAAGCCTCTCCCACCATTTGTTAGAAGCAACTCCACTACCACCCCCTCCAACACTCTAGCTCTGTCTCTCTCCCAACCTTATTCCTCTCCTACACATATGCATGGATGTCGATCGATCTCCCTTAATACATAAGGTAGGCCTCTCTCCTCCTCCACACATATACCAGCCATTGTAACTCTATAGTTAATAAGGCCTCCCCCACCACACACCGATAGTCGAGCGTTGTAGGTAGGTATCCATGCTACAGAGACAAACTGCACCTGTCCCCTCTCACGTTCCAGTAGGACAGCCACCCTATATCTTTGACGTGGGCACACACAAATTCGACGACACTCTTTATCGATCGCGCACGCACACACACACACACACACACACACATCATCCCTCTCTTCGATTCTATGGATACCTCAAGCCGATGATACCTCCACTCTCTTCTCGTGATCGCCCCCTCTATATATGATATATCCAGGTCTCTATTTTCACACACATTGCATATGTTACATTTTTTGATTGACACCCCCCAAGAAAACACTCACAAACCCACACACTATATCTCTCTATGTTTGTATCTCTCTCACACAGCCCGACGTAGGTGGTGTACGTACACGAAGAGAATAGGTGCACGTACTCACGCTTCGTGCCTAGTCACACACGCGTGGGTACACGGTGGAGCTCATTTGTGTACGAAATGGCAGCCCACGTGCTAATTTGAACGCGTGTAGCGGTTGTTTACCTACAGAGGTCGTGTACCACGCGTGCATGAAACAAAGTTCGACTTGATGCGTTGGCGCGTTATTTTTAAATAAAGTTATATCGCTCAATGGCACGTACACAGAATATAAAATGATTTTTATGGAGAAAAAGGTAGTCCTCTCCAGTATATACAATGGAGCCTGCCTACCTGGGTTTGTCTCTCTTCAGAGTATCTCACACAAGGCAGCGGTGGCCTCTCTCTCTCTCACCGTTGGTCACTGATCCTGCCGCATCCCGTCCGCCGGCGAAAAGGGAGGATGTGCATCGTTTATCCGTTTGATGGCGCCGAGGCAATACGTCCCGATCTGCTGTACGCGCCGTTCTCCCTGACCAAGCTCCGACGTGTTAGGGCCTACGCCACCTGCTCGCTGCCCCAGTATGGGTCGATCCCGCCCGCCGCCGCTCACCTAGTTACATCCCGACGACCCCCAGGTATCCCCTCCGGCCTTGCTCCACTGCCCGTCTTCCCATGTCGCTGCATGTGGAAAATCTTGCATGTGGATCTAACATAGTTCTTTGCCCAAAATGTAGCTCGTCCGGTGTAGTTTCCATATTGCAATCTCATTCTCACACCGTTTTAGATAAACACAACCTGGTTGTTATCTTCCCTTAGGACATGGAATATGCTTCTTTTTTGTTGTCGCATGTGTCATCTACTGTTATTGGCCAGTAATTGTTTCCTTTCTACCTCTTTTTTGCAAACAGGGCTATCCATTTCACCTCGTTGCTATTGCGACCTTTTGGTGAACTGCACAAATCACTTTTTTCTTAAGAGAGTTTTGTGCATTTGTACTAAAATATCACACGGGCAACGTCTACATTTCAGTGCGACTACACAAAGGGAGATTGGTTTTTCTCTATCCTCCTCATCCAACTCCGAGCCTAATCTTCTCCAACTATTTGTTTAATCTTCGCCAAGTAGTTAGTCTTAAGAGAGACTGCAAAGGTGACCGGCTTCTATTTGTGTGTTTATTGTTTCATCAGCAATCCTCTATTATCGTAATCACACTTAATATCTTTGGAACAGGGACGCTCAGCTCTATTTTAGTGGAACTGCACAAAATGATTGGAATGTTGCATGCTCGAGACAGCTACTTTTTTCCCAAAATGCCTTGTTGATTTAGACAGAGCTGGGGGGGACGTTCCTGCCAATGAAAGCATGGATAAATTTTAATTTAACACCTTCTCACAACTTTGTCTTCAGTTGTGATGTAAATATTAGCTCTGATTTGATAATCATTGAGATGCATTAGCAGGGAAGTTAGTTTTTTATTGTTTCCGAAAGAGCATTGATGGCAAGACACACGGAACAAAAGCTGAAAGCTCAGAGCATTGTACAATTTCATGTAACTGGAAAATTATTTGTATAGTACGTCAATTATGTAAACAAATGCTAGAATCTTGATAGAATTGCCAGAAGCCTCTTCAGCAGCCGGGTCCATGTGCCATGCACAAAATTATACTTCCTCCGCTCCTAAATATTTTTCTTTTTACAAATTTCAAATGGACATATTTTAGAGCGTAGATTCACTCTGTTTGCTTCATATGTAGTCACTCGTTGAAATCTCAAGAAAGATAAATACTCCATAGTATATTTAAGAATAGAGGGAGTAGTGCACAACCGCATGGGAGACTCAGCCCGGTTGTTGCGCCGCACTAATAGTGAGTAGTAATGAGCAGTCAAATCATAAGCCCCACCTTTCCAACTGTAAGCTGCTCGGAAGAAGCAACCATCAATACGCTCTAAAGTCTCTCTGGTGGTGGAAATGCATGGAGATTAATGCATCAGAATGAAGCGCGCCCTGTAAACTGTGATGGAGGGAGGAGTAGTATGAGGCCCTGTTTGGATCACTGTTTCTCTTTTGTATACGCTTGTAAAAAGTAAACACCTGCGCCCGTCGTTTCAATTCCGGCTGGAATTTGCACAGCGGCCAGTAACTTACAGGTTGTAAGTTATATGCCTCCGTATTGAAATACAACCATTCCAAGCATGGCCTAAAGGTGCAAAACCAAGTACGCGTATGGCCAGTCGGTCAATGCACTTCCTCTTGGCATATCACTGACATGTGGGACCGGAGTGTGAGCAAACCGATCTCAATTGACGGCAAAATTTCCAACCCGCCGTTCCTTGAGAGAGACGAGGAGCGAGAACACACAGATGGGCTCGCACGGAGTCCAAGATATATTCGAGCATGGTTGATCAATATCATCATTACATGTTCGATGTTTTTTAACACTACCATTGGGCTGCCGTTTTCCGCCCTTCTCCCGAACAAATGTGTAATTTTTCAGAGATTAAAATAAAATAAGAGTACGGAAGCTCCACCATGCGGTTCTAGTAGTAGTACTACTCGTACAACTATAAACCCTGTGCTTGGCTCTTCGCCTCTTCGTGAAGTCGAACAATGATGGTACTCCGCATGTTGGGTACTACAATGTATGCATGTGGCAATCTGACACCGAATGAACTACTGCATGTCCACCGCCTGGGCGAGGGTAGGTTGCATTAGTCAAAAGGCGTAAGCGAGCTTCACCTTGTCCTGCAAGCTTCTCCTTGTTCTGCGAGTTAACGGAACACACCAAAAAGTAGTGCCATCCCATACTCCCTCCTTTGCGGTTAATATGGCTTAATCTTTTTTGCGGGTAAATGAGAGAGCTTTATTCATATATAAGCATTCTTAGGACCATCAGCCAAGAGAATGGTCACTAGGAAGCGAGGTACCCCACAAAAAAATAAGAAGGAAGCGAGGTGTTTCATCAAGCCAGCTCTCGGCCACATTCAAAGTGCAGCAAGCACAGTTCGCACAAAGATGCGCCGCAAGGTTTGCTGACCTGTTTACATGCTGAATAACAAAAAAAGAGGAAATATCACCGAGCGCTCCTATTTGTAAAAGGATCATTAAGCGAGAATTGTGGTGAGTGTTCCATGCAACCAACTTCCATTATCACATGCGAGAACCCTCGAAGAGAACCAAATGTGTTGAAGATTGCTTTATCACATTTTTAAAATATAATAAGAGTGTAGACGCTCCTCCATCCGGTTCCTAGTATAGTATAGTACATACCCCTATAGTAGTAGTACTAGTACTAGTAAACTTTGCGCTTGGCTATTCGCCTCTTCGGGAAGTCGAACAATAAAACTAGTACTAGTATAGTGTATGCTTACGCAATCGACACGAATTAAGCGTTGCCGTCCACCACTTTGTGCGAGGGAGAGCTTGCATTAGTCAAAAGTTTCTCCATGTCCGGCAAGCCACTACGCGCAAGCTTCTCCCGCCCTGCAAGCTTCTCCTCGTTCGGTAAGTTGACGGGACACAGCAAAGTAATGCTAGTCCATACTGCCTCCTTTCCGGTCAATATGGCTTTATTTCAAACGAGATAAATACACTGTCTGTCACTGTATATTTCTTAAAATATGGTCAGTGGACTTCATAATACGCTCATTGCGGTAAATATATACATTTTCTGGTGTTTATAAGGTCACTAGCTCACCCTGGCTGAGTATGTGTGTGCATGCACGTGTAGGTTGAGCACTTGAGCGTGACCGTGTGTGTTCCGTCGTGTGCTCGGACATGCATGCATTAGGGCGTCGCGTGCGTTTTTGCGTCCATGTGTACATGTGACTGTTGCATGCATGCACGAGGTTGTAGTCCCTTACATTCACATGTCCATAAGTCAATGTTTTGTCAAAACGTTGCATGCAAGGTTTAATCATTCGTTGTTCACGCATGCATTCCCGATATTAATACGTTGGTAAAGACAGTTTCTTGAGGAAAACGAGCCCGTGAATTGAGTACAAAGGGGACCAATAAGCCAGGACGAAGGGAGTACCAGTAGTGAACCGGAAGGAGGGAGTAGGTGCTAGTAGTACAGTACTACGTAACAACGTGCAGTAACAAAATTCCTCTATGCGCATCCTGTCTACTCACATGTCATGCAAGAAAATAGAGATAAGTACAAGTGAGAATCAGGAACAGTCAAATCACATAGTAAGTTAGTCAGAAGAAGCAACCATCATTTCACTCTTCAATGACACGTACGCAATATAAAATGGTTGATATTGAGAGAAAAATAAAACCACTATATATACACTAGCAGGAGCCTAAGCTACAAGCCTACTTGCTTGGGTTGCTCTCTTCACAAGCATAGAACAACGGTGGCCACACCGCTGGTCACATATCCGGCCTAATCCCGCCGCTGGGGGAAGGGAACAATGTTCTGCGTAGACGCGGTCGACATCGGCGAGGGAGAAAACCCATAGTTGGTGCGTCCCAACCGCCGTTCTAGCTACAGCCCGACGTCCCAGATAGTAGTACATCTTCCTTTTGGATCCGGCTTGCTCCACTACTACAGCTCCCCACGTAGCTCCATCTCCATGTCGATCTTTCTCTACTTCTACCAGCTTCTATTTGTGATGAGTTTATGTCTCATGAACTAGTGCCAGTACTATTATTCTAATCACACTTCTTCAATATATTTGCCATCAGGGATGCTCAGCTCGATTTTAGTGGAACTGCACGAAAGCATCGTATGATCCACGGGTGACAGCCGTCTTTCCTTCGACAGGTTCTACCTAGCCAGGACATTAAATCATGTTTAGGGTTTAGGGTTTAAGTCGTAGTGACCCCATGAGTAGTTTTTCTTTTGTACACGCTCTCACAACTTTTGTCTTTATTTGTGAGGTAAAAATTGGTTATGATCTGTGAATCATTGAGATGCATCAGCATGCGTGTTAGTTTTCCTTTGTATTTGATGGAAAGTTGTAACGGGGCAACCTTGGAGTAGGAACGAAAATGGAGTGGAAAGTTTCCGTTTTTCCGGAGAAAAAATGGAAACGGAGAGAAACCAACGTTTTGTTTCGTTGGATCGCGCCATCGAGCAAAACCAACATTTAAATCACGTCTGTCGCATTCATGTCGCACCCTCCTCCACGGCTCCACCCCACGCGGTCACTCGGCATGCTACTCACCGCAAACCGAGTATATGATAACTTTAACGCCTGCTCATCAATGGATCACGCCATGGAGTACTAGCACTACTGGAAGAGATTGAAGAGTTGGGGGAGGACAACTAGCTGTAGCACGGACTCCTAAGAAATTTTTACATGCATGTTATGGCCGGCTATAGCGACCTTTGAACCCGGAGCAGTCACGTGCACCGGGAAGCGGCACGGGCGACGCTCTCTCGGCTCGCGCACCGCTTCAATGCCGGCACCAGTGAGAGGTCACGTCCACTCTGGCCGGGCATGAATGTGGCACTGACCGTTTCGGGCGGGAAGCACGCGCGGGTGATGAAGAGGGTTCGGGTTGGTCAGGAGCGAGCGTGGCAGCGGTCCGGACGCCCGCAAACAAGAGATGGTGTACTTTAATATTGCTGCGTATATAATTAACAACTTAAATAATGTGCCAGTTGGACAAATATGATTGGAGATGGAGATGGAGAAGGAATTTTACGTAAACACGGATATGCATGTCTATGTCTTTTTGTTTTCTTTGCGGGAACAAACTTGTATTACTCACGTAGCCAGACTACACTCGGAGTTACAAAGTTTGACAATGCCATCAGGGCCTGAACCTAGCCAAACAGCGATACGACCACTAGTCCTACCATAATTAGCTAAAGTATGACTGACAATGTTGTTATTTCATCGAACATGAGCAATACAAGTATTTCAGAGTGCCATGAGTGATGCGGAGCATCCCTCGCTCATCCCCATGGACGTACCTACATCTCCCTCAATGCCACTTGGACCCATGACAAGAGCTAGAGCAAAAGCTATTGAAGATAAGGTGAACTCGCTCCTCTCTGAACTCCCTCTCTCCGCTCATGGGATTTGGCTAATACCTCATACGGACACTTTGTGTGCGATCAGGTACTTGGAGGAGAGCCACGGGACAGCTACACCCAGTGGCCAAGATGGCAAGGACACCAAGCATGAACATCAAGAAGAAGAGCTACTTGGGAAGCTACATGATCCGGACGACCGGCCGGTCCCGGACGTCCGAGCCCTGGAGGATGCTACAGCCGAGAGAAGGAAGACATGCCAGTGCTACAAGCCACAGACGACCGACCCGCCCGGACGTCCGACGACTCCCAGGTCCCGGACGACCGACGCCCTCCGGACGTCCGGCAACTGGGCACCCGAATGGAAATTCATGGAAGACCGAAGCCACCGGACGACCGGACGACCCGCACCTGAACTGAATCTACGGACGTCAGACGATCTACAGATATCCGGACTGTCCTGAAGCTCCGGACGACCGGCGCCCTCCGGACGTCCGACACCTGAGTGACCGCGCCCGCGGGCTGGAGCCCTTGTACCCCTTCACTTTGACATCCATTTGCACTACGACTATAAATAGGTCTCTCCCACCTCCTAGCTAGGGTTAGCATTGGTTTAGCTCATATTTTGTGTGAGAGCCTTGCTCATCCACTTGGTTACCTCTCCTCGGAGTTCGCGACCTCTTGGGAGAAGATCCCCCAAGCGGATTCAAGACCCCTTCAAGGGAAGAGAATCAAGACCTCCTTACGGACAAGAACGGTTCCCTTTGTATCCTCTACCCTTGTTGATTTTGGATCACGTGTTACCTTTTGCTCTCGGTGATCTAGTGCTCGTGTGATTGATTCCTTGTCGGTTTAGTGATTCTCTCGTTTTCCCCGTGGTTCCCCTTTGTGTTTTCCGTGCGTTCTTCGTGTTTCCCCGTAGGATCCACTCCAAACGTGAAAGATCGGCCCCATAGGGTTCCGCCCTACATCATCTTGGTATCATGAGCCACGTTGATCACGTTTTTGGAGCCCCTACCCCGTGTTTTCTAGCTTGATTTTGTTGTTTTTGTCCTAATTCCGAAAATTCCCCACCAAAAATAGCCCCAATTTTTTTTTTGTGATTTGTTGGTGAGTTGAAATTTTGTTGGATTTGGTCCATGGATTTGTGTTGCTACGTGTGGATCTAGCTTTCCCCACCCTTTTCCATCCACCAATCCGCTCGATTTTGACCTCACCATCTTCTTCCTCCCTGAAATCGTGTTGTTCATCCCGCGTTGACCCACGAGCTCCGGACGTCCGACCTCTCCCGGACGACCGGAACACCGAACCCGAATTGAAATTACGGACGACCGGACCCTGCCGGACGTCCGATGACCGGACGATTGTAAAAGTCTGACGTCCGTGTAACTCTGACGAAACTGAATCTTATTCAGTTCCGCCACCACCGCAGCCCCACCTTCCACCACATCTTCCAAACCCACATACACCACCATCATCCCCAATACCTCCTATGACGATTTTGACACGTTTTGGTCTTTGAGATTTTGAGTTGTGTCTCCCGTGTCCTATTGTGTTTCGGCTATCTAGGTACGGTTCGACTTCATCATCACCACGGCTCGTCTTCGCAAGGGTCTCATCATCACCAAGGACGGTAACACTGTCGACATCTTTGTCATACCTTGCAATTGCATTAATACCCCATATGGCCTTACTTTTTCGTAGCTTACTCGTCGAGACTAGCCATTGGGTATTGCCGGCAACGTGACTTGTGGACATTAGTGATCATACTCCATAGCGTACATACCATACCACCGTGGTGCATATCTTGGGATCCACTTGTGTGTCACAAAGTTGTCATAGCATACACAATTGCTATCTTGGTTCGTGAAGTTTTGCATGAGAAAAGAGCTCACAAGTGAAAGAGGCACCTAAGCTTTTAAGCAAAGAGGAAAGATAAACAAAGAGCTTATGAGCAAGAACCATAGCATCAAACTACATTAAGATTGTCATACTGGATCATCTTGGATCATAGCACCGAAATACCATACATATAGCATAAGTGGGATAGAGATAGTTGCATTTTTCCCTAGTAGGTTGTGCACAAGTTCCGTATTCGCCTATTGTGCAATCGTGCTAGCGTCTCTCTAGTATTGTGCAACAAGAGCATTTTCGTGGATTCCACATTTTGGCTCACTTTTGGTTTGCACAATCCCACTTATCTATTTGTGTGTGTGTTTCTGTGTACCATTATTTACTTGGTCTACTTGTTGCATATGCAAATTTGTGAACCTTTTCCAACATTATTGAAGCTCACTTACAATTGCATCAAATTTTGTGCCACCATCCTCACCAAGCTCCACCGTAAGCTTTTACTTGTGTAGGTGTGAGAAACGACAAGAATCGGTACCAACAGTGCTATTTCATTGTCCGCATTTGAGTGAACTTGATTCATCTTCAACTTCGGTCAAGGTACATTTGGTACACGTTGTTTTCCGTCTACCACTTACATTTTGCTTAGAATGATGGATAGGCCAAGTTCTTCTACCAATCCACCCCTCATCGAGAACGGCGACGACATGTCCTCATTCGTCACAAAGAGCCACCTCTTTGGTGCTCAAAGGGCGTTGCACCAAGAGCAACAAGCAATGAGCGACCGCATCGGCAACCTCGCCACCGACTTGCGACTCTCTGAGCAACGTACAAGAGACTACTTCGACAACAAGTTCGACGCTCACAAGCAAGAGAATGATGCAAGAATGGACGAGATCCGCGCCGTGATGAGGAACCGGCATCCTTCCACTTCTTCATCCTCAAGACGGAGCCGCTTGAGTCGACACTCCGACGACACCTTCTTCGACTCAAGTACACCGTCATCGAACACTCTTCGACGAGCCGCGCGTCAAGACCGTCATGCATCTCGCAACCCGCTACATGACAAGCATTCACAAGAGCAAGTCGATGAGCAAGCCCCTCGTCCTCAATCAAACCAAGTCGCTTTTGCCCAAGCTCAAGAACGACAACGACTGCGGCACCAAGAGGAAGAATGAGAGCGTCTACACCAAGAAGAACAAGACGCCGAGGCGCAACATCTTCAACAACAACAACGAGAAGCGCAAGCTCTTGAGGCGCAACGTGCCCTCCAAGAATCAAGTCGAGCTATCACCAACCGCAATCGCGAACGGCGCAATCAAGAGGAAGCCCTTCGAGAAGAAATCCAAGCGAGGAACTACCAACCGCGTGTGCAACGTCAAGCTCCAGAAGTTCCTCCACAAGCTCGTCAAGCTCCACTTCAACCTCAAGTTCAACAAGAGCAAGTTGATCATGGACGCCAAGAGCAACATGAAGATGATTGCCATCCACGTCAAGGGCGTCATCATCACCATCTCCAACAACACAATGAAGAACAACGCTATGGAAAGCTAAAATTTACCATGCCCTAGTTCAATGGAAGCAATAACCCCGAAGAGAACCTTTCATGGGCACTGAAGGTCGACAAAATCTTTCGTTTGCACAACTATGAGGAAGATAAGAAAATCGCTATGGCATCACTTGAGTTCCAAGACTATGTGCTCATATGGTGGGAACAAATCCTTGAGTGGCGAAAAGCAAGAGGTGAACCTCCAATCACCACTTGGGCTCAAATGAAAGATGTCATGCGAGCACGTTTTGTGCCCACCTACTACAACCGCGACCTCTTCAAGAAACTCAAACTCCTCAAGCAAGGAACAAAGAATGTTGAAGAATACTACAAGTAAATGGAGATAGCCATGATTTGAGCCATTGTAAAGGAAGATGATGAGCAAACAATGGCACGTTTCTTGAATGGACTCAATCATCCCATCAAGAAGATCGCCGACTTTGAACCCTACTCCAACCTCATTGAGCTCGTGCATCAAGCTACAAAGGCAGAACGTCAAGTGCAAGATGACTTCAAGTACGCCAAGTACTCGTCCAAGACCTACGGCTTCTCCAACAACCAACCTTCAACAACTGCTACAACATCTACATCAACCAAACCTTCTACAAGCAACGACGACAAGTCAAGTTACAAGAAAACTTCGACAAGTTCAAGTCGTCCTCCTCCTACTAAAAGCAAGGTCAAGCCGCGTGCTTCATCATCTACTCCAACCGATGAGACCATTAAGACAAGCTCCTTCAAGTGTTTCACTTGCGACGGCTGAGGCTACAAGTCATATGAATGCACAAACAAGCGCACCATGATCCTCAACGACGATGGCACCTATGACTCAATGAGTGATGAGGAGATGGAAGCTCTTGAGCAAGTGGCCCTGCACCGGCGAGTGAACGAGGATGAAGATGATCGAGTCTTTTGTGATGAGGATTCGAGCCCCGCTCTAGTCGTCTCCAAGGTCTTGACTCTTCAACATCAACAAGAAGAAGACCAACGATGCCACATCTTCCACACAAAGGCCGGCATCAATGGAAGGTCCGTCATGGTCATCATCGACGGAGGTAGTTGCCACAACTTGGCAAGTGAAGAACTATGCTCCAAGCTTAAATTGGTCAAGAGGAAGCACCCGCACCCCTACAAGGTTCAATGGCTAAGTGACTCCGGCACTATACGAGTTGAGCATACGGTCCAAGTCTCCTTCACAATTGGTGCATATGAGGACACTTTGGAGTGTGATGTGGTCCCAATGACCGTTTTCCACCTCCTTCTTGGTCGACCATGGCAATTCGACCGTGGTGTCATCCATAATGGGCGCACCAATCACTATAGCTTCAAGATGAAAGGGAAGGAATATGTGCTACGACCTATGTCTCCTAGTCAAGTGATAGCCGACAAGAAAGCCACCCATCATGGAGAGAAGAGTGAGAAAGTGATCCACCAAAAAGTGAGTGAGAGCCACAAGCCAAACTTGAGCGCCTCATCGCCTAGAGAGAAAAACCTCATCCTATTTGACACCAAAAGTGAGATGAGAGAAGTGTGTGAGAACCCATCAAGTGTGATGCACTTTGTCCTTGTGTGCAAGGATGGAGAGCCAACAACTAACACCTCTCATGAGCTACCTTTAGTGTTTCAATCTCTTTTGCAGGAATTCCAAGATGTTTTCCCCGATGAGCTACCTCCGGGTCTACCTCTTCGAGGCATTGAGCATCGAATTGACCTCATCCCCGGAGCGCCTCTCCCAAACAAAGCTCCATACCGAGTCAATCCCGAAGAAACCAAGGAGATTCAACGGCAAGTACAACAACTCATCGACGACGGTCATGTACATGAAAGCCTAAGCCCTTGTGCCGTTCCCGTTACACTTGTGCCTAAGCCTGATGGAAGTTTCCGCTTGTGTTCCGACTGTAGACCTATAAATGCTATTACCGTTCGCTATAGGCATCCCATTCCTCGCTTAGATGATATGCTTGATGAACTTAGTGGAGCCAACTTTTTCTCAAAAATTGATCTTAAAAGTGGCTATTATCAAATCCGCATTCAAGAGGGTGATGAATGGAAAACTGCTTTCAAAACCAAATTTGGCTTATATGAGTGGTTAGTGATGCCTATGGGTCTATCGGAGGCTCCCGGTACTTTCGTGCGCCTTATGCATTATGTGCTTCGCCCTTATATTGGAGTCTTTGTTGTGGTTTACTTCGATGATATCCTTGTGTTTAGCAAAACCATGAAAGAACATCTTAATCATGTGAGGGCTGTTTTGCAAACCCTTCGCAAGGAACATCTTTATGCAAACATGAAAAAATGCATGTTTGGTGTTGACAAAGTGGTTTTCTTGCGTTTTGTTGTATCCTCAAAGGGTGTCCATGTTGATGAATCTAAAATTCAAGCAATTAAAACTTGGCCCCAACCAACCAATTTGCAACAAGTGCGTAGTTTTCTTGGTCCTGCGGATTTTTACCGTCGCTTTGTGAAAGACTTTAGCACTATTGCCGCTCCTTTGCATGCTTTGAGTAAGAAGAATGCTCCTTTTATTTGGGGATCTTTGCAATCCACCGCTTTTGATGAGCTCAAGTCTTTTCTTACTCATGCTCCGATTCTTGCTTTGCCCAATTTTGACAAAACTTTTGAGGTTCATTGTTCTGCAAGTGGTACCGGAATTGGTGGAGTTTTGATGCAAGAAAAACGAGCCATTGCATATTTTAGTGAAAAACTCTCTGGTGCTCAACTTAACTATCCCATATATGACAAAGAATTGTATGCTTTAGTATGTGTGCTACATGTTTGGGAACATTATCTTAGACCTCATGAGTTTGTCATACATACCGATCATGAAACGCTTAAGTACTTAAAAGGTCAAACTAAGTTGAACAAACGTCATGCCAAAATGGAGTGAATTTATTGAATCTTTCCCCTATGTGATCAAGTACATTAAGGGTAAGGAAAATGTAGTTGCGGATGCACTTTCACGCATATGCACGCTTGTCACTAAACTTGAGTTGAATGTTATTGGTTTTGAGCACATCAAAGACTTGTATGCTAATGATCCATCTTTTGCTATTCCTTATGCTAAGTGTTTGACGCATACTTCTTGGGAACAATATTATATCTAGGGTGCTTATCTTATTAAAGCTAACAAAGTATGCACTCCCGAGTCTTCTCTTCGTTTGCTCCTTCTGCAAGAGGCTCATGGAGGCGGACTCATGGGACATTTTGTATGAGATAAGACATTCGCCACGCTCTCCAAGAACTACTTTTGGCCCAAGATGTTTCGAGACATCTCACGCTTCACCACCCGATGCTCTACATGTCGCAAAGCTAAGTCTAAAGCTCAATCTCATGGTCTTTACATGCCTCTTCCTATTCCTTATCAACCTTGGGAAGACATTAGCATGGATTTTGTACTTGGTATGCCTAGAACTCAAAATGGAAAGGATTTCGTGTTTGTTGTTGTGGATAGATTTTCTAAGATGGCACATTTCATTCCTTGCAACAAGATAGACGATGCTTCACACATTGCAAATCTCTTTTGTAGGGAAATCTTGCGACTCCATGGAGTACCAAAGACAATCGTCTCCGATCGTGACGTCAAGTTCTTGAGTTACTTTTGGAAAACCCTATGCGCCAAGCTAGGAATCAAGCTCTTGTTCTCATCCGCATACCATCCTCAAACCGACGGCCAAACGGAAGTGACGAACTGGACACTCTCCACTCTACTTCGCGTGTTGATCAAGAAGAACATCAAGGAATGGGAAGCATGTCTACCCATCGCCGAGTATGCCTACATCCGTGCAAGACATTCGACTACCGGCAAGTCCCCCTTCGAGGTCGTCTACGGCTTCAACCCGTTGTCCCCATCGGACATTCTACCTCTTCCTCTACAAGAGCACACCAACATGGATGCGAGTGCTCGGGCAAGCTACATCAATAAGATGCATGAGGATACAAGGCACACCATCGAGCGCCAAGTACAACGACTAGCGACCAAGCTCAACGTCAACAAGCAACCCATGGTCTTCAACATTGGTGATCTAGTGTGGCTACACCTTCGCAAGGACCGCTTCCCCAACGAACGCAAGTCCAAGCTTCTTCCTCGAGCCGATGGACCTTTCAAGGTGCTAGCATGCTACAACGACAACGCCTACAAGATCGACCTACCACGAGGCAAGTACAATGTGAGCGACATCTTCAATGTCAAGGACCTCGCGCCATACCATGGAGATGAAACTTTTGATCCGAGGTCGGATCTCTCTCAAGGGGGGGAGATGATGCGGAGCATCCCTCGCTCATCCCCATGGACGTACCTACATCTCCCTCAACGCCACTTGGACCCATGACAAGAGCTAGAGCAAAAGCTATTGAAGATAAGGTGAACTCGCTCCTCTCCGAACTCCCTCTCTCCGCTCATGGGACTTGGCTACTACCTCATACGGACACTCTGTGTGTGATCAGGTACTTGGAGGAGAGCCACGGGACAGCTACACCCAATGGCCAAGATGGCAAGGACACCAAGCATGAACATCAAGAAGAGGAGCTACTTGGGAAGCTACATGATCCGGACGACCGGCCGGTCTCGGACGTCCGAGCCCTGGAGGATGCTACAGCCGAGAGAAGGAAGACAGGCCAGTGCTACAGGCCACGGACGACCGACCCGCCCGGACATCCGACGACTCCCAGGTCCCGGACGACCGACGCCCTCCGGACATCCGGCAACTGGGCACCCGAATGGAAATTCATGGAAGACCGAAGCCACCGGACGACCGGACGACCCGCACCCGAACTGATTCTACGAACGTCCGACGATCTACGGATATCCGGACCATCCTGAAGCTCCGGACGACCGGCGCCCTCCGGACATCCGACATCTGAGTGACCGCGCCCGCGGGCTGGAGCCCTTGTACCCCTTCACTTTGACTTCCATTTGCACTACGACTATAAATAGGTCTCTCCCACCTGCTAGCTAGGGTTAGCATTGGTTTAGCTCATATTTTGTGTGAGAGCCTTGCTCATCCACTTGGTTACTTCTCCTCGGAGTTCGCGACCTCTTCGGAGAAGATCCCCCAAGCGGATTCAAGACCCCTTCAAGGGAAGACAATCAAGACCTCCTTACGGAGAAGAACGGTTCCCTTTATATCCTCTACCCTTGTTGATTTTCGATCATGTGTTACCTTTTGCTCTCAGTGATCTAGCGCTCGTGTGATTGATTCCTTGTCGGTTTAGTGATTCTCTCGTTTTCCCCGTGGTTCCCCTTTGTGTTTTCCGCGCGTTCTTCGTGTTTCCCCGTAGGATCCACTCCAAACATGAAAGATCGGCCCCATAGGGTTCCGCCGTACATCAATGAGCGATCTAATCTCACGCACCAAAAAACCAAACCGAGATCTATCAAGATCTTCATTCCTAATCCTCACCATATTTGTAGCTTCAAGGCAGTCGGTCTCGATATTGATATTTGGAGCTTAGACTCCCCATGTACTTTATTATATTAATATAATTTACCATAGAAATATGGTGTGCGGGTCAAAAAAAGATTACTCCACTGCAATGCGAGCGACAAACCCTCTTTGATGGCCAACAATTCTGTTTCCAGTGCATTCGCGCAATAACACAAGCTTCTACATGAAGAGAAAATTATAGCACCCCCATGATCCCTTAGTATCATGCCTGTACCAGCAGTTCCGTTCTCTGGCAAGAAGGAACCATCCGTATTCAGTTTTACCCAGCCATCCTCAGATGCATGTCTATGTCTATGTGTGCGTGCGCGACGACTCTCGCGGCCTGGAAGCGGGGGCGTGTTTTTGATCTAGTTTTCTTTCTTGCTGCGTTAAAAAATTGTTCGCCAGTTTTCGTTTCTTTTTTCCGGGAACGCGCGTATTCTATTTAAAACCACTGCTATGGAGAGATTTTTTACTCCATTGTATATATAGCCTCTTGTTTGATAGGATTTATCGCATCTCGCTCTCTCACCCTCTCCATATCAAAACAAGATGACAGTGTCCACTCTATCTCTCTTGTCACCGGTGGCCACAGATCCAGCTGATTCCCGTCCGCTGCGGGAGGTGAGGAGGTGCAGCGTTGACGTTGTCGCGTCGGCGATGGAGGAAGTCGATGTACACCGTCCTCTCATAGCCGGCGCTGGCGCGGAAAAAGGTCCTTCGCGCCCTTGTTCGCTGCCGTTGTGTGGGCTGATCCCGCCCGCCCGCCTAAGCGACATCTCGCCCACGTGAGGTATAACTTCTTGTACTAGTCTAGCTCCCCAGGTCGCTGCATGCGGGTTTTCTACTATGCGACTACTCCCCAGCTCCCCATGTATAGTAGCCAGGGTTCGTCGGCTGGTCCAACATCACCTACTATTATAGAGGAAATGCCACTCGAAAAGTTGTCATGGTGTATGCCTCGGTGGAGGTATACATGTTGTTTAAACAAAAAGTACATGGTGGTTGTGCGGTCATTGTCCATATGCTCCTATTGCTGCTGCTAATCTAATACTATCACTGGTTAAATGAAGAAATGCTTTTTTTCTCGGGTATCCCGGTTTAGTTCCCATCAAGATAATCATGATGCTTCTGTTTTTTGGTGTAATTTTCATTAATTCTTATTGACAATTGAGATGTCGTTGTTAATTTTGTACCACTACCAAAACAAAGTAACCACACTATATCCCTCTTTTATATTTCTGCAAACAGCGATGTGTATCTCCATACCCGGGCATGTCTTCCTCAATTTTAGTGGAACTGCACAAAATTGGATGGCCATTGTTGTTCCGCCTCACTGTCCTCTGCCACGTGGTTCTTCCTTCCTCAAGCTTGATTAATGAGAAGAAACAAACCACCGTGAGGATTTGTCGAACTTCATAGGTTCCTCACCCAAACTTGATGACAAATGGATGATGCATCACCATGATGACCTATCGATGCTCATGGTTGCGCCTCATGGTTGCGTCGACTGGTGAAGCTGGTCGATTTTCCACAAAAAACAAGCTGTCTTCCATCAGTGGTCTTTGCTTGTTACCCACAAAGATGATATCCTCCATCAGTTCACCTTGGTTGCGTTGCAGACGCAATCGTCTTTCACGTTGGTGCAATTTTATCACACAATTGGCTATGAACCAAATGTTTCCTAGAAGAAAGATCGACGTTGGTACTACGAGCATAAGTTTTGTATTGATTTCTAAGCCTTCTCACAACTTTGTCTTCAGCTCCCCTGTAATTTTATTTGTCCAGTTATTAACTTTGATTAAAAAATGGTGTGGACTAAAAATCCGGATGGACGTTTTTTTTTTGACAGAAAGACTGTAAGTGAACCCCTTACAGTATAATTGGTGCAACAAACCCAAATTGCAAGTACCATGCCTTGAACCTGGGTGGATGGGAAGGCATCAACCCCTTCCTACCACTAGGCTATGCCTTAGTCTGCAATCCGGATGGACGTAGTAGCCCTCCATTTTTATTTACTCTGCATATTAGATTTGACTGAAGTTAAACTTTGTAAAGTTTGACCAAGTTTATTTGTACACACTCTCACATGTTTCCGATAATTTGGAACATGTGTGGTTGTTCACTTAAGGGAGGGTAGTGTACCTGTAAGTGCATCTAGTGCCACCCCTAGTTGGTTTTGGAGTATTGACGACAAACCTGGTTGAGGGACTAATGTGTTTGTGAGAATTGCAGGATAACACAGGTAGTAGTCCCTCATTGATTCTGTTTACCTACCGGAGATGACCCCTAAAAATGTGTGAAGACATTGAAGACAATGGTGGTCTGTGAAGACATTCACAATGAAGACTATGACATGAGAAGACATCGCATGAAGACTATGGAATGCGAAGACATAGTTGTTTCGTAGTTTCCTTTTCTTCTTTGTTGAGTCATAGGAACCACCGCATTGTTAAGTGTGGTCCAAGTGAACAAAGTCAGAGTGACTGAAGTGATGCTCAACCAAATCCTATGTCTTCAAGCGAAGACAATGAGAGCAAATCTTATCCAGAGCTGGATAAGTCAGCTTTATTTGTAGCCCAAGTCAAGCTGCCGCGTGTGTTTGAGATCTCACTGTTGGACACGTGCCAGTTCCTTAGTGACCCAGGGTCATTTCGGACAAATCAGGTCAGGTTGCCTCCTGTCTATAAATAGCCCACCCCCTACAACATAAATTGGTGGCTGCTCAGAGTTAGTGCACGACTTTTGTTGCTTGAGAGCAACCCACCTCCGAAGCATTTGAGAGAAAGATCCTTGCGAGGACAAAGCCCAAAAAACCCAGAGCTAAAGAGTTATAGGCATCACTGAAGTCTTTCTGTCCGTGTGATCTGAAGACTTATTACACTTGAGGACTGTGAATATCCCAGCCGGTTAGGCATCGCGTTCTGAGCATCCAAGAGACATTGTGGATTGTCGGTGAATGAAGTCATGAAGGTTTGGAAGTCTACTTTGAAGACTTACCAGAGTGATTGGGCAAGGACTAAGTGTCCTTAGCTCAACGGGAATAAGGTGAAGACGCGGTCTTCTGAGTTGAATCTCAGCCTCCCTAACCAAACGTACAGTTGTCACAGCAACTGGAACTGGTCCAACAAATCCTTGTCCTCACCAAGCAACTGGTTCTATCTCCTCCCTCACTTATTTATAGTTTGTCTTCTTGAAGTCATTTGCATGCTTGCCTGATCTGTTTGACTTCACTGTGTGACGACTATTGTTGTGTGGCTTCATACTATCTTCCATCCTGATCTATACTACCTAGCTGCTAATTGTCTTCGTGCTTTCACTTCATTACTTACTTGACTATGGCTTGTCAAGTGTAGTCTACCTTCCGCTGCATGTCAATAGGTTCATTTCTATCGTTTGTCTTCAAAGTCCCCGTGTTTTGAAGACTCCCATAAGAATTGCCTATTCACCCCCTTGTCGGTAGAAAAGAACACCTATGGGATCACAAGAATCCCTACTATGGTTGGCGGGCGCGGGGTCGTGAGGAGAGCAGGTCTAACAGGAAGCACACGGATCGATTACCCAGGTTTGGGCCGCGAGAATGCGTAATACCATGTCACATCCCTAGTTCTGGTAATGCCTAGTGCTAGCATCTGGTGTTGCATCATGTCTACTTTTCTCAGAAAGTTGAAATGGGGATGACAGAACACCCAGCACCCCCTTAATCCAACTAGGGTTTACTAAAATCTCTTTCAATGAACCTGAAATGCCCTTCTAAAATGTTCATCATCTTTGCCTTGCTTTATAACCTCTGACAAAAATGGTGCACACTTTTTCTAGGACATCATAAGGTCACTGGATTAAATCATATGTTATTTGCATTTGGACATTTAAATGCTATAAATATTTTAAATGTCCAAGTAATCATAAACTAAAATGTTTACTGTTGGAAATATTCCATACAGTGGGCATGAGAAGTTTCATGATTTTGAGTTAGTTTTAGTATTTTAATTAAAGCCACAAAGTTACAGAAGAAATAGAAAACAGAAAATAAAGGAGAGAGAGAAACTTACCTGGCTTACCTGTCACGGCCCAACTGACCAGCCCACCTGTGCGGGCCAGCCCGCCTGGCTCCCTCCCCTGTCGTCTTCCTCCTTGCCAGGAGGACGAGCGCGTGGCCGACGCACGATGGCGCACACCCGGCCACCTCCTGCTTGCCGTTTCGCCCTGGCCTCTTCGGATGACGCCACGCAGCCCCCTCGACCGCTCTCTCGCTCTCCCGTGCTTCTCCCCTCCTCCGCTGTCACAGCCCTAGAAATCTTCTTGTAATTAGTGGCATTGCATCCGTGCATCATTTTCAATTTCTATTAATTTTGAAATGGGGATGCTTAAACCCTAGCACCAAATGGATTCAACTAGGGTCAAAATAAAATATTTTTCATTGAACCCAAAATGCCTCTAAAAATGTTCAACATTTCGGATTTGAGGTGGAAGCATCTACCAAAAATGGTTTATATTTTTGCAGGACATATTCGGGCTTTGAATTAATTCGAACAGATTTGAGTTGGAGCTATTTAAATGCTATATATATTTTAGATGCTCCAAAAATGTTGGAAGTTGTTATGGGTCACTGGAATAATTCAGACAGCACCCATAATTATTTCCAGGATTTTATAAAATGGTTTAGTATTTTACTAAATCAAAAACAAAACAGAAGGAATAGAAAACAGAAACAAATAAGAGAGGGAGAGAGTTACCTGGACCTAACTATGCAGCTCACCTGGCCGGCCCAGCTGGCAGCCCAGCCAACTGGCCCAGCCCACCACCTCCACCTCCCCTGTCGTCTTCCTCCTTTGCCAGGAGGACGGGCGCGTGCCCGACGCGCGCGCACCGCCGTGCGCCACCTCCTGCTTGCCGCCGAGGGTCTGGACGCGTCCCCGAGCGCCACGCACTCCCCCTCGACCCCTGCACCTCTCCTCTCTCTCCCGGAACCCCCTGCCCCTCCTCTGCTCGCTTCCTGCAACGCCACCGTCGCCGCCGCTGGCTGTTGCCGCTGCCAGAGCCACCTCCTCGCCCTCCACCCGAGTCCAGAAGCTCCGCCGCGTCTACCTCATCCTCTCCGTCGACTTACGCGACGCCGAATGTGCTGCAGCTCCGCCCCCGATGCCTTCTTCTTCCTCGGGTCGCCGAGATCGCCTCCGCCGCCCCGCTCGCTCCGGCCCCTCCCCGAGCTCACCGACTCGCTCGTCGTGTTCTACGTGAGCTTCTGATCATCCTCCCCCTCTCCGTTCTCTCTCTTGCACGCCGTAGCCGCCACGCCCCTCTCGCCCGACTGCGACGCCGCCTGCACTCGCCGCCGACACGACTCCGGTGACCAGTTGGTCCGGGCGTCGTGTCCAACATGCTCGCCGCCTCGTGTAGCTGCTGTAGGTGCAACGAACGCGACACCACGGCCACTGCAGCCCCGTAGCCACAAACACATGAACGTCGGCGCCGCCCCGAGCTCGTTTCCGGCGAGCTCCGGCCGTCCCCGCTGCTGCAGCATGCCTCCCTGGATGCGGGCGAGCCCCAGCTCCCCGCGCGTGCTCTCGGCCGCCCGTTTGGTCGCCGGAGACGCAAACCCGAGCCCCTCCACCGCGGCTGGCCTCGCCGGCGTCATGTCGCCGGTGGGTTTGACCCCGCTGACCGTTGACTGGGTGGGCCCAGTTTGACCCCCTGGGTCACTGATGTGTGGGCCACCCTTGTTAATTATTAGTTAGGATAGTTTAGCGCTAATTAACCAAGATTAGTGCTTAACCTAACACTAACTAACTCTGTTTAGTTAGTTAACTAACCATTGACACGTGGGTCCCACAGGTCAGGTTTGACCTGGCCGACCCAGTTGACCGCTGATGTCACAGTGACGCAGAGCTGATGCGGTTCATTATTTTCTGGATTTATTCTTATTCAGGAAATTCCAGAAAATAGCCAAAACTTCGAAAAATCATAGAAATTCAACCGTAACTCCAAATGAAATAATTTATATATGACAAATGATCAGAAAAATCCAATCTTTCCATATGTACCATTTTCATGCATGTTTAAACAACTTATACCTGCTGATCAGGTCAGCTCAATTAAATGGCATTTTAATTTCACATATGAATTTTGAATTTGAACCTAGGGTTCAAACCAACTCCATTTAACATGTTGCTAGTTGCATTAGCTCAAAACACAGCATATTGACATGTCATGATCATGCATCATATTATGAATTGCATTGATTGTGTTTCTTCTCCGTTTCTGGTATTTGTCCCCTCTCGATAGACGTGGTTTCGACAATGAGTTCGATGACACAGATGAAGAACTATATTATCTTCATAAGTGCCAGGCAAGCAAAACCCCCTTGTTCATTCCGATATAATCCCACTCTCTCGCTCCTGCTCTCTTTTACTGCATTAGGACAACAACGATTCATCTGTTACTTGCTGCGGTAGCTGAACCCCTTTATCCTCTGCATGACTGTCATTCCACGGTAAATAGATGAAACCCACTAGCATGAGTAGGAGTTGTTTGAGCCTGTTGTGCCTACTCGTTCATGCTTGTTTGTCGTGCTGCTCTTGCTTAGAGTTGAGTCGGTCGATTCATCGGGGATGAATCGGAGGTGTGTGAACATGTCCCTCTTGTTGAGAGCTAAGCTGTGTGAACACGATTTGGTAAAGGTAGCGGTGAGAGGCCATGTAGGAGTACATGGTGGGTTGTCTCACTGAAGCCGTCCTCAGGAACTGAGTTCTGTGTTTGTGATCCATGAAACAGCTAGTACCACGCATTGGGCCCGAAACCAATGGACCCTCTCGACTTATTAACTTTCCCTTGCCCTCTGTCCAGGAGTTGCAACTAGTTTCTGGTGTTTGTAGGATATGTGTTGGAGGCCGTGCATAGCGCTGACCCTAGGGGTGGGCTATGATGCGGTAGATACACCGTGCACGGTGTACCGGCGCCGCTTGGTGTCTCGGGAACCCTGCACACATCGTTTGGGGCTGTGGCGAAACTCGGCGGATCTCCTCGCGGATGGAACAGAATAGGCGATAAACCTGGACTAGAGACTTGTGTGCTTAGTCAGGTCGTGGCCGACTCCTCGCCGAGCTTCCGCTTGAAGGTTGCCGAGATACAGCGTGTACATGGTGGTAAGTGGCGAGAGCGTGTGTGAAGAAGTACACCCCTGCAGGGTTATATATGATCTATTCGAATAGCCGCGTCCATGGTAAAGGACTTCTGGGTTGCCTATAACAGTTCATAGACAAGTGAAAGTGGATACTCTAAAATGCGCGAGATAAGCGTGAGTGCTATGGATGGTGTTCTTAAGGGAGACGGGAGCGGGTCCATAGTGGTCTATTGATATGGTGAATATGTGGACTCGTGTGCGCCACCTCAAAAGAGTTACTTGCAGTCGTAGTTAGGATAGCCACCGAGTCAAAGCTGGCTCGCTGCAGTCAAACTCCACCACCCCCTTGTTGATACCGATGCATATGTAGTTAGTTCTGATGTAAGTCTTGCTGAGTACATTTGTATTCACGTTTACCTATTTTATGTTTTTGCAGAGAGACGTCAGTCCCGCTAGTAGTTCTGCATGGACTTCGACGTTTAGCTTGTTACCTCAGCTACGATCTTGTGCCCTCGGCAGGATCTGGTAGAAAGTCAGGCTTCTCAGCCTTTTTCATTTATAGTTGTCTGTACTCAGACATGTTAAGCTTCCGCATGTGTTTGACTTGTATGCTCTGAATGTTGGGTCATGAGACCCATGTATGTAATATCTCGCTCCTCGGAGCCTAATGAATAAATATTTGAGTCATAGAGTTATGTTGTGATGCCATGTTGTATTTACACATATCGAGCATATTGTGTGTATGATTGAAATGCTTGGTATGTGTGGGATCCGACAATCTAGTTGTTTATCCTTGGCAGCCTCTCTTATGGGGAAATGTAGTCTAGTGCTTCCATGAGCCATAGTAGTCCGCTACAGCCGGTTAACAGGAGTCCTGCTAGCCCAAAGACTACCGCTCGGGACACTTGGTGGGCGGCATGTGTTTCACTTCGTTCATGTGTCATCCCTTCAGAAAATGTCACGCGGTGACATCCGGTGTCTGCCTAGCCTGCTACAGCCGGGTTCCCGGGTCTGTTAGCCTAGTGCTACAGCCCGGATTCACACGCTGCTGACCGACATGCTCGATGTGATTCATGTTTGCCTGTCCCCATGGGTTAGTGCCGCTTTGGGTTCACGACTAGCCATGTCGGCCCGGGTTCTCTATCATATGGATGCAAGCAACACTATCATATACGTGAGCCAAAAGGTGCAAACGGTCCCGGGCCATGGTAAGGCGACACCCGTGGGAATACCGTGCGTGAGGCCGCAAAGTGATATGAGGTGTTACCGGCTAGATCGATGTGACTTGGAATCGGGGTCCCGAGCGCAACTGTCGCACCCGCTCGTCGTTGCCGCGACCACCGCCTCCTCCCCGCCCCTCTAACGTACCCAAGAGCTCCGCCTCGATGTCCCCGTCTTCTGCACCGAGCCAAGTGACGCCGGAAGCTTTGGAACACCGCCATCGCTGTCTCCTTCGACCTCGGTCCGCCGAGATCGCCGGCGACCGTGCGCCCGCTCTGTTGCCTCCCCGAGCTCGCCGAGGCCACCGCTGCACTCGCTGTGAGCTTCTGCGTCTATTCCCCCTCTTCCCTGGCTTTCTCCCCTCCCGCTAACACCGATGCCGTCGAGCCCGAGTGCTTGGCTCTGCCGGCCATGTGACCACCGTGGCCACCGTTGCCCAGAGCTGCAACCGAGCACACAGCCGTGCTCAGTGCACCCCCAGGAGGCCGTAGCACCCCTCCTTGCCACCTGCTGTGCTCCCTAACATTGAACCCGAGCATGCCCGAGCTCCGACCGCCGCTGCCGAGCTCGTGGCCATCCTCTCCGGCCACCCTAGCTGCTGCTGCTTGCGCAACGGGCGCGGGTGAGCTCCAGCTCCCCGTAGCCGCTCTCTGCCATCCATTTGGACGCCGGAGGAGCGAGCCCGAGCCCTCCGCCGCGTCTGCTGCCGCCGGCGGCTAAACGCCGGTGGTTTAGCCCCGGTTGACCAGGGGATTTGACCTCCCCTGGGTCTATGACATGCGGGCCCCACCCGGCTAACTAATCTATTTTAGTTTTAAACTTAATTAGTTTAACCTAGGTTAGTGCTAATTAAACTAGGTTAGTTTAGTTAGCCACTGACACGCGAGTCCCACTGATCAGTTTTGACCTGGACGACCCCCCTGACCTGCTGATGTCACAATAACATCATGCTGACACATTAAATGTTTCCTGGAGTTTTAAATAAATCAGAAATGATTTATTTATTTCAGAAAATGTCTAAAACTTCTAAAAATAATAGAAATTAATCTATAACTCAGATTGAAACAAGTTATATATGAAAAATGATCAGAAAAATCCAATCTGTCTATTTATGGAATTTTCAAGCATGACAAAGCAACTTAACCTTGCAGTATAAGTGAAAACATGATAATGGCATTTTAAATACTTCATATGGAGTTTGCATATGAACCCTTGGTTCATATGGACTTCATTTGAATTGTTGCTAGATGCATTAGTATAAATCATAGCATATCGCCATGTCATGATCATGCATCATATTGTTGCATTGCATTGATTGTGTTTCCTCATATTGTTGCATTGCATCGATTGTGTTTCCTCTCTGTTGCCGGTATTTGTTCCCCCTCAGTAGACGTTCATCCGGCGATGAGTTCGATGACACTCATGAAGAGCTATACTATCTTCAGAAGTGCCAGGAAAGCAAAACCCCCTTATTCATTCCGATACAATCCCACTCTCTCGCTCCTGCTCTCTTTTACTACATTAGGACAACAACGCTTCAACTGTTACATGCTGCAGTAGTTGAACCCTTTTCCTCTGCATGACCTGTCATTGCCACAGTAAATAGATGAAACCCACTAGCATGAGTAGGAGTTGTTTGAGCCCTGATGTGCCTACTCATCCATGCTTGTTTTTCATTCCTACTATTGCTAAGAGTTGTGTCAGGTCTGATTCATCGGGGATGAATTGGAGAGTTGTGAACATGTCCTACTGTTGAGAGCTAAGTGTGTGAACAAGATTTGGTAAACGTAGCGGTGAGAGGCCATGTAGGAGTACATGGTGGGTTTTCTCATTGAAACCATCCTCGAGAACTGAGTTCTGTGTTTGTGATCCATGAATAGCTACTACCACACATTGGGCTCCGGGCACTCCAAGAGCTCTTGACTTATTAATCAACCTGATCTCTGTCCAGGAGTTGCAACTAGTTTATGGTGTTTGTAGGTTGTGTTAGTTGTCTACCAAGTGGCACCCGGTACAGGTGGGCTTGGGACAGACTATGCATCGTGGCACGATGTACCAAGCGTAGATCCATCCGTCGAGCTGGGCTTGGGAACCCTGCACACATCGTTTGGGGCCGTGAGCGACACCCCGGCCGGATCTCCTTGCGGTTGGAACCCGAATAGGCGATAAACCTGGACTAGAGACTTGTGTGGTTAGTTAGGTCGTGGATGAGTCCCTCGCCAGGCTTCCGCTTGAAGGTTGCCAAGATACACGATGTGTACATGGTGGTAAGTGGCGAGAGTTTGTGTGAAGAAGTACACCCCTGCAGGGTTAACATCATCTATTTGAATAGTCGTGTCCGCGGTAAAGGACTTCTAGGTTGCCTGTACAATTCATAGAGAAGTGAAAGTGGATACTCTAAAATGCGCAAGATAAGCGTGAGTGTTATGGATGGCCTTCTTGTAGGGAGACGGGAGCGGATCCATAGTTGTGTATTGATATGGTGAATATGTGGAATCGTGTGCGCCACCTCAAAAGAGTTACTTAGAGTCGTAGTATAGGATAGCCACTGAGTCAAAGCTGGCTTGCTGCAGTTAAACCCCACCACCCCTTTGTTGATACTGATGCATATGTAGTTAGTTCTGATGTAAGTCTTGCTGGGTACATTTGTACTCATGTTTGCTTAATTTATGTTTTTGCAGAGAGACTTCAGTCTCACTAGTAGTTCCGCGTGGACTTCGACATTTAGCTTGTTACCTCAGCTACGATCTTGTACCCTTGGGAGGTCTTGTAGATAGTCAGGCTTCTCAGCCTTTTTCATTTGTAGTTGTCTATACTCAGACATGTTATGCTTCCATTGCTTGTATGCTCTGAATGACGGGTCATGTGACCCATGTTTGTAATAAATACTATGTGGCTCTTCTGGGCCTTTATCTATATGAGTTGTTGAGTTATGTTGTGATGCCATGTTGTACAACAAATACTTGCATGTTATGCGTACGTGTAATGTGTATTTCTATGTGTGGGATCCGACAACCTAGTTGTCTATCCTTGGTAGTCTCTCTTATGGGGATATGTAGTCTAGTCCTTCCACTGAGCCATGGTAATATGCTACAGCTCGGTTTACTGGAGTCCTGTTAGCCCAGTTGCTACTGCTCCGGAACACTTAGACTGGCCGGCATCTGTCCTTCTTCGATCCTGTGTCCGTCCCTTCGGGGAAATGTCACGTGGTGTCTCTCGGAGTCCTGTTAGCCTGCTACAGCCCGGATTCCCGGAGTCCTGCTAGCCCAGTTGCTACAGCCTGAATTCACTCGCTGTTGACCGACACGTTCGTTGCTGGGTCATGTATGTCTGTCCCCGTAAGTTAGTGCCACTTTGGGTTCACGACTAGTCATGTCAGCTCGGGTTCTCTGTCATATGGATGCTAGCGACACTGTCATATACATAAGCCAAAAGGCGCAAACGGTCCCGGGCCAGGTAAGGTGGCACCCGTGGGAATACCGTGCGTGAGGCCGCAAAGTGATATGAGGTGTTACATGCTAGATCGATGTGAGTTAGAATCGGGGTCCCGACAGCTTTGGTATCAGAGCCTGACTGCCTGTAGGATTACCAAGCCAAACTGGTCGAAGTTGAGTCTAGAAATGCTTTAGTTATATGTAAGGGAATTGATTGTGGGAAGGGACGTAAGGCTCTTTTTACTCCTTTACCTTATGCCCTTGTGATCTGAGTCAACCTCTTCTCTTCTACGGGGATTAAGAACTAGGCTTCTCATCTTTCTATTAGGATCACGTGTTACTAATCCGTTGAATCTTAGGATTGTTGGTTCCAGGCCTTTGTTCATTTTCTACTACTTTTAGTATGTTGTCAGTTGAACCAGAACCTTGATACTATGTTGTTAAGTGACTATGCAAATCCTTGTGAACGTATCAAATCTCTTAGAATTTACAGCCGTTATGCTGTCCGAGTCATCCCAGGTTTCTGAACAGTCTGATGCATTTGCAAATCCCTTCTCTCCGTTCCCGATGTTTCTTTGGGCCAGTTTAACCACACTAATCGGTGAGTTGAGGTACTCTGTTGCCTCGGCACATATGTTGGAGATATTATTATGACCCTAGGTGTCTTAGAGAACCACTCAGTAATCTAGCAATGCTTTCTATCCTCCATGTGATGATTCTGGCCATTTTTTTTTGAAAGCATCCCGTGACGCCATTTAGTAGTAGGTATTCAACTCCTGGGTTCTTGTAACGCCCTCGATGCGGCTATATCCCCCACGTGTCGAAGCACGACTTAGAGGCATAACCGCATTGAAAGCAATGTCGAAAGCGAGGTAATCTTCACACAACCCATGTAATTCATAAGGGAAAGAGATACATAGTTGGCTTACAATCGCCACTTCACGCAATACATGAGTAAAGCATTACATCATACAGATACAATCAAGGTCCGACTACGGAACCAAAATAAAAGAAGACTACCCCAAATGCTACAGATCCCGATCGTCCCAACTGGCTCCACTCTTGATCAACTGAGACGAAACAACACAAAGAACAAGATCTTCATCGAGCTCCTCCTTGAGCTCGGATGCGTCACCTGCACGGTATCATCGGCACCTGCAACTGGTTTTGGAAGTATCTGTGAGTCACGGGGACTCAGCAATCTCACACCCGCGAGATCAAGACTATTTAAGCTTAAAGGTAGGACAGGGTAGTGAGGTGGAGCTGCAACAAGCGACTAGCATATATGGTGGCTAACATACGCAAAAGAGAGCGAGAAGAGAAGCAAAGCACGGTCGAAAAACTATGATCAAGAAGTGATCCTGAAACTACTTACGTCAAGCATAACTCCAACACCGTGTTCACTTCCGGACTCCGAGAAGAGACCATACTTGGTTACACACGGTTGGTGTATTTTAATTAAGGTCAACTTCGGGTTTTCTACAACCGGACATTAACAAATTCCCATTTGCCTCATAACTGCGGGCACGGCTTTCGAAAGATAATACCCTGCAGGGGTGTCCCAACTTAGCCCATTATAAGCTCTCACGGTCAACGAAGGATATTCCTTCTCCCAGGAAGACCCGATCAAACTTGGAATCCCGGTTTACAAGACATTTGGACAATGGTAAAACAAGACCAGCAAAGCCGCCCGAATGTGCCGACAAATCCCGATAGGAGCTGCACATATCTCGTTCTCAGGGCACACCGGATGGGCAAAACGTCGGGTTGGCATAGACCCTGGAATGCCCAGGGGGCGCCGGACATCGCCCAGGTTGGGCCAGCACTCAAAGGAGCACTGGTCCGGGGGTTAAAATAAAGATGACCCTTGAGTCTGCAGAACCCAAGGGAAAAAGGCTTAGGTGGCAAATGGTAAAACCAAGTTTGGGCCTTCTTTGGAGGAGTTTTATTCAAAGCGAACTGTCAAGGGGTCCCATAAATCACCCAACCGTGTAAGGAACATAAAATCAAGGAACATAACACCGGTATGGCGGAAACTAGGCGGCAAGAGTGGAACAAAACACCAGGCATAAGGCCGAGCCTTCCACCCTTTACCAAGTATATAGATGCATTAATTAAAATAAGAGGTATTGTGATATCCCAACAAGTAAACATGTTCCAACAAGGAACAACATCTCCATGTTCCAACAAGGAACAAACTTCATCTTCACCTGCAACTAACAACGCTATAAGAGGGGCTGAGCAAAGCGGTAACATAGCCAAACAACGGTTTGCTAGGACAAGGTGGGTTAGAGGCTTGGCTTAACAATGTGGGAGGCAAGATAAGCAAATGGTAGGCATCGTAGCATAGGCATAGCAAAAGAGCGAGCATCTAGCAAGCAAAGATAGAAGTGATTTCGAGGGTATGGTCATCTTGCCTGAAATCCCGCAAGGAAGAAGAACGAGTCCATGAAGAAGACAAACGGACGTGGTCGAACGAATCCTCACAACTCCGGAGCGGAACGAAGCTATCGAGAGAAGCAACCGGAAAGAAACAAACAACATAGTAAAACAACCATCACATAAACATGGCATGATGCACAACCAAGTATGATGCATGCCCGGTTTAATGAAGCATGGCATGGCAAAGTGCACAAACAATACTACAAATTAAGTGGAGCTCAATAAGCAACGAGTTGCATATTGACGAAACACCACATTCAAGTTATTTGGTTCGATCTCGTTTAGGTACTCAACAATATTAAATGTTGTTAAACATGGCAAAAGGGTGAAGTAAATGAATACTACCTATCTAGGCAAGTTTAAATGAGGCCGGAACAACAAAACAACAAGTCCGGAAACTCCTCATATGCATATATTAGGTTTGGTACTGTTCTGTCCTAAACACAATTTTAGAGTTATTAAACAGCAAAATAAAGTGCACCATGTTAATCTATGCATTTTTCTACCCCATTTACATATAAAGTTTATTAAATTTGGAGCTACGGTTATTTAGTTCTGGAATAAATCATTTTAACATGGTATTTATGCAAATTAATTCAAACAACACATTTAAACAGTTTAAACATGGATGAAAGTTGGATATTATGAAACTAGACAAAATTCTAAGCATTTAACATATATAAAACATTTTAAACCGATGCATGGTTGATTAGTTATTACATGCATGAACATGAGGGTTTTTTTGTAAATATGCAGTTTTCTGGATAAAAGGATAAATTCGCAGCAAGGGAGAAAAACAAACTACACGGGCCGAAATTGGCTGCGGGCCTAACAGGAACAGGCGCTGGGGGCAGCTCACCATGGGCCAAGGCCCGACTGGAAGCAGAGGAGGCCTGGCGCTGGCGGGCCAGGCCAGGTGAGGTGAGGCTGGTTCGATGCGCGCTATGCCCAGAGGCTGGCCACGCTGGCGCTTGAACGGGTCAACGGGGATGAGCGGGCGAAGCAGAGCAACTCGACATGGGTCAGCGGCATGGCGGCACGACGACGAACTGGGGTCGCAGGGATCCGAGGCGGCGGTGTCGATCTCGGACGGATCGGGTCAAAACGAGGCGTGGCGGCGCCGGGGTGCTGCGGAAGAGGACCGGCAACGGGGATGTACTCCTGTGA
This sequence comes from Aegilops longissima, assembly GCA_021605205.1. Taxonomy (NCBI): domain Eukaryota; kingdom Viridiplantae; phylum Streptophyta; class Magnoliopsida; order Poales; family Poaceae; genus Aegilops; species Aegilops longissima. Next base: position 391,627,614 of record CM038677.1, on the reverse strand, counting down.
ACATGTATAGGTTGCGAGAGAGTTTCAGAGAGGAGAGATACAGAGAAGAAATAGGAAAAGAAAGAAAGGACGAAAAGGAAACAGAGGGGGGACGCGGCTGTCCTGCTGGTTCTGGTCGCCGGCTGCGGAGCCGATGAGGCCACGATCGGCATGAGGGCGCTGCTGCTGCTTGAAGGCGACGAAGGCACGGCGACGGATGGAAAGAAGAGGCCGACCATGGTGCTCGATGGTGAAGGGATGAAGCAGCTTCGGCGGTGGCGCTCATCGGCGCGGTGCTGGAGACGGCAGAGGCAAGGTGCACCGGGGCAGAGGCAGCATGCAGGAGAGGTCCGGCGGGGCAGCGCGTGGAGGAGGGCACGGGCATGGCTGAAGCCCCGGTGGCGACTCCGGCGAGGTTGTTGCTGTTTTTGCTAGGACAGCAGGGGCACAAGGCCATGGGCGCTCGTGTTCGTGGAGGCAGGGAAGCTTGGAGCCTCGGGCAAGAGCTCCTGGACAAGGATCAACGATGTTGGATCGATGGATTGATTGGGTGGTTCGATGGGAATCGAGGAGGGACAGGGGAGGCGCTGGATCGAGCGAGGGAATCTGGAGGCTGTAGGTGGCGAGCGATGGTTGGGGAGGGATGGATCCCGATGGGGATTTGGTGGAGTGGCGGCGCGGCTGGGAGGATGGGACAGGTCCCTAGATTTTAGGGTTGTCCACTATTTATACTGCAATGAGATTAGGGTAGGGGCTATCCGTCCCTCGATCGTGTCGCACGGCTGGGAAAATATAGGGTAGGATGTCCAAATAAGAAAACGAAGATGTTTTATAGATGTTTGGGGATGATCCGGACCCAACGGTAACGATAGTCCGGTTCGAGTTCGGGAAGTTTCGGACACGGGCAAGGGGTCGATGCACTGTGCAAAGAGACTCCGGTTTAGGCAAGAGGGAAAACGAAGAACAAGATTGGTCTCGGAGCGGTCAACAAAAGCAAGGGGGGGGGGGGGACGCGGCAACTACGAGGGGATGCAAGTTTGAAAACAATGAAGGCAACAGAGTGCAGATGCAATGCGAATGATGCGATGATGAATGCAACAAACAAATAAATAACACAACTGACACGCAAAACATGGAAGGCATCTGGAGCGTCGGTCTTGGGGCGTTACAACACTCCACCACTACAAGAGGATCTCGTCCCGACATCTAAGGATGGCACCGAAGAGAAACGGAAAGGGAAGAGGTAAAACAAAGTTGCTTATTCGACAAACGAGTGAAACCACGAACCTTGAGAGGTCGCAACGCTTGAAGAAATGACACGACGGAGGTGAACATTGCAAAAACCTTGTAGGTTGAAAGACATGGAAATAAGAGCTTAACGGATCAAAAGGAATATGAAAGCACACCAGTAGAAAAGAGAAACAAGGAACACCATGTGAACCTTTGAGTTTGCAAAGCTATGAATGACGATTACAATGGACGAGAAGTACATGCAACCACTCCGGTTGAAACGAGATGTACAAGTAACGATAAAGATCAATTACGACAACACTCGGTTGGAAAGGAAAGGGATAGACTATGAGCTTGGCAAAATGAAAGCACTTGGATGAGACTCTGATTAAAAGAGGAATGATAGACCCAACACTCCGGTTAAATGAATAAGCACGAAAAGAACTTGATCTTGGCAAAACGAGATGATGGGTGAAAATAGCAACATCACAATGCCTCCGGTAGAAATGAAAGAATGCAATGAAAACAACGGATAAGAAAACAACATGTTCTACATCAAGTGAATTTGAGAGAGCATCCTTGCAAGAAGGTTAGAACGGAGTTGTTGGAAGGTCAAAATGAAAGGATATGATCCTCGTGAGCTTATGGAGACATCCCAAATTATGAGGTGACAACCTGCCACTCACGGATTTTTTTTTGATTGATAGCTAGAAAACATAGAAAACTTCTTCCACCAAGATGATAGAGAGATAACTTGGATCATAGGTAATCATCGGAAAGAGCAACATTCCCAATGGAAGGCTTTAGGTGAAATCTATACCAAGATAACTCCAAGGAACAAGAAGATGGGTTTAAATATCTCATTCCTGAACTTGTGTATCATGAAACATGAAGAAAACTGTCAAAATGACATAACACCATCTCAAAAGATAAGGTAGAAAGAATTGCACTTCGGAATGCAAGATGAAGAATGCTTGAACTCCTCCAAACAAAACATGTGTTGAACACCATGCTTATGTTAGAGTATAGCTTGGCGGATCTTAACTCCGAGAGAAACATGAAGGACAAATCGAGAAAAAATGAATCCTTGACGAACCACCATGTAGAGCCTCCATGAAGAACTCCGGTAAAAAAAAGGATGATAGAAAGAAAGAGAAGTTGACAACACAAGGTGAAGCCTTGCAGTGACAAAATGAAGCTTTGAAATGATATAACCGAGAAAACTTGGAACTCCGGAAAGAAAGATGAACAAATGAAATCAAGAATTTTGATGATCCTCCGGAATAAGGAATTGAATTTACTCGATGAAACAAGAATAAGAATTACATTATGCTGATCCTTCACCAATTAAATTGATGGCAAGCAATGGATTTGGCATACTACTTATTCTCATGGAGAGGATTAAGATAGATATGGCGCAAACTTGGGAAGGTCTTCAACGAACCACCGGTAGGATTGGAAAGAACGAATGAATCTATATGATAACGAAGGAAGAGAACTCTTGAACGAACCACCGTAAGAATTGAAAATGAACGAAGAAAAAGAACGAATCGCCGTAAGGAATTAGAAATGAATGAAGATACTTGAGAGAATTTAGATACATGAGAACGAAGAGATCATGAACTGATTAGTGAATACTTGAATGATGCACCGGTAAGATTTGGGGAACAAGAGCTGAAAGATGGAATGAATAATTCTGAGATGATGGGCTCAGAAGAATCAAACTGAAAAGACTCCTGAATTGCTCTGTATGGGTGAAAAGAATTCTCACAATCGAAAACAACATGAGAGGGCGGCATCAAGCTAGAACCATGAATATTGAAGAGAATGGAGCAAGATTTAAGAGAAACTCTTCTTCGGTCTTCAAATGTTGAGAATGACGATGAGAAACACCACCATAAATTGTTGAGGCACTCCATAATGAAAATTAGAAATGTTGAACCAACAATGAAAAGAATTTGGAAGATCTTGGAGAAAGCCATGGTGATGAAAACCCATTCTTCGTCAAACTTAGAAAAGAATTTTTAGAAGCTCGAAAAAATTAGAAGAGTCGGGTAAGATCACAGGAAAAGACCTGTGGGTTAGGGCCCACTCAAAAGAACCACCGTTGAACGATTGCTTGAAAGGGAGGTTGCACCGGTTGATTTAAATGGCTTGAATGAGATAACAATCTCGAAATAACTTGAACGGATTAAAAATGGAAACACGAATCTTCTAAGATATCTTGACACTCGGAACAATTGAATAGCGAAGTGGATGATTAAGAGATGCACCGACATGAGAAAGCATTTGAAACGATGAATAGAATACGATCAACACTGAAAACTTGACTTGAGTCCACCGGAGAAGAAAAAAAAACGAAGAATGATGAACTTGAAGCTCCGTTAGTATCTCCACGGGAAATCACCGGATAAAAACATTGAAATAAAAGAATGAAGAGACTTCACATCAATAAAAAAAAGATACTTGATTAAGAAATCTGAGTCCTTGAAGAAAGGGTGGGAGGGTGGGAAAACAAAAACAACTTGGGTCGGGTGAAACGAACACCGTTGAGAAAAAAGCTTAGAAATTGATCTTGCGAATGTTGCAATGATCGGATTTACATGAAGAGAAGCACACCTGTTGAAAAGGATTGACATGACAATCTCGATTATCATGAAGGATTATCATCCACATAGAAATATGAGAACACCGCTTAGAATAAGGTATGGAATTAACACTTGACTTCGAAGCAACTCGAATACCACAACTCAAAACAATAACAAAGGATTTGGCTTGCGGAATAAGCCGGAAACAAACATACGATAGATCCCATGTCGTATCATGTGTCTGTTGGAAAGATATCCTACGAGATACTTGAATTCCCACTTATAAACTCCCGAAACTTTCTGGTTATGCAATCTGGTGTTGGGGATACAGGGGACACAATATATCTCACCCAAACTAACAATACCTAGATCCAGCTGTATCCATCCGTCAACACATAACCAAGAAAACTCCGGAAATCATTTACCTCAACCTTCGAAAAGCATCCATTATACAAGTTATGGCAATACTCTCGAGCTCGCCCCAGTACTGGGTTATCAAGGTTATCTCACCAACAACTGCATAAAAGAGATTTTCGATGTCGGCGAAACTCAGGTATTCCAGAACTGCAACGATAAAATTGTGACGACAACACCTCGGAGCTCAACTCCCCGGGACACTGCCACAACCCCTAAATGTCAGGGGGCACCAAGAACAATGTTCTCATCACAAAACCATCGGAACGATTCCAAGATACCCGTGTGATCCTAAAAAAATTTAGTGAAATTTGAGGAGAGGAAAGTCAAAACTTCTATGTCAAGGGGCCTCACCAGAGCGATGAAGGGACTGAGGAGTAAAAAGAATCCTACTCTCCGATATATATAATCCTAAGACTCAAAACTTTTTTTTCTAGACTCAACAACGCCAGCGATTCGATCAAGCAGGGGGCTCCTAAGTCGGGGATGGCTCTGATACCAACTTGTAACGCCCTCGATGCGGCTATATCCCCCACGTGTCGAAGCACGACTTAGAGGCATAACCGCATTGAAAGCAATATCGCAAGCGAGGTAATCTTCACACAACCCTGTAATTCATAAGGGAAAGAGATACATAGTTGGCTTACAATCGCCACTTCACGCAATACATGAGTAAAGCATTACATCATAGAGATACAATCAAGGTCCGACTACGGAACCAAAATAAAAGAAGACTACCCCAAATGCTACACAGATCCCCGATCGTCCCAACTGGGCTCCACTACTGATCAACTGGGACGAAACAACACAAAGAACAAGATCTTCATCAAGCTCTTCCTTGAGCTCGGATGCGTCACCTGCACGGTATCATCGGCACCTGCAACTGGTTTTGGAAGTATCTGTGAGTCACGGGGACTCAGCAATCTCACACCCGCGAGATCAAGACTATTTAAGCTTAAAGGTAGGACAGGGTAGTGAGGTGGAGCTGCAGCAAGCGACTAGCATATATGGTGGCTAACATACACAAAAGAGAGCGAGAAGAGAAGCAAAGCACGGTCGAACAACTATGATCAAGAAGTGATCCTGAAACTACTTACGTCAAGCATAACTCCAACACGTGTTCACTTCCGGACTCCGAGAAGAGACCATCACGGTTACACACGCGTTGGTGTATTTTAATTAAGGTCAACTTTGGGTTTTCTACAACCGGACGTTAACAAATTCCCATTTGCCTCATAACCATGAGCACGGCTTTGAAAGATAATACCTGCAGGGTGTCCCAACTTAGCCCATTATAAGCTCTCACGGTCAGCGAAGGATATTCCTTCTCCGGGAAGACCGATCAAACTCGGAATCGGTTTACAAGACATTTCGACAATGGTAAAACAAGACCAGCAAAGCCGCCCGAATGTGCCGACAAATCCCGATAGGAGCTGCACATATCTCGTTCTCAGGGCACACCGGATGGGCAAGACATCGGGTTGGCATAGACCCTGGATTGCCCAGGGGGCGCCGGACATCACCCAGGTTGGGCTGGCACTCAAAGGAGCACTGGTCCAGGGGTTAAAATAAAGATGACCCTTGAGTCTGCAGAACCCAAGGGAAAAAGGCTTAGGTGGCAAATGGTAAAACCAAGGTTGGGCCTTGCTGGAGGAGTTTTATTCAAAGCGAACTGTCAAGGGGGTCACATAAATCACCCAACCGTGTAAGGAGCATAAAATCAAGGGACATAACACGGTATGGCGGAAACTAGGCGGCAAGAGTGGAACAAAACACCGGGCATAAGGCCGAGCCTTCCACCCTTTACCAAGTATATAGATGCATTAATTAAAATAAGAGGTATTGTGATATCCCAACAAGTAAACATGTTCCAACAAGGAACAACATCTCCATGTTCAACAAGGAACAAACTTCATCTTCACCGCAACTAACAACGCTATAAGAGGGCTGAGCAAAGCGGTAACATAGCCAAACAACGGTTTGCTAGGACAAGGTGGGTTAGAGGCTTGGCTTAACAATGTGGGAGGCAATATAAGCAAATGGTAGGCATCATAGCATAGGCATAGCAAAAGAGCGAGCATCTAGCAAGCAAAGATAGAAGTGATTTCGAGGGTATGGTCATCTTTCTGAAATCCCGCAAGGAAGAAGAACGAGTCCATGAAGAAGACAAGCGGACGTGGTCGAGCGAATCCTCACAACTCCGAGCGGAACCGAAGCTATCGAGAGAAGCAACCGGAAAGAAACAAACAACATAGTAAAACAACCATCACATAAACATGGCATGATGCACAACCAAGTATGATGCATGTCCGGTTTAATGAAGCATGGCATGGCAAAGTGCACAAACAATACTACAAATTAAGTGGAGCTCAATAAGCAGCGAGTTGCATATTGATGAAACACCACATTCAAGTTATTTGGTTCGATCTCGTTTAGGTACTCAACAATATTAAATGTTGTTAAACATGGCAAGAGGGTGAAGCAAATGAATACTACCTATCTAGGCAAGTTTAAATGAGGCCGGAACAACAAAACAACAAGTCCGGAAACTCCTCATATGCATATATTAGGTTTGGTACTGTTCTGTCCTAAACACAATTTTAGAGTTATTAAACAGCAAAATAAAGTGCACCATGTTAATCTATGCATTTTCTACCCCATTTACATATAAAGTTTATTAAATTTGGAGCTACGGTTATTTAGTTATGGAATAAATCATTTTAACATGCTATTTATGCAAATTAATTCAAACAACACATTTAAACAGTTTAAACATGGATGAAAGTTGGATATTATGAAACTAGACAAAATTCTAAGCATTTAACATATATAAAACATTTTAAACCGATGCATGGTTGATTAGTTATTACATGCATGAACATGAGGTTTTCTATAAATATGCAGTTTTACGGATAAAAGGATAAATTCATGACAAGGAGAACAAAAAACTGCACGGGCGAAACGGCTGCTGGGCCTAACAGAACAGCTGGGGCAGCTCACCATGGGCCAAGGCCCGTGGAAGCAGAGGAGGCTGGCCAGGCTGCTGAGCCAGCCAGGTGAGTGAGGCGCTGGCTCGATCTTGCGCTATGCCCAGAGGCTAGCTACACCTGGCGCTTGAGCAGGTCAACGGGTCGGCCAGGCGGCGAGCAGCTCGGCAGGTCAGCGGCATGGCGACCTGACAATGAACTGGGGTCGCAGGGATCCGAGGCGGCGGGTCGATCTCGGCTGGATCGGGTCAAAACGAGGCATGGCGGCGCCGGGGTGCTGCGGAAGAGGACCGGCAATGGGGATGTACTCCTGTGAACATGTACAGGTTGCGAGAGAGTTTCATAGTGGAGAGATACAGAGAAGAAACAGGAAAAGAAAGAAAGGACGAAAAGGAAACAGGGGGGCGGCTGTCCCTCTGGTTCAGTCGCGGCTCTTGAGCCGTTGAGGCCGCGATCGGCATGAGGGCGCTGCTGCTGCTTGAAGGCGACAAAGGCGCGGAGACGGATGGAAAGAAGAGGCCGGCCATGGTGCTCGATGGTGAAGGGATGAAGCAGCTTCGGCGGTGGCGCTTCGCCGGCCGTGATCTTTGGAAGACAGCAGAGGCAAGGTGCACCGGGCGGAGGCAGCATGCAGGAGAGGTCCGGCGGGGCAGCGCGTGGAGGAGGGCACGGGCATGGCTGAAGCCCCGATGGCGACTCCTGCGAGGTTGTTGCTGTTTTTGCTAGGACAGCAGGGGCACAAGGCCATGGGCGCTCGTGTTCGTGGAGGCAGGGAAGCTTGGAGCCTCGGGCAAGAGCTCCTGGATAGGGATCAACGATGTTGGATCGATGGGTTGATTGGGTGGTTCGGTGGGAATCAAGGAGGGACAGGGGAGGCGCTGGATCAAGCGAGGGAATCTGGAGGCTGTAGGTGGCGAGCGATGGTTGGGGAGGGATGGATCCCGATGGGGATTTGGTGGAGTGGCGGCGCTGCTGGGAGGATGGGACAGGTCCCTAGATTTTAGGGTTGTCCACTATTTATCTTGCAATGAGATTAGTGTAGGGGCTATCCGTCCCTCGATCGTATCCTGCGGCTGGGAAAATATAGGGTAGGATGTCCAAATAAGAAAGCGAAGATGTTTTATAGATGTTTGGGGATGATCCGGACCCAACGGTAACGATAGTCCGGTTCGAGTTCGGAAGTTTCGGACACGGGCAAGGGGTCGATGCCTTCGTGCAAAGAGACTCGGTTTAGGCAAGAGGAAAGCGAAGAACAAGATTGGTCTCGGAACGGTCAACAAAAGCAAGGGGGGCGCGGCAACTATGAGGGGATGCAAGTTTGAAAACAATGACGGCAACAGAGTGCCGATGCAATGCGAATGATGCGATGATGAATGCAACAAACAAATAAATAACACAACTGACACGCAAAACATGGAAGGCATCTGGAGCGTCGGTCTTGGGGCGTTACAGTTCTTGTACCTGAGATTCACTCTACTTACTTCATGTTGATAGTCTTTGCTAGTTCCTTTAGTAAATTAGTAATCTTGTGATAGTTTTCAAGGTCCATGGTGTATCATTCTTCCAATACCATGAACTATTATGGCTGAAGTTCTTTTGAACCAAAAGATCACAACAAGAGTGCTTTTGATGAGTTCTCCGTTGAATAGTTGTGACTCTGCCAGTCCTATCTTCTGCACGGATTATCCGGAAGAAATATGTTGAACTCGCTCGACATACTAATCCATGCATCCACAACTCAGAAAGTTATATGTTCTTTGAGTTGTCCCTCTTTAGTTGTTTTTCGACCATTGTCTACCAATTGATAGTCAGGAGTAGTTGTGCATTCATGTCATTGATGCCTATTATTTTTATGGTCCGTCAAGCCATTCTATTCTGGAATGACTAGGAGAAACAAACTCCAGTACCTCATCCATATCCAGGATTGGGTCAAAGTAGTTGTGCTCTGCAGATCAAAATGCCAATCCATCTTTTGTTTTGTTCTACCTTGGAGTGCTACCCTCTTCATGTCGGGAATATCATAGGAATTGCACAACCTCTTATGAGTTCTTGACGTAGTGATACTTCTCGCCATAGCTATTCATTCCTCGGTTCCCGTGTTATTGTAACAGGAATGCCGACAAATGAATCATGATGTGTGAAATCGATACTCCTAGCAACCATGTTGCTTGGTAGTTAATGGACAATACTCTCATTCTTAGCTTGCTGGTTATTGAGTCATCATCCTAAGAATGATCGTGCTACCTAGTCCTTATTCGTGGTGCACTCTTCGATCAATGAGTTAGGATTGTGTCAATTCCTCACCCTTTTGATCATATCATCTTGCCTCGAAAGCAAGATTGCTCCCAAGCTTAATAACATTTCGGTGGTTTGTGATTTTCCGAATATCTTCACGGAAGTATCACAAGGTCGTCCCCTGACCGATATGTTGAGTTCATGATCAAGTTGGTTTTCCAATAAACCATTCTTTCTCCAAGAATCCGTGTTGGATACCCCTGAGCTAATTGGTTAAGCCAAACAACAACTTGGTGAGTTGGAAGATAAAAGCTTGTCAGACTTAGTTCATGTTAAGGGATATCTTGTGTTTGTGTGTTTGTGGTAGAAAGATGATTTCTTCATCGATTCGTCCTCGTGATCAGTTGTTGAACTTATCGCCTTGCCCAAACCTTGATTTGAGTGTGTGCCATCGTCAAATCAAGTTAGAACCAACGATATTCATAATGTTGTCTTACTCGTGGTTGATTCCTTGAGCATACACTATTACATCTTTTGGTCTGACCAATACTATCACATTGCTCACATAATGGTGGAAGTCCAGTGATATGGAAATTCTGATGAGTTGCTGTTGAGCCCATCAGCAGCATTTTGTCTCCTCCATGATTCATGTTGAACATTGAGCTAGTGTTGGAAACTTTATAAGCATTATCTTCATGTCCCGTTCGTGAAGCATATGTTCGATGAAATAAGTGACTCCCTCTCATTCATGTGCATTCGATGCAAGTTGCTGCCGTGAATTTGAGAAAGTTAGTTTTGCTTCCCCTGGAATCGTCCCAAGTCAGTCATGCATGTGCGAAGTATTCTGTGGTTTGGTAGATTAATTACCCCCATTCCATATGTATTCCCTAGCACACCAAGCCACTGGCTGATTTGTTCAGGGAGGAGAAGTTTCTTCATAAGAGCTAATCATATGACTTATGCAAGGGCTTCGATATCCTTGATGATGGTTCCCAACTAGGACTCGGTAGTGTTTCATTGTAAGACTACTATGTGGCCATGCTTGTCTGGGACAACATGTTCACATGTATTTAGCAGAACGAGCTCATGTTTTGGAGCATGCTACCATAGTTCATTTCCCGAGAATCTCGCAACGTCATCTCGTCGGTTTGTGTTGCAAACTTTCCTTTCCAGACATGTTGTCTAAAATATCCCCTTACTAACCAGATCTGAATCTCAGGTAGATATGATGGTTGGAACTTTTCCAAGACCTATGATGTAGGCCCCAACAAGGTTGATGTTCTGGCCGACACACCTAGCTGGAAGATCTATCATTGTAGTATCTTGATTGAGCTATTTGACTATCTTCTCCATGAGGATTTCGTGCGACTTATTCTAGAAGTTGCTCCTTAGGGATCCTTGTGCTCTCGGTTTCCTCGGTTATGTTATAACCTTTCCAAACAGTGGGCTCGCTCTCTACTGTTGGGTTTCTCCTGAGTTACTAGAATCATTCCCAGCATTTGCCTTTTATTCCCATCTTGCATCGCAGTTGTGCCATCCTACCACGGGTTCCATCTATTCCTGATTATAAGTAGAGATCATCCATTAAGTTGTCTTCAACAAGGTAGCCCACATCATCCATTCTAGTCAGGGTATGTCATTCTTTCGAACTCCTTCAAACGATTGCTCGAGATTTTCCCTAGGCTGGTATAGAGAATTTTATTGATCTCTGAATCAAAAGTAATTCTTTTTGCCACTTAAGGGATAATTCTACGAGTCATCCTTCTCTAGGGTGTTTCGTTATGGTATCATGGCAAATCAAATCCTCGCTATGTTGACAACCGTTCACCACCCTCTTAGGTGTGGAATTGTTGTCTACCTAGTGAACCCTCGTCATCTGTTCCACTCCATCCCTCTACATGTGTGCTTCGTGTCTCAGCTCGAGAGATGTTGCTATGTCTCATTCCGTGAGTTGATCCTGAGTTGTTCGATCTTCGAGAAGATCGATCCACCTAGAGTTTCCTTTTCCTCTCGTTGTCATGTTGGCTGGAGTTCTCAGAGCAAGACGACGAGACAAAGATGGTGATTGAATCAACGCCTTTATGAAGTGCAACCTGGATCGTGAAGATTATGTAAGTTTGTGTTCCCCCTTCATCTTACCCTACGCTTGAATCTCGGGCCGAGATTCTTGTTTAGTGGGGGTGAGTTGTCACATCCCTAGTTCTGGTAATGCCTAGTGCTAGCATCTGGTGTTGCATCATGTCTACTTTACTCAGAAAGTTGAAATGGGGATGACAGAACCCCCAGCACCCCCTTAATCCAACTAGGGTTTACTAAAATCTTTTTCAATGGACCTGAAATGCCCTTCTAAAATGTTCATCATCTTTGCCTTGGTTTAGAACCTATGACAAAAATGGTGCACATTTTTCTAGGACATCATAAGGTCACTGGATTAAATCATATGTTATTTGCATTTGGACATTTAAATGCTATAAAATATTTTAAATGTCCAAATAATCATAAACTAAAATGTTTACTACTGGAAATATTCCATAAAGTGGGCATGAGAAGTTTCATGATTTTTGAGTTAGTTTTAGTATTTTAATTAAAGCCACAAAAATACAGAATAAATAGAAAAACAGAAAATAAAGGAGAGAGAGAGAAACTTACCTGGCTTACCTGTCGCGGCCCAGCTGGCCAGCCCACCTGGCCCCCTCCCCTATCGTCTTCCTCCTTGCCAGGAGGATGAGCGCGTGGTCAGCGCACACCGGCGCACGCCCGGCCACGTCCTGCTTGCCGTTTCGCCCTAGCCTCTTCGGATGACGCCACGCACCCCCCCCCCCCGACCGCTCTCTCGCTCTCCCGTTCTTCTACCCTCCTGTGCTCTCTCCCTCTCTCCCCCGAGCACAACTGTCGCCGCCGCTCGTCGTTGCCGCGGCCACCGCCTCCTCCCCACCCCTCTGACGTGCCCGAGAGCTCCACCTCGACGTCCCTGTCTTCTGCACCGAGCCAAGCAACGCCGAAAGCTCTGGAACGCCACCATCACCGTCTCCTTCAACCTCGGTCCGCCGAGATCGCCGGTGACCGTGTGCCCGCTCTGTTGCCTCCCCGAGCTCGTTGAGGCCACCGCTGCACACGCTGTGAGCTTCTGCGTCTATTCCCCCTCTTCCCTGGCTCTCTCCCCTCCTGCTAACGCCGATGGCATCAAGCCCGAGAGCTTGGCTCCGCCGGCCATGTCGCCGCCGTGGCCACCGTTGCCCAGAGCTGCAACCGAGCACACAGCCATGCTCAGTGCACCCCCAGGAGGCTGTAGCACCCCTCCTTGACACCTGTCGTGCTCCCTAACGCCGAACCCGAGCACGCCCGAGCTCCAGGCGCCGCTGCCGAGCTCGTGGCCATCGTCTCCGGCCACCCTAGCTGCTGCTGCTTGCTACAACGGGCGCGGGTGAGCTCCAGCTCCCCGTAGCCGCTCTCTGTCGTCCATTTGGACGCCGGAGGAGCGAGCCAAAACCCTCCGGCGTCTGCTGCCCTTGACAAGCAAACACGGTGGTTTAGCCCGGTTGACGTGGATTTGACCTCCCACGGGTCTATGACATGCGGGCCCCGCCCGGCTAACTAATCTAGTTTAGGTTTAAACTTAATTAGTTTAACCTAGGTTAGTGCTAATTAAACTAGGTTAGTTTAGTTAGCCACTAACACGCTGGTCCCACTGGGCAGTTTTGACCTGGACGACCCCGCTGACCTGCTGACATCACAATGACATCATGTTGACGGAGTAAATCTTTTATGGAGTTTCAAATAAATCAGAAATGATTTATTTATTTCAGAAAATGTCTAAAACTTCTAAAAATCATAGAAATTAATCTATAACTCAGATTGAAACAAGTTATATATATGAAAAATGATCAGAAAAATCCAATCTATCTATTTATGGCATTTTCATGCATGACAAAGCAACTTAACCTTGTTGTATTAGTGAAAACATTATAATGGCATTTTAAATACTTCATATGGAGTTTGCATATGAACCCTTGGTTCATATGGACTTCATTTAAATTGTTGCTAGATGCATTAGTATAAATCACAACATAGTTGCATTGCATTGATTGTGTTTCCTCTCTGTTGTCGGTATTTGTTCCCCCTCAGTAGACGTTGATCTGGCGATGAGTTCGAGGACACCGTTGAAGAGCTATACTATCTTCAGAAGTGCCAGGCATGCAAAACCCCTTGTTCATTCCGTTACAATCCCACTCTCTCGCTCCTGCTCTCTTTTACTGCATTAGGACAACAACGCTTCAACTGTTACATGCTGCGGTAGTTGAACCCTTTTCCTGTGCATGACATGTCATTGCCACAGTAAATAGATGAAACCCACTAGCATGAGTAGGAGTTGTTTGAGCCCTGATGTGCCTACTCATTCATGCTTGTTTGTCATTCCTGCTATATCTTAGAGTTGTGTCAGGTCTGATTCATCCGGGATGAATTGGAGAGTTGTGAACATGTCCTACTGTTGAGAGCTAAGTGTGTGAACACGATTTGGTAAAGGTAGCGGTGAGAGGCCATGTAGGAGTACATGGTGGGTTGTCTCATTGAAACCGTCCTCAGGAACTGAGTTCTGTGTTTGTGATCCATGAACAGCTACTACCACACATTGGGCTCCGGGCACTCCAAGCTCTCTCGACTTATTAATCAACCTGATCTCTATCCAGGAGTTGCAACTAGTTTCTGGTGTTTGTAGGTTGTGTTAGTAGTCTACCAAGTGGCACCCGGTACAGGTGGGCTTGGGACAGACTAAGCACTGTGGCATGGTGTACCAAGCGTAGATCCATCTGTCGAGGTGGGTTTGGGAACCCTCCACACATTGTTTCGGGCCGTGAGCGACACCGCGGTCGGATCTCCTAGCGGATGGAACCGAATAGGCAATAAACCAGGACTAGAGACTTGTGTGGTTAGTCAGGTCGTGGCTGACTCCCTCGCCAGGCTTTCGCTTGAAGGTTGCCGAGATACAAGACGAGTACATGGTGGTAAGTGGCGAGAGCGTGTGTGAAGAAGTACACCCATGCAGGGTTAACATCATCTATTTGAATAGCCGTTTCTGCGGTAAAGGACTTCTAGGTTGCATGTACAGTTCATAGACAAGTGAAGGTGGATACTCTAAAATGCGCAAGATAAGCGTGAGTGCTATGGATGGCCTTCTCGTAGGGAGACGGGAGCGAACCCAGAGTGGTGTATTGATATGGTGAATATGTGGACTCGTGTGCGCCACCTCAAAAGAGTTACTTGTAGTCGTAGTATAGGTTAGCCCCTGAGTCAAAGCTGGCTTGCTGCAGTTAAACCCCACCACCCCTTTGTTGATACTGATGCATATGTAATTAGTTTTGATGTAAGTCTTGTTGGGTACATTTGTACTCACGTTTGCTTAATTTATGTTTTTGCAGAGAGACTTCAGTCTCACTAGTAGTTCCGCGTGGACTTCGACGTTTAGCTTGTTACCTCAGCTACGGTCTTGTACCCTTGGGAGGTTCATGTAGATAGTCAGGCTTCTCAGCCTTTTTCATTTGTAGTTGTCTGTACTCAGACATGTTATGCTTCCGTTGCTTGTATGCTCTGAATGACGGGTCATGTGACCCCTGTTTGTAATAAATGCTATGTGGCTCTTCTGGGCCTTTATCTATATGAGTTGTTGAGTTATGTTGTGATGCCATGTTGTACAGCACATACTTGCATGTTATGCGTACGTGTAATGTGTATTGCTATGTGTGGGATCCGGCAACCTAGTTGTCTATCCTTGGTAGCCTCTCTTATGGGGAAACGTAGTCTAGTGCTTCCACTTAGCCATGGTAGTCTGCTACAGCCCGGTTTACCGGAGTCTTGTTAGCCCAGTTGCTACTGCTCCGGAACACTTAGACTGGTCGGCATGTGTCCTTCTTCGATCATGTGTCTGTCCCTTTGGGGAAATGTCATGTTGTGTCTTTCAGAGTCCTGTTAGCCTGCTACAGCACAGATTTCCGGAGTCCTGCTAGCCCAG
The DNA here is from genome assembly GCA_021605205.1 of Aegilops longissima. Taxonomy (NCBI): domain Eukaryota; kingdom Viridiplantae; phylum Streptophyta; class Magnoliopsida; order Poales; family Poaceae; genus Aegilops; species Aegilops longissima. The sequence goes on along the minus strand of CM038677.1, from coordinate 391,612,174 downwards.
CTGCTACAGCCCGAATTCACTCGCTGATGACCGACACGTTCGTTGCTGGGTCATGTATGTCTGTCCCCGTAAGTTAGTGCCACTTTGGGTTCACGACTAGTCATGTCGGCCCGGGTTCTCTCTCATGTGGAGATGCTAGCGACACTGTCGTATCTGTGAGCCAAAAGACGCAAAAGGTCCCGAGCCAGGTAAGGTGGCACCCGTGGGAATACCGTGCGTGAGGCTGCAAAGTGATATGAGGTGTTACATGCTAGACTAGTCCTGCTTTGGTGGATGTACACAATGTTCTTGTGTTCTCGACCTAGCTATGGGGTGCAACTTGCCCAAAAGAGCCGAATCCCCCTCCAGTATGCCATGGGCCTCCTTTTATAGTCGGAAGGGGCTGCCACAGTGGCACACAGGAGGTGGAAAGGTCTACAGTGCTGCGAGCTTCTCGCCCGTATTACAGGACAAGACGCATTTAATGCATCGCTTAGGTGTCCCTCAGCTTTATCGGGGACGGGAACGAGGCATGTCCCGTCCGTCGCTGCTCCGCCTCGCTTCGACACGCGCCTAGGCCAGTGATGCGTGCGGTGCCATGTAGGCAGGCAGGCAGCTGAGGTGGCGCGGTGGTAGGGTCTTCATGAAGACCTGCATGCCACCACGCAGGTGCTTGCTAAAGTGGAGTAGAGGCCGTCCGTTGCCACGCAGGTGCCTGCCCAGCTGGTTGAGCTAGCAGTTGCATGCGAACGGCGGCGGTCCCTTGGTTGGTGCAGGTCTGGTAGTGGCCCCATGGATGCCCCCGGCAAGGGCCTTGCCGGGGGACCGGCAAGGGTCTTGCCGTGGTGTTGCAGTCGTCCCCGGCAAGTGGATTCCCTCGGCTAGGATCCCACCGAAGGTCACCGTCTTCTGGTCCTCATCTAATCTCACATGTTTATGATCTTTAACAAAGATCTGCATGCCACCACAGAGGTGCCTCCCGAGCCTTGGTTCCAACGCAGTTGGTTGGGTCGGAACCCGTGGTCCCCCTCGCCCTCTTCCTCTTTGGTGTTTCTGGTCTTGGCGTTGCCTTGACCGTCTTGTGCCTCTGGCTTCTCTCCGGTTTCCCTCCCTTGCCCTGCTAAGTGTGGTCATGGCGCGTGGCTCCGACTGCCCGTGCACAAGTAAAGGGGTACAAAGGAGTGCCCCTACTTTTGTACACCGACAGGAGCCCCCGGGCCTGGGCCACACATAAGCGCGACACGTTGTTGGGCGGGACCGAGCGGTCTTGTGAGGCAGGTGGGCGGATTTTTTACATGATGGCTATTACGTCCGCCGCGCTTTTCCACGACCCGCGTTGAATGCGCGACGTGGGGGGTCGTGCGTGACGTGGGGGTCATGCATGGGGCGGTCTCTGCACGCATGCGTCACATCGTGGTAAAGAGGCGGCTCGCGCCTTCCCTGTAAAAAGAGGGAGGCGTGGAGACACGGCTCATTTACTGGATGGACTCGGGTCGCAGTCTTCAAGGCTCCCACGCCCCATGATCACGGGGCGGGGAACGGTCGCCTCACCCGTCCTTTCAATCCTGCTCGCTCGCCACGCGTCGTCCATGCAAGTGGCAGGCAGTGGAGACGGGAAACCGGGTTGTCGCTGATTGGGGCAGCGGGTCGGTCCTGACTCCCTGCGCCTCCAACGGCTGGTTTGGGTGAGCGGGGCGGCCGAGCCTCGACCCCGCCCCTTTATAAGGAGGGGGGAGGGGGGTGTTGTCCCACATCTTTCAGCATCCATCCTCCTCCACCTCTGCTCCTTTCTTCCACCTGCCATGGCGAGAGGAGGTGCTGGGCCTTCGATGGTGGCGGCGAGGGTTGCTGCTCGTCAGCGCGTCCCTCCTTCCCATGAGCCCGTGGCGGCAGAGCCAGCCACAAGAGGAAGGGGGAGGGGCATGGCCGAGGTCGCCACGAGGGTCGGGGGAGAGGAGGGCGAGACGGCGCGATGGCCGAGCCTCCGCCAGCGGTGCCTCCCGCGACGGAGGGTCACGTCGGGGACCAGCCCCGTGAGTTCTTCATCAGGCTGTGCGGGCCACCGCGTCGTCGTCTCCGTCTTCCCACCCCCTTTGCTTAGGAGATGGAGCTCGATCCACCCCAGACCCTCAAATTGCACATGATGGGCTGCGGGACCGGTGGCACGCGGGTCGACGTCGACTTCCAGGCTCCTCATGTTATGTATCTCCGTCACTGATGGAAGACATATGCTCACATCCATAGCCAGACGGTGGGGCTCATCCTCTACTTCAAGTTAATGGAGGGCGGCCTGCTCTCCCTCAAGGTCTTCGGAGATCTTGGAACTCGCCTGAAGTGCTGCGTGGAGAGCTCCTTCAACGATGAAGATTCCTCCTCGAGCGGGAGTGACGAGGAGGACAGCAACAACAACGACGAGGGAGTCGGGCGGCAGGATGCCGACCTCGACTTTGACTGACCGTGCCGCCCCTCCCTCGGCCTCGCACCCTGCTGAGGCCTTCCTCGCCAAGCTCTCCATCGGGGCGCTCCCTGTCGTCTCCTTTGGCGGCTGGCGTAGGAGGGTCGGAGAAGGCGAAGAAGGCGGGTGGCGGCCCTCAAGTCAGAGTACGCGGGCACCGACGCCTTCATCGCGTATTGCCGGCCGGCTGCCTCGTTTTCCAGCTCCTTTCCAGGCATCAAAATGTTCTCCTGGTGCCTTCTGCTCCTCGCACCTCGCCTAGGCGCCCCTTTTGCCCTCCTGCTGCCTTATTCCACCTTCTGTGGAGAGGGACCTTATTTCTTTTTAGTTTGTAAGCCTGCGGGCACTTGTTAGATTTAAAGCTTGTAATCCCCTTGCTCATGTTTTTTATTCCATACGAACTATACCTGTATGGGACGTTTTTAATGAAAAAGGGTGCTTGCCAGGTTCTTTGTGCATGAGCGAGGCTCATGCCAAGGAACGAGTCCTTGTTATTTCTAAGATAAACATTGTCGCCCGGCAACAGGCCTTGTCGTCCCCCCACTTCGGTCGACCATTCTCGCGCTCTTGGCGGAGGCAGGGCGAAGTAGAGCTAGGCTCCTCATTTACCTTCTAGCCACCGCGACTACGACCAAGTTCCGACCCAGTGGGATAGCTCTTGGGTACAGGAAAAGGGGAGCACGGTGGTTTAAGAATATAAACGCGGTTTCACATGTCCCAGTTCCATACGGAAATGCATAACAGGGGATGAAAGGATTATCTGAATCCGCAGCCCCTGGCAACCTTGTCCTGCCGTGGTTGGATCCCTGTGTCTTCAGCCCCCGGCAGTCTTGGCCTGCCGGGGCCAGAGCGCCGGTCCATTCTCTTTTTCCCAAGCGGCTCAGCAGAAGTGTCCACGTGCCCTGCGAACCAAAGAGGACAGAAAGACGCATACTTGACTTCTAGGCTAGGGGTTAGTCGCTGCTAAGCACTATCAACCCTAACCGAGGGAGAGACTCAACCTAGCATGCATGCTATAACTTAGGGCGCGAGCGCTTCGTTTATTTATGCTCAGGGTCTGCGCCTGGCTTTGTACAAAAGGTTACATGCCTTGTTGGCAAAGCTTGTACGAAAGGTGGCTTGTCGGGAGGCCCGGCAAGCCGCGCCTTATGGGTAAAACTTGTGAAGATGCTCGATGTTCCAGGAGTTGCTCACTAGGACGGCATCTTCGGTCTCCAGGCAAACTGCGCCGCTCATGGTGACTCGTATTACCCGATAAGGGCCCTCCCACTTCAGCATCAACTTGTTGGAATTCTTGGCCGACTGAACGCGCCGAAGAACATGGTCGCCTTCCTCAAAGCTTCCGGCATGAACCTTGTGGCTATGGTAGCAGCGCAAGGCTTGCTGGTAGCGTGCTTCTCTCACAGCCGCCCGAAGACGATCTTCCTCAAGGAGTGTTGCGTCATCTTGCCGCAATTGCTCTTGCTCAAGCTCGTCGTAAGCGAGCACTCGAGGTGACCCGTATATGAGTTCCATGGGGAGAACTGCTTCTGCCCCGTAACCCAGGGCAAAGGGTGTCTGGCCGGTGGCTCGATTTGGCGTCATCCTGATCGACCAAAGAACCTCCGGCAACTCATCAATCCAACGCCTTCCGCTCTTATGCAGCCTGTCGAAAGTCTTCGTTCTCAGGCCACGCAACACTTCAGCATTTGCCATCTCTTACTGGCAATTGCTCCATGGTGTGTCATGGAAGCGAAACAGACCTTGCTGCTGAGGTCTTGGATGTATTGCACGAAGGTGTGGCTCGTGAACTGCGTGTCGTTGTCGGTGATGACTCTGTTTGGCACACCAAAACGGCAGACTAGTCCCTTGAAGAACTTGACGGCTGACTGTGTTGTCACCTTCCTCACTGCTTCCACCTCCGGCTACTTTGTGAACTTGTCGATTGCGGTGTACAAGTACTCAAAGCCCCCGACAGCACAGGGGAAGGGGCCTAGTATGTTGAGCCCCCAGACCGAGAATGGCCAGGAGAGAGGGATTGTCTGAAGAGCTTGAGCTGGTTGATGAAGCTTCCTTTAATGGAACTGACATGCTTCACACTTGGTTACTAGTGCCATTGCATCCTGGAGGGTAGTGGGTCAGAAGAAACCCTGCCGGAATGCCTTGCCGGCAATGGCCCTCGACCCTATGTGGGAGCCACATATGCCTCCGTGTATCTCCGCCAACAGCTCCAGTCCTTCCTCCCGGGGAATGCACTTCAATTTCACACCGTTCGGTCTCCTCCTGTGCAGCACGTCATTGACGAATTGATACATAGCAGACCGACGGGCTACCTTCTTTGCTTCTTCCTGCTCCTCAGGAAGCTCCCCTGTTTGTTGGAATCGGACGGTATGCTGTGCCCATGCCGGAGCCTGGGGCTCGACGGCAAGGACCAAGGGCATTTCTTCTGCCATGGGAGCGGTTGTCTCTATGGCCAAGGCTTGACGGCCTGCCGGAGTCGGTCGCTCCTCGGCAGGCTCACCGTCCAGGGCAACACCCTTGCCGGCGGCCCCTGGGGGCTCAGCGAGAAAGTACTTGCCGGGGCCTGATTTCCTACGCTTGTTCTGCACCGTTGATGGTTCGACAGATTGTTGAGTTAACCGAAGCAAAAAGGTACCTGGTTCCACAGGTAGCTTCAATGTAGCGCGCTTTGACAGGTAATCGGCGATGTCGTTCTCCGCTCGGTGAACGTGCTTCGCTTATATACCGTCAAAGCGCTCCTCCAGCTTCCTCACCTCATCTACGTAGGCCTCCATCAACGGGCTCTAATAATCTTTGTTGACTTTCCTGACGACAAGCTGCAAATCACCCCTGACGATGAGCTTTTTAACTCCGAGGTCTGCCGCGATCCTGAGACCGGCAAGCAACCCCTCGTACTCAGCAGTGTTGCTAGTGGACATCTCCTTGGGAAAGTGCATCTGGATTACATACTTGAGGTGCTCTCCGGTGGGTGCGGCGAGCAACACACCAGTACCGACGCCTTGCAGCGAGAAAGCTCCGTCAAAGTACATAATCCAGTCGCGAGCTGTTTCCTTGCCGGGGAGAGTGGTCTCCTGGATCTCTTCAATAGGCGTTGAGGTCCATTCTGCAATGAACTCCGCCAAGACTCTACTCTGGATGGTTGAAGTACTTTCAAACTTCAACCCAAAGCTTGATAACTCCAAGTCCCACTCCACAATCCTTCCGGTTGCCTCTGGGTTGTGCAGTATCCCTTGCAACGGGAGGCGGGTGACGACAGTTATCTCGTGGGCTTGGAAGTAATGACGCAGCTTCCTTGAGGACATAAGGAGGCCGAAGAGCAATTTCTGCACACCGTAATATCTTGACCAAGCCCCCTGCAAGAGGGAGCTGACAAAGTAAACCGGGTGCTGCGTCATCTTCTTCTTCTGCACCACTCCACTTGACTGTGCGGGCTCTGTCCTGATGGCGTCAGACTCTGCCGAGAGCCTTGCCTTGCCGGCACTAGGCCCTGCCGGGGGAGTCTCTGACTTGCCGTCTCCCGGTCTTGTCGTTGCTACTGCCTCCTCGTCAACCTCCCTCTGCGCCACTAGCGCAGCACTGACCACTTGATTCGTCGCCGCCTGATACAGCAGCAACGGCTCTTGTGGTTTAGGCGCAACTAGTATAGGTGTATAGGAAAGGTATCTCTTCAGGTCTTGCAACGCCGCCTCGGCCTCTGGGGCCACTCCATTGGGCCCGCCTTCTTCAAGATCTTGAAAAAGGGAAGGGCGCGTTCGGCAGACTTGGAGATGAATCGGCTCATGGCGGCAACGCAGCCAGTGAGCCGACGCACATCCTTGATCCACTTGGGCGCCTCAATCTGCTCGATAGCCTTGATCTTGTCTGGGTTTGCCTCGATCCCACGCCGTGACACAAAGAACCCGAGAAGCTTGCCAGACGGAACGCTGAAGACACACTTCTCAGGGTTCAGCTTGAGGTTGATCTTGCGCAGGTTGGCAAACGTCTCCTCTAAGTCATGTACAAGAGTTGCCATGTCCTTGGTTTTGACCACTATGTCATTCATATAGGCTTCCATATTCTATGTAGCTGGGGTTTAAAACCAATTTGGACTGCCCTTGCAAATGTTGAACCAGCACTCTTCAACCTGAAAGGCATCCGTAAAAAGCAATACTACCACATGGGGTGATGAATGTTGTCTTCTCTTCGTCTTCTCTTGTCATGAAGATCTGGTGGTAGCCCGAGTAGGCGTCGAGGAATGATAACAGATCACACCCGTCCATGGAGTCAACAATATGGTCAATGCGCGGCAACGGGAAGGGTCCTTAGGACAAACCTTATTGATATATGTGTAATCAATACACAACCTCCACTTCCCGTTTGCCTTGCGCACCACCACCGGATTGGCCAACCAAGTCGGATGGAGCACTCCCCTCACCAAGCCTGCTGCTTCCAACTTTCTGATCTCCTTGTTGGGGAATGTAGTAATTTCAAAAAATTCCTACGCACACATAGGATCATGGTGATGCATAGCAACGAGAGGGGAGAGTGTGTCCACGTACCCTCATAGACCGAAAGCGGAAGTGTTAGCACAACGCGGTTGATGTAGTCGTACGTCTTCACGATCCGACTGATCAAGTACCGAACGCACGACACCTCCGAGTTCTGCACACGTTCAACTCGATGACGTCCCTCGAACTCCGATCCAGCCGAGCTTTGAGGGAGAGTTCCACAAGCCTGACGGTGTGGTAGCGATGATGATGTTCTACCGACGCAGGGCTTCTCCTAAGCACCGCTACGATATTATTGAGGTGGACTATGGTGGAGAGGGGCACCGCACACGGCTAAAAGATCAAAGAGATCAATTTTTGTATCTACGGGGTGCCCCTCTCCTCCATATATAAAGGGGGGAGGAGAGGGCCGGCCAAGGGGAGGAGGTGCGTGAGGGGGAGTCCTACTCCCACGGGAGTAGGACTCCTCCTTTTCCTATTTGGAGAGGAGAGGAAGGAAGAGGAAGGAGGGAGGAAGGAAAGGGGGCCGGCCCCCCTCCCAATTCGGATTGGGCTTGGGGGGGCGCCCCCTTCCTTGCTCCTTTCCCCTCCTTTCCACTAAAGCCCATTAAGGCCCATATACCTCCCGGGGGTTCCGATAACCTCTTGGTGCTCCGGTATTATCCCGATCTCACCCGGAACCATTCCGGTATCCAAATATAGTCGTCCAATATATTGATCTTTACGTCTCGACCATTTCGAGACTCCTCGTCATGTCCGTGATCACATCCGGGACTCCGAACTACCTTTGGTACATAAAAATACATAAACTCATAACCGTTATCGAACTTTAAGCGTGCGGACCCTACGGGTTCGAGAACTATGTAGACATGACCGAGACACATCTCCAGTCAATAACCAATAGCGGAACCTGTATGCTCATATTGGCTCCAACATATTCTACGAAGATCTTTATCGGTCAAACCGCATAACAACATACGTTGTTCCCTTTGTCATCGGTATATTACTTGCCCGAGATTCGATCATCGGTATCTCAATACCTAGTTCAATCTCGTTACCCGCAAGTCTCTTTACTCGTTCTGTAATAAATCATCCCAAAACTAACTCGTTACTTGCAATGCTTGCAAGGCTTAAGTGATGTGCATTATCGAGTGGGCCCAAAGATACCTCTCCGACAATCGGAGTGACAAATCCTAATCACGAAATATGCCAACCCAACAAGTACCTTCGGAGACACCTATAGAGCACCTTTATAATCACCCAGTTACGTTGTGACGTTTTGTAGCACACAAAGTGTTCCTCCGGTAAATGGGAGTTGCATAATATCATAGTCATAGGAACATGTATAAGTCATGAAGAAAGCAATAGCAACATACTAAACGATCGAGTGCTAAGCTAACGGAATGGGTCAAGTCAATCACATCATTCTCCTAATGGTGTGATCCCGTTAATCAAATGACAACTCTTTTTCTATGGCTAGGAAACATAACCATCTTTGATCAACGAGCTAGTCAAGTAGAGGCATACTAGTGACACTCTGTTTGTCTATGTATTCACACATGTATCTTGTTTCCGGTTAATACAATTCTAGCATGAATAATAAACATTTATCATGATATAAGGAAATAAATAATAACTTTATTATTGCCTCTAGGGCATATTTCCTTCACTCCTCTGTAATGAATTCCTGCCGTTCCAAAGCTTGGTTCTTGACCTTCTGCTTGACGGGTCGCGCATGGGGACAGACAGCAAGATGGTGCTCAATCACTTCCCTAGGAACGCCGGGGATGTCAGATGCTTGCCACGCAAACACATCGAAATTCGCCCGCAGGAAAGTGACGAGCGTGCCTTCCTATTTGCTGTCGAGGGTGGAGCTTATGGTGACTGCCCCTCCCGTGCCATCCTCCCTGACGGACACCTTCTTGGTCTTTGGTGGAGCATCTCTGGATTTCTTGCTCTTGCCGGTGGAGCTCTCTGGCACGTCCTCGATGGTGGCACAACACTCCGAAGAGGTGCGCTTGCCGGAGTGGGTGCAAGAGGTCTTGCCGGTCTTCTTCTTCCCTCCCGGGGCTTCAACGGCAGGAGCAAGTGCCTTGGTGGCAGCTGCTGCAATTGCTTCCTGGTAGAGTAGATTGGCACAAATCAGCGTGTCCTTCTTGTCGGAGGGGACGGTGATGATGTTCATTGGCCCAGGCATCTTCAGCGTGTTGTAGGCGTAATGCGACGCTGCCATGAACTTGGCTAGTGCCGGGAGGCCGAGGATCTCGTTGTAGGGCAAGGGGATCTCGACTACATCGAAGACAATCCTCTCCGCCTTGTAGTTCAAGTCGCCCCCAAACGTCACATGCAATGTGGCCTTTCCCTTTGGCTGGCTCCTTCCCGGGTTGACCCCTTGAAACGTGCCTGTTTCCTTGAGGTCTCCATCGGGAATTTGCAGCCTCTTGATCACAACGGGTGAGATCAAGTTCAGACCGGCCCCGCCGTCAACCAGGATCTTGTTCACCTTGAGGTTGCATATCGTTGGTGAGACCAACAACGGCAAGCACCCAGCCCCAGTTGTGCGGTCAGGGTGGTCCTCGGCGTCAAAGATGAGGGGCGTGCTGGACCACTTCAGCGGCTTCTGAACGTCGAACGAGGGCTCTGCTGTTGTGATCTCACGCGCCCACTGCTTGAGCTGGCGGTGAGAAGTATGCAGCGAGGCGCCACCATCGACGCACATGGCCTCTATAGCCTTCTAAAACTCTTGCTCGCCGGACTCGTCGACCTCGTCATGATCATCGTCTTCTTGCGTCTTGTCGCGGCCCCGAGCGGGCCTCTCTTGTTGGTTGTCCTTGCCGCGGCGGCCAAGGGCCTCCTTGGCCGCCACGCTTCTTGCTGGATCCTTCGGCACCATCCTGACTCTTCTCCTTGTCCCGCTTCTCATACTCGGCCTTGTGCTTCTCAGCAAGCAGCTCCACTTGTCGGCAGTTCTGGAGGTCGTGGCCCTTTGTGCGATGGATCTTGCAATACTGCTTGTCGGAGCCCCCCAGCTTGTCGGCAGCCGCCAAGGCCCGGCAAGTGGCGCACCCGGAAATTTCCTTATCGGGGTCATCTGCCTTAGCCTTCTTGGCGGCGTCGGTGCTGTCGGATCCCTTGACGGCAAGCACAGTCTTGCCCTTGCGTTTCCTGTTGCGACGCTGGCCCTTCTTCGTCGGTGCAGCGGTGTCTTCATCAGTAGAGTCGGTTTCCGTGACGGCGTCCTCGCCGGGGGTACTTCCTTCCCTCTTCAGCCCGGGCGCACCTATCGGCCAGAACATAAAGTTCGGCCGCATCATTAACCTTGTTCATCGCCAGCTCTTCGCGCATCTTGCAGTTGCGCACGTTCTGATGGAGCGCGCTAATCACGACGGCGGGATGAACATCGGGGATGTTGTACTGCACCCAGCTAAACCTCTGGATGTACTTGCGCAGGGTTTCCCCTTCCTTCTGGGAATGATATGCAAATCACTGGCCTAGCCATGAGCTTGGTGGGCCCCAGTGAAGGCACCAACGAACTCATGGCATAGATCTGACCAAGAAGAAATGGAATCCGCCGGCAAGTGCATCAATAAAGACATGACGTTGGGCTTCAGCACCAACGGGAAGTAATTGGAAATCACCTTGTCGTCGCGAGCTCCGGCAGCTTGCATCGCTGGTGTAGATGCTGAGGAACTCTGACGGATGGGTCTTGCCGTTGTACTTCTCGCCGACGTCGGGCTTGAACGTGCGGTGGGACAGCCACTGGAACTGCCACAGCTCACGGGTAAAAGTTGGGCAACCCACCTCGTAAGGTAGGCCGCCGGAGCCCCCCGGTGTTGGGTGGTCCATAGCGGGTCCCGCCCGCTTATCTTACTGGTGGCGTGTATCGCGTCGGCGCTCGATGGTGGTTTGAGCATCTTCGTGGGCCCGTTCCTGAAGAACTTTGCGCTGGTCGCGGTGGGTCCGTGGGTCGGACGACGCTATGGAAATGTTATCACAAGCGTCACCGCGATGAACCAACACCCGCGGTGGCTGGTGTGGAGGAGGAGAGTGCACCGTGGCCGCAACACCCCCGGCCCCTCCACCGCTGGCATGCGGTGGTTCGACGGAGCGCCGGCCTGAGGGCCCCACCGGTCGCGGATAATCTTTATTGGCGACGGTGACGAGGCTCCAGATGGTGGCTCTCCACTCGTCGAGCTTCTCCGCAATAGGAGGGAAGTCGAGGAGCAGTTGCACGCGCGCCAAAGCTTCTGCTGGCGTGGGTGGTGGCGACAGCTGTGTGGACAGTGGCGTGCTTCGACTTCTAACCACATTAGAAGGAGCTCTATCACGGCCCAGCTGCTGCATGCCGTTTTGCCAGCACTTCGGCGGGCATGCTGGACTCCTTCGTCCCATAGATGATGCACATGACTCTTCCCACAGCGGCGTCCGGGGCCTCCAGCATGGTGGCGCTGCTCGTCGCGCGCACCCTGGGAAGAGCATGTTGTGGGCGCCGGCGTAGGCGTCTTGGAGGTTGCTGCGCCACCCGTGGGTGGCTGGCGGTACTCTGGAAGGCCCCGCGCCGCTGCGAAGGCCCAGCCCGTCTTTGGATTTGGCGATGCTCGGCCCGTCGTAAATGCAGCGCCGCGAACAGCGCCGCTTCGCTAAGCTTTGACTGCCGAGCGGTCTGCGGTGCTTTCGCGGGCGTGGCTCGGGTTCTATCTGCGACTGACCCGCTGCTCGTCCGCACTGGCATAGGACATTCGGCTCCCGACGAGCCGATCGCTATGATCGTCTTCTTATTGGGAGCCATGGCAATGAAGAACCGCTAGGATAACTGCTAGATCGGTACTGCGCCCCCTACCTGGCGCGCCAAAGATGTCGGTGGAAAGCGACACCTATGGGATCACAAGAATCCCTACTACGGTTGGCGGGCGCGGGGTCGTGAGGAGAGCAGGTCTAACAGGAAGCACATGGATCGTTTACCCAGGTTCGGGCCGCGAGAATGCGTAATACCCTAGTCCTGCTTTGGTGGATGTATTCAGTGTTCTTGTGTTCTCGAGCTAGCTATGGGGTGCAACTTGCCCAAAAGAGCCGAATCCCCCTCCAGTATGCCATGGGCCTCCTTTTATAGTCGGAAGGGGCTGCCACAGTCGCACACAGGAGGTTGTAAGGTCTACAGTGTTGCGAGCTTATCGCCCGTATTACAGAACAAGACGCATTTAATGTATCTCTTAGGTGTCCCTCAGCTTTATCGGGGATGGGAACGAGGCTCGTCCCATCCATCGCCACTGCGCCTCGCTTCGACACGCGCCCAGGCCAGCGGTGCGTGCGGTGCCATGTAGGCAGGGAGGCAGCTGAGGTGGCGCGGTGGTAGGGTCTTCACGAAGAACATCATGCCACCATGCAGGTGCTTGTTGAAGTGGCGTAGAGGCCGCCCGTTGCCACGCAGGTGCCTGCCCAGCTGGTTGAGCTAGCAGCTGCATACATGCAGCTGTGCCTTGGTTGGTGCGGGCCTGGCAGTGGCCCCACGGATGCCCCCGGCAAGGGCCTTGCCGGGGGCCCGGCAAGGGTCTTGCCGTGGCGTTGCAGTCGTCCCCGGCAAGGCGCTTGCCGGGGGTCTTGTGGATTCCCTCGGCTGGGATCCCGCCGAGGGTCGCCGTCTTCTGGTCCTCATCAGATCTCACATGTTTATAATCTTTGACAAAGATCTGCATGCCACCACAGAGGTGCCTCCCGAGCCTTGGTTCCAACGTAGTTGGTTGGGTCGGAACCCATGGGCCCAAGGGTGGCTCGCTCTATTGGTGTTGGGCAAGTTTCCCCGGCAAGGCTCTTGTCGGGGCCGCGGAAGCCGCCCAGGCAAGGGCCTTGCCGGGGGGTCCCCCTCGCCATCTTGCTCTTTGGTGTTTCTGGTCTTGGCGTTGCCTTGACCATCTTGTGCCTCTGGCTTCTCTCCGGTTTCCCTCCCTTGCCTTGCTAAGTGTGGCTGTGGCGCGTGGCTCCGACTGCCCTTGCACAAGTAAAGGGGTACAAAAGGAGTGCCCCTACTTTTGTAAACCGAGACCCCTCTAGTCGATAACTAGCACTTTCAATTGGTATCAGAGCTAGGTGCTCCCTTGTTCTGTGTGATTCGGTTTAACCACCCGGAGTTTTAGCTATCTCGATAGCTGATAGAGGCAAAGATGTCCTGTCTTTCGATGACATGGTGGCTATCATTTTGGAGGAAGTCGACTTTGACGATCCGACTACGAACGTGCGAGGACGTCGCGCCTTAGCAATCGCTAAACCAACTCCGAGAGGTTATTGACCACGCGAACACGATCAACCTGACCACGAAGGTCATTTCCTGCAGCAAGCGAAGAACAAGCAAGAAACTAAAATTGCAATATGGATATTGTGAATATAAGAGGAAAGCTTTATTGATCAAGGTGGGGTTACTGTGGCGCCTTTATGCAGTCGTTGAACACAAATGAAGTCGCGAAGTTGCAGCTATGGCGAACTTTTAATCTAAACAAAACCCAAAGTCTAAGCGGTGCCACGAGGGCTGTGTATATGGAGGAAGAGGGGGGTTTCGTGGCCCTTGGGAAGGGGTCCAAACTAACCCTATCTCTTGTTTCCCCACATACGGACTCTAAAACAGCCTATACTTATGTATTTCGAAATTACATGGGCCTGGCCCAATAATAAGGTGACGAGCACCTAGAATAGCCTCTAGACGAAATTTATGAAGTGGCATCTTGTATATTTCGTCCAAAGCTTCATTCAGTCCTTATGGTGGCTTCAAAGTCTGAAATCATCACTTGTAACTCCGTTCTTGTTCCCCTTAGCATGCCATCAACTCCATGCTTGTTCTTGCTCCAATGTTCATCCTTCTCCAAGCTAGGCCCTTCATTTGTAAGCAAAACAAATATATCCAATTTAGGCATCATCATATTCTCATGAACATTAGAATCATTACCAAGAAGCGAAAGTACACGGTAATTTAATTGGCGTCTTGTGACTCTAGTAATTGGTCCATTATATGTAACAATAGGGGCTGTGGGTGTAACAATGGTATTGATGTCCTCATCATCCTCCCCTTCTTGAAATGAAGTTGTCCTCGACGGAAGCTCATCTTCCTCACCCAAATAAGGCTTCAAATCTGCAATGTTAAAAGTGGGACTAACCCCAAAATCTACAGGTAGCTCAAGTTTATATGCATTATCATTTATTTTCTCTAACACCTTAAAAGGACCATTAGCACGTGGCATTAGCTTTGCTTTGCGCAAATTAGGAAATCTATCCTTACGTAAATGTAACTGAGGGAGTCCTGGATTAGGGGGTGTCCGGATAGCCGAACTATCACCGTTGGCCGGACTCCTGGACTATGAAGATACAAGATTGAAGACTTTGTCCCGTGTCCGGATGGGACTTTCCTTGGCGTGGAAGGCAAGCTTGGCGATACGGATATGTAGATCTCCTACCATTGTAACCGACTCTATGTAACCCTAACCCTATCCGATGTCTATATAAACCGGAGGGTTTTAGTCCGTAGGACGAACAACAATCATACCATAGGCTAGCTTCTAGGGTTTAGCCTCTCTGATCTCGTGGTAGATCCACTCTTGTACTACCCATATCATCAATATTAATCAAGCAGGAGTAGGGTTTTACCTCCATCAAGAGGGCCCAAACCTGGGTAAAAACATCGTGTCCCTTGTCTCCTATTACCATCCGCCTAGACGCACAGTTCGGGACCCCCTACCCGAGATCCGCCGGTTTTGACACCGACATTGGTGCTTTCATTGAGAGTTCCTCGTGTAAATCGCTGTCGGGAAGGATGCCTCATCCCGTCTTTAAAGGCGGCGCCGTTGCTAAAGGAGCTTTGGCCACCGCCAAACTCTCGGCTAAGCGGTTTTCTTATGATTGCTGCTCGTCCGCCGCACCGACGATGACTTCTCGGGTCATCGAAAGCAATCTTCACGTTAACTTGGAACTCGCCGAGCAGTTAGATCCGATGGAGCTCTCTTCCTTAAACGAGCTCTTGGACCTCATCGCCGCCCTGGGAGTCGCTACAGACTACGATCAGATTGGGCCTAAAACCGATCTGAGAGAGGTCAACTCTCCCTAGGCTACCCACCATGTTGCTGTGGTAGAGGAACAATACGGCGACTCTTCTCCTACCTTAAGGACTAGCTATGTCCGGATTCCTGATCCCTCCATGCCGGATTCCTGCGGAGGGGAGGACACCACTCAAGCCCTGAACTTAAAGTCAGGCAGCGGGCTAGATTCATTGGACAACCTCCAAGAACCCAAGCTTCCAAGTTCAGAAACTTCTTGGCCCTTTAATCTTAGCTCAGACGGGGTTCGGAATTTAATTCCACCCGCCCACCCAAACATAAGCGATCTATCCCGAACCCGGCAAGAGCCCAGTGAAACAGTACATCATTACTGGGCCAGATTCCTCCTGGTTATGGACAGGATAAAGGATTGCCGCGAGGAGGACACAATCTCATTCTTCTGCAATAATTGCACGGACAAGGGAATCCTAAACGCCATAAGTCATCGTGAAATTACACGCTTTGCTGACTTGGCGTCCATAGTACAAAAGTACTGCGCGATGGAGAGCGCCTGGAAAACCAAATCAAATTTTGGGATAATCCGGCCCCGAATACGACCCTAGTCCGAAATAAAAGGGTGCATCATCACCAGGCACCTGGGTTACATACCAAGAAGCAAAAAACCCCCAAAGGGCATGGAACCGTACTCGAGGGATGGCTCAATGGACCCTGCAAAATTCATAGCACGTGAGGCGCCACTCCAACTCATAGCCTTAGAGCATGTTGGATACTACGGCAGGTGGCCAAAAGTGGCGAAGAGCTTTTAGCTCGAGCACCAGCCCAGCAATACCGATGACGGTATTAACAGTCTTGAGACTTTCACATCAAATAATATCTGAAGCGAACACTCCGCAGCCTTGCGAAGTCTACCAGATAGCAATAATAAATCCATGGGTGACACGGCTATTACCTTTAACGCCCGGTGTGAACCTAAAATCGAACAGCCGAGGACCAGCCGCATTGGTCCTTAGTCCAATAGTGGGCGACTTTTGCCTTACCAAGGTACTCATGGACTGCGGCGGAGTTAAACCTCATCTACGAGAAACCCTTTGAAAATGGAAATAGGCGGAGCCGCATCGAGCAAAGCAGCACAACCTTTAGAGGAATAATCCCGGTCGGGAAGCATCTTTGTCTGGGAAAGATCTGCTTGGATGTGGTGTTCGCACGCCGGACAATTATAGGTCCGAGGAGGTCACATTCCAAGTGGCCCCATTCAACAGCGGATACCACGCTTTATTAGGGCGAGAGGCATTCACAATTTTTCAAGCTATACCCCATTACGGGTACTGAAGCTCAAAATGCCCGGACCAACGGAATTATCACTCTCGCTAGTGACCGGACATAGCGCTCTGTAAAAATAAAACAGCCGCACTTGCCCTTGAGGCACTATCCGAAGCCCTAGCGGTAGAGGAACTCACTGCGCTGCACTCCACGGTGAACAGGGACGAGGTGATACTCGATAAGAGATCCAAGTCCACCTCTTTTAAACCGGCAGACGAAATAGTCAAATTCCAAGTATATCCGACGGACCCTACAAAAACGGCCTCCATCGGGCACAATTAAACCCTGATGTGGACGCCAAGACTACGAGAATTCTTCGAAAATTGGGACATTTTGCTCGGCACCCTTCAGACATGCCGGGAATCCCGCCGGCTGGCGAGCACAGCCTAAATATCCTAAAAGGATTCAAGCCAGTCAAACAAGCTCTTGGCGTTTCTCGAATCCAAGAGGCGGGCCATGGGAGAGGAGCTAGCCAAACTATTGGAGGCGGATTCATCGAGACATTAAACATCCGGATGGCTAGCAAACCTGGTAATGGTACCAAGAAGGACAAAACACGGCGCTGTGTGTCGATTTTAAGGACCTTAACAAGGCTTGCCCAAAGGATCCCTTCTCCCTCCCCCGCATCGATCAAATTATCGACGCTACCACAGGACACAATTCATTGTGTTTCCGCGACGCATACTCGGCTACCACCAAATTAAGATAGCAGAGCAGACCAAGCCATAGCGGCATTCATCACTCCATCGGCCCATTCTCGCTTCAACACAATGCCCTTTGGGCTCAAAAGCGCCGGCGCAACATACCAGCGCATGATTCAGACATGTCTGGCAAACCAGA
Source organism: Aegilops longissima (assembly GCA_021605205.1). NCBI lineage: Eukaryota > Viridiplantae > Streptophyta > Magnoliopsida > Poales > Poaceae > Aegilops > Aegilops longissima. The sequence continues at coordinate 391,595,057 of CM038677.1, read as the reverse complement.
TCGGCAAAACAGTGGAGGCATACATAGACGATGTGGTCGTCAAATCCAAGCATGTCGAAACCCTAATCGACGACTTGAGGCTCACATTCGATAATCTCCGAACATATGACATCAAGCTCAACCCGGAAAAATGCGTTTTCGGCGTACCAGCCGGAAAGCTCTTGGGCTTTATTGTATCCGGTAGAGGAATTGAAGCAAACCCAGCCAAAATCCGAGCTCTATCACAATTGGATATCCCCAAAGACCTCAAACAAATACAAAAATTGACTGGATGTGTGGCGGCTCTAAGCTGCTTTATCTCCCGCTTAGGAGAAAAGGCATTACCCCTTTATCGCCTCCTCCGGCGCACGAACACCAGTGGGCGGATGCCGCCACGGCCGGACTCGAAGAAATCAAAGCCATATTGGCAACAAATCCGGTCCTGGCCGCGCCCAACATGGGCGAACCAATGCTATTATACATCGCAGCAACCCATCAAGTTGTAAGCGCGGTGCTCGTTGTGGAACGAGAACCGGAGGACACAAGTTCCCTCTCCAAAAACCAGTTTACTACGTGTCCACTGTCCTAACTCCATGCAAGTCACGGTACCCACATTATCAAAAGATAGCATACGCGGTGTTCATGGCATCCCGGAAGCTGCGACACTACTTTCAAGAGTGTTCGATAACAGTAGCCTCCGAAGTACCTCTTAATGACATTATTAACAACCACGACGCAATGGGCCGGATTGCTAAATGGGCCATTGAGCTCCTCCCATTCGACATAACCTACAAGCCACGGCGAGCTATCAAGTCGCAAGTTTTGGCTGACTTCGTCGCCGAATGGACTGAAGCCGAACTCCCTAAAGAGTACGGCGCATATTCCAACTGGATCATGCACTTTGACGGCTCCAAAATGTTGGCCAGCCTGGGGGCTGGCGTTGTTGTGACGTCCCCAACTGGAGATACAGTCCAATACATACTTCAAATAATGTACACGGACTCCAACAACGCAGCCGAATACGAGGCCCTTCTACATGGTCTCCGGATGGCAGTCTCCATGGGCATTCAACGCCTAGAGGTGCGCGGGGATTTGAACCTCGCGATATCCCAAATAAATGGGGACTTTGATGCCAAGGATCTGAAAATGGCAGCTTATCGCAATGTCGTCCTAAAAATGTCAGCTCGGTTTGAGGGGCTCGAATTTCACCATATAGCCCGGGATAACAACCAGGCAGCGGACGTGTTGGCACGCATTGGCGCAACGCGATGCCGTCCCCCCAACATCTTCCTAGAGAGGCTTTTCAAGCCATCCGTATTATGGGAGGGAGAGTACGAAAATAACAACCCGGACCCAACCACACTGCCCCACACCGAACATTCCGACATAGTTGGTGGCTCCGCCAACGAAATGACACCGTCAGCCCACGCAATAATGGCAGTCATTGCCCCGTGGACAGAACCATTCCTAGCCTACCTAACTAGGCAGGAACTTCTCGAGGACCAAAATGAGGCCCGCTGCATAGTGCGGCGGTCTCAAGCCTATAAGGTCCATGAGGGAGAGCTTTATAAGAAAAGCTCAACCGGAGTCCTTCAAAGGTGTATCTCCGAAGAGGAAGGGTGGAATCTCCTGGCTGAAATTCATGCCGGACTCGGTGGGCACCATGCCGCAGCCCGGGCCCTTGTAGGCAAGGCCTTCCGTACAGGATTTTATTGGCCGACGGCCCGGGCAGATGCTCAGGACTTAGTCCAACGATGCGTCGGTTGCCAGCTCTTTGCTAATCAAAGCCACATGCCACCCACCGCCCTCAAAACTATACCCATCACCTGGCCCTTCGCGGTCTGGGGGCTTGACATGGTTGGACCCCTTAAAGGAGGAACCCACAAGCAAAAATACATATTGGTCATGGTGGATAAATTCACCAAATGGATAGAGGCCAAGCCTGTAAAGACGGCCAAATCCAGACCGGTGATAGACTTCATATCGGGGGTAGTACACTGTTACGGCGTCCCCCATAGCATCATCACTAATAACGGCACGAACTTCATGGCCGACGAGGTCAAACTCTGGTGCAAAAACATGGGCATCAAGCTCGACTACGCTTCAGTCTATCACCCCCAAACTAACGGTCAAGTCGAGCGGGCAAACGGTCTAATCATGAGCGGCATTAAAACCAGACTAGTGCGGTCCCTCAAGGAATCTAACACGCACTGGGTTGAGGAGCTCGACTCCGTACTATGGGGGTTGTGGACCATGCCGAATCGCACTACCGGATTCACACCATTTTTATGGTATACGGCGCAGAGGCAGTTTTGCCCTGCGACATAATTCATGACTCACCTCGCGTGCGCATGTACGAAGAAAGAGAAGCCGAGCTCGATCGGCAGGATAGTTTGGACGCCTTGGAGGAGGAGCGCGACATGGCAAAAGCTCGTTCCGCATTCTATCAACAGCAGGCTCGAAGATATCAAAGCAGGGAAGTACGGGCCAAAGCTTACAATGTTGGTGAACTAGTTCTACGCCTGCCGGACAAGAAAAAGGACAAACTCAAGCCCAAATGGGAGGGCCCCTTCATCATCGACCAAGTCCTGACCGACGGAGCGTACCGTCTGCGAAACACATTGGATAACCGACTCGAGCCGAACCCATGGAACGCAGCCCATCTCCGAAGATTCTACGCCTAGCGCCGGATTCTGAGTTTGTCTCCTTCCTCCGTCTATATTTTATACTTTAAGCTGTCGTTTATTTATCTCCTTCTTACTCCTTTTTTCCGAAGCCGTTAAAGGCTCGTTCGCGCATTGTCCGCACACACATGACGCACTATCCGCGCTCATTATACCTGGGGGCTTCTTTAACAGAAGCTTATTTATACGGGCTTTACGCCCAACACATGTGTCACACTTCCGCATGTACCTTTTATTCACCATTATATGCATCGATATGACTTAAGTTTTGGCCAAGCTGGGTTGCCTGGCTCCTGTGCTTACCCCTACGTTCCCGATTGTTCGACTAGGTGGTAAAGGGAGCACCTCTGCGATTGTTACCGTCGGGTCAGCCGGACGTGTACCTCAGACTGGGTGAAGCCGAAAGCTAGCGTTCTTAAGGGAATATTCGGTCGGTGAACTAAAAGACGATTTTTTATTTTTTCATTTATCTGCCCCCAGATGCTTTTCTGCTTTTTTCGCAGTCCGGACATGCACTTTAGGGCATGCCTCCCAGGGAAAGGAACCCCTAACGGAACTATTCTCCCTGGAAGATGTTTCTTGCTAACCATGTAATATAACATAACTAGTTGGGCACTTGTCTGATAAAGCACTTATGACCCCTACGCCTGGTCTCCACGCATGCTCCGGTTTTTACATAACCGCGAGGGTATTCGGACACACTCCGGACTATTGGATCCCGAGGTTGAAGCGAAAAGGTCCGCTACAACAAACGATCTACAATCCGGCTAGAAGGTATTTTACATGTCATTTTAAACTACATAGTCAAATTGACTGATTGTATTCCTCTTCAATGCCATCTAATAGGCTGTCTAGTTTACAGTCCTGCTGGGAATACTTTGCGGCCAACTCTACTTGGCCGTACACTAAGCTCACAGATATCTCCTTCCTGTCGGGCCCCACAGGTCCGACCTCGGCCATGTGGTTTGGGTCCGCCTTCGTGTACCGCGTCTTCACCATGGCCCAGGCCTCCCTGGCGCCTTGACGGCAGGCCGATATCTTCCATAGTCGGAAGCGCCGCCATGCTCCCTGAAGCTTCTCTGCAAGCTCTCCAAGGCCTTCGGGCAGGGAGATAGATGGCCACAAGGCCTGTGCGACGCCTTTCATCACCTGCCGAACTAGTTCGTGCAGTTGCAATAGCTCGGGAAGAAGGTCACCCGTAGAACCGGGCATTTCCTCTGCAGGACGACCCGTGAGCATACCTACAGACATAACTCTGTTAGTTGACTTCCTCGCCGAACTCTTTTTCACAATTCGCTCAAGCACTTACTATAAATGTCGCGACGAAGTCGCCGATTCTCCTTCACGGAGTCAGACAGCTGGGCACGAACATCCTTTAGTTCCTCACCCAGCCGGGTGTTGGCATCCTGGAGATTATTTTTCTCTTGCCTCACCCTTGTAAGCACATTCTCGCCGGCCTTCAACCGGCGCAAGAGCTGTTGCTTGTCCGGATCTAGTCCGGCGCCATATGCAATATTATTGTCAGATTTACACACACGCCGCACTTCACAAACTACTTATCTTTTGAAGCATATATTACGAGAGGGGTCTCTGTGGCTCCCCTCAGAGCGGCTAGTCTTGGCCTCAAGATGGGCCTTGCATTCTTCAAGCCCTGGGACAGTCGGGTATTCTTTTTGTAAGATCCTGATAACAAATGATCCTTAAATCAGTTATTCTAACTATTTTAAGTCTCGTGGGCTCTTGGCATATATAACCGTCAAATTTCCTCACCGTATGTCCTTTACATACTGCTCCGTGGCTCGCTAGACCATCTTGAGCGGCACGGAGGTGTGCATCTCCGAATTGAAGGCATTCAATGCCTCTTGGGAGAAACATGCGCCACGAAGAACTGTCCGGCGGCGCCTGTGATTCATGGCGCTCTCCACCTCGGAGTTGGTGGCGGACAATCTGTCGGCATCCTCTGTCGGAGGAGCATCCGACGCACACCTCGTGCTCGCCTCCGCTTCTGGACCCGGCTTTGGAGCCTGGCCGACGGAGGCTCGATTGGCAACCTCTCCAGACACAATCCGGCGAGCGCTCTTTTTCCTGAAAAGAGCACCAGCGTTAGTACGCCTTCCAGGAATCACTCCTGGGAATATGGTGACGCGCCATACCGTTGCGGCGGCATTTTGATCCGGACCGCACTTCTTTTTAGCCTGCGGGGCCGTGTTGCCCCTTATTGGCTAGCCGCCGCGGGCTCGGCCTCCTGCCTCGAAGGCACCCTCTGCGAAACACCATTGGTATACGATGATCAAAAATAAGCACGGATGGGTCATTACCAGAGTATTGGGACCTCAGTCTCAGTTACCTGTGAGGCTGGAAGTATTCTAGGGTAATCGTCCATAATGGCAACAAAGGCATTATCGATGCTCAGTTGGTGAAATACCCCATCAATCAGCTCCACCAATATGTCCGGATCCTCTTGGGAGGCCGGATCGAGGAGCCGTTCCGGATCCTCGGGTTGTGGAGGCGGGCTGTTTATGTCTTTTACGGCCTGGCGCACTTCCTGCGTCAAAATCACAAAATGAGATACCTAACCATGGGAATACGGATCGAATGTGCAAAAAGAAATGTCCGCTTACCCAGCTTCGAGGATTGTTCATAGAAAATCCGTTCAATGGACTGACGTGGAGAAAATCCTCCTCTTCTCCCTTGTACAGTGCGGACAAGATCTTCACCAGATCGGTGACCGATCCCGGCCCCTTACGGCCATGACAGGTGGCATCATCCTCCCCGTTGAAATCCCACATGGGGTGGCCCCTATACTGGAGTGGCTGCACCCCAGAAAATACATCCGCCATGACACCGATCATGGTCGATGCCGAATGAGCTAACAATCTTATTCGGCTCATCGGTATAGGACGCCCGATCGTCTTCCCTCCAGGAGCTCATGGCGCCAACTCAGCGTTTCTTCAAAGGAGCATTGCTGAACTCCGGGAGACCAATCCGAACAGGATCCGGCAGTGGGACGTCTTCTATATAAAACCATTCCGAAGGCCAGTCTTCGGAAGCCTTCTTCGGGGTTCCGGATAGATATCCGGTCCCGGCGATGCGCCATAGCTCGGCTCCGCCCAATTGATATATTGACCCCTCATGAGAACGGGGTACAAGGCAGAATAATCCCTTCCACAGCGCAAAATGAGCCTCGGCGCCCAAGAACAGTTCGCAAAGGGCCACGAAGCCCACGATGTGCAAAATGGAGGCAGGCGTAAGGTGGTGCAACTGGAGGCCGTAGAACTCCAAGAGCCCCCGGAGAAATGGATGAACTGGAAATCCGAGTCCTCTTACTAGATAAGAGACAAAGGATACCCGCTCTCCTTTGGAGGGATCGGGGACACTCTCCGCATGCTTTCCGCCCTTATAGGTGGCGAGTCCGGCTCGAACCGGAACCATGAAGGCCGGGGGAAGAAATCCCTTGGTTTGGAGTGTCACTAGCTCGCTATGCGGGACTGAGCATCTCTCCCAATTTCTAGGCTGAGGGCTGGGAGCGCGAGAGGAGGAGCCGCGTCGACTGTCCATGATGGAATGGATTTTTGTCAGAGGCGCTCCGATGAAAGTTCGCGGAGGGGGGATGGTGTGACTCAGATCTAGATCCTCGTCCCTTTTATAGGCGGCTCATTTGCGCAGCTAGGGGGATAAGTGTAAAAATACCCTGGCTTTTCGCATTCATTCAAACACGTGGAAGATGGCCATTATTGGGCATGGAAGCCAAGGAGTGCAGCATTTATCAGAAGTTGGACACTATTCGACAAGTATATGGAATTTGGAGAAGAACCCGCCTCGCAATGCCGAAGACAATCTACGCGCTGGACTCATCGCCATTGAAGCCTGGTTCGGGGCTCTTGAGGAGTCTGGATTAGGGGTGTCCGGATAGCGAACTATCACCGTTGGCCGGACTCCTGGACTATGAAGATACAAGATTGAAGACTTCATCCCGTGTCCGGATGGGACTTTCCTTGGCGTGGAAGGCAAGCTTGGCGATACGGATATGTAGATCTCCTACCATTGTAACCGACTCTGTGTAACCCTAACCCTATCCGGTGTCTATATAAACCGGAGGGTTTTAGTCCATAGGACGAACAACAATCATACCACAGGCTAGCTTCTAGGGTTTAGCCTCTCTGATCTCGTGGTAGATCCACGCTTTTACTACCCATATCATCAATATTAATCAAGCAGGAGTAGGGTTTTACCTCCATCGAGAGGGCCCGAACCTGGGTAAAAACATCGTGTCCCTTGTCTCCTGTTACCATCCGCCTAGACGCACAGTTCGGGACCCCCTACCCGAGATCCGCCGGTTTTGACACCGACAGTAACCAAACAAGATCTCCAGGTGCAAACACAACATGTTTTCTACCCTTATCTCCAGCAAGTTTATATTTAGCATTCATACGCTCAATGTTTTCCTTAGTTAACTCATGCATTTTTAAAATCAATTCAGCACGTTCTTTAGCATCAAAATTAACTGCTCCAAGATGGAAGAGGCAACAAATCAATAGGTGCACGAGGTAGGAAACCATACACAATTTCAAAAGGGCACATCTTAGTAGTAGAATGCAATGAACGATTATAAGCAAATTCAATATGAGGCAAGCATTCTTCCCACATTTTCTTATTATTCTTCAAAACAGCCCTAAGCATAGTAGACAATGTTCTATTAACTACTTCAGTTTGTCCATTAGTTTGGGGGTGACAATTAGTACTAAAAAGCAGTTTAGTCCCCAACTCAGCCCATAAACATCTCCAAAAGTGGCTAAGAAATTTAGTATCACGATCTGAAACAATAGTATTTGGCACACCATGCAAGCGAATAATTTCACGAAAGAACAAATCAGCAACATTAACAGCATCATCGCTTTTATGACATGGTATAAACTGTGCCATTTTCGAGAATCTATCCACGACAACAAATATGATATCCCCCCTTCTTTGTTCGAGGTAAACCTAAAACAAAGTCCATAGATATATCCTCCCAAGGAACACTAGGTACAGGCAAAGGCATATATAAACCATGAGGATTGAGTCGTGACTTAGCTTTCTGACATGTAGTGCAGCGAGCAACAAAACGCTCAACATCCCGTCTCATCTTTGGCCAAAAGAAATGTGTAGCAAGTATGTCCTCCTTCTTCTTCACGCCAAATTGTCCCATTAGTCATCCTCCATGCGCCTCCTGCAACAACAAAATACGAACGGAGCTAGCTGGAATGCATAGCTTGTTAGCACGAAACACAAACCCATCGCTAACGACGAACTTGTTCCATGTTCTACCTTCTTTACAATTCTGCAATACATCTTTAAATTCAGCATCATGCACATATTGATATTTGATGGTCTCCAAACCAAATATTTTAAAGTTAAGTTGTGAAAGCATAGTATAACGACGAGACAATGCATCAGCAATAACATTTTCTTTACCCTTCTTGTGTTCAATGACATAAGGGAAAGTCTCAATGAATTCAACCCATTTAGCATGTCTACGGTTCAGTTTTGCTTGACTTTTAATGTGTTTCAAAGATTCATGATCAGAATGTATAACAAATTCTTTGGGCCATAAATAATGTTGCCATGTTTCTAAAGTCCGAACAAGAGCATATAATTCTTTATCATAAGTAGAATAGTTCAGACTAGGCCCACTCAATTTTTCAGAAAAGTATGCAACAGGTTTGCCATCTTGTAATAACACACCTCCTAATCCAATTCCACTAGCATCACATTCAAGCTCAAAAGTCTTATTAAAATCAGGAAGTTGGAGTAAAGGAGCATGTGTCAACTTATCTTTCAATATCGTGAAGGCTTCTTCCTGTGCGGTACCCCAAACAAAAGGCACATCCTTCTTTGTAAGCTCGTTGAGAGGTGCAGCAATGGTGCTAATATTTCTCACAAAACGCCTATAGAAACCAGCGAGTCCAAGAAAACTCCGCACTTGTGTGACCGTCTTGGGCTGCGGCCAACTCTCAATAGCTTCAATCTTGGCTTTATCAACTTCAATTCCCTGTGGAGTAACAACATAGCCAAGAAAAGATACTCGGTCGGTGCAAAAGGTGCACTTCACAAGGTTACCAAACAAACATGCATCACGTAGAGCAATAAAAACAGCACGTGAATGCTCCAAATGTTCTTCCAAATATTTGCTATAAATCAGTATATCATCAAAATAGACTACCACAAATCTTACAATGAAAGCACGTAAAACTTCGTTCATTAGTCTCATGAAAGTACTAGGTGCATTAGTTAACCCAAAAGGCATGACTAACCACTCATATAAACCAAACTTAGTTTTAAATGTTGTTTTCCATTCATCTCCCAATTTCATACGAATTTGATGGTATCCACTACATAAATCAACTTTGGAGAATATTGTAGAGCCACTCAATTCATCAAGCATATCATCTAGCCTAGGAATAGGATGACGTTAACTAATAGTAATATTATTAATGCCTCTACAATCAACACACATACGCCGACGCACCATCCTTTTTAGGCACTAGTATAATAGGAACAGCACAAGGACTAAGAGATTCACAGATATAACCTTTGTCGAGCAGCTCCTCGTACTTGACGATAATCTCCTTCGTCTCCTCTGGATTGGTTCGGTATGGTGCACGGTTGGGTAGCCATGCACCGGGAATTAAGTCAATTTGATGCTCAATCCCTCGAATAGGTGGTAATCCCGGTGGCACGTCTTGTGGGAAGATGTCAGCGAACTCCTGCAAAATGTTAGTGACAGCAAGGGGCAAAGAGGAAGGCACGTCCTTGAATGAAAATAATGCCTCTTTGCACACAAAAGCATAGCATGCTAAAATCTAGCCCATCAATATCAGATTTGGTGGCAAGTAAACATGCACTTTTCAATTTAATTTCAGAAGCAACACTAGATGGTTTATTATTAGGCTTCATTTGTTGCTCAAATTCTTTTGCCACAATCTGATTTTCACTCTTATTTTTCTCATGTTTTGCTTTATTAGCTCTATTAATATCATCTTTCAAATTGGAATCAGGAGTCATAGGAAGCAAAGTAATATTTTTATCCTTATGAACAAGAGTATACTGATTGTTTCTACCATGGTGTACAGATTTTTTATCAAATTGCCATGGTCTACCAAGTAATACGGAACATGCTTGCATAGGTACCACATCAAAATCAACATAATCAGCATATGTAGAGATACTAAATGCACCCGAACAGTACGTGTTACCTTAACTTTGCCGCTGTTGTTGAACCATTGGATGTAGTAAGGATGTGGATGTGGTCTTGTGGTGAGAGATAGCTTATCCACCATCTCCATGCTAGCCAAGTTGTTGCAGCTCCCTCCATCTATGATGACGCGAATAGAACATTCCTTCACAACTCCCTTTGTATGGAACAAATTATGCCTCTGATTTTGCTCAGCTTGTGTAACCTGCACACTCAAAACACGTTGAGCAACTAAACATTCATACCTGTCAGCATCTTCAGGAGCCATGTATTGCATCTCATGATCAGAATCATCTCCACCGTGTTCTTCATGTGTAATAAGAGCCAAAGTCTCCTCATCATAGTCACTAGCGGACTCATACCCACCATCCTCAGTAGCAATCATCACACGCTGAGATTTGCATTCTCTCGCGAAATGTCCTCTTCCCTTACAACGACAACAAATAATATCACTTGTGTGCCCTGTTGACGCCATGGAAGAAGAAGAACTCTGTGCAGGCCCAGCAGGTGTGCTCTTGGCAGATAGTGGTGGTTGTGCCTGCTTTCTTGTATCACGGTTGGAGGTGGCACCTGAAAGAGGTGATGGTGCAGTGGAAGTAGATGATGCACGTGGTGTCCATGATGAAGGTCGACCTGCAGAAAAGTTAGTTCGCGCCAAAGCATGTCGATCCTGCACTTCACGTTCAGCTTTACAAGCAAGATGGAATAAATGAGTGATATTATTATAATCCTTAAAATCTAGAATGGTCTGAATCTCTCTATTTAATCCACCCATAAAACATGCAAGCATAGCTTCATTCTCCTCAACAATACCACATCCAATCAAGCCAGTTTGTAATTCCTGATAATATTCATCTACAGAATTTTTTCCTTGTCTTAAGCGCTGCAATTTTTGAAGTAATTCACGTTGATAATATGGTGGAACCCAACGAGTACGCATAGCAGTTTTCAAAGCAACCCAAGTAGCTGGAACAGGATATAACCTACAATGTTCAGACCACCAAACACATGCAAAGCTAGTGAAAGCACAAACAGCAGTAGGAACACGTCTCTCCTCAGGATATTGTAAACATGTAAATTGTTGTTCAGTTTCTAACTCCCAAGTAAGATATATATCAGGAACATATCTACCCTCAAATGGTGGAATATTCAATTTCAGTTTAGGGAGATGGTCATGATCTCATACCTGAGGGGGAGCCCTAACATTGCCATTATTTGCACGTGGACGACCTGGTGGTTGTGGTGCTGGTGGTTGCACGTAGTTCTGATTTTGATCAACTTCATCCTCGTAATCTCCCACATAATCATCCTCCTCCGCATCAGCAGTAGGAGCCACAGAAGTATCAACAGCAGCACCAACAGTTTGGCCAAGCGCAAGAGGGACACGGCTCGCTCGGTGGAGTGCTGTTTCGAGACGTGGAGGTAGTCGTTATTGTTGTTGTTGTAGAGGTGCGTTAGGTGCAGCCGGTGGTGGTGGTGGAAGACGCGCGAGCAATTCATTAAAAAATTTATTAAGCTTTGTTTCGAACATCTTCTCCATGCCATCTATCTTCTCCATGGCCTCTTCAAATCTGTTTAGCACATCTTGCACCTGTCCACTCATCATTTGCTGAAATTTATCATGCAACTCCTTATTCGTCATGTTCTCCCGGTCGGTCTAAATCGGCTTGTGATCCTGGCATGGTTAGCAGCAATAGAAACACACAAGAATATGATCCTACTGGACTACTAACAAGAGGTGGTGGTGGGTGTCACAAACCACAAGCATATCTCAAATTCTTACCAGTTCTTACCCAGCAGCAGGCGGTGATCGGCAACCGTTGTAGTCAAAACTCTCAAAAGCTTGGATAGAGTGATTGCCAGGGAGAGTCAAACGCACGACGTAGATGTATGTGGAGCTAGGAAGGCTTATAGTATGGTAGCAAAAAGGGTCAGCAATAACCAATTCAGAGATGAAAAGTTGAATAAACGCTCAACGACGGTATTGTGCTGGTCCTAGGCTAGACCGTGCTAGAGACGCGAGCCTAGAACACTAACAAAATCACGGCGCTACACGCAAATAAGGGAGGAGCACACTCTGAATTTTTTTTCTCTCTTTTTCTTTTTTTCACTTTTTTCCTCTTTTTTTTTGCTCTGCAACAAATTTTTTCGAAAAAGTCTACAAATAGTCTAAAAACTGCCTAGCCAGAATTTTCCAGACTTAGTTTTTTTTTTGAGTTTGGAACTATTTTTCTACTGCGGGTAGCACAGAAGTTGGGGAGTCCTTCTCTGTCACGACTCGGAGTATGGCGTGATTTGGAAATCCAAAATAGAGTAACAAAATACTAGACTCGGAATAGGACTGGTGGCGGAGATGAATCTGGTGGAACTCGGACTGGTGGCGGAGATGAATCTGGTGGAACTCGGACTGGTGGCGGATATATGTTGTAGGTGGACTCGGATTGGCGTGATGGCGGCGGATATGTGGTGGCGTATATGGACTCGGATTGGCGGTGAATATGTGGTGATATATGGCAGCAGCGATGATGATGATGCGGTGGTGATATATGGCAGCAACGATGATGATGATGCGGTGGTGATATATGACAGCAGCGATGATGATGATGCGGTGGTGATATATGGCAGCAGCGATGATGATGATGCGGTGGTGATATATGGTAGTGGCGACGTGACAACCTGTGAATAGAACTCAAAACTCTAAAGGACTATACGCTAAGACCAGCAACTTGACACGATGATGCAACCGCAAATTCAACAAAGCAAATACAAAAAATATTATGCAAAGGCTCAGATTAGTTCGGATATGATGAACTAACCCTAATTTTTTTTGGCTTTTTCGTGGACAGTAGGTATGAAAAACAGACTCGATCTAAACTATGAAAAACTGTAAAATCTCACCGAGCAACCTGGAACTCTGATACCACTTGATAGAGGCAAAGGTGTCCCGTCTTTCGATGAGATGGTGGCTATCGTTTTGGAGGAAGTCGACTTTGACGATCCGACTACGAACGTGCGAGGACGTCGCGCCTTAGCAATCGCTAAACCAACTCCGAGAGGTTATTGACCACGCCGGAGCACGATCGACCTGACCACGAAGGTCTGTTTTCTGCAGGCAAACGAAGAACAAGCAAGAAACTAAGATTGCAATCTGGATATTGAGAATATAAGAGGAAAGCTTTATTGATCAAGGTGGGGTCTATGACGCCTTTGTCTAGTCATAGAACACAAACGAAGTACGCGAAGTTGCAGCTATGGCAAAGTTTTAATCTAAACAAAACCCAAATTATAAACGGTGCCCTAAGGGCTGTATATATGGAGGAAGAGGGTGGGAATTCGTGGCCCTTGGGGAAGGGTCCGAAACCAACCCTATCTCTTGTTTCCCCACACATACGGACTCTAAAAACAGCCTATACTTATGTATTTCGAAATTACATGGGCCTGGCCCAATAATAAGGTGACGCAGCACCTAGAATAGCCTCTAGACGAAATTTATGAAGTGGCATCTTGTATATTTCGTCCAAAGCTGCATTCACTCCTTATGGTGGCTTCAAAGTCCTGAAATCATCACTTGTAACTCCGTTCTTGTTCCCCTTGCGCATGCCATCAACTCAATGCTTGTTCTTGCTCCAATGTTCATCCTTCTCCAAACTAGGCCCTTCATTTGTAAGCAAAACAAATGTATCCAATTTAAGCAGCATCATATTCTCATGAACATTAGAATCATTACCAAGAAACAAAAGTACCCGGTAATTTAATTGGCGTGCGCGAGCTCTAGTGATTGGTCCATTATATGTAACAGTAGGGGCTGTGGGTGTAACAATGGTATTGATGTCCTCATCAACTGCAGGGATAATCAAGGTCTCCGCTGCATGCCCTGTCTTCGATGGCACTGATTACCCCTACTAGAAGAATAAGATGTGGATGCATCTTGAAGCCATTGATGTCGACCTTTGGTGTGTCGTCAAGAACGGTGTTCCCAAGGCCGTTGAAGGTGTCACCCCTGCTGATGTCAAGAAGTTCATTCAACTGGATTCTACTGCCAAGAACATCATGTGTGGTCATCTGACCAAAGGACAGTACGGCCGTGTGAGTGCTCTGGAAACTTCGAAGCTAGTCTGGGACTGGCTATCCAAGGTCAACGAAGGCGTCTCAACCCAGAGAGACTCAAGGATCAGTGTTCTTCACAACCTCTTCAACCGCTTCAAAAGAAACGACAATGAGAATGTCCAGCTCACGTTTGATCGCCTCACTGATATCAGAATGAGCTTCATGCACTTGGCGCCACTGAGATCACCAAGCATGAAATCGTCAAGACACTCCTGAGATCACTAGACAGCTCGTTTGACACCCTAGCCCTGATGATTCAAGAACACCCTGACATCAAGACTGTCGATCCGTCTGACATACTTGAGAGGATCAACACACATGAATTCCAGTTATCTGAGAAAAGAGATATCTATGGTCCTAGTTATGGACGTACTTGCGCTTTGAAGGCAAAGGCTGTTTCCTCATCTGAAGAAGAATCGGACTGCAGTTCTAGGGATCATGAAGACATTGGAAAGGAGCTTGCTATGCTTGTGAAGAAGTTCCAGAAATTCACCAAGAAGAAAGGCTTCAGAAAGTCTTCAAGATCCAGCTCGAGAAATGAAGAAGCTTCTACTCATGACCACAAGAAGAGAACATGCCACAAGTGCAAGAAACCTGGTCACTACATCTCTGAATGTCCTCAGTGGGACAATGAGAACAACAAGAAGAAGAAGAGCAAGGAATATGATTCTGATGACAAGAAGAAGAAGAAGTCTTCAAAGTCCTCTTCCAAGTCTTCGTCCAAGTCTTCATCATACAAGAAGAGCTCATCTGGCAAGGCTCGTGCTTTTGTTGGCAAGGAGATGGATTCAGAGGAGGAGCCTGCTTCTGAGGAGGCAGAGGTGGAGTCTGAGGAGGAGTCCGGCTCTGGCGTTGCAAGTCTGTCTCTTGCTACGGCCTATGTTGCCAAGTATATCTTCAACATTGAAGACAATGGCTCCATCACCAACGCTGATGCTAATGACAAGGACGACTCTGCTCCCACCTACTGCTTCATGTCACGTGGTGCCAAGGTAAACTCACGCGATGCTTACTTTCAAACATCAAGTGAAGATGACTCTGATTGTGAATCTAAACCTAGCTACAAAACACTTGCTAAAATTGCAACTGAACAACAGAAAGCTACGGAACATATTCAAAAATTGTTAGACAAAAGCGATGACCTATTGGACGCGGAAATGACCCGATCTCAGTCCTTAATTGAAGACATCAAAAATCTTCATGTTAAGTACGAGGAACTTGAAAGTCATCATGAAACGCTCTCAACAACTCATGAAAATCTTTCCTACGATTATCTTCAAAGGAAGCAAGAACTTGAGAAATTGAGAGCGGCTCATGAAGATCTTCAAAAAGAGAACGAGTCACTTCGCGCTCAACAGATCAGTCCCGCTCAGGAAGGATTTGAACCACCATGTCTAAAATGCCTTGAGCGTGATAACGCTACTTCTGTTGTTGAATGTTCTACTATCGCATCTTTGTTGCAATATCTTCAAGCTGCGATGTGGTAACTAACCCCTCGCCGAGGATACCACTACTATTGTCGATGAAAATGCCAGTGAAGACATTGCTTGAGACTGGATGTACAAAGTCTCAAAGGGCATCGACACTATCCGATGTCCTCAAAAGCATATTCTCGAACCGAAACCCTAGGAAAGAGGGTGTTGGGTTCGAGAGGAAAATGAATGTAGATGGTTCTATCGAAGCCCGAGCGGTACCCCAAAACCACATGGGTTGCTGCAAAGGGACCTTCAGTGGACCCATCCACCTTATCTGGCTTCACTTGTGCTAACCCGATTATCATTGATGAATCCTTTGATGCAAACTATAAATTGTTTAAGAATCAGAATGGTGAAGTGTTTGCCAGGTACATTGGTACTAACTACAGGAATGGGCCACCTATGAAGAAGATCTGGGTACCCAAAAGTTCCCTTGAGAATCTTCCTGTGAATGTCATCATGAGTCCACAAGGGAAGAAGATAAACCCCATACCAAAGGCTTCATATGGTCCAAAGGCTTCATACAGACAGAGGACTCACCAGAGTCACCCTAACGCCAATGTTTTGTAGGGAAATCATACTCAGACTCATGAATATGAGCGTGTATCAACAAATCGCTATGTTCATAATACTAAGAACTATTCTGCTTGTTCATATGAGTATTATTCACCCCCTGCAAGGCTATTTGCTAGGGCTCCAAAGCCAAAGTTCTCAGATGCTGCACTTAAACTCATTGCTTTGAAGCCACCCCTGAAAAGTGGGTGGTTAAGAAAACTTAACTCTCTTTTGCAGGAAACGGTCTCCAGCCGGAAATCAAAGGCGTCTGATGCTTATGCTGGGGACCTAAAACATCTTGTGGGGCGCAAGATAAAATGCCCAAGTGGTCTTACTATGTATTTTGTTCCTAAATCGCTTGCCAATCATCCCTTCAGTCCTAACCTTGATCTGAGCTTTCATAATCCGCTTGTCCATCAAATGTTTATGCTTCACAATACCCTTGGTGAAGCCTATCCCCCTAACTGCATTGTAGGGTATGACACCACATGCTTCAGAATGGATTATGGACAGTGGATGCACTAATCACATGACTGGTGATCGAAGTCTTCTCATGGACTCGACCTTACGTCCATCTGACAAGAGTCATATCACATTTGCTGACACTTGTAAAAGCAAGGTATTGGGTCTAGGTAGAGTTGCAATCTGAAAGGATCAGCACATGGATAAAGTGATGCTTGTTGAATCCCTTGGTTTCAACTTAATGTCTGTCTCAATGCTTTGTGATTTGAACATGATGGAGATATTTGGAAAATATCGTTGCCTTGTTCTAATGGAATCTAACAAGTCTCTAGTCTTTGAAGGGTATCGGAAATATGATATATATATATGGTAGATTTCTCAGCAGGACCACAGTTGGCCGTATGTCTTCTAGCAAAAGCTTCAGAGTGCTGGCTCTGGCATCGGAAGCTAGGGCATGTTGGCATGAGGAACTTGTACACTCTCACGAAGAAGAATTATGTCGTAGGCATCGAGGGCGTCAAGTTCAAGAAGGATCATCTATGTGGTGCCTGCAAAGCTGGAAAGATGACTAGGGCCAAGCATCCCTCAAAGACAATCATGATGACATCTCAACCCTTTGAGCTGCTTCACATGGACTTATTTGGCCCTACTCATAACTCTACTCTTACTACCACTGCTTGCCTCTATGGCTTCGTCATTGTTGATGATTATTCAAGATATACATGGGTGCATATAATCCTCTACAAGAATGAAGTGCAGGATGTCTTCAGACGCTTTGCCAATCATGCCATGACGAACTATGGCATCAAGATCAAGCACATCAAAAGTGACAATGGCACAGAGTTCAAGAACACAGGCCTCAACACTTATCTTGATACATTGGGCATCACTCGTGAGTTCTCTGCTCCATATACACCTCAGCAGAATGGCATCGTGGAGCGTAAGAACAAGACATTCATTGAGATGGCTCGGATGATGCTTGATAAATACAAGACTCCAAGGAAGTTCTGGCCCAAAGCCATTGATACCGCATGCCATGTCATCAACCGTGTTTATCTTCACAAGCTTCTGAAGAAGACATCCTATGAGCTCCTGATTGGTAAGAAGCCAAACGTAAGCTACTTCAGAGTATTTGGTGCTAGGTGCTGGATCAAGGATCCACATCACACTTCAAAATTTGCACCAAAAGCACATGAAGGTTTTATGCTTGGTTACGAAAAGGATTCGCACTCCTAAAGAGTTTTCAACCTCTTTCACTATAAAGTGGTTGAAACTGTGGATGTGCGGTTTGATGAAACTAACGGCTCGCAAAGTGAGCACCTTCCAAATGTGCTAGATGAAGTTCCACCTAGTGAGTCCATCAAGCTTATGGGGACTGGAGAAATCATACCTTCTGAGGCACAGGCTGAAGAGGAACTTATCATTTCTGCGCCTAATCAACCTGAAGATAATGCTCAGCCTGAAGCCAATGCTCAAAATGAAGACAATGATCAGCAAGAGCAAAATCTTCGTCCAGTTCATCCTCGTGTTGCAAATGAAGTATAGATTGAGAAGATAATTGATAGCATCAATGCACCTGATCCACTCACTCGTTCAAGAGCAACACAGCTAGAAAATTTCTGTGGGCACTTTGCATTTGTCTCAATATCTGAACCCAAGAAAGTTGTTGAAGCCTTCATGGATCCTGAATGGATTCAAGCTATGCAAGAAGAGCTTCAACAGTTCGAGCTGAACAATGTCTGGGAATTGGTCAAGCATCCTGACCCTTGCAAGCTGTCGTGGGTTTGTCACGGCAGATGTCCTTGTGAAAGGACTTAGTCGTGGAGCCATCGCTACGGGTTAACTTGAAGGGGTTAAAGCGGACACAAGGACACGAGAATTTATACTAGTTTGGCCCCTTCGATGAAGGTAAAAGCCTACGTCTAGTTGTGATGGAATTGATGGGGTTTCGATGACTAGGGAGAAAACAAGCTTCGCTTAGGCCTCGAGTTGTTGTTGTCTGTTCAAATCGCCGCCTGGTCGCCCCTTATATACACGGGTGACGCCCGTCGGTTTACAGAGTCCCGACGCCGGTTCATAGATGTATCTGGCTCGGTCTCTACTACTCCTAACTTACAACACAAGATACATACTGACGCCGGTTTACAGCTACTGGCGTGAACCGGCTATGGGCCATAAGCCCTCTGCTACCTACTTGGGCTTTAACATGTTCAACTACTGGTGAAGTTAACCCGGCCTATTCTGGCCGGTTTACCCCTAGTGGTAATATCCCCAACATTAGGCCCCAGATTGATTTGAACAGGTTCATGTCAATCCTTAATAAAAAACTTCATCTTCTGCATCTTTGTATTATCTGGTAAACCGCCGTGATGTCATCTTCTCCGATCGTCATGAACCGGCATGACGTCACCTGTCATAAAGTTATCCACGGTATCTTTTCTTAATAGATCTGCGAGAATCGAGGCGGCAGCTCCGCTTCCAAGCCCACGGCTCCTCGATTTTCGCGCCTAACACATGTCCCTTGCCTTATAAATAGGCCCGAGGGGTCATTTCTTTTTTCCCTTCGTTCCCTTCTTCTTCGTCTTCCTTGCGCCGCCCTGCTTCACAGCTCCGCCGCCATTATCGACCTCAAGACCGCCCTGGTCGCTGCATCAACCTAAGCGCATCGTATCATGCGGCAACCTTCCTTTTCTTCCTCAGCTTCGGTAAGTCTTCTTTCCTTCCGCCCGTAGGTCTGTTCTAGGGTTCTTGTGTTCTTCAAAGATTCGTCGGATGCTTCTTGTTCAGATAGCGTCTTCGATAAACCTGTAAATCTTGGTCCCATGTAACGACAACTTCTACCATCCGCTTGTCCTCACGCCTCGTGGCCATAGATCGATCTCAGTATCTTTGCTCATGGATTCAGCATCTGCTCCTTTTCAAATCTTGAATATTCACTTTTTTTCGAACATGCTCCAGATCCGATAACTCATATAACATCTGTGAAACCTGTTTTCACCGCAGTTCGATTTTGCATCATTTTCAATGTAGGCGGTTTAGTTTTGTAGAAAAATTGATAACTCGGCATATACCATTAGTCCCCTTATCGAACCGCCAAAGTGATCTTAGCTAAATAGTGCCGCTATGTAACTCCGTTTATAAATAACTTCTTACGGTTTAATACTGAATGCATTGGTATATATCTTTCCAACATATCTTTGAACCGTATTAATATTTTGCGATCGTACTATGGCCAAGCAAGTATATGAGTGCAATCGGGTCCTTCTCGAGTGACCGAGACGCAGATGGAGAACTTAGTCAAAATTGGCACTTTGGGCAAAAAGATGTCATTCATCGGAGGGTCCCTCGCCCGAAAGTGTTCCGGAACCCAAGGATGGAGAAGTTGTTGTTTTTGCTAACCATCTGGCCCGGGGCTTCAGTCCACCCGGTTCAAAGTTTTATCGGGATGTCTTGGCCAACTTCCAATTGCGTCCACAAGATATTGGCCCTAACTCCATAACCAATATCTCGCTACTTCCAAGTGCTTTGTGAGGTGTTCTTTCAAGAGGAGCCCTCGTTGAACTATTCGAGATTGTTTCCATCTAAACCGCTGCACCGAATTTACAGACGGCCCCAACACAGAACTAGGCGGCATGGCGATTCAAAAGAGAAAAGAGGTTACTTATCCTCACGCCAAACTGCACAGCCATCCCAAAGAATGGAATGCGACATGGTTCTACTGCAAAGATACTCCGCCTGATGGAGAAAATCCCTTGCCGGGTTACCGTCCGGAATGGTTAAGCAATACACATCCCTTCCCTTAAAGACTGACTGCGAGGGAGAGAAGCAAATATGCTCCTCAATTATCCAAGCTCCGGGCCTTCATGGCTAATGGGCTGACCGGAGTTGACCTTGCCCGCTGCTGGATATCTTGGAGCATACTACCCTTAAGCCGGCGCTCCGGTTTGATGTGCGAATATACAGAAGACTTAAAAGACCCTCTACGGCACATTGAAGTCTAGCTATCAGACGATGAAGTCACTGGGGCTGTTAAAAAGATGTTGAATGAACCTGAGACTGCATGCTCTCAAACCGGCCTGCTACCTTTTTCCGCCAAGAACAAACCGCCAGCTGTAAGCCTCATATCATATACCTTTATGAAATCTAGCCATGCTTTAAATACCCTCTGTTAACTTTAACGTCTTTCAAACAGGGTGATGATCCATTTTGGAGCAAAAAAACTCCTCAGGAGAAATCGAGAAGACAATCCGCCCAAGAGCCGAGTTGTGAAGAAACCGCCCACCGAAGAGAACCACCGCCTCCTCCGATCCTCCACCGATGATGACGATGTGGGTAATCCGGACCTTGAGGTAGAACTTGACTCACTTGGTTTACTTTTCACACGCCTTATTGATAATGATTATTGTCGATGAAGCCGAGGTCAGTCATGCCGACGTCAGAGAGGTAATCACTCTTTCTTCCGATTCAAACTTTACCTTCACTAAAAATCCGTCGGCAAACCGAAAGTTAAATTCTCTCATCCCTTGCTTACTTGGACCGAAACTTTCTTATGAAGACACAACAACACGAAGCTCGCCAGACAACCCGCAAGACAGCGTCGTAGTTACCTCCGCCGGTTTACCGAACAGTCCGGTTCGAAACGCCGCTCGAGGTCTCTAATTGTTTCATCAATGCTTATCCTAAAGCGGGTTGTATTCGCAACCTCTTAATCCTCCGACCGATTATCGTGGCACTTCTCATTCTTCTTCCCGCGAAGTCTTTCGCCACCCAGCTCCCACCACTCAAGATTGTGCTTGGGTAAGCCGTTTTAGTGATAATTCTGCTTGATATAGTACTTTCCATATTTACTGGATTCATCTATCTTTTCTCTTTCAGGACCAAGCCTAGGCCCAGCAAAAAAGCTCGTCTGGACAATGCGGCGGAAGAAGATGACGCTCCTGAATCGGCCAGAACGATAGATCCGGAAGAACCTATCCATGATGATGTGATGAATGACCCACCACCGCAAGACCATGATGTTGCTGCTGAAGAGGTGCATGTTGATACCTCAGGCCTGTTAATCAACCCACGAGCCCTGTCCAAACTGACAAGACAGTGAGCCCTTCCAAGCACACCGACAAAGCGGCGACCCCAATGCGAACCGGCGAAGCCAAGGATGATGATGTCATTATTACTGGCTTCGGTCATTCGATCCGGCAATCCTGCCGCTTGTCCAAGCACACCGCAAAAGATGAGTTTGCAGCCTTTGGTAAAGGCAAATGGAACACCGATTTAGCCACTTTTGCTACTCGACCTCGTGAACTTTATTCCGCTATCTGAATCGGCTATATACCAGCCGTGATTGTGAAGCTGGTTTGGTAAAATGATGAAGGATAAATATGAGGTAAATTTCATACGACTCTCCTTGCGATTTCAATCATCAACTCCCAATAGCCCCCAAGTGACGGTTTGAAGATAGTAACTTAAACCGACTTTCCAACTTGAACCTTTTTGAATGAAGCTTTACTTTGAGGTTGTAGTTTCAAGGGCCGGTTTAACTTAAGTAAGCTAAACCGACTTTGTACAAGAAGAATGCCGTGTCACCGTAAGATAGAGCAAATACACATTAGCCCCCAAGTGCCAAGTTGAATACTTGTATTGATCTTGGGACTTATATGAAATTGTAGGATAAAAGCAAATATGCATTAGCCCCAAGTACCAAGGGCATAACTTGTTATGTGGTTGGTACTTCAATTCTGCATCATAATCTTTAATCGATGACTTGTATGCGTGGTGATCCGGCAAGAAAGAAAGCCAAGTTGCTGATCTTCAAGAAAACCTGAAATCTCAACAGATCGAAACCTCAAAAGCAAAAGACGATTAACCAGCGCTTTAAGCGCCATGGAAAAGCTTAAAGAGGATTTCAACAAGGAACGGGCAGATTGGGCCACCGAAAAGGCCGCTTTACTTCAAAGGGCGTAAAAGGCTGAAGCTGCACTCAAACCGTGGTAGATGAGCTGACCAGCGAAGCGCCAAGTGCATGCTATGACCGCCGCCGCCTTTGGTAAGCATTTTATGTTCTGCAAGAACGATGTCTCCTCATATTGTAGCCGGTTTACCAACCCTTTGAATGATTCAGGACACGATTGGCCACTTGGGATCAGACGCGGAAGAAACCGAAAGCCGCTTATACATTGATAGAACAATTATACAGAGCAAGAACGGATCATCAAGATCGCTTCTCACAACAACCCGCCCCGACCTTGATTCAGACACCATCAAGAGGTTGTCAATGCTTCCTGCCCGGATTGAAGAATTGAAGAAATATGCTGCTAGAACCGGCGCTTATAAACGCCTTTAATCCGGCAAAAGCATGGGTTCCAGATTTTGATCCTATTGAAGCGCCCAAGGCTTCCCAAGCGTGAAGGAGGACGGACAGAATTCAGTGAAGAGGATCTCCGAGCTATAAACCGAAGTGCGCCTCCGCTTGTCAATTGGTGAAGAGGCAAATTTGTCCCACTATCAAGCTCAATATGATGGTCAAAATAAACGAGTGGCTGCACCAGTTCTCAAGCGGAGAATCTTATCCTCCAATCCGTAAGCATACTTACGCCCCGACATTGAACCGCCCTTGCTGATCAACGATGAAGCTGTATTTCAAGCATTAATGGGAATCGATCGACAACTGTTGATTTCCAGCCGCTGGGTAGAGGAGCGAAGTCAAGCGGCGCAGAATGACCCGCAACATCATCGAGCAAGCTGGCGATTGCCGTAAACCGAAACCGGTTTATATTTGTTGTTTCGCTATGATATGATGAAAACAATTATCTCATCTGGGCACCATGTTGCCGTAATAGACTAGCTGCCACACTTGGTGCCGATATGCTTCTTCGCATACGTATTGCAACTTATGCTTCCTTTGAATCATCAATGTTAAACCATTATCCGCAAAAAAGGTCTTAAAACGCCACCGTGGTTGTACCACCAAAGGGTCATAATATCGATTGTATATGAAATCAAAGATAACTTCTTAGATTTAAACATATGATCAAATATAACAATATATGATACCTGCCATCATAGGCCATGAAGTTGGCTGTGCCAATCGTAAACCGGAGTATTTTAAGAAAACCACCGCCGCAGGAGAACAGCCCGTGAATATAAGGTCGGTTACCAAGTAACCGCTCCGTTTATAGAAAAGACTAGTATTACCCCAAAATAGGATGTTAGCAGTAAAATCAAACCGGCAAGACGTCTCCGATCAAGAATAGTCCGTGTTCATCAATTGACAATGAACCGCTTAATAAATAAGTTGGTATAAGAACACAACAAACATATGCAAATAAGAGAAATATATCTCAAGCAAAGACAAACAGAATCATTTGCAAAAAGAGGCTATCCGAGCCGATCAAGTGGCATTACCGTGGTCGGACGCGACCAAGCCCTCGACAGCGAAGCTATGGTTCAAGTCAGCCAAGGTCCCCAAATGATGCAAAGGGCATGACGCCGATCAAGAGGTGTAGCGATGGTTCTGGTTCACCAAAGCCCCCAAGTGATTCTGTGGCCTTAGGCCGATCAAGAGGCGGATCGGTTCAGACATGACCAAGTCCCCAAGTGATCTTGTGGCTTTCGCCGGTCTAAAGGTGTTGCATTGGTTCAGATACAACCAAGCCCCTAGAGACATGATACAAAGCTTGTTTGAAAAAGCTAACTCAAGGGGTAAACCGAGGTCGCTTAAGATAAAAACTCCGTAACCACACATGATATAAAATAACAGAGACCCCGCTTAGCTAAGGCTCCGTTTATTATATTGATCATAATATATACATTGTCGTAATATGTACATAAGCGAGCCTATGGCTCAAGTATAGTAAGGTCAAGATGAGCTATGTTCCAGGCCTGTTGGTCTCCTCCTCCGACGTGTGTGAGTCTTTATGCTCTCGAACATCGATCGATAGTACGACCCACAGCAGATTCTGTCGACCACGAAAGGTCCCTCCCAAGGTGGGGATAACTTGTGCATATCACCGGTCTTGATGAGTCAAGCACCAGATCTCCTTCTTGAAAGGTTCTCGTTCTAACTCGGCGACTGTGATATCGACGAAGATCCTGCTGGTAAATCGCCGAACGGGCGGCGGCGATGTCACGCTCCTCGTCCAACAGGTCCAAAGCATCTTGTCGTGCTTCCTCGTTGTCCGTTTCAACATACGCCTCTACACGAGGTGAATCGTGACGGATATCATCGGGAGGACCGCCCATTCAGAGACCATGAAGAATGGTGTGTATCCCGTCGAATTGTTGGGCGTGGTGTTGATGCTCCATAACACGATGGTAACTCCTCAACCCAACATCCCGGTGTTCGCTGTAAAGGAACCATAAGCCGGGCTTGATGCCTCGAAGATCTCTTGGTTAGCCCTCTCGCTTGGCCATTGACTGTGGGTGAGCTACGGATGACACGCTGTCGGATGTGCTCACGCCACAAAACTCCTTCATAGCGCCTTTGGACAAGTTGGTACCATTATCGAATGATACTGTGTGGAAAGCCAAACCGAAAATCACCTTTTAATGAATTGAACCGCCGTGGCTGCATCACACTTGCTAACGGGCTCCGCTTCAACCCACTTTGTAAACTTGTCCACTGCCACCAAAAGGTGGGTCTTCTTGTCCTTGGACCTTTGAAGGGTCCAACCATATCCAGCCCCAAGTCGCAAACGGCCAAGTAATTGGAATCATCCTCAATTCTTGAGCCGCACATGAGCGCCGCTTTGAGAATTTCTCGACAGCCATCACATCATCTCACTAGGTCCTCCGTGATCAGCATGAGCAACAACCAAGAGAAACCGTGATGAAACGCCTTAGCTACCAGAGACTTTGAACCGCATGGTGACCACAATCCCTTCATGGATTTCACGCAAAATTTCACAGCCTTCCTCGGGGACACACATCGCTGAACGCCCCGACACGCTGCAATGATGCAACTCGCCATTGATAATGGTCATGGACTTGGATCGCCGGACTATCTGCTCGCCGTAGTCTCGCCCTCCGTAACTCGCCCGTTCATGTACGCAAGATAAGGAACTGTCCAATCTGGTATGACATGTAGGGCTGCCACCAACCGAGCCTCCGGATCAGAATAGCCAAATCCTCTTCACCAGGAGCTTGACGGACGGGTTATGCGTAACATCTAAAAAGACGTTAGGCGGGACCGTTTACGCCGAGAGCCCATCCGCTTAAGGCGTCCGCCGCTTCGTTCTTCCGTCTGTCCACATGATCCACCTGGTAACCCTTAAAGTGGCTCGCAACAATATCCACCTCACGATGATAGGCTGGCATGAGCGGATCCTTGGAATCCCAAGTGCCAGAAACTTGTTGAGCCACCAGGTCCGAGTCACCGAAGCATTTAACCCGGCTAAGATTCATCTCCTTTGCCATCCGAAGACCATGGAGCAAAGCTTCATACTCAGCTGCATTGTTAGTACAAGGGAACATTAAGCGGAGAACGTAACAGAACTTATCACCTTGTGGGGAAGTTAATACGACTCCAGCCCCGAGCCCTCCAATTGCCTCGGACCCATCAAAATGGATAGTCCAATAAGTGTGATCCGCTTTCTTCAGTGCTTGTAGTTCGCCCAATCATTGATGAAATCAACAAGTGCTTGAGATTTGACCGCCGTCCGAGGTACGATTGCAAACCGTATGCCCAAGCTCTATAGCCCACTTGGCAATCCGCCGCCGCCTCCCCGTTCTCAATTATATCTCCCAAAGGAGCAGAGCTGACCATCGTGATAGGATGTCCTCGAAGTATTGTTTAAGCTTACGGCCGCCATGAAAACTCCATACACCGCCGCCAATGCGGGTACCTTTGCTTGACTCAATAAGTACTCGCTGATATAGTAAACCGGACGCTGAACCGGATACTCCTTGCCCGCCTCTTTGCGCCCACCACAATAGCCACGCCGATCGCACGAGCATTAGCCGCTACATATAGTAGTAATGGTTCCTTGTCAATCGGAGCTGCAAGAACGGGTGGATTGGCTAATTGCCGCTTAAGTCCTCAAATGCTTCATCGCAGCCAAACTCCGCATTTAATTGATCCGCCTTCTTTAGCATCTGGTACAAGGGGATCGCTTTCACCGAGGCGGCCGATAAACCGCTTAGCGCGCAATCCGTCCCGCCAAGCGCTGAACGTCGTTGATACACTTCGTTTAGCCAGGAGGTGATAGCTGTAATCTTCTCCGGATTAGCTTCAATTCCCTCGTTGGACACAAGAAAACCCAATAACTTGCTCGCCGGTACACCAAAAACGACGGCCGGGTTGAGCATCATCTTGTAAGTCCGTAGGTTATCAAAGGTTTTTTCAAATCGCCAATCAGCGCCTCCTTCTCCCTTGACTTGACCACAATATCATCCACATAGGCATGCACATTACGGCCGATCTGTTTATGAAGGCAATTTCGTACACACCGCTGATAAGTTGCTCGGGCGCCTTGAGCCCAAAAGGCATAGATACATAGCGTAAGGCTCCAAAGGGAGTTATGAACGCTGTCTCTCTTGGTCCTTAACTGCCATCTTGATCTGATGATAACCAGAATATGCATCCGTAAAACTCAAACGCCACATCCCGCGGTGGCATCGATAATCTGGTCAATGCGGGAGGGCAAAGGGTCTCGCCGGATGTGCTTTGTTAAGGTCTGTGTAATCCACACACATGCGCCAAGTGCCATTTTTCTTAAGAACCAGCACCGGATTAGCAAGCCATTCTGGATGGAAGACTTCAACAATAAAACCGGCCGCTAAGAGCCTGGCCACCTCCTCTCCAATAGCTTTTGCGCTTCCTCGTTAAACCGCGGAGAAACCGCTTCACCGGTTTGTACTTAGGATCAACATTAAGAGTGTGCTCACGAAGTTCCCTCAGTACACCGGCATGTCAAGGCTTCCATGCAAAATGTCCCGATTCTCACGGATGAACTCGATGAGCGCTTTCCTATTTCGGGTCCAAGTTGGCACCGATAGTGAACTGCTTGGACGAATCGCCAGCACGAAGTCAACAAGCTTAGTCTCACCGCCGATTTGAACTTTAAATCCGGATCATGCTCAGTAGTTGGCTTCTTCAACGGGTCATGTCCGCCGGATCAACATTGTCCTTGTAATATTTTAACTCCTCCGTAGCACAAACCGACTCAGATAGGCCGCATCACCTTCCTCGCATTCCAAAGCAATCTTGCGGCTTCCATGAACCATTATTGTTCCTTTGTGACCCGCATCTTGAGCTGTAAATAGATATAACAAGGACGTGCCATGAATTTGGCATAAGCCGCCGCCCAAATAGAGCATGATATGGGCTCCGGATCTTCACTACTTCAAAAGTCAGCGCCTCGGATCGGGAATCATGATCGCCCCAAAGGCCACTTCCAGAGCTATCTTGCCAACAGGATATGCCGACTTGCCGTGTACCACACCATGGAATACCGTATTGACGGTTTAAGATTTTTATCTCAGCCCCATACGGCGGAAGGTCTCATAATATAAGATGTTAATGCTGCTCCCTCCATCCATGAGCACTTTGGTGAATTTATAACCTCCCACCTGAGGGGCTACCACCAATGCTAGCTGACCCGGATTGTCAACCCGGAGAGGGTGATCCTCTCGCCCATACGATTGGTTGTTCCGACCAGCGTAAATAACGTGGTACGGCCGGTTCAACATAATTCACCGCTCGCTTATGGAGTTTCCGGTCTCGCTTATCCAAGCTAGTCGTGAAAACATGATATTGCCCACTATTCAACTGCTTTGGATGGCTCGATAACCCGATCTGTCGCTGGGCTGTAACCACCTTGGTTATTTCGACTATTCGATTGTTATGTCCACCCTGATTGCCATTGAAGCTTGAACCGGAAGCTCCTCCATCGTGACCCGGCCCATGGAAACCGGATCCTGAACCACCACCTGATCCATGATCATAACGGAAAGCATTAGAATTCTTGAACTCCTGCATAATGTAACAGTCCTTCCAAAGGTGGTTGCTCGGCATCTCCTTCGTCCCCTGCTTTGGACAGGCTGGTTCAACAAATAGTTTAGGCGATCCGGTTAGGATTCGAGCTCCACCGTGATTCGCCGCTTTACCCTTTGCGCCGCTGACCCTTGTCCTGCGCTAGTATTAGCCACAAAATCTACGCCGACATCCGCTTTACGCTTGCCTCCGCTCCCATGACCCGCCATGTTGTGTTGCTGCCCTTGAGTTGCTGTTTTTTTCCCTTCCCTGCCTTTGTCATCCTCGCACTCGGGATCCTTGGTACTATCGTAATCAGCATATTTCACTAAAGCACCCATGAGGGTGCCCATGTCGTTACAAAACGCTTCATTCGCCCCAATTTTAACTTCAGAGGCTTAAACCGCAGTTGCCTTCCGTGGTTATAATCGCAGAATCAGCGTTGATACGGTCCGACGAGTGCAAAATTTCCGAGACACGGCGCACTCCAATGGGTTGTTGACTCTCCTTCCTCCCGGACACAGCCGCTAAGTCCACTATTGACATGGGCTGTTTATGGTATCCTTAAAATTCTGGATAAACCGGGCTCGCAACTGGGCCCATGAGCTGATAGAATTGGGCGGCAAGCTTTTTAACCAAGTACGAGCCGTCCCTTCAAGCATCATGGTAAAGTACTTTGCACACGCGGCCTCATCCACATCTAGCATCTCCATGGCCATCTCGTAACTCTCTACCCATGCTTCTGGAGACAAATCAGCAGTGTAATTTGGTACCTTGCGTGGACCCTTGAAGTGTTTAGGTAAGCGCACATTGCGTAGAGCGGGGATGAGACAGGGCACCCCCGAGGAACTAGAAGTGACCCCTGGCTCGACTGAGATAGTGGGACGAACTGGCGTAAGTTGACGTGCCTCGTTTTGTGCTGCTAACTCGTCCTCCCTGCATGCCCGGGCCCGGTCTACCACTTCCTGAGCATCACGAAGACTGCCCGCCGGGTTATTGCCACGGGCCGCTTCATGGTTCCATGCATTGCTTGATACGGCCGGCTCCTCCACACGCCTGCTGTAGCTCCGGCTCAGACGAGGGGTGGAATGAATCCGGTCACGGCTGTATGAGTATGCCTCCTGTTGAATCAAAGCGGTCTGAAGGAGCTCCTTGACCCGGCGTGTCTCCACCGCCTGCGGAGAATCACCTTCGATCGGGATGGCCTCCAATCATGAAGCGGCAGTGACAAGATTGTCCATAGGATTGGAATAATGACCCGGAGGTGTCTGGACCGGCTGAGGTACGATATTGTTCTGCCGAGGAGGTTCCATTAGGCGAGGTTGGACCGGCGCGCCTGGCCCAGCGCCCGCCCGGTTTACTCTCGGGCGGATTACTGGTTCCTGCTTCCGGGTGCGAAAGAGGTTTCGTGTCGAAAACCAAGGCAAGCGGACTGTGCTTCCGCTTCAAGACCTCATGTGACGCTGCTCGATCCAAAGATAAGCTTATAGGCCTGGCATCTAAAGCGCCCGCCTCAGGCCATCCTGCTGTTCTCGCCTGCCGTGTCGGCCTTGGCCTCGAGCGATCTGCTCTCTCACCTTTGCAATTTCTAGGTTGTGGGCATCCTGATCCGCCGGGTTGGCCTCTGCCATGAGCACAGCTAGCGCATCAAACAGATCAGATAAGACTTGAGCCGGCGGGCGCACGGGACCTCCTGCCCCAGCTGCCGCCGCCGCTGACGATCCGGAGAACATTGCTGCTGCGGTCGAAGAGTGGATCGCCGCTTGTGTACCGGCCATGAATATTCCAACCCGGTTGGGCAGATCGGAGGGGTCCGGAATACTGTCGCCATCGGAACAGCCCCCAATCTGGTCGTCTTGCAACTGATATAGCGATTCGGTTTCTCCGGTTGAGGACTCATCGCCAGAATAGACGATGGTCTCGCTACCATATCCCGATCCGTCCTCATACTCTCCTCCGTGGATGACCCCCACGAAGGCACGCTTCATGGCCGGCTTAACCTGGGCAGATCTCGCACGCTGAGCCGTCTCGACGAGGTCGGTGCAGATGTCCGGCTCAGGACCTGGTTCACGGATCTTGCCGTTGAAGACGTGTATACCCCCAAAGGGGACTCGGTACCCGTACTCAATTGAGCCGGCCTCGGGGCCCCATCCTGCGTCGTCAATGTAGAGCTTGCCACGACGACTCTTGGTCATCCGGCCCACAACATAGCCCTTGAGTCCTTCAAACTTGCCCTCCAAGAACATCAAACCATCGTGCGATAGCCCCACGGTGGGCGCCAACTGTCGTGGGTTTGTCACGGTAGATGTCCTTGTGAAAGGACTTAGTCGTGGAGCCATCGCTACGGGTTAACTTGAAGGGGTTAAGGCGGACACAAGGACACGAGAATTTATACTAGTTCGGCCCCTTCGATGAAGGTAAAAGCCTACGTCTAGTTGTGATGGAATTGATGGGGTTTCGATGACTAGGGAGAAAACAAGCTTCGCCTAGGCCTCGAGTTGTTGTTGTCTGTCTCAAACCGCCGCCGAGTCGTCCCCTTATATACACGGGTGACGCCCGTCGGTTTACAGAGTCCCGACGCCGGTTCATAGACGTATCCGGCTCGGTCTCTACTACTCCTAACTTACAACACAAGATACATACTGACGCCGGTTTACAGCTACTGGCGTGAACCGGCTATGGGCCATAAGCCCTATGCTACCTACTTGGGCTTTAACATGTTCAACTACTGGTGAAGTTAACCCGGCCTGTTCTGGCCGGTTTACCCCTAGTGGTAATATCCCCAACACAAGCACAATATCATTGGCACCAAATGGATCTATCGCAACAAACAAGATGAGCGTGGTCAAGTTGTCCGAAACAAGGCTTGTCTCATTGCTCAAGGATACACTCAAGTTGAAGGGATTGACTTTGATGAAACATTTGCTCCAGTGGCTAGGCTTGAAGCCATTCGCATACTGCTAGCCTATGCCAACCATCACAACATCCTTCTGTATCAAATGGATGTGAAGAGTGCCTTTCTCAACGGCAAGATTGAACAAGAAGTGTATGTTGCACAACCTCCTAGCTTTGAAAATCCAAAACATCCTGATATGGTATAAAAGCTCAACAAGGCACTGTATGGCCTCAAACAAGCCCCTCGTGCTTGGTATGGCACACTCAAAGACTTCCTGAAGATCAAAGGCTTCAAACCTGGTTCTCTAGATCCTACACTCTTCACGAAGACATATGATGGAGAACTGTTTGTGTGCCAAATCTATGTGGATGACATTATCTTCGGCTGCACTAATCAGAAATATAGTGATGAGTTTGGACACATGATGCAAGAGCAATATCAGATGTCCATGATGGGTGAGTTGAAGTTCTTCCTAGGTCTTCAAATTCGTCAGCAAAGCAACGTCATCTTCATTTCCCAAGAAAAATACCTCAAAGATTGCCTGAAGAAGTTTCGTATGCAAGATTGCAAAGGTTACACAACGCCAATGCCAACCAAAAGTCATCTCGGTCCTGACGCAAAAGGTAAAGAGTTCGATCAAAAGGTATACCGCTCCATGATTGGTTCCTTACTTTATTTATGTGCATCTAGGCCAGATATAATGCTTAGTGTTTGCATGTGTGCCTGATTCCAAGCGGCACCAAAGGAATCGCATCACTTAGCTGTGAAGCAAATTCTTCGATATTTGGCTTACACCACAACGCTAGGATTATGGTATCCAAAGGGCTCAGAGTTTGATCTAGTTGGATTCTCATATGCTGATTATGCTGGTGACAAGGTTGATCGCAAGTCTACATCAGCCACATGTCACTTTCTTGGATGATCACTTGTCTGTTGGTCTTCAAAGAAGCGGAACTGTTTATCTCTCTCTCTACTGCTGAATCTGAATACATTGCTGCTGGACCTTGCTGCGCTCAGCTTCTATGGATGAAGCAGACTCTCAAGGACTATGGCATCCATCTGAAGCAAGTAGACAATGAAAGCGCCATCAAGATTGCCAAAAACCCAGTTCAGCACTCGAAGACAAAGCACATTGAAATTCGTCATCACTTTCTCAGAGATCATGTCATGAAGGAAGATATTGATATCATTCACGTCAACACTAAAGAGCAATTGGCAGATATCTTCACAAAGCCCTTGGATGAGAAAAGGTTTTGCAAGTTGCGGTGTGAGCTAAATATCTTAGAATCCTCAAACGTCCTGTAATTGGACACACATCCCAACACTTATGCATGTTGATGACTTAGATGTGCAACACACGAAGTAACGTATATCTTCAAATCAATGAAGACATACAGTCTAAGTGTGAATACATTAATGCGGAATTTGACTTCAGAGCGCCTTGATAATTGTGTGCCGTGTCTGGGTCTAATACTTCCTATACGGTGGGTAAAGCCACCACCAAACCTTTGTTTGAAGTGTTTCATTGGGCGTCACATTTGCAAAGTCTTCGCATTTGGTTTGTCTTCAACATTGATTAATCTTCATGTTTATCTTCTCTATGTTGATTTGGTCTTATTCAAATATATACATATATGTATGTTCTGTCCTCTACAACATTCACTTATAGCTGTGTCTTCTTGCTTGAATCTTTTGATCTAAGTGAATGTGATCGGACCCAAACCTCTTCTATGCTTCTATCTCAAATCATATCTATCTAAATCATATGCATTCTATTGAAACTGTTGAATGTCTTCTCTACGTCCTTGTCAGCAGAAGATACAGAGACAAAAGTTGAATCTGTTTTAAATGCTATATCCTTATTGACTGAAACCCGGACAAGCCGGAGCGACCACCCGACAGTCCAAATGTGCGTGAGAACATGGAACAACTTCCAATGTGTTGCATGCTTGCCACGTGTCCCTCAGATGTGAATCGCCAGGGGCATATTGTGTTGTGTTGTCCCTTTCCTTATAAATATACAACTCACCGCGGTCACAATCTCCTCTTCCACCTTGCCACCTCGAACGAACCCTAGCGCCTCTGCTAGCTCGCGTCGACGCTGGAGAAGAAGCGCTTAGCTGCCGTGACCTCTTCGACGCCGTCCTCACGCCGGCCGCGGACTTCGTCTTCTCCGCCGCCGCCGTAGGTTTCTTCCATTGCTCAGTTAGGGCGTGGGAGATTGAACTGATCAGCATCCCTCACAACTTCGTCTAGCCGTTCTTCGTGCAGTAATTAAATCTTACTTTTACAGCATGTTTGATCCATCAGATCCATCTACTTTCACCAAAAGTGGTTTCTTAACTTCCATATCTGGACCTATCTTGTCCTGAATCTCATATCATGCCTAGTACATTCCCTTATGCCTCACAACTAGTTAGATTCCTCACCTTTACTTAATCTTGGATTCGTACAAATCTGGAACCAACTCTCACCATATAAGTGAATGTCTTCGCGCTATGAGGTCAATGTCTTCAAACTGATTTATCTTCAAAATCTTCGTAGAATGCATATGACCACTTCCCTTCCCTCACACCTCTAATGCTGCCACAGGTACATGTCCGTGGAAGAATCCCTTGGTTCTCATAGTCTGCATTCATTTGCAGAATTCTTACAGCGTCACATCAATTGTCCTGAAGCCAGTTCTTGTCTGACCAGCAGACGGAAGCCTTTAACAGTTCTGAAGCCATTCAGTTTGAACTTCATGGCCACTGAAAAGTCAGCTAGAAAGGGCGGCAGACAGCACCGTGGGAATACATCCAAAGATTTGCCACCTGATCTGTATGAATTATACAAGACAGACCCTGAAGAAACCTATGGCGAACGCAAGACTCGAATCCAATGGATTCGAAGGTATTGGGCAGAACAATGGTTTTTGTACAGATATGTGACTGCTGAGTAGAATGCCATCAAGCGACCATGGGGAGATATTCTCTTCAAAAATCTTCCACCCAGGTCCAGAACCGAAGTCATTGCTCAAGGCTTCTATTCTTGCATGGTCCGAGGACCACAGCCCGAGAATGACGACCCATCTTCTCTGCTATGGTGTCATGACGACAATCTGTTCAAGCGCAACTATAAGTTTGCCAAGGATTCTGCTGTAAAGAACAATAAAGCATTTGGACTCGACTTCAACCCTGGTCCATCTGCTCCTAGGGCTGATGGCACTCGTCATGCTGAACCCAATGTTATCGGGCCCTTCTACAACCTCGAAGGTCTCCTCACTCACATTGTTGTTCAGGGGGCAGCCGTGGAGCACTCTGATGATGACGCTGATACTGATGAAGCGCCAGCTCCACCTAAGCCACAGAAGCAGAAGAGAACAAAGGTTTCAAAGCCCTCTGCTGCACCTAAAGCTTCAAGGCGTGGTTAATCGCCAGCCGCACCACCAAGCAAGTGTGCAGTCTGAAGATCTTTCTCGTATCTCCAAGAAGACCGAGAAGTGTTCAAAGAAGAAGAAGCCCATCTAGAGTTCTGGCCAAGAACTGACTCCAACTGCCGTTCTGAGGAACGAAAATGAAGCCATTGATCTCTCAAGCGATGAAGATCTTGGCGATGATGCTCTTGGCTGCTGATAAAGAGCAAACAAGAGGCGGAAATCTTCAATGATATGCCCCTCTTCGATGTGGATATTTTGAATAACTTTATTGATGAATGGTTTGACAATCCAAGCCTCAGCATCGATAATCTTCAGCTTCCAATTGGCATCAGTGTATCTTTCCACGGAGCCATTGCTAATGAGCTGGCTTTGGCTCAGAAGATTGTCAAACTGAAGAACAGGATTGACCATGAGAAAGCTCAATTCAAGAGGAACATGGCCAAGCTCGTTGTGGCTGATGTCCAAAGCTTCAAGCAGATGCTGCATGACCTCGAGCAGCTGTTTCACAAGAAACGTGAAGAAGCTAAAGGATCAAGAGAACGGATGAAACTCTCCGCAAGTAAATGCGTTGAAGTTCATAATGAGGCTGAAAAGCGCAAGGCACTTGGGCGTCCAGGCATCGACCCCAAGATGGCTGCCAAACAGAAAAAGAAGCCTGCTAGGCCCAAGTCAAGCATCGTATGGAAGCACCTCACATTATCTTCCTCTGCCAAAGATGATGTGCTCAAGCCTAAGGTCCCCACAGCAGCTTCAGAACTGAAGAAGACAAGGGTAGTTGAGGCCGAAGCCAGAAAGCGCAAGCACAATTATGCCACTGATGATGCTCCACCGACCAAGAAGCCGAAGACAAACTCTTCAAGGAAAAATCGTGCTACTGCCACAGAGCCACTTGTTGTCGAGCCCATCTCAGTTGCTCGTCCTGCATCCACAAACCAAGAGCGTCAGCTAGTACTTCATGAGCCTGCTTCCACAGAGGCTCCTGAAGCTGAAGTCATTCCAGCTGTCGACCCCATCACAGCTGAAGACATTGGTCGTCACGACAATGTAGATGATGATGAAGTCCTTCCTCAGATCGAGCACCAACCGGTGTCATTGCCTATTCTCACGAACAACAAACTCATCAGCATTGGTCGTCCCTTGACGCCAATTGCTCAAGATGCATCGTGGGCTGATCACTCCCAACAAGACTCACCAAGCCAACACACACCCAGCACTCCCCCTCCTCAAGTCACCACTCCGATACTTGACGATGACAATTACATGGTGCAGACAACCCCATCTCCAAAGCCGTCGCCCGCATTCCGCAGGCTTCGCAAAGGCCCTAGGCCATAGGTCGCCATGCCAAGCGTTCCAGAAGGACAAGTGCAACACAACTTAGTAGCACGTCAAGTGTTTCCTGAAACCACTCCAGCTGCGAACGTCTCTGAGTCTGAAGCAAAATCTGCTAAAGACATTCCGGCTGCATCAGCCGATGACAACCAAGAACCGCGTCATGAAGAAGAGAGAGTTTCCACACCCCCCATCACTCAAGAAAATGTTCTCGAGGAGAACGAGTTTGTGCCCGACCCTCCAGCTACTCAAGTGGAGATTGAAAGCACTGAGGCGGCCACCAATAACACTACTGAAGCCAATGACGTTGTCATGGCTGAAGCTAGTGTGGCGCCTGAAGTGAATATGGTGTCTGAAGCTAATGTTGCACCTGAAGACAATGTGCAGCTTGAAGCCCATGTCAATGCCAATGCTCTTGTACCGCCTCCAAGGCCTCACACCATTGAGCAAGCATTTTATCATGGTCAACTTGTCACTGTCTGATGGCCAATTCTGGTTCCTCCGCCTGCTCCCGGGCCACAATTTGACTACCGTGTGGAGCACAGGCCTCAGGTCCAGAAGCCAAAGCCTCGGCTGCCAAGATTTCCTGGAGCTGCAACTTCGCCAAGATCATTCAATGTTAATAGCTTCAGGGCTCACAATACCTTCTTTGACAGTGCAAAGAACCCTTACTCAAGGCCAAGAATCTCATCTGACCGCTTCTGGAGCTATCAGCAGCGCATCTGTTACTCATGCATCTTATACAATCAAGGGCGAATCTTTCCTCACATGCGTCTGAATTGTGAAGCCATTGCTGGTTTGCCCTGCTTGGAAGAAGCCCTAGACTGCTTAAGAGATGCTGGACTTCTGCAGTTTGTCACTTACAAAGAGCATTGGAATGAGGAGCTTCTACTATAATTCTATGCCACTTTTCACATTCGCGGATACAACAGGGATCCGAAGACTTGGGTCCTTGAGTGGATGACAGGTGATGTACACCATGAAGCCAAAGCCCAAGATATAATTGAGCTTACTTCCCTGCCCACTCCAGGTGAACTCTATGAACCTGGTTGTCAGCTTCACCGCAATGCTTTGGAGAGCATATTTCAGAAGCCAGAGCCAAACATGAGTCAAATGCTCAGTATGATGAAGCCACTACCACGAGATGCTGAATATCCAAAGGAATTCTTTGTTGAAGACCTGGAGTATCTGCCGCGCACCATTTATCATATTATAAGGCGCACTCTATGGCCTGTCAAAGGACATTCTCCTGCAGCCAAGCTTGAAGGCGCAATGAAGACATTGGTTTTGTATATCCTCAATGTCATCAGCTTCAATGCTCGAGATTTCTTCATCAGGCAACTTGCTGCATCTGGAATTGATCTCTTTGGCCTGAAGTTTTATGCTCCATGGGTGATGCGCTTAATCAAGCTTCACTCTTCTGTCAACTATCAGCCCTTTGCGCGCAACCATCTTATCTTCTTGCCAGAGGTTGATATGTCTGTCGAAGCCATCTACCCTAAACCAGCCAAGGAGCCAATATATCTTCACAATGTCGATCGCCAAAGCTTCACGCAACCCATTGAAGGAGTTCTTGCTGCAACTCGAGTTTATCCTCTGGCTGGTAACATACGTGCACCTCATCGTGCAACTACTGAAGCCACTGAAGCACTATTGCTCAAAGGCCTCGAAAGCGTTCTTGCGTTCTCAATGACCGAGAGCTACTCGTGGCCTTACATCGGAAACAGGATAAGCACCATGACTAGCTGAAGCGTCAGATGAAGAGCCTCTCGGTGGATGTTAATCACATTCGCAATCTTGCCACCAAGAATGCCTTCATATCTCATGAAACCTGTCGGAGGTCATGGAAGAGTCTGACTTTGCTAAGCTCCGAAGATGATCTTCACGAAGATGGCTTCACTGAGCGCTACAAGTTTGATTCCACGCCTCCTCGCAATGTCGTCTTGCACCGTACTCCTTCCTTAGAAGACACAGAGTATTCCTCCTCGGCTGCAATAGTTAATGCAAGAGTCGTCGATGACGAAGACGATGCTACTTCTCCAACCACTACTTCACCGCGTCTCGACACTGCACCAGGCCCCTCTGCACCACCGGACTCCAACGTCGACCCTGCACCTTCATCTTCTCTCGATGGGAACGAGTAGATGCTCTATGTCTTCAATCCTTTTTGGTCCTTACTGACAAAAGGGGGAAAATCATATGAGTTGATAGTCTTCAAGCGGGTCCATATGGGTGGTTGCTTTATATTTTGCCAAGTGGTTACAACTCTTGTTTTGATACATTTGGTTCTTTTGGGTTGTAACACTTAAACTTGATGGTCGCCTGCGACTTTGCTTGCTATTCTATGATGCGATGATAAATTCCGCATGAAGTCATTCTGCAGATGTCCATTTTTCATTATGCATGTCATTATCTTCGCTATATCTTTATATGCATGATGAATTGTCTTCATATGTTGAAGAGGATCTCCACAAGTAAAACCTGCCATGTGCATTTGCATTCAAAAGCAAACTACTTATATGCACATCTTCAGGGGGAGCCTTTTGCTACTTATGAAGACAATACCTTAACCCTTACAATTTCACATACTTTTATCCCCATTGAAAACTTCAACCAGTTTACCATCAATCACCAAAAAGGGGGAGATTGTAAGTGCATCTAGTGCCACCCCTAGTTTGTTTTGGAGTATTGACGACAAACCTGGTTGAGGGACTAATGTGTTTGTGAGAATTGCAGGGTAACACAGGTAGTAGTCCCTCATTGATTCGGTTTACCTACCGGAGATGACCCCTAAAAATGTGTAAAGACATTGAATACAATGGTGGTCTGTGAAGATATTCACAATGAAGAATATGACATGAGAAGACATCGCATGAAGACTATGGAATGCGAAGACATAGTTGTTTTGTAGTTTCCTTTTCTTCTTTGTTGAGTCATAGGAACCACCGCACTGTTAAGTGGGGTCCAAGTGAACAAAGTCAAAGTGACTGAAGTGATGCTCAACATAATCCTATGTCTTTGAGCGAAGACAATGAGAGAAAATCTTATCCAGAGCTGGATAAGTCAGCTTTACTTGTAGCCCAAGTCAAGCTGGCGCGTGTGTTTGAAATCTGACCGTTGGACATGTCTCAGTTCCTTAGTGACCCAGGGTCATTTTAAACAAATCAGGCCTGGTTGCCTCCTGGCTATAAATAGCCCACCCCCTACACCATAAATTGGTGGCTGCTCAGAGTTAGTGCACGGCTTTTGTCGTTTGAGAGGAACCCACCTCCGAAGCATTTGAGAGAAAGATCCTTGCGAGGACAAAGCCCAAAAAACCCAGAGCCAAAGAGTGTTAGGCATCACTGAAGTCTTTTCTGTCTGCGTGATCTGAAGACTTATTACACTTGAGGA
The DNA here is from genome assembly GCA_021605205.1 of Aegilops longissima. Lineage (NCBI taxonomy): Eukaryota > Viridiplantae > Streptophyta > Magnoliopsida > Poales > Poaceae > Aegilops > Aegilops longissima. The sequence continues at coordinate 391,555,557 of CM038677.1, read as the reverse complement.
CTGTGAATCCTCCAGCCGATTAGGCGTCTCGTTCTGAGCATCCAAGAGTCATTGTGGATTGCCAGTGAACGAAGTCTGTGAAGGTTTGGAAGTCTACCTTGAAGACTTACCGGAGTGATTGGGTGAGGACTAAGTGTCCTTACCTCAAGGGGAATGAGGTTAAGACGCGGTCTTCTGAGTTGAATCTCAGCCTCCCTAACCAGACGTACAGTTGTCATAGCAATTGGAACTGGTCCAACAAATCCTTGTCCTCACCAAGCAACTGGTTCTATCTCCTCCCTCACTTATTTACAGTTTGTCTTGGTGAAGTCATTTTCATGCTTTCCTGATCTGTTTGACTTCACTGTGTGACGACTATTGTTGTGTGGCTTCATACTATCTTCCATCCTGATCTATACTACCTAGCTGCTAATAGTCTTCGTGCTTTCACTTCATTACTTACTTGACTATGGCTTGTCTAGTGTAGTCTACCTTCCGATGCATGTTAATAGGTTCATTTCTACCGTTTGCCTTCAAAGCCCCTGTGTTTTGAAGACTTCCATAAAAATCGCCTATTAACCCCCCCCCCTCTAGTGGAAAACTAGCACTTTCAGTACCGCACGTGAAGGACAGGAAGTGCGACGAGGACGCGTTGATTGTTAGTTCATCGGAAGTAGTAGTTTTCTTCACTGGTACGTTAAGGGGCTGTTTGATTTGTGACTATGGTTGCCACATGTTGCCACACCTAAGGTTAGGCAACTTTGACTAACTTAGGAGGGTGTTTGGTTCAAGCCTTACCTTAGGAAATATACTTTTTGCCACACTAGGGCCCCACATGACATACACTCAAAAAGTGTGGCAAGATTCCCTTAGGCTTGCCAACTTGTGGCTCTCATTTTGAAGAACTAACCTTAGGCAAGTGTGGCAAAATTTGTGTCGCGAAATGTGGCATTCCTAGGCCTAGAACCAAACAGCCCCTAAATAAAGAGTTTCGTTTTGTACTTACACAATTTAAAACGATTGTTATGGAGAGAATAAGAAAACCACTCCGCTATATATTAGTAGTATACGAGTACTATATGGACGCAGCTTCATTGACTTAGTGCACCTGCCTTTGGGTGTATGACAAGTGGGCCCAAAATGTGGCTGGCCCACTTGTCATACAGCCAAAGGCAGGTGCAGTTAAGGCACCGGAGCTCAGTCCATAATACAGTATATATGTAGTACAATATATAAGCTGGAGCCTCAGTGCTTGTTCGCTAGGGTTTGCACTCTCCAAACTCTCGCCGCACTACATATATATACACGTTGGAGGCTCAGCGTTCCTTTGCTAGGGTTTGCTATATTCACAGTCTCTCACCCTCTTCACCAGATCTAAACAAGACTGCGTTGTGGGCTCTGCTCTCTCACCCCCGCCTCACACGGTGGCGAAGGAGGCGTCCGGATCCCGTCACACCGGGAAGGGGAGGAGGTGCAACGTTCACTCTATTGCCTTCGGCGAGGGGGGCAATCCACTGCCGCTTGCGCTTTTCTCTTTCACCCAGTGCCTGTGCGGGAGGGCCACCGACCCCTTCTTCCTCGCTACCGTACGTAGTGTGAGCAGATCCGGCCTCTCGACGCACGCCTTGCCACATCCCGACGACCCTAAGGTATATGTTTCTTTGAAACCGTCATTGCTCTAGCTGCATGCGGATCTTTTTCGATTCTGTAGTCGAATCTAGGTCTTGGTTGAAAGAGGTAAGAAGGGTGCGGTGGGGTGGAGCATGAATCTAGGGCGTGGTTCAATGGGAAAAGGAGGGAGGGAAAGTAGTATAGACTAGCTATCCAGCCGCTTTGTTGGTCAAAAAGGGAAAAAGGGGGTAACCCAGTACACACATCTGTAAGGAACCGATCTCTTTATTGAAAAGGGAAAGAAACTGGGGGCTCGGGTAGTTTGTGCAGGACTAGATTTGCTGCCCTCACATAGGAAAAAGTTTCAAAGAGAACAAATATGGGACCAACGCAGATATGCTGCTTGGCTACATACTCTGCATTACCCATTTATACGTGTGGACACACATGGTGCTGGCATGTCCCATGTCCCATACAACTATTTTGTTGTTGTTAATCTAAGAATGCTGCTGGAAAATTGAAGCAATGCCACTGTTAAAAGTAAATTACATTCTTAACGGATGTTGTTTTAAGAGAATGTCTCTGTTAATATGAATCAATGCAACCGTTTTTGAAATGCTACTGTCCTACTTTGTTTTCCATCAAGATAAGTTAGATGCATCTTTTTTCGCCATTTGTTTCATCCTCCTTATTGGCCAGTAATTGTTTCCTTTTTGCCTCTGTTAAAACGGGGATATCTATTCAACTTGTTGCCTAGAAAACTTAAATGTCACACCGGCGACTTTGCTTGATTTCAGTGCAACTGCACAAAACGAGATTGGATTTCCTATTCGTGTTGGCAGATTCATAGGTGATCTTGTGTACGTCATGACAGGTTCGTACTTGCCTTCATCCACATGATCGTGCATTGTGTTTTGAGATGTTGTGCTACTTGTATTGGTACTATTTTAAATAAATGTTGAATTGAAGCTATTGTATTTCTCTCTTTTCCCATTAAGTAGTGAACAAAAATGGTACCAACCCAGACATGATGCTTGTTGCTTTGTTACAACAACATATGCATCACCCCCTTTATAAGTAGGTGGAAGCACATGGTGTTGTTGCACCCACTCTCCCCTGGAACTGTTTATGCTTTTTCGTAATCTAATGCTGATGGTAAATTTAAGCAATGCCACTCTAAGAATTAACTACTGAACTGTTTTAAGAGAATTTCTCTGTTAATATGAATCAATGCAACCGTTTTAGAAATGCTACTGTCCTATACTTTGTTTTCCATCAAGATAAGGCAGATGCTTCTTTTTGTGGCCGCATGTTTCATCCTCCTTTATTGGCAGTAATTCTTTCCTTTTTTGCCTCTGTTAAATCAGGTATATCTGTTCAACTTGTTGCTATAGCAAACTTAAATGTCACACCAACGACTTTGCTTGATTTCAGTGCAACTGCACAAAACGAGATTGGATTTCCTATTCGTGTTGGAAGATTCGTACGTGATCTTGTGTGCGTCATGACAGGTTGGTACTTGCCTTAATCGACATGATCGTGCAGTGTTTTTTGAGATGTTGTGCTACTTGTATTGGTAATGTTTTCAATAAATGTTGAATTGAAGCTATTGTATTGCTGTCTTTTCCCATTAAGTAGTGAACAAAAATGGGACCAACCCAGACATGATGCTTGTTGCTTTGTTACAACAAACTATGCATCACCCCCTTTATAAGTAGATGGAAGAACATGTTGTTGTTGCGCCCCACTCTCCCCTGGAGCTATTTATGCTTTTTGTTAATCTAATGCCGCTGGTAAAATTAAGCAATGCCACTCTCATAATTAACTACTGAATCTTAGTTCAAAACTGCAACACTTGTTAGGGATTGGCGGGATTACCATTTTTGTGGCCGCATGTTTCATCCTCCTTTATTGGCCAGTAATTGATTCTTGTTTTGTCTCTGTTAAAACAGGGATATCTATTCAACTTGTTGCTATTGCAACATTTTGCTTCGCTTAATTTTGGTGGAACTGCACAAAATGAGACCGAATTTCCATATATGTGTTGAAATCTCTTTTAGATCTTCCTCAGGAGTTGTTTCAAATCTCAGTCTTGAAAGGTCAGTACCTACTTTCCTCAGAATTAACTACTGAATCTTAGTTCGAAACTCCAACACTTACTAGGGATTGGCGGATTACCATTTCTGTTAGGGATCTGCCGGATTACATGTTTAAGAAATGTATTGTTCAGATAATGTCTCTGTTATTATATATCAGTCACAGTGTTTTACAAATGGTACTATCCTGCTTTGTAGTTCTTTCTACATGTTTAACCAAGGTATTGTTAAGATAATGTCTCTGTTAAAATGAATTAATCGCATTGTTTTAGGAATGATACTTTTTTGCTTTGTCGTTCTTTATACATGTTGAAACAAGGCATTGTTAAGATAATGTCTCGGTTAATATGAATGAATCACACCGATTGAGAATTGCTATTCTCCTACTTTGTTTCCCATTAAGATAAGGTAGATCAGTACATGTTTTTCTTCTGGGAGTACAAGTCATCAACCGCTATTTCTCAGTAATTGTTTCCCTTATACCTACTGTTGCTTATAGGGATATCAAAATGAAAGCTCGGTTTTATTCTGACTTTGATTTTAGTTGAGTTGCACAAAAGGAGCCAATGTGTCTAAGGCAAACTGCTGCATTAGTGGGTCCATTTGGTCTTACCACTTTGAAGAAAGAAGTAGTCAATGTTTGTGCTACATTACACAAGGAATGATCGAGAATCTTTACAGACTATTAGTAGACGTTGGTGACATGACTAGTCTGCAGAGAGCATAGGAAACTCTACAACACGTGGAGTGCACTGGGCAAAAGTGCCCAAACAAGTACAAGAAGCCAAGACATGACTCCAAATATGTCAATGTCATTCTAAGCAACAATGATGGGGCATCTAGGTATGGTAATATGTTTACCGTACTTTCAGTTTGTTAGTCCATCAATTGGTGGGTTGACACTGGGGCCAATATTCATGTGTGTGCTGCTGGGTCTTTGTTTTCTTGCAGAATATAAATATGATATCCATAGGGATGCTCAGCTTGATTTTAGTGGAACTGCACAAAATGTCCAGATGGTTTGTGTCCTCCATAATACTTCATCATGCACAATACATCGAATGGTTCTCTAATCATTCGTCGTCACCTTGAGCCACCGGACTATATGTTTGAATTGTGCTGCCAGTGTCGGCCATTAAGAATGGTAAGAAGAAAGATAAAAAGAGAGATGGCTGCTTTACTTGTGGTTCGGAGGAACACTGGGCAAACAAGTGGCCAACAAGTACCAAGAAGCTAGGACAGGACTCCAAGTCTTTCAATGTCACTCTAAGCAACAATGATGGGGCATCTGGGTATGGTAATCTGTTTAACGTATTTTCAGTTTGTTAGTTCACCGATTGGTGGGTTGACACTCGGGCCAATATTCATGTGTGTTTTGATGTGTCTTTGTTTTCTGGCAGCATATAAATACGAAATCCACAGGGTTGTTCGGCTTGATTTTAGTGGAACTGCACAAAATGTTCAGATGGTTCGTGTCCTCCATAATACTTCATGATGCACAATACATCGAATGGTTCTCTAATCATTCATCGCCACCTTGAGCTACCGGACTATCAGATGACAAACTGATGACAAACCCTGCCCGTTCCACAATCATAGGCATTACATATTTTTAGTGGGAAAAGCTTGTCAAAGTTTAATCATTGATGTTAGCAAGAAGACATTAGTTTAATCATTAATGCCCTTTGCTGTGAGCAACGTCGATAATTTTTTCCTATTCCTATCTTCAGTTCAGAAGTAAAATTTTACTCTGTTGAGATGCATAGTCACATGAATGTTGAATTATGTAAGGTATTTTAAGAGTTTGTTCTGAATGTTTTCTATGTAATGCCAGGCCTTGTGAGTTTGACTGCAAAGTTGAGCTTGGAATGCTGTGGCATGCGGCATCACGAGCTGTTCATCGTGCCTCCTGAGAATAATGCTTCATATTGTTTTGCATGTTGATCTAATGCCCGTGATTTGCATGTTAAGAAAATCATCCTCTTCTGTTGTTTCTGTGCTTAAGAAGTTCATTGTCTTATGTTTCATTCATAGCCTATACGACAAATCAGGTAGGTTAGAGGTGAAACCATACGATCTTCCGACAAACTCATCATCTTAGGTCGTGATTGGATCATCATTTTCCAACCAAAACCACTTGTAAAACTGACGCTTGTAAATAAAAGCAGATGGTCTAGGGCGAAGCGCTTGGTTGCTCGATCTTGACTAGTAAAATATACACTGGTCTCTCAAATTACAAGCGTAACCCGCCGGTTTTACTTATAGACCTAGGGCCCTCGGTTTCATTACGCCTGTATTTTACGCGTTGTTTCTGATGACGAGTAAATTACACTTGTATCTTAATACAGGTGTGAAATAAACCAGAGCTCCCAAGCACGGCCTTACCGTTTCATGCCATCTCAGTCTCTCGAAGGTGCTCATAGGTGTCCGATGATCCTGGATTCCTGAATGAGCAGCGGACACTATATCAGGCCATCCGTAGGGCCCGCGAGGCCCTCTCCGTCTTCCTTCGAGTTGTTGCGCTCGCCGTGATGCCAAGCATTGTCAACATGGTCAACGAACATGAGGATTTAGGAGATGACTTTTTTTTGATTGGATGAAAGTAGGGACCCACTAGGGCCATAGCCGTACGTAGCAAGTGCCTCTATATTTTTTTTGCTTCCTTCGGGTTTCCTGACATCACGGTCCCACACCATTGTCAACCTATGTAGTCAATAAACAAGAGAATTGCACAAGGAATGGCTGACAGCTGGGACCAAGCAGCTCGAGTAGTATTTGTGTTTTTGAGGTGTGAGCACTGCAGAGTTTTCCTTGAGCAATGTTTTCATTGTTGTTCAGAGGAGAGCAGGGTATTAACTGGGCGGGCTGTGGCCCGTCTAGCCCAGGCCAGATATCAAGCCCAGATATTATTTTTTTTTCAAGATGAAAATGGCTAGCCTAGCTATACTTAATTTTAGGAATACCCAAGCAAGGTCAACTTGTTATTCTCCGCCCCGCTGGGCAGCAAATCTTTCCTTGGAGGGATGCATTAGGCTTAACAGGAAAATGGGCTTTAATAAATATTAAATGGGATGTAATTATAAAAAATGGGCAGTAACTATAAAAAATGCACCAAACACGTAATTATTTTATAAAATATTGTTTTTGGAATTTGGAAACTTTAATTTCATTAATTGTTGCGCGCGCAATGTTTCGTTGGAGTTTTACGTAATCCAAATTTATATTGAAATTGTATTTAATCTGACTAGAAATTTCGGGATAAAATTTTTTGTATCCCATCAAAATGTGGGATTTTTTTTGAATTCTGTTTTGAACGGTTGGTTGAAATTATTAATAGTTGTCCTTGCTAGAAAATGGGTTGTACTTTTAACAAACTGTAAATGGGCTCTAGTAAATTCCATTAGAATTAAAAAATGGGTTGTACATTCTTACAAATTGCAAATGGGATATAAGTTCTCTGCCACACACTTGTGGGCCTACTAAGTTGACGCGTACCCTAAAAAAAGTAAGTTGACGCGTATGCAAGGCTTTGTCAACTTATAGTCAACACACGGTTCTAGCGGCAGTGGCTGTTGGATGTCCATCCAACGGATGCCGTGCTTCTTCTTCAGTCTCGGATATTCTAGCTTCAGCTGCCCAAAAAATGATTCCTCTCCCTGACATCTGGGGCGCACCATTTTGGTGGCTGACCCGTGGGCCTACTAAGTTGACGCGTACCAAGGGCTTTGTCAACTTAGTCATTATAAACGATTCTAGCTGCAGTGACCGTATGATGTCCATCCAACGGCCGTCGTGCTTCTTCAACCTCTAGTCTTCTTTCTCCAGCCGCCCAAAGCAGCACCGGTCGTGCCGCCTGCTCCTACCTCCTATGGCCGGTTGTGCTGCCGTAGAGGCCTCACCGCCCCCTACTACTCCCAGTGCTGGCCAGGCCATCCCTCTACTCACCCACACCCCCTGTTTTTCTGCGGCGACGGCAGCCTCACACCGCAGCCGAACCAGTGAACCCTCGTACTCCTCTCCACATGGGCATCCACTGCAGCGTCTTTCCGGCTCGCGTCGTCCCCTTCCTAGGCCTCGTCGCCGTCCACGCCCTGGTGCTCTCGGCGCCGGCGTGGTCAATGTGGTCAACAAAGCGACATCCATCGGGCGTGGGTATGCGTGGAGAGGTGACAGCTGGGTCCACGGCCGCACACAAGGAAATGCCTCCTTATTACGCGCAAAATAATGATTCCTCCACCGGACATCTGGGACCAACCGAAAGGGCCTCTGTATTTCGCAAAAAAAAACGTTCCAGCCGCTGACAGCTCGGACCCACCAGCTATATCTTCGCACGCAAGGAAGTGCTTCCTTATTACGCACAAAAAAATGAATAGCCCCCTACTAGCTGGGACCCACCATATGGGAGGCTGACTTGTGGGCCTACTAAGATGACGGGGACGGAGGACTCTGTCAACTTAGTAAATATGAACGATTCTAGCTCCAGTGACCGTATGATGTCCATCCAACGGCCGTAGTGCTTCTTCAACCTCTGGTCTTCTTGCTCCAGCGGCCCAAACAAGCGTCGGCCGTGCCGCCTGCTCCTGCTTCCCGTGTCCGGCTGTGCTGCCACCGCTGGCCATGCCATCCCTCTATACTCACCCACACCTCCTGTTATTCTCCGGCGATGGCAGCCTAACACCACAGCCGAAGCAGTCAACGCACGTACTCCCCTCTGCATGGGCATCCACTGTCACGTCTTCCCTGGCTCCATGTCGTCCCCTTCCTAGGCCTCGCCGTCATCCACCGCCCTGGTGCTCTCGGCGCGGCATGGTCAATGTGGTCAACGAACAACTTCCATCGGAAGATTACTGTACATGGAGAGGCTGACAGCTGGGTCCATGGCCGCAGCAAGGAAATGCCTCCTTATTACGCCCAGAATAATGATTCCTCCACCTGACAGCAGGGACCCACTGGACGGGCCACCGTATTTCATGAAAAAAACATTCCCCCTGACTGCTGGGACCCAGCAGCTACATCTTCGCACGCAAGGAAGTGCGTCCATATTACGGGAAAAAAATTTATTAGCCCCCCTGACTTCTATGACCCACCAGCTACATCTTCGCACGCAAGGAAGTGCCTGACAGTCGGGACCCACCCGGTCGAAGCGTACGTAGCGTTGTCATTTAATTCGCGAACATATGCGTACATCTTGGTCGATCGGTGCTGCAGGCTGCAGCGATGAACCATGGCAGCGTAAGGAAGAACGCATCGCGTGTGGTAGTAGAAGCGGCGCACATGTGGTAGTAGAGGCGCTTCGTAGCATGTACACGTCATTACATCGGCCAGGGTGCAAGAAAGTAAATCTGACCCGCGCACGTACATCTGGGCGGGGTCTCAAACGCCTACACGCGCATACGTACGGCCAGGGCTCGTGTACATGGCTATGGTTGGGTCGGAATGGAGAAACTTCGTCGTCGTCGTGTTCATGGGGAGGCAACAAAATGCGTCGTGTTCATCGGGAGGCAACGGAATGCGTGTTGTTCATCGGGAGCCAACCGGCTTGGACGGAACAGCCGATGGAAATGAGTTCTGGCGTACCGCAGAATGGAGGAAACGGCCTTCTATTCGACCGGCCACGGTGGAAACGGGATCCTATTCATCGGGGAAGTGCAGCGTGCGCGAGCGGAGGAAGCGGACCTCCCTACGGTCAAAGCGGGTCTGTTGATCGGGAGGGTGTGGCGTACCGCAAAATAGAGAAGCGGACTTGTGTTGGGCGCTTCTGATCAAAGCGGGGTCCAGTTCGCCGGGAGGGTGTGGCGTGCCGCAAGCGGGACTCCACGGGATCTATTCATATCCCCCGCCGACCTCCTCCGGCCTCCACAGACTCTGTGCATCCACCGTCGACCTCCTCCAGCCTCCACCTGCGACTGTTCATCCACGGGCTCCTGTTCATCTAGCCTCCACCGCGCGCTCCTCCACCGGCTACTGTTCAACCAGCCCTCTCCATGGGGTCCTATTCAACCACCCTTCCACTGGCTACTGTTCATCCAGCCCTCCACCGGCTACTGTTCAATCAGCCCTCCACCGGCTACTGTTCAACCAGCCCTCCACAGGGTCCCGTTCATCTAGCCCTCCACGGGGTCCTGTTCATCCACCGTGTCGGATTTCGGGTTCCGGAAGACCCTCTAGGTTCGAACACTGGGGTGCGCGCGGAGATCTCGCCCTCTACCTACCTGCACCTTGCCGCCTCGCTAGGATCTAAGCTATGAAAAGAACAACACAAGAGACACATGGTTTATACTAGTTCGGGCCACCATTGTGGTGTAATACCCTACTCTAGTTTGTGGTGTGGTGGATTGCCTCTTGGGCTGATGATGAACAATACAAGGAAGAACAACCTCCAGTGCATTCTTGGGCAGCACGATGAACTGCTAGGGGGAGTTCAGTCGCTCTCTCTCTCTCTCTCTCTCTGATTGGTGTCTTGGCGCCGGATCGGGCTCTCTCTTCCAGATGGCTCTTCCCTGTGGGTGGCTAGTCCTATTTATAGGCAAAGGCCTGGGCCTCTTCCCAAATATTGGCCGGGAAGGCGCCAACAATTAGCCATTTGAAGGGAACATCTAGTACACTTATCGACTAAAGTTGGTCCTCTTTGTCAAAGGCTCTAGTGGTGGCGCCGGCTTGGGCTCCACAATGACTTCCTTCCTACTGTTGCGACGGTCTTGGTCTTGTTGCACTAAAACGGATGCCTTTGCTTGATACTCTTGCCTGCACTTGCCCCCTTTGCACCAAAGAGGAAAGGAGGACCTTTGCAGGTGGCGCCAGACTGGCGCCCTCGGTCGTCATGGCTTGCGTCATGGGCACCTCGCGAGTACCCGCCTTGATCTCTCCGCCTCCTCACGAGCCAGCTGGCGAGGCGCGCTGAGAAGATTCCTGCTATCCGCCCCATGATCTGGCCCCTCGCGAGGTCTTGAGCTTGTCTTGATGAAGATGTGCCTTGATGGGCCACCCCTTGAGCCACGCCGCAGCCGCATGGCGAGCAAGTTTGGGGACCCCGTTCCCGAACGCCCGACAGTAGCCCCCGGCCCAAAGCGGCGCCGGACTTGGCTGGAGCAGAGAAGCGAAGGGGCAAGGCGAGCGCCGTGGCCCTAACAGCTCTTGGCCTCGGGCGCCAGCGTGGCGGTTGATTGGGCGTGGTAACCTTTGTTCCCCACGCCTCCTTATTTTGCGCCCTGCTAGGTGGACCCGTGGTTGCACACAGTCATTCCCTTTTTGCTGCTCGTCCGTCCCCTGCTCTTCCTCCTCTTGAGCTCCAGTCTCTGCTTCCAATCCAATCTCAAATCTTCCCCCTTTCCGTCGTCATGGCTCCGACGAAGAAGGGGAAAGGGAAGAAACTCGTGCCTCTGCCTCGCTCGCCGTCGGCGGCCCCTGCCGTCGATCGGTCGATCATACTCAACCGAGAAGGCTTGGGCAAGGTCAGCTCTGCTCTGGCCACCATCTTCAACGAGTGCGGGAGGACGACGGCCTGGCCCGCGTCTCACTTCTCCATCGACAGAATAGTCACCGAGGTCCGGTACTTTGCCGACGCCCTGTGGGCGGGACTGGTCCCCCCCTTTTCCAATTTCTTCAACGTTGTGCTTTCCCATTACCAGATCCACATGATGCATTTGGGTCCTGAATCCATTACTCTTCTTGCCGTCTTCGCCTTTGTCTGTGAGGCAATGATGGGTATCCCTCCTTCAATTGCCTTGCTGCATCACTTCTTCTCTTTGCGCCTCGTTGACCCCACCCAATGCTCGGGGTGCGTGAGCTTCATTGCCACACCAGAAACAGCGGCTTCAGGGATTGATTTCAGTCTTCCTCAGCCAGCGCTTTGGGTTCCCTGGCGGTGGCTGTACGTGGATGTCGGGGTGCCCAGCCCCCTGCTTTCGGAGCCAACATCTCCCGCTGTCCCCAATTCAGGCTGGGGCCAGGAGACGCTCACGAGCTCCCAGCTCGTCTTCGTATGGCGTCGCTTCGCATTCTTGAGGGCGCTTGACGTGACGGTGCCCAAGGTGGTGAAGGAGTTCCTGTTATGCCGCACTGCCCCTCTCCAGCGTCACTCCCGCCGGATGTGGACCTTCGGCGGGTGTGAGGATCGCATGAGGCTCGGGAGGAGGACTGGCGCTGCGCCGAGGAAGGTGCTCTTGGTCTTGGCTGGGACCCTTCCCCGGGCAGCATCCGGCAAGGTGGGGCTTTGCTGTACTTTTGCTCGAACAGGGGCGACTTTGTGAACCAGATGCCCAGCTTCGACGAATGGGGGCTGCGCCCTGCTGGCCTCCTGGGGCCTCGCGAGAACCCAGTGGTGGTGACTGCCCTTCCAGTCGCCCACGATGGTCCTTCCTCGAGTGGCAGAGCAGGGAGGCATGGGCCGCTGGAGGCTGAGGGGGCCCCCGCCGAGATGACGACGCCAGGCAGCACTCCTAAGGGGGCAGCTCCTGAGGCCCGTGCTGCTGCGGCTGAAGGCGTTGAGCCGCTGCCCACTGCGCTCGTGGTTGAGGCCCCTGAGGCCCCAGCTTCCCCTCTTGGTGAGGCGACCGTCGGCGTGCATCAGGACGACGCCCCTGACGCCGGTCACCTTGATGCTTCTTCCTCATCGCAGGCTGACCCATGTGCTCAACTCCTGGGCCGCTTCCGCGTGGACTTCGAGACTCTCCGGAAGAGGAGGGAGGCCTTGGGTGGCGATTACCCTTGCCCTGTCAACAAGCGCAGGAAGTGCCGCCATTGATGAGTAAGCCTTCCCTTTCTAGCTCCTGATCCTCCTGTTGCTTTTGTTGATCCTTGCTCTCTGAGGCCCTTCCCTTGAGCTCACGGAGATGGCTGAGGAGCCATCCCCAGAGCCGCCCTCTCCACCGCCTTGGCGCTCCGAGCTCAGCAGAGCCCTTTGGTGAGGCGGTCGGAGGTGAGCCATCTGAGGCGCATCACGGCTCTGCGGCGCCTCGCGACCCTCCTTCGCGAGCCTTCTCTAGGCATAGCCAGCCTGCCGTGGGTTCCTCGTCTGGTCATGGATGGCGATTGGCTGAGGTCAGCCCTGCGCTCCTCATTTGGGGATGGGCTGGCTCTAGGCCGGGCTTCTGGCGAGGCGTGCCCGTCCATCGCGAGGGCGCCAGCCCCCAGCCCCCTGCCCAGAGGGGAAGCGCTGGTTCGTGGCCCTCAGCGCTTACTTGGGGCGGATGACGGCACAGAAGACGTGCTCGAGCGCGCCCGGGAGCATCGCGCTCTTCGCCAAGGGTTTCTGTGGAGGGCGGCTAACGCGGTGAGCCTGCTTGGTGAAGAGCTCGCTGACGAAGATGCGCGCCTTGAGGCTGAGGGCATGCGCCTGGCTGAAGAGAGGCGCAAGATGAAGGCGGCTGTTGCCTCTGCGCCACCAGCGTGACCTCGACATTGAGGAAGTCGAGGCGTGTTGCGACCTCTCGAGGAGGCCGTTCGGGTCGTCGAGAGACCCGAGAGGCTGACGGCCGGCGTCTTGCAGCAGAGGAGCGGCGCGGGAACTCTGGCCCAGTGCCATTCCTGGAGCAGCAGGTGGAGCTGCGCGAGGCAGCCTAGCATCGATGAAGGTGGCCGGTCGACCAGGCGAGCTCAGGAGGCTTGAGGAGGCCTTGACGCTGGAAGCTGCCCGACGCAGCGCCGCGATCTTGAGCATCTGGAGCGAGGGCGCTTGGTGACGCAGGCGGAGGATGACATCGCTATGCGGGAAGCCCGCGTCCTGGAAGAGGTTGGACCTCGAGCGCGAGTTCGAGGAGAGGCTGGGGTAGATCCTCGAGGCTGAAGGCAGGACCACCGCCCTTAGGGCCAAGCTGGACGAAGTGGCGCGGCGGGCGATGCTTCCGGAGTCGCCTTGGCGTGGCAAAGGAGGAGGCTGACTACCTCCAGTTGGCGCTTCTTCTCCGTCGGCCAGGTGGGCGAGGCCAAGGCCGTTCTTGCCGCGAAACGAGGACAAGATCGCCAGCGGTGGATCCTGAACACGAGCATGGCCCCATGCTCACCACGCTCGAGGAGAAAGCCAACACGGCCTTGGGTAACATCTGCGGCGGCCGTTGGCGAGCCCCACGATCAACTTCGCCCGGCAACCTTGAGTTCTTCACCGATGTGGTGACACAGCTGGAGAGTGCGGTCGGTCGAACCAACAGGTTGGTGGAGGAGCAGCAGCGCCCTGCTCGGGCGCGCCTTTTCTCGTGTCTTCAGCCATCTCCGAAACATGGACCCCAACTTCGACTTTGACGCCGCCATCGCCCCGGTACCTTAGGCCGTCCAGGACGACCTGGCGCACTGGGTGGAAGACAATGTGGATGCCCTCGTCAGGGCCTTCGCTTCTGATAACGACGGCGTGGTCGTGGTTGCTGATGAAAGCGGTGTGGTGAGCGGCCCGGCGCGCGGCGGCGGCAGCGGAGGCGATGGCGAGGCCAGCGACACCAGCGGCGATTCGGGAGGTGCCCCCGAGGATGCATTGGGGATTTATCCGACTGACCGTGTGTTGTCCCTGCTTCCTTACCCTGCGCAGATAGAGTTCGGGCTTTGCCCTGAAGGTTGTAAGAGCATTTTGGGAGGGGGAGCCCCTCATGTAAAAACTTGCATTCAGCATATTAGTAGATGCGATATCACCCGTACGCCTGCGCCAAGCGGCTGGCTTTGCGACGAGCTGGCTGGCTTGTTTACCTTGACCCGCGTGGGCCTCGAGATAGCCTGCGGAGGGCTATGATGTCTCGAGGCCGATTGCTTCTTCCACACGGAGCTAATTAGCTTCACAGGCGTTCGCCTTCTTCGCAGGCTCTGGGCCTTTTCCAAAACGTTGCAGCTTCACAGGCGTTCGCCATCTTCACAGGCTCTGGGCCTTTTCCAAAACGTTGCAGCTTCACAGGCGTTCGTCTCCTTCACAGGCTCTGGGCCTTTTCCAAAACGTTGCAGCTTCACAGGCGTTCGTCTCCTAAACGAGCCCACTGATCCTGTAATGAAAACCTCCTGAGAGGGCGTGGCGATGGCAGTCTGGGTTGCACGCAATCTAGGCCTAACCCGGCTCGCGAGGGGCTCATGAGGGGAGGCAGCTAAGGCAAAGTGGTAACCAGAATGCGAGAGATTGCTCGAACGATACTAAACACCCCTTCCCTGGACACACGCAAATCTCAAGCTCAAATTTGACTTAAATCCAACGGGGGGAAAACGACAGCCAAAGGAAAAAGCAATGAAAGCAGAAAAAAGCCGCGTCCGGCACCTAGTCTAGTCTTGGACGTCTTCTCACCAGCGCGGAGCTAAGTGCTGCCACTGGGTGTGGGAGGGAGCCCGAGGGCCTGAGGCCGGCACCCTTGAGACTCCGGGGCGTGTACAGCCCCACTCATTATTACGTGAGAGTGTCACGGGGCGGCGAGCTTCACAGGCACTGGGCCTTCTTCACAGGTACCGGCCTTGCTTCCTATCGCCAGACAGCGGCCCGCTTGCGCCACACTCTAGTGCCACCAGCGATGACCAAAAACCAGGGCGCCGCCCGATGGGGTAGAGCGGTGGCCAGCCAGTTCCCCAGCGACCACGGGTCCTCTGCAAGGGCAGGCCACAGAGGCACCTCCCAGCCAGAGGGCCTACCTCCTGAGGGCGCCTTACTCCGAGCGTCGCGGTGGTGATCTTTGGATCTCGGCCCCTCTCCTGCAGCCCGGCGCCCTCCTCTGAGGTAGGAAACTGCGGAGTGGGGCAGCCGCCCGCTGTGGCGACCTGCACCTCCTCGATCCATGGTTAGCGTATGCCTGCTCTGAGAATTAGTGATACCCGATGTCGTTGCTTCCAGGCGTGGCCGGCAGGTCCTTCCGGGGCTCTGGTAGAGCTCAACCGGTGCCTCGTCCCCCGGCTTGGGCTGAGGCGAGCCTTGTTACGTCCTCATCGCGTGCCCTTGGTCCATCATGTGGGGCACGTGCTCTTACAGGGCCGCCATCTCGAAGGCAGCGTCGTAGTGTTCGTGTGCCACGCAGCTGCTTGGCGCCCACAGGGGCGTGTGTGATATTGCAGGGACCGTGGGTTGTGGCGAGTCCTTCTTCGCTGGCCGGAGGCGGAGGCAGCGCCACTGATCGCCCGGTGTTGATGACCTGGCTAGCGTCGGGGTGGCCTTGGAGTCCGCTTGGGGCCGCGCGGGCGTGCGTGGAGCCTCCGCGTGGGCCGCCCTGGACCTGAGGTGGGAATTGGGTGCAGAAGGGGTGAGCCCCCAATGCGGCGAAGCCCAGGAGCTCTGCCACCCGTTCAGCCGCGTCGGGGCCGCCCTTGACACCTGCATTGCAGTAGCTCTCGGGCTCTTGTGGCTGTGACCCTTGAGTTCGCTGCTCCGTCGAGTGTCTGGCGCTGTGTGCTGGCGTGGTTGGAGGCCCTCACCGCTGACCGCGCTGCCGTGGCGTGAGCTGTCGATTATTTGTCTGCGTCGCCCGTGACCCTTGGCGCCCTGCGGACCCATGAGCTGCACAGGGCATGGGGTGCGCCCGGCGGCGGCTCTGCGTGGGCGGGCCAGGTCGCCCGAGGATCGAGGTTGCCCGTGCAGTGGCGGACATGATGATGGCGATCTTGACAGGCGAGTAGTGGCACAAAAGCGGATTCGGCGCACCTACAGCGCGCCAAATGTCGGATTTCGGGTTCCGGCAGACCCTCTAGGTTCGAACACTGGGGTGCGCGCGGAGATCTCGCCCTCTACCCACCTGCACCTCGCCGCCTCGCTAGGATCTAAGCTATGAAAAGAACAACACAAGAGACACAGGGTTTATACTAGTTCGGGCCACCATTGTGGTGTAATACCCTACTCTAGTTTGTGGTGTGGTGGATTGCCTCTCGGGCTAATGATGAACAATACAAGGAAGAACAGCCTCATGAGTGCATTCTTGGCGCACGATGAACTGCTAGGGGAGT
Organism: Aegilops longissima; assembly: GCA_021605205.1. Taxonomy (NCBI): domain Eukaryota; kingdom Viridiplantae; phylum Streptophyta; class Magnoliopsida; order Poales; family Poaceae; genus Aegilops; species Aegilops longissima. The sequence continues at coordinate 391,538,983 of CM038677.1, read as the reverse complement.
TGATCGCTCTCTCTCTCTCGATTGGTGTCTTGGCGCGGATGGGATCTCTCTTCCAAATGCCTCTACCTGTGGGTGGCTAGTCCTATTTATAGGCAAAGGCCTGGGCCTCTTCCCAAATATTGGCGGGAAGGCGCCAACAATTAGCCATTTGAAGGGAACATCTAGTACACTTATCTGACTAAAGTTGGTCCTCGCTTTGTCAAAGGCTCTGGTGGTGTGCCGGCTTGGGCTCCACAATGACTTCCTTCCTGCTGTTGCGGCGGTCTTGGTCTTCTTGCACGAAGCGGATGCCTTTGCTTGATACTCTTGCTGCGCTTGCCCCTTTGCACCAAGAGGAAAGGAGGACCTTTGCGGGCTGGCGCCCTTTGGCGCCCTCGGTCGTCATGGCTTCGTCATGGGCACCTCTGAGGTACCCGCCTTGATCTCTCCGCCTCCTTGCGAGCCAGCTGCGAGGCCGCGCTGAGAATCTTCCGTCGTCCGCCCGCAAGAGCCAGCCCCTCACGAGGTCTTGATCTTGTCTTGATGAAGATGGGCCTTGATGGGCCACCTTTGAGCCACGCCACGGGCGCGAGCGAGCAAGTCTGGGGACCCCCGTTCCCAGAACGCCGACACACCGGCTCGATCGATCGGGGTACTGTTCATCCAGCGGGAATGGCCTCTACTACCACGGGTCCTATTCATCCAACCCCCACCGGGAACTGTTCATCTAAACCCCCCAACCACCCTCACTGTTCATCCAGAGGCAGCATCGATCGGCTTCAGTTAGCAGCAGTAGTGAAGGAACCGCTGGATCGGGTTTAGTTAACAGCCATCGATCGATCGCTCGGGTTCAGTAACGCGTAGCCTGCAATGCGGTCGCTCGGGTTTAGTTAGAGCCCAATGCCTCGCTCAGGTTCGAGTTAAGCATAGCGCCCACGCGCAGCAGCGTACCCTCACGAGAGAAAGCAGCGCATTGCTCGGCCCCCGACCAACCACCTTAACCGGGAACTCCCCGATATTTTCCTAGCCCTCGCTTCTACCACGGTTTTTTCCATCATGGGCGGCCCAAAGAATGTCATGCAGATGTGTCTCCGGCCCGTCCAGGACGAAAAGCCCATTTTCTATCATGATTTTCTATCATAGAAGTAGGAGCCCACCACATCTATGATGATACCGGGTTTTGTCACAATTATCATCATAGAAGTGTCATAAGTATGACAGGAAAAAAATTCGTTCATCCAAAAATGTCACGGGTGTGTCTTTTTTTATAGTGCGTGGAGGTGGAGCCTGATCTTGATATCCACGCGCGCCGCTGCATGGTGACCTTGATCTTGCAGTGGTGTTAGGAGCCAGGAGGCGTTTTCTTGCGGTAGGGGACTTCTTGGCAGCTTCCTCCTTGGGGCGCCTGCCACCGGAGTCGCGCCTTGAGCTCTTGATCTTAGTGCGGGCGGCGTCTTGATCACGGAGGTGGTGGGCGCTCCGTGGGATACATCGCCCCTCCTGGAGGTGGTCGAGGTAGCTAGAGGGCGGTGCAGAAGAGCCCCAGTGGCCCGGCGAGCTTCGGCGATGCGGTCCAGCCGATCGTCGTGAGAGTCGTCGGTGGCGGTGGTGCGAGGGCTTCGCATGTCATGAGCAGCGGCCTACGCGTCGGTGGGCGCGCGACGAGCGTGGGACGACGAGCCAGTCAGAGTCAACGACAGGGTGCCGGTGCATCCATCCCGCCGCACGAGGATGCAGCGACGAAGCTTCCTGCTCGTTCCCGACCGGGCCGGTGGCAGCGTTGGCGGCAGGTGATGGAGAACGGCGGGGAGATCCGCCAACGGGTGTCGTCTGAGCAACGCGGGCTGCCAGAGCGGCCCGGTGCTCTGCACAGGCTTTGCGGGCGTCAGCCATGGATGCGGTGGAGCGGCGGAGCATGGATCGACGGAAGAAAGGCTTCAATGCACCCCTACCTGGCGCGCCAAATGTCAGATTACGGGTTCTGGCAAACCCTTCAGGTTTGAACACTAGGGTGTACACGAAGATCTCTCTCTCTCCCTAGCTCGCTCTCGCAATGATCTCAAGGCCTAGCCCGACGAACCCAATGAACAAGAGACACGAGAGTTTATACTGGTTCGGGCCACCGTTGCAGTGTAATACCCTACTCGAGTGTGGTGGTGGTGGATTGCCTTGTAGGCTGAGGATGAACAAGTACAAATGACGAACAGCCTCCTGAGGAGAGGTGTTCTTGAGCTCGGTGAGCTTGTGTGTGCAAGGATGATCTCGATGATCCGTCCCCCTGCTAGGGTGGTGGCTAGTCCTATTTATAGAGACCCTGGTCCTCTTCCCAAATGTTAGGCGGGAAGGGATCGCACAACGGCCAATTTTGAAGGGAGACAACTAGTACAAGCTAACCTGACAAAAGGTGGTCTTCGCCTGCCAAAGGTTCTGGTGGTGATGCTGTCGTGGGCTCTGCGGTGACCTCCGTCCTGCCGTCATGCTGGTCTTGGTCTCGTTGCACCGATATGGAAACCTTTTCCTGATCCCTCGGGACTCCTCGCCTACGCTTGCCCCTTTATCACCAAAGAGTCAACTAGTATTCTGCGCCCGCTGGCGCCCGCCTGGCTTTGGTCGTCATGGCTCACATCACGCGCACCTCGCGAGGTGCCCCTTGCATTGATATCTCCGCTCCTCGGGAGCCAGCCTAGCGAGGCTTCCCCTGAGGAGGTATCATGTCATCTGCCTCGTGAGGGTCTTGAGTAGTTGTTGATGAAGATGGGTCGTACCAGGCCATTGGTGGAGCCACGCCCTGGGCCGCAGGCAGGCAAGTCTGGGTACCCCCATTCCTAGGACGCCGACAGGGAGCTCGAGGAGCCAATGGCCAAAAAGAGGTTTATCACGGCATCTTCGGTCGACGCCGGCGAGCTAGCCGCCGAGGTGTCCCCATCGTCCTCCGCGGGCTCTTTATCTCCGTCGCCGGTCACCTGATTGGCCCGCCGTCGCGCCCATACGCCGGTTCGAGGACTTCCTCGTCCTCCCTCGGGCCCGCCAGCCGATGAGGTCCTACCTCGGGGTCCAACATTGGCGATGGAGGATGTGGGTCGCCAAGATTATGGATCGGGAGATCCACACCCGCCGGTGGCTAGGTGGCTTCCACACAGCCGAGCTCGTGGCTATGGAGTACTACCGCTGGCAGGTTCACTACCACGGCGCGGCGGCTAGGCTCAATTTCCCCTTCGACAGACGTTTGGTCGAGCTCGTTCCGCCGGAGCCAGGGGTGGTGAGCTCGGCTATGGCGCGGGAGAACCACAAGGCATGGGAGCGCCTCGAGGCTGATGCCGCCGACGAGGCCTACATGCAAGAGCTCCATCGACAGCACCCAGAGCTCATGGAGGTGGAGCGGGTGATCTTTGTCAGCGTGGAGGGCAGCGAGGTTATCGTGCTCTCCTCCTATGATGAGGTCGAAGGCAGCGAGGACAGCGGGGCGGAGGGCGTCGAGGTGGGTGCTGAGGAGGAGGAGATCGACGTTGATGAGTGGAGGAGTGTCTTCCCCAACGACCTCAACGATGGCAACGGCCTGGACCCGGCTCGCGGCACACCGTACCTGACAAGGAAGGATTGGCTCGACCTCTACTTCGACCGAAAGTAGTTTAGCTTAGTTTAAATTTATGTTTTATGTTCGATTATGCAAAACTATCTATGTTTAGGTTTGAATGCATGTTAGTTTCGGTTGAACCATCTTTGAACTTGATCAAATTGAGGTTTACAACGTTAAGTTTAGGGGATTGACCAGAAACGGCCAAAAATTGTTGGAGTATATATATATATATCCACTAAGGGTTTTAGTCCGTTAATTTTTAAAGGATCGGCTAAAGATGGCCTTATGCCTTGTTTATTTTAGTTCTTCACAATGTGATGCTCTATATGTGCAAATATTTGCCGCGCAGTGCAATTTCATCAATAACATTTTCAACAATACCACTATGATTTACGCTATTTGGTTGTTGTTAAGGATGTTGTAGTTAACATGCCTTTTCATTTTTTAACGATAACAAGTGTACTTTAGACCTGCACAATACCTGTTTGAATGACTATTTGCTTGTTTTTAAACGTTATGCCTGATGTAGTTAACACACCTTTCCACTTCTTGTTTTGCTTAACTAGCGTGCTTAAGCTTGCACATTGAAGCTATCATTTGTAGATTATGTTGTCTACCATGGATATATTTGGTTGATGTTTAGCATGTTGTGCTTAACATGCCTTTATATGTACTCATACAGGACAATATTGAGAAAAGTGATGTTTTCCATCGAGGTTAGTTTCATCGCATTGCTTATATGTACTTACTGTTCAGGATATTGGTAGCTGGTACCATATAGGCTGGGGGCTGATAAGGGATTAATCGTCGAATCGGACATTTGCCTGAATATATCTAAACCCATTTATCAGTAGGTTAACTAGGGCCATATTTAATATATCTGGGGCTACATAGCAACATGCATTGTACTGAATGACTAAATATGCAATCCCAGGCTACATAGCAACAAGGAAGAGTGTTACCTTAATTTTTGATGATGTCTAGATATACATGTAATAAAATCTTATATAATGGGATGTAGGGAGTGTTGTACTACATCATTTTGCAATTGGTGTTTAGCTTCGAAATTAATTTGGTGCTTTTAGGTACATATGTCATTGCCAAAGATCCACACTTCGACCCTTTCTGCGTATGGGGCAATGAGATATTCATGAACCAGGATCAAGTTAGGAAACTGATAATGATTCTTACTAAAAATGGGTCAAAAGATGTCAATCAAACTATTTTTTTATACTTTATGCAAGACAACAGTGAACTACGGGATGGTATGTAGGAACTCTGTAGCCTTCTTTTTATTGCCCATAATGAGTTGTGTTAGATGACAATGTCTAAATCTTTTTCCTTTGCAGTGGATCCTGAAGCAGTTTACTCAAGATTACCTCTCAAACTACATGATTGGCGGCCGGCCATCACAAGGGGTTGGACTAGAGTCGTGCGTGTCTTCTGCATCCAGGAGAGCACAATAGGGCCATTCCGCTTCACCTTGTTCAGCAACCAGAATGTATGTCGCCTCTTTCTTTAACATCTGTAATAGTACAAGTATAGAACCCTGGTTCATCATTCTTTATTTGGTGCTTATGTAATTCTTAAACATATGTACCTACGAATTGAATAATGCATTTGTTGTTTGAACTTGATGGATATGAATAAAGCTATAGCCTACTTTCAAGTTCAAATTAGGTACAATTTTAAATAGCGGGAATTAAATTAGGGTGAAATTACGGTGTGCAGGTCATTACGGCGCACACAGTCAATAAAGCATAGTGTGTGCGATATACATCATAATCCGACATGGTTCACGAAGAGGAAACGTGTGTAACAATGCACACATTTGCCGTTTGCAAAGCGTGTGTGATGTCAGACACTATCACATATGGTGCGGCAAAACTACATGTGTGTGATTGTCTACCTATCGAACACGGTTTATAATCATGAACTGTTTGTGATGTGCTAGGCATCGTAAACATAGAGCCAGTTTGGTACGTTCCTGGAAAACTTCCATGCCTGCAATCTGCCTAGTTTTAGGTAAAACCACAAAACTCCGACTGCGATGGCAATGCGAGCACAAACGAGTAGCAAGGATGAAATGTTTAGGATATTTGAGATATCAGAAATGGTTATATAGGGACAACTGTATGCATCAAGGCTCCCTATCCCCGACAGTTTTTGGGTCGTGTGGGAAGGACCCCCCATATCACCCACACTCACTTGGCGACGGTTCCAAATGTCGTTGCGAAAAGGGGTTAAAAACCGTCTGTATAGCACCTCGATGTACCAGTGTTTATTCCCTGATGGTAGCCGACCATGTGTAACCCTAGGTACCCCTGGTGTCTATATATAAAAGAGGGTCTAGTCCGTAGATGCTAGAACAACCATCATCCTATTCATCTAGGGTTTAGTTCATCTGATCTCGTGGTAGATCAACTCTGTAACCATCATACACACATCAATATATTCCAGCAGGACATAGGGTTTTACCTCTTCAAGAAGGCCCAAACCTGGCTAAATAATGTCCCTGTGTTTCCTGTTCTCCATCGATAAAAGATCCACAGCTAGGGAGCCCCTACCTGAGGTCCGCCTGTTTTGACACCGACACCGATCGAGGTTGTCTATAGCTTTAACCCGTTGTCGCCATTGGATATCCTCCCACTACCACTACAAGAATGAGCGAACATGGACGTGAAGGCAAGGGCAAGTTCTATCAAGAAGATGCGTGAAGATATAAGGCACACGATCGAGCGCCAATTACATCGCCTGGCCACCAAACTGAACAAAAACACGCACCCCATGGTGTTCAACTCGGGAGATCTTGTGTGGTTACACCTTTGAAAAGACCACTTCCCCAAGTAGCGCAAGTCCAAACTCATAGCACACGCTGATGAACCGTTCAAGGCGCTTGCACGCTGCAATGAGAATGCCCACATGATCGACATCCCACGTGCCAAGTAAAATGTGAGCGAGACATTCAACATCAAAGACATTTCTCCCTACCATGGTGATGAAGTTAACAATCAGAGGATGGATCTTTTCAAAGGTGGGGGAGGGGATGATGCAGAGCATCCTTCAGTCATCCAGAGGGATTCTACTCCACCTCCACAAGCAACTAGCGGAGCCATGACAAGAGCGCGAGCACATTCCATTGCAAACGACGTGATTTCCCTTCTACTCGAACTTACCATTCCATCTGATGAGAAATGGGTTCTACCTCAGTCCGGAATGCTATGCATGGTTAGGTATGAAGGCATGGACCTAGAGAAATCATGGAACGATCCGCAAGACTCAAGAGTTCATTGGAAGTGCCAAGATGAAGAAAAGGAAGCGTGTAGAAATTGCACTACCGGACAGTCCGGTCCACACAGCGAATAGTCCGGTCACACACGAGCGAGTGCCAAAATGTATCTGGACTCACCGGACTATCCGGTTGCACCTGCGCGAGCGCCGAGCTACTCATGACCTCACCAGACTATCCGGTCGGCCGCACCGGACTGTGCGGTCCACCCAATTTCGCTATCAATTGGGCTGAAAAGCCCATGTAATCACTTAGGCCCATACCCTTTCACCCCTAGACTATATATACCATGCACCTATCAGTTTTCAGGGTTAGCAAAGTGTATGATATGATCTAGCGAGATCTTTTCTCATCTACAACTCCTATTGGAGATCAAGAACACTTAGTAGAAGATCCTCCAAATGGATATCAAGACCTCCTCTTGGAGAAGACTATCATCAAGACCTCATCTCCTTTGGATTTGAGAAGAACCTTTACCTTCTGCTATTTCCCCTTGATTTTTCATGTTATTCGTGTGGATCTCATGTATGCTATTCTAGTGGATGTGTGATTTGGGTTTGTTTGAGTGATTCCTCTTGTTGTTCTTCCCTTTCCCCATCCAAGTGTGAAAATATCATGAACTAGGGTTCCACCCTACATCAGTATCTACAATTAGTTAGATTTGATGTTGCATTTTCTTAATCAACTATGTCATTAACAAGTGAAATATATTGAACACCGGTTGTAATAATCCTTAACTGAAATGGCATTGGTGAGTTGTAAGGCACTTGCACAGGATGAAGCCACTTGTAGAAGATGCACACAACAAGCACATAGTGCATACATCTTCTTTTAAATGTGAGTGTGGTGATGCATCTTGGCAACATACTTGAGGGCAAGGATTTTGGGGGCTAGGTATGCAAAAAAATAAAACAACAACCAAGTTGCAGAGTGAAAGGAGAAAAATATCAAACAAAACAAACGCACACCATGAGTTTCAACTGCCACATTGTAATGAATATATGTATGTGGAGATCCTTTGCAAGTTTCTTGCTTGATTTTAGTAGTATTCGACACAAACCCATTGTTGTGTCAAAAGGGGCATCATTATGCGGGGCCGGTGTTTGTGGGGAGGTGCCTTGCATATGTAGAATTCCTGAAATATAGAAAAATGCGAACAAAGGTAAAGTCTGTGATGAAGATATTTCTTTTATATCAATAGATAAGAACGAGTGTTCATTATATAGAATCCATCTCTCTGTATAGGGAGCAACTCTTGGGCCTGTGCATGGTGTAAGTTGGTGGATTACTTGTAGATGTCATTGGACCAACTTGCCTATGATTGTCTTGCATACTGTCGACATTCTCGGATCGGGGGTGCCAAGATCAGCATACCTGCGGCCCAGCACGCGGGCTCATCGACGGCTTGGTACAACCCAAGCTACAAGACCCTCGTGAGGGCCCCGGCCTCGCGAGGAGAACGGCGCCAAGATCCCTAGAGGAGCAGCCCCCCGAGCCTGCCCCACGAGGGGCGGAAAACTCTATGCAAGCCTCCCGCCTCATGAGGCTGTGATGATGTAAGCCATGATGACCAAGGCCAGCCCGGCGCCAGCGAGCGCCGAGGGGACAGTTTCCTCTTTGGTGCTAAGGGAGCAAGGGTAGGCGCAGGTTCCCGAGAAAGGCCCCAAAGCTTTCTGTTCCGGTGCAACGAGACCAAGACCACGGGCTCGGTAGGACGGATGTCATCGATGTACCCACCGCTGCGTCATGGCCAGAAGCTTTGTAGGCGAAGACCATCTTTCGTTAGGATAAGATGTACTACTTGAACCCTTTCAAAATTTGTCGTTGTCGGATCCGTTCCCTCCTTAGTTACGAGGGAAGAGGACCAAGGCCACTATAAATATAGGCTAGTCTCCACTGTAGAGAGGGATGGGATCCATTCCACCTCCACTACTCGAGCCCTCGCGAGGCTGCTCATCTATTGTACTAGTTCATCCTCAATGTCCTTGTGAGGCCAATCCACCACAAAGCAGGAGTAGGTTTTTACACCGCAAGGTGGCCCGAACCTGGGTAAACTGTTGTGTTCATCGTCTTGCCCGCTCGCACGAACTCGACGAGGCTAGGTCTTGGGGTGTGTGCTTGATACTAGAGCTGGTTGGGATCTTTGGAGACGCCCCAGAGTAAGAACCTTCTTGTGTTTGCGGAGCCCTGAATCCGACATTTGGTGCACTAGGTAGGGATGTGTCCATGCTCCACCTCTTCGCTAACCACACCTCCGCCCCTGCTTCGTCGTCCCCATGGCGGGCGCCGCCCTGCAGGCATGGCCGCCAGGAGCCTATGGGAGCATTGCAAGCTGCCCGATCTTGACCTCCGGCCTAGGCCGGGTGCGGTGGCCCGTAAGGTTCAGGCCAGCACTACCCTCGTGGTACGGCGGTGCTACGGACCCCGTGGAGTTCCTCTAGCTATACGCGCAAGCCATCCAGGTGCGCGGGTGGCCACGACAAGGCAACGGAAAACTGGCTCCCCCTGGCCCTCACAGAGGCCCCTCGATCTTGGCTCCACGGCCTCTCGGACGCCTCGGTCTCCTCTTGGGGGAGCTCCGTGACCAGTTCATCGCGCGCTTCGCGGCACTGGCGTCCCCACTACTCGGCCACTTCATGAGGCTTCGTAGGGCCACGCCAGGCGTAAGGCCCACATCACCTTCGCTTCATAGATGATCCCAAGACCGTGGTCGCTGGGGGCACGCTCTCCATGATGTGCATGCCCACCGTCAGGAACGTCGCGGTCACGAAGACCCTCATCGACGGTGGCGCCGGCCTTAATATCCTCTCCGTGGATACCTTCGACCGGCTCCAGGTGCCTTACGACCAGCTCGCGCCCACCAAGCCCTTCTCGGGGGTAGTCAAGGGCTCGGCCACCCCCTGGGGCAGGTGCGCCTCCCCGTCACCTTCAGAAAGCGGAACAATTATCGCAACAAGCTGAACAATTTCGACGTGGCCCGCATCGGCCTCCCATACAAGGCCATCCTGGGGTATTCGGCCCTCGCTAAATTCATGGATGTGACCCATCCGGGCTACAACGTCATCAAGATGTCGGTCAGCAGTGGCGTCATCCTAGTGGCCGGAGAGACAAAGGACGCGGTCCGGGTCCTCAAGCTCGTCTACAGGGTCGCGGAGGCCTCATGTCCTGACGTCGGGGACGCCCAGGAGGCTCTGGAACCCGCGCCCGCAAAGAAGAAGCAACTATTCTCTCAGGACCAGGCCGAGACGAAGCAGGTGCCTGCCGACAGCGGGGGCTCAGGCCCCACCTTCACCATAGGCGCCGGCCTTCCCCTGGACCAGAAGGAGGCATTGGTTGGCTTCCTTCAAGCCAAAAAAGACGTATTTGCGTGGGAAGCATCCGACTTGGTCGGTGTCGCGAGGGAGGTGATCGAGCACCACTTGGTGGGATGCCCCATCGCATTCCCGATGAATCAAAAGGCACGATGTCAAGCACAAGAGAAGCCAGCGTTCATTGTCCAGGATGTCCGCAAGTTGGAAGAAGCCGGTTTTATTCGAGAAGTGCGACACCTGGATTGGTTGGTCAAACTAGTGGTTGTCCCCAAAAAGGGAGGGAAGGAGCGCATGTGTGTTGACTTCACGAGCCTGAACAAAGCTTGCCCTCAGGACCCTTTCCCACTCCTATGCATTGACCAGATCATGGACTCCACCGCCAAGTGTGATCTGTTGTGCTTTTTGGATGCTTTCTCAGGGTATCATCAAATCAAGAAGTGTCAAGGATATCTAGCGACATATGCCAGGGGTGGCTTATCATGGATGGGGACAAAGAGTACGTCGTCGGGCTCTAGAAGTGGGAGTGAGCGAGACCGCATACGCATGCGAATCTTACCCAGGTTCGGGGCTCTCCGTGGAGATAACACCCCTAGTCCTGCTCTGCGGAGTCTCCGCATGATGACTATCGTCAATAGAGTAGCCACAAGAGTGCTCCTTGAGCTGTTTGGCTAGAGGAAGAAGAAGGGCGAGGCTAGCTCCTCTACTTCTCTCTACGTGGGTGTGTATGATCTCTAGGGTTCTGTACCCCCTGCATGGGGAAGCCTGGGGGGTTTATATAGGCCTATCCCCAAGGGGTACAATGGTAATCTGGTCGGGTGTGTGACCCGGCCGTCAGTGTCTCTGGGCACCGGCTTCTCCGTCGGCTGCTAGGGCTCGCCGCTTGGTGGGTCCCGCCAGCTGCCGTGATCTCGGCCGTCAGGTAGGGTCGGCCGCTTGTGGGCCATGTTTCCTACTTTATACTGTAGCCTTGCTCCTGATGATGGAGGCTTTGTCCGGGGGAGCATGGCTACAGTCCCGCCACCTGGCGGGCGCTCACTGTAGCCACACCCCGTCTCATCTAGTTAATGGCGCGCAGTCTCCAAGGGGGAGGAGGGCCGCCTGCTAGGAATCGGCCCGCCATCGTTGCCTCCTGCTTGGGGTTCGCCGCCTTCTGGTGGCTCACGGACAGGTAGGGCCCGCCGCCTGCGGGCCATACCGACCGCCCATCGTGGGAGCATGGCTCCCTCTGACGTAGATGATGTCATGGGTCACGTGGCTACAGTGCCGCGCCGAGCAAGGGGTGTCCGCTTGGTACACCCGCATTGTGGCCACGTTCTGCCCTGGATTCGGGGGTTGCAGGTCGCGTTGTAGCCACGCCCCGTCTCGTCATGGTAATGGGGTGCGAACTTTGAGGGAACGAGGGGCCGCCTGGTAGGAGCCCCCCCCCCCGTCGTGGCCGCCTTCTGTGAGCCCACCATCTTCTAATAGCCATCCCGTCGGACCACGCAGCCTAAAGGGTCGGCCTTTCGTCTGGGAGGTGTGAGGGGCGTACCTAGCCGCGATGTCTTGAAATACCATGGGGGGTTGATGAGGCTACCCATGGTCATTTACTTCGATAGTAGTTCCCGAAGCTGGTGGGGGAACGAGGGGTCGCTGTAGGAGTCCCCACCCCGCGATCGCCTTGTGAGCCCACCATCTTCTAATAGCCGGCCTGTCGGACTAGGCGGCCTAAAGGGTCAGCCTTTCGTCCGGGAGGCGTGAGGGGCACAGCTAGCCGCGATGTCTTGAAATACCATGGGGGGTTGATGAGGCTACCCATGGTCATTTACTCTGACAGTAGTCCCCGAAGCTGGTGAGGGAACAAGGGGCCGCTGGTAGGAGTCCCCCCCGGCGGCCACCTTCTGTGAGCTCACCATCTTCTAATAGCCGGCCCGTCGAACAAGGCAGCCTAAAGGGTCGGCCTTTCGTCCGGGATGTGTGAGGGGCGCATCTAGCCGCGATGTCTTGAAATACCATGGGGGTTGATGAGGCTACCCGTGGTCATTTACTCCGACAGTAGTCCCCGAAGCTGGAGGGGCGCCACGGCTGAAATCGAGGAGCCTCAGCAGCTTCCTACTCCAAGTGATCAGGTAATCTTGCTCCGTCCGTCTTCTGTGGACGCTGACTGTTAGGAGCCGGCCAAGGAGCGGCTGGCCAACTGGTGAATTCGAAACGTCAGGGTAGAGGCCGCGTGGTGTGCTTGCCGGGTGGCAGGCTTGCCACGCGTTGCTCGCTTGCTATGCGGCGTCAGTAGACGAGGCCGGCCCGCCAGCCCACGCGCGCGACAGGACGTCGCCGCAGGCCCGGGCCCGCCGCTATAGGGCCTCGGCGCGCGCGTGGATCTACTGCGGCTGAGGGAAATGGTTGCCCTTCTAAGGCGCATTAAGTTCACACCATTATGGCGGGGAAGGTGGGCGGTCGTGGGGGAAGTGGGCATAGTTAATCCCATGCCCCCACATCTCGCCTCCTCGGCCCCGCCGCCACGGGCCTATAAGTAGGGCGAGGAGGGCACGGAAGAATGCACGCGCGCTCCCCCGCTCTCCATCTTCTGTCTTCCTCTTCCTGTGCGCACTGCTGCTCCACGCCATCCCGCTGCTCTTCACCGAAACGCCGCGGCAGCCCGTCGCGTTCATCCTCGCCGTGCCGCCGCGCCCTCATCCTTGTGGGACCTCGCCGCCCCGCCACAGATCCTTCACGACCATGGCGCGTAACGGGTGCTCCGGCGACTTGGACGGCTCCAACGTCCAAGACGAGGACATCGCTTTCTTCGCGCGACGCGGAGGCTGCCCGGCGAGGAGTGTGTGGGGTGTGGATTCCTCTAGAGCAGGAGATCTCACCGGATCCCGACGAGTTCATGGTCTTCCATAGCCACTTTCTCCGCGGCTTCGGCTTGCCGGCGAGCGGTTTCTTCCGCGCCTTCCCCAAACTCTACGGCCTGCAGCCGCATCACCTCATGCCCAACACCGTGGTACTTCTCTCCACCTTCGTTACTTTCTACGAGGGCTACCTCGGTGTTTTGCCCACGCTCGAGCTATGGGGGCGATTCTTCTACCTCAAGCTTGGCACCGCGGCCAAGGTCGAGGTGGCTCAGTGCGGCGCTTGCATCACCGTGTGGCGCACTGGCGGTGGGGTCCGGTTTCCGGCTGTGGTGGTGCTGGAGTGGGCCAAGTTGTGGCAGAAATCATATTTCTACGTCTGCAACTTGGATCCGACTCGCAACTACATCAGCATGCCAGATTTCATGGCCAGCCTGCCTGCGGAGCCATGGAGCAACTGGGGCCAGCAGCCGCCGAGGCTGCTGCCGGCTGGTGTCACCTACATCCTCTACCGCCTGGAGGTGATCACGGAGGTGGAGGGCGTCCAGCCTGCGGACCTGTTGGCCGCCTTCATCTAGCGTCGGGTGCTACTGCTCCAATTTTGGCCCCATATGATCTGTGATATGGGCGGCCGCCGAGATCCGAGCCAGATAACGACCAAGGAGATGCCGACAAACGAGGTCGCTCACCATGTCAACTACATCTCCGGCAGCCGGCTCTAAGTGGGGAGCTGCAGCTTCGGGAAGGAGCCCAACAGCCGTGCCAACCCGCCGCCTGGGGTTAGTACTCGGCCCCCTTCTTAGATCTCTTTGTGTTCGCGACAACCTTCATGAAGTCTAATCGTCCGGGTGCTGCGCAGTGCGCCGTCAGCCCCGATCACCGGTGGATGCCGGACCGGGATATCAGTGACATAGGCGACCTCGAGCTAGGGGCGGCCGCGCTGGAGGAGGACGATGCCACCATGGGAGGCAGTGTGGTAGAGGATGTCTGGGGGTGGCCGGACAATGACAAAGTCGGCGACAAGCCGCACCATGCCGCAAGCGCCGACAGGACCGGTGCTGGCTCCTCGAAGGCGGGGCCGACCTCTGGGGCAGTCGGCGCCTCGAAGCGTCGGGCTGACGCAATGGTGTAGGGCGGAACCCTATGTGGGCGATCTTTCACGTTTGGAGAGGATCCCAACGAGGAACACGAAGAACGAGTGGAAGAGCACGAGAGAAATAATGGGGAAAAACACAAGAGAATCACTCAAACCAACAAGATTCGATTACATATGCGCTAGATCGATGAACACAAAGAGAGATACACGATCCACGATCAACAAAGGATGATACAAGAGGTAACCAGGTTCTTCTCCGTGAGGAGGTCTTGATGGGGGCCACCCAAGAGGGCGTCTTGAATCCGCTTGGAAGGATCTTCTCCGATGGAGGCGCGTCTCCGAGGAGGAGGTAACCAAGTGGATGAGCAAAGCTCTCACACAAACATGAGCTAATCCTTTGCTAACCCTGCCTAGGAGGTTGGAGAGACCTATTTATAGTCGTAGTGCAAATGGGAGTCAAAGTGAAGGGGTACAAGGGCATAAGCCCGTGGCTGCGGCCACACAGGTGTCGGACGTCCGGAGGACGTCGGTCGTCCGGGGATTCAGGGCGGTCCGGACGTCCGGAGATGTCGGACTTCCGTAGTTTTGGCTCGGGTGCTGGTCGTTCGGTCGTTCGTGGCCCTGGGAGTCGCCGGACGTCCGGTGTCTGGCGGTCGTCCAGCGCTAGAGGTTGTCTCGCTGCTGATCGATCTGGCTGGTGGAGTCTCGAGCGTCGGACGTCCGAAGATCGTCGGTCGTCCGTGGTGTTTGACGTCTGAGGCCAGTAGCTTCAAACAACTCTTCCTCTTGTTCCTCGCGCTTGGTGTCCTTGCCGTCTTGTCCAATGCTCGTAGTTGTTCCATGGCCTTCCTCTTGGTTCCTGGACATGCATAGCACACACGTTTGAGGTAGTAGTCATGTCTCACATATGGAAAGTGACGATTCGGAGAGGAGCGAGTTCACCTTGTGTCCAATGGCGTATAGATGAGGTCTCGTCATAAGTCCTCTTGGGGTTTGGAGAGTAGTCGGAGTGTACATGGGGATGAACGTGGGATGCTCTGCATCATCTCCCCTTGGGAAAGATCCGACCTCGGATCGTGATCCTCATCACCATGGAAACGGTTGTCATAGACGGACTTGTAGTTGGACAAAGTTGAAGACATGGCGCAATCCAAGTAGTCCAAGATGTCGCCGGAGTGATAGACATGCAAAAAGAGCAAACACAAGCAACACTCGGAAATACAATGGTTAGCGCACACAAAGTGTCCATCATGTAAGAATGATTCTGTGCGGCAAGATTGGTCATGACAAAGCGCATGAAGCTTATCAAGATGATCTAGAATGAGATGAAAAGCATTCATGGGAGGAAATGCAATCATTGTGCACACAAATGTGTTGTAAATATGATCAATGCAACCACGGTGCAAAATGATGTCATAGTGAGACGGTCTATCAATAGCATGAATATGGCAATGGATGTTCAACATGTGTATGCTATCATGCAATTGATGGTGGACAATATGATCATGATGTATGAATATGCCATCAAGGTATATCACAACAAATTTGCTAAGGAAGTGCACAAGCTCATATATCATGGATGACATGGAAATAGATGCAACAAGACAAGCATAATGTGAGTTAATCCATGCATGGGGTGCAAACTTGTGGTGAGTATGATATGTCCACCGAGGATGACATGTATGAGCACAATCAACAAATATGGAGGTGCTTGTGTACGAAAGCTCGATATCGAGGCATGAGTGGAGTTCCGAAGGTGCATCCAATAAGTGCGAGCGCTCCTCAATGTGAAGATCCATGTAGCCAATCTCCAATGTCGCTCCTCCGTTCACGAGATGTATCATGTAGACAAGAATAAAACAACAATGAAAGAGTGACCCATCCAATATGCGTATTTGAGGATGGCTCAAAGAGAAGGAGTTCACCTTTATGAGAATGTCAAAAATGTTGGTGTCGCACAGCATGTACGCCTTCACATAACCAAATTGTCTCATGACGGTATCGCCTTGTGAATCCTTCAAAACGAAACAACATGACAAACACTCGGAAAAACAAATGAGGTTAGTGCAAATGCAAGACCTATCATTCGAGGGGCGAGATACCCAACAAGTGTTTTCATCATTCTTATCATAAGAAAGAACAAGGTGTGGTATGGTATGAAAGCATATGATGTAACTACAACCAAAGACAATAGGCTCAAGTAAGCAAGCATGCATCACAAGTAATATGTCCAAGTCTCCAAGAGCAATAAGCATAGTATGGTTGCACTCAATACAAGGTGATATAAGAGATGCAACTAATGGAGACAAGAGACAGTGATCATGGAAAATCAAGTGAGAGGCATGAACATATATGTCATCAACCCAAGAAAGCAAGTGATAGTGGAACATGGGTGATGCAACATAGCAAGCAATCATAGCAATCAAGTCAAGCAAGCTAGTAGTGGGAAGATGCAACGTACTAGAAGGAATCATGGCAAGCATGTCATGTGTGCAAATAGTGGGCATACAAAATGCACATGACATTTCACAAGCATAAAGGCAAGATATGAGCAAAATAGCATCAATAGCATGGGGCACATGATAAACATGACAATAGCAACAAGGATCTCCACCAAGCATGCAAATACACAAAGGAGTATCATAATGGTGAACCATGGGTAGATGCAAACAAGGATCACAATTGCATGGCAAAGGTATAGAAACAAGCATAACATGCAAAGTGAACACGGTAAAATGAGCATGAAGCGACAAGTGATATATAGCACAAAGCCGTGTGAGAACCAAGTAGAAGGGATGCGCGTAGTCCCTGCGCGAAGGGAATGGTGGTAAGGATAGTCCACGGGATCCCAAGTCATCATTGCTCTCAAGAGCTCGTTTCGTCAACTCATGGGATTGAGATGTTGACGAGTATACGTGCGTACCTACACAAAACAAAGACAAAGGAAAAATTGTGTGTGCGTGATATATGTACACATCATCCATCATGATGCGCACGTGCATGTGTTGGTTAGCACAAAATAGCCAACGCTCAAATAAATGAGATGCGTGATATAGAAATATGTCATCCATCATGAGAGATTTGTGATTGTGTATTGCATAATGGAGACTCAAATTGTGTAAAGCATCATGAGAAATGTGTAGAGCATTGTTATTCATGGAATGCATATGGTGTACACTACATGGGAACCATGCAAAGTATGAAATGCATCAAGATCTCCTAATATGTATGAGGAAACTATGGGGGTCTCCTTATGAGCATGAGTAGAAACATCATGTGGAGAATATTGACAACATTCAAAATAATGCATATTTGGTTCAATGTGATCATGGCATGACATAGTAGATGAATTGTGAAAATCATGTAAAGGAAGCATGGCAAAATCATCACATGAAAAACAAAAGCCAATGAGCATCATCTCGTCATCTATGCCATAAGTGCAAATGGGATTTATTTTAATGGGGCATGCATAGTTACTATGTTGAGATTGAAATGATGCAATATGGGAGATCTCACTCATAGCATATGACAAGTTCAATGGATTGTCAAACATGATGTGACCAAAAGAATTTTCACTAGATGTCCTATGGAGCATAGCATCACAACTAAGCATCTCAACATGCTCATCATCATATTCATCATAAATAGGTAAGTCAAGGCATGAAGAAGTTTCACTAGCATGAAGCATGGTAATAGGTGGGTCAATATCATGGGAGCAATCGATGTCAAGAGAGTCCACTAGTGGGACAAGAGAAGCACTATCACCTATGTTACCTTTGGAGCATCGCTCATGTGTTGTAGGTGAGGTGTCGAAGATCCAATCGTTGTCATCTTCATCTTGATGGTACCATGTGGGGGGTGCATCATTATCCACCATGGCCATCGGTTTTCCCTTTGGAGGGATGGACTCGTCGAGGATAGGCATGTCGTCATGTAGGAGACCTAGCACCAAAGAAGAAAACACACTAGGAGTAGAGGTTAAGTCGTTAGAAATCATAGTGGCCTCACATGCCGTGTCAACTACCTCACTCTCTAAGTGTTGTGGATCACTCACTCCCTCGGGATGCACTCACTCATATGGTTGGTGGAGTCACTGAAATGGCGCTCAACCTCACATAGGATGTGTGGCATGCTCTCATGTGTGGGGCTAGTGGTGGTCACACTCATCCTCTCATAGGAAATGCTCTCAGTGTCATGTATGGTGGAGTCACTCATGTCACTCATGTGGTGGTGGCTCTCCTCACCTGGCAAATGGGGCATCTCGACATATGTGGGTGTCGGAGAGATGTAGGTGCAAATGTCTCCATGCTCAACTCCTATCGCCGTGGTCGAAGGGGATGGCCCTTGCTCGACCTTCTTGTCACTGTCTTGGTGTGGGAGGCCCATATAATGTGGCACCTCGTAGCTCGTCTCCATGACCGAAGGGAATGTCCCATGCTCGGCCATCTTCCTTGAGGGGCTTCCGAAGATGGAAGTGTTGCCCTCGCTCGTAGGTGGTCGCCTTGTTGTTGAAGATGTCGATGTAGGCGAACTCACGGGAAGTAGGCGAAGATGCCGTACGTCGAAAGGCGAAGATGCCTTGATAGCACTTGGCGAAGATGCCGAAGTGGTTGGTGTAGCCATAGCTCCGTCTTGTTGGTGCTCGTCTTGCGGTCTTCTCTTTTGTTCATGAAGCTTGGACTTGGCGTGAAGTAGGGCTTGTTGGGACTTGTGCATTTGTGCTTGGCGAGCATCTTCATGATGATGGTGTCGTTGTCGCACTTGAGCTCGTAGTAGATGTCGTTCATCGTCGTCGTGCACATGATGCTTGGAGGTGACTTTCCCTTCATGACGATGTGGATCACGAACGTGATGGTGGTCTCCATGGAGATGTGGACGTGGACGACTTGCGCTTGCATCGCTTGGGCGCTTCGAAGACTTGTGGCTTGAACATCGCCGCCTTGAAGATGACGAAGGGGAAGAAGACCTGATCAAGGCTCTAATCTACTCCATCCTTGCATCTTGCTCCTCTTTATGTGCCGAAAGCTTCTTATCGATGTAGTCCCTTTTCCTTGCTTCAGAGTGACGAATGTCGATGGAGATGTTCTCGATGCGCTCTCGCAATCTTGATTGTGCGCCTTGCATTTGTCGTTGTTGATCGAAGATTGACGCTTTGGTGATGTAGTTGTTCACGCTGTCGTCGTTGTCAAAGACCGGAGATGAAATGCCTTGCCTATCCATCACAAGACTCGAGCAAATATGAGTGGGAGGAAGAGAAGAACTTATACCAAATGTACCTTGACCGATGTTGAAAATGGATCAATGATCACTCAATGATGTAACAAGGAAATAGCACAATTGGTACCAATTCTTGTCGGTTTCTCACACCTACACAAGTAAAGCTTATGGTGGAGCTCGGTGAGGATAGTGGCACAAAAATTTAATGGAAAATGTTAGCAAGAGTCAATAATGTTGAAAGAGATTCACAAATTCGCAAGTGAAACAAGTAGACCAATAGAAATGAATGGCACACCGAAACGCACACACGGATAGATAAATGGGGCCGTGCAACCAAGGAATGAGTTCAAAATGTGGAATCCACCAAAAAGCTCGTGTTGCACAACTCAAGAGAGACACTAGCACGATTGCTCAATAGGTGGATACGACACTTGTGCACAACCTATAAGATGCAAAATGGATAAACTTTCTATCCCAAGTATGCTATGTATGTATGGTTCCCAATGTTTCTCAAGATGATCCAAGATGATCGGATATGACAATATTATATGCAATGTGGTATGATGCTATGGCTATTGATTACAAGCTTCTTTGCTCTCTCTCTCTCTTTTGCTTAAAAGCTTATTCTTTTTTTTGTATGGCCACTTTTGCACAATGCACAAACCAAGATAGCAATTGTGTATATGCGGGAACAATCTTGTGACACAAGATATGATACCAATATATGCACCACGATGATATGGTATGTATGCTATGGGAAGTATGATCACTAATGTGCACAAGTAACGTTGCCGGCAATACTCAAATGGCTAGTCTCGATAGGCAAGTAACGCAAAATGGGCTAGAGGTTATCAATGCAATGGCAAGGGGAATATACAATGGTGTCGTCGAGGTTACCGTCCTTTGCGATGATGAGTGGCGGTGTTCTTGATGTAGATACCTAGATGATAGAGACTCGTCCCTAAGTAGCCGAAACACCATAGGAAACGGAAAAACCGCAAACTCAAAATCTCAAATGACAAATGTCAAATAGTGGTAGCGGAATGCGGTGGTGGTTGCCGAGGCTCAACGGGATTGCGGAAATGCAATTATGGGTTATGTTGTACGCAATGTGGAAGTGGAGGGTAAGATGGTGGACTATACGCGGTGTAGGAGTTGGAAGCACGGTCCCTAAGTAGCCGAAACACCTTAGGAGACACAACTAACAACACAAACAAAATTTGGTTAAGTTGGGGTGGAAGTGTATGTTGGTCAAGCCTATGCGGAAGTGGCGGTGGTGGTTCATGAAGAAGCAACCGTCTCTAAGTAGCCTAAACACATTAGGAGACTCGAATCACTTCTCAAGCAACCACTAATGCTATATGGATCAAGATGGGTTTGGTTGCGGAAGTCGGTGGTGGCTATGCGGATGATGTGGTGGAAGCCCTAGGCAAAGATGCCAAAAATCACAAAAATTGATGGAGTCAACTAATGTTGGTGGTATTTTTGTGGGAAAGAGGATGTCAAGAACTTTTCAACGAGCTAAAGAACGCGAAAATCGGAGTCCGGATGAATTAGTTATGGACAAAAAAAATCAGCCGAAATGGGAAACTAGAGGTATCGGACGTCCGGAAAAGGTCGGATGTCCGGGGGCCGGACGTCCGAGCGGGCTCTGAAATCCGTAATTTCCATTCTGTTGGCAGGTTCCGGTAGTCCAGAAAGTTGCGGACGGCCGGTGGTTGGGGTCAACGCGGGATTTGAGCTCCGGGACGCGATTTTGGGCGGAATTTTGGGATTTTGGGGTCAAAATTGAGGAGATTTCGTGGATGGAAAGTGGGGAAACTTGGGGAAATGCTAGATCCACTCGAAACCAAGAAAATACATGGATCAAAATCAACAAAACTTCATCTCACCAACAAATCACTAAAAAAATTGGGGCTATTTTTGGTGGGGATTTTCGGATTTAGGACGAAATCAACAAAATCAAGCTAGAAAAAGAGGGGTAGGGGCTCCAAAAACGTGATCAACGTGGCTCATGATACCAAGATGATGTAGGGCGGAACCCTATGTGGACGATCTTTCACGTTTGGAGAGGATACCAATGAGGAACACAAAGAACGAGCGGCAGAGAACGAGGGAAATCACGGGGAAAAACACAAGAGAATCACTCAAACCAACAAGATTCTGTTACACATGCGCTAGATCGATGAACACAAAGAGAGATACACGATCAACGATCAACAAAGGACGATACAAGAGGTAACCGGGTTCTTCTCCGTGAGGAGGTCTTGATGGGGGCCACCAGAGAGGGGGTTTTGAATCCGCTTGGAAGGGTCTTCTCTGATGGAGGCGCGTCTCCGAGGAGAAGGTAACCAAGTGGATGAGCAAAGCTCTCACACAAACATGAGCTAATCCTTTGCTAACCCTAGCTAGGAGGTGGGAGAGACCTATTTATAGTCATAGTGCAAATGGGAGTCAAAGTGAAGTGGTACAAGGGCATAAGCCCGTGGCTGCGGCCACACAGGTGTCGGACGTCCGGAGGACGTCGGTCGTCCGGAGCTTCAGGACGGTCCGGATGTCCGGAGATGTCAGACTTCCGTAGTTTTGGCTCGGTGGTGGTCGTTCGGTCGTCCGTGGCGCTGGTCGTCCGTGGCCTCGAGTCGTCGGACGTCCGGTGTCCGGCGGTCGTCCAAGGCGTTATAGGTTGTCTCGGCTGCGATCGATCTGGCTGGTGGAGTCTCGAGCGTCGGACGTCCAAAATCGTCGGTCGTCTGGGCGTATCGGACGTCCGAAGGCCAGATCTTCAGCAGCTCTTCCTCTTGTTCCTCGCGCTTGGTGTCCTCGCCGTCTTGTCCAATGCTCGTAGTTGTTCCATGGCCTTCCTCTTGGTTCCTGGACATGCATAGCACACACGTTTGAGGTAGTAGCCATGTCTTACATATGGAAAGTGACGATTCAGAGAGGAGCGAGTTCATCTTGTGTCCAATGGCGTATAGTTGAGGTCTCGTCATAAGTCCTCTTGGGGTTTGGAGAGTAGTCGGAGTGTACACGGGGATGAACGTGGGATGCTCCGCATCACGTAAGGGCGCCCGACACCCGGCCGAGCAAGAAGGCCAAGTCGACCGCCGCTGCGACCAAGCGGCAAGAGGCCCTGAAGGCAGACGCCTTCCGGAAGATCCCGAAGCCGCGCCCAACAGTGTCCGCGTAAGTGCTCTGGCTACTCTTGGTTTGATTGCTTTGGTCTGGTGTTTGTTTCTTCTTTCCTTGCGATTTTCTTATTTCCTTTTTCTTCGGTGCGCAGGGCTCCGCTTTTCCTGTCACGAGCCCCATCCGGCTCGGTGATTGGGGTGGCAGACGGCTCCGCAGACCCCCGCCGCATGGACCCGATTCCCGCCCTCTAGTAGGCGACGGAGTGGAATGCGCGGGAGGCCGCGTCCCGGGCGAAGGCGGAGGCGGCCGAGGCGGCACGAACAAGGGCTGACGTGGTGGCCAAGGAGCAGGCGGACGCAGCCACCAAGGTGCAGGAGGAGGAAGCGTCCCGCAAAAGGGCTCCAGAGTCCACCGGTCCGCAACCTGCGGAACCGGTGGTGCTGGATGGCCAGGCGCCGACTGGTGGGGCTGGAGCCGACTATCCGGCCCTGGAGAGGGGAGAAGCTGACCCCGTTGTCTTGGAGGCGGAAGTGCCTCCGCGCGCGCCGACTTTTGGCGTGCAGGGTAGTCGGTCTGAGACGCCGCTAACTACAAAAAAAACACTTCCGTGATGATACGTGTTTGTCACAGTAGGTCGCGTTTTTTGTCATGCATGTACATCCATGACAAATTTATGACAGAATCAAGATAGTCATACCTGTGTTGTCGTAGAAGTGTTCCATGACATTACGAAAATTATCATCATGGAAGTGTCCACTTCCATGACGATAAATCGCGCGTCACAGAAGTGCTTTCGTCAAGGGTGACCGACACGTGGCATCCACCGTAACGGAACGTCGTTAAACTATCGGGTCGGGTTTTGGATACGATAACCCGTTAACAGCCCCGACCAATGGGGATTTTCCACGTGTAAAATAATCATTGGCTAGAGGAAACACGTGTCGGCTCACCGCTGGGACAGATGTCATCCACTCATTGGACAGAAGGTGCCTATGATACGTCGACATGTGGCACGGCCCAACAAGTTTAATTGGGCCGGCCCAATTAAAGGCCCACAAGTTTTGCGGACCATAATGGGCCGGCCCAGCTAAAGGCCCACAAGATTTTGCGGACCATAATGGGCCGGCCCAGCTAAAGGCCCACGAGATTTTGCGGGCCATAATGGGCCGGCCCAGGTAAAGGCCCACAAGATTTTGCGGGCCATAATGGGCTGGCCCAGCTAAAGGCCCATAAGATTTTTGTGTGCTATAATGGGCCGGCCCAGGTAAAGGCCCACAAGATTCTTGCGGATCATAATGGGCCGGCCCAGCTAAAGGCCCACGAGATTTCGCCGACATTAATGGGTCGGCCCAGCTGTAGGCCCACTAGATTTTGAGGACCCTAGTAGGCCGGCCCATTAACTGGCTGCCATGTTTTGGGCCAAATGCCGGCCATATCTGATCCGGTCCATTAATGGCCTGCCACGTTCCGGGCCTAAAAGTGGCCCATATGAGATCCGGCCCGTTATAAGCCTACCACGTTCTGGGCCAAATTACGGCCCAGATCAGGTCCGACCCTTTAAGAGGCTTTGGGCTCAATTATGGCCCATATCAAATTCGGCCCAGCAACTGGACACTATGCTTTTGGGCCCACTTGCTAAAGGCCCACTTAGTAATTCGCCCGATATTAGTTTTGGCCTGTTAAGGGCCCGTTTAACATTTCGCCCTATATTAATTTCGGTGTTAAAAGCCCGTCATATAGTTGGGCCTAACTACGCCCGATTTGAATCCGCCTGCTCGCATGACCGATATCTCGATTGGGCCAAACAAGGACCGAGACAATTTTGGCCTGTTAAAAGCCCGTGATTTGATTCGCACAATCATGGGTCGGGGTTCACTTTGGGCTGCTGCCGGCCCGTGAGCTGTTTGGCATGTTTCAGGCCCAACCTACATCGTGATTGCATGACGACCTAATTATGCACCGTAATTTTACGGTTTGGCCGGTTTACTGCGAAGACAGGATATATATACAGTAAAATAACTGCAGCATCGTGAATAAAAAAACCTAGACTATACAATAAAGAAATTACGGCATATTACATCCACTGGGCATCAAAGTTCGCCACTATGATAATAAAGCACAAGCGGACATCAGATTACATACTTTGGGCATCAAAGATCGCCACCAATTGCAAATAAACACGCCGACAAAATAATATACAAAACCGACAAAGACTTTAATAGAGTTCAAGAAAGGTTAGCCTCTTTGGGAGCTGCGCATAGCAAGCTGAGCAAGATGATGAGATCTGCGCTTTTTCAACACTTATATCTTCCTCACTCGAAAGATAAACAAGCGCAGACGGATGACAGGTTTTGCACGTAAAAGTATCAAGGTTGACAATTCATCACATTTTTCATCGATTTAATAAAGTGACACAGTTTAAAATTGCATTAACACAATATGGTATTGTTCAGGTCAAGACATGGCAGGAAATGACATTGTGAAGGAGTTGGCAGCTTCACGACAACACCGGATTACGATCAAGAACTCATAAGTATCAATGGTTAGTGTGTTGTCAATTTATACCATTTCAAATTGGCAAATAAAGAGACGGTTTAAATAATAGTAGAATGATATGACATTGTTCATATTTAAGACATTGCAGAATATGACATTGTGCTATAGTGGGTAGGTTCACCACACCTTTGGATTACGGATGAAGAAAGCATACATGCGGTGCAAAAGAAGATCACTTGCTCAGATAGTATAATTTACATGGTATGAAGAAGGAACTTGGTTGTACAACTAAAACTTAAATTGAGGAAGGACAAACTTTTGTTTATGAACTACATAATAAACTTTAAATAAGCAATTTGATGCAAACACCAAAATAAACAGTTGTTGCAGTCATGCCTAACCAAATATATACAACAAAGTTTGAAGGCTTGAGATGGACAAACTTACATTATTGGTGAAGATAGGCTCTATAAAGGCCTTGTCCATCGATGGGGGGCAATTCAAGAAGTTTACCACGTAATCTTCTTCAAAAGCATTGCCTTTATTCTACATTTCGTTAAGAGTAAATATAGATGTAATAATATACGAAAAAATGGAGAATATTTAAGATAAGATGAAGAGTGATGCTACATAACCAAGTAGCTATAAATGTAAGTGCAGCGATACATGCAAAAGGTGCAGCCAAGAGCAATGCACAGCTAAAATTCTTCAAGACCAACCTTATGGTAAGAGTAAATATAGATCGATGTGTAGAAAATGGAGGGCAAAGGAAAATAAGCTGCAGAGTGATGGTACATGAACAACTACTGTCATTATAAGTACATCGATAAAGGACATCATGTACTTACAAGAACAATGCAGAGCTAAAAAACATTGGCATTGGATATATTCTACACTAATGTAACCATTCATACAGATCGATAATTTGGAGCGAACAATTGATAAGCAAGCTATCATGCATCTGTTGTCACATAATGAACCAGGTATGTATGCAAGTACAAAGGATACAGACAACAGTACTAACAAGAGCAAAGCAGCGGGCAGCATATTTGTGATATCCCGTCGTTCTTTTCAAACCGGAATTCTTCTTCAAGCAGATTTCCTGCAAAAAAGATCCGTAAGGCACATGCAGAAAAGTAAAAGTTCAAATTGTAATGTGATTTCATAGACAGTACCTCATCCTGGGAACGAGACTAGTGCATAACAAGGTTTTTCCATTCAATGTCTTCTAAATTTAGCATAGGAGACTTCACCGGAAATTCGTTTATAGACTTGCCACCAAAGTGTGATTTCCTCAGGTAACACCGATACTGCTTCAATGCTTCCTTGAAAAGCACAAGCAAGCTTTGCTCATCATGACTATCCAGATTGACCCTCGCCTAGTTAAAACAATGTAATGTAAATCATTGATGTGTTCAATCAGCAGAAAACAGGAAAATAATAACCATGAATAATAGCACTTACACGTAAGTTGGACAGGAAGATGTGAAAATGGTGTTTGTCTTCACAACAATCTTCCCATGATGGGAATATATGCACGTAGTCCCTAACAACATTGAAAGCATTGTCTTTTAAACTGGGAATAAATGGAATGGGGTTCCAATCTGCAGGAATTGGTCGTCTCTGAGTTGGGATAGGTCTTGACGGTGGACTTGCTTTGCATTTTTTGCTGGTGGGATTTTTACGTGGTATAGCTGGTGCTATGGCAAATGAAATCGGTATACCTTTTGCTGGAGTGCAGGTCTGTGTGGTGGGGCTAGTGGTGTGGCCGGTGAAGTATGGGTACAGTCTGCTGGAGTCGGTCCTACGCTTTGTGTCTTTGGTTGTACAGCCAATATAAGTGGGGTGATGTCTGATTTCTCGGCACCACCATGTTTTTCAAGGACTTTTTGGTGCTCCTTCAGGTTCGCAATCACCCTCTTCCTTTTTATGTCCGATGCACAAGAACAGCATTTGAGTGGAAAAACATGGTATGATGACAGATGGAATATGTATTGACAATGGATGGGCATGGCATCTCGACATATATGATGAGTAAACTAAGCAGATGGCGGTGCAACAAAGTAGAAGAAATGCAAGACAACATATGCAAGATACCCGCAATCAATAAAACATTGCCAAATTAGAACATGCACCT
Source organism: Aegilops longissima (assembly GCA_021605205.1). Lineage (NCBI taxonomy): Eukaryota > Viridiplantae > Streptophyta > Magnoliopsida > Poales > Poaceae > Aegilops > Aegilops longissima. The sequence continues at coordinate 391,511,918 of CM038677.1, read as the reverse complement.
TGATGGATGAACAGGACAGGCCATCTGCCTTTGACTCCTCGAGGTTAAAATAGTCATTAGGATCATATTCTGAACAAGAGTCAACAGGTGGGGAGCGTATGAGTTTCATTGCATCCAGAATGGCACTCAATGCCTTGGTGCCAATTTTCTAAGTCCTTGCAGTGTTTAGGTTCAAGAGTGGACTGCTGCTAGTGCGACACAAAGCAGCTACACAGATAATAGTGTAGATATCACGGGAAAACCTTAAGCATCAGAGTAAAATCAGCAAAGTGGAACTTGCTGGAATATATGTGCTAGTATTGCCGGTACGGCTAGAAAGGCTTCGGATACCAGCTCTCTTCAAGTGAAGGTGCGGTACTGTTAATATTAGTGTAACTCTCAAAGGCGACACAGCTCCGCGCATTTCCTTGCTATTCTTATAGGATTCAAGTGGGCAGGCCACTACAAATCCTATTCCTATGTTTACAAGATCCTACAAATCAAAGAGGCTCAAAGTGTCCATCACAACCGACCGTATAGACCACTACACTGCAAATGTCCCTGCTCATCTTCAAGACAAGGAACATATCAGACTATTAGCATACTCCTCCGCTCCAAAATATAAGTCTTGGTAGAGATTTCCACTATGGATCACATACAGATGTATCCAGATACATTTTAGAGTGTAGATTCACTCATTTTGCTCCATATGTAGTCCATGGTGGAATCTGTACAAAGACTTGTATTTAGGAATGTAGAGAGTACATATTAAAGAAGAACGGAAGAGGAACATGGTAAAGAAGAGCAAGCAGATTTTGGATAATAAAATGTTGGTTGCGCAGTGCCCACACAAGATGAACCAGAGCGCATTAAGAATGCAACTCTCTCAGCTGTCTCTCGACCATTTCAGGCGGTTGGATGAAGATCCTACGTCTCCTAACCCTTCTTCTTCCTCGTCTCTTAATTCTTCCCATCTGAGAACACCGCTGACGGGCCACCGGCGGACCACCGGCCCCCACCGCCTGTGTTCCTCCACCACCCCCAACCCCCACCCGCATCGAGTTTTCTTCATTCGCGAGGCCCCACAACCACCCGAGCCCCTTGATCGCACCGCGAACTCCGTGAGCTCTAAAAATCGATGACCCAATTTTGAAATTTTGTCTATCGTGATTTAACTAGTGTGGAATATAAAAGGGAAAACCATAAGCATTGGGAGTATAGTGTTGAGCGTGCCATGGCGGATCTCAAGGTGCAAACCGGACAAAGGCAACTTCGCAACCAAGACAAGAAATCATAGTAAAGCAAGTGGCGATCTATTTTCTTGCTGCCATAAATAACTTGAGCAGACATTTAAAGAGTACCACCTCAGTGCGGCGCCTGCACGATCTGTTGAGAATTTGACGGTGCTGCGGTAGCGATGGCTGTCGGCGGCGTGGAAGCAGATCTAGGAGGGTAGACGGTGGCGGCAGGGCGCGGTGGACTAGACGGTCAGAGAGCGGGCGCCGCAAGGTGGACGACGGCGGGATGAAGCGAGAGGACGGATGCAAGGATCCCGTCCAAGGCGTGGATGAGAGAGGTCGATCTCTTGTAATGGACGGCGGCTGGGTATCAGCCCGCATGGTGGAGGAGGACGGCGTGGATGTGGTGGCGAACGGCGCGGACGGAGGAGGGTGGGGTGGAGAGGTGTTTTGGCGCCCACGGAGTACTGAATGGGGAAAAGGGAGGTAGAGAGGAAGGGGAACCATGTATTCAGGGCGCTTGTCTCAAATGTGAGGAAATTTACAAACTTAGCCCCTTTTCAAATTTCTACTACATCACAGAACATTAGTCGGTTGGGGATAGAACGGTAATCTCGCATACATCAATATTTGCCGACGAGAGTTTGTTTTTGGCGCCCACCGTATGAATATGAATTGGGGAGGGAGTCGATTTCGGCCGAGGGCACACTGTGTTTTGGCGCACACCGTGTATGAATCCGGGTGAGAGGCGGTTACATCACGTTTGGGTGAAATTACAAACCTACCCCTATTGAAACCTATAGAAATCCAGTAGATAGGCTTTGCGTGGCAGGGATAGGTAGTAGTGATTTCCATCTCACAGATTTTGGTTTCAAGGGTTACCGTGACTTTCCCCGCTTGCTCAAATTTTGCACAGTGCATGTTTACTGTACAACTCAATTCAATCCCGCTTGTATTCTACTATTTTTTCAAAGGGATCCATTTTCAATTGGAATTACATTCTATATACATCAATTTTTATATATACTTTCAAAAGCACAACAAAGAATTATGCTCCTTTATATGTATAATATGATTTACAAATACAATGATCTCGAAATCTTATGGTTGAATTCAAAAAATTTAACCAAATGATGTTCTACTAAAATGTATTGATCAGTAATATCTACATATTAAATAACATAGATGTGCGTGAATTCATATGAGTATGCATGTTTGATAGATCAATTTTGGTCGAGTATGGATTACATGTATCATCATCTCAATTCAAATATTTGAATCCCTTTTTGTTCACTCCTTTCACGCCCATCTCTCTCGCATGCATGCTCCTTCGTGTAGCTATCACTCTCTTTCTCCAGCTCACCCGCACGCCACTTCATGTTTCTCCTATCCTCACAAACATGGTCTCTCGACATCTCCCTTGAGAAGTGTCACACTCTCCCTATCATTATACATTACACGGTTTTCATTATCTCTCATGTCTCTACTGCTCTCCTGTATCACCGGTACCTAAGCTTTTTTTTCACCGCCACACACACAGTCTCCACTCATCTTTCACTTTTTCTTTCTCTCTATGGGATTCTCTCACACACCCTATATGTCTCTACATATGACTCATACCACTAAAATTACTCTCTCTCTCTCTCTCAGAGACACAACATTTGTTGCGGTCTCCTTTTCGCTCCATCCCTGATCGACATTATTCATTTGTTTACCGATCGACAACCCCGACTCACGTGATCTCTCTCTCACACACACACACACACACACACACAACTCCTGCTTCCTCCCTTCCCGACCACCGCCTTTATCTCTCTCACACAAAACACTCACTCCGCACTCGACCTGTATTTCTCTCACAAACATTTATCGACTGGCTAGCCTCTAGATAGGTTTATACACCCGCACACTCGTGCTTCCATCATCGCATACATGTCTCTCTCCCGCTCCTTGTATCTATGTAGCTTTTTCTTCCCTTCTTGAGACACGCCCTCTCGATCGTGCACACACACTATCGCCTCATTTTAAGCTGATACCTATCGCACACACACACTACTTGTGTCTTTTTCACACATGCACTCCATCCTCCTCCACTCTCCCTCTCTCTCTCACACAAATGGGCTTTTTGCAACAACTAGCAAGATGCCCATGCGTTGCACGGAACATCAAGATGCATTTGTATGAGTAGTTTATCTTGTGGGGGAAAAGGATGAACGAGGGAAGGCCTTATTTGCAAATGTGGAGAGGGGTGTGGGTATCTTTTTGCAAAATTGCCATAGTTTCCTTCCTATCCGTCACATATAGATCAGACGGCCTATATTGCACTCTTCACCACATATGCAGATAAGGCCTTCCCTCGTTCATCCTTTTCTCCCACAAGATCTTGATGTTCCGTGCAACGCACGGGCATCTTGCTAGTAAGAGTAGAAATTAGACATATACCACTTCTCGAATCTTGAAACCAACAACATTCCTCCCTTATCTCATCAAAACCGCCAAAGGAATATATTTTGAGTGAAACATAACATATTTTTAGTGATATACGTATTTCAAAACTAGACTTTTTACTATCAAATCGGTGAATATTTATTAATCTACTTTGATCGTGTGGCAACGCATTGGCACATTGCTAGTAGTTATTATAATTTTTTGGACACTAGACAAATGGTGGAGTACATATACGAAGAGAAGAGGCGCACGCGCGCAGTCGGCCTCTCGCTGTCTCGCACACATGAGTGTTACGTAAAGGCGACGTTAACAAATAAACCCTAAAACCCTAGGCGCGCGATTGCTGCATTCGCGGGTACCGGGTACGTGGTGGAGCACCTTTGTAGGAGTTGATGGTCGGGACCACAGGTGAACGACTTGGAGCGTGGTAGCTCGCCAGTTGCCACAGATCGAGTAGCCACGTTTAAAATATCGTTTTTTTAGCGGGGTTAAGAGTTCTGATTTTCAATGGCACGTTATAAGTAGTAAGTAGTTTTTAGAATGATTGGTATGGAGCGAAAATGGAATTCATAGTACTACATTACCTCCTTGGCGATGGTTGTATGGGTTTATGTTACAGATGTTGAACCCGTAGTTCTAGGGCAAATACTATGGTTTAGATTTAGATGCTGGTTTTCAAGAATCGTAAGGGGAAACCCTTCTTTGATTTAAAAAACTACTACCTCCATTCTGGTTTACTAGTCCCCATCGCATTTTGGGTCAAAGTTTGTCCACGAATTTTACTTGTAGAATGTGAATGGAAAACGAGATTTTGTTATACCCAAACAAAAAGGACTGGAGGGAGTGATTGATCCGACACGGATGCGACCTCTCATAGCGCAGGCATTGAACTGCGGCCGCCGCCAAGAGGGCCGCACTCGCCGCAGTTCGGCTGAGCACGCCTCGCCGCAGGCAACCAGCTTAGGACTGCCCCACCTGCCTTCATTGAATCTGCGTGTGCGGGCAACACGCCCTTCCGCGAGCCGGGCGGCATTTTAGAACAGAAAACATGATAAAATATTCCCTCCGTCTCATATCGTAAGACGTTTTTGAAACTATACTAGTGTCAAAAAGCGCCTTATATTATGGGACGGAGGGAGTAATTAATTTACGCATGGTCTTGACTTGTTGTGCTCGTGACCGTAGCGTGAACTAGTAGAGGTTTTTCTTTATTTATAACTCTCTCACATTTTTTTTGCTTTGAAGTGAATTATGGTTGTGGACATTATGTATGAATGTGCGATATCTGTGAACATGAGTTTGATGTGGAAGTTGAACTTGGAATGTCGGGCTTGCGCGTGAACTATACCATGTCCAATGCTTCGTCTGTTATTGTTTGGAAAGTAATGTTGTTATTACATGACCCGAACTGCCTCTGCCTCTGCTATTGACAACAGTTATGATAGCAGGAGACGCCTAGCCTGCTCTGCCTCTGCTAGCTTATTTCTGGCTTCTTCCATCTCTTCTTTGGCTTGGGTGAAGAGAGCATCTGATTGCTCTTTTCGCTTCTTCAGGAGCTCAGCTACATTCTCAAGGGCTGCTGCACGCTTTCTTTCAGCCTTTACTAATGCCACGAGGACACGAACAGTGACGACTCCACCTGCCTTGTGTGTAATCCAGATCATCCGGGAATTTGCACCTTGTGTCTAATCCAAAGATCATTAGGAACCTGCACCTTGTGTGTAATCCAGCCTCATTTTGGAAACATGATCTCGAGGTTGACCATACTTCCCTCCTCGCAGAACTGCATCCCGACATGAAGTTACTTTTTAGATCAATACTCAGAGAAACCTAGATCCATTTAGTAGAAGCCGATAAATGTAACTCGGAGAAGTGAATTCAAAAGGAAAAGAAATATAAAAACAGACTACAAGGTGAGAACACCCACTTCCTACATCAAGTTAAAACGAAAGCATTAGGACGATTAAGACTCTTCTTATTACACATCAAGAACACCACGCTTAAGAGAAACAGAAACTACAACATATACACATCAAGAACACGAGGCTAAACGAAAGTAATTGAAAGGGTGTTACTTACCAAAGCTCGCTTTACAGTGTTCGTGCAGCTCCTCTTTAACTTGCCACGCCCTTGAAGATGTCCCGAATATCCCGTGTTTGGTCTTCATTGCTCCTCTGCATGTTCACACTCGTGGTTTTAAAATCTCAACATGGCAAGGAAAATACTACTAGTAATACTCGCAAGATCTTGTGGGCAACATTAAAGCACTGCCCCGCCATGTTAGAGCATCTCCAACTGAATCAAGAACGCCGCGCTTTAAAAAGCGCCATAAAGGTCTGAGATCGAGAAGTAGATACTAGAGAGTAGAGGATAGTTCTCAGCATAGATAGATAAAAAAAGATAATTCAACTACTCCTCCTCGTCCGACTCCTCCTCGGTGATGTCCTCCTCCGACATCTGACTGTAGGCGTGAAGATACCGATCATCGTCAGATTCCCAGGGTGACGCTGCTCCTAGCCTCATGTTCAATTGAGCGTCCTCTTTTCGCCTACGCTTGTCCTCGCGATTGGCGGCTCGCTCTGCCATCCTCTTATCCCTCTCCGCCCTCCTTTGCGCGTAGAACGCGCTCTCGTTGATGATGTCCTGCGGGAAGTGTTGGCACCACAGCGCCATGGCTTCCTCGTCCATCTCGGCGATGCCGAGACGGTGCTCCCGCCTCCGGTTGTCGCGATGATCCTCGTTTGTGCTAAGCCGCGGCAAAGGCGCAAGCTCCTGCGCCTACTCTCGCGTCGACACGTTGGGGAAGTTCAATGTTCTATGAGGCCACCGGAGGCGCCACGCCGCCGCGTCATACGCGCGGGCGGCCTCGTTGGCGGTGTTGAAATTGCCGAGGCCGAGGAACATCCCACGGAACCGGATCTCGGTGGAGAAGCCGCCGGAGGGGCGCGCGCAGACGCCGCGGTATCCCCAAGTTTCCCGGCGACGCGGCGGCATGGTGGCGCGGTGGCGGTGTAACGCCCTCGATGCGGCTATATCTCCCACGTGTCGAAGCACGACTTAGAGGCATAACCGCATTGAAAGCAATGTCGCAAGTGAGGTAATCTTCACACAACCCATGTAATACATAAGGGAAAGAGATACATAGTTGGCTTACAATGCCACTTCACACAATACATAAATAAACATCCATCATTCAGATTACACTCAAGGTCCGACCACGGAACCAAAATAAAGAAGATACCCCAAATGCTACACAGATCCCCGATCGTCCCCAACTGGCTCCACTACTCGATCATCGTGAAAAGACACATAGTAACGACCACGCCTCGTCGAACTCCCACTTGAGCTCGGTTCGCCACCTGACCGCATCGCCGGCACCTGCAACTGTTTTGGTAGAATCTGTGAGTCACGGGACTCGTAAATCTCACACCGCGAGATCAAGACTATTTAAGCTTATAGGAAGGACAGAGTTGTGAGGTGGAGCTGCTGCAAGTTTACTAGCATATATGGTGGCTACATTCGCAAAAGAGAGCGAGAAGAGAAGCAAGGCACGGTCGTGAAGCTAGTAGCGATCAAGAAGTGATCCTGAACTACTTACGCAAACATAACTCCAACACCGTGTTCACTTCCGGACTCCACCGAGAAGAGACCATCACGGTTACACACGCGTTGATGTGTATTTTAATTAAGATCAACTTCGGTTTTCTACAACCGACATTAACAAATTCCCATCTGCCTCATAAATCAAGGCACGGCTTTCAAAGATAATACCTTGCAGGGTGTCCCAACTTAGCCCATTATAAGCTCTCACGGTCAACGAAGGATATTCCTTCTACCGAAGACCCGATCAATCTCGAATCCCTGACTACAAGACATTTCGACAAAGAATAAAACAAGACCAGCAAAGCCGCCCGAATGTGCCGACAAATCCCGATAGGAGCTGCACATATCTCGCTCGTGGCACACCGGATTGTCCAAGCTTCCGATAGGCCATCTCGAGTTGCCCTCGATACACCGGCGGTCGACAGGTTGGACCAAGACTCGAGGAGAACTGGCCGGGGTTAAAATAAAGATGACCTCGGCTCGCGAAACCCGGGGAAAAGGCTTAGGTGGCAAATGGTAAAACCAAAGTTGGGCCTTGCTGGAGGAGTCTTATTCAAAGCGAACTGTCAAGAGGGTCCCATAAATCACCCAACCGTAAGGAACGCGAAATCAAGGAACATAACACCGTATGACGGAAACTAGGGCGACAAGAGGAGTGGAACAAAACACTGTGCATAAGGCCGAGCCTTCCACCCTTTACCAAGTATATAGATGCATTAATTATAGCAGATATATTGTGATATCCCCAACAAGTAAACATGTTCCAAAAAGGAACAACATCTCCATGTTCCAACAAGGAACAAACTTCATCTTCACCGCAACTAGCAACGCTATAAGAGGGCTGAGCAAAGCGGTAACATAGCCAATCAACGGTTTGCTAGGAAAGGATGGTTAGAGGTTTGACATGGCAATATGGGAGGCATGATAAGCAAGTGATAGGCATCGAGCATAGGCATAGCAAAAGAGCGAGCATCTAGCATAGCAAAGATAGAAGTGATTTCGAGGGTATGGTCATCTTGCTCAAAGTTCTCAGAGTTGTCGAAAGCTTGATCCTCGTAAGCGTTCTCAACAGGTTCCTCGCTCACGACTCGCCTCCGGCTCTACCCAAAGCAAGAACACAAACAAAGGAACCACAATAAATCACGGTGCAATGCACAAGCAACATGATGCAATATATGGCATGATATGCGGATGTGATATGCAATGCGATGCGTGTTCGAAGAAAATGATGAACCAGGCATCAACTTGGCAAACCAAGTATGCCGCTGAAAGATGAGATGATTTCGGTTGAAATCGATATAAAGATCACCGAATCGGATGCACGGTTTGCAAATGACAAGCAAAACAAGAATGGCACAAATCTGCCATTAACAAAGATGATGCCACATAGCAAGCAACAAGAAATTAAGCTACTGCACCCAAACGTACCAACAAAGTATATGGCAGTGATCTACTCAAGATGCTTGACAAAAGATGAACACTGAGATACGGCTAAATCACAACATAACAGGTCCAAACAAGCATGGCAAAAGTGCAAAATATATCACCTCACAGCTTAGTGAAATTATCGAACATGGCAAAATCAGCATCAGAAGCAATGTTCAGAGCAAGAAAACAACATGCTACAGGAATTTATAATAGCAAAACAAGGCATGGCATGAATCTAATCAAAGCATAGAACAAAAGTCCCTTACTGACCATGAGCCAAAAGGATCGAAAATATAATAACACCCATGTCAATATAGCAAGTTTCATAATGATTCAAAGAATGTGGCATGACAAAAACAGATAACAAGTAGGCATCTTCGCGAGCTCGATGCACTCACTACAGAGCATTACATGATAAAATAATCATACATCCATCAAGAAGACATGGCATAGAAGTTATACATGGCAAGAACAACATCATAGCATACACAGATCAACTACAACAACCTTGGCAAAATTGAATGACATGTAAACAATCTGCCAGGAAACATTTTATAGCAAAAGTAGAGCTCGATTGACTCAAGCTATGGCACTCCATAATTGCAAACAAAGGCATGGATGGATAGAGAATAACCATATGTTCAAAACATCCTTACTGAAGTATCTCAAAATATGCATGGATCTCTCGGTAGCATCAAGTTAACATGGCATGAAAATATCAGCAAAACAGGGGCTGAAATCAGCAAAATCATGAGGCCTAGTTTGCATGCTTGTGCTAGTCACCACAGAGATCACAAAAATACATGGCATACACCCCTGGAAAGACGGCATGGCATATTACAAAACACATGTAGGACTCAAATTCATAGGGTGCACACATCAATCATGGAAAAAATGAAAAAAGTGCATGTTCTGTTAAGAAACAGAAACTAACATCACATAGCCCTCTTCTAACAGCATTTCGGGCATCAAGATGAGCTCAAATGAAAATGATGCAATGAGATGAAATGATCTACTCATCGAGGCGAACATTTTGACATATTACACGCACGAAACGGAGCAACGAGTGCAAAGTTATGGCACGATGGAAATGCAACAAATTATCACAGAAATAAAGACTTAGGCGATTTGGGGGGGGGGGGTGGGAAGAAAGTCAACCGCTCGTGATCTTCGGATCCAGATCCGATCGAGGCGGCTGCCGGAGTGCGCCGGAGTGGGAGCTCGGGGGAGAGGGAGGAGGAGGGCGGGCGGCGGCCGACGGGGCGGCGGCAGGCGGCGGAGGCGTGGCGGCTTGGCGGCATGGCCATGGCGGCCGGGCGGGGGCGAGGCGGCGGGCGCGCTGGAGGCGCGATGGGAGGGAGCGAAGAGCGGCGCGGGGGCAAGGGGAGTAAGCGGGGGCGCTGGCCAGAGGGCGGAGAGCGGGGCGGGCGGCGGGCATGGGGCCGGCCATGGGCTCGCTGGGCGGCGTCACATGTGGCCCGGTACACGTGATGGCTCCCTGTTGGTCGGGCGGCGGCGGGCGGACGTGTCCGCCCGAATCGGACACGCCCGCGGCGGGGAGAGGAGCGGGCTAGGGTTAGGGGTGGAGTGATCCGAATTTGGAAATGGGGTGTTTTATAGGTAGAAGGAGCTAGGAAGCTCCAAATGAGGTGCGGTTTTACCACACGATCATGATCCGACGACGGAGAGCATGGAAGTGACTTAGATGGGTTATTGGACTATTTTGGAGGGTGTTGGGCTGCAACTTAAAAGAGGCCTTGCGAGAGTGCGGTTAACTGCTGAGTACCAAACGAGCTCCAAATGACCAAACTTGACAGTGGTCTACCGGTGGTGTACCAAGGCCACTTGACAAACCTCGTCCATTCCGAGAAAGTTTAGTACCCGCCACGGAAAAATGCAAAAGGGGACGCCGGGAACATAGGAGTGCCGGATTGCAAAACGGACAACGGGAAAATGCTCGAATCATGAGACTAACACGTATGCAAATGCGATGCACATGATGACATGATATGAAATGCATGACATGGACAAAATGCAAAATGAAGAAAACCCAACCACGGAGGGAATATCATATCACAATGCCGAAAATGGCAAGAGTTGGAGTTACAAATATGGAAAGTTACATCCGGGTGTTACAACACTCCACCACTACAAGAGGATCTCGCCCGAGATCTAGGACCTGAAAGAACTCCGGATATTCGAACGGAGGTGATCCTCGCGCCCTGTGTGGCTTCTCGGTCGGAATGGTGTGACCACTTCACTTTCAGGAATTTGATTGACTTGTTGCGAGTCTTGCGCCGGTTTCTTCAAGAATAGCAATGGGGTGCTCATGATAAGAGAGATCTTCTTGAAGGTCAATTTCTTGAAGTTGATAGTGCGCCAGAGTCTTGAAGCACTTGCGAAGCTGTGACACGTGAAACACATCGTGCACGCTCGCTAAGTTGGACGGAAGCTCGTTGATAGGCTAGATCGCCTTTTGCCAATGATCTTGAAAGGACCCACGATCTAGGGGCAAGCTTCCTTTGATACCGGAGCGACGAGTGCCTTTCATTGAGAGACGCGAGGTAGACATGGTCTCCGATTTCAAAAGCCACATCACGGTGCTTGTCATCATAATAGCTCTTCCGCGCGATTGCGCGCTTTGAGATTCTCACGAATGACTTTGCACATTTCTTCGCTTCGTGATCAAGTCGCTGCCAAGAAGTTGGCGCTCAATTGCCCTCGCACCAATTGAGAGGAGTACGCACTTTTGCCATAGAGAATTTCGAATGGGGCCTTGCCCGAACTCGCTGGAAGCTGTTGTTGTAGGAGAACTCGCATATGGAAGACAATCTTCCCATTTCATACCGAAGGAAATGACACAAGCCCCGAGCATATCTTCAAGGATTTGAATGACTCGCCGACTTGGCCACTTGTTTGAGGATGGAAAGCTGTCTTTGAAACGAATGTTGGTGCCCATGGCCTTCGAAAAGAATCCCAAAACTTGGAGGTAAAGATGCTGCCACATCAAGAGATCAATTGTGGAATGCCGCAAGGAGACAATCTCGATGTGTATAGCTCGCCAACCGAGCTGCTGTGATAGATTCTTTGATAGGAAGAAAATGAGCCACTTTAGTAAGCTTGTCAATGACAACGAAGATAGCATCATTTCCACGCTTGGACTTAGGAAATCCAGTCACAAAGTCCATTTCAATATGATCAAACTTCCATTCGAATAGCAAGAGGTTGGAGGAGACCAGCTGGTCTTTGGTGTTCTCGCTTTCACTCTTCTCGCAGACATCACACTCATTCACGAATTGAGCAATTTCGCTTCATTCGAGTCCACCAATATGACTGCTTGAGGTCATGGTACATCTTCGCATTTCCGTGATGAATGGATAGAAGCGAATTGTGTGCCTCCTTCATAATGACTTTACGAGATCACCCTTAGGAACCACAATCCGTCCTCAAGAAAAGAGTATCTTTGTCATCAACGTGGAAGCACTTGTATTTGAAATGCCCTTGTCGATACCACGCTTCACCTTTTTCACCATGGTATCCAGGAGTTGAGCCTCACGAATTTGGTCTTCCAAAGTAGGAGAGACTATGAGGTTGGCAAGAAAACCTTGAGGAACAACTTGAAGATTCAGCTTATGGAAAGCTTCACAAAGATCCGTTGGAAGGGCTTGAGGATTAAACTGCTGCAAGAAGCCTTCCCGCTCAAAGCATCTGCAATCACATTGGCCTTGCCCGAGTATATTCAATACTTGGGTTGTACTCTTGAATCATTTCGACCCATCAAGTTTGCCCGAGGTTGAGGTTGGGTTGAGTGAAGATATACTTGAGACTCTTGTGATCGGTGAATATGTCCACTTTCCTTCCCAACAAGAGATGTCTCCAAGTTATTAATGCATGGACAATCGCCGCCAACTCAAGATCGTGAGTGGGGTAGTTCTTTTCGTTGGGCTTCATTTGGCGAGAGGTATAGGCCACAACTCTCTTCTCTTGCATTAACACAAAGACCGAGACCTTGAAGAGAAGCATCACGTAAAACTTCAAATGGCTTGGATTCATCAGAGGAGTCAAGACAGAGCTGTGACGAGTTTCTCTTTGAGAGTATTGAAAGCAACGCCACACTCTGTGGAGACCGTATATACTTGACATGCTTCGGAGGAGGTTGGAAAGAGGCTTTGCAATCTTAGAGAAGTTCTCAACGAATCTTCGCAATAGCTTGCAAGACCAAGAAAATCATGCGAGCTGCTTGACATTCTCGAGGAGGTTCCCAATTCACAACCGCAGACACCTTCTGGGATTAACAGCGATGCCCTTGGCGGAGATGATATGACCAAGATAAAGCACTTCATCAAGCCAAAATTCACATTTGGAAAACTTCAGATAGAATTGATACTCGAGCTTGTCGAGCACCAATCGCAAATGTTTGGCATGATCCTTCTTATTCTTGGAGAAGACCAAAATATCATCGAGATAGACCAAGACGAATTCATTTGTGTAGGGGTTGAAGATGAAGTTCATCATCCGAGAGAATGTTGGAGGAGCATTGACAAGGCCGAAAGACATGACAGTATATTCATAAGAACCAAAGCTTGTTCTGAATGCTGTCTTGGGAATATCTTGTTCACGAATGTGAATTTGATGATAACCCATACGAAGGTCAAGCTTGGAGAACACTTTAGCACCTTTGAGTTGCTCGAAAAGCTCATTGATGTTGGGAAGTGGATACTTGTTCTTGATTGTCTTCTTATTCAATGGACGGTAATCGACGCAAAGTCGGTCCGCGCCATCCTTCTTCCGGACAAAAGAACACCACAACCCCAAGGAGATGAACTCGGTCTGATCAAACCCAGACGCTCTTGTTCATCGAGCTGCTTCTTCAATTCCTTCATCTCATTAGGTCCAAGCTTGTATGGACGCTTGCAAACGGGTTCAGTGCCAGGCTCAAGATCGATAACGAATTCAATCGCCGGTGAGGAGGCATTCCGGAAGCTCTTCCGAAAGACATCTTGGTACTCACAAACGATCGAATCGAGAGATAGCATCCAATTCGCCCTTCTCATTGAGAGAAAACAACCAATGGTTTCATCACGAGCGCATAGATGATCACATCATTAGAAGAGTGAGTCAATTGAATTTCCCGGCAGCACAATCAAGCTGAGCTTTGTGCTGAGAAAGCCAGTCCATCCCGAGAATAAGATCAATATCCGAGTTCCCAAGGACAATTGGTTTAGCGAGAAATCTATAGTCGCCCATCTTGATAGAAACATCCGGAACCATGTAGCTTATGCTCATGCATTTACCCGGAGAGACAACTGCTAATGGTCTAGGCAAATCTTGGAAAGACAACTCATGCTTAGATGCAAATGGTTTAGAGATGAAACTAAGCGATGCACCAGTGTCAAAAAGAACTTTTGCAGGAATATCATTAACTGAGAGATTACCCATGATCACATCTGAAGAATCCTCCGCTGAGCTGCATTCATCATGTTCACCTTTGCAAACTTGGGATTATGCTTGACCAACGCATTGCTGGAAGATTTCACAGAGGAGGAGGCGGAAGGTGCCTTTGGTTGAAGCACTTGTTCGCATAGTGACCTTTCTGCGACATTTGTTGCAAGTCACCTCGAGAGCGGACGGTGGTAAGGAGCATTTGACTTGGAGCTTGAGAATTAGACTTGTTTCGATAGCCTGGGTTGGGCGGGTGGGAAGATCCACGACCACCTGAGTTCTTCTCACGATAAGGCCGACGGAAGGAGGAGGAGGAAGGTAGAACTTCGCTGCTTAGCTGCCACTTGAGAGGAAGAAGAAGACCGGACTGCATCCCCGATTCTCTTCTTAGAAGCCTCACATTTGAGCTGGGCAGCTTCTTGCTTCAAAGGCCATGTTGTAGAATTCATCATACTTTTCCGCTCAAAAGCACAAGAGCTAATTGCAGATCTTCTCCGAGGCCACCTCTGAATTGATAGATCATACTCTTTTCATCGTGGACGCCTTGCTTAGCAAAGCGAGCGAAGCTCGAACTGGATATTGTATTGATACACGACATGTTGCCTTGCTTGAGATTGCGGAACTCCTCACGCTTGCTCTCAACAACACTTTTCGAATGTGGTGAGCTCAAGTCTCGGCGAACTCATCCTGTAATGACACGACCTCCTCTCGAATCTTTGTATTGCTTGGTACCACTCAGCAGCTTGGTCCTTGAGTTGAAACGACGCAAACTTGACAAAGTCCTCGTGTCCGACATTGCTACATTCAAAATGTTTGCAGATGTCCACAAGCCAATCGTCGGCGCCTGTGGCCTCGGCTACGTAAAACCGAAAGACTTCGCTGATTAGCGAGGAACCGATCGAGGGTAGCAAAGTGCGGCTGGTTGTTGCCTTGACCTTGATTTCCTTGATTGCCTTGCCCTGGGTACGCTTCTTGCAAGAGTTGCAAAATCATCCGAGCATTGGCATTGGTGGCTGCCATGATAGCTTGCCATGCCTCCGGAGGCGGAGGTGGAGGTGGAGGGTTCGATCGATTCCCATCATCACGCTCCGGATTCGACGCTGGCGGAGCCATCCTCAAGAGGGTGACATCCGTTAGCACTTGATAGACAGATAGACAAGTTGAATCAACGGATAGAAATTGCAACATATAGTCTTCACAATAAACATTCGAACAAGGATGAACGAATGAATTCCAAAAGCTAACATCACACGTCCATTAAGGTGAGAAGCCACTTGATTAAGGGTTGATGAAAAAAATAACAAGGTACGACTGGAACAAATAAGTGGTAAGGATTACCCAATCACAAACCAAATATCTGCGGGAAGAAATGCTAAGAGCTACTTGAAACCCACCTATAAACTCCCGAAACTTTCTGGTTATGCAATCTGGTGTTGGGGATACAGGGGACACAAAATATATCACCCAAACTAACAATACCTAGATCCAGCTGTATCCATCCGTCAACACATAACCAAGAAACCTTCAGAAATCGTGTACCTCGACCTTCAAAAGCATCCGTTATCTGAAGTCATGGCAATACTCCCGAGCTCGCCCGAAAGATCGGGTTATCGGGTTATCTCACCAACAACTGTACAAAAGAGATTTCGATGTCGGCAAAACTCGGTATTCCAGAATCGCAACGATAAAATTGTGATGACAACACCTCGGAGCTCAACTCCCCGGACACCGCCACAACCCCTAAATGTCAAGAGGCACCAAGAACAATGTTCTCGCCACAAAACCATCGAACGATTCCAAGATACCCGCGTGATCCTAAATTTTTTTTGTGAAATTTGAGGAGAGGAGAGTCAAAACTTCACGCCAGAGACCTCACCAGAGCGATTTAAGGGACCGGGAGTAAAAAGAATCCTACTCTCCGATATATATAATCCTAAGACTCAAAACATTTTGTTCTAGACTCAACAACGCCAAAGAAACAATCAAGCGGGGGCTCCTAAGTCGGGATGGCTCGATTACTAACTTGTAACGCCCTCGATGCGGCTATATCTCCCACGTGTCGAAGCACGACTTAGAGGCATAACCGCATTGAAAGCAATGTCGCAAGTGAGGTAATCTTCACACAACCCATGTAATACATAAGGAAAGAGATACATAGTTGGCTTACAATGCCACTTCACACAATACATAAATAAACATCCATCATTCAGATTACACTCAAGGTCCGACTACGGAACCAAAATAAAGAAGATACCCCAAATGCTACACAGATCCCCGATCGTCCCAACTGGCTCCACTATCGATCATCAGGAAAAGACACATAGTAACGACCACGCCTCGTCGAACTCCCACTTGAGCTCGGTTGCGCCACCTGACCGCATCGCCGGCACTGCAACTGTTTTGGTAGAATCTGTGAGTCACGGGACTCAGCAATCTCACACCCGCGAGATCAAGACTATTTAAGCTTATAGGAAGGACAGAGTTGTGAGGTGGAGCTGCAGCAAGCGACTAGCATATATGGTGGCTACATTCGCAAAAGAGAGCGAGAAGAGAAGCAAGGCACGGTCGTGAAGCTAGTAGCGATCAAGAAGTGATCCTGAACTACTTACGCAAACATAACTCCAACACCGTGTTCACTTCCGGACTCCACCGAGAAGAGACCATCACGGTTACACACGCGTTGATGTGTATTTTAATTAAGATCAACTTCGGTTTTCTACAACCGACATTAACAAATTCCCATCTGCCTCATAACCGGGCACGGCTTTCAAAGATAATACCCTGCAGGGTGTCCCAACTTAGCCCATTATAAGCTCTCACGGTCAACGAAGGATATTCCTTCTACCGAAGACCCGATCGATCTCGAATCCCGGACTACAAGACATTTCGACAACAATAAAACAAGACCAGCAAAGTCACCGAATGTGCCGACAAATCCCGATAGGAGCTGCACATATCTCGCTCTGGCACACCGGATTGTCCAAGCTTCCGATAGGCCATCTCAGAGTTGCCCCGATGGCCACCGGCGGTCGACAAGTTGGACCAAGACTCAGAGGAGAACTGGCCCGGGGTTAAATAAAGATGACCTCGGCTCGCGAAAACCCGGGAAAAAGGCTTAGGTGGCAAATGGTAAAACCAAAGTTGGGCCTTGCTGGAGGAGTCTTATTCAAAGCGAACTGTCAAGAGGGTCCCATAAATCACCCAACCGTAAGGAACGCGAAATCAAGGAACATAACACCGTATGACGGAAACTAGGGCGGCAAGAGTGGAACAAAACACTGTGCATAAGGCCGAGCCTTCCACCCTTTACCAAGTATATAGATGCATTAATTATAGCAGATATATTGTGATATCCCCAACAAGTAAACATGTTCCAACAAGGAACAACATCTCCATGTTCCAACAAGGAACAAACTTCATCTTCACCGCAACTAGCAACGCTATAAGAGGGCTGAGCAAAGCGGTAACATAGCCAATCAACGGTTTGCTAGGAAAGGATGGTTAGAGGTTTGACATGGCAATATGGGAGGCATGATAAGCAAGTGATAGGCATCGTAGCATAGGCATAGCAAAAGAGCGAGCATCTAGCATAGCAAAGATAGAAGTGATTTCGAGGGTATGGTCATCTTGCCTGCAAAGTTCTCAGAGTTGTCGAAAGCTTGATCCTCGTAAGCGTTCTCAACAGGTTCCTCGCTCACGCACTCGCCTCCGGCTCTACCCAAAGCAAGAACACAAACAAAGGAACCACAATAAATCACGGTGCAATGCACAAGCAACATGATGCAATATATGGCATGATATGCGGATGTGATATGCAATGCGTATCGTGCGTTCGGAAGAAAATGATGAACCAGGCATCAACTTGGCAAACCAAGTATGCCGCTGAAAGATGAGATGATTTCGGTTGAAATCGATATAAAGATCACCGGAATCGGATGCACGGTTTGCAAATGACAAGCAAAACAAGAATGGCACAAATCTGCCATTAACAGCATGATGCCACATAGCAAGCAACAAGGAATTAAGCTACTGCACCCAAACGTACCAACAAAGTATATGGCAGTGATCTACTAAAGATGCTTGACAAAAGATGAACACTGAGATATGGCTAAATTACACCATAACAGGTCCAAACAAGCATGGCAAAAGTGCAAAATATATCAGCCTCACAGACTTAGTGAAATTACTGAACATGGCAAAATCAGCATCAGGAAGCAATGTTCAGAGCAAGAAAACAACATGCTACAGGAATTTATAATAGCAAAACAAGGCATGGCATGAATCTAATCAAAGCATAGAACAAAAGTCCCTTACTGACCATGAGCCAAAAAGGATCAGAAAATATAATAACACCCGTGTCAATATAGCAAGTTTCGTTAACAGATTCAGCAACAGGGCATGACAAAAACAGATAACAAGTAGGCATCTTCGCGAGCTCGATGCACTCACTACAGAGCATTACATGATAAAATAAGCATACATCCATCAAGAAGACATGGCATAGAAGCTATACATGGCAAGAACAACATCATAGCATACACAGATCAACTACAACAACCTTGGCAAAATTGAATAACATGTAAACAATCTGCCAGGAAACATTTTATAGCAAAAGTAGAGCTCGATTGACTCAAGCTATGGCACTCCATAATTGCAAACAAAGGCATGGATGGATAGAGCATAACCATATGTTCAAAACATCCTTACTGAAGTATCTGAAAATATGCATGGATCTCTCGGTAGCATCAAGTTAACATGGCATGAAAATATCAGCAAAACAGGGGCTGAAATCAGCAACATCATGAGGCCTAGTTTGCATGCTTGTGCTAGTCACCACAGAGATCACAAAAATACATGGCATACACCCCTGGAAAGATGGCATGGCATATTACAAAACACATGTAGGACTCAAATTCATAGGGTGCACACATCAATCATGGCAAAATGACAAAGTGCATGTTCTGTTAAGAAAGCGTAAACTAACATCACATAGCCCTCTTCTAACAGCATTTCAGGCATCAAGATGAGCTCAAATGAAAATGATTCAATGAGATGAAATGATCTACTCATCGAGGCGAACATTTTGACATATTACACGCACGAAACGGAGCAACGAGTGCAAAGTTATGGCACGATGAAAATGCAACAAATTATCACGTAAATAAAGACAAAGCGATTTCGGGGGGGGGGGAGAAAGTCAACCGCTCGTGATCTTCGGATCCAGATTCGATCGAGGCGGCCGGCGGCGGCTGCCGGAGTGTGCTGGAGTGGGAGCTCGGGGGAGAGGGAGGAGAGGCCGGGGCGGCGGCCGACCGGGGTCGGGCGGCGACCGCGGAGGATGGGTGGCAGCGGGCGCCAAGGAAGGGCCGGGCGGGCGGGCGGGGCGATGGCGGCGGCGCGGCGGCCGGGAAGGGGCAATGGCGGCGGGCGCGTAGGCGGCCGGGCGTGGAGCTGGAGGGCGGCGGGGCGGCGAGGGGAGATGACGTGGGCGGGAGGAGCCTTGGCGGCGCTGAGCGAGGCTGGGGCCGGTCGCGGCTCTGGCGGCGGCTTGTGTACAAGCGGCCGGTGCTACGTGGCGGCTCCAGTTGGCCGGGCTGGGCTTGGCGGACGTGTCCGGCCCGATCGGACACGTCCCGGCGGGGGAGAGGAGCGGGCTAGGGTTAGGGGTGGAGTGATCCGGGATTTGGAAATGGGGGGGTGTTTTATAGGTAGAAGGAGCTAGGAAGCTCCAAATGAGGTGCAGTTTTCGCCCACACGATCGTGATCCGACGACGGAGAGCATGGAAGTGACTTAGATGGGTTATTGAACTATTTTGGAGGGGTGTTGGGCTGCAACTTAAAAGAGGCCTTGCGAGAGTGCGGTTAACCGTTGGAGTACCGAACGAGCTCCAAATGACCCGAAACTTGACACGTGGTCTACTGGTGGTGTACCAAGGCCACTTGACAAACCTTGGTCCATTCCGAGAAAGTTTAGTACCCGCTCACGGAAAAATGCAAAAGGGGACGCTGGGGAACATAGGAGTGCCGGATTGCAAAACGGACAACGGGGAAAATGCTCGGAATCATGAGACGAACACGTATGCAAATGCGATGCACATGATGACATGATATGAAATGCATGACATGGACAAAATGCAAAAATAAAGAAAAACCCAACCACGGAGGGAATATCATATCACAATGCCGAAAATGGCAAGAGTTGGAGTTACAAATATGGAAAGTTACATCTGGGGTGTTACAGGCGGCGAGGCGAAAAAGAGCGGGGAGAGAGCGGTGGCGAGGCACAGAGCGGTGGCAAAACATGAGCCGTGGAGGGCGTTGATTTATAAAGCCACGGACGCCGCGCGCCAAAACTAGTGCACGCCCGGCCGCTTTTTCCCGCGCACGCGCGATCCTTTCCCGACGTCTCTGCTATCTCTACTCTCTTCTCTATGATTATATTTATTTTATATTTAATATTTATCTCTACTTCCTTTACTATTTACTTTTTTTCTCTATACTATTTTTTCTTGCAATATAGGCCGTCCGATTTATATCTGACAGATAGGAAGGAAACAAATGGGAATTTCGCAGAAAGATACCCATACCCCTCTCCAGATTTGCAAATAAGGCCTTCCCTCGTTCATCCTTTTCTCCCACAAGATAAACTACTTATACAAATGCATCTTTATGCGTGCAACGCATGGGCATCTTGCTAGTTCTAAAAACCTTTCCATCATTTGCCACACTACAGGTTGTAGATGAAAAACCTACCCAAGCACAGCGCGATACAGGACCGACGCACAATTACCAGCTGATATTCTGTTGGACAATGGAGGCTATAACCAATTACTTTTACGGGAACAATAGCACCCAGGAAAATTGAAGGGTAGGTATGAACAAAATTGGAACTGCACATGTACTGCTAAGTGATTCAATACACACATTACCAATCGAGGAGGAGAACGATGGTCGCGGCGGCCTCTGTGAGTCATGGTCGGCAACGGGAGTCTGTTCATTGTCCACGACGGTGGTACTTCTGCGTTTGGCGTCGGCTTCCGGGAAGCAGATCCGAGACCGTGGAAGACGATGCCGGGGAAGAGGCTCCGTCTGCGACGACGATGGTGGACGGCCCAGTCTGGCGACTGAGGTCGCCGATGAGGCAGATGCGCCACGGTGGACGAAAGTCGCCGTTGTAAAGGGAGGAGCACGAAGGCTGCGGTGCCGTGGAGAAGTCTATTTTGTGGTGGGGATAGAAATGGGGAGTATTCAGGTGTACTACTCGGGTGCCGGGTGGGGTTGGCTGGGTAGGGTGAACCTGAAGTTACGAAAACAGCCCCTACCAAGCGCCGTCCGTAGGCCTGTTCAAGGCTATGATGGTAACTTCCCACTGCTCGAATCAGTGGTCGCGGGAGATTTTCCCACGACCTCAAAATTTTGTGACACCGACTCCCGTGTGGCGGTTGAGTGATTCGGCTAAGCAAATGTGACGCTTCGATTTAATCGTACACTAATCATGCACGCAAATGTGTACGATCAAGATCGGGACTCACGGAAGATATCACAACACAACTCTACAAATAAAATAAGTCATACAAGCATCATAATACAAGCCGGGGGCCTCGAGGGCTCGAATACAAGTGCTCGATCATAGACGAAGTCAGCGGAAGCAACAATATCTGAGTACGGACATAAGTTAAACAAGGTGCCATAAGATGGCTAGCACAAACTGGGATACAGACGAAGAGGAGCAGGCCTCCCGCTCAGGATCCTCCTAAGCTACTCCTGGTCGCCGCCGCCGGCTGCACGTAGTAGTAGGCACCTCGCAGTAGTAGTCGTCATAGGCGGTGGCGTCGGCTGCCCCGGCTCCATCGTCTAGTTGCAGCAATCGAGTAGAGATAGGGGAAAAGGGGGAACAAGGCAACCGTGAGTACTCATCCAAAGTACTGCAAGCAAGGAACTACACTACATATGCATGGATATATGTGTAAAGGGCCATATCGGTGGACTGAACGCAGAATGCCGAATAAGAGGGGATAGCTAGTCTTATCAAGACTACGCTCGACACCTCTCTTGCAACAGTAGAAGAGGACAAACTGAAGTCCTCCAAGTAACATCACATAGCAATAATCCTACCCGCGATCCCTCCTCATATCCCCGAGAGAGAGCGACCACCGTTGTATCTCGCACTTGGAAGGGTGTGTTTTATCAAGTATCCGGTTCTAGTTGTCATAAGCTCAAGGTACAACTCCAAGTCGTCCTGTTATCAAGATCACGGCTATTGAATAGATTAACTTCCTGCAGGGTGCACCATCTTACCCAAAGACGCTTGATCCCATTTGGCCGACACACTTTCTCGGTCATGCCCGCCGCTGAAGATCAACACGCCGCAGCCCCACCTAGGCACAACAGAGAGGCCAGACGCCGGTCTAAACCTAAGCGCAGGGTGCTGGGCCCATCACCCCGAGCACACACAAGACGTTATGTGGGCGGAGCGCACCTAGCCTAGTGGCGCCCAGTCCAATCCGGCGCGCGCCGCTCCGTCGACGACGTCTGAAGTGCCGGATGATACCACGACGCCGGATACCCATAACTACTCCAGCGTAGATGGTTAGTGCGTATAAGCTCAGAGCCAACTCAGATCAAATACAAAGACCTCGTTAAGCGTGTTAAGTATCCGCGAACGCCGAATAGGGCCAGGCCCACCTCTCTCCTAGGCGGTCTCAACCTGCCCTGTCGCTCCGCCTCAAAGATCCTCTCGCGGGTGCTCCATCAGCCGACCCGACTTTAGTCTCCACATGTATCAT
This sequence comes from Aegilops longissima, assembly GCA_021605205.1. NCBI lineage: Eukaryota > Viridiplantae > Streptophyta > Magnoliopsida > Poales > Poaceae > Aegilops > Aegilops longissima. The sequence continues at coordinate 391,488,994 of CM038677.1, read as the reverse complement.
GTATAAAGTATATAGTATATACCCGTGATCAACTCCCGAGTGATCACGGCCCGATAGTATAGCACGGCAGACGGACAAGAATGTAGGGCCACAGATGAAAGTACTAGCATCCTATACTAAGCATATAGGATTGCAGGTAAGGGTAACAACAATGGTAACAAGGACAAGGCTATGCAGCAGTATAGGAAAATCTGAAAGCAGTAACATGTTACACAACTCTAATGCAAGCAGTGTAGATAAGAGTAGGCGATATCTGGTGATCAAGGGGGGGGGCTTGCCTGGTTGCACTGGCAAGAGAGAGGGGTCGTCAACTCCGTAGTCGAACTGGGCAGCAGCAGCGTCGGCCTCGTAGTCTACCGGAGAGAAGAGGGGGAAGAAACAATGAATACCAAGTAAACAGATGCATATCGATGCATGACATGTCAAGAAGCGATGCTAGGCGTGCCCTAACGCGGTATGAGGTGGTATTGGTTAAGGGGGGAAACATCCGGGAAAGTATCCCCGGTGTTTCGTGTTTTCGGGCAGAGGAACCGGAGGGGGAAAGTTGTAGGTTCGATAGGTTAGGAGGGTGTGGCGAACGAACGGACTGCGTATCCGTATTCGTCTCGTCGTTCTGAGCAACTTTCATGTTGAAAATATTTTAACCGAAGTTACGGATTAAAAGATATGATTTTTAAAGATTTTATTAATTTCGGAATTTAATTAATTAATTAATTAATTGAAAAAATGTATTTATGACGCCAAGATGACGTCATCCGACGTCAGCAGTCAACAGGGTTGACTAGGTCAACCCTGACATGTGGGTCCCGATCGTCATACTCTGTTAACTAATTATCTTAGTTAAGTTTAATTAACAGTAGTTAATTAGGTTAATTAGTCATTAGGTTTAATTAATCAGGATTAATTAAATTAATTATTTACTTAATTAATTAATTAATTAATTTTATTCATTATTAATTTTATTAATTATATTTATTTAAATTCCTTTTTCTTTTATTTAAAAACGCTACGTGGGGTGGGGCCCCATGTCATAAGCGAGGTGGACCGTTATTGGTGACCGAAAGTCAACAATCGGGGGGGCTGGGCCCACCACTGATCGATGCGGCGGTGGCCGGTCGGCCACGTCGGTAAGGGGTACCGGAGTTGGCTCCGGTGGCGTCCTTGGGGGGGCGCGGACTTCGCCGAATCCGCCGTTCTGCGGCAAAAGGGCGCGGGCGGCAGCGTTCGAATAGGGAGAGGACGCCAATGGCGTCAATGAAGCGATGCACGGCCGGACTCGGCCGGCAACAGCGCGCGGCGAGCGGCGGAGGCGGCGGGTGAGGGTGGTTGGTCGCGCCATAAACGCGCTACGGGGCCGGGGTTCAGCTGGCGCTGAGCACCCGGGGCTCGCCCGTGACCATTTGGTCACCGGGGGCGCCAGCAGCAGATCCACGGCGGGGCGTTGGTGCGGCGTGCTTGCCGGGCCGAGGCTCGGGCGAGGAGGAGGGAGAGGGAGGCCGGGGAGCACGTTCCCGTGCTCCGTGGCGGGGAAGGGAGAGGGAGGGCCGGTGCGCGGCCGGAGCCGGCGACGGGGAGGCGGCGACGCTCGGGAGGGAGACGAGGGGAGAGAGGGGATCCAGGGGGGAAGAGCTCACGGGCGCAGAGGTCTCGAGGCGTGCTCGGGACGGTCGGGGCGGCCGGTGAGGAGGAGGGCGGGGAGGCGGCCGTCCGGCGTCATGGAAGGTGGGGTGGGGGTCGGGACGGCCCGAGGCGATTTAGGGCCCTGAGCCCTCTTGGGCCGGTCGGAGGAGGGGAGGAGGTGAGGTCGGGCGGCGATTCGCCGGGGTCGGGGCGAGGGGCGACGGATCGGGCGGGACCGATCCAGATCGGGCGTGAGGAGGAGGAGGAGGAGATCGGGGCGAATGAGGGTGGGCTAGGGTTTCCACCGACGGGGAATAATGGGCGGCGGTTGGGCGGGCTGAGGCTGGCCGTTGGGGGGGTGGGCTTGGCCCAGTTGGGCGATGGGGAGGGTTTTCTTTCTCTCCCTTTTGTTTTATTTGTTTTTCTTATTTTTCTTTTTCTGTTTTAGTTTATTTAAAATACCCAAACACTTTACAAAAAAATGTGCACCCCACCATAAATAACTTTGTAATATTTGACAACCCCTAACATTTTAGTTTTAGTTTTGAAAACTTATATTGTTTGCCTATGTTTTCTATTTGAATTTGAACGGTTTCAATCAACGTGAGTTTAATCACGAAGAATCGAGGTGACGTGGCATCATTAGCGGGATTCTGTAGCTTAATTACCCAAGGCCACAATTCTCCTCCATTACAAGAAATCTCGCCCCGAGATTTAAGAGGGAGTAAGGGGGAAGGTTTGGTAGCGAATATAGCGGGTCTTCTCATCTGGCCTGCTCTTCTCAAGAGGTCAATCCAATATATTGATGTCTTCATACTTCTGCTTCAGGTCAAAATGATGAAGTAGTCATCCTTTCTTTGGGATTTACATCGTACTTACGAAAAGGATTATGGGGAAAGACTCGGGAAGGGCGGGCCTTACCAGGTTGACTATCTGGTACATAACTCAGGGAATGGGGTAGGAAGTAACTCTCGAATTGAACTTAAGAAAATATCGAGAGCAAAGTAAGAAAGTACCACGAGAAGTTCCAAGCGGGTAGGCATTCGTTCGATGCCTGTTACAAGGCGTGAAAGGGGTTCAGAGCAACGGGAATAAGCATTGCGTCTGATACCAGAATAGATCACTAGGAAGGTGGCTCGTGATCTTTCATACGAAGCCAAGTGTGAGGATCAGCTTTAGGAACAGGGGTGTACAGGAGAGGCAGGTTTTGATCCTGTGGAACTGTGGGTTATGGGCCCACCATGTGGGTTGAAAGTAGGAAGGGTGGTGACATCTTGCACAGCCGCGGCGGGGAGGCATGTCAGTGGATAGCTTGTCTGCTATGTCGGCAACAATGTCGGTACCAAGGACGGGGAACGAAGTGAACCATTTTCCCGCTCGTTGAACGAGGCGGACCAATAGGCAAGGTTCTCGTCCATCTGTGGCTACCGAAATGTCATCAACAACAGTAACAGGGTCTTACTGGCATAGTGGTACAACGAGGTGTTTACATAAGCAGGGAAATATTACTGCTTATATAATTTGGATCACAAGGAGGTTTAAACAAACCAATGGAAAGGAAAAGTGATTATCAGATTAAACAGAACAATGGAAAGGAAAATATGTTTAAACACATATTTCAAGGATATATCCTTCCCAAAGACAAGCAGAGCAAGATATCCATGACAGGATATTAAGTAGAAAACCATTTAGGTAAGGGGGAAGGAATCTCATGATATTATCCATACAACGGTGTTAGGATAAGTGATAAATAAAATTTAGCATCGTGCTTCAAATGTTCCTGTTGAAAATCGGAGTATCACAGACATGCTTCGAGATAGCATTGACATGGTCTTGGTGAAGATCAGACTTTGGAATCACGAAGGATCCATCGAGAATAACTTGTAGAACCAAGATACAATTCCCTCATGGATGAGTGGATAACCCTGCTGAAAAGGAATCTATAATGATAGGTCCTCCAGTAGGGGGTGCTAGGCATGACACCATGCTACCGGGTCATCAAAGGATCAACATCATAACTCTTGAAAGTTGTCCCAACCATCATATCGACCGAGATTCAGATCCGATTGGTGTCACGATACCTCAGACTTAGGATACCTGAGAAGAAAAGGTGCAACGCAAATTGACGAGATGACATTGTAAGATTCTCGGGGAATTGAACTATGAAGTGATTTCCGTTAACAAGAGTCCATCATTAACCCAAGGAGAGGACAAGGAGGTGTCTGGTGAACTCAACGGCAATTCACCGAGATTCCCAAAAGATGGACTTCCACAATTAAGTGAACAAGGAGATGACATTTGTTTGATCAAATGATATAATGGGACATGCTCGAGGAAAACATACATAATTAAACATTGGTTGAACGGTGCGCCCGAAATATGGGTTGGGTTGCACGGCCAATGTTTAGAATGGTGATTCAATTATCGAAAGACTTAGAATGAACTATCGCCCATTCACTTCAAAGCAATAGGGTTGCTAGAAGGAAAGAATCCAAACAACACCGTTCACTTGTTGGAATTAACACGGGGACCAAGAAAGAATGGTGATGGTTAGAAGTATTTCTATGTCAAGAATTCTCAAGAGGTGGAACAAATCTCAGAACATTCTTGACATAAAGGATGGTAATACTCCAAGGTAAAGAAGAACAATTGCTGGATAGCAAGGAACTCAAGGTATAACACCAAACATGAACAAGCTTGTGTTGGTGGGAGGGCAATAAAGTGGTCGACGATAATACAATTCATCGAGGGCAAGGATGGTATTTCTCATCATAAATTCAATTGATATCCTGGATGAGCTCAGAATGTTGATGATCACGACACCTTTGTCGCGAGAGTTCATGAAGATGTAATCGATCGGCGACGACATCAAGTCAAAGTAATGATGAAGTGAAAGGTTATTGGAACCAAGGGTATGACACAAACTCGAAACCAAGCTTGTTGTTTAAGGCGAAATGATATGACGATGAGGATCGACGTAAGGTTAGTTCATCGTCGAAAATTGGTGCTCCGAGAATAAGGACCAGGTAGCACAGTTAGAATCGTCACGACAGTGATATAGCCAAACAGGCTAGGAACGGCGTGGTCGGGTACAAACTCGTACTTATAGAAGCTTACTGAAGAGTTGTTGAACCGTAGAGCGGACTCGGTTCAGTTATCGGTGTCTTTGAGTGTTCAATAACTCAGAGCCCGCGAAAAATTGGAATCAGTGGGAAGGTAGCACTTGATGAAGAACTCATAAAAAGTTATGCAGTTCCATGATAATCTCGAGATACCAGGGGGGTAATACTCGACACAAGATCAAAGTAAAGGTTGGACTGGTGTATTGATCCATAGAAGACAATTGTTTTAACTTGTCCAGAAATGAGATCAAAGAAGAACAATCATGGTCGGAACCACGATGGCAAAAGGCCGGATCCTAGATATAAGATGAACTTATACCAAAGGAATAATTCATTTAAGAGAAGCTTTAATGATAAGATATACATCGTGTCCATGGGCATGAACACAAGTTCAAGGTCGACTCCCACTTCTCCAATGCATAACCTTTCATTCACTTCTCACGTTCGATGAAGTTGCGATGTTGAAATTTTATCCGGCGAAGCACCGGAAGAGTAATATTCGTGAAAACTTTCGGTTCACACGGTTTAGAGAAGGCATATGTTCAACCCATAGGGGCTTCTTGGAATCATATACCAGAATCTTTAGAAATAATTAACTCAAGCTCAAGGCGAGCATGGTTGAAAGCAGAGGATACAATATACCAAAGGCATTATGTATCGGAGGAAAGGCTCTCAAGGTTATTGAATATGAAGGCGTTGTCGGATAAAATCCAACAAAGGATCGGTGGTCCACAAGGGATCCGGCGTGAGCATCGATACTCAACTAGAGGAAGAAGAATGCAAGGATATCAAACTATAGAAACAACTGACTAACTCAATTGTCAAATGCAAAGAAATTATGGCTCCCAACTCAAGGGGTCAGAAGCAATGCTCTGATTAGGGATGGATAAGTCGAATAGCCTTAGTGTACAATCAACGACAATTGGATTGGTCGAGAACCAATTCCAGTTAAAAGAAGGGCAGCTCAGCCAGAAAGGTAATTTATAAGGACCAATGATGATTGCGGGTATTCGCAAACATATTGAGTCAACAGACCCAAAATGATAATGACAAGGAATGTCAATATGACTACGGAGACTTATGGGATTAACCATAATGCAAGCAAGCAAGAATTTCAAGAGCCAAAGGCTCCAGAGGATTTTCGGAAGATCGAATAGTAATTTGAAGACTTTTGTGAAACACATGAACAACTGGGGTTGAGCGGATACTCGACAAGTGCGAGGATTTATTTGAAGGGGTATTCATGTGGCAAAGAACTGCTAGGCAGTAGGCACAAAGTATTCTCGGAAAAATAGAGAAAACTTCGGGGTATCTTGTAATAACAAGGTCAATGGGGGATGATCGTATGAATGGCAAGTGTAAGTAGTTTCCCATACGGATTTATCGGTGGTCGGGAATAGCAAAAGTGATGGGCACAAAGTCTCGAGAGAATATCAAAGAGTATCTCCGAAATCTTCTGGTGCAGCCGGCGATCACCTGGACTGAAGGGGCTCTCCGGGAGAAAGTATTTTCGAGAACCTAAAGTTAGATTTTAATAAAAATCGCTTAACCCGAATAGAAGAGCGTTCAGAATCCCAGAGTAAAGGTCGAGGAGTAAAAGATCCTAATACCACCCAATGGCGACGTGGGCCCGTAAGGCACACAGCCAAGTTAGTAAAATTTTGCAATGTCTAGACTCGACTTCGCCAAGGAGTGTGGAAGGGGATTCCACAGCGATCGGCTCGATACCAACTTCAGACGCCCCGATTTAATCGTACACTAATCATGCACGCAAATGTGTACGATCAAGATCGTGGACTCACGGAAGATATCACAACACAACTCTACAAATAAAATAAGTCATACAAGCATCATAATACAAGCGGGGGCCTCGAGGGCTCGAATACAAGTGCTCGATCATAGGCGAGTCGTGGAAGCAACAATATCTGAGTACGAGACATAAGTTAAACAAGGTGCCATAAGATGGCTAGCACAACCTGGGATACAGATCGAAGAGGAGCGGGCCTCCGCAGGATCCTCCTAAGCTACTCTCGGTCGTAAATCGCGGGCTGCACGTAGTAGTAGGCACCTCCAGTAGTAGTCGTCATAGGCGGTGGCGTCGGCCCTGGGCTCCATCGTCTAGTTGCAGCAATCGAGTAGAGATAGGGAAAAGGGGAACAAGGCAACCGTGAGTACTCATCCAAAGTACTCATAAGCAAGGAACTACACTACATATGCATGGATATATGTGTAAAGGGCCATATCGGTGGGTGAGCTGCTGAGAATGCCAGAATAAGAGGGGATAGCTAGTCTTATCGAAGACTACGCTTCTGGACACCTGTCTTGCAACAGGTAGAAGAGGACAAACTGAAGTCCTCCAAGTAACATCACATAGCAATAATCCTACCCGGCGATCCCCTCCTCATATCCCTGAGAGAGAGCGACCACCGGTTGTATCTGGCACTTGGAAGGGTGTGTTTTATCAAGTATCCGGTTCTAGTTGTCATAAGCTCAAGGTACAACTCCAAGTCGTCCCATTACAGAAGATCACGGCTATTGAATAGATTAACTTCCTGCAGGGTGCACCATCTTACCCAGACGCTTGATCCCATTTGGCGGACACACTTTCTGGGTCATGCCCGACCGCGGAAGATCAACACGTCGCAGCCCCACCTAGGCACAACAGAGAGGCCAAGACGCGGTCTAAACCTAAGCGCTGCAGGGTGCAGGCCCATCGCCTCGAGCACACAACACATTGCGTGGCGGCCGGAAGCAGACCTAGCCTAGTGGCGTTCAGTCCAATCCGGTGGCGCCGCTCCGTCGCCGACGTCTGAAGTGCTTGGTGATACCACGACGCCGGGATACCCATAACTACTCCAGCGTAGATGGTTAGTGCGTATAAGCTCAGTAGCCAACTCAGATCAAATACCAAGACCTCGTTAAGCGTGTTAAGTATCCGCTGAACGCCCGAACAGGGCAGAGCCCACCTCTCTCCTAGGCGGTCTCAACCTGCCTGTAGCTCCGCCTCAAAGATCCTCTCATGGTGCTCCATCGGCCGACCGACTTTAGTCTCCACATGTATCATGTATAAAGTATATAGTATATACCCGTGATCAACTCCCGAGTGATCACGGCCGATAGTATAGCACGGCAGACGGACAAGAATGTAGGGCCACAGATGAAAGTACTAGCATCCTATACTAAGCATATAGGATTGCGGTAAAGGTAACAACAATGGTAACAAGGACAAAGGCTATGCAAAGAAATATAGGAAAATCAAAGCGGTAACATGTTACACTACTCTAATGCAAGCGGTGTAGATAAGAGTAGGCGATATCTGGTGATCAAGGGGGCTTGCTGGTTGCTTGGCAAGAGAGAGGGTCGTCAACTCCGTAGTCGAACCGGGCAAAGAAATGCGTCGGCCTCGTAGTCTAGGAGAGAAGAGGGGAAGAAACAATGAATACCAAGTAAGCGGATGCATATCGATGCATGACATGTCAAGAAGCGATGCTAGGCGTGCCCTAACGCGTATGAGGTGGTCTTGGTTAAGAAACATCAGGAAAGTATTCCGGTGTTTCGTGTTTTTGAGAGAGAGGGCCGGGGGGAAAGTTGCAGGTTCGATAGGTTAGGAGGGTGTGGCGGACGAACGGACTGCGTATCCGTATTCGTCTCGTCGTTCTGAGCAACTTTCATGTTGAAAATATTTTAATCCGAGTTACGGATTAAAAGATATGATTTTTAAAGATTTTATTAATTTCGAATTTAATTAATTAATTAATTAATTGAAAAAATGTATTTATAGCGTCGGCATGGCGTCATGCCGACGTCGGCGATCAACGGGGTTGACTAGGTCAACCACGACATGTGGGTCCCGATCGTCATACTACATTAACTAATTATCTTAGTTAAGTTTAATTAACAGTAGTTAATTAGGTTAATTAGTCATTAGGTTTAATTAATCGTGATTAATTAAATTAATTATTTACTTAATTAATTAATTAATTAATTAATTAATTTTATTCATTATTATTTTATTAATTATATTTATTTAAATTCCTTTTCTTTTATTTAAAAAAGCGTTACGTGGGGGTGGGGCCCCATGTCATAAGCGGGGTGGGCCGGTCATTGTTGACCGAGTCAACAATCGCATGGGGGCTGGGCCCACTGATCTGGATGTGACGGTGGCCCGGGTCGGCCACGTCGGTGAAATCCGGAGTTAGCTCGGTGGGCGTCCATGGCGGAGGGGCCGGACTTAGCCGAATCCGCCGTTCTGCGGTCAAAAGGCATGGCGGCAGCGTTCGAATGGGGAGAGGATGCGCGTCAATGGGGCGATGCACGGCGGACTCGGCCGCAGCAGCGGCGCCAGCGGCGGAGGCGGCGGGTGGTTGGTCCGTGTCAAAACGCGCCTCTGGGGGCGAAGTCTGCGGCCTGAGCACCACAGGCTCGTCCGTGACCATTTAGTCACCGAAGCGCCGGCGGCGAGATCCACTGTGGGGCGTTGGTCTGGCGTGCTTGCCGGGCCGAGGCTCAAGCGAGGAGGAGGAGAGGAGGCCGGGAGCACGTTCCGTGCTCCGTGGCGAGGAAAAGGAGAGGAGGGCGGTCGCGGCGGCGGGAGCGGCGGGGAGGCGGCGGCGTTCGGGAGGGAGACGAGGGAGAGGGGATCCGGGGAGAGCTCACGGGCGCTTAGAGGTCTCTGGCGTGCTCGGGGACGGTCGGGGCCGGTGAGGAGGAGGCGGGAGGCGGCCGTCCGCGTCGCAGAAGGTGGGGTGGGGGTCGGGGACGGCCCGAGGCGACGAGGGGCCTTGCGCCTCTGGCTTGGTCGGGAGGAGGAGGAGGAGGTGAGGTCGGGCGGCGAGTCGCCGCGTGTGGGCGAGGGCGACGGGATCGGGCGGGACCGATCCAGATCGGCGCGGGGAGGGAGGAGGAGGAGATCGGGGGGGCGAATGAGGGTGGGCTAGGGTTTCCACCGACGGGGAATAAGGGGCTGCGGTTGGGCGGGCGGGGGCTGGCCGAGTGGGCAGGGGTGGGCTTGGCCCAGTTGGGCCAGTGGGGGGGGGGTTTCTCTTTCTCTCCCCTTTTGTTTTATTTTGTTTTTCTTATTTTTCTTTTTCTGTTTTAGTTTATTTAAAATATCCAAACACTTTACAAAAATGTGTGCACCCCACCATAAATAACTTTGTAATATTTGACAACCCCCGAACATTTTAGTTTTAGTTTTTGAAAACTTTTATTGTTTGCCTATGTTTTCTATTTGAATTTGAACCGGGTTCGAATCAACGTGAGTTTAATCACAGTAACCGAGGTGACGTGGCATCATTAGCAGGGATTACTGTAGCTTAATTACCCGGGCGTCACAGCAACTAGCGAGTAGTAGTAGTAAATTCTGCATATTAGGTTTGACTGAAGTCAAACTTCCTAAAGTTTGACCAAGTTTATATAAAATTATAAACATTTACCATAACAAATATGCATGATGTGGAAGTACATTCAATAATGAATCTAATGGTATTTATTTGTTATTGTATATGTTAATATTTTTTGTTATAAGCTTTACGAGAGTTTACAAAACTTGACTTTGACCAATGCTAAGTGCGGACTTAAATAAAAAGCAGAGGAGTACACATTTGTTTTCTTAGTTTGTAGTGAACTAATCATTTGTTGAAATTGTGAAATAAATATATTAGGCTATTGACTTGAATGTAATGGTCTATACAATTCAATAGTTACAATCATTGTGAATCCCAAGATGTATACAAGGTCTATAGTACTTCACAACATGCTCAAACTCACATAATCCCAGTCAAATGAGAATCTAAATGCATTTCATAGTTATTACTTTGTAGGATGCAACAAAAACAACCAAAACTCTACATCAGCCATTATAGAAGCAACATTTTGACATATCCCATTGTGTGAATGAAAGCGTGCAGAGAGAGCTTTTGAAGATGGAGCAGATAGGGCGGGAAAGATTGTATGTATGTGGACTAGAGAGTAGGAGACAAACCTAACGAGACAGAGAGAGAGAGAGAGAGAGAGAGAGAGAGAGAGAGAGAGGAAGAAGTTAGGTCAGTGAGAAAGATGGAGACATGTAATATACGTGAGATCGTGTGCATCCGGATTCTCATATCGTGGAAGGAGAAGAGACAACATGTTTGATGAGAGAGCTGGAAAAACATGGACGAGAGGGGACGAATCTCATGGGTTGAGGGATTGACAATTTTGTGCGGGGGAGAGAGGGATTGGTAATTTTGTGCAAGAGAGAGAGAGGGTGGGGGGAGGAGTCGGTCAGCCGTCGTCACATCACCCTGCTTCCAAATGACCCGCATTCTCTAGCGGTGTGGTCGCCATCTTGATCTGCTCGATGCCCTCTTTGAAGATTGAGGTGTTGTGCATGTTGGGGTGCAAAGAAGCACAAGCGAGTGGTCGCCGTATAACCTTGGATGGGGATGAATTGTGTGCTCGGGGAGTGTGTGTGTGTGTTGTGCTGCGTGTGTGTGTGTGTGTGTGTGTGTGTGTGTGTGTGTGAGATATTGGCGAAAACAAACCTAAGGAGAGAAATGGGTATTCACGAAGAGATTGTGCGGGCCTTGAGGTGGGCGGGGGCAGTGAGGGTGTCAAAATGTGCGTTGATGCATGTGTTGCATGCGATCGTCTGGAGGGCAGACGAATCGAGAGAGATGGTTGTTGTGTTACGGATGCTCCTCTCTCTCTCTCTCTCTCTCTCTCTCTCTCTCTCACACACACACACACACACAAGTAAACTAGAGGACCGTTCTCTCATGTATACACAACGTATCGGCATCATCTATGTCTCACTCATGCATGATCATTTGCACATTCACACCTCTCTATGTCTCAGATCACACGCACACCATCTCCACATTGCCCTTCCGCCACAACACACATATGGACACATACACACGTTCTCTCTCAGTCACACACACAAAATAAGTATTAAAAAAACTAGGGCGCACCTAAAACATCCAAATCCAAATAAACACAAACTGGAGCTAAATTCAAATATATGGAAATATTGCAGCATCAAGAACTTTCCCAGGAAAAAAACTTGAGTAATATTTGAGGATTGTTCACACACACACAAAAAGGTTCGGTGGATGTCCTTCGAGCGCGACACGGTGACACACCATTCGATTGACCGCGCGGCCGCGGTTCACGCGCTTGCACAGGATTTCGTATCGTGGCTGTGGTACTAACTTCAATTTTTTTTTAATAAAAGCGTTGCCTAAGTCTAATGTTTACGTGTACTAGTACGGTTTTATTTTAAGTTTGACCAACCTTATATAAAACTAAAGTAAGCTCCCATACGCGCACTCATCAATATGCCGCCGCCGCCGTTGCGCATGCCGGCACCCGCCTGTTCAGGCCAAAAATTTCTCGCCCATCACGGCCGTTTCGCCGCCATCCCTGTGCCATGAAGCCGAAGGCTTGCCCGCTCACGTCGTCTGCAGTCCCTCCTCGCCATGCCGCCGCGCTGCCAAGCATGCGAGCAGCTGGTGGAGCCGCGTCTATGTTCCGTGCCGGCTATTGAGCACGCGGCTCGGAACTTCAAGGTGAGCTCCGAGTGTCGACTTGTTTTTTCTTTTGTTGTCTTCGTTGTAGGACTAGCACAATATCCGCGCAGCCGCCTACAACTCCCAATTCCAGGAGCTAACCAAGCGGACCGCTCATCTAGCGGAGAGCCGAAGTAAGCACTTCGTGTTCCTTTCCATGGGGGATTGTCAGCACACCCGCTGGGTTTCGTCTCAGCCCGCGCGGAGGAGGCGTGCATGGTGGCTGTCGCGGCGGAAGCCGGTCGCGTGCGCGTCGAGCCCGCAAACCAGGTGCGGACACAGAATCTACCTTCGAGACCTTGAATGCCACGTGGATCCTGCAATCTGAAGGAGCAATTTGGGTCAGTCGACTCATGTGATCCGTTTGATGCAACATGGATGGCTAGAACGGCTTCTTCCACCTCTTCTGTCGTCTTCTTCCTTCGCTCCGTCGAACTTCTTTCACAACTCGACTGACCCAAATTATACTACTAGTACGAACGTATTAAGTACAGTAGGAACACGAAGATCTGACAGTAGTACCAACTGCAAGAAGAACAGTAGTAAGACATAGTACTAGTACTACTCTACGTACTAAAGAGTTCAAATAACGAGAAAGAACATAAACATAGTTCTGCTGGGGCCTCAACACAACACACCCTTGAAAATAAACTAACTAGTCCGCTTGACACTCTGAGTAGAACCAGCATGAGCGCGGCACTGCCACCTACTCGAGTCCGAGTCCACGTCCTCGACTTCGTCCTCGTCCCTCTTCCTCTTCCTCTTCGCCGGCGCTTCTTTGCTTGAACGGACCTGGGCTCGCTTCTTCATCCAACCCATGTAGATATTTAAACAAAGGTAGGCATCCATTGCTGCGCATGAGGATGTGATCTTCATCTAATGTCTTCGACTCCCATGCATGATGAAACTCGTGATGAGGTTTCTTCATTTTAGTGTACGAAGGATCAATCATGGCTGCTACCAGGGTCAGCATTGAAGGTTGAGAGGAGGACACCAGGCTTGCCTTCTGGAGATCGAAGGGCTGGCCTACAATGAGACCTATCCGACGCAGGACATCTCTGTCGTTCTTAAAGCCTACAGTAACGAATTTCACTCTTTTGTCCTTGAGGAAGTTCTTAAAATCCTGGCACTCAACGTCGGCATGGCATATGTGGTAGACCAAGAAAACGTTATGTACGCAAACCTGGATCACGGCGGGCTTCTTCCTCTCTTCGTCCTTTAGATCCTTCTCTCGTCCCAGGACTGTGGTGTACTCAACATCTAGACCAGCGACCCACTCATCCGTTGAACTGTTGAACATGCGTAGGAAGCGAGCAAGCCATGCTTTCACCGTCGCGGATCCACGTGTGTAGATGACGATGAACTGATTGCCGGTGATGGCTCTAACCTGGTACTCAGCGGCGACCATGGAGATTTGGGAGGCCATGGATTTTGGAGGAGGGTTAGGAGAAGTTGAACTGTTGTACCCCGCAAAAACTGGGAGCGAACTAATGTGAAAGGACGGACGACGGTTGGGAGCGAACTGTTGTGAGGTAGAAGCGGGGATGAGTAGGGTGTCTTGAACGGCGTGGGGTTGCTGGCTTGCCCGATGGATAAACGGCTGCAAGTCCCCAAAGAGTTCTCGGGAACTATGCGGGACCCACTAGATGTCATGTCTACTAGACCCATATCATAGGTCGACGGTATAGCTTCGCTGTTACTTACGCCATGCCGTAGCGTGGATGTAACTTCACTTAATTCCGTCAACCGTCGCCTCCCGACTATCGCCTCCCTCGCTGGTCGCGCCTTTGAGACTTCGACCGGCTATAAATGAGCAATTTTATTTTCCTACTCCGCATGCATGATACTCCCTCTGGTCCTTTTACTCCCGTCAACCGTTTGCAAAGTGTTTGACCAAATATATACTTTTTTTGAACACCACCTTATATTAATTGACCAGCCACACCAGTACACTCATTCGATACAATATTCACCACACAGGGTGATGCGTTATTTACAAGAATACCATCTAATCTATTGTCAAAGCTATACTTAGCGATTAAGTGTGCCACCTTATTGGCGAGCGGCTAATCTTTGACAATTGAAGATTGTTGATCAACGAGATGCTCAACGCTTTCATCTTGAGTCACGCATAGCAGATCTGTCATAGTCCCCGATGCAAGAGACGCTACCACAAAAGCGCAATCAGTCTCTAAAATTACAGGATTATGAAGAGAAATACCTATCTAGAGACCGCAATGCAAGCCCTAAGCTCCGGTTCCTCCACGCTTTGACAGGCATCAATGAAATCCCACGACCAAATTTATACTAAAAATATCAATATCTACAATATCGATTATAATGAGTATAAGAACTACGTTTTATAATGAGTGTAAAATATTGATTTGACATTGTGAATGTTGATACTCCCTCCGTCTAGGTGAGTAAGTCATCTTAGGCTGTGCACCGTGACCAAGGAGGAGGGAATCGAGAGACATTAATGTTTATTTGCTAATTAATAGTATTGCATGCAATGAACTAACCATTGCATGTCATGTTTGATAGTCTCGGGTCATTAAAAGCATGCACACCCTCATCTATTATTGGTTGATATGTCAAGAAACAAGAAGCGAGGTAGAAGTTAATGCACCGCGCCTCGTGTTTTGGGATTATTTGGTTTTAAGTAAGATGACTTACACACCTAGCTATTAGAGTGCCACTACCTCCCTTCTAGTTTAAAGGGCTCGACTCAAAAATTTCACCTACTCTTAGCAAGATAGTAGAGGCGGTGGAATAGTTTTGAAGTCTGCAAAAGTACTCAACTAATGTTGTCATTCTTCACAAAAAATGTGTTTACCAATGCATGCATGAACACTAGTTACTCTAACCCCCCTCTCTTCTTTAATTCTTTGCCACATCAGCATGTTTTCTATTCCCGTGTGCATGATACCAGCTAAGATACCACCATTATGACCAGCCTTAATCATCGCATGCAATAATTTAGTGCACCTTGAAATATGAACATGTGTGGGGCGTGTATGTTTTTAATGACTTGAGACTATACCTAGCCCGGCATGCAAGATGACTTATTATGCACCGTTCCCATACTGCAGGAAGCCCGTTCGTCTCCAAATATTTTCCTCTCCATGTGTGGAAACAATATGCCTGCCAAACTCTCCTTCTCCCCCATGGTCCCACCACTCCACCCCGTGTGAAAAAATCTGCATGCATGACCCTCCTCCCCCCACGCTCGTCTAATCCGTTGTGACCAGCAATATTTCCATCCCTCGCTCCCCCGTAATTTACTCCAACAAATATGCCCACGTAGCTTTTACTTAACTTCAGGTGCGTTGGGTCACTGACATACGGGCCCAGCGGTGGTATGGCCCACATGTCGATGACGAATCGAACTGCAGATTAAGTCGCTGCATCTCAGTCCATATCTTACGTAGGTGTGCCATTGCTCGCTATAAATACTGCGCCTCCCACGAAATCTCTATCTCCTCCCCCTCACGTTCACGTTCATCGCTATCTCCTCCCCCTCCCTCTCACGTCGACCACCATGGCATCGCCCCTCCCAAGCCCTAGGAGCCCCTCGCTGCACTGTGCGGATGGTCACGCGTCGCCGTTCCGTTCCTCGCCGCCACTAGTCGAGGAGGACGCATCGGTGTTCCGCTCCGCGCTGCTACGCGAGCGTCGTCGTTCCGTTCCTCGCCGCCACTAGTCGAGGAGGACGCGTCGGTGTTCCGCTCCTTGCCGCGACACGATGCGTCGCCGTTCCATTCCTCGCCGCCACTAGTCGAGGAGGAAGCGTCGGTGTTCCGCTCCTCGCCGCGACGTGTCGAGGTGGATGCGTCGGCGTTCCCAATCTCCCCAGCATGCGCATCGGAGGACTTGTCGGCTCCCCGCTACGAGGAGAACGCCGCGCCGCCCGCCGAGCCCCCCAGCCTTGAGGAGCTTTGGCAAGAAATGGATGTCGCCTTGTGGGAGGCTTTGCCTCCAGCAGAGCGCGCCAAAATAGAGGCAGAGAAGAAGGCCGAGGAAGAGAAGCGCACCGCGCAACAAGCTTTCTAGGAGATCTATGTCGCGTCCGAGAGAGTCAAGCAATTGGTTTTTTGGCAGAAGGCTCGTGCGAGGGCCGCGAGGGTGGCGGAGGACGCCCGTGCCGACGCCCTGAGTGCAGTCGGGCCCAAGCGCCTCATCTACGCTTGGCGGTACGTGGACCGGGTGCACGCTTCCAGCCAGGAGGGGTACCTGTTGCCGCCGGATCACCACACCGATGAGATCGTGCTCGCCCGCTGGCAAGCCGCCAATCAGCACCTCGCGAGTTGCGAGGCTGAGGAAGAGGCGTTGTGTCGGCGCGCTGGGAAACGGCCGTGCACCAGGGCACTCGTGGCGCGCGCATAGCGCTCTCTGGCGCCGTGGCTTTTAGGAGGAGTATAATTTTTGTTTCATAAGGCGATCTCATTAGTTTTGAGACGCAAATGATAAATCCCGAACGTTCATGAATTTTTAGCGTCCTTAATTAAGTATGTAAAAGGGAAAGTTTGCAAATGTTTTGTATTATTACGCATTTTGCAAGTACGTGCATATAGCACAAACTTTACTATATACTATCGGAGTACACGTCTCTCTCGATATATGCTTGCAGACTTTTCTACTCCTCCGTCCAGGTCAATAAGTCATCTTTGGTTGTGCACGGTGACCAAGAAGGAGGGAAGATTTGTACACCTAGACGGAGGGAGTACTACTATTACTTATGTACGTGCAAATGCACGTTTTAACATTATGATGCGGCTTTTGTAAAAGTAGAAAAACAGCACTAGTCAAGCTTGTGAAATGATTCCAACGTGAGTACTACTACTAGTAGGAGTACCAGGGGCCAGTTCTTTTAGGCTTCTAGATTAGTAATCCCATAACTACTACCTATGTCCTGGTTTATTGGTCCCAATTGTAATCTGTGTCAAATTTTGATCATAAATTTAACTAATGAAATGTTAGTGCATGTCACATGCACTACTCCATCCGTCTAGGTAAGTAAGTCATTTTAGGCTGTGCACCGTGACCAAGGAGGAGGAGAAAACGAGAAACGTTAATGTTTATTTGCTAATTAATAGTATTGCATGCAATGAACTAACCACTGCATGTCGTGTTTGATATCTCAAGTCATTAAAAGCATGCACACTCTTTATCTCTTATTGGTTGATATGTCAAGAAACAAGAAACGAGGTAGAAGTTAATGCACCGTGCCTAAGTGTTCTGGGATTATTTGGTTTTCGTAAGATGACTTACACACCTAGATGCACCGCGCCTAAGTGCTTTGAGTAACATTTTATCAGTTAAATCTTTGGTCAAAATTTAGCACAAATTACAATGGTGAGGAATAAACCAGGACGGAGTAGTAGTTTAGAAGCCCACATAAATGAGTGAGGCGCCTTATTGTTACTCTCCCTTGTGACTAGTCTTGTTGGAAAAGCTGGGAAGCCGCCAAAAGAACTGGCCCTAGGAGTAGTAGCTAGGGATCGAGTGTGGGAGATGAACAGGAGAAAGTAAATGCAGAGAGATGAAATGCAAAAAGACGGAGGGATGTGATGGTTGCTTGTCCGTTTATTTTACCGTGCCACTTATTATTGGGAGTGGTTGGGTTTTGTGATATGATTTTTATCGCCGGCGCCACAGTGAGAGGTGAGACTCTCGTGCAGCGCCGCCCTCTACACTTGTACTACATCGGTCGTGGTTTATTAGTCCCCATTGAATTTGATGAAGATTTAATCGACAAAATGTTAGTGCATGTCAACAAAAACTATATCGTTGGATTCATATTTGAACACAGTTTTGAATGATATAATTTTAGGTGACATGCATCAGTATTTATCGTACTATATATAATGTTAGTTCAATTTTTGGTCATACTAATCTATAGTAGTAAGGTGCCTGTGCATTGCACCGAAGAGTGAAATGCATGTTGGGGAACGTAGTAATTTCAAAAAAAAATCCTACGCACACGCAAGACCATGGTGATGGCATAGCAACGAGAGGAGGAGAGGTCCGTCCACGCACGTGAGACCGAAAGCGGAAGCGTTATAACAACGCTGTTGATGTAGTCGCACGTCTTCACGATCCGACCGATCCAAGTACCGAACGTCACGGCACCTCCGAGTTACGCACACGCTCAGCTCGATGACGATCCCGGGCTCCGATCCAAAGAAAGCGTCGGGGATGAGTTCCGTCAAGACGATGGCGTGGTGACGATGATGATGCTCCACCGACGCAGGGCTTTGCCTAAGCTCCGCGATGATATGACTTCTCCGGCGCAGGGCTTCGCCTAAGCTCCGCGACGATATGACCGAAGTGGAATATGGTGGAGGGGGGCACCGCACACGGCTAAGGAACGATCCGTAGATCAACTTGTGTGTCATGGGGTGCCCCCTGCTGTAACACCCCGAAAGTAACTTTCCATATTTGTAACTCCAACTCTTGCCATTTTCGGCATTGTGATATGATATTCCCTCCGTGGTTGGGTTTTCTTCATTTTGCATTTTGTCCGTGTCATGCATTTTATATTATGTCATCATGTGCATCGCATTTGCATACGTGTTCGTCTCATGATTCCGAGCATTTTTCCCGTTGTCCGTTTTGCAATCCGGCACTCCTATCTCCCCCGGCGGTCCCTTCTACGTTTTTCCGTGTGCGGGTATTAAACCTTCTCGAAATGGACCGAGGTTTGTCTAGTGGCCTTGGTATACCACCCGTAGACCACCGGTCAAGTTTCGGGTCATTTGGAGCTCGTTTGGTACTCCAACGGTTAACCGCACTCTCGCAAAGGCCTCTTTTAAGTTGCAGCCCAACACCCCTCCAAAACAGCCCAATAACCCATCTAAGTCACCTCCATGCTCTCCGTCGTTCGATCACGATCGTGTGGGCGAAAACTACACCTCATTTGGACTCTCCTAGCTCCCTCTATGCCTATTTAAACACCTCCCCCGAATCCGGATCATCCTCTTCCCCGAAACCCTAAAACGTCCCACATGCCGGACGTGTCCGCCCAACCGGACACTCCGCGCCGCCGCGCCAATCAGGCGCCACGTGCCGCCGCCGCCGCCATGTATCACTGCATGAGCCCATGAGAGGCCAGTAAGCCCTCCCCGACCCCTGGCCGTCCGCGCCCATGACGCTGGCGCGCCTCCCGCCGCCGCCCTCCGCCTCCGCCGCCGCCGCCGCCCCCGCCGCCTGCCGCTTGGCGCCGCCCAGGCCCACCACCCGCCCGCTCGGGCCCGGCCTCCCGTCGCCGCCTTCCTCGCCTTGGCCCGCCGCTTGCCTCCGGCCCGGGCCCGTCGGCCGGCCGACCCCTTCGCCGCCCGGCAACTCCGCCGACCGCCTCCCTCGCCGGCCGACCCGCCGGCGAGAGCTCCTCCGCCGCAGCCCGGCCCGATCCGATCGGCCTCGGCCACGAGCTCCGTTGACCTCGTCTCCTCCTTTTTTTTTCACTAAGTCCTTAGATCATTGTTATTTTGTGCAATTTTCAACATGCTATATCTTCGCATCCGTAGACCCATTTTGCGCGTATAATATGTCAAAATGTTCGTCTCGAAGAGTAGATCATTTCATCTCATTGCATCATTTTCTTTTGAGCTCATCTTGATGCCCGAAATGCTGTTGGAAGAGTGCTATGTGCTGTTAGTTTCTGATTTTTATCAGGACTTGCACTTTTGTTATTTTTGCCATGATTATTGTGTGCACCCTATGAATTTGAGTCCTACATGTGTTTTGTAAAATGCCATGCCATCTTTCCAGGGGTGTATGCCATGTATTTTTGTGATCTATGTGGTGACTAGCACAAGCATGCAAAGTAGGTGTCCTGATGTTGCTGATTTCAGCCCTGTTTTAGCTGATTTTGATGCCATGTTTACTTGATGATACCGAGAGATCTATGCATATTTTGAGATACTTCAGTAAGGGTTTTTTGTAAAGCATGACTTGCTCTATCCATCCATGCCTTTGTTTGCAATTTATGGGATGCCATAGCTTGAGTCAATCGAGCTCTACTTTTGCTATCAAATGTTTCCTGGCAGATTGTTTACATGTTATTCAATTTTGCCAAGCTTGTTGTGGTTGATCCATTTATGCTATGGTATTGTTCTTGCCATGAATCTCTTCTATGTCATGTCTTCTTGATGTATGTATGCTTAGTTTATCATTTAAGGCTCTGTAGTGAGTGCATTGAGCTTGTAAACATGCCCTCTCGTTATCAGTTTTGACATGTCATGTTGCTGAATCTGTTAACTAGACTTTCAATATTGACATGGGTGTTACTATATTTTCTAGTCCTTTTGGCTTATGGTCAGTAAGGGACTTTTGAAATATGCTTTGAGTAGATTCATGCCATGCCATGTTTTGCTATTTTAAGGTCCTGTAGCATGTAGTTTTGCTGCTCTGAACATTGCAACCTGATGCTGTTTTGCCATATCCAGCCTGATTATTATTGCACTTTTGCCATGCTTGTTTGAACATGTTATGATGTGAACTAGCCGTAGCTCAGTGCTCATCTTTTGTCGAGCATCATGTGTAGATCACTGCCATGTGCTTTGTTGTTACGTTTGGGTGCAGTAGCTTAATTATTTGTTGCTTGCTAAGTGGCATCATGCTGTTAATGGCAGATTTGCGCCATTCTTGTTTTGCTTGCCATTTGCAAACCGTGCATCCGATTCCGGTGATCTTTATATCGATTTCAACCGAAATCATCTCATCTTTCCAGTGGCATACTTGGTTTGCCAAGTTGATGCCTGGTTCATCATTTACCTTCCGGAGCGCACATACGCATTGCATATCGCATCCCGCATATCATGTCATGTTTTGCATCATGTTGATTGTGCATTGCACCGTGATTTATTGTGGTTCCTTGTTTGTGTTGTTGCTTTGGGTAGAGCCGGGAGACGAGTACGTGAACGAGGAACCTGTTGAGAACGTTTTCGAGGATCAAGCTTTCGACAACTCTGAGAACATTGCAGGCAAGATGACCATACCCTCGAAATCACTTCTATCTTTGCTATGCTAGTTGCTCGCTCTTTTGCTATGCCTATGCTGCGATGCCTACCACTTGCTATATCATGCCACCCATATTGCCATGTCAGCCTCTAACCATCCTTTCCTAGCAAACCGTTGATTGGCTATGTTACCGCTTTGCTCAGCCCTCTTATAGCGTTGCTAGTTGCAGGTGAAGCTGAAGTTTGTTCCTTGTTGAACATGGAGATGTTGTTCCTTGTTGGAACATGTTTACTTGTTGGGGATATCACAATATATATATCTGCTATAATTAATACATCTATATACTTGGTAAAGGGTGGAAGGCTCGGCCTTATGCCCAGTGTTTTGTTCCACTCTTGCCACCCTAGTTTCCGTCATACGGTGTTATGTTCCTTGATTTCGCGTTCCTTACGGTTGGGTGATTTATGGGACCCCTTGACAGTTCGCTTTGAATAAGACTCGCCCAGCAAGGCCCAACATTGGTTTTACCATTTGCCACCTAAGCCTTTTCCCCGGTTTTCGCGAGCCCGAGGGTCATCTTTATTTTAACCCCCGGACCGGTGCTCCTTCGAGTGCTGGCCCAACTAGAGTGTTGTGTGGCGCCCCTCAAGGCAACTTGAGGTCTGGTTTTAGTTGTATGGACTGCTCATCCGGATGTGCCACGAGAACGAGATATGTGCAGCTCCTATCGGGATTTGTCGGCACAATCGGGCGGCTTTGCTGGTCTTGTTTTATTCTGTCGAAATGTCTTGTAGTCCGGGATTCCGAGATTGATCGGGTCTTCCGGTAGAAGGAATATCCTTCGTTGACCGTGAGAGCTTATAATGGGCTAAGTTGGGACACCCCGCAGGTAATATCTTTCGAAAGCCGTGCCCGCGGTTATGAGGCAGATGGGAATTTGTTAATGTCCGGTTGTAGAAAACCCAAAGTTGACCTCAAATAAAATACACATCAACCGCGTGTGTAACCGTGATGGTCTCTTCTCGGCGGAGTCCGGGAAGTGAACACGGTGTTGGAGTTATGTCTGACGTAAGTAGTTCAGGATCACTTCTTGATCACTACTAGTTTCACGACCGTGCTTTGCTCCTCTTCTCGCTCTCTTTTGCGAAGTAGCCACCATATATGCTAGTCGCTTGCTGCAGCTCCACTTTACTACTATGTCCTTCCTATAAGCTTAAATAGTCTTGATCTCGGGTGTGAGATTGCTGAGTCCCGTGACTCATGAGATACTTCCAAAACAGTTGCAGGTTCCGACGATGCAAGGCAGGTGATTCCACCGAGCTCAAGTGGGAGTTCGACGAGGAACGTGGTCGTTACTATGTGTCTTTTCCCGATGATCGTAGTGGTGCCCAGTTGGGACGATTCGGGATCTGTGTTAGCATTTGGGGTATCTTCTTTTATTTTGGTTCCGTAGTCGGACCTTGAGTGTACTCGAATGATGGATGTTTATTTATGTCTTGTGTGAAGTGGCAATGTAAGCCAACTATGTATCTTTCCTTAATTATTACATGGGTTGTGTGAAGATTACCTCACTTGCGACATTGCTTTCAATGCGGTTATGCCTCTAAGTCGTGCCTCGACACGGGAGATATAGCCGCATCGGGGCGCATAAGTTGGTAATCGAGCCTTCCCGACTTAGGAGCCCCTACTTGATTGTTTGTTTGGCGTTGTTGAGTCTAGAATGGAAAATGTTTTGAGTCTTAGGATTATATATATCGGAGAGTAGGATTCTTTTTACTCCCCAGTCCCTTCGTCGCTCGGTGAGGTATCCCGACGAGAGTTTTGACTCTTCTCTTCTCAAATTTCACTAAAAAATTTAGGATCACGTGGGTATCTTGGAATCGTTCCGATGGTTTTGTGACGAGAACATTGTTCTTGGTGCCTCGACATTTAGGGGTTGTGGCGGTGTCCCGGGAGTTGAGCTCGAGGTGTTGTCGCCACAATTTTATCGCTGCGATTCTGGAATACCGAGTTTTGCCGACATCGAAATCTCTTTTGTGCGCTTGTTGGTGAGATAACCCCGATAGCCCAAAGATTGTGGCGAAAAGGGAGTATTGCCATGACTTGCATAACGGATGTTTTTCAAGGTCGAGGTACACGATTTCGAGGATTTCTTGGTTATGTGTTGACGGATGGATACTGTTGGATCTAGGTATTGTTAGTTTGGGTGATATATTTTGTGTCCCTGTATCCCCAACACCAGATTGCATAACCGAAAGTTTCGGGAGTTTATAGGTGGGAATTCTAGTAGCTTACGGGATATTCTTTCCGATGGATGTATGATTTGAGATTGGGGTTCAACGTCTAGTGGTCCGCCCATTCACGGTCGATTACAAGTGGTCGCGAGACGCCTTAAAGAATCCTTGGCTATGCTGATTCGGGACGCCTTGTTAGTCATTCGTGACGTCCGCTATACGTCAGGTCCGTGTGGGCCCCACCACTAACACTTTGGGCGTAAATTCTATCATGTGTTTGTTCCGCTCATTCTAGAAGCCAATCATTTGTTTCAATTGTGATATTGAATTGTTTCTAAGATGATGTTGTTTCCATATCTTTATCTAAGTGGCTTCTCACCTTAATGGACGTGTGATGATTAACTTTGAATTCATTCGCTCATTCTTGTTGAATGTTTATTGTGAAGACTATATGTTGCAATTTCTATCCGCTGATTCTACTTATCAATTTGTCTATCAAAGGACTAACGGATGTCACCCTCTTCAGATGGCTCCGCCAACGCGTCTCAATCCGGATCGCAATGATGGGGATCATCAATCCTCCACCTCCACCTCCACCTCCGCCTCCGTGAGGCTCGGCAAGCTATCATGGCAGCCACCAATGCCAATGCTCGATGATTTTGCAGCTCTTGCAAGAACGCACTCGGGGCAAGGCAATCAAGGCAATCAAGGCAATCAAGGTCAAGGCAACCATCAGCCACACTTTGCTACTCTCGACCGGTTCCTCGCTAATCAGCCAAGTCTTTCGGTTTACGTGTTGAGGCAATGACGCCGATGATTGGTTAGTGGACATCCGCAAGCACTTTGATTGTAGCAATGTCGGACCGAGGACTTTGTCAAGTTTGCATCGCTTCAACTCAAGGATCAAGTTCTTTGAGTGGTACCAAAGAATACAAAGATTCCAGAGGAGGTCGTGTCATTACAGGATGAGTTCCGCCGTGATTTGAGCTCATCACATTCAAAAGTGTTGTTGAGAGCAAGCGCGAGGAGTTCCGCAATCTCAAGCAGGCAACATGTCTGTCTATCAATACAATATCCAGTTCGAGCTCGCTGCGTTTTGCTAAGCAAGACGCACTGATGAAAAGAGTATGATCTATCAGTTCAGAGGTGGTCTGAGGGAAGATCTGCAATTACCTCTTGTGCTGTTTGAGCCAGATAAGTATGATGATTTCTACAACATGGCACTCAAGCAAGAAGCTGCCCAACTCAAATGTGAGGCTTCTAAGAAGAGAATCAGGATGCAGTTCAGTCCTCTTCGTCCTCTCAAGTGGCAGCTAAGCAGCAGAAGTTTTACCTGCCCCTCCTCCGCTTCGCCGGCCTTACCAGCAGAAGAACTCAGGTGGCCGTGGATCTTCCCACCCACCCAACCCAAGCTATCGTAACAAGTCTAATTCTCAAGCTCCAAGGTCAAGTGCTCCTTACCACCGTCCGCTCTCGAGGTCACTTGCAACAAGTGTCGCAGAAGGGTCACTATGCTGAACAAGTGCTTCAACCAGAGGCGCCTTCCGCCTCCTCCTCCTGTGAAATCTTCCAAAGCAATGCGGTGGTCAAGCATAATCCAATTCTGCCAAGGTCAATATGATGAATGCAGCTCAAGCAGAGGAATCTTTGATGTGATCATGGGTAATCTCTCGATTAATGATATTCCCGCAAAAGTCTTATTTGATCTTGGTGCATCGCATTGTTTCATCTCAAGACCATTTGCATCTAAGCATGAATTGGTTATCAAGAGTTGCCTAGTTCCTTATCAATTGTGTCCCGGGTAAGCATATGACAGCTAATAATTATGTCCCGGATGTTTCTATCAAGATGGGCGATTATAGGTTTTTGGCTAAACCAATTGTCCTTGGTGACTCGGATATTGATCTTATTCTCGGAATGGATCGGCTTTATCAAGACAAAGCTCAAATTGATTGTGCTGCCGTGGAAATTCAATTGACTCATTCTTCTAATGATGTGATCATCTATGCCGCTCGTGATGAAACCATTCGGTTGTTTTCTCTCAATGAGAAGGGCGAACTGAATGCCATCTCTCGATTCCAATCGTTTGAGTACCAAGATGTCTTTCCGTAAGAGCTTCGGGTATGCCTCCTCATCGCCGCTTGAGTTCGTTATCGATCTTGAGCCCGCATCGAACCCGCTTGCAAGCGCCCATACAAGCTTGGACCTGATGAGCTGAAGGAATTGAAGAAGCAGCTCGATGAACAAGAGCGTCTGGTTTGATCGCATCGAGTTCATCTCCTTGGGGTTGTGGTGTTCTTTTTGTCCGAAGAAGGATGGCACGGACCGACTTTGCGCCGACACCGTCCATTGAATAAGAAGACAATAAAGAACAAGTATCCACTTCCCAACATCAATGAGCTTTTCGAGCAACTCAAAGGTGCTACGGTGTTCTCCAAGCTTGACCTTCGTATGGGGTATCATCAGATTCAGATTCGTGAACAAGATATTCCCAAGACAGCTTTCGAACAAGCTTTGGTTCTTATGAATATCTGTCATGTCTTTCGCCTCGTCAATGCTCCTCCAACTTTCTCTCGAATGATGAACTTCATATTCAACCCCTACACCAATGAATTCGCCTTGGTCTATCTTGATGATATTTTGGTCTTTCCAAGAATAAGAAGGATCATGCCAAACATTTGCGATTGGTGCTAGACAAGCTCATAGAGTACCAATTCTATGCTAAGTTCTCCAAATGTGAATTTTGGCTTGATGAAGTGCTTTATCTTGGTCATATCATCTCGCTAAGGGCATCATTGTTGATCCCGAGAAGGTGTCCGCAATTGTGAATTGGGAACCTCCTCGAATGTCAAGCAGCTCATGATTTTCTTGGTCTTGCAAGCTATTGTCAAGATTCGTTGAGAACTTCTCCAAGATTGCAAAGCCTCTTTCCAACCTCCTCCGAAGCATGTGAAGTATGTCGGTCTCCCGAGTGTGACGTTGCTTTCAATACCCTCAAAGAGAAACTCGTCACAGCTCCCTGCGACTCTCCCGATGAATCCAAGCCATTTGAAGTTTTCTCGTGATGCTTCTCTTCAAGGTCTCGGTCTTTGTGTTAATGCAAGAGAAGAGAGTTGTGGCTTATACCTCTCGCCAGATTGAAGCCCAACGAGTAGAACTACCCCACTCACGATCTTGAGTTGGCGGCAGTTGTCCATGCATTGATAACGTGGAGACATCTCTTGTTGGGAAGGAAAGTGGACATTTTCACCGATCACAAGAGTCTCAAGTACATCTTCACTCAGCCTAACCTCAACCTCAAAGCAGACTCGATGGGTCGAAATGATTCAAGAGTACAACCCAAGTATTGAGTATACTCCCATGAAGCCAATGTCATTGCAGATGCTTTGAGCAGAAAGCTATCGCTTGCAGCCTAATCCTCAAGCCCTTTCACCGGATCTCGTGAATCTTTCCGCAAGCTGAATCTTCAAGTTGTTCCTCAAGGCTTTCTTGCCAACCTCATAGTCTCTCCTACTTTGGAAGATCAGATTCGTGAGGCTCAACTTCTGGATGCCATGGTGAAAAAGGTGAAACGTGGTATCGACAAGGGCATTTCAAGTACAAGTGCTTCCATGTTGATGACAAAGACACTCTGTTCTTTGAGGACCGGATTGTGGTTCCTAAGGGTGATCTCGAGAAAAGTCATTATGAACGAGGCTCACAATTCGCTTCTATCCATTCATCCCGAAGTACGAAGATGTACCATGACCTCAAGCAGTCATATTGGTGGACTCGAATGAAGCGAGAAATTGCTCAATTCGTGAATGAGTGTGATGTCTGCAGAAGAGTGAAAGCAGAACACCAAAGACCAGCTGGTCTCCTCCAACCTCTTGCTATTCCTGAATGGAAGTTTGATCATATTGAAATGGACTTCACACTGGCTTTCCAAAGTCCAAGCGTGCAAATGATGCTATCTTCGTTGTCATTGACAAGCTTACTAAAGTGGCTCATTTTCTTCCTATCAAAGAATCCATCACAGCAGCTCAGTTGGCAGAGCTATATACCTCCAGAATTGTCTCCTTGCACGGCATTCCACAAGTGATCTCTTCTGACCGTGGCAGCATCTTTACCTCCAAGTTTTGGGATTCTTTTTCAAGGCCATGGGCACCAACATTCGTTTCAAAGACAGCTTTCCATCCTCAAACAAGTGGCCAAGTTGAGCGAGTAAATCAAATCCTTGAAGATATGCTCGGGGCTTGTGTCATTTCTTTCGGTATGAAGTGGGAAGATTGTCTTCCATATGCCGAAGTTCTCCTACAACAACAGCTTCCAAGCGAGTTCGGGCAAGGCCCCATTCGAAATTCTCTATGGCGAGAAAGTGTCGTACTCCTCTCAATTGGTCTCGAGATGTGAACGCTAACTTCTTGGCAATGACTTGATCACGTATGTAAGAAATGTGCCAAGTCATTCGTGAGAATCTCAAAGCCGCATAATCGCGCGGAAGAGCTATTATGATGATAAGCACCGTGATGTGGCTTTTGAAATCGGAGACCATGTCTACCTCGCGTCTCTCCAATGAAAGGTACTCGCCGCCCGGTATCAAAGGGAAGCTTGCCCCTAGATACGTGGGTCCTTTCAAGATCATTGGGAAAAGAGGTGATCTCGCCTATCAACTTGAGCTTCCTTCCAACTTTGCAAACGTAACGATGTGTTTCACGTGTCACAGCTTCGCAAGTGCTTCAAGACTCTGAACGCACTATCAACTTCAAGAGATTGACCTTCAAGAAGATCTCTTATCATGAGCACCCGCTGCTATTCTTGAAGAAACCGAGCGCAAGACTCGCAACAAGTCAATCAAATTCCTGAAAGTGAAGTGGTCACACCATTCCACCAAGAAGCTACAGGAGCGCGAGGATCACCTCCGCTCGAGTATCCGGAGTTCTTTCGGTCCTAGATCTGGGACGAGATCCTCTTGTAGTGGTGGAGTGTTGTAACACCCCGGAAGTAACTTTCCATATTTGTAACTCCAACTCTTGCCATTTTCGGCATTGTGATATGATATTCCTCCGTGGTTGGGTTTCTTCATTTTGCATTTTGTCCGTGTCATGCATTTTATATTATGTCATCATGTGCATCGATTTGCATACGTGTTCGCCTCATGATTCCGAGCATTTTTCCCGTTGTCCGCTTTTGCAATCCGCACTCCTATCTCCCCGGCGGTCCCTTTACGTTTTTCCGTAAAGGGTATTAAACCTTCTCGAAATGGACCGAGGTTTGTCTAGTGGCCTTGGTATACCACCAGAGACCACCGGTCAAGTTTCGGTCATTTGGAGCTCGTTTGGTACTCCAACGGTTAACGCACTCTCGCAAAGGCCTCTTTTAAGTTGCAGCCCAACACCCTCCAAAACAGCCCAATAACCCATCTAAGTCACCTCCATGCTCTCCGTCGCTCGATCACGATCGTGGGCGAAAACTACACCTCATTTGGACTCTCCTAGCTCCTCTATGCTTATTTAAACACCTCCCCGAATCCGGATCATCCTCTTCCCCGAAACCCTAAAAAGCCCCTCGCGCACGGACGTGTCCGCCGCCAGCCGGACACTCGCGCGCCGCCCCACGCCAATCGGGGCGCACGTGGCGCCGGGTTCATGAGCCCACGGCCGCCCCCCCCGCCCTCGCGCCGCTGGCCCGCTCAAGCAGCGCCTCCGCCGCCGCCCTCGCCTCGGCCCGCGCCGCCGCCTGCCGCCTGCCGCCGCCGGCCTGGCGCGCCACCTGCCCGCCGCTCGGGCCCGGCCTCCGTCGCCGCCTTCCTCCGCGCTGCCCGGCCCGTCGCCCGGCCGACCCCTTCGCCGCCCTGCAACCGCCGACCGCCTCCCCTCGCCGGCCGACCCGCCGGCCAAGCTCCTCCTCCGCCGCAGCCCGGCCCGATCCGATCCGGCCTCGGGCCACGAGCCCCGCTGACCTCGCCTCCTCCTTCTTTTTTTTTTCACTAAGTCCTTAGATCATTGTTATTTTGTGCAATTTTCAACATGCTATATCTTCGCATCCGAGACCCATTTTATGCGTATAATATGTCAAAATGTTCGTCTCAAGAGTAGATCATTTCATCTCATTGCATCATTTTCTTTTGAGCTCATCTTGACGCCCGAAATGCTGTTGGAAGAGTGCTATGTGCTGTTAGTTTCTGATTTTTATCAGGACTTGCACTTTTGTTATTTTTGCCATGATTATTGTGTGCACCCTATGAATTTGAGTCCTACATGTGTTTTGTAAAATGCCATGCCATCTTTCCAGGGGTTTATGCCATGTATTTTTGTGATCTATGTGGTGACTAGCACAAGCATGCAAAGTAGGTGTCCTGATGTTGCTGATTTCAGCCCTGTTTTAGCTGATTTTGATGCCATGTTTACTTGATGATACCGAGAGATCTATGCATATTTTGAGATACTTCAGTAAGGGTGTTTTGTAAAGCATGACTTGCTATATCCATCCATGCCTTTGTTTGCAATTTATGGGATGCCATAGCTTGAGTCAATCGAGCTCTACTTTTGCTATCAAATGTTTCCTGGCAGATTGTTTACATGTTATTCAATTTTGCCAAGCTTGTTGTGGTTGATCCATTTATGCTATGGTATTGTTCTTGCCATGAATCTCTTCTATGTCATGTCTTCTTGATGTATGTATGCTTAGTTTATCATTTAAGGCTCTGTAGTGAGTGCATTGAGCTTGTAAACATGCCCTCTCGTTATCAGTTTTTGACATGTCATGTTGCTGAATCTGTTAACGAGACTTTCAATATTGACATGGGTGTTACTATATTTTCTAGTCCTTTTTGGCTTATGGTCAGTAAGGGACTTTTGAAATATGCTTTGAGTAGATTCATGCCATGCCATGTTTTGCTATTTTAAGGTCCTGTAGCATGTAGTTTTGCTGCTCTGAACATTGCAACCTGATGCTGTTTTTGCCATGTCCAGCCTGATTATTATTGCACTTTTGTCATGCTTGTTTGAACATGTTATGATGTGAACTAGCCGTAGCTCAGTGCTCATCTTTTGTCGAGCATCATGTGTAGATCACTGCCATGTGCTTTGTTGTTACGTTTGGGTGCAGTAGCTTAATTATTTGTTGCTTGCTAAGTGGCATCATGCTGTTAATGGCAGATTTGCGCCATTCTTGTTTTGCTTGCCATTTGCAAACCGTGCATCCGATTCCGGTGATCTTTATATCGATTTCAACCGAAATCATCTCATCTTTCCAGTGGCATACTTGGTTTGCCAAGTTGATGCCTGGTTCATCATTTACCTTCCGGAGCGCACATACGCATTGCATATCGCATCCCGCATATCATGTCATGTTTTGCATCATGTTGATTGTGCATTGCACCGTGATTTATTGTGGCTCCTTGTTTGTGTTGTTGCTTTGGGTAGAGCCGGGAGACGAGTACGTGAACGAGGAACCTGTTGAGAACGTTTTCGAGGATCAAGCTTTCGACAACTCTGAGAACATTGCAGGCAAGATGACCATACCCTCGAAATCACTTCTATCTTTGCTATGCTAGTTGCTCGCTCTTTTGCTATGCCTATGCTGCAATGCCTACCACTTGCTATATCATGCCACCTATATTGCCATGTCAGCCTCTAACCATCCTTTCCTAGCAAACCGTTGTTTGGCTATGTTACCGCTTTGCTCAGCCCTCTTATAGCGTTGTTAGTTGCAGGTGAAGCTGAAGTTTGTTCCTTGTTGGAACATGGAGATGTTGTTCCTTGTTGGAACATGTTTACTTGTTGGGGATATCACAATATATATATCTGCTATAATTAATACATCTATATACTTGGTAAAGGGTGGAAGGCTCGGCCTTATGCCAGTGTTTTGTTCCTCTTGCCACCCTAGTTTCCGTCATACGGTGTTATGTTCCTTGATTTTGCGTTCCTTACGGTTGGGTGATTTATGGGACCCCTTGACAGTTCGCTTTGAATAAGACTCGTCCAGCAAGGCCCAACATTGGTGTTACCATTTGCCACCTAAGCCTTTTCCCCGGTTTTCGCGAGCCCGAGGGTCATCTTTATTTTAACCCCGGACGGTGCTCCTTCGAGTGCTGGCCGAACTAGAGTCTTGTCAGGCGCCCCTCAAGGCAACTTGAGGTCTGGTTTTAGTTGTATGGACTGCTCATCCGGATGTGCCACGAGAACGAGATATGTGCAGCTCCTATCGGGATTTGTCGGCACAATCGGGCGGCTTTTTGGTCTTGTTTTATTCTTTGTCGAAATGTCTTGTAGTCCGGATTCGAGATTGATCGGGTCTTCCGGTAGAAGAATATCCTTTGACCGTGAGAGCTTATAATGGGCTAAGTTGGGACACCCTGCAGGTAATATCTTTGAAAGCCGTGCCAGCGGTTATGAGGCAGATGGGAATTTGTTAATGTCGGTTGTAGAAAACCCAAAGTTGACCTCAAATAAAATACACATCAACGCGTGTGTAACGTGATGGTCTCTTCTCGGAGTCCGGAAGTGAACACGGTGTTGGAGTTATGTCGACGTAAGTAGTTCAGGATCACTTCTTGATCACTACTAGTTTCACGACCGTGCTTTGCTCCTCTTCTCGCTCTCTTTTGCGAGTAGCCACCATATATGCTAGTCGCTGCTGCAGCTCCACTTTACTACTATGTCCTTCCTATAAGCTTAAATAGTCTTGATCTGAGATTGCTGAGTCCGTGACTGAGACTTCAAAACAGTTGAGTTCCGACCGTGATTCCACCGAGCTCAAGTGGGAGTTCGACGAAATTATGTGTCTTTTTCTCGATGATCGAGGGTCCAGTTAGACGATGCGGCTATATCTCCCACGTGTCGAATCGAAGCACGACTTAGAGGCATAACCGCATTGAAAGCAATGTCGCAAGTGAGGTAATCTTCACACAACCCATGTAATACATAAGGAAAGAGATACATAGTTGGCTTACAATCGCCACTTCACACAATACATGAGTAAAACATTACATCATACAGATACAATCAAGGTCCGACTACGGAACCAAAATAAAAGAAGGCTACCCCAAATGCTACATGATCCCCGATCGTCCCAACTGGCTCCACTCGATCACTGAACGAAACAACACAAAGAACAAGATCTTCATCGAGCTCCTCCTTGAGCTCGGTGCATCACCCGCACGGTTTCATCGGCACCGCAAACTGGTTTTGAAGTATCCGTGAGTCACGGGACTCAGCAATCTCACACCCGCGAGATCAAGACTATTTAAGCTTAAAGGTAGGACAGGGTAGTGAGGTGGAGCTGCCGCAAGCGGCTAGCATATATGGTGTCTAACATACGCAAAAGAGAGCGAGAAGAGGAGGCAAAGCACGGTCGAACAACTATGATCAAGAAGTGATCCTGAACTCCTACTTACGCCAGCATAACCTGAAACCGTGTTCTCCTTCGATCAACCCCGAAAAGAGACACTCACGGTTACGCATACGGTTGGTGTATTTTAATTAAGATCAACTTCGGGTTTTCTACAACCGACATTAACAAATTCCCATCTGCCACATAACCGCTGGCACGGCTTTGAAAGTTCAAAACCCGCAGGGTGTCCCAACTTAGCCCATGATAAGCTCTCGCGATCAACGAAGAATAGACCTTCTCCCGGAAGACCGATCAGTCTCGAATCCTGCCACAAGACATTTCACAGCAATAAAACAAGTCCAAGAAGACCTCCCTGCGTGCCGACACCCGATAGTAGCAGCACAGATCTCGCCTCGAGCCACGACCGGATGAACACTACGACGGCAACCGACGATACCCCAAGTTGCCACGGGCGGCACCGCAAGTGGTCTAGTTTGGACCAACACTTAGACAAGCATTGGCCCGGGGTTAATAAAGATGACCCTTGAGAGCGCGACTCCCAAGGGAAAAAAAAGGCTAGGAGAGGCAAATGTAAAACCAATGTTGGGCCTTGCCGAAGAGTCTTATTCAAAGCGAACTGTCAAGGGGTCCCATAAATCACCCGACCGCGTTAGGGACGCAAAATCCGGGAACATAACACCGATATGACGGAAACTAGGCGGCAAGAGTGGAACAAAACACTGCATAAGGCCGAGCCTTCCACCCTTTACCAAGTATATAGATGCATTAATTAAATAAGATATATTGTGATATCCCAACAAGTAAACATGTTCCAACAAGGAACAACATCTCCATGTTCCAACAAGGAACAAACTTCATCTTCACCGCAACTAACAACGCTATAAGAGGGCTGAGCAAAGCGGTAACATAGCCAAACAATGGTTTGCTAGGAAGGGTGCAAAAGGTTAGAGGTTCATGGCAATTTGGGATGGCTTGATATAGCAAGTGATAGGCATCGTAGCATAGGCATAGCAAAAGAGCGAGCATCTAGCAAGCAAAGATAGTAGTGATTTCGAGGGTATGGTCATCTTGCCTGAAATCCCGCAAGGAAGAAGAACGAGTCCATGACGAAGACAAACGGACGAAGTCGAATGAATCCTCACAACTCCGGAACGAAACCGAAGCAAACGAGAGAAGCAACCCGGAAAGAAGCAAACAACATAGTAAACACACAATCACATAAACATGGCATGATGCACAATCAAGTATGATGCATGTCCGGTTTAATGAGGCATGGCATAGCAATATGCACAAACAACGCTACAAGTTAAGTGGAGCTCAATATGCAACGAGTTGCATATTGACGGAACACCACAACACTTATTTAGTTCTCTCTCGGTTAGGTACACAACAATATTAAATGTTGTTAAACATGGCAAGAGGTGAAGCATAATTAAACTAGCTATTTAGGCAAGTTTAAATGAGGCCGGAAATAAGAAACAACAATTCCGGAAAATCCCCATGAGCAATATTTAGATTCGGTACTGTTCTGCCCTAAACACAATTTTAGAGTTGTTAAACAGCAACATAAAGTGGACCATGTTAATCTAGACATTTTTCCACCCCATTTACATATAAAGAACATTTAATTCCGAGTTACGGTTATTTAGTTATGAATTAAAACATTTTAGCATGGCATATTAGCAAATTAATGCAAACATCAATTTAAACATTTTTAACATAGATGAAAGTGGCAAATTATTAATCTACACAATTTTCTGAGCATATTACATATACAAAACATTTTAATCCGATGCACCATTAGGAAGTTATTAAATGCATGATCTAGGGGGACTATTCTGTAAAACGGTAAATTACTGGATAAAAGAGAAATTCGCCAGACGAAAAAAATAACAACATGGGCTGAATCTGGCAGACCAAAAGTGCAGTGGGGGGCGCTGGGGTGTGGTGCTCACCTCAGGCTTGGCCTGCTTGGCGGGAGGGAACAGCCGCTGGGGAGCTGGCGGGCCTTGGCTTGTTGCGGCCCACGCTGGGCCCACGCGTGCCGGGCGCGGTCAACGGCGGCGGGCGGCGCGGATCGGGCTCTCCCGATCCCATCTCGGCGGTGGCGGCGCCTACGGCGATAACGCCGGCGACGCCTTGAGGGACGACAGACAGACGGAACGGGCGGATCTCGGCGTGGGGCCCCGGATCCGCGACGGCGAGGCCGAGGAGGCCGCGAGAGGTTCTCAAAGGCGGCGGCTCCTACTGCACACACAGAGCGAGAGAGAGAGAGTTCGTGAGGGAGAGAGAAGGAGCACGGCGGAGGAGCAGAGAGAGAGAGGAAGGAGCAGGCGCGGGGAGCCTGGCACTGGGGTCGCCATGGCAAGGGGCTGCAAGGCGGCGAGGAGGCGGCTCTGGGCGGGAGGCGCCGGAGGCGGGCGCGGCCGAGCGCTGGGCGCCGGGCAGCGGGCGGCGGGCGCCTGCCCGATGGGCTTCCCAGGCCCGATCCGGTCTCAAGGGCTCTTGCAGGAGGGAAGCACTGGGGACGCGTGGCACAAGGGGATTGGCGGGCGCGGGCGCTGGGGCGACGTGGCGGCGCCTCATTGGCCAGGCGATGTGGCGGCGGCGGTGCCAAGTGGCGGAGGTGGAGCGGGCCGGCGCGGAAAACGGAGGAGGGTTAGGAAGCTGCCCAAAATGGCATGGGGGGGTCTATATATAGCAGGTTTGCTAGGGTTTAGGGGGTTAGGAGGGGTTTCGGGACCTTCCGATCGTGATCGGACGGTTCCGGACGCGAGGAGAGGTGGGTTGGCCTAGGTGGGCTGCAGGTGAGTTGTGTAGACGATTGTGGGCTGAGAAGAGAGGGAGGACGGCAGCCCGGCAATAGTTTTGGAGAACGAAAACGTCCGACGAATAAACCGGCAAGGGTGCCGCCATAAGTTTAACGGTAGGGCTATCAAACGGACTCCGAATGCGACGAAACTTGGCAGGCGGCCTGTCTACACTATAATAAGACCGCATGACAAGTTGCAACCCATTCCGAGAACATTATTATGCCACTTATAAAATAATATTTTGAGAGGTGCAAGGGCGTGCAGTGTATCCGGACTCGAACGGACAACGGAGAGAACTGACGAACTCGAACGGATGCAAGTTTTGAAAAACATGCGATTTAAATGCAGATGATGCCATGAGATGAAATGCATAACAAGAACAAAATGCAAAACAACTGACAAAACCCAACCACGAAGGAAATAATAAATCACATCTCCGGAAAAGGCAAGAGTCGGAGTTACGAATATGGAAAGTTGTATCCGGGGTGTTACAATGGGGCTACTCTAGCTAATTGCTCCCACTTACAATATGTATCCAGATTGAGACTTAGAGTCATCTGGATCAGTGTAAAAAGCTTGCATCGATGTAACTCTTTACGACGGGCTCTTTTATCACCTCCATAATTGAGAAATATTTCCTTAGTCTTCACTAAGGATGTTCTTGACCAATGTCCAGTGATCTACTCCTAGATCACTATTGTACTCCCTTGCCAAATTCAGAGCAAGGTATACAATAGGTCTGGTACATAGCATAGCATACTTTATAGAACCTATGACTGAGGTATAGGGAATGACTTTCATTCTTTTTCTATTTTCTCTTTGTGGTCGGGATTTGAGTCTTACTCAATTTCACACCTTTTGCAACACAGGCAAGAACTTTTCTTTGACTGCTCCATTTTGAACTTCTTCAAAATCTTGACAAGGTATGTACTTATTGAAAAACTTATCAAGCGCTTTTGATCTATCTCAATAGATCTTGATGCTCAATTTGTACGCAGCTTCTCCGAGGTCGTTCTTTGAAAAACTCCTTTCAAATACTCCTTTATGCTTTGCGAATAATTCTACATTATTTCCGATCAACAATATGTCATTCACATATACTTATCGAAATGCTTTGTAGTGCTCCCACTCACTTTCTTGTAAATACAAGCTTCTCCAAAAGTCTCAGATAAAACCATATGCTTTGATCACACTATCAAAGCGTTTATTCCAACTCCGAGATGCTTGCACCAGTCCATAGATGGATCATTGGAGCTTGCACATTTTGTTAGCTCCTTTAGGATTGACAAAACCTTTCGGTTGCATCATATACAACTATTCTTTAATAAATCCATTAAAGAATGTAGTTTTACATCCATTTGCCAGATTTCATAAAATGTGGCAATTGCTAACATGATTCGGACAGACTTAAGCATCGCTACTGATTGAGAAAATCTCATTGTAGTCAACACCTTGAACTTGTCGAAAACCTTTTGTGACAAGTCGAGCTTTGTAGATAGTAATACTACTATCAGCATTTGTCTTCCTCTTGAAGATCCATTTATATAATATGGCTTGCCGATCATCGAGCAACTCCATCAAAGTCCACACTTTGTTCTCATACATGGATCCCATCTCAGATTTCATGGTCTCAAACCATTTCGTGGAATCTGGGCTCATCATCGCTTCCTCATAGTTCGTAGGTTCATCATGGTCTAGTAACATGACTTCCAGAACAGGATTACCGTACCACTCGGTGCGGACTGTACTTTGGAAGACCTACGAGGTTTTGTAGTAACTTGATCTCAAGTTTCATGATCATCATCATTAGCTTCCTCACTAATTGGTGTAGGAATCACTTTGGAACTGATTTACGTGATGAACTACTTTCCAATTAGGGAGAAGGTACAATTACCTTATCAAGTTCTACTTTCCTCCCACTCACTTCTTTCGAGAGAAAACTCCTTCTCTAGAAAGGATCCATCTTAGCAACGAATGTTTTGCCTTTAGACCTGTGATAGAAGGTGTACCCAACAGTTTCCTTTGGGTATTCTATGAAGACGCACTTCTCCGATTTGGGTTCGAGCTTATCAGGTGAAAACTTTTTCACACAAGCATCACAACTCCAAACTTTAAGAAACGACAGCTTAGGTTTACTGTTAAACCATAATTCATACGGTGTCGCCTCAACGGATTTAGATGTTGCCCTATTAAACATGAATGTAGCTGTCTCTAATGCATAACCCCAAAACGATAGTGGTAAACTGATAAGAGACATCATAGATCGCACCATATCCAATAAAGTGCGGTTACGACTTTCGGACACATCATTATGCTGTGGTGTTCCATATGGCGTGAGTTGCGAAACTATTTCACATTGTTTCAAATGAAGACCAAACTCGTAACTCAAATATTCTCCTCCACGATCAGATCGTAGAAACTTTATTTTCTTATTACGATGATTCTCCACTTCACTCTGAAATTATTTGAACTTTTCAAATGTTTCAGACTTGTGCTTCATTAAGTAGATCTGCTCAAATCATCTTGTGAAGGTCAGAAAATAACGATACTTGCCGTGAGCTTTAACACTCATCGGACCGCATACATCAGTATGTATTATTTCCAATAAGTCATTTGCTCGCTCCATTGTTCGGAGAGAATGAGTCTTTAGTCATCTTGCCCATAAGGCATGGTTCGTAAGCATCAAGTGATTCCAAAATCCCATCAAGATGGAGTTTCTTCATGCGCTTTACACCAATATGACCTAAACGGCAAGTGCCACAAATAAGTTGCACTATCATTATTAACTTTGCATCTTTTGGTTTCAATATTATGAATATGTGTATCACTATGATCAAGATCCAATGAACCATTTTCATTGGGTGTGTAACCATATAAGGTTTTATTCATGTAAATGAACAACAATTTATTCTCTTACTTAAATGAATAACCGTATTGCAATAAACATGATCAAATCATATTTATGCTCAACACCAAATAACACTTATTTAGGTTCCACACTAATCCCGAAAGTATAGGGAGTGTGCGATGATGATCATATCAATCTTGGAACTACTTCCAACACTCATCGTCACTTCCCTTCAACTAGTCTCTGCTTATTCGAAACTCCTGCTTCGAGTTACTAATCTTAGCAACCGAACAGTATCAAATACTCAGGGCTACTATAAAC
This sequence comes from Aegilops longissima, assembly GCA_021605205.1. Classification (NCBI taxonomy): domain Eukaryota; kingdom Viridiplantae; phylum Streptophyta; class Magnoliopsida; order Poales; family Poaceae; genus Aegilops; species Aegilops longissima. Next base: position 391,450,183 of record CM038677.1, on the reverse strand, counting down.
ACTAGTAAGGCACACATCAATAACCTGTATATCAAATATAACCTTGTTCACTTTGCCATCCTTCTTATCCACCAAATATTCAGGGTAGTTCCGCCCAAAGGACCAGTTCCATTGCAGCAAAAGTACTCGGTCTCGTGCTTAGGTCTAGACTTGGGCTTCTTCACTCGAGCAGCAACTTGCTTGCCGCTCCTTTTGAAGTTCCCTTCTTCCCTTCGCCATTTTCCTTGAGACTAATGGTCTTGTCAACCATCAACACTTGATGTTTTTCTTGATTTCTACTTTCACGATTTTAGCATCGCCAAGAGCTCGAGAATCTTTTTCGTCATCCCTTGCATACTATAGTTCATCACGAAGTTCTACTAACTTAGTGATGGTGACTAGAGAATTCTGTCAATCACTATCTTATCGGAAGATTAACTCCCACTTGATTCAAGCGATTGAAGTACTCGCATAATCTGAGCACATGCTCACTAGTTGAGCGATTCTCCTCCATCTTTTAGCTATAGAACTTGTTGGAGACTTCATATCTCTCAACTCGGTATTTGCTTGAAATATTAACTTCAATTCTGGAACATCTCATATGGTCCATGACGCTCAAAACGCCTTTGAAGTCCCGATTCTAAGCCGCTAAGCATGGTGCACTAAACTATCAAGTAGTCATCATATTGAGCTAGCCAAACGCTCATAACGCCCGCATCCGCTCCTGCAATAGGTCCGTCACCTAGCGGTGCATTAAGGACATAATTTTTCTGCAGAAATGAGGATAAACCTCGATCACGGATCCAATCCGCATCATTGCTACTAACATCTTTCAATACAATTTTCTAGGAACACATATAAAAACATAGGGAAGCAACAACGCGAGCTATTGATCTACAACATAATTTGCAAAATACTACCAGACTAAGTTCATGATAAATTAAAGTTCAATTAATCATATTACTTAAGAACTCCCACTTAGATAGACATCTCTCTAGTCATCTAAGTGATTACGTGATCCAAATCAACTAAACCATGTCCGATCATCACGTGAGATGGAGTAGTTTCAATGGTGAACATCACTATGTTGATCATATCTACTATATGATTCACGTTCGACCTTTCGGTCTCCGTGTTCCGAGGCCATATCTGCATATGCTAGGCTCGTCAAGTTTAACTCGAGTATTCTGCGTGTGCAAAACTGGCTTGCACCCGTTGTAGATGGACGAGAACTTATCACACCCGATCATCACGTGGTGTCCGGGTACTACGAATTTTAGCAACGGTGCATACTCGGGAGAACACTTCTTGATAATTTTAATGAGAGATCATCTTATAATGCTACCGTCAATCAAAGCAAGATAAGATGCATAAAGGATAAACATCACATGCAATCAATATAAGTGATATGATATGGTCATCATCATCTTGTGCTTGTGATTCCATCTCCAAGCACCGCCATGATCACCATCGCCACCGGCGCGACACCTTGATCTCCATCGTAGCATCGTTGTCGCCTCGCCAACTATTGCTTCTACGACTATCGCTACTGCTTAGTGATAAAGTAAAGCAATTACATGGCTTTTGCATTTCATACAATAAAGCGACAACCATATGGCTCCGCCATTGCCGATAACTCGGTTACAAAACATGATCATCTCATACAATAAAATATAGCATCACGCCTTGACCACATCACATCACAACATGCCCTGCAAAAACAAGTTAGACGTCCTCTACTTTGTTGTTGCAAGTTTTACGTGGCTGCTACGGGCTGAGCAAGAACCGTTCTTACCTACGCATCAAAACCACAACGATAGTTTGTCAAGTTGGTGCTGTTTTAACCTTCGCAAGGACCGGCGTAGCCACACTCGGTTCAACTAAAGTGAGAGAGCGAGACACCCGCGGTCACCTTTAAGCAACTAGTGCTCGAGCGGTGAAACCAGTCTCGCGTAAGCGTCACGCGTAATGTCGGTCCGGCCGCTTCATCTCACAATACCGCTGAACCAAAGTATGACATGCTGGTAAGCAAGATGACTTATATCGCCCACAACTCACTTGTGTTCTACTCGTGCATATGACATCAACGCATAAAACCAGGCTCGGATACCTTTGTTGGGGAACGAGTAATTTCAAAAAATTTCCTACGCACACGCAAGACCATGGTGATGGCATAGCAACGAGAGGGAGAGTGTCTGCCCACGCACCCTCGAGACCGAAAGCGGAAGCGTTATAACAACGCTGTTGATGTAGTCGACGTCTTCACGATCCGACCGATCCAAGTACCGAACGACGGCACCTCCGAGTTCTGCACACGCTCAGCTCGATGACGATCCCCGGCCCGATCCAGCAAAGCGTCGGGATGAGTTCCACAAGACGACGGCGTGGGACGATGATGATGCTCCACCGACGCAGGGCTTTGCCTAAGCTCCATGACGATATGACTTCTCCGCGCAGGCTTCGCTTAAGCTCCGCGACGATATGACCGAAGTGGAATATGGTGGAGGGGGCACCGACACGGCTAAGGAACGATCAGTAGATCAACTTGTGTGTCATGGGGTGCCCCCGCCTCTCAGATATAAAGGAGCAAGGAGGAGGTGGCCGGCCAAGGGAGGAGGCGACTATGGGGGAGTCCTACTCCCACCGGGAGTAGGACTCCTCCTTTCCTAGTAGGAGTAGGAGAGAAGGAAGGGGAAGGGAAGAAGGTGCGGCCCCTCCCCTAGTCCAATTCGGACTAGGCCTTGGGCGCGGCCTGCCCTAGGCAGCCCTCTCTCTTTCCGCAGGGCCCAATAAGGCCCAATACTTCTCCCGGCGAATTCCCGTAACTCTCCGGTACTCGAAAAATATCCGAATCATTCGAACCTTTCCAACTCCGAATATAGTCGTCCAATATATCGATCTTTACGTCTCGACCATTTCGAGACTCCTCGTCATGTCCCCGATCTCATCCGGGACTCCGAACTCCTTCGGTACATCAAAACTCATAAACTCATAATATAACTGTCATTGAAACCTTAAGCGTGCGGACCCTACGGGTTCGAGAACTATGTAGACATGACCTAGAACTATTCTTGGTCAATAACCAATAGCGGAACCTGGATGCCCATATTGGCTCCTACATATTCTACGAAGATCTTTATCGGTCAAACCGCATAACAACATACTTTGTTCCCTTTGTCATCGGTATGTTACTTGCCCGAGATTTGATCGTCGGTATCCAATACCTAGTTCAATCTCGTTACCGGCAAGTCTCTTTACTCGTTATGTAATGCATCATTCCGTAACTAACTCATTAGCCACATTGCTTGCAAGGCTTATAGTGATGTGCATTACCGAGAGGGCCCAGAGATACCTCTCCGACAATCGGAGTGACAAAACCTAATCTTGAAATACGCCAACCCAACATGTACCTTTGGAGACACTGTAGTACTCCTTTATAATCACCCGATTCGTTGTGACGTTTGGTAGCACCCAAAGTGTTCCTCCGGTAAACGGGAGTTGCATAATCTCATAGTTACAGGAACATGTATAAGTCATGAAGAAAGCAATAGCAACATACTAAACGATCAAGTGCTAGGCTAACAGAATGGGTCATGTCAATCACATCATTCTCCTAATGATGTGATCTCGTTAATCAAATGACAACTCATGTCTATGGCTAGGAAACTTAACCATCTTTGATTCAACGAGCTAGTCAAGTAGAGGCACACTAGTGACACTATGTTTGTCTATGTATTCACACATGTATTATGTTTCCGGTTAATACAATTCTAGCATGAATAATAAACTTTTATCATGAAATAAGGAAATAAATAATAACTTTATTATTGCCTCTAGGGCATATTTCCTTCAATGCATTGATCGGGGAGTTGTTTATTTTGACAAAGGATGTGGGGGTCATCTCATGTGTAACGGGTATCAATAGGTTTCTTCGGATATTATCTCATCTCTAGAGCTCACAAACATCCGGGTGAAATAGATAAAAAGGTATCTTTTGCAAACAAAAGCGTTCAACTGTTCAACCTGCATCCAAAACTTGTGAAGAAATAACACTTATTGTGCTTTGCAAGAAATGATCTTTAAGAATTAGTTTTGAGTATCGATTGTTATACATGTTGGCTCATGATGACATGGCACTTTCTTATAGTCAACAGTTGGCTATACTATTAAGTAATATTAACCATGCCCTTATACACCTAGACGGAGGGATTAAATCAGGATGACTTGCAAGGGGCGGAGGAGATATAAGAAATGGTTCATCGTAAGTCTTTCACCAAGATCTTGTAGTAAAAATTCATACATGGAAGATTCTAGACTAAACCATAAACGGATACTCTTTTATTCATGCACGATACTCCAATAGAGCAAGATCCTGCATGGAAGTCTCCACATGCTTAGACAGCGGATTACATTGGCGAAGACTAATGATCAACATTTAACTTGATAATGCGATTTTTTAGAAGAACAGGAGGCTTCTCCCGGTTCCATTATCAAATGAAACCCAAAGTGTCTTACATCAGCTCATTGAGAGGAGCAGTTCAAAGGAAGGACTGCGCGAAAGCCACTCAAGTTTAACGACAAGCTTACGTAATCAAAAGCGGCAAAGACACGGGCCATAAGCGCCCACACACACACTACATGTTTTCTAAGTGCACTTGATAATGCGTATGTCCAGTGAACCTCCTTGAGTCCCCATGCACCGAGTCGGCGGGTAAAGGATGGAACGGATGCCATGGGTTTTCCAAGTCCACATTGGCGGGATAGTCCCAGCTCCTCGAGTCCAAGTCGTCCGACGAGGCCGGTTCTTACCACGTAACCCGGAGGGTAGTAACATTGACCACGCACCCGTACATATCGCCTCGTGTCAAGAAAGAAGCGTCGTGGCGACGCCCCTAACGCACGTTACAAAGACGGGCGGCGGCTGCGCGGGCCTCGCCGGTGCCACGATCAAGAGGAAGACACTTTGCCGTCCTCCTCCGAGACTAGCGGCGGCGGTGATCCTCCAGCGACTCCGCATGGTGAACCGTAGCACGTGTCACTTGATGTTCTCCGCCAAGGGCCAGCGAGTGACCGCTGCACGCATCCGTGAGGTGATGCACCATGTCCGCCGGCGAGCCACAAAACGGCATCGGGCACTCATAGCAGTGGACGAAGGGCTCCTTGGAGGCATCGACCAGGCCGTCCATGAAACGGGAGTGGATGTAGGGGACGTTGCGTCAGTTGAATATGTGAGCAAGTTACTACGAGATTTAATCCGAATAATCACAAAATAAATCATGACGGCTATAACAGAGATGAAACTAATCATGTGGACTAGCATAGTAGTAGGATACAGAGTAGAAACATGAATTCTACCATGATTTCGAACAGGAAGGATAGAAACACATACGATGCAACGGGAGCAGCACCGTTGGCGTTGAGGTTGTCGCCCATGTCGTTGAGGAAGAGGTTGCCGAGGTCGGGGAAGAAGTCGTTGTCGGTGAAGTCGTGGCTGCCAGCAGTCGCGAGAGTGCGCTCCCCAGATTTCAACAGCGCCCGCCCAATGGAGCGCAGGAGGGAGTGGCTGTAGGGGACGTTGCGGCCGCCGAATGGAGCGCAGGAGTAGCACACGAAGCAGTAGATGGTGTCCTTACTAGTACTCCCTAATCTCTATCTATCTATATCTATATATATCTACTCTTATAGAAAACCGAGTTGGTGATGATGGTATGCCTGCCATCTTGTAATATATACCGTCCGATCTATATCTGATGGATAGAAAGCCAACTATGACAATTTTACAAAAGCTACATGCACCTCTCTCCACATTTACAGATAAGGCCTTGCCTCGTTCATCCTTATCTCCCACAACCTCGTGCTCCTCCCTATGTCTCTATCTCTACTACTTTTTATAACAAATCAAATAGTGTTGCGCTGTTCATTTGCACGCCGGCTGAACACGCCTCCTCGCCTCCATCATCACCAACTGAGTCTTTTATAGGAGTAGGAGTAGAGAAAAACCGAGTTGGTGATGATGGTGTGTCGTGCAATGCACGGGCATCTTGCTATTTTTTGCATATAAGTCCAAACACCACGTAGACATGGTCTTTGAGCACGGTTCGTAGTTGTTCCACGCCGGGCATTGAAGTTTGTAACTATTTTAGATTAGAATATACTACTCCTCGGTGCTAGTAGTAGAGCAGAGTCCTACTTACTACTCTACTCTAGCAAGCTAGGGCATAGTCTTGTAGTAGGTACCGAGGGAGTACCAAGATCTTGTGATCATTCAAGCAAGTTGTCCGCATCGATATGACCCTACGCTGCTGGTATGTGTCTCGTAAGTCAAGCGGCGTCTTGTAGTCATCATCACCGTCCACTTCCCGCAGACACATATTCGCTTCTCCATCTTTGTCCGCACATAATCTCGCCCAAGCTTCCATCCCGCTAAGGCGCCCCCTCATCCGAAACCCAAGCACTAACAATGGCAGAACCGAGCAGCGTTCACCAAAGAGTGGCTGGAATTCACTCCCCACAGAGGTAATCAAGCTCATTGTTTCGCGTGTGGACAATCTCAAGATTACCATGCCGCACTTGGCGTGCTCGTCGGGGTTGTACCGTTTACTCAAAGCCCTCGGGCGGAGCTTTTAAGCCAGCTCCTTGCTTGCCGATGCCGCCGATCTTCAAAAACGGGCGTGTCACGCAAAGCATAACGATCGAGGGTGGTGAGCATCAACCCCTTCATCGTGATCCGATCCCGTCAGCCTCGGCTACATTAACGGTATGTCTTTGGGTCGGCATGAACACGCCTTGATGGTGCTCGTCGACGGTCGCGGCAGCTGGATGCTTGTGGAGGTCTACACCCGCGATTGATCCCCTTCCTTCGATTAACATTGCATTGCTTTGGCACCACGACCCGTAATACTCGGAATCTACAAGAGCCAACATGATACCAAGTTTGATTTGCTCAAGGTTGTAATCTGCCAAGTGCCCACAAGATCTGCGAATTACAAAGATTTCGTGCTAATTGCGTTCTTCAACCGCGGTCTCGCTTATCCGATGATCACCGCGGTAAGTGGATAAATCTGCACGCCCATCGCAGGATCATACATCCTCCATGGTTCTCGATGCCATTGAACACAAGGGCTTCATTTACGTTGTCGACTCCTTCTATGGCTGGACGTATTCTCTGGCCTACTCCATCTATCGCTACAAATGGCTGTTACAAAGAAGATGTTACTTTCCTATGATATCATGATGGCTTGCTTATATTATCGTCAACATTTTATCAAAAATATTCATGCTCATAACATGCTGTTCTTAAGATTGACTAAATCAAGAGCCCTTTTTATTTGACTCAACTTGATATGATGTTGTAGGCACTTTGGTGTCCCTACCCTTCCTAATCCCGTAAACTTTCAAAGAAAAGCGGCATGGCGATTGCAGGTGGTTCTGGCTCGATCGGACGACGGTGAAAGATTGATGATCGTTCGCACGCATCGGACGTGTTGTTTCGCGGAATACAATCACGATCCTTTGCAAGGTCTTTGAGCAGGATCCCAACTTCTCTCGGGCCTTCAGGAATTTTTGATTGGAGGCTGGTAAGTAGCCTTGGTACACGCTCTCTGTTTGTCGGATTGAATTATCCGATTAACTGTGATATAACCGACGACAAGGATCATGATGGCGGTAGCGATTTCGTTCATCGGGAAAAACTGTGTGTACACTGCGTACCATCGCGCTCTGCATGCACCATACCACGATATGTGCCGCCACGCTCGCAGCCCAAAGTAGGAGAGAGTGTCGCAAGTATCGATTTTGACCTCACTGGCTGGAGTTTCCCCGTCGAGGACCCATCCGTTCAAGCCACAAGAAATCTCCACAGACTTAATAAATAGTAACGTCTAAGCGAGCCAATTAGTTAGATGCGTACACTTGGTGTAGTAGGATCTTTATTTAGTTTGATGCATACACTTGTTCTTTTTGGTAGCCCTTTGTAATGATGGCTGATGTTTGGTTTGGAAGAGAGAGCTGCGTCTTCACTCTTCCGGCACCGCTTATCATTTTTGCACCCCAGTTCTGGTTGTTTTGTTGCTGTTTTCAATGTACAATCAGTAGTATATTTCGTCTATTGGTTGAATAAATGTGTTGTTTTGGAAGTCGTTGCATGGTTCGATCCTTTAGTGCCCCGTACCGTACGTAGCTCATACTAATTTTCGTACGGAACACATTTTCCACTTGTTGATAACATGTAGCCCACTGATGAAGTGTTGGGGAACGTTGCAGAAAATTAAAATTTTTCCTACGGTTTCACCAAGATCCATCTATGAGTTCTACTAAGCAACGAGTAACGAGAGAGAGTTTGCATCTACATACCACTTGTAGATCGAGTACGGAAGCGTTCTTGAGAGTGGTGATGATGAAGACGTTCCCAACGTGATTCCGATCACCGATGACCAAAGTCTCGAAGGACAGCACCTCCGTGTTCAACACACGACGGGACGATGGCGTCTCCTCCGCCTTGATCCAGCAAGAGTGAAGGAGAGGTTGAAGAAGACAACCCAATGGCAGCACGACGGCGTGGTGCAGCTGGTACGGTAGTTCTCGGCAGGCTTCGCCAAGCTTGCGTGGAGAAAGAGAGGTGTTGGGAGGGAGGGCTGCGCCTTCAATCTGTGTTGGCAGCCTCCCCCACCCCTCTATTTATAGGAGGAGAGGGTCAGGGGGCCGGCCCTCTAGGGAAAACCCTAGGGGGGCGGCGGCCAAGGGAGGGAGGAAAGGGTGGCTTGCCCCCTGCCGTGGGGGCCTTTTCCCCTTAGGGTTTCCTCCTCCCAAACCCTAGCCGCATGGGCCTAGGTGGAGGCGCACCCAGCCCACCAGGGGCTGGCTCCCTCTCCCACTTAGCCCATGTGGCCCCCGGAGAGGTGGCCCCCGGTGGACCTCGGAACCCTCCCGGTGGCCCGGTGATTTTACCAGATACCACCAAACTTCCGAGTCCGCTTAACCACTTTCCATATATAAATCTTTACCTCCGGACCATTCCGAACTCCTCGTGACGTCCGGGATCTCATCCGGACTCAACAACATTCGTAATCACATACTTGTCTTCCTATTAACCCTAGCGCCACCGAACCTTAATGTGTAGACCCTACGAGTTCGGGAGACATGCGGACATGACCGAGACTACCTCAAGTCAATAACCAACAGCGGATCTGGATACCCATGTTGGTTCCTACATGCTCCTCGATGTTGTCATCGGATGAACCACGATGTCAAGGGTTCAAGCAACCCGTATTCTATTCCCTTTGTCGACGGTATGTTACTTGCCCGAGACTCGATCGTCGGTATCCCAATACCTCGTTAGTCTCGTTACGGCAAGTCACTTTACTCGCATCCGCAATGCATGATCCGTGACCGGACACTTGATCACTTTGAGCTCATTATGATGATGCATTAACGAGTGGGCCCTAGTGATACCTCTCCGTAATACGGAGTGACAAATCGAGCCTCGATCCGTGTCAACCCAATGGTCACTTTCGGAGATACCTGTAGTGCACCTTTATAGTCACCCGATTCGTTGTGACGCTTGATACACCCAAAGCACTCCTACGGTATCCGGAATTGCACGATCTCATGGTCTAAGGAAGAGATACTTGACATTGGAAAAGCTCTAGCAAAACGAACTACACGATCTTTGTGCTATGCTTAGGATTGTCTTGTCCATCACGCCATTCTCCTAATGACGTGATCCCGTTGTCAATGACATCCGATGTCCATAGTCGAAACCATGACTATCTGTTGACCAACGAGCTAGTCAACTAGAGGCTTACTAGGGACGATTGTAGTCTATGTATTCACACGTGTATTACGATTTCCGGATAATACTGTTATAGCATGAATAAAAGACAATTATCATGAACAAGGAAATATAATAATAATGCTTTTATTATTGCCTCTAGGGCATATTTCCAACAGTCTCCCACTTGCACTAGAGTCAATAATCTAGTTTACATTGTGATGAATCGAACACCCATAGAGTTCGGTGTTGATCATGTTTTGCCCATGGAAGAGGTTTAGTCAACGGATCTGCGACATTCAGATCCGTATGCACTTTACAAATTTCTATGTCTCCATCCGAACATTTTCACGGATGGAGTTGAAGCGACGCTTGATGTGCTGGTCTTCTTGTGAAACCTGGGCTCCTTGGCAAGGGCAATAGCTCGGTGTTGTCACAGAAGAGTTTGATCGGCCCCGACGCATTGGGTATGACTCTAGGTCGGTGATGAACTCCTTCACCCAAATTTCTTCATGCGCTGCCTCCGAGGCTGCCATGTACTCGCTTCACATGTAGATCCCGCCACGACGCTCGCTTGCGGCTGCACCAGCCATCGCTCCACCATTCAACATATACGTATCCGGTTTGTGACTTAGAGTCATCAGATCGTGTCGAAGCTAAGCGCCGACGTAACTTTATACGACGAGCTCTTCGTCACCTCCATAAACGAAACATGTCCTTTGTCCTTTTCGGTACTTCAGGATATTCTTGACCGCTGTCCGGTGTTCCTTGCGGGATTACTTTGGTACCTTCCTACCAAACTTACGGCAAGGTTTACATCAGGTCAGTACACAAGATGGCATACATAATAGATCCTATGGCTGAGGCATAGGGATGACACTCATCTCTTCTTTATCTTTTGTCGTGGTCGGGCATTGAGCTGAGCTCAATCTCACACCTTGCAACATGTGCAAGAACCCTTCTTGGACTGATCCATTTTGAACTTCTTCAAAATCTTATCAAGGTATGTGCTTTGTGAAAGACCTATGAGGCGCCTCGATCTATCTCTATAGATCTTGATGCCTAATATATAAGCAACTTCTCCAAGGTCCTTCATTGAAAAACACTTATTCAAGTAGGCCTTAATGCTGTCCAAGAATTCTATATCATTTCCCATCAAGTATGTCATCTACATATAATATGAGAAATGCTACTGAGCTCCCACTCACTTTCTTGTAAACGCAGCTTCTCCATAAGTCTCAAGATAACCCAAACGCTTTGATCATCTCATCAAAGCGAATGTTCCAACTCCGAGATGCTTGCACCAGCCCATAAATGGATCGCTGGAGCTTGCATACTTTGTTAGCATTCTTAGGATCGACAAAACCTTCCGGCTGTATCATATACAGCTCTTCCTTAAGGTAGCCGTTAAGGAACGCTGTTTTGACGTCCATCTGCCATATCTCATAATCATAGTATGCGGCAATTGCTAACATGATTCGGACGGACTTAAGCTTCGCTACGGAGAGAAAGTCTCATCGTAGTCAATCCCTTGAACTTGCCGATAACCCTTAGCGACAAGTCGAGCTTTATAGATGGTGACATTACCATCGCGTCCGTCTTCTTCTTAAAGATCCATTTGTTTTCTATCGTCCGATCATCGGGCAAGTCACCAAAGTCCACACTTTGTTTTCATACATGGATTCTATCTCGGATTTCATGGCTTCTAGCCATTTGTTGGAATCTGGGCCCGCCATTGCTTCTTCATAGTTCAAGGTTCACCGTTGTCTAACAACATGATTTCCGTGACAGGGTTGCCGCACCACTCAGTGCGGAACGTGTCCTAGTGGACCCACGGGTTCAAGAGCAACTTGATCCAAGTACCTTGATCATCATCATGAATTTCCTCTTCGTTGGTGTAGGCATCACAGAACATTTTCCTGAGTTGCACTACTTTCTGCTCAAGAGGTAGTACTTCATCGAGTTCTACTTTCCTCCCACTTACTTCTTTCGAGAGAAACTCTTTTTCCGAAAGATTCCGTTCTCGGCAACAAAGATCTTGCCTTCGGATCTAAGGTAGAAGGTATACCCAAAGGTTTCCTTAGGGTATCCTATGAAGACGATTTTTCCGACTTGGGTTCGAGCTTTTCGGGTTGAAGTTTCTTGACATAAGCATCGCATCCCCAAACTTTTAGAAACGACAGCTTAGGTTTCTTCCCAAACCATAATTCATACGGTGTCGTCTCAACGGATTTAGACGGTGCCCTATTTAAAGTGAATGTAGCTGTCTCTAGAGCGTATCCCCAAAATGATAGCGGTAAATCGGTAAGAGACATCATAGATCGCACCATATCCAATAGAGTGCGACACGACGTTCGGACACACCGTTATTACCGAGGTGTTCCAGCGGCGTTAGTTGTGAAACGATTCCACATTTTCTTAAGTGTGTACCAAATTCGTGACTTAAATATTCTCCTCCACGATCCGATCGTAAGAATTTTATCTTTCGGTCACGTTGATTCTCTACTTCATTCTGAAATTCCTTGAACTTTTCAAAGGTCTCGGACTTGTGTTTCATCAAGTAGACATACCCATATCTACTCAAGTCATCTGTGAGAGTGAGAACATAACGATATCCTCCATGAGCCTCAACGCTCATTGGACCGCTTTTACATCGGTATGTATGATTTCCAACAAGTTGGTTGCTCGCCCATTGTTCCGAGAATGGAGTCTTGGTCATCTTGCCCATGAGGCATGGTTCGCATGTGTCAAATGATTCATAATCAAGAGACTCCAAAAGTCCATCGGCATGGAGCTTCTTCATGCGCTTGACACCAATGTGACCAAGGCGGCGATTGCCACAAGTATGTGGGACTATCGTTATCAACTTTACATCTTTTGGTATTCACGCTATGAACATGTGTAATACTACGCCGAGATTCATTAAGAATAAACCATTGACCATCTGAGCATGACCATAAAACATATCTCTCATATAAATAGAACAACCATTATTCTCGGATTTAAATGAGTAGCCATCTCGCATTAAACGAGATCCAGATACAATATTCATGCTCAAACTTGGCACCAAATAACAATTATTAAGGTTCATAACTAATCCCGTAGGTAAATGAAGAGGTAGCGTCGACGGCGATCACATCGACTCTGGAACCATTCCCGACGCAAGATCGTCACCTCGCCCTTCGCCGATCTCCGCTTATTCCGCAGCTCCTGCTGTGAGTTACAAATATGAGCAACGGCACCGTATCAAATACCCGGGAGTTACTACGACATGGTAAGGTACACATCAATTACATGTATATCAAATATACCTTTGGTGTTGCGGCCTTCTTATCCGCTAAGTACTTGGGGCAGTTCCGCTTCGGTGACCCTTCCCTTGCAATAAAAGCACTCAGCCTCGTGCTTGGGTCCATTCTTTGACTTCTTCCGGCAACTTGCTTGCGGGCGCGGCAATCTCCTTGCCGTCCTTCTTGAAGTTTTTCTTACCCTTGCCCTTCTTGAACTTAGTGGTCTTATTGACCATCAACACTTGATGTTCTTTCTTGATTTCAACCTCGGTGACTTCAAAGATAGAGAACACTTCAGAATGGTCTTTACCATCCTCGCATGTTGTAATTCATCACAAAGCTCTTGTAGCTTGGTGGGAGCGATCGGAGGATTCATCAATGACCGCCTCATCGGGAGGTTAATATTCACTGGGTCATACGGTTGTGCAACCTGCACATCTTCGTAATGTGCTCACTTGTGTAACTGTTTTCCTCCATCTTACAACTATAGAACTTGTCGGAGATGTCATATCTCTCGACCCGGCGTGAGCTTGGAAAACAAGTTTCAGCTCCTCGAACATCTCATATGCTCCGTGGTGCTCAAAACGCTTTTGGAGCCCCGGTTCTAAGTGTAAAGCATGCCGATCGAACGAGGGAGTAATCATCAAGACGAGACGCCAAGCATTCATAATGTCTTGGTTCTCAGGGACGGAGCTTCACCTAGCGGTCCTTCTAGGACGTATTGTTTCTGGCAGCTATGAGGATGATCTCGGGTTAGGACCCAGTCCAGAGTATAGTTGCTGCCGCCATCTTTCAGCTTGGTTTTCTAGGAACGCGTTGAAGTTCAAGTTGACATGAGCGTTGGCCATTTGATCTACAAGACATATAATTCAAAAGTTTTAGACTAAGTTCATGATAATTAAGTTCATCTAATCAAATTATTAATGAACTCCCACTTAGATTAGACATCCTCTAGTCATCTAAGTGTTACACGATCCGAGTCAACTAGGCCATGTCCGATCAACACGTGAGACGGACTAGTTTGCGTCGGTGAACATTCTCATGTTGATCGTATCTTCCATACGACTCGTGTTCGACCTTTCGGTCTCCGTGTTCGAGGCCATGTCTTCACATGCTTAGGCTCGTCAAGTTAACCCTAAGTGTTTCTGCGTGTGTAAATCTTGCTTACACCCGTTGTATGTGAACGTAAGAATCCATCACACCCGATTAACACGTGGTGCTTAGAAGCTATTTAACCGTAGCAACGGTGCACGATTAGGGAGAACACTTCTTGAAATTGTTCTAAGGGATCATCTTATTTACTACCGTCGTTCTAAGTAAACAAGATGCATAATCATAATAAACATCACATGCAATTATAAAGTAGTGACATGATATGGCCAATATCATATAGCTCCTTTGATCTTCATCTTCGGGCTCCATGATCATCCTGTCACCGCATGACACCATGATCTCCATCATCATGATCTCCATCATCGTGCCTCCAAGAAGTTGTCACGCCAACGACTACTTCTACTTCTATGGCTAACGCGTTTAGCAATAAAGTAAAGTAAATTACATGGCGTTCTTCAATGACACGCAGTCATACAAAAATAAAGACAACTCCTATGGCTCTCGCCGTTGTCATACTCATCGACATGCAAGTCGTGATTCCTATTACAAGAACATGATCTCATACATCACAATATATCATCATTCATCACAACTTGGCCATATCCGTCACATGACAATTGCTGCAAAAACAAGTTAGACGTCCTCTAATTGTTGTTGCATCTTTTACGTGGCTGCAATTGGGTTCTAGCAAGAACGTTTTCTTACCACGAATAACCACAACGTGATCTTGTCAACTTCTATTTACCCTTCATAAGGACCCTGTTCATCGAATCCGCTCCCACTAAAGTAGGAGAGACAGACACCCGCCACCACCTTATGCAACTAGTGCATGTTAGTCGGTGGAACCGGTCTCACGAAGAGCGTGTAAGGTTGGTCCGGGCCGCTTCATCCCACAATACCGCGGAAGCAAGAAACAACTAGTAACGGCAAGTAAGTTGACAAGATCCACGCCCACAACAAAATTGTGTTCTACTCGTGCAAAGAGAACTACGATAGACCTAGCTCATGATGCCTTTGTTGGGGAACGCTGCGAGAAAATTAAAATTTTTCCTACGGTTTCACCAAGATCCATCTATGAGTTCTACTAAACAACGAGTAACGAGAGAGTTTGCATCTACATACCACTTGTAGATCGAGTACGGAAGCGTTCTTGAGAGTGGTGATGATGAAGACGTTCCCAACGTGATTCCGATCACCGATGACCAAAGTCTGAAGGACAGCACCTCCGTGTTCAACACACGACGGGACGATGGCGTCTCCTCCGCCTTGATCCAGCAAGAGTGAAGGAGAGGTTGAAGAAGACAATTCCAATGGCAGCACGACGGCGTGGTGCGGTGGTCTGGTAGTTCTCCCGCAGGCTTCGCCAAGCTTGCGTGGAGAAAGAGAGGTGTTGGGAGGGAGGGGCTGCGCCTTCAACTGTGTTGGCAGCCTCCCCCACCCCTCTATTTATAGGAGGAGAGGGTCAAGGGGGCGGCCCTCTAGGGAAAACCCTAGGGGGCGGCGGCCAAGGAGGGAGGAAAGGGGTGGCTTGCCCCCAAGCCGGGGCGCCTTTTCCCCTTAGGGTTTCCTCCTCCCAAACCCTAGCCGCATGGGCCTAGGTGGAGGCGCACCCAGCCCACAGGGGCTGGCTCCCTCCCACTTAGCCCATGTGGCCCCCGAGAGGTGGACCCTCGGTGGACCTCGGAACCTCCGGTGGCCCTGTATTTTACCCAGATACCACCGAAACTTCCCGAGTCCGTTTAACCACTTTCCATATATAAATCTTTACCTCCGACCATTTCGAACTCCTCGTGACGTCCGGGATCTCATCCGGACTTGAACAACATTCGTAATCACATACTTGTCTTCCTATTAACCCTAAGCGCCACCGAACCTTATGTGTAGACCCTACGGGTTCGGAGACATGCGACATGACCGAGACTACCTCAAGTCAATAACCAACAGCGGGATCTGGATACCCATGTTGGTTCCTACATGCTCCTCGATGTTGTCATCGGATGAACCACGATGTCAAGGGTTCAAGCAACCCGTATTCTATTCCCTTTGTCGACGGTATGTTACTTGCCCGAGACTCGATCGTCGGTATCCCAATACCTCGTTAGTCTCGTTATCGCAAGTCACTTTACTCGCATCGCAATGCATGATCCCGTGACGGACACTTGATCACTTTGAGCTCATTATGATGATGCATTACCGAGTGGGCCCTAGTGATACCTCTCCGTAATACGGAGTGACAAATCCCAGCCTCGATCCGTGTCAACCCAATGGTCACTTTCGGAGATACCGTAGTGCACCTTTATAGTCACCCGCCACGTTGTGACGCTTGATACACCCAAAGCACTCCTACGGTATCCGGAATTGCACGATCTCATGGTCTAAGGAAGAGATACTTGACATTGGAAAAGCTCTAGCAAAACGAACTACACGATCTTTGTGCTATGCTTAGGATTTGTCTTGTCCATCACGCCATTCTCCTAATGACGTGATCCCGTTGTCAATGACATCCGATGTCCATAGTCGAAACCATGACTATCTGTTGACCAACGAGCTAGTCAACTAGAGGCTTACTAGGACGATTGTAGTCTATGTATTCACACGTGTATTACGATTTCCGGTTAATACAGCTTATAGCATGAATAAAAGACAATTATCATGAACAAGGAAATATAATAATAATGCTTTTATTATTGCCTCTAGGGCATATTTCCAACATGAAGGCCCAATAGAGAAGCCCATAATTAAGCTCGGAAGGAGGCTCTCACATGAATCCGCCCGGTACATGCTCATGGTCCCTAAACATAAATAAGTAAATAAATAAATAAAGCTAAATGCTCATGCACCAGTTCTTTGGGAAAATGGGTAGCCCAAGATTTCTTTTTGAAGAATACCCAAGCTAGGCCTATTTGTTTTCTCCGAACCATCGGGCTGCAAATCTTTCAAGATGAGGAGGGATGCATTCCGTCACGGCCAAAGAGTATGGTCAATGTATGTTAAAAGTAAAATCAAAGGGTTGAAAATTCCAAAAATTTATAGCAAATGGGATATTAGTTTTTTTGAATTTTGTTCTTCACCGATATCTTATCGTATTTCATTGGATTTAACATGACATAGTACTAATTTATTTTTAAATTTGTTTTAGTATGGCTATCAATTTTGGATTAAGAATGTTTCGTTCTCAGAAAAAAATTGCGAATTTTCAAAATTTACCACATATTTAGTTAATTTTTTGACCACAGTGCTGACGTAAAATGGCCGCAATTCTAAAATGGCAAACGGCTGCAATAAATTCCATATGAATTAGAAAATGAGTAAAATTATAAAAATAATAGCAAATGGGCTGTACACGCCACATATTTCGAGGTGACTTGTTTACGCAAGGCTTTGTTAGTGAACACACGATTCTAGCAAGAAGGATCGTTGGATGTCCATCCAACGGCCGGCGTCTTCTTCAATCTCGATCTTCTGCTCCAACCGCTTAAACTAGCGCCGGCTGGACTGCCTGCTCCGTCCTCTTGTGGCTCATTTGTGATACTGCTGCAGCTTCCTCGGCCCACCCTACTCCCTCCGCCTGGCCGGCCGCACGCAATCAATCGCCTCCTTATTACACGAAAAAATGATTCCTCCCATCGACATCTGGGCGCACCGGTTGGGAGGCTGACTGTGGGCCTACTACGTTGACGTCTGTGAGGCTTGTCAACTTAGTCAACAAACGATTCTAGCACAAGTAACAATTGGATTTGAATCGAACGGTCCCGCCGCTTCTTCAATCGCTGCTCTTCTTGCACCACCGCCCAAACCAGCGCCGGGAGATCGCTGCTCCTACCTCCGGTGGGGGTCGGTCTGCCGTTGAGGCCTCATCGCCCCTACTACTCCCACCGCTAGCCAGAGCTCCTGCAATGACGGCAGCCTCACACCGCAGCCGTGCAGGTGAACTCTCGTACTCTTCACGCGTGGGCATCCACCGCCGTGTCTTCCCGGCTCGCGTCGTCCCCTTCCTAGGCCTCGCCGTCGTCCACCGCCTTGGTGCTCTTTGTGGCGTGGTCAATGTGGTCAACGACATTCCATCGGAAGAGTACAAGACGTGGAGAGGGTGACGGTGGGTCCACGCCACTGCCCAGCTTTTTTTGTGATATGCCAAGTAAGTCGCTTTGTCGGGCTGTTGGGCTGCAAATCTTTCAAGACGAGGAGAGCTTTCATTGGCTAGCGAGAAAATGGCCCATCAAGAATGAGAAATGGGCTGTACATTTTAAAACACATCAAACCGCAATTAGTTTCAAATATATTTTTTCATTTTGAGATTTTAAATTACATTAATTTTTATGCGTGGACAATTTGTTGGATTTTATATTGATATACATTTATTTTTGAAATCAGTTTGAATGTGAGTCGAAATTTTGGGATTAAAACAGTTCGGACCGCATCGAAATATGCAAAATTTCAGATAATTTTTAACCGTGGCCACAATATGGGCTGTAATGCTAACAAAAGAATATGGGCTCCAAAAAACCTTAAGAATTAGCAAATGGGCTGTAAATTATTAGAAATAATGGCAGATGGGCTGTATGTTGTTTTCCACAGATTTGAGGCTTTCCTAAAAAAGGTTGACGACAAGCAAAGGATCGTTGGATGTCCATCCAACGGCCGTCGTCTTCTTCAATCTCGCTCTTCCCGCCCGGCCGCTCAAACAAGCGCCGTGGACTGCTCGCTCCTCCTCCTCATGGACGGTGTCTGTTGCCTTGTGCAGCCTCACCGCCCACGTATTCCCATCGCTGGCCTAGCCATCCCTCTACTCACTCACACTGCTGTTATTTTCCGCGACGGCAGACGAACCAATAAACCTCGTGACGGTCGTATTCTCCTCCACGTGGGAAACAATCTGCTGAGTCTTCCCCCTCCGTGTCGTTCCTTCCTAGGCCTCCCGCCGTCCACCGCCCGGTGCTCTCGGCGCGGCCTGGTCAACGTGGTCAACTAATCGACATGCATCTGGCGGTGGGTATGCGTGGAGAGGCCGACACTAGGTCCACGGCCGCACGCAAGGAAATGCCTCCTTATTACGCGCAAAATAATGATTCCTCCGGTGACATCGAGGACCCACCGAAGGGCCTCAGATTTCACTTAAAAAACGTTACCATTACCGACGGCTCGGACCCATCACCTATATCTTCAAGACGCAAGGAAGTGCCTTCGCACAAAAAAATGAATACTCCCCGTTAGTGGGACCCAAAGATAGTGGCAGTCTGACTTGTGGGCCTACTAAGTTGACGGGACGGAGGGCTTTGTCAACTTAGTCAATATGCACGATTCTAGCTCCCAAGGACCGTACGATGTCCATCCAACGGCCATAGTGCTTCTTCAACCTCTGGTCTTCTTGCTCCAGCCGCCCAAACCAGCGCCGGTCGTGCCTCGTGCTCCTGCCTCCCGTGGTCGGGCTGCGATGCGGCGGAGGCCTCACCGCCCCTACTAATCCCATCGCTGGCCAGGCCATCCTCTACTCACCCACACCCTCGTTATTCTGCGGCGACGGCAACCTCACACCGCAGCCGAACCGGTGAACCCTCGTACTCCTCACGCGTGGGCATCCATCGCGCGTCTTCCCGGCTCCACGTCGCCCCTTCCTAGGCCTCGCCGTCGTCCACCGCCTCGGTGCTCTCGGTGCGGCGTGGTCAACGTGGTCAAGGAACGGCTTCCATCGGACGTGGATCAGATGCGTGGAGAGGTCGATTTGGGTCCACGGCCGCAGACAAGGAAGTGCCTCCTTATTACGTGCAAAATAATTATTCCTCCACGGCGACAATGGGACCACGGACGGCCACCATATTTCGCGAAAAAAACGCTTCCCGATCGCTGGGACCCACCGGCTACACCTTCGCACGCAAGGAAGTGCGTCCGGGCAAAAGA
Source organism: Aegilops longissima (assembly GCA_021605205.1). Classification (NCBI taxonomy): domain Eukaryota; kingdom Viridiplantae; phylum Streptophyta; class Magnoliopsida; order Poales; family Poaceae; genus Aegilops; species Aegilops longissima. The sequence continues at coordinate 391,430,137 of CM038677.1, read as the reverse complement.
AACAAAACGATTCGCCCCATTGCTGGGACCCACCGGCTACATCTTCGCACGCAAGGAAGTGCGCCCGGGCAAAAAAACTGATTCACCCCTGACTGCTGGGACCCACTAGCTACATCTTCGCAGTAAGGAAGTGCTCGGCGATACGGGACCCACCGGTCGAAGCGCATACAACGTTGTCATTCTGGTCGCAAACGTGTATGTATATATATACTGGTGGATGTAGAGGCGCGCACGTGTCGTAGTAGAGGCGCACACGTAGCATGTACACGTACGTACAACGGCGAGGGTGCAAGAAAGAAAATACGGCCACGCATACATACATACGGAATGGTCTCAACGCCTACCGCGCGCACGCATATGGCTGGTTCGAACAGAAACAACGTCGTCGTCGTGTTCATGGGGAGGCAACGGAATGTGTCTATTCATCGGGAGGCAACGGAACGCGTGGGAGCCAACCGGCTGGGTCGGAACGGAATGCGTGGTCGTGTTCATCGGGAGGGCTTGGACGGAACAGGCGATGGAAACGAGGCCTGGCGTACCGCACAACGGAGGAAACGGCCTTGTGTTCGACCGGCCACGTTCTAAACGGGATCCTGTTCATCGGGAGGGGTCTGGCGTACCGCAAAACGGAGGAAACGAACCTCCTACGGTCAAAACGGGGGTCCTGTTGATCGGGAGGGGTGTGGCATACCGCAAAGCGGAGGAAACAGACCTCCTACGGTCGAAACGGGGGTCCTGTTGATCGGGAGGGTGTGGCGTGCCGCAAAACAGATTTAAAGCAGACTTGTGTTGGAGCGCCACTGTCCAAACGGGGTCCTGTTCATCGGGAGGCGTGTGGCGATCGCTAAACGGACCCCACGGATACTGCTCATCTCCACCGTCGACCTCCTCCACCTCCACGGGCTCCTGCTCATCCGGCCTCCACCGCGTGCTACTCCACCGGCCATCGCTCAACCACCCTCCACGGGCACCCTCCACCGCTCTCGCTCATCCACCCTCCACACCACGGGTCCTGCTCAACCACCCTCTACCGCCCATCGCTCATCCAGCCCTCCACATCACGGGTTCTGTTCATCCGAGGCAACGCCACCGCCATCGCTCATCCAAACCCCGCAACGCCACCGCTCATCCAATCGATCGGCTTGATTAGCGATAGTAGCGGCGAATCGCCGATCGGCTTGATTAATAGCCATCGATCGATCGCCGGGTTCGAGAACGCGTAACTTCGCAGGCAATCGCTTCGGTTCGATTAGAGCCCAACACCTCGCCAGTTCGATTAGAGCGAACGCCGCACACACACGCCAGACGCACGAGAGAAACACACATCGCTCACCCGACCTCCCACCGTGAATCGGCAACTCCCAAATTTTCCTCCCCTCGCTTCTACCACGCTTTTTTCCGTCATGGACGGCCCAAAATGTCATGTACTGCGTCTCCGCCCGCCCAGACGAAAAGCCCATTTTACGCCATGATTTTTGTCATAGAAGTAGGAGCCCACCACATCTATGATGATACCGGTTTTGTCACAATTATCGTCATAGAAGTATCATATGTATGACAGAATTTTTTTTCGTTCGGCCCAAAATGTCACGGATGTGTCTTTTTTTGTAGTGGCTGGTGCCGCCATCTTGCGGCAAGCTGGTGGTGGGCCCAGTTCCCATGATCCACGCTCCTGCGCGCCAGCGCCCGGTGAGGGCGGCTTCAGCGCCAAGGCCGATGGAGATCGGGTCCGCGAGCTCGTCGCCACGCGACATCGAGGCCATCAGCGCCGCCCCACCGGACTAGACGTTTGGGGCTGGCTCGGGTGTCCTGAACGTGGCTGTGCAAGACATCCTGACCCACTTCAACACCCAGGGCGCCACTCTCTAGCAATCCGTGCAGGAGTTTTTGGCAATGCGAACGGCCGTCCGGGTGCGCTATTTGCTTCTTGTTTTTCAATTCTTGTGATCTTCCGTGGGAGCGCGCCAGCACATCCACTTGGTGTAGCCCCCGAGTTCCGGGCTGGCTATTGAGCACGCGGCTCGGAACTTCAAGGTGAGCTCCGAGTGCCGACTTGTTTTTTCTTCTGTTGTCTTCATTGTAGGACTAGCACAATATCCGCGCGGCCGCCTACAACTCCCAATTCCAGGAGCTGACCAAGCGGACCGCTCATCTAGCGGAGAGCCGAAGTAAGCACTTCGTGTTCCTTTCCATGGGGGCTTGTCAGCACACCCGCTGGGTTTAGCCCCCGAGATTCGAGCCGACTGCTGAGTAGCTACTTGGTTTTGGTTGGTGTTGAAATTTCTTTCTCTTGTCTTGGCAGAGGCTGCCGCTGATTTGCGGAAGCGCCTGGGCGAGGTTGAGTACGAGCTCTACACCAAGGAGCAGGAGCACAGCCAGGCCGCCCAGGAGTGCGACCGCCTGGCGAAGGAGCTGGCGGACCAGGCGAAGATGCACAAGGCGGAGATGCAGAAGTTGGCGGAGAGCGAAACACTCCTCAAGGCTGATAAGCACATTTCTTATATACAATTTAGGCACACTAATTCACCATTTATTGAGACATGTCTATCGTTTGTTGCTTAGGATTATTGAATATTCAAATGATATTCACAAAAGAGGTTGTGACTAGTTGTTTGCTTATTTTGCAGAAAAGTGCGCCAAAGGCACTATAAACTACAAGATTCTGCCTAGGAAGAATTGAGGAACACTACTAAGGGCTGGAACAAGAGAAAGAGTGACCCAAGTGTGACGAAGATTATATTTCCAGGGAGCTAACTAAAGAAGAGGAGGGATCTTTTTGGGAAGAAATGAATAGAAGAGGAGGGCCAAATCATAAAAGTGGCAGCTGAGAGAAGGGGAACAAAATCCCTAGCGCAACCTCAATTTTGGATCGGGCCTGGTTACACCTCCATCTCCCTCATCCCTCCTTCTCCACCTCCGGCGGCCGCCACGGCCAGGCCGGCGTGGTGGTGCGCCTCCGCAGCTCCTCCATCCACCACACCACCAGCACCCAACGCCACCACATCACCAGCCTCCTCACACCACGCCTCCCACCTGACAGAGGGGCGGCTGTGCCTGGCGCCCCGCGCGACTCCCACAGCCCGCTGCCTCCTCTGCTGCTCCTCCCCTCACCATGTTGCTCCTCCTCCTCCTTCTCCTCAACCTCCTGCTACTGCCTCCTCTCCTCCAAGCCCCGCTGCTTCTTCTCCATCACAAAACTGCTGCCCCTCTCTTGCTGCGCCCCTGCTGCATCTTCTCCTTCCTGTGTGCCCCTGCTGCTCCTTCTCTGTACACCTACCGCTGCTGCTTCTTCTCTCTGCCTTGCTGCTGCTGTCCAATCTGCTCACTGCCGCTGCTGCTTCTTCTCCCCTACACCTTTTTGCTGCTGCTCCTTCCTCAACACCACTGCTTTTCCCACACCTAAACCGCTGCTGCTTTGATGCTCTTCTGAACTTCTCTCCAGCGCCCCCTTTGCTGCTCGATTCTCCTCTTCACCTACAACTCTCTTTCTCATTCTCTAATTTCTGTAATTTTGAGTAGTGTAATCATCAGTACTATGTAATGTTCAGTTTTGTTAAGTGTAAGATCCTTCTGTTTGGTTCAGTTTCAAAGTTGTATTATATAATGTTAGATTTTTATGTCCTCACTAGTTGATACCTTATCACTTTGAGAAGTACTTAATCTGTCATACTTTGCTTAGTGAAATAATAATCTGCATATGTATGTGGTATCCTGTGATGTATAAATATATGTGTGTGTTTGTGATGTGAAAAAAGCTATCCTCTGTCATATTATCTTGTTTCTTCCCCCTGTACTTGTTTTGTCATGTGACTTTCCTTTCGTGTTAGTTTCTTCCCCCTGTACTTGTTTCGGCTTATTAGGATACTAACATTCTGACTAGTATTTATTGTTTATGAGTGTGCGTAGGAAATCTGAACTATTTACAGGTTGATCGATAGTTACACTTGGTGGAGATATGGCGATGCTTCGTGATGTTTAGATGCCAAGCAGTCAATGCTATTCGACAGGGCCACTTTGGCCGTCTTTTGAGGCGGAAAATTTGAGCTAAAGCATGGTCTTATTGCTTTGGTTCAACAACATCAGTTTGGAGGGTTGCCTACTGAAGATCCTTACGAGCACTTGCTCCGATCATGCAGTATTCAGATACAGTAAAGTACCATGGAGTTCCTCAAGATGTTATCAAGTGCATGTTGTTCACATTCTCTCTCCGAGATGATGCTCGTGCTTGGTATCGATCCTTGCCATCAAGATCATTCGGTTGGAACGAGATATCACGAGCTTTCTTGGATAAATATTTCCCACTACACAAGCAGTCCACAATTCGAGATGAGATCTTCAATTTCGTTCAGCATGAAGGCGAGAGCTTGTATGATGCTTGGGAGATATACAAAGCCTTATTCAGGAGATGTCCTAATCATGGGCTCGAGAGATGGTTAGAGCTGCAGATATTGTATAGAGGATTGACTTCGGACACTCGAGCTTACGTCGATATGGCAGCGGGTGGAGCTATTACAAACAAGACACTTGATGATGCTTTTCTTCTGATTGAGAACATAGCCTTCCACCAACTTCAGTGGTACAATGAGAAGCCCACCTCTGGTCCAGTTTCTTGCTTGCAACAATTCACTTCATCTCGGCAATAATGTCTTACACAAAAGCCGGAACCAGTTTCTCTGTGTGACAAGATTGAGATTTCATGGATTATATTTGATGATGATGATGCCATCCTAGTTGACACACACACTTCAGATCATATGGATACTAGCATTCAAGATTCAGTTTTGCATTGTGATGATTCTTCTGTGGATGAACCAGAGTTGCAGTTAGTTACTTTTGATATGGAGGAGTCACCTTTGGTTGATATAGATCATGTGCTGCCTGAACCAGACATGGAGAAGTTCACCTTTGATGACATTAGCCACATCGATTCCTCAACACTTGAGCCTGAGATGGAAACCTTCATTGTTGATTATTATGAGGTTGATCTAGATGTCAAGAAGCCAAGCTCTAATATTTCACTTGTTGACACGAGTCTGATGGAAGCTTCTACTACCATGCCTTCCATAGTATCTTCAACTAAGGTAGTCCTAAAACTTCTCTCAGATCATCCCAGGTATTATCTCAGCTTCCTCGACAAGTTATGTCATATCGTTGATATTACCTATGCACCATGTGTATTGATGATACCTGTGTATGATATGCTCAATAGATATGCTTATGTGATAGGATACTCTATTGATGACTTAGAGGGCATTGTCCCTATCACTTGTTTTGGCTCGTTTATTTAATGTTCTTTCAGGGCTACACTTGTGTGCCATTAAATGCAAGCTGACCAAGTTCGAGATGACATTCCTTGGGACCCCGGTGGATTCAGAGCATGGTGACGAGGAGAAGCAAGGAGCACACATGAGAATGAGAGAAGCTGGAGTGTCCATGAGGATAGAGAAGCAAAAGGAGAAGAGCAGCAGCTTAGAGAGTGATCAAGCGAGTGGTACTTCATAGTGCCCGGTGAGCTGTTTCATGACCCATTCTGAATATATCATCCATTATACATGCTGAAATCAATTGCTATTTGGGTTGCTTGAGCCATTTCTTAAATGTCGTCCCACTGAATTTTACCTTTGACATATGGTGCTTGATGTGAATATGTGAATGCCTTGTAAACTAGTGATCTACATACTGCTTGCTTTGCTGAAATTAGTGAAAGTTATTAGTTTTGAGTGCTCAAATCCATAGTACACTAGAAAACTCCATAATTTTCTGCATTTACTTTGATACACCTATATCATCAAGTGTTAGATGCTGATTTTGTGCCAAGTGTGTTCCCATTCGGAGCAATCACTTAACCACTATCGATTAGCATGCTATGTTCTCTGGATCGGTAGCATGTGAACCAGACATGGATGGGTGATGATTCTTGTTTCCTTTCTTATGTTTCATGCCATTGTAATTCCTTTGTTCAATATGTAATAATGAATATAAGTCTAGTCTACATACAGTAGCATGTCATGTTCCCTGGATCGGTGGCATGTGAAATTTTGTAGCTTGGACAGTAATAAATAAATAAAAATGCAATATTTGTCGAACCAGGTGTATACCATGTTCTCGGGATCGGTGGTATGTTCCTTTGGGGAGACAAACAAAAAAAAAACTAATAATTGGTTGAGCCAGGTGTATACCATGTTCTCGGGATCGGTGGTATGTTCCTTTGGTGAGACAGATAAAACATTATCATTGCTTCCTTCAAATTCAATAAGTGGTTCAACCACAACTTTGTGTTCCTGGTAATAAGTGTTCCTCGGGATCATGCTCTCTTTAGGAACCCTTTGGCATAATCAGCATTTGAACTTGCTAATCTTCTTTGATCATTGTAAAAGTTTAAAATGATCGAGTCTACTAGTATCCTATTGCTTTGTAGTACCCTAACCACTAATTTTCACTAACTAAGTATGAAGCATGCATTGTTTAGAGATATACTTCACTTGGACACTCCCTAATCAGCTCACTGTTCATACTCCTGCTCTTGTCATATGCCTTTACTTGAGGACAAGTAAAGATTTAAGTGTGGGGGAACTTGATAAGCACATTTCTTATATACAATTTGGGCACATTAATTCACCATTTATTGAGACATTGCTATCGTTTCTTGCTTAGGATTATCGAATATTCGAATGATATTCACAAAAGAGGTTGTGACTAGTTGTTTGCTTATTTTGCAGAAAAATGCGCCAAAGGCACTATAAACTACAAGATTCTGCCTAGGAAGAATTGAGGAACAATACTAAGGGCTGGAACAAGAGAAACAGTGACCCAAGTGTGACGAAGATTATATTTCCAGGGAGCTAACTAAAGAAGAGGAGGGATCTTCTTGGGAAGAAATGAATAGAAGAGGAGGGCCAAATCATAAAAGTGGCAGCTGAGAGAAGGGGAACAAAATCCCTAGTGCAACCTCAATTTTGGATCGGGCCTGGTTACACCTCCATCTCCCTCATCCCTCCTTCTCCACCTCCGGCTGCCGCCACGGCCGGGCCGGCGTGGTGGTGCGCCTCCGCAGCTCCATCCACCACACCACCAGCACCCAACACCACCACATCACCAGCCTCCTCACACCACGCCTCCCACCTGACAGAGGGGCGTCTGTGCCTGGCGCCCCACGCGACTCCCACTGCACGCTGCCTCCTCTGTTGCTCCTCCCCTCACCACGTTGCTCCTCCTCCTCCTTCTCCCCAACCTCCTGCTGCTGCCTCCTCTTCTCCAAGCCCCGCTGCTTCTTCTCCATCACGAAACTGCTGCCCCTCTCTTGTTGCGCCCCTGCTGCATCTTCTCCTTCCTGTGCGCCCCTGCTGCTCCTTCTCTGTGCACCTACCGCTGCTGCTTCTTCTCTCTGCCTTGCTGCTGCTGTCCAATCTGCTCACTGTCGCTGCTGTTACTTCTCCCTACACCTTTTTGCTGCTGCTCCTTCCTCAACGCCACTGCTTTTCCCACACCTAAACCGCTGCTGCTTTGATGCTCTTCTGAACTTCTCTCCAGTGCCCCCTTTGCTGCCCGATTCTCCTCTTCACCTACAACTCTCTTTCTCATTCTCTAATTTCTGTAATTTTGAGTAGTGTAATCATCAGTACTATGTAATGTTCAGTTTTGTTAAGTGTAGGATCCTTCTATTTGGTTCAGTTTCGAAGTTGTATTATATAATGTTAGATTTGTATGTCCTCACTAGTTGATACCTTGTCACTTTGAGAAGTACTTCATCTGTCATACTTTGCTTAGTGAAATAATAATCTGCATATGTATGTGCTATCCTGTGATGTATAAATATATGTGTGTGTTTGTGATGTGACTGTCATATTATCTTGTTTCTTCCCCCTGTACTTGTTTTGTCATGTGACTTTCCTTTCGTGTTAGTTTCTGTTGTTTCTAGTAGTATGAAAATACCAAAAAGACAGTGAGTAAAATCTTAATCCCCCTGTGTTTGCCTTTTCTTTGTGAAAGATCTTCGGGAACAACCTTGTTAGTTTAGGTTTTATTTTCCGCTTTCATCATCTAAATTCCGTCACCTAGCTTTATCCGAGCATTGTTGCTGTCGCCTAGTCCATGAGGAGAACACGACATCTGTAGTTTTGGGCGTAAAAACCCCACTATACTTTCAATTGATCAAAGGCCAAGTACGAGACTCGGTGCTCGAACTGGACCTAGAGCGAGAAGATCCATTCCGATGGCTATGGCGAGATCGACGACATGATCGACGGTAAGTTGCTTCTTTTATACAGCTGCCGGCTGCTGCAGAAGACGGCTTCTAGCTGCTAAACTCTTGCTTTTCCTTCTTGTGCAGAATTCTTTTCCGGTCATTCCGTCGCCGTCAGCCAGGCCATCGAGGCGCGGCGTGACCAGCGGAGGAGGCGTGCGTCGACATTCCACCGAACGCGTCGCGCAATCTTGGCAAGCAGCTTCTGGCCGTCAAGACATGTCTGCAGTCGGCTCATCGCACACTCCGCCGCCTGTAGCGCGTCGGGGCAGAGGTGTTGGCCACCCTCTGGCCGGATGCTCAAGTCCCCCGTACCCCCAGCCGGACTGCCGACTGGCTGGAGGAAGGCTTGGTATCTGGGGTTGGATCTGGCGCAACTAGCCACCTTCCGGCAGGAGTCCCGACTGGAGCTGGAGGCGGTGAGCCGCAATCTTACCCGTCGCGCGGCTGCAACCGCCAAGTACGCTGACACCTCCGTCTTCATCCCGGAGTTGGATGACGACGGCGCTGAGGTACCGCCCAACTGGTTCGGGCTGGACCCGGAGGTTGGGGAGGATTCGGCTGAGGAGATCGCCTCCAGCGATGAGGGTGAGGAAGACGAGGACGAGGACGGCGAAGACATCGCACCGGACGACAGAGCGAACAGCCGGCCTCAGCCTGATCAGGCCTCGACCAGCGAGCCACGGGATGCCATGCCGACTGCTGCCGTTGTCCACCAGGCCGAGACCCACCAGTCGGCTGTTCCACCACCCGGCGCCTCTGCCTCCGCCAACCTGTCTGACTAGCCTGCTGCTCCTCTGGACTAGGTGGCCATTTTATCTTTCCTGTTTTTCTGTCTTGTAATCTTTTGAACGAACAAGTTAGATTTGCACAGTTCCACCCGCTGGGGGTGTAATTCAAACTCCGTTGAATTCTGGCCAATAGCCTTTTGATATGTTAATAAGTTTATTCTCGCACATGCTTGTGCTCTTGTCGGGTTCTAGCTTGGTTTTGCTTTTCTGTTCTATTTTGGCTTTTTCCTTTGCCGCCTTTCTTTGGTGGCCGCCCTGCCAGCCGGACAGCCGCTCTGGGGTCTGTGGCTGGTCAGGAACTTGCCCGTTTAGGATAGACACGTACTTCAGCCGCCTAGAACGTAGCTAGCCAAGCGAGAAGCCGGCCGGCCGACTGCTCAGCAGCCGGACGGTGAGGTGAGTAGCTGGCTTGTCCTATGCTGATGTTTTTCCTTAGTCATTTTTCTTGTGCACATCATTTCCTGCCTTTAGCTCTTGCCAGCCGGACAGTCGCTCTGCGAGCTGCGGCTTAAGGCAAGAGAGGGCTTTAGATGTCGGCACACTACTTGTCCGACTGCAGGTAGTATCAACATAGGACAAGGCGGCGAGCCCCCGGGCCGACTTGTAATACCCGGTGCAGGGCGGAGGAATGAAATAATACATTCACAGGCATAGTCTTATCATATAGATAAAAAGGGTAGCCCCGAGTGCTCCTCGGGAGACCTGTTGTCTTTGCTGTTAATACAAAAGGTAGCGTGGTAAATACTGTATTAACTGTAAAATCTTTGGAGGAGATTTGCATTCCATGGGCGCTCTGTTTCCTTGCCAGAACCATCCCTCTTGCGTGCCCTGGGCTTCTGCGCGTCGATGAGGTAGTAGGAGTCGTTGCCCAGGGCTTTGCTGATGATGAAAGGCCCTTCCCAAGGGGACGAGAGCTTGTGCTGGCCGGCTTTTCGCTGGATCATCCAGAGCACAAGGTCCCTGACGGAGTCCTGGATTAGGGGGTATCCGAACAGCCGGACTATATCTTTTGGCCGGACTGTTGGACTATGAAGATACAAGATTGAAGACTTCGTCTCGTGTCCGGATGGGACTCTCCTTGGCGTGGAAGGCAAGCTTGGCGATACGGATATGTAGATCTCCTCCCATTGTAACCGACTCTGTGTAACCCTAGCCCCCTCCGGTGTCTATATAAACCAGAGGGTTTAGTCAGTAGGACAACAACAATCATACCATAGGCTAGATTCTAGGGTTTAGCCTCTACTCATATCATCAAGATCAATCAAACAGGAAGTAGGGTATTACCTCCATAGAGAGGGCCCGAACCTGGGTAAACATCGTGTCCCCTGCCTCCTGTTACCATCCGCCTTAGACGCACAGTTCGGGACCCCCTACCCAAGATCCGCCGGTTTTGACACCGACATTGGTGCTTTCATTGAGAGTTCCACTGTGCCGTCACCGTAAGGAAGGATGCCTCATCTCGTTGTCAAGGACATCGTCACCTCTGGGGGAACCCTGGCTGTCGGCCAAACTCTCCGGCTAGGCGGTTTCGTCATGACCGCCCATTCGGCTGCTGCGCCGACGATGACTTCTCGGGTCACCAAAAACAGCCTCCACGTCAGCTCGGAACTTGCCGAGCAGATGGACCCAATAGAGCTCTCCTCCCTAAACGAGCTCTTGGATCGCATCGCCGCTTTGGGAGTCGCTACGGACTATGATCCGATTGGGCTTAAACCCAACCAAAGAGAGATTAACTCTCCGCCGGTCACCCATCAGGTAGCGTTGGTGGAGGAACGATGCGGCAATTCTTCCTCTATCTTGAGGACAAAATATGTCCGGATTTCAGAGCTCTCCGAGCCGGATACCCGTCTACGGAAGGACATCGCCCAAGCCTCGAGCCTAGAATCAGCGATGGGCAGACCTATCGAGGCGACATCCCGGGCCCGAACTTCCAAGATCGAAACTCCCATGCCCTGGGTCTCAGATCGGGTCGGTCGGACCTAAATCCACCGACCCACCCAGATACAAGCGATCTCTCCCACATTAGGCAGAGCCCGTGAAATAGTACATCACTATTGGGCCAGATTCCTCCTTGTAATGAACAAGGTCAAGGACTGTCGCGAGGAAGACGCAATCCCATTCTTCTGCAATAATTGCACGGACAAGGGAATCCTTAACGCCATAAGCCGCCGCAACATAGCTCACTTCGCTGACTTGGCGGCCATAGTACGGAAGTACTGTGCGATGGAAAGTGCCTGGAAAACCGAAACAAATTTTTGGGATAATCCGGCTCTGACTAAACACCCAGTCCGAATTAAAAGGGTGCATCCTTGTAAGTCACTCGATTCAATTGCAAAAAAGCAAAAGCCCACTATAGGGCATGGAACCGTATTGGAGGGATGGCTTAACGGACCCTGCAAAATTCACAGTACGGTGGATACCATACCAACACACAGCCTTAGAGCGTGTTGGGTACTCCGGCAGGTTGCCAAAAGCGGTGAGGATCTCCTCATTCAAAATACCGCAGAGCAACATCCCGTGGACTACAATACAATTTTTACAGTCTTCGAGACATTCGCCTCAAATAATAGGCGCAAGCAAGCACTCCGCAGCCTTGCCGAGATCTGCCAGGTGGCAGCAATACATCCATGGAGCGATACAACTATCACTTTCAATGCCAGTGACGACCCTAAATTCCGAACAACCCGAGCACCAGCTGCATTGGTCCTTAGTCCAATTGTGGACGGCTTTCGGCTTACTAAAGTGCTCATGGACGGCGGCAGCGGATTAAACCTCATTTATGAAGAAACTCTCCAAAAAAAGGAAATCGACTGGAACCGCATTGAGCAAAGCAGCACAACCTTTAGAGGAATCATCCCCAGTCGGGAAGCACGTTGCGCTGGGAAAATCACACTAGATGTGGTATTCGGCACACCGAAAAATTACAGATCCGAAGAAATCACATTCCAAATAGCCCCGTTCAGTAGAAGATACCACACCCTTTTAGGGCGGGAGGCATTCAAGATCTTCCAAGCCATACCCCATTATGGGTACATGAAGCTCAAAATGCCTGGGCCCAATGGAATTATCACCCTAGCTAGTGATCCAGACATATCACTCCGCCCGAAAACAAAACAACCGCACTGGCCCTCGAGGCACTATCCAAGCCCTCGCGGCAGAGGAGTTAACTGCGCTACGCTCGACCGTGGACAGGGATGACGTGATACTCGACAAGAGATCCAAGTCCAGCTCTTTCAAACCAGCGGATGAAATAGTCAAATTCCAAGTCCACCCAACGGACCCTACAAAAACAGCCTCCATCGGGGCACAGTTAAACCCCGTCGTGGACGCCGCACTACGGGAGTTCCTGCACGAGAACTGGGATATATTTTCCTGGCACCCATCAGATATGCCAGGAATCCCATGCAGGCTCGCCGAACACAGCCTTAACATTCTAAAAGGATTCAAGCCGGTCAAGCAGACTCTTCGGCGTTTCTCTGAACCTAAGCGACAAGCTATGGGAGAGGAGCTAGCCAAGTTATTGGAGGCTGTATTCATTAGAGAAATAAAACACCCGGACTAGCTAGCAAACCTGGTGATGGTACCAAAGAAGGACAAATCCTGGCGCCTATGCGTCGATTTCAAGGACCTCAACAAGGCTTGCCCAAGGGATCCCTTCCCCCTCCCCCGCATCGATCAAATTATCGACGCCACCGCAGGACACGACTCATTGTGCTTCCTCGACACATACTCCGACTACCACCAAATTAAGATGGCGGAGTCCGACCAAGCCGCAACGGCATTTATCACGCCATACGGCCCCTTCTGTTTTAACACAATGCCTTTCGGGCTTAAAAACGCCGGTGCAACGTATCAACGCATGATTCAGACATGCCTGGAAAAGCAAATCGGCAAAAGAGTGGAGGCATATGTAGACGATGTGGTCGTTAAAACCAAACACGTCGACTCTTTAATAGACGACTTGAGGCTCACATTCCACAATCTCCGAACATACGACATCAAGCTCAACCCGGAAAAATGCGTCTTCGGCGTACCCGTTGGAAAGCTCTTGGGTTTCATCGTCTCCAGTAGAGGAATTGAAGCAAATCCGGCTAAAATCCGAGCCCTGTCACAGTTGGCCATCCCAACTGACCTCAAGCAAATCCAGAAATTAACCGGATGCGTGGCGGCCCTAACCCCTTTATCTCCCGCTTAGGAGAAAAGGTGTTACTGCTTTATCGCCTCCTTCGGTGCACCGAACACTTCGAGTGGACGGATGCGGCCACGGCCGGACTGGAAGAAATAAAGGCCGTTCTGGCCACCAACCCAATCCTGGCCGCGCCAAGCGTCGGCAAACCAATGCTGCTATACATAGCGGCAACTCATCAAGTTGTAAGCGCAGTGCTCGTCGTCGAACGAGAAACGGACAGACACAAGTTCCCCCTTCAAAAGCTGGTATATTATGTATCCACTGTCCTCACTCCATGCAAATCACGGTACCCGCATTATCAGAAGATAGCATATGCGGTATTCATGGCATCCCGGAAGCTACGACACTACTTTCAAGAATGCTCAATTACAGTGGCCTCGGAAGTGCCACTGAATGACATAACAAACAACCGCGATGCCACGGGCCGGATTGCCAAATGGGCCATTGAGCTCCCCCCGTTCGACATAACATATAAACCTCGGCGAGCCATTAAGTTGCAGGTATTGGCCGATTTTTTCGCCGAATGGACAGAGGCCGAACTCCCTAAAGGGTACGACGCATACTCCAATTGGATTATGCACTTCGACGGCTCTAAAATGCTGGCTGGTCCGGGGGCTGGCGTCGTACTGACGTCCCCTACCGGAGATACAGTCCAATATGTACTCCAAATACTATACACAGACTCCAACAATGCAGCCGAATACGAGGCCCTGCTACACGGTCTCCGGATGGCAGTCTCCATGGGCATTCGACCCCTGGAGGTGCGTGGGGACTTGAACCTCGCAATATCCCAAATAAATGGAGACTTCGACGCTAAAGATCCGAAAATGGCGGCTTATCGCAATGCCGTCCTCAAGATGTCAGCTCGGTTCGAGGGGCTCGAATTCCACCATGTGGCTCGGGAAAACAATCAGGCGGCGGATATGCTCGCCCGTATCGGCGCTAAGCGCGATACGGTCCCACCCAACATCTTCTTGGAAAGGCTGTTTAAGCCATCCGTGGTATGGGAAGGGGGCACCGGCAACAGCAGTCCGGACCCGGCTACAACGCCAGATACCGAACACTCTGACATAATCGGTGGCTCCGCCACTGAAATAACACCTTAAGCCCATGTAATAATGGCCGTCATCGCCCCATGGACTGAACGATTCCTGGCCTACCTAACCAGGCAGGAACTTCCCGAGGACCAAAATGAGGCACGCTGCATTGTGCGGCGATCTAAAGCTTACAAAGTCCACGAGGGAGAGTTTTATAAGAAAAGCACCACTGGAGTCCTTCAAAGGTGCATCTCCAAAGAGGAAGGGCGGAAGCTTCTGGCAGAAATCCATGCCGGACTGGGTGGCCACCACGCAGCAGCCCGGGCCCTCATAAGTAAGGCCTTCCGTACAGGATTTTATTGGCCAATGGCCCGGGCGGATGCTCAGGACTTGGTCCAACGCTGCGTCGGTTGCCAGCTTTTTGCAGACCAAAGCCATATGCCGCCCGTTGCCCTACAAACAATCCCCATCATCTGGCCTTTCGCGGTCTGGGGGTTGGACATGGTCGGACCGCTTAAAGGGGGAACCCATAAGAAAAAAATACTTACTGGTCATGGTGGATAAATTCACCAAATGGATAGAAGCCAAACCTGTTAAAACGGCCGAATCCGGACCGGTGATAGACTTCATATCCGGGGTTGTACACTGTTATGGCGTCCCCCACAGCATCATCACTGACAACGGCACGAACTTCACTGCCGACGAAGTAAAACTATGGTGCAGCAACATGGGCATCAAGCTCGATTATGCTTCCGTATATCACCCACAAACTAACGGTCAAGTCGAGCGAGCAAATGGTCTTATCATGAGTGGCATTAAACCCAGATTAGTGCAGTCCTTAAAGGAATCTAACACGCACTGGGTAGAGGAGCTCGACTCCGTACTCTGGGGGTTGCGGACCACACCGAATCGCACTACCGGATACACACCGTTCTTCATGGTGTACAGCGCAGAGGCGGTTCTGCCCTGCGACATAATTCATGACTCACCTCGAGTGCGCATGTATGAAGAAAGAGAGGCCGAGCTCGATCGGCAGGACAGTTTGGACGCCCTCGAGGAGGAGCGTGACGTGGCAAAAGTGCGTTCCGCATTCTATCAGCAACAGGCTCGAAGATACCAAAGCAGAGAAGTACGGGCCAAAATTTATAACGTTGGCGAGTTAGTTCTACGTCTGCTGGAGAAGAAAAAGGACAAGCTCAAGCCCAAATGGGAGGGACCCTTCATTATCAACCAAGTTCTGACCGGCGGAGCGTACCGTCTGCGGGATGCATCAGATAACCGACTTGAGCCAAACCCATCGAACGCTGCCAGACTCCAAAGATTCTACGCCTAGCACCAGACTCTATGTTCGTATCCTTCCCCTGTCCATTTTTTGCATATACGTTATCTGTCTTCTCTCTCTTTTTTATTCTTTCTTCTCAAGGCCTCAAAAGGCCAATTTGTGTCTCATCTACACAATCTTGATACGCTAGCCGCGCTCATTATACCTGGGGGCTTCTTGCACTGAAGCTTAATTATTTCATGGGCTTCATGCCCCGAACATGTGTTATTCTTCCGCATGTACCTTTTTTCGCCATTATATGCATCGATATGACTTAAGTTTTGGCCAAGCTGGGTTGCCTGGCTCTTGTATTTATGCCCTACGTTCCCGTTAATTCGGCTAGGGCATAAGGGGAGCACCTCTGCGATTATTCTTGCCGGGTCATCCGGATGTGTACCTCGGTAGGTGAAGCCGAAGCTAAGCGTTCTTAAGGGAAAATTCGATCGGTGAATAAAAGATGACTTTTTATTTTTTCCACTTGCCCCCAGATGTTTTTTGCCTGCGTCTCTTCTTGCAGTTCGGACATGCACATTAGGGCATGCGTACCCAGGGAAAGGAACCCTTAACGGAACTATTCTCCCTGGAAGATGTTTCTTACTACACATGTAATATAACATAACTAGTTGGGTACTTATCATTTCAAGCACTTATGACCCCTACGCTTTGGTCTCCACGCATACCCGGTTTTTACATAGCGGCGGGTATTCGATACACTCGGACTATCGGGTCCAGAGGTCGAAGCGAAAAGGTCCGCCATGACAAATGATTTACAATCCGGCTAGAGACATTCTATATGTCATTTAAATTACATAGTCACTTAGACTGATTAAATTCTTCTTCTATACCGTCCAACAGGCTGTCTAGCCTACAATCCTATTGGGAATACTTGGCGGCTAATTCTACTTGGTGATACACCAAACTGACGGGGATCTCTTTCCCATCGGGCCCCACAGGTCCGACCTCGGCCATGTGGTTTGGGTCAGCCTTGGTATACCGCATCTTCACCATGGCCCAGGCTTCCCTGGCACCTTGACGGCAGGCCGATATCTTCCATAATCGGAAGCGCCGTCGCGCTCCCTTGAGCTTCTCCGCAAGCTCTCCAATGCCTTCAGGCAGGGAGACGGATGGCCACAAGGCCTGGGCAATACCTTGCATCACCTGCCGAACTTGTTCGTGCAGTTGTGAGAGCTCTGGTAGAAGATCACCCGCAGACCCGGGCATCTCCTCCGCGGGATGACCCGTCAACATGCCTGCAGACATAACTCTGTTAGCCGGCTTCTTCGGCAAACTCTTTTTAAAGTTCGTTCAAGCACTTACTGAAAATGCTGCGTCGAAGCCGCTTATTCTCCTTAACGGAGTCCGACAGCTGGGCGCGAACATCCTTTAGTTCCACACTCAGCTGGGTATCGACGTCTTGGAGATTATTTTTCTCCTGAATGACGCGCGTATGTACGCGCTCGCCAGCCTTTCGCTGCCGTATGGCATGTTGCTCATCCGGATTCACTCCGGAGTCATCTATAATATTCATTGTCAGACTTGCAGGCATGCCGCACTCTATATGGTACCTATCATTCTTTCAAACAAGTGTTACCAGAGGAGGCCTTCTCGGACTCCTTCAATGTGGCAACTGTAGCCCGTAGCTGGGCCTTGCACTCTTCAAGCTCATGAGACAATTGGGTATTCTTCTCTGTAAGAACCTGCACAAATAATGATCCTTAAATCAGTTGTGCCAACTGTTTCAAGTCTCAGGGGCTACTGCTATACATAATCATCAAATTCTCTCACCCGTATATCCTTTACATACTGATCCGCGGCTCTGGCAAGTCCATTTTGAGCAGCACATATGTACGCGTCTCCTGAGTTGAAGGCATCAAAAGCCTCTTGGGAGAAACACGCGTCGCGGAGTACGGCCCGACGACGCCTGTGATTCATGGCGCTCTCCACTTCAGAATTTGTGGCGGATATTTTATCCGCATCCTCTGTCGGAGGAGCATCTGGCGGGTGCCCGTGTTAGCTTCCGCCTCTATGTCCGGCCTTGGAGCCCGACTAGTAGAGGCGTGATCGGCGATCTCTCTGGATATAGTCCGGCGAGCGCTTTTCCTTCATCGAAACATGGGTATTACTGCGTTTTAAAATATGATGATCACGGAGTGAGGTTTTGTAAAATACCTCTGTGCCGGCGTCTCCGTCCGGACCGCCTTCCTTTTCAGCCTGCCCAGCTTCGGCGCCCCTTGTTGGCGATTCACCACGGGCTCAACATGGTATCCCGAGGACCTTCCCTGTAGAACACCGTACATATACGGTATGTGAAGTGCGTGAAAAGGGATACTTCTCAAAGGTTGGGACTCTGGTCTCACTTACCTGCGAGGCAGGGAGTAGCCCCGGATAGTTGGCTATAATAGCCACCATGGCCTCGTCGCAGCTTAATTGATAAAATATCCTGTCAATCAGGTCCACGAATATGTCCGGATCCTCTTCGAGGCCGGGGTCGAGGGACCGTTCAGGATCCTCTGGTTGTGGAGGCGGGCTGTTGATCTCCCTTACTGCCTTACACAGCTCCCGCGGTGAACGGGCAAAGTAAGATATTTGTTGCAAAAATGCGGAAAGGAAGGGTATAAAAAGCAGCGTCTTACCCAGCTCGGAGGGTTGTACATGGAGAATCCGTCCCGCGGCTTGATACGGAGGAACTCCTCTTCTTCTCCCTTGTACAAGCCAGACAATATTTTTGCTAGAGCGGTAATGGAGTCCGGCCCCTTACGACCATAGCGGGTGGCATCATCTTCCCCGTTGAAGTCCCACATGGGGTGGACTCGATATTGAATTGGCTGCACCCCCCGCATAATGCATATTGACATAACCTCGGTTATGGTCAGTCCTGATTGAGCCAACACCTTTATCCGGCCCATCAGGTAAAAAACGTCTCTGTCATCTTCCTCACGAGGGCTCCGTGGTCGCCCGCTTAGGCGCTTCTTTAAAGGCGTTATCAAACTCGGAAGGCCGATCGAATAGGATCCGGGAGGGGGACGTCCTCCATATAAAACCACTCTGAAGGCCAGTCTTCGGACGTCTTCTTCGGGGTACCGGATAGGTATCGGGTCCCGGCGATGGGCCATATTTCGGCCCCGCCCACTTGATAATTGATCCCCCCCTGAGTACGGGGCACAAGGCAGAATAGCTTCTTCCACAACACGAAGTGAGCTTCGCAACCCAGAAATAGCTCGCAAAGGGCTACATAGCCAGCGATGTGTAATATGGAGGCGGGGGTGAGATTA
The DNA here is from genome assembly GCA_021605205.1 of Aegilops longissima. Classification (NCBI taxonomy): domain Eukaryota; kingdom Viridiplantae; phylum Streptophyta; class Magnoliopsida; order Poales; family Poaceae; genus Aegilops; species Aegilops longissima. Next base: position 391,411,285 of record CM038677.1, on the reverse strand, counting down.
TGCAACTGGAGGCCGTAAAACTCCAGGAGCCCTCGGAGGAGCGGATGGATGGAAATCCGCCCCCTTAATAAGTAAGGAATGAGGCATACCGCTCCCCTTGGAGGGTTAGGAAAGCTCTCCTTTGCTCCCGCCATTGTAGGTGGCAAGCCCGGCTCGAACAGGGACCATGTATCTTTGGAGGAGAAATCCTTGGGTGCAGTAGCTCCACTAGTTGACTGTATGGACGGAACACTTCTTACAATCTCCGTGCTTAGGGCTACGGGAGCGAGATGAGGAGTTGCACTGACCGGCCATGTTGGAATGGATTTTTTTCAGGCGCGCTCCAATGAAAGCTCGCCGAGAGAGGATGGTGTGATTTGGATCTGAGAATCCCCGTCTCTTTAAATAGACAGTTTGTTCATGCAGCTAGGGTGGTAAATGTAAAAATGCCCTGGCCGCTCGCATTCTTTCGACACGTGGAAGAAGGCCATTATTGGACACGGAAGCCGAGAGGCGCAACATTTATGAGAAGCCAGACACTATTTAACAGGTATTCGGAACTTGGAGAAGAATCCGCCTTGCAATGCCGAAGACAATCTGCGCGCCGGACTCATCGTCATTGAAGCCTGGTTCGGGGGCTACTGAGGGAGTCCTGGATTAGGGGTTATCCGGATAGCCGAACTATATCCTTTGGCCGGACTGTTGGACCGTGAAGATACAAGATTGAAGACTTCGTCTCGTGTCCGGATGGGACTCTTCTTGGCATGAAAGGCAAGCTTGGTGATACGGATATGTAGATCTCCTCCCATTGTAATCGACTCTGTGTAACCCTAGCCCCCTCCGATGTCTATATAAACTGGAGGGCTTAGTCCGTAGGACAACAACAATCATACCATAGGCTAGCTTCTAGGGTTTAGCCTCTACGATCTCGTGGTAGATCAACTCTTGTACTACTCATATCATCAAGATCAATCAAGCAGGAAGTAGGGTATTACCTCCATAGAGAGGGCCCGAACCTGGGTAAACATCGTGTCCCTTGCCTCCTATTACCATCCGCCTTAGACGCACAGTCCGGGACCCCCTACCCGAGATCCGCCGGTTTTGACACCGACAGTCCCCCTCTCGGAAGGATCATGGCTTGACCTTCCGGCTGTGGTAGCGGCGCAGGCCCTGCTGGTAGATGGCCGACCGGCTGAGTGCCAGCAGCCAGCCGTCTTCCAGCAGGTCGACGCCGTCTTCTCGCGCCTCCTTCGCCTTGGCCTCCGTGTACATGGTGACGCAAGGTGAGTCAAACTCAATTTCAGTTGGATGATGGCCTCGGCCCCGTACATGAGGAAGAAGGGACTGAAGCCGGTGGCTTTGCTCAGCGTGGTACGGAGACTCCAGAGGACGGCCGACAACTCTTCGATCCAGCAGTCGGCCGAGCGTTCTAGTGGCTCGACCAGTCGGGGCTTGATGCCGGACAAGATGAGGCCGTTTGCTCCTCGACCTGGCCGTTTGACTATGGATGGGCAGCATACGCTAAGTCTAGTCGGATGCCTTGTGTCGCGCAGAAACGGGCTAAGGCGCCTTTGGCGAAGTCTGTGCCATTGTCGGTGATGATGTTGTGCGGTACACCATACCGGACGGTGATATCTGCGATGAAGGTCACAGTAGTTGGACCATTCAGCTTCTTGATTGGCTTTTCTTCGATCCACTTGGTGAATTTGTCCACGACGACCAACATATGGGTCATGCCGCCGTGTGCTTTCTTGAATGGGCCCACCATGTCTAGCCCCCAGATGGCAAACAACCAAGTGAGGGGGATGGTCTTGAGTGCAGAAGCCGACAGGTGTTGCTTGGAGCTGAAACATTGGCCCCCCTTGCACTTTTTGACCAAATCCTTGGCGTCATCCAAAGCAGTCGGCCAGAAGAATCCACGGAGGAAAGATTTGGCGACATGGGATCTGGAGGCCGCGTGGTGGCCGCATTCGCCTTGGTGGATGTCTCTGAGGATTGCTTTGCCCTTCTCCGGCTCTACGCAGTGCTTGAAAACACCAGTCACGCTGCGCCTGACAAGCTCCCTGCTTACTATTGTGTACGCTGCTATCCGGCGTTGCACCTGTCGGGCCAGAATCTCGTCGGCTGGTAGCTCTCTGCTCACCAGAAAGTTTTGGATGGGTTGCACCCAAGATGGTGCTTCTACCATTGTCATCACGGCCACTGGAACCAGGGCGGTTGGGTTGGGAGGCGGCGGGTTGGAGCTAGCTGCCGCTTGCTGCGTCGTTGAAGTCCCCAGTACGACTACTACAGCCCCCGGGCCGAGTGCGACTGCTGCAGTCCCTGAGCTGCCTGCCGAAGTCCCCGGGCCGACTGTTGCGGTCCCCAAGCCGGATCCGGTTGTTCCAGGGAGAGGCGACACGAAGATGGACTCTGATTCCGGTGAAGGCTTGATAGACGGCTAGCGCAGGCATTGGAGCGAGACGCCGGCTGGTATTGCTTGCCGGGTGGAGCCAATCCGTGCCAGGGCATCAGCTTGCTCGTTCTCAGCTCGTGGCACGTGAAGGAACTCGCACCCATCGAAGTATCCACTGATCTACTGGACGAGGAAATGGTAGCGTGCTATGTTTGCATCCTTGGCGTCCCAGTCGCCAGACGACTGCAGGACCACCAAGTCCGAGTCGCCATAGCACAGCACTCGAAGCCCGTGTGTCACAGCCCCAGCTTAATGCTTGTAATTAGTGGCATTGCATCCATGCATCATATTTAAATTTGTGAAACTTCAATTGAGTATTGTTGAAGCCTCAAAACTTTAATCAAAAGCAGGGCAAAGAACCATCGAAAATGTATTCAATGTTCCAAAATGGCCTTAAATAATGTTGGTTATATTTGGTAGAGGTTTTGCACCAAACCAAAAATAATGAACATTTTGAGGAATATTTTGGGCACTGAATTTAAGTCATTATTTTATTTGCATTTGGAATTATATTCGTAACATGTATAGAATATATTTCCAAATACCGTTAATATTTTATGTACAATAGGAAATGTCCAATGTGCAACATAAAATTACTCAGAGGAATTTTTGGCACTGGTTTGAAATCATTTGAATTGCAAACAGTGGCAAAATAATTAAATCAAAACAGAAAAATAGAAAATAGAAAAGACAGAAGAGAGAGCAGGATTACCTGCTTATCTGGCGCCACCAACGAGCCCATCACTGTAGCTGGTGGCCCAGCTCATTGGCCCAACCCACTGGCCAGTGCCAGTCATCTTCAACCTCTGCCAGTAGGCAGAGGGAGAGACATCGCACGCGCCCGAGCGGCCACCTCCTGCTTCGCCGTGTCGACGCCTCCTTCCTCCCAACCCCGCACCCAGGAGACGTGGACGAGGCCGTGCTGACCCCCCTTCTCCCTTGGCCTTTTCCCCCTCTCCCTCCTTGTTCTTTTCCCAAACCGAGAGCCCCGCCGGCCACCGCTGCCGCCCGCGTGGCCAGCGCCAACGATTCGCCGTGCTAGCATCCCCGCCGAGCTCCGCAGCATCTCCGAGATGACTCCCGTGTCCCCAAGTGCCCTACAACACCATCGCCACCGTCGTCTTCTTCCTCGGGCGCCCGAGATCGCCATCGTCGATTTGCTTCGCTCGAGCCGTCCCCGAGCCGCTAAGCTTCTCCACAAACTCGCCGTGAGCCCTCGGTTATCTCCCCTCTCTCCCCATGCTATAATATGCGTGCAAGCCGCCGCCCCGCGAACACCCGAGGCCGGCGTACGCCATGGCTGGCGAGCCTTGCGCTCGCGAGCTCCTCCGCTCAAACCCGCCGCACGGTTATGCTCGTGGAGCTCCCAGGACTCCATAGAACCCCTTTGGCCAACCCCTAGCACTCTGTAGCCTCGTCCCGCTCGATGTCCGAACACCGGCCACCGTGCTTGTCATCGCCGGCGTCATTTTAGGCCACCCCAGCTCCTCCAATTTACTCCACCAGATGCGTGCTAACGTCAGCTCGTCGTAGAGCTGAACCCCGCTGCAAAGCACTGCCTTTATGTCACATCCTAGCTAGTCCATGCATTAGTGTGTGCATCATGTTTAACTTTCATTTGAAATCTGAAATGGGGAAGACAGAACCCCCAGAACCCCTTTTTAATCCAACTAGGGTTTACTAAAATTAATTTCAATGAACCTGAAATGCCCTTCTAAAATGCTCATCACCTTTGCTTTGGTTCAGAGCCTCTGCCAAAAGTGGTGCACAATTTTCTAGGTCATCCTAAGGTTGTTGAATTAAATCATAAGTATTTGAGTTTGGGCATTTAAAATTATATAAAATATTGCAAATGCCCAAATATTCCCAAACTAAAATGTTTCATGTTGGAAATATTCCAACTAAGGACCAGAGCAGTTTGGTGAATTTTGGAACTGTTTAAGTAATTTTAAAAACTCCACAAAGTTACAGAAAATTAGAAAAGAAAAACAGAATGGAAATACTTACAGGCGCCTCCCAACGGCCCACTGCCTGCCCAGCCCATTGCTTGCATGTGGCTGCTTGGCTTGGCTTGGCGAGGCAGCAGTGCTTCGGGCGAGCACCGCATGGTGCCACGCACCTGGTCGCCGCCTCGCCGCTCCCTCACCCGGCGGCCGGCAGAGCGCCTCTCTCTCTCCCCGAACCCTCGGACATCTCTCTTCCTCCCGGCTCCTCTCCTCGCGCTCCCCGCCATGGCCGCGCCACTGCAGCCACGCCGTCGCCGTAGTCGCGCTCCCCGTCGTCCGTGCTCCTCCCCGTCGTGTCTAGGAGCTCCGCCGCCCTCCTCTTCGTCGAGCTAGCCGAGCCCCAAGCGCTTGTGTAGCCCGAGGCCACTGCACCAATCTCGCCCGACCCCGCCGTCGCCGGAGATCCCCTTCAACGCCGCCGTCGCACGAGCCCGTCCCCGACCACACCGAGTGTTTCTTCGAGTTCCCTGTGAGCTTAGCTATCTCCCCCTCCTTTCCTCTTTCGCTCCCGAGCTGTGTAGTGACCACATGGAGCTCAACCGCACTCACCACCGCGGAGCTCGTCGCCGACGTGCTCCCGGCCATCCACCGGCCAACCCTCGGTGTCTAACGCACTCACCACATCACGTAGGGCCTAACCCACTACTCCCCGCACCTCACCGCACACCGTAGCTCGAGTTCGTCTTCACCCGAACTCCGGCGGCCGCCTAGGTCATCGCCGGCGCCGATTCCGGCTGCCCCGAGCTCAACTAACTCCACCAAAAGCTGCGGCTTGCTCCGGCTCCACCTAGAGGCACCCTCATGACTCATTTGGTTGCGAAGCGACCAAACCACTTCCGCCGCGCGTCGGCTCCCCCCGGCTAAGCGCCGGTGTAGATTACTTTGACTTTGACCACGGGTGGGCCTGGTTGACTCTGTTGAGTCTATCACGGTGGGGCCCAGCCACATTAACTAATTAGGATTAGTTTTAATTAATATTTAGCTAAACTAATTATCTTGACATCGGGACCCACCAGTCAGGTTTGACCTGGGCGTCTCCGTTGACTATGACATCACCACGGCGCATTCTTGTGCGATAAATTAATTCTTGGATTTATTCTATTATAGGAAATTCGAATATAGTTCAAACTTCAAAATTCATAGAAATTAATCTGTAACTCCAAATGCAAAGATCTATATATGAAAAATGATCAGAAAAATCCATTCTATCCATTGGTACAGGTTTCATGCATGATAAATCAAGATAACCTTGCTGTTTAAGCAGAATAAGATAATCCACCTTTATGGCCATGTTAAATGAGTTAGCATTTGAATCTTTGATTCAAATGAGTTCATCCCTAATTGTTCCAGCTTGCATTAGGCCAACACACATCCATATTGCCATGTCATAGCATGCATCATATTGTTGCATATTGCCATGTGTGTTTATTTTCGGTATGTCTTTAGTGATAGGTTACGCCTCAGGATAATCCGAATATCCGTCGAAGGCGGTATCCTACCACCACTCCATCGAGCAAGCAACCCATTGATCATTCGATACAAACCCATGTTCTCGCTTACGCTCTTGTTTACTGCATTAAGACAACGCGATTCAAACTGTTGTGTGCTGCGGTAGTTGAACCCACTTCCTTTGCATGACTGTCATTGCCACGGTAACTAGATGAAACCCACTAGTATGTGTAGGAGTTGATTGAGCCATGTTTGTGATTCCTACCATGCTATGCTTGCTATGCTTAGAGTTGTGTCAGTGCGGCTCATCGGGATGATGAGCTGGAGTGAAAGGTTGTGTCGGGTTCGAGTGAAAGTGTTGAACACGTTTTGGTAAAGGTATCGATGAGAGGCCATGTAGGAGTACATGGTGGGTTGTTTCATTGAAGCCGTCCCTAAGGCTGAGATACGTGTGTGTGATTTAAGACTTAGCTACTACCACGCATTGGGATCCTTAATTGACCCTCTCGACTTATTAACCACTCTTGTCCTCGGTCAGGGAGTTGCAAGTAGTTTACGGTGTTTGTAGCATCTTTGGGGCCGCCGCAGCGCTGACCTTAGGGGTGGGTTGTGTTGCGGTAGGCACGTGGCCAGTGTACCGATTCGCCCGTTTGGTGTCTGGGAACCCTGCACACATCGTTCGGGGCTGTATGGAAACCTCGGCGGACTCCTGCGGATGGAACCGAATAGGCGATAAACTGGACTCGGGACTCGTGTGTTTAGTCAGGTCGTGGCCGACACCACGTTGGGCTTCCGCTTGAAGGTTGCAGTACATGTCGTGTAGCGGCGGTAAGTGGTGAGCGTGTGTGAAGAAGTACACCTGCAGGGTATAAACTATTGAATAGCGCGTCATGATAAGGACTACTTGGTCACCTATACGGTTCATAGACAAGTAAATGGATACTACTAAAAGCCTCAAGATAAGTGTGAGTGCACGGATGGCCCTCTCGTGGGTGACGAGAGAGGATCCCAGTGGAGTATTGTGATGGTGATTAGTGGACTCGTGTGCGACAAATGCTTTTCAAGTGGTGTCACGTGGGATAGCTTAGCCAAGAGTCAAAGCTGGCTTCTGCAAATAACTCCACCACCTTCTTGAGAATGTGCATGTATGATAGGATTACATTGTAAGACTTCTTTGAGTACCTCCGTACTCATGTTTGTAATTAATGTTTTTGAGCGACAACACTGCCCCCTCCGATGGGTTTTATGTAGACCTTGACATCGGCAGTGAACTAGCCACCCGGTGGTGATCCAAGGCTTGTGAAGGGCCCTTTGTAGATAGAAGGGCTTCAACAAGCTTTCTTTCTTTTTAGAGTCGTACTCAGACTAGTTTGCTTCGCATGTGCTTGTATGTTTGTATGACTTGAGTGTTGGGTCATGTGACCCCTATCTGTATGGATATGTTATGTATGGCTCCTCGGGCCTCTTAAATAAAGTACTTTGAGTTGTAGAGTTTTGTTGTGATGCCTTGTTGTATGTACTCATATCGGGCATATTGCGTGTATGATTGAAATGCTTGGTATGAGTGGGATCCGACAAACTAGTTGTTTATCCTTGGCAGCCTCTCATATGGGAAATGTAGTCTTGTGCTTACGGCGATAGTAGTCCGCTACAGCCGGTTCACGGAGTCCTGCTAGCCCAGCACTCTTGCTTGGACACTTGGTGGCGGCATGTGTTTCACTTCGTTCCTATATACATCCCTTGAAATGTCGCGGTGATATTGAGTCTGCCTAGCCTGCTACAGCCGGGATACGGAGTCTGTTAGCCAGTGCTACAGCCAATTCATCGTTGATGACCGACATGCTCGATGTGATTCATGTATGCTGTCCCCATGGGTTAAGCGCCGCTTTGGGTTCACGACTAGCCATGTCGGCCGGGTTCTTTGTCATGTGGATGCTAGCGACACTATCATATCGTGAGCCAAAAGGCATAAGCGGTCCGGGCCATGGTAAGCGACACCGTGGGAATACCGTGCGTGAGGCGCAAAGTGATATGAGGTGTTACCGGCTAGGTCGATGTGACTTGGAATCGGGGTCTGACAGCGTTGGCATCGAGAGCGGGGCTGCTGTGGGTTCGCTAAGCCAAACTGGTCGATGTTGAGTCTAGAAATGCTTTAGTTATATGTAGGGAATTGATTGTGGGAGGAGCGTAAGGCTCTTTTTACTCCTTTACCTTATGCCCTCGATCTGAGTCATCCTCTTCTCATTCTCGTGGGTATAGGACTAGGCTCTCTTCTCTCTATCAGGTTCACGTGTTACTAATCCGTAGTAACTTATAGGATTGTTGGTTACATCCTCGGTTCAGTTTCTACTACTTTTTAGTATGCTATCAGTTGAACGAGAACCTTGATATGATGTTGTTGAGTGGTTTTGCAATCTGATTATGAATGTCTCAAATCTGTTTTGAGCATTTACAGATGTTATGCTGCCGATTTTCCTAGAAATTCTAATGTCTTTGCATTGTGGCTGTGCTTTCGGATGGCCACCGTCCCGAGAACCAAGTGGTTTGTCGACCCGTTGCATTGATGTGTGTGGTCTGCGGCAATGTTGGTTGGTGATGGTCGAGACCGGTTACCGATGGTATCTGAATATACCGTCGAGGAGCAGTTTAGATTTTAATCAAAGCCAATATCGTACGCGGTCGGGATATATCCATCTTATCCGACTCTTGAACCGCTCCTTTGTTCTTATGGACTTGGGATCACTATTGGGATGTCCGTGCAGGATGCAGCCTATTCAATGATGACTATTATTGAGCGAGAACTGCCTTGCTGTGCAACACCGATTTCCGCTACATGCCGGCATCCCTCCCTGGGGCGCATGGTTACCTTCAGGTATGTACAGCGATGCATCCCATGAGGACTCACTTCTTCGCACCACTATTGAGATCGTTGGAAGACAAGGACCGTGAAAACCGGGCCTTGCGTATGGAGCTCTTTAATGCCGTTCGATCCTTTGGGCTACTCGACTCGGTTTGCACTGCCGTGCAAGCGGATACATGGACATGAGGACTTGTACCTGTGCGGGCTGGTCTGCCAGACTTTATGGAGTGGCGTGAGGTGGGAGGCATCACTCCTCCTCGTGGACCTCGTCTGCCGCCGTTTGTTGGACCACGGCCACATCCGAGTCCCTATGGTCCGCAAGCTCCACAGGATCGTCTGTTTCCGGATGATCATGTTCCACTTCCAGGCTTGGGTGGTGACTTTTATGAGGACTACTACGGAGCTGTCTGAGTTAGTAGTAGTATCCCTAGTATTGTAATAGTTGTATTTCCACCGTCCTGCGTGACTTGTGGAATATGACTTAGTGTGTATCATTCCGGAAGTGTAGAAAAATAATGTATAGGAGTTTGGAATGCTTCCGATGAGATGTAACGCCTTTCACTATAGTTGTACTCCGTCGGGCTTGTACTAAACTATGAATGGTGTGTATGACCGTTGGTATATATATGGCAGTTTTATATTACCATGTCATACGGATGAACATCTCGCATTCCGTGTTATCCATTACATTCCGCACTTCCTTGCTAAATTCTGCCATCCTGGTTTAAACCGTTGTTTTGTTTCCTAGGATGGTCAACACCATAACAATCCTGCTGCTCCGGAGCAAGGAGAAGCCAGCGCAGCTAGGAATGTAAATCTGCCTCAACCGCCATCTTTGGCGAGGTTATGTTGGGCGGAGCGCAACAAGCGTGAGACCAATCGCTTCTTTGGGCGGATTGAGCAAAACACCGCACGCCAGCCAAGAAATGATCTGGTGTCACTCAATGACTTTGTCAAGCTGTATCCACGAAGTTCAAGTATTCCGTTGAGCCTCTCGGCGCGGATGATTGGCCGCAGCATCACCACAAGCTACGTTACGCTAGCGTGGCTGAAGCTGATAAAGTTACCTTTGCGCCTATCACCTCGAAGGCCCTGCTAGCCTTTGGTGGGAGAATTATGAGGCTATCGTCCGGTTGGACAAATTACTACTTGGGCTGAATTGAGTGCCGCTTTCGTGAGCATCACATCCGGAAGGTCTCATGGATCGTAAGAGGAGGAGTTACGCAATTTCACCGAGGTAGGCTGTTGTGGATACTTACGGCCGTGAGTTTGGGAATCTAGCACGTTATGCTCTGAAGAGGTTTCTACCGGCGCCAAGAAGCGAGCAAGGTTCGCAAGGGACTTAGCCCGAGCCGCCGTGATCTTCGTCTGCACAGTGCACTTCTTTCGAAGTTAGTCAACAAGGCTATCGGTCTTTGGCCGGGCGGTCGACTTTGAAGCTTCACGCATAAGCACTCCGTGACTCTGGTTCTTCATCCGGCTCTGGATCTCGAAGCGCGGGTTTGGATTCAAATCTGCTCTGCCACCCGAGTTCACCCGAGGCCATCCTTTGAGGCGCCTCGCCCCAACCAGCAGTATGCACCGCCCAAGACTTATGGTGGCCCCTGCTAATGCTGCTCACGCCCCAATATGATAACTTGCTTCAAGTGTGGAGAGGCGGGCCACTACATCCGTGAGTGTCCCAGAACAACCCCGGTCGGATCGGAAAAGTCATTGGCCGTGGTAAGCCAGCGCGGAAAGGTGCTCTATGCTAAACCAGCTGCCCTTTGCTCGTGGCCACGTCAACTATGTTTCAGGTGAGAAACCTATGAGGATCCCAGCGTCGTTCTCGATGCGCTCCTTGTTAATTGTCATCCGACAACTGTTCTTTTTGATCTTGGAGCATCTCATTCATTTATTTCGAGAGCTATGCTCGATTGCACAACACCACATTACGTGACATGCACACCTCCATGGAAATTCAGACCCCTGGTTCTAGATGGCAAACCTCTAGAATAAGTCATGGGAATGAAATTCTTGTCGACAGATTAGTCTTTCTTGCATCTCTAATAGCTCTCAAGTCCTCGGACATAAACATCATCTTGGGTATGGGTGGATGTCAGCCCATTATGCTAAGATTGATTGCTCTACTAGAACTGTTCAACTCACCCATCCTTGGGCAAGGCAGTTAATGTTTTAACCCGAGTGTCGAGCGCCGACTTTACTCTTTAAATGCCAACCCCTTCGGACCTCGAAGATATTCCGGTAGTCCGTGATTTTCCGGATGTCTTTCGGAAGAACTGCGGTGTTCCACAGCGGGGATGTCGAGTTCGTGATAGATCTTGTTCCCGGAACCGTCCCAATCTCTAGAAGACCTTATAAGATGGCACCCCTAGAACTAGCGAACTTAAGAAACAACTCGATGAGTCCTTGCAAAAGGGTTTCATCCGTCCTAGTTCATCTCCATGGGCTTGCCCGTCCTCTTCGTCAAGAAGAAGGATGGAGCGGATCGGATGGTTGTGGATTACCGACACATCAACTTGGTCACTATCAAGAACAAGTATCCGCTCCCGGGATCAACGATCTGTATGATCAACTCGCTGGATCCTCGGTCTTTTCAAGATGGATTTGAGGTTGGGCTACCATCAAATCAAAATCAAACGGGGACATTCCTAAAAGCGGCCTTTGTTACTCGTTATGGCCAATCTGAGTACACCGTCATGTCCTTCGGATTAACCAATGCTCCAGCCACCTTCTCTCGGTTAATGAACTCAATCTTCATGGAGTATTTGGATAAATTAGTAAGTGGTATACCTCGATGATATACTCATCTACTCCAAGAATGAGGAAGAACATGCGAACATCTAAGGCTAGTATTGATGAAACTTGAGAGCACCGCCTTTATGCCAAATTCTCTAAGTGTGAATTCTGGTTGCGAAGTGACCTATCTAGGCCATGTAATCTCGGTAAGGGCATTGCTGTCAATCCGGCGAGTTCAAGCCGTCCTTATTTGGACTCCACCTGAATCGGTCAAGCAAGTTCGGAGTTTCCTCGGTTTAGCGAGCTATTGCGCCGCTTACCGTCGAGAATTTCTCTAAAGTTGCTAAACCTCTAACGAACTCCTCAAGAAAGATAAGAAGTTGAATGGGCGCCACAGTCTGAGTTCAGCTTTCGAGAACTGAAAAAGCGCTGACATCTGCTCCGTACTTGTTCCACCAGATTTTTCTAAGGACTTTATTATCTATTGCGGCGCCTCGCGACAAGGACTAGGTTGCATACTCATGCAAGATCGTCATGTGATTGCCTACGCTTCTCGACGATTCGTCCACATGAGGATAACTATCCCACACGATCTAGAGCTTGCGGCGATGGTTCATGCACTCAAAACCTGGCGACATTACCTTCTTGGTAATCGTTGCGAAATTACTTGATCACCAAAGTCTGAAATACATCTTCACCCAACGGTTTGAATCTCGAGGCAAAGGCGTTGGGTCGAGTTGATTCTGATTACGACTTAGGAATATCTTACACGAGGCAAAGCCAATGTCATGGTGGCGCACTAAGTCATAAATCTTATTGTAACAATCTGATGTTACAACAAAGTCAACCATTTCTCCACGAGGAATTTCGTAAGCTTAACCTTCACATTGTTCCTCGAGTTCCTTTCCACCACAGTGGCGAAACCCAACCTTACGGATCGAATCATAGCTGCTCACGGTATGATAGAGAAATATCTCGGATCAAGGAGAACATTGCTAGCGGAGCTGCTAAGTGTTTCTCCATAGATGAGCAGTGTTGTCTTCTTTGAGAACGCTTGGTGGTTCCCAAGAAACAACAACTCGACAGCTGATCCTTAAGGAAGCTCATGACTCTCCTCTCACCATTCATCCGGTAGTACTAAAATGTATCAAGACCTCGCGCGGAGGTTTTGGTGGACTAGGATGAAGAGAAATCGCTCAATACATTGCTAATTGCGGCGTCGTCGTCGAGTTAAGCGAGCATCAACGGCCCTTTGGTACCCTTCAACCTTTGGCTATTCCGAATGGAAATGGGATAAAATCGGTATGGATTTCATTACGGGTTTCCCAGGACCAAGAGAGGAATAATGCTATCTTCGTTGTCGTCGATCGTCTTTCCAAAGTAGCCCACTTCCTACCCGTTAGTGAGAGTATAACCGCTAGCCAGCTAGCTGATTTGTACATCTCTCGAATAGTGTCTCTTCATGGTGTTCCATTGGAGATTAACTCAGACCGTGGAAGTCTCTTCACCTCTCGATTTTGGGAAAGTTTCCAAAATGCTATGGGAACTTCGTCTCTCCTTTAGCACCGCCTTCCATCCTCAATCAAGTGGTCAAGTAGAGCGAGTCAATCAAATCCTAGAGGATATGCTTGAGCTGTCATCTCTTTCGGCATGAATTGGGAGAAATGCCTTCCATTCGCCGAGTTAAGCTTATAACAATAGTTATCAAGCTAGCTTGGGCAAAGCTCCTTCGAAGTTCTTTATGGGCGGAAATGTCGAGCGCCTCTTAAGCGGTGAGAAACCGGGAGAGACAACTCTTTGGCCGGATATGATTCAGGAAGCGAGAAGAAGCGAGGTTCGCGTTATTCATGAGAAATTGAAAACAGCCCAATCTCGTCAAAAGAGCCAATATGACGCAAGCATAAGCCTATGGCTTATGAAATTGGCGAGAAGCTTACCTTGAGTTACTCCTTTGAAGGAACCCATCGATTCGGTATCAAAAGGCAAGTTGGCTCCTCGTTACATTGGACCCTTCGCATTCTTGCCAAGCGAGGAGAAGTTGCCTACCAATTGGAACTACCTCTGCATCTTTCCGAGTCCATGATGTCTTCCACGTTTCCCAACTCAGGCGTTGCTTCTCGGATCCTATCCGTGGAGTGGACCACAAGCGCTTGATCTCCAAGATAACCTCACCTATCGAGAATATCCCGTTCGTATTCTTGATCAAGCCGAAGCGTACCACTCGGCGTCGAATATCAAGTTTCTAAAGGTTCAATGGTCAAACCATTCCGAGCAAGAAGCAACTTGGGAAAGGGAGGATCGTCTTGACTTGAGTATCCACCTTTTCTAGCGGATCCTAAATCTCGGGGCGAGATTCTTTTGAGTGGGGTGAGTTGTCACATCCTAGCTAGTCCATGCATTAGTGTGTGCATCATGTTTAACTTTCATTTGAAATTTGAAATGGGGAAGCAGAACCCCAGAACCCTTTTGAATCCAACTAGGGTTTACTAAAATTATTTTCAATGAACCTGAAATGCCCTTCTAAAATGCTCATCACCTTTGCTTTGGTTCAGAGCCTCTGCCAAAAGTGGTGCACAATTTTCTAGGTCATCCTAAGGTTGTTGAATTAAATCATAAGTATTTGAGTTTGGGCATTTAAAATTATATAAAATATTGCAAATGCCCAAATATTCCCAAACTAAAATGTTTCATGTTGGAAATATTCCAACTAAGGACCTGGAGCAGTTTGGTGAATTTTGGAACTGTTTAAGTAATTTTAAAAACTCCACAAAGTTACAGAAAATTAGAAAAAGAAAAACAGAATGGAAATACTTACCTGGCGCCTCCCAACCGGCCCACCTGCCGGCCCAGCCCAGCTTGCGTGCAGTGTAGCTGCTTGGCAGCAGCGAGGCGGCAGTGCTTCGGCTTGAGCACACGCATGTCTGCCACGCACCTGGTCGCCGCCTCGCCGCTCCCCTCATCGAGCGACCGAGGCGCAGCGCTCTCTCTCTCCCCGAACCCTCAGACATCTCTCTTCCTCCCGGCTCCTCCCCTCGCGCTCCCCGCCATGGCCAGCGCCACCCAGCCACGCCGTCGCCGTGGTCGCGCTCCCGTCGTCCGTGCTCCTCCCGTCGTGTCTAGGAGCTCCGCCGCCCTCCTCTTCGTCGAGCTAGCCGAGCCCCAGTGCTCGTGTGGCCGAGGACCTTGCACCAACCTCGCCCGACCCGCCGTCGCGGAGATCCCCTTCAACGCCGCCGTCGCACCAGCCCGTCCCGGCTGCACCAGTGCTTCTTGAGTTCCCGTGAGCTTAGCTATCTCCCCTCCTTTCCTCTCTCGCTCCCGAGCTGTGTAGTGACCGCCGCGGAGCTCAACCGCACTCACCTTGCCCGCGGAGCTCGTCGCCGGCGTGCTCCCGGCCATCCACCGACCACCCTCGGTGTCCATCGCACTCACCACATCACGTAGCATCTAACCCACTACTCCCGCACCTCACGCACACCGTAGCTCGAGTTCATCTTCACCCGAACTCCGGCGGCCGCCTAGGTCGTCGCCGGCGCCGATTCCGCCGCCCGAGCTCAACTAACTCCACCAAAGCTGCGGCTTGCTCCCAGCTCCACCTAGGCACCCTCGCGGCTCATTTGGTTGCGAAGCGACCAAACCACTTCCGCCCGCGTCGGCTCGCCGGCGGCTAAGCGCCGGTGTGCGATTAGCGCTTTGACTTTGACCACGGGTGGGCCTGGTTGACTCTGTTGAGTCTATGACGGTGGGGCCCAGCCACATTAACTAATTAGGATTAGTTTTAATTAATATTTAGCTAAACTAATTATCTTGACATCGGGACCCACCAGTCAGGTTTGACCTGGGCGTCTCCGTTGACTATGACATCACCACGGCGCATTCTTTGCGATAAATTAATTCTTGGATTTATTCTATTATAGGAAATTCGAATATAGTTCAAACTTCAAAATTCATAGAAATTAATCTGTAACTCCAAATGCAAAGATTTATATATGAAAAATGATCAGAAAAATCCATTCTATCCATTGGTACAGGTTTCATGCATGATAAAACAAGTTAACCTTGCTGTTTAAGCAGAATAAGATAATACACCTTTATGGCCATGTTAAATGAGTTAGCATTTGAATCTTTGATTCAAATGAGTTCATCCTTTTGTTCAGCTTGCATTAGGCCAACACACATCCATATTGCCATGTCATAGCATGCATCATATTGTTGCATATTGCCATGTGTGTTTATTTTGGTATGTCTTTCGTGATAGGTTACGCCTCAGGATAATCCGAATATCCGTGCGAAGGCGGTATCCTACCACCACTCCATCGAGCAAGCAACCCATTGATCATTCGATACAAACCCATGTTCTCGCTTCTGCTCTTGTTTCTGCATTAAGACAACGCGATTCAAACTGTTGTGTGCTGCGGTAGTTGAACCCACTTCCTTTGCATGACTGTCATTGCCACGATAACTAGATGAAACCCACTAGTATGTGTAGGAGTTGATTGAGCCATGTTTGTGATTCCTACCATGCTATGCTTGCTATGCTTAGAGTTGTGTCAGGTCGGCTCATCGGGATGATGAGCTGGAGTGAAAGGTTGTGTCGGGTTCGAGTGAAAGTGTTGAACACGTTTTGGTAAAGGTATCGATGAGAGGCCATGTAGGAGTACATGGTGGGTTGTTTCATTGAAGCCGTCCCTAGGCTGAGATCTGTGTGTGTGATTTAAGACTTAGCTACTACCACGCATTGGGATCCTTAATTGACCCTCTCGACTTATTAACCACTCTTGTCCTCGGTCAGGGAGTTGCAAGTAGTTTACGGTGTTTGTAGCATGTTGGGGGCCGCATAGCGCTGACCTTAGGGGTGGGTTGTGTTGCGGTAGGCACGTGGCCGGTGTACCGATTCGCCCGTTTGGTGTCTGGGAACCCTGCACACATCGTTCGGGGCTGTATGGAAACCTCGGCGGACTCCTGCGGATGGAACCGAATAGGCGATAAACTGGACTCGGGACTCGTGTGTTTAGTCGGTCGTGGCCGACACCCGTTGGGCTTCGCTTGAAGGTTGCAGTACATGTCGTGTATGGCGGCGGTAAGTGGTGAGCGTGTGTGAAGAAGTACACCCTGCAGGGTATAAACTATTGAATAGCGCGTCCATGATAAGGACTACTTGGTCACCTATACGGTTCATAGACAAGTAAATGGATACTACTAAAAGCCTCAAGATAAGTGTGAGTGCAGCGGATGGCCCTCTCGTGGGTGGCGAGAGAGGATCCACGGTGGAGTATTGTGATGGTGATTAGTGGACTCGTGTGCGACAAATGCTTTTCAAGTGGTGTCACGTGGGATAGCAGCCAAGAGTCAAAGCTGGCTTCTGCAAATAACTCCACCACCTTCTTGAGAATGTGCATGTATGATAGGATTACGTTGTAAGACTTCTTTGAGTACCTCCGTACTCATGTTTGTAATTAATGTTTTTGGGCGACAACACTGCCCCTCCATGGGTTTTATGTAGACCTTGACATCGGCAGTGAACTAGCCACCGGTGGTGATCCAAGGCTTGTGAAGGGCCATTGTAGATAGAAGGGCTTCAACAAGCTTTCTTTCTTTTTAGAGTCTATACTCGAGACTAGTTTGCTTCGCATGTGCTTGTATGTTTGTATGACTTGAGTGTTGGGTCATGTGACCCCTATCTGTATGGATATGTTATGTATGGCTCCTCGGGCCTCTTAAATAAAGTACTTTGAGTTGTAGAGTTTTGTTGTGATGCCTTGTTGTATGTACTCATATCGGGCATATTGCGTGTATGATTGAAATGCTTGGTATGAGTGGGATCCGACAAACTAGTTGTTTATCCTTGGCAGCCTCTCATATGGGAAATGTAGTCTTGTGCTTACGGCGATAGTAGTCCGCTACAGCCGGTTCACGAGTCCTGCTAGCCCAGCACTCTGCTTGGACACTTGGTGGCGGCATGTGTTTCCGCCGTTCCTATATCCGTCCCTTGAAATGTCACGCGGTGATATTGAGTCTGCCTAGCCTGCTACAGCCGGGATACGGAGTCTGTTAGCCAGTGCTACAGCCGAATTCATCGTTGATGACCGACATGCTCGATGTGATTCATGTATGCCTGTCCCCATGGGTTAAGCGCCGCTTTGGGTTCACGACTAGCCATGTCGGCCGGGTTCTTTGTCATGTGGATGCTAGCGACACTATCATATCGTGAGCCAAAAGGCGTAAGCGGTCCCGGGCCATGGTAAGCGACACCGTGTAGAATACCGTGCGTGAGGCGCAAAGTGATATGAGGTGTTACCGGCTAGGTCGATGTGACTTGGAATCGGGGTCCTGACACTTTAGTGCGAGCCCGAGCATCTCCGGCGTGGCGCCGTCGTCGGCTGCGGTCACCGGCGGATAACCCCGGATTAGGTGACGTGGTGTCATTAGTTTAGGGTTAATCACATGCTTAACTAACCCCTAGTCACTAACAACTGGGCCCAGCCCTACTAACAAGTTCCGTTTAGGTTAATTAACCTTGTTAGTTAACTCACTCGATGACAGGTAGGCCCCACCCGTCAGTTTTGACTTTGGTCAATGCTGACGTCGCCGTGACATAGTGCTGACGCAGTAAATGTTTCTGGAGTTTAAAATAAATCAGAAATTACTCAAAACTTCTAAAATTCATAGTAATTCAACCGTAACTCCAAATGAAATAATATGAAAAATTATCAGAAAAATCCAAAGAATCTGTTTATGCCACGTTCATGCATGTTTGAGCAAGTTAACTCCACTGTTTAGGATAAAACATGATTAGGTTAAATTTGAAAAATAGGTTTCGAGTTGGAATTTGATGTAGTTTGAGTTCCACTTCAATTAAAATGACTTGCTGTTGCATTAACCCAATTCAGTACCCTAATATGTCATATTATTCATTTGCTTGTGCATTGCATTGAATTTAATGTTGTTTCTGTTCCTTTGTCGGTGTTGTTCCCTCTCGGTAGACGTTGCTTCGACGATGTGATTGATGACACTGATGAAGACACAATGCTATCTTCAGAAGTGCCAGGCAAGCAAAACCCCCCACTCTCTCGCTTCTGCTCTCTTTTACTACATTAGGACAACAAGATTCAACTGTTACATGCTGCGTTAGTTGAACCCATTTTCTATGCATGACCTGTCTTCGCCATAGTGAATAGTTGAAACCCACTAGCATGAGTAGGAGTTGCTTGAGCCATGTTGTGCCTACTCATTCATGTTTTTTTGTCATGCCTGCTACTGCCTAGAGTTGAGTCAGGTCTGATTCATCGGGGATGAATTGGAATGTGGTGAACATGTCCTACTGTTGAGAGCTAAGTGTGTGAACACGACTTGGTAAAGGCAGCGGTGAGAGGCCATGTAGGAGTACATGGTGGGTTGTCTCATTGAAACAGTCCTCAGGAACTGAGTTCTGTGTTTGTGATCCATGAACAGCTACTACCACACATTGTGCTTCGGGCACTCCAAGCTCTCTCGACTTATTAATCAACCTGATCTCTGTCCAGGAGTTGCAACTAGTTTCTGGTGTTTGTAGGTAGTGCTAGTAGTCTACCAAGTGACACTCGGTACAGGTGGGCTTGGGACAGACTAGGTGCAGTGGCACGGTGTACCAAGCGTCACCCGTTTGGTGGGCTTGGGAACCCTGCTCACATCGTTTGGGGCCGTGAGCGACACCACGGCCGGATCTCCTTGCGGATGGAACCCGAATAGGCGATAAACCTGGACTAGAGACTTGTGTGGTTAGTCAGGTCATGGCCGACCCTCGCCCGAGCTTCGCTTGAAGGTTGCGAGATACAGCGTGTACATGGTGGTAAGTGGTGAGGCGTGTGTCAAGAAGTACACCCTGCGGGGTTAACATCATCTATTGAATAGCCGTGTCATGGTAAGGACTTACAGGTTGCTGAGCAGGTTCATAGATAACTTGAAGTGGATACTCTAAAATCGCCAAGATAAGCGTGAGTGCTATGGATGGCATTCTTGTAGGGAGGCGTGGTGGATCCATAGTTGTGTATTGATTTGGTGAATATGTGGACTCGTTAATGCCACCTCAAAATAGTTACTTACGATCGTAGTTCGGGATAGCCACGAGTCAAAGCTGGCTTGCTTCTTTGTTAAACTCCACCACCCCTTTGTTGATCTTGATGCATATGTAGATAGTTCTGATGTAAGTCTTGCTGGGTACATTTGTACTCATGTTTGCTTAATTTTTGTTTTTGCAGAAAGACTTCAACTCACTAGTAGTTCCGCATGGACTTCCACGTTTAGCTTGTTACCTCAGCTATGATCTTGTATCCTTGGGAGGGTCTTGTAGATAGTCAGGCTTCTCAGCCTTTTCCATTTGTAGTTGTTTGTACTTAGACATGTTTATGCTTCCGCTTGATGCTTGTATGCTCTGTATGTTGGGTCATGAGACCCATGTTTGTAATACTTGGCTCCTCGGATCCTAATGAATAATACTCTGAGTCGTAGAGTCTTGTTGTGATGCCATGTTGTATTTGCACATATCGAGCATATTATGTGTATGATTGAAATGCTTGGTATGTGTGGGATCCTACAACCTAGTGTCTATCCTTGGTAGCCCAGTTGCTACAGCCCGGATTCACACGCTCATGACCGACACGTTCGAGGATTGGTCATGTATACCTGTCCCCGTAAGTTAGTGCCACTTTGGGTTCACGACTAGTCATGTTGGCCCGGGTTCTCTGTCATATGGATGCTAGCGACACTATCATATACGTGAGCCAAGAGGCGCAAACGGTCCCGGACCAGGTAAGGTGGCACCCGTGGGAATACCGTGTGTGAGGCCGCAAAGTGATATGATGTGTTACATGCTAGATCGGTGTGACTTAGAATCGGGGTCCTGACACCGTGGACGAGTGCCTCATACTCGGCCACGTTGTTGGAGGCGGCGAAGTGGATCTGTAACATGTATCTGAGCTTGTCGCCTTTGGGAGAGGTGAGGACGATGCCGGCTCCCAAAGCGGTGTGCATCTTTGAGCCATCAAAGTGCATCCGCCAATGGGTGGAATCCGGCACTGGTGGCAGGTACTAGGTCTCGGCCCAGTCGACAAGGAAGTCGGCCAGCACTTTGGACTTGATGGCGGTGCAGGGTTGGTAGAGGATGGTGTGGGGAGCTAGCTTGATGGCCCACTTTGCCACTGACCTGATGCATCTCGGTTGCCTATGATCTCGGCGAGTGCGGCAGTGCAGACGACCGTGACAGAGTGCTCTTGGAAGTACTGCTTGAGTTTCTTGGCGGCAAAGTACACGCCGTAACACATCTTCTGGTAGTGGGGGTAATTCTACTTGGAGGCCGACATCACCTCACTCATGTAGTAGACGGGCCTCTGGAACGGTTGTGCCTTGCCGTCATATGGGCGTTCGAACACGATCACGATGCTGACCTCCCGACTGGTGGCGGCGATGTAGAGGAGCGCGGGCTCCTTAGCAGTCGGAGCCGCCAGGACAGGCGGTCTAGTCAGCATCTTCTTGAGCTGGAGGAAGGCTTTGCCCGCCTTGTTGTTCCACTCGAAGCAAGTGGTTTTCTTCATTAGCTGGTGCAGGAGAAGAGCCTTCTCGCCCAGCCGACTAATGAACCCAGTGAGGGATGCCAAGCACCCGGTGAACTTCTAGACGTCGCGCAGCCGGGTGGGTCTTTCCTTCCGCTCGATGGCCTTGATCTTCACAGGGTTGCACTCGATGCCCCATTCGGAGACAAGGAAACCAAGGAGCTGGCCGTCTGGGACTCCAAAGACACACTTCTCTGGCTTGAGCTTGATTTGAAAAGGGCGCAAATTATCAAAGGTCTCTTTGAGATCCTCGAGAAGGCTGCCGCGCTTCTCCGTCTTCACCACAATATCGTCTACATAGACGTGGGCATTTCTGCCGAGTTGCTTGAGAGGCATACGCATGCAATCTTTGAAGCATTAAGCCGACATTTCTCAAGTTGAACATCATTGTCAAGTAGCAGAAGGCTCCGAATGGTGTGATGAAGGCGGTCTTCAGCCGATTGGCCGGGTTTAGCTTGATCAGGTGGTAGCCAAAATAGGCATCAAGGAAGGACATTAGCTCGTATCCGGCTATGGAGTCAATCACTTGATCTATCCGAGGCATGGCAAGCAGATCCTTGGGGCAGGCTTTGTTGAGGCTAGTGTAGTCGACACACATGCGCCACTTGTTGTTCTTCTTTAGCACGAGACCGGGTAGAACACTTCCATGATGAAGCCGGCTGCCAGAAGCTGGGCTATCTCTTCACCAACAATTCTTCTCTTCTCTTCTGGCAGGCGGATATGGGTTGCTTGACCGACTTTGCATCCGGCCTGACATGTAGTTTGTGCTCAGCAAAATCCTTCGGAACAACCGGCATGTCTTTAGGAGACCATGCAAAGATGTCCCGATTCTCAAGGAGGAAATCGACGAGCTCGCTTTCCTATTTGCTATCGAGGTTGGTCCCTACGATTGCGTACCTCTCCGGGTGCTCCGGGTCCAAGGGGATCTTCTTGGTCTCTTTGACTGGCTGGAAGGAGCCCTGGACCTCCGACTCCTTGGGTACGGATGGTATCTCCGGCTGCTTGCCAGCCATTGCCACCATCCGGTCAAGGAGGCGCTTCTCTTCGGCTCTAACAAGGGACTTGGCCAGTTGACTGCTGGCGGCAGCACATGTAGCCGACTTCTAGTAGTCACTGGCTATGGTGATGATGCCCTTGGGACCCGACATCTTCATCTTGAGGTAGGCGTAGTGAGGCACTGCCATGAATTTGGCGAGTGCTAGCCGGCTCAGGAGCGCCTGGTAGGGGCTTTCCAGATCGACCACCTCGAACCAGATCGGCTTGCGGCAAAAGCGGTCCTTGTCGCCGAACAGAACGTCTATGTTGATCTTGCCGATTGGAGAGCAGGAAAGGCCTAGTACAATGCCGTGGAAGACATTCCGACTGGGCTAGAGCTGTTTCTCTTTCATGAACAGCTTCTCCATCGTGTCGCGGTAGAGGATGTTGATGCTGCTACCGCCATCTATCAAGATCCGGGAGAAGCGGCAGGCCCGCTTCTCTGTTGAGAAGGTTGCGTACAACACCTTGGCATAAGCACCCGGTGATGGTATCACGGCCGGGTGGTCAACACGGCTCCAGCTGATGGGCCTCCCGGGCCAGTGCATGAACTCTGAGACTTTTGAGGCGACAGCGTTCACCTCCCGACGCTGCTGGTGCCGCTTGTGCTTGTCGTCCGCTTCACTGGTGAAGACGACGTAGGATCCATGCTCTTCGAGGAATTCATCTTGGTTTGCACCGACTAGACGGGCCGCTGGCTGCTGAGGAGGCGGAGCCGGCGGGCCGACAGGCATAGGAGGCAGGCCCTCGCCCTTGGTGATTCGGGTGAGCCAGTGGCACTTCCGGTTGGTGTGGTTGGACGGCTTCGCGCCGCTGTGGAACTTGCAGGGAGCATCAAGGGTTTTCTCGAAGGAGAAGGCGGGCAACCAAGCAGGCTTGCCGTCCTTCTGACGCTTGGGGCCGGGCTGTCCCTCCGGCTGCTGGTCTTGAACTATTGCCACTTGCCGTCTGGTGGAGGCCGGCTGCGGGGCCTTGCGCTTGTTGTCGTTCGGCTGCTGTCGCTGACTGGAATAAACTGACGGCGTCCGAGGAGAAGGAGGGGTCACCTTCCCGGACGCGTCTACTTGTAGCTCTGACTTCATGGAGGAGTCGGTCGTGGAGTACTTGTCCGCTATGACCAACAACTCGTCTAATGTAGTCGGCTCGTCGCAGAGGAGCTTGTGCTTGAGCAGGGTGCCTTCTTTGCACCCGGCGGTGAAGTATTCTATGGCGTGTACCTCATGCACCCCTTCACAGGAGTTGCATAGCTCAGCCCAGCACGTCACGTAGTCGTGGGTGGACTCAGCCAGGCCTTGGACGCACAGGGAGAGCTGGCGGGGCTTGGGCGGCCGCTTGTAGGTGCGGATGAAGACATCGGTGAAGTCTAGCCAGCTGTTGATGCTGTAGAGCTTGAGGCTGTTCAGCCATGTCCGGGCTGTCCCCTGGAGCATGAGCGGAACGTACTTCACGACAACGCGCTTGGTGCCGTTTACTATGTTGACGGCTGTGGAGTAGTCGACCAGCCAGACCTCCGGCTTCACGGGGCCGTTGTACTTGTGGGTGCTCGAGGGAGTGAGATCCCTTTGGGGAAGGGCTCGTCGCGAATGCGGGGGCCGAAACTGGCCGGGTCGATTGCATAGTCTTCTTCTAACGCCAGGGACCAAGCTAGCCGCTCGATCCGGTGGCGGGCGTCGTTCTCTCGGACTCCTTCACTGGGGCCTAGTCGGCCTCCGAGAGTTGGATGCTCAACAGGCGGCGGGGAGTCTCACCTCTCTCTCCTAGGAGGAGGCGGATGGTCGTCCGTCGTTCCACTGCTCGCGGCGGCCGTCTCGGTCGCGCTCAATCGTGTTGCGTGTGCGGCTGCGGCAAGCAGCCGACTCTTGGTCTCGTCGATCGCAGGCGCCGCCTATTGGAGACCGGGAGGTCACCCCATGCTCACGGTGGGGATTATTCTCGGCTTGCACGCCGGGTTCCAACACGCGGCAGCGTGCCTCCTGCTACGCGGCTGCCGCATCGAGGAGCCGCTGGACGCGCGTCGTCATGCAACGCTGCTCATCACCCTCCAGGTGGTCCAGCTCGTCTGCTGCCGCTTGGGCGGCGTGCAAGTTCTCCAACGGGGTGGCGTAGACCGGGCGTTCGGCTCCCAGCATGCTGGCGATGGCTGCGCCGCGCTGCCGGAATATGCCCACCCGGCTAGGCTCACCAGTAGATGGCATGCCACACACGACACGGTCGATCTCGCGCTGGGAGGCTTCAGTGAGGCACTTCATGGCCGCTAGCTTGTTGGCGCTGTCAAGGAGCGAGATGCGGAATGATTCCATCGTCGCACTATCGGCATCTGCTGCTACTGTTGCGGACAGGCCCCGCATTGCCGCCTGCAGCGGGTCCTGGCAGGCCTTGCCAGAGGCTCCGTCATGGCTGGTGACCAGCACTTCCGTGACGGTGCTGGTGCTGGCGTCGCTAACCGCAGGAGGGAGCGGGTCATCGATGATCACCATGTTGCTGGGGAAAGCATCATGTTACGCCGCATCGAAGTCGATGAGCCTCTTGACGGGCGGATCGGTGGAGCCGACAGACTCCAGGTCAGAGACAGGCTCGATGGAGATGTGGAGCTTGTTGAGGAGGTCGGCGAGGCAGCTCTCGGAGCTGGCTGCTCCCGCATCGGGAGCAGGCTCGTCAGAGAGGCGGATCCTGCTAATGAGATCGGCGAGGTAGCTGGCAAGGCAAACGGCTTCTGCACCGCGCAGCACATCGACGCAAATGCCATCGGGCGTGCCGGGCTGGCTACGCTCGCCTGGAAGGAAGAGGGTTCCCGTCCAGAACGTGTTTTTGGACGACGGTGCACCTAGCCCCACGGTGGGCGCCAAATGTTGGGGATATCTAGCGACATATGCCAGGGGGTGGCTTACCATGGATGGGGACAAGAATACGTCGTCGGGCTCTAGAAGCGGGAGTGAGCGAGACCGCATACAGCAGCGAACCTTAACCAGGTTCGGGGCTCTCTGTGGAGATAACACCCCTAGTCCTGCTCCGCGGGGTCTTGATAGACTATCGTCAATAGAGTAGCTACAAGAGTGCTCCTTGAGCTGTTTGGCTAGAGGAAGAAGAAGGGCAAGGCTAGCACCTCTACTTCTCTCTATGTGGGTGTGTATGATCTCTAGGGTTCTGAACCCCCTGCATGGGGAAGCCTGGGGGGTTTATATAGGCCTACCCCCTAGGTGCACAATGGTAATCCGGTGGGGCGTGCGACCTGGCCGTTAGTGTCTCTGGATGCCGGCTTCTCCGCCGGCTGCTGAGGCCCGCCGCTTGGTGGGTCCCACCGGCTGCCGCGATCTCGACCATCAAGTAGGGTCCACCGTTTGCGGGCCATGTTGACTGCTATATACCGTAGCCTTGCTCCCGATGACGGAGGCTTTGTCGGGGGGAGCGTGGCTACAGTCCCGCCGCCTGGCGGGCACTCATTGTAGCCACACCCCATCTCATCTAGTTAATGGCACGCAGTCTCCGAGGGGGAGGAGGGCCGCCTGCTGGGAATCGGCCCGCCCTCGTTGCCGCCTGCTTGGGGTTCGCCACCTTCTGGTGGCTCACGGACTGGTGGGGCCCGCCGCCTGCGGGCCATACCGACCGCCCATCGTGGGAGCATGGCTCCCTCTGACATAGAATATTTCATGGGTTGCGTGCCTATAGTGCCAGGCCGGGCGAGGGGTGTCCGCTTGGTACACCCGCACTGTGGCCACGTTTTGCCCTGGATTCGGGGGTGGCAGGTCGCACTGTAGCCACGCCCCGTCTCGTCATGGTGATGGGGTGTGAACTTTGAGGGAACGAGAGGCCGCATGGTAGGAGTCGCCCCCCCCCCCGCGGCCGTCTTTTATGAGCCCACCATCTTCTAACTGCCGGCCGTCGGACCAGGCGGCCTAAAGGGTCGGCCTTTCGTCCGGGAGGTGTGAGGGGCGCAGCTAGCCCCGATGTCTTGAAATACCATGGGGAGTTGATGAGGCTACCCGTGGTCATTTACCCCGACAAGATGGTGATAGAGGACGTCGAGAAAACATCCTTCATCTCCTTGTGCGGCGTGTATTGCTACACCTGCATGCCCTTCGGACTGCGGAACACCGGTGCAACCTTCTAGCAGCTGTTGCACATCGCGTTGGGGCCGCAACTGGGGAGAAATGCAGAGGCGTACGTCAATGACATCGTGGTCAAGTTACGGGAGGCAAGGACCCTAATCAATGACCTGGAAGAGACGTTCCCCAACCTGCGCGAAGTGAACCTGAGGCTCAACCCAGAAAAGTGGGCGTCCGGGGTCCCGTCCGGCAAGCTGCTGGGTTTCCTTGTGTCACACCGAGGGATCAAGGCTAATCCCGAGAAGATCAAGGCAATTGAAAATATGCGCCCGCCCTAGACCCTCAAAGATATGTAGAAGCTCGCGGGCTATGTGACCTCCCTGGGGCGCTTCATCTCTAAGCTCGATGAGCGCGCCCTCCCTTTCTTCTAGCTGATGAAGAAGAAGGGCCCTTTCGAGTGGACTCCGGAAGCTGAGGCGGCCTTCGAGGACCTCAAGTGATACCTCACAAGCCCACCTGTCATGGTGGTACCTCGTCCACGTGAGACCCTAGTTCTCTACTTGGCAGCCACCCCACTCGGCCAGCTCGGCGCTCATGGTGTTCTAGGGAGAGCGTGTCGCTACAGACGTGAGGCAAGACGACCCACGAGGGGCCGCGCAACGCTCGCCACCTCAGGACGGCGCTCCTGAGGATCGCGTCACGTCACCAACCGACAAGGTTCCCGAGTCCCTCGCGTCCCACGCGAAGCAAGGCACCATCGACACCTCGCCCCTTGTCTAACATCTGGTGTACTTCGTCACAACCGTGCCGCGGGATGTGCGCACGCTATCCTATGCAGCAGAAGCTCCTGCTCACACTCCTCATCGCCTCAAGGAAGGTGCGTCATTATTTCCTGGGCCACCCCATCAAGGTTGTCTTTGCATAGCCCCTGGAGGAAGTGCTGGTGCAGCCCCAATGCTACTAGGTGGGTTGCAGAGTGGAACATCGAGCTGCAGGCCTTCCAGCTAGAGTTCAGCACAACTAGGGTCGTCAATGGTGCGGCCCTTGCTGATTTCACGGCGGAGTGGACGAACATTCACAACCGAGGGCTGGATGAGGGCCAATCCCTCACGCCTGGTGACAAAGCGCCCGATGGCTGGGTGATGCACTTCGATGGTGCCTTCGCGCGGCAGGGTGCGGGGGCTGGAGTCATACTCATCTCACCGACTAAGGACAAGCTCTACTATGTCGTGTAGCTTTGCTCATGGTGAGAATGTCTCCAACAACATCATGGAATACGAGGGCTTGATCGCTGGCCTTTGGGCCACGGCTACCCTGGGGTCAAGCGCCTCACCATCAAGGGCGACTCCCAGTGCCTCATTAACTTTTCCAACAAGGAGTACAAACTAAAGGACGAGCACATGGAGACTTGCCTGGAAGAGGTATGTAAAATCGAAAAGCGCTTCCTGGGCTTGGAATTGCAGCACGTCCCGCGCAGCGTGAACAAGCAAGCAGACGACATCGCCAAGAGGGCATCTCACCTTGAGCCTCGGAAAGCTGGCATCTTCTAGGAGACGCTTTTCAAGCCGTCGGCAACACCCCCGGTCGCAGGCCCAACGCTGCTACGGGAAGAGCCGCCACCAGCCCCATCCTCAGGCACCCCAACCTATGGCCCGACCTCGGGAGGTCGCCTACTCCTGGCGTTGGAACCTCAGGCAGGCTGCTGAACTGTCGAGTTCAAGGCGTACTTTCTCCGTGATGCTTTGCCAGAGAAGGAGGAAGATCACGAGAACTGCGTGGTTACGAGCCACTTGCTTATTGCTTGCGGGATGGCGAGCTATACGAAGGCGCTAGCGGCGTCGTTGTTGTGCATACCCGAGGAGCAGGAGTGCGAGCTGTTGGCCGACATCCACAGTGGAGATTGCGGACACCACTCCTCATCACGCACCCTCGTAGGCAGGGTGTTGTACAACGTGTTCTACTAGCCTACGGCGCTGCACGACGCCACCGAGCTGGTGCGATCCTGTGAGGCCTACGAGTTCCACGCCTAGCGGATTCATCAGCCAGCGTAAGGTCTCCAGACCATCCTGCTCTCATGGCCCTTCATGGTTTGGGGGCTGGATATCCTGGCCCCATTTCCTCTGGCGGCCGGTGGTTACCACTACCTCTACGTTGCCATCGACAAGTTCACCAAGTGGGTGGAGGTGGAGCCCGTGCGCACCATCCCTGCCGGTTCAGCCATCAAGTTCATCAAGGGCCTCATGAGCCATTTTGGTGTCCCCAACCGTATCATTACTCACAATGGCTCCCAATTCACAAGCAACCTCTTCAAGACATATTGTACTAACCTTGAAACACATATATGCTATGCTTCGGTGGTGCACCCACGGAGCAACGGCCAGGCTGAGCATGCCAATGCGGAGGACCTGAGGGACCTCAAGGAAAGGAGCTTCAAGAATAAGCTTGAGGCCTGTGGTAGGGGTTGGCTCGGTGAGCTTCAGTCCGTGTTGTGGTCCATCCACACCACACGACTAAGCCCACCGGCAAGACCCCGTTCTTCCTCGTCTACGGGGCTAAGGCATTCCTCCCGCATGAGGTCAAGCATCACTCCCTGTCAGTGTCAAAACCGGAGGATCTCGAGTAGGGGGTCCCGAACTGTGCGTCTAAGGCGGATGGTAACAGGAGGCGGGGGACACAATGTTTACCCAGGCTCGGGCCCTCTCGATGGAGGTAATACCCTACTTCCTACTTGATTGATCTTGATGATATGAGTATTACAAGAGTTGATCTACCACGAGATCGTGAGGCTAAACCCTAGAAGCTAGCCTATGATTATGATTGTTGTTGTCCTCTGGACTAAACCCTCCGGTTTATATAGACACGGAGGGGCTAGGGTTACTACAGTCGAGTTACAAGGAGGATATCTACATATCCGAATTGCCAAGCTTGCCTTCCACGCAAAGGAGAGTCCCATCCAGACACGGGACGAAGTCTTCAATCTTGTATCTTCATAGTCCAACAGTCCGGCCAAAGTATATAGTCCGGCAGTCCGAGGACCCCCTAATCCAGGACTCCCTTAGTGGACCCTGAACCAGGCTTCAATGACGATGAGTCCGGCGCGCAGATTGTCTTCGGCATTGCAAGGCGGGTTCCTCCTCCGAATTCTCCATAGAAGATTTTGAACACAAGGATCGTGTCCGGCTTTGCAAAACAAATTCCACATACCACCGTAGAGAGTACAATATTTCCAAAAACCTAATCTGCTGACAACTTTTCATAATGTGACATCCTGCCGTGGTCCGTTCATTATGAACTGTTTTTCCTAGCCTGCCACTTCACATGTTGTGAGGCGGTTTTCTTGGCACGTCTTGTCGAAGCAGAGATCGTGTCCCCTTATCACGGGATTCTCATCAATATGGGTGTGGGTAACCCAATCGTGCCTGCTGGTATGACTCCTCGATTTTAGGCAAGTTCCAAACGGCCACACGGTGGACGCTTGATATTCACCCTCTTTATAAAGGGGCCAAGGTCTGTCCTTTTCTTCTCGCGCTCGATCCTTCCTTTCCCCCACCTCGAATTCCAACACCCAGGGTTCAGGCTAAGCGCTTCGGACCTTAAATCATGTCCGGATCCAACCTTCAAGGCCGGTGGATGGCCTCCTCTGTCACATAGAAGGACATCAAGAAGCTAAGAGAAGCCGGTATCGACCGCGAAATCTCGCCTGGGCTGCTGCTCAAGGGCAGGTCATCCTCCCGAACCCAGCGAGTGTCGTATTTGTTTCCACTTCCTCCGAGGCTAGGCTTTAGTCTTGAACCCTTTGTTAGAGGCTTATGTTCTATTACGGGCTCGATTTCCATGATCTAGCACCAGATTCCATCCTTCACATCTAGTTGTTTATAAATGGTGTGTGAGGCCTTCTCTGCATCACCCCACACTTGACATGGCTTAAGACCTTCAATGTGAAGCGAAGATGATCGATGGGCGACACGCAGAATCGGAGGTGCCATAATAAGCAAAAGCGCTGATGCTCCATGGTCAAGGGTTCCTTCCGGAGATGTCCGACTTATGGCAGCGGGGAGTGGTTTTATCACAGCTCCCGAAGTACTAAGTGGGTAGCTGCCCCGCCTTCTTTTGGGGCCCCGCCTGGCTGGCGTCATGGGTCAACAAGGGGCTGGAGTGGGGGCGATTAATGGCGTGCCGACATTGCGATCGCATCGACATCTCCTCAAAGAGATGTCAGCCTTGTCAAGTAATGCAAGTCATGCTAGTTAATCCGGGTCCTGCCATGCCAGCGTCGACCTCTCTGTAAGTGGGAGTTCAACCGGAAGGACATGAAGTATTCAACAATTCTTCAGCGTGGCCTTCGAAGAGATGTATGGATTGTTCTTGGATCACGAATAAAGTGTCCGGACACCACCGAGATCTTGGTCTAAAGCGCAATCGTCCGGATACCCACGTAAGTAATTCTGCGTCCGAACACGGTGTCTTTTCATTTGTCACAACATCATTCTGAAAAAAAAATCGCTCTTGGCCAGGACTGGATAAGAAAGGCGAAGATGATCAGGTGTTCGGCCCCCCTTCCTGATGGCTCACCGGATCCTGTACTAGCCAGGGTGCTTGAGCACGCACCTTATCAAGTGCCATCAGGGGAAGATAAAGGGAGGAATAAAGAAGCCGAAAGCGGGCCTCATGCATTACTCATCCAAACCGGGGGAACTAGTGTCTCCGTGAAGGAGGATAATCGGGGAGAAGAATAAAAAATCCCCTCTCCCCATGGAAGGAAAAGGACCGCCTCTAAAGACTTGAAGCGAGGGTTTCCAAGCGAGGAAAAACCTTGTCGGGGGCCCGCCCGGAGGCGTCCTTACCGCTTGTGCCCACAAGGGGTCAGCCCTCCACCATTTGTTAGTGAACAAAAGTACTTTTGGTAAATATATCCTGCTTCATATCGAGGACAATAACGAGACATATGTCTTGCAGTTCGGATCGTAGCCCTTCTCGACAAAGTTAGTTTTAGGGATCTTCTTAGGAGATGATGGAGGCAAACGCCTCCCCTGTCTCCTGCCTCATGAGGCGGGCGACCTGAGGTGTAAATCACGGAGGATTTCTCTGATCCGCCAAGGCGAAGGTAACCCTTGACCCGAAGTCAGTATTCGGCTCTAAGGAAACAGAGAAGAGTGCAGGACTGTCGGTGCACAACGGACGCAGCGATGGGTCTTATGGAGCAGCGGCTATCTCGAGCGCATCATACTTTAATAGATGCGGTGGTTGAAAAGGATTTCATCTGCCAAAAAGTGGGTTGCATGAAGATTTTATGAGCGGCTAAGAGGCTTTGAGATGCATAAAGTAATATATATATTTTTGTGACACCCGCACACGCTAGGTGTGCCCTATCTGAATAATAGCCCTGAGACTCTGGTTTGCTGTCGGGCGGCAGCGAAGAATCATAGTCGGTAATGATCATGCTGCTTACATGTGCGGTGGTGAGGTCGGTGGCTGGCTGGGCTGGTGAGTTCTTTGAGCTGGCGGCAACGATGCGGCGGATGCCGACATCGTGCTTGTGAACAAAGCGGCAGCGAGCACAAGGTATGTATTTTACGGTGGTCAGCCAGATATTAAGAGGAGCATGATGCTAGTATCTATAATATCTTGTGGCTGCGGATGGGCTGCCGCCGTGGAGACCCTTGAGGCGAACTTGCTCGAACCAAGGAACAAGCCGGGAGAAGTGATCGGCCGCCCTAAAGCGGCGAAGGAGTTAAACTGAACGGCTACTCATCGCGGGCGAAGATAAAATAGCCAAGATGGCTGTTGAGCTGAAGGATGCCGCTGGCCGGTATGAGCTTCTTGAAAAGGAAAGCCAAACGAAATGGTGGACCTGAAGAAAGCCATGGTAGCAGCCAAGGAAACCCTCTCTAAAATCAGAGTGGCAAAGGAGGAGCTTCGTCAAGCGGAGATATCACGGCTGGGAAGCCCTTTTATTCTGAGACGAGTTAGGAGATCGAAGTATGCCCCTCTGGATCAATTATGGAGTCTTTGAGATCGTGCTTGGACTTGTAGCGAGTGCTGCTGATCTTGTTGAGTTTTCAAAGATCAGAAAGATCATGAAGTGAAAAGGTTGTTCTGGTTGCAATTCAGTGCTCCCACGCGTCCGCTGCTGTTAAATGAACAAATGGCCGAGTGGGCTGAGCTCCATAGATTGTCCGGACTTGCCATGAGGTCTGTTGTGGATCATCTTTGGCCGGAGGGACCAAGGCGAATAGTTATTTTGGTTTAGTGCAACAATTCCTTGGTCTTTGCCGCTCTCGGCGTTGTAAAGAGGCGGCGTGCGTAGAGGTGTAGCGGATGGCTCTTGCCCGTGTTAAGACATACCGAGGCGAGATGGAGCCACCGCTATTGCAACCGAGGATCGGTCGTGAAGCCGGTCTCGGCGAGCACTATTTTGAAGAAGTCCTAGAAGGTGCTCGTTTAATAGAGGCTCGATGCTCGAAGAGTATCATGTTGAGTGACATGTATCCAATTCTAAAAACAATGCTATTTGGATTATAAAGGTTGTGTTTATACTTTTCACGAAAGTATTATGATGCTTCTGTGCGGTCATTTATGTATGTATATAACTTTGAAAGTTTGCGGTCGTCGGCTTGGCCCCACACATATAATGCGGGGTGTTAGGAAGCGCATATTCACACTTGATCAACGTCTTGGTCCATTAAGGAGGTGATAGCGTGGCGAACAAGGCAATCAAACTATAGCTTTAACACTTTCACTTAGCCATAGGAGTTTGGCGGTGGGGCTACTATATAGCCCTAGTACTTCCGTGCTCATCGAATATGGGGCGTACATACATATTTAGGAAACCGACCCGCCGTTAATGCGGAGGAATCGTGAAGATTTATTTGAGTCATCGAGTGGTTGACGGTGTCGCGCTTTATCATGAATGATCAGTTTCGGCTTTCTCTCTTGAGGTGCTCGTCCGGATGAACTAGGCACTGTCGCGGTAGTTCTCCGGTGCCACCTTAGCCGATAGAAGCGAGCGTAAGGTAGCAAAACACGGGGCGGGCAAACCCAACTATTGACCAAAGACATGATTAGAGCTAATGCATATAAGGCCAAACTCGGCGCGAACACTCCCTAAGGTATTCGGTCTTTACAAGCGATATCTTTGGGCTGAGTAACTCCTTGATAATAAGCCCTGAATTTCCAGAATGCGTGCATTAGTCGGCGTGACGAGATGCCAATAGCATGACATCCCTCTTGGTTATGTTGAATATCCGGAGGGTGTGAAGCAACAAGAGACAGTAAAAAAGGTTTACACAGGGTCTTAATCTAAAAATAAACCTCTGAGCATGGCCCTGCTGCACGTCTGCGCCTGTGTCTCCATTGTGCCGTATCCTGGAAGGGTGTAGCACGATGATCATCTGTAAGAGAGAAAAGCCCAGGTGAAAGTTTTCGTGCGAAAAATTGGTTATTCTTAATGAACCATTAAAATTCAATCTAAATAAGGTCAAGCGAGCTGTAGTCCTTTTTTACATGCGGGAAGCCCTAGCACCACCTATGGGGTATATCCATCGACCCAATCTCAGGTTTATCATTTGTTACAGACTAGTGGTGCTTGTGGGACTTCGTCTAGTAGTGTCCGCGGTCTTGACGATCGATCATTTATTCTGGTTGGAGACTCCATTCAGTGTTTGGCTGCTAGAGCGCCACACATTCTTCATGCGTAAAGGCGCTACGTGTTTCAGCTAACTATTATGATGCCCGTGGACCGGGCATCTTAAAGCTAAGATAAGTGTAATGCTGATGCTGCATTAAAGCGGCGAAGGCCGTTCTTCAGTAGTGCGTGATAGCTGCTTGAATGGAAGCGATGTCGAAGGTTAACTTTTAAACCCGGAAGTTGTCGGAGAACCGAATACAACCTCTAGCACTAGAGAGCCCGTGCAGTGGCCTCTGCAGGCCTAAATATTACTCCTTTAAAGGTAGTATTGCTTTGGCTGATTCTTGTCGGGTCTATCCCCATCTTGCAGGCTGTGTCCTGATATATCAGATTAAGACTACTACCGCCGTCCAGAAGGACTTGGGTGAGATGGTATCCGTCAATTATTGGGTCTAGCACCAAGGCAGCCGATCCTCCGTGCCGGATACTAGTCGGGTGATCCCTGCGATCAAAAGTGATCGGGTAGGCCGACCAAGGGTTGAACTTGGGGGTGACAGGCTCCACGGTGCAAACGTCTCGGAGTGCGCGTTTGCTCCTCCTCTTCGTTACGTGAATCATGTTCACTTTTTTGACCTCTGGTGGGAAATTTTTTGTCCCCAAGTGTTTTGCTGGCGAGGATCATCCTCGTCTTCACTTAGTGTCTCCCTCCCCTTGTGTCCGGCGTTTAGCTTGCCGGCCTACTTGAAGACCCAACATTCTCTGTTGGTGTGATTTGCAGGTTTGTCAGAGGTGCCATGAATCTGACATAATCTGTCTAGAATCTTGTTTAGGCTGGACGGTCCATCTCTACTGCCTTTGAATGGATTTTTCCGTTGACCGGGTCAAGAGCCCCTGAATCCGACGTTTACCGCCGTGTTGTCTAGGCTGTCTTCATTGTTTTGACGCTTGCTTTTATTGCGTCATGATTTTCCATTACCATCCCGACTTGGATGTGCAGGGTCATTGGTGCCACTCTGGGCCAGCCAACTATCTTCGCCGATGCAAAAGCGGGTCATAAGGCTTATTAGGGCTGCCATTGTCCTCGGTTTTCCTGGCCTAGGTGTGCTGGCGAGCCAATCGTCCGGAGGTGTGTTTGAAAGCCGCTAGCAGCTTGGCGTCCGGGCGTCGACAATTTGATTCTTCTTAGTGAGAATCTGTTCCAAAGCTTTGGGTTGACTCTACGGGCTGTTGAATTATATGACTTAAATCGCCCGCATCCGGTCGGACATAGGTCCCTTGAAAATTAGCCCTAAAAGCATCCTCAGCTCTTCCCAACTTCAATCGAGTTTTGGGAGGCTCTTGAGCGATGCGAGCTGGTCCTTTCAACTTGAGGGGCAAGTATTTGATGGCATGGAGATCATCTCCGCGAGCCATGTGGATGTGAAGGATAAAGTCCTCAATCCAGACCCCAGGGTCTATCGTTCCGTTATATGCCTCTATGTTCAAGGGTATGAATCCCTCTGGAAATTCGTGATCTAGCACCTCATCGGTGAAGCATAGGGGGTGCGCGGCACCCCTGTATTTGGATGTGTCATGGCATTCTGACGGTTGTAGTGTTTGGTTTTGATTCTGTGCCGGAGTGCGCTTCCTAGATCCATAGATGGACCTCGTCATACCGGCTTTTTGGTGCAAGTCCTCACGTAAATCGTGTGCTGACTTGTGTGCGACATCGTTAGCCGCCCTGTCGCGGCCACGCGGTGGTCGATCCAGTTGTATTGGCTCTAAGGCCTCGTCATCGAATTCAGTCAGCAGCTTGCGCTTTGGATAGCTCTTTGTGTGGCGACTACCCCCGTACTTTTCTTCAGTGTCAAGCACTTTATTCCATCTACTGTTGAGCGTATTCTGCGCGGCCTTAAGCCTTTGTTTCTGCTTCTTCAGTCTCCTCGCGGTGGCAATAAGCCTTTTATGGAGGTTCTCTTGTTCCAAGTGCCTTTCCGGGATGATGTGTGCATCGTCGTCCGGGCTGTTCTCCTCTCTGAAAACAGGTTGATGAGCTTTATCCTCGGCATCGCCGTGATCGGACAGCAGTTCTGTACTATGTTTGCCGTCCGCTGGCTCATCCCGCTCCATCGCTGGGTCCGTATGGTCGTTGTTTCCTTTGGAGTCGACTGGGGTATTATTCTTTCTTGAGCTGTTATCGCTGTTTTTGCTGACGCGCGGGTTGGAGCGGCGCCTACGTTGTCGCTTTTGTTGCTTCTCGAGGGAACTATCCTTCGTTGCTTCTTCCCGTTCCTCGTCGTTGTTCTCTTTGGGTGTATCCACCATGTATATATATAGTATGATGAAGTGGCTGTCCAATGCCCTGCGGGCGGTGGTTCCTGTTCCTCTCCTACATCGTCGTCCATACAGTCGATGTCTTCGGAGTCAAAATCAAGCATGTCGGTTAAATCATTGACAGTGGCTATTAATTGGGTGGTGGGTGGGGAACGAATTTCTTCGTCGTCCGCTTCCCACTCGAGCCGGACATAGTTCGGCCGAGGGTCTCCTGACAAGGAGAGAGACCTTAATGAATCTAGCACATCACCGAAGGGCGAGTGCTGGAAAATATCTGCGGAGGTGAACTCCATGATCGGTGCCCAATCAGATTCGATAGGCACAGACGCTAGCGGTTCGGAGCCTATGGCCGGGGACGAATCCAAGGGCTCGATGACACAGGTCTCAAAGGAGGTGAAGTCAGTATTCGGCTCTATCACCGCTGAGCGTGCGGCCTCCATGGCGGGGTCCATCCACCCGTCCTCGGACGGCGTGATCTGCTCCGGATTGAGGGCCAGAGTAGCCACAGGTGTGATCTCCCGAACACCGTCCGACGATGGAGCTATGTCATGCTCGTCGTGATTGTGCAGCACACCTGACATGGGTTCGAATCCGTCAAAGATCAAGTCTCCGCGGATGTCAGCGGTATAGTTTAAGTTTCCAAACTTGACCTGACAGCCAGGGGTGTAGCTCTCGATCTGCTCCATGTGACGCCCGGATATTCAAGCTACAGTAACCTCACCCTAATGATGCCATGTCACCACCAAATTACTAAGCCAATTGTCATTTGATTAAAATCAAAGTCAAATTCAAATTTATTCAAATGGTAAATAAAAAAATGTTTATTAGGTTGCAAATATTCACCACATAATTGTCTTGCATTAACAAACAATTTTGGAGATGCTTAAAATGCCTCAGGGAATTATAACCTTGGACCAACAACCAATTAGTTAACCTTTTCAATTTCTAAAAATAGTTAAACAATGCTGGAGCGGTTTGGAACCTTTTATTCAGCCCCGGTGTTTCCCGTATTTGTGTGACAAGTTTCATATTAAACAAAAATCAATTGTTATCAAACTAAATTAGGAAGCAGTAGTAGTTTTTATTCTGAAATGTAAAATAGGAAAATGGCACTATGCACTTAGGCCTAGCAATGCACTGACCGTGGCCCAGCCCAATAACCCCCTCTGTATCTCCTTTTACTGCTCACGGGATCACGTTGGATGCGTGTCCGCCGTCCATGGCGGCTAAGCGCCGCGTCCGTCATCCGGCGACCCTCCTCGCGGAGTTAGAGCATCCCGAACCCCGGGCCGAACCCTAGATGCTCTCCCCTCTTCCTCTCGCGCCGCTTCTCCCTCACGGCATGAACCGGCGAAGCCGTCGCCGTGTCATTGTGGTCTTCGTGGCCATGGTCATCCCGGCGGCGACAAGATGTCTAGAGGAACCAGCGTCCTCTTCTCCGTCAACTTCAACCACGGACCAAAGGCGGGAGGCCCGCGGCGTCACCATCGAGCTCATCTCATACGCATCTCGGCGGCGCCGTCGTCAATTCGGCGATCCGGTGCAACCCGAGCCCGTTGACCCTCGTTGCCGCACCAATGTGAGCTCCTCCCTGTTTCCCCTCGCCCGGTCTCGATCCGCCGTCGGGCGCGTCTCACTGCTCATAGCCCGTGGCGTCGTCCGTCAAGGCCAGCGCCCAGCGACTTCGCGTTCGCCCCATCCAGCGCCGTGACCACCCGTACTGCGCCTGCGCCTCGGCTCCCTGCCGCACTAGGCGCTTCGGACCTCGTTAGCCCTGCGCTGGCCAAGCCATAACCGTCGCGCTTATCCTCGCCCGTGCCCTGCACGACACCGTGGCCGCCCGGCGCCCTTCTTGCTGGCCGTGTCAAGCCTGCGGCCCTGCCCTCGGCGCCTCTGCGCCACCAGCGCCTCGCCGCCCGATCCTCGCGGCTCCGACCGGCGCGCCATGGCCGGCGCCGCCCTCACAGGGCAGTGCTCCTCGCCCCACTAGTGGCCTCGAACGCATGCGCCCGCACCCGTCGCCCACTAAGCCACTAGGGTCTATGTCACCGGGGCCCCACGCCCCTGGAACATTTTTTTGAAGAAAAAAATTAAAGTTAATAATTAATTAATTAGTAATGTAATGTAATTAATTAAGTTAATTAACCTGCTTAATTAGCCTAATTACCTAGTCAGTTTATTAAATCTGTTAGTTTGTTAAAACAGTCAATGACAAATGGGCCCCATTGTCCCTTTTTGACCAGTCAACCAGTCATTATTATTTGTTGACCATCTTGACTCAGCATGCTCACGGACCCATTGTCGGCTGCATGTGCATGTTCACAGGTACATACATGTACCCATAGCATTAGTTATTTATTTTCGAATTAATAAATAAATTCAGAATATTGCTAAAACTTTAATAAATCATAGAATTTAAACCATAACTTCGGTTAAAATATTTTCAACATGAAAG
Source organism: Aegilops longissima (assembly GCA_021605205.1). NCBI lineage: Eukaryota > Viridiplantae > Streptophyta > Magnoliopsida > Poales > Poaceae > Aegilops > Aegilops longissima. Next base: position 391,372,737 of record CM038677.1, on the reverse strand, counting down.
TTGCTCGAGCAGCGAGACAAATCCGGATCGCAGATCGTTCGTCGCCACACACCCTAACCTATCGAACTCGCAACTTTCCCCTCGGCTCCTGCGCGAAAACACGAAACAGGGGATATTTTCCGGATGTTTCCCCATAACAGTGTCACCTCATACCACGTTAGGTCACGCCTAGCATCGTTACTTGTCATGTCATGCATCGATATGCATCTGTTTACATAGTATTCATTGTTTCTTCCCCTCTTCTCTCCGGTAGACTCTGAGACCGTAGCTGTTGCTGCCCGGTTCGACTACGGAGTTGTGACCCCTCTCTCTTGCCGGAGGAACAGGCAAGGCCCCCTTGATCACGGATATAGCCTATTCTACTCTATCTGCTTGCATTAGAGTAGTGTAGCATATTCTTGCTTTCGTTATACCTATCACGATGCATAGCTTTGTCCTTGCTACTCTTTATTGTTACCTTTACGCAATCCTACACCTTAGTATAGGATGCTAGTATTCCATCTGTGGCCCTACATTCTTGTCCGTCTGCTGTGTGCTATACTATCGGGCCGTGATCACTCGGGAGGTGATCACGGGTATATCTATCTTATACATGATACATGTGGTGACTAAAAGTCGAATTAAACTTGTGGAGCACCATGAGTGATTCATGGATTGGGGGCTGAAAGGACCTTTGTCCGGCGGCCCTCTGGATGGATCTTTGTGGCGGGCGGCAGGGCAGGTTGAGACCGCCTAGGAGAGAGGTGGGCTGGCCTGTTCAGCGTTAGCGGTTACTTAACTGCAGCAATGAGATCTTGGTATTTGATGCGAGTGCAGCTCACGGGCCTATCGCACTAACCAACTCGTGGGAAAGATATGGGCACTCGGCATCGTGGTATCGGCGAAGCACCGTGGCGTCGGCCCGGCGGCGCGCTGGGTTGGACTGGCGCCACTAGGCTAGATGCGCTTCCGGCCGCCCGCATAGCGTGCTTGAGTGTGCTCGAGGCGATGGGCCCGGACCCTGCGTGCTTAGGTTTAGACCGGCGTGCTGACCTCTCTGTTGAGCCTTGGTGGGGCTGCGGCGTGTTGATCTTCAGCGGCGGGCATGACCCGAGAAAGTGTGTCGGCCAAATGGGATCAAGCGTGTTGGGTTATGTGGTGCACCCTTGCGGTGATTAATCTATTGAATAGCCGTGATCTTGATGAGGGCGACTTAGAGTTGTACCTTGACCTTATGACAACTAGAACGGATACTTAATAAAACATACCCTTCCAAGTGCGGATATAACCGGTGGTCGCTCTCTCTCGGGGTTACGAGGAGGATCGCGGGTAGGATTATGCTATGCGATGCTACTCGGAGGACTTGATCTACTCTCTTGTACATGTTGCAAAGCGGAGGCTGCGAGCGTAGTCTTGACGAGGTTAGATATCCCCTCTTATTACGGCATTACTGCGATTCGGTCCTTGATATGGCCCTTTACACATATATCCATGCATATGTAGTGTAGCTCCTTCTTGCGAGTACTTTGGATGAGTACTCATGGTTGCCTTGTTCCCCTTTTCCCCCTATCTCTACCCGATTGCTGCAGCAGACGATGGAGCCGGGGCGAGCGCCACCGTCGATGGCGACTACTACCGGAGGTGCCTACTACTACGTGCAGCCCGGCCAGCGGCGACCGGGAGTAGTTAGGAGGATCCCGAGCGGGAGGCTGCGCCTCTTCGATCTGTATCGGTTTGTGCTAGCCTTCTTAAAGGCAAACTTGTTTAACTTATATGCGTACTCAGATATTGTTGCTTCCGCTGACTTCGTCTATGATCGAGCACTTGTATTCGAGCCCTCGAGGCCCTGACTTGTATTATGATGCTTGTATGACTTATTTATGTTTTAGAGTTGTGTTGTGATATCTTCCGTGAGTCCACGATCTTGATCGTACACATTTGCGTGCATGATTAGTGTACGATTGAATCGAGGCGTCACAAGATTAGTATCGAGCCATTTGCTGTAGGAATCCCCCTTTCCAACTCCTTGGCCGGAGTTGAGTCTAGACATTGGAAAACTTTTACTAACATGGCTGTGCGGCCCATGGGCCCACGTCGCCATTGGGTGGCATTAGGATCTTTTACTCCTCGATCTTTACTCAGGATTCGAACTCTCTTCTATTCGGGTTAAACGATTTTTACTAAAATCTAACTTTAGGATCTCGTTACTACTTCCACCCTGAGAACCCCTCACTACGGTGATTGCTCCGTGAACGGAAGAATTTGAAGATACTCTCCGATATTCTCTCGAGACCACATGCTGTCGCTTTTGTAATTCCCTACCACGAAACATCCCTATGGATAAATACTTACGCTTGTCGTTCTTACTTTTATTCCAGTTAATCTTGTTATTACAAGATACCTGAAATTCTCTCTAATGTTCGAGAATACTTTGCGCCTATTGCCTTGCAGTTCTTTGCTACATGAATACCCCTACGGATAATTTCTCGCACTTACGAATATCCGCTCATCCCCGTTGATTCATGTATGTCACCAATCCTCGAAAAACCATTCGATCTTCGAAAATCCTGAGCATCCTATTGCTCTCGAAATTCTTGATTACTTTCATTATGTTTAATCCCATAAGTCTAGTAATCTTGTTGGCGTCCATTGTCATTATCATTTTGAGTCCATTGATTCGATTTGTTGCGAATGCTGCAATCCTCAAACAGATCCTAAATTCATCCTTCGGCTCGAGCGTCATTTTAAACATGAGTGGCTATCGACCAATCAAATTGCCGTCGATTGTACCCCTAAGTCTATGCAGCTTATCCATCCTTGATCAGAGCATTTGCTCCTGATCCCTTGATTTGAAAATCATAATTACTTTGCTAATTAAGCGTTAAACTATTCAGATGTTCTATAAACCGATGCATTTGCAATCTTTCTTCCTCTGATTGGGTATCGATACTCATATCAGCCCCATTGTGGATCGCCATATCCACTGTTGGATTATTATCCGACAGTGCCCTTCATAATCAAAAATTGTATCCCTTCCTTTTGTCAACCATGCTTTGCTTTCGAGCTGGTGATATTTACTCTTGAAGCTTATGGTATATGTTCGTAAGAAGCCCCGATGGGATTGAACCAACGTCTTCCCCCTTCGGTGTGAACCCGAAAGATTTCACAAGTCATACTTATCTGGTATTGCACCAGGTAAAACTTTCAATAACTAATGTCATCTTCGAAGTACGAGAGGTGAATGGAAGATTATGCATTGAGGAAGTGGGAGTCGACCTTGAACTTTGTGATCATGCCCATGGACGCGATGTATATCCTATCATGGAAGCTTCTTGTAATAATAACTATTTCCTTGATAACTAACATATGGTATCTGTGAATTGATCCCTTGCAACCGTGGTCCCGACCATGATTGTTCTTCCTTGATTCCATTTCTCGGACAAGTTAAAACAATTGTCTTCTATGGATCAATACACCAGTCCAACCTTTACTTTGATCTTGTGTCGAGTATTACCCCCCTGGTATCTCGAGATTATCATGGAACTGCATAACTTCTTATGAGTTCTTCATCAAGTGCTACCTTCCCACTGATTCCAATTTTTCATGGGCTCGGAGTTATTAAACACTCAAAGACACCGATAACTGAACCGAGTCTGCATTACGGTTCAACGACACTTGATAATCTTCTTTAAGTACGAGTTTGTAACCGATCACGCCATTCCTAGCCTGTTTGGCTATATCCTTGTCGTGCATATTTTAACTGTGCTACCTGGTCCTTATCCCAGGAGCACAACTTTCGACGATTGAGCTAAGCTTATGTCGATTTCCTTGTCTTATCGTTCCATCTTGAACAACAAACTTGATCTCGAGTTTGTGTCCTACTCGTGGTTCCAATAACCTTCCGCTTCATCATTCGTTTGACTTGATGTCATCGTCGATCGACTACATCTTCGTGAAATCTCTCGACAAATGTGTCGTGATCATCATCATCATTCCGAGCTCTTCCAGGATATGAATTGAATTCATGATGGTAAATACCATCCTTGCCCCTTGATGATTTGTGTTATCATCGACAACATCCTTCATTTCCCTCTCAACACAAACTTGTCCGTGTTTTGTGTTATACCTTGAGATCCTTGCTACCCAGCATTTGTTCTTCATTACCTTGGAAGTATTACCATCTTTTATGTCAAGAATGTTGTGAGAATTGCTCCACCTCTTAAGAATTCTTGATATAGTAACACTTCTTCCCATCACCATTCTTTCTTGGTCCCCGTGTTGATCCTAACCGGGATACTAATAAGTGAACAGTGCTCCTTGGATTCTATACTTCTAGCAACCCTATTGCCATGAATTCAATGGTCGATAGTTCATTCTTAGACTATTGGTTATTGAATCCCCATTCTAACATTGATCATGCTACCTGAGCCCATATTTCAGGTGCATCTTTCTACCAATGTTTAATTGTGTATGTTTTCCTCGAGCATACATCATTATATCATTTGATCTGACAAATGTTATCTCCTTGTTTACATAACTATGGAAATCCACCTTTTTGGAAACCTCGATGAGTTGTCGCTGAGTCCATCAGCCACCTCATGCTCTCCTTGGGTAAATGATGAACTCTTGTCTTAGAACTCACTTCCATAAGTTCATTTCCCGAGAATCTTACATTGTCCTCTCGTCAATTGGTGTCGCACCTTCTCTTCTCAGGCATCCTAAGTCTCAGGCACCCTGACACCAATCAGATCTGAATCTCGGTCAAATATGATGGTTGGAACATTTTCCAAGAGTTATAACATTGATCCTCATATGACCCGGTAAGGTGATGTCATGCACACGACGGAGGACCAAAATGTTATAGTTTCCTTTTTAACAAGGTTAACCATTTTCCATGAGGAAATTGAATGCCTTGTTTAATAAGTTTATCTCGATGGATCCTTTGTGCATCCAAAGTCTGATCTTTGCTTGAAGACCATGCCAATGCTATCACTAAGCATGTTTGTGGTACTCAATTTTAACAAGAACATTTGAAGCCCAGTGCTAAATGTTTCTTGCACAATTATCAAACACCGTTGTATGGGTAATGTCATGACTATTCTCTCCCTTACCTAAAGGGTTTTCTACATTATATCCTTTCATGCATATCATCGCTGCTTGTCCTTAGGAAGGATATGCCCTGAATTATGTGTTTAAACACATTTTTCATTTCCATTGTTCTGTTTAATCCGATATCACATTTTCCTTTCCATTGTTTTGTTTAACCTTCTTGAGGTTTATATGATCTAAGCAGTAATAAGTCACTGATTTTGTAAACACCTCGGTGTACAATTCTGTCAGTAAGACCCTGTTACTATTGTTGATGACATTCCGGTAGCCACCGATGGACGAGAACCTTGCCTATTGGCCCGCCTCGTTCAACGAGCAGGAAAATGGTTCTCTTCGTCCCTCGCCCTTGGTATCGATGTTGTTGCCGACATAACTGATAGGCTACCCTCTGACATGCCTTGCTATCGTGATCGTACAAGATGTCAACCCCCTCTCTACTTTTAACCCACATGGTGGGCCCATAACCCACAGTTCCACAGGATCGGAACCTGACTCTCCTGTACAACCTGATGTCAAGTTATTCCTCGTGCTTGACTTTGTATGTAATTCACGGGCCACTTTCCTGTTGATCTATTCTGGTATCGGAAACAATAATTATTCCGTTGCTTGAAACCCCTTTCACCTTATGGCTAGGCGTTGAACGATTGCCTGGTTGCTTGAAACTTCTTATTGTACCTTCCAACTTTACTCTCGATGTGTTTTATTTTGTTCAACTCGAGAGGTACTCATATGCTCATTCATGGGTTAATCCCAGATTATTACCCTTATAGCATTACATGCGTTCTGATCTGCCCGTTACCTATTCTTAAATCGATGAAGATCCCGAAGAAAGGATGCCGACTTCATCATGTTGACTGAAGCGAGAGAAATGAAGATATCAACGTAATGGATCAACTTCTTCAAGAAGAGCAACCAAGATGGAGAACACTACGCTAGAATTTCGTAACGAGAACCTCCTCCCTTCGCCTCTTAAATCTGGGCCGAGATTTACAGTAGTGGAGGAGAATTGTGGCCTTGGGATATTCAAGCTGATAACCTCACCCTAATGATGCCATGTCACCACCAAATTACTAAGCCAATTTTCATTTGATTAAAATCAAAGTCAAATTCAAATTTATTCAAATGGTAAATAAAAAATGTTTATTAGGTTGCAAATATTCACCACATAATTGTCTTGCATTAACAAACAATTTTGGAGATGCTTAAAATGCCTCAGGGAATTATAACGGTGGACCAACAACCAATTAGTTAACCTTTTCAATTTCTAAAAATAGTTGAACAACTTTGGAGCAGTTTGGAACCTTTTATTCAGCCCTAGGGTGTTTCCCGTATTTGTGTGACAAGTTTCATATTAAACAAAAATCAATTGTTATCCAAACTAAATTAGGAAACAGTAGTAGTTTTTATTACTGAAATGTAAAATAGGAAAATGGCACTATGCACTTAGGCCTAGCAATGCGAGAACATGGCCCAGCCAATAACCCCCTCTGTATCTCCTTTTACTGCTCACGGGATCACGTTGGATGCGTGTCCGCCGTCCATGCAGCGGCTAGCGCCGCGTCCGTCATCCGGCGACCCTCCTCGCGGGTTAAGAGCATCCCGAACCCCGGGCGAACCCTAGATGCTCTCCCCTCTTCCTCTCGCCGCTTCTCCCTCACGGCCACGCGAACCGGCGAAGCCCGTCGCCCGTGTCATTGTGGTCTTCGTGGCCATGGTCATCCCGGCGGCGACAAGATGTCTAGAGGAACGGCGTCCTCTTCTCCGTCAACTTCAACCACGGACCAAGCTGGGAGGCCCTCGCGCGTCACCATCGAGCTCATCTCCATACGCATCTCGGCGGCCGCCGTCGTCAATTGACCGATCCGGTGCAACCCGAGCCCGTTGACCCTCGTTGCCGCACCAATGTGAGCTCCTCCTGTTTCCCCCTCGCCCGGTCTCGATCCATCGTCGGGCGCGTCTCCTGCCCATAGCCGTAGCCGTCGTCCGTCAAGGCGGTGCCCTTGCGACTTCGCGTTCGCCCCATCAGCGTCGTGACCACCCGTGCTGCGCCTGCGCCTCGGCTCCCTGCCGCACTAGGCGCTTCGGACCTCGTTAAGCCCCTGCGCTGGCCAAGCCATAACCGTCGCGCTTATCCTCGCCGTGCCCCTGCACGACACCGTGGCATGGCGCCCATGCTTGCTGGCCGTGTCCGGCTTTGCTGGCCCGCCCTCGGCCCTCTGGCGCCACCCGCGCCTCGCCGCCCGATCCTCATGGCTCGGCAGGCAGCGCCATGGCCGCCGGCCGCGCCCTCCTGGGGGCAGTGCTCCTCGCCCACAGTGGCCTCGCACGCACGCCCGCGCCCGTCGCCCACTAAGCCACTAGGGTCTATGTCACCGGGGCCCCACGCCCCTGGAACTTTTTTTAAGAAAAAAATTAAAGTTAATAATTAATTAATTAGTAATGTAATTAATTAAGTTAATTAACCTGCTTAATTATCCTAATTACCTAGTCAGTTGATTAAATCTGTTAGTTTGTTAAAACAGTCAATGACAAATGGGCCCCATTGTCCCTTTTTGACCAGTCAACCCAGTCATTATTATTTGTTGACCATGCTAACTCAGCATGCTCGGACCCATTGTCACTGCATGTGCATGTTCACAGGTACACTTACGTGTACCCATAGCATTAGTTATTTATTTTCGAATTAATAAATAAATTCAGAATATTGCTAAAACTTCAATAAATCATAGAATTTAAACCGTAACTCGGATTAAAATATTTTCAACATAAAAGTTGCTCGAGCGGCGAGGCGAATCCGGATCTGGCGGTCGTTCGTCCGCCACACACACCCCTACCTATCAGACTGCAACTTTCCCCCTCCGGCTCCTCTAGAAAACCACGAAACACCGGGATATTTTCTCGGATGTTTCCCCCTTAACAGGTGTCACCTCGTACCACGTTAGGTCACGCCTAGCATCGGTACTTGTCATGTCATGCATCGATTTGCATCTGTTTACATGGTATTCATTGTTTCTTCCCCTCTTCTCTCCGGTAGACTACTGAGACCGGCGCTGCTGCTGCCCGGTTCGACTCGGAGTTGGCGACCCCTCTCTCTTGCCGAGCAACCAGGCAAGCCCCCCTTGATCACCGGATATCGCCTATTCTACTCTATCTTTGCTTGCATTAGAGTAGTGTAGCATATTCTTGCTTTCCGTTATACCTATCGGATGCATAGCCTGTCCTTGCTACTCTTGTTGTTACCTTTACTGCAATCCTACACGCTTAGTATAGGATGCTAGTATTCCATCTGTATTTCATTCTTGTCCGTCTGTTGTGCTATACTATCGGGCCGTGATCACTCGGGAGGTGATCATGGGTATATCTTATCTTATACATGATACATGTGGTGAATAAAGTCGGGTCGACTTGTGGAGCACCATGAGTGATTCCGCAGTTGGGGGCTGAAAGGACCTTTGTCCGGCGACCCTCTGGATGGATCTTTGTGGCGGAGGCGGCAGGGCAGGTTGAGACCGCCTAGGAGAGAGGTGGGCCTGGCCCTGTTCGGCGTTCGTGGTTACTTAACACGGTTAACGAGATCTTGGTATTTGATCGAGTGCAGCTACGGGCCTATCGCACTAACCAACTACGTGGGAAAGATATGGGCACTCGGCCGTGGTATCGGCGGCACGCCCGTGGCGTTAGCGGTGGCGGCGCAGCGCCGGATTGGGCTGGGCAGCCACTAGGCTAGGTCTGCTTCCGGCCGCCCGCATAGCGTCTTGGTGTGCTCGAGGCGATGGGCCCTGGACCCTGCGGCGCTTAGGTTTAGACCGGCGTCGACCTCTCTGTTGAGCCTAGGTGGGGCTGCGGCGTGTTGATCTTCAGCGGCGGGCATGACCCAGGAAAGTGTGTCGGCCAAATGGGATCAAGCGTGTTGGGTTATGTGGTGCACCTGCAGGTGATTAATCTATTGAATAGCCATGATCTTGATATGATGCGACTTGGAGTTGTACCTTGACCTTATGGCGACTAGAACCAGATACTTAATAAAACACACCCTTCCAAGTGCGAGATATAACCCGGTGGTGGCTCTCTCGGGGTTACGAGGAGGGATCGCCGGGTAGGATTATGCTATCGCGATGCTACTCGGAGGACTTGATCTACTCTCTTCTACATGTTGCAAAGGCGGAGGCTGCGAGCGTAGTCTTGACGAGGTTAGATATCCCCTCTTATTACGGCATTCTGCGATTCGGTCCACTAATATGGCCCTTTACACATATATCCATGCATATGTAGTGTAGCTCCTTGCTTCGAGTACTTTGGATGAATACTCACGGTTGCCTTGTTCCCCTTTTCCCCTATCTCTACCGATTGCTGCAGCAGACGATGGATCCCGGGCAGGCATACACCGTCGATGAAGACTACTACCTTGGAGGTGCCTACTACTACGTGCAGCCTGATCTTGATCGTACACATTTGCGCGCATGATTAGTGTACGATTGAATCGGGGGCGTCACACTCGAGATGGCCAAGCAAGTTGCCCGCAGTACGAAGCCGCCGAATACGAAGATCTGTCAAAAAACCTCACCCTGGATCGCATCGTTGCCGATGATCAAAGGAGCCATCAAGCCTTTATCGTGATGGCACAGTGGAACTCTCAATGAAAGCACCAATGTCGGTGTCAAAGCCGGCGGATCTCGGGTAGGGGGTCCCGAACTATGCGTCTAAGGCGGATGGTAACAGGAGGCGGGGGACACAATGTTTACCCAGGTTCGGGCCCTCTCGATGGAGGTAATACCCTACTTCCTACTTGATTGATCTTGATGATATGAGTATTACAAGAGTTGATCTACCACGAGATCATAGAGGCTAAACCCTAGAAGCTAGCCTATGATTATGATTGTTGTTGTCCTACGGACTAAACCCTCCGGTTTATATAGACATGGAGGAGGCTAGGGTTACACAGAGTCGGTTACAAGGGAGGAGATCTACATATCCGAATTGCCAAGCTTGCCTTCCACGCAAAGGAGAGTCCCATCCGGACACGGGACGAAGTCTTCAATCTTGTATCTTCATAGTCCAACAGTCCGACCAAAGTATATAGTCCGGCAGTCCGAGGACCTCCTAATCCAGGACTCCTTCACTCCCCGCAAGTCATGGCATTCGACGATGAGCGTCAGGATGCCTCGCGGGTAACAGATCTCGTGCTCAGGGAGGAGGCCCGTCGCTAAACCTCACTCTGCACAGCGAGGTACGAGCAGGCGCTGCGACGCTACCATTGCCACAGCATCCGCTCCCGGGCCCTCGAGGTTGGAGACCTCGTCCTGAGGAAGGTCCTCTCCGGGGAGGGCCTCCACAATCTATCGCCCATGTGGGAGGGCCCGTTCAGGAACAACCGTGTCTCCAGGCCTGGCGCCATACGCCTGGAGATGCAGGATGGGGTCCCCATCCAAAATTCATGGAACATCCAGCATCTCCACAAGTTCTACCCATGACACTCTCATGTAATAATCAGTGGGGATGTACATGCCCTGGAGTCTCCCTGAGCGCCGCTTCTCGGCCTCACGGGGCCTCCCACCCACGCCAAAATGGAAGCCCGATGCTCCGCGCTGGCGGACGACACGGTCGAACAGCGACTATGCCCATGGCAAGTGGAGGCCCCTTGCTCCGTGCTGGTGGGAAGACTAGCTTAGGTGCCCGACACGGCTCTTCTTTGTTCTCTCTTGTAACCAAATTTGCCACTTCTTGGAATGAGGTTTGAAGTTTACGCATCTTTATTCGAAGGGGGGTTGGGATTTTTCTTGTTGCAGTGTTTCCCTCTTGATCCTCATTTTCGAAGGAAGTACTGTTGCCCATTGCCCCCCACCCCCCCGCGTCCTATGAGCAGGGGTTGGGCATGGTATTACGCTCGGGCTAGACCCGACGATGTTGGAGTGCCAGGCCACAACGGCGCAGGTCTGCCTGCACGCACACCTCGCCAAGGCCTTGGCATCCGAATCCTCGTGCGACGCTCCTCAGCGAGCCAATAGGCGTATAGTTCTTGTCGGCGTTCTAGGAACCAGGGTACCCAGACTTTCCTGCCTGCGGCCCATGGCATGGCTCCATCAACAGCCTGGTACGGCCCATCTTCAGAATCGACAAAACAAGACCCTCGTGAGGCGGTTGATGCCAAGACCTATAGAGGGTGCGGCCTCCCTAGGCTGGCTCCTGAGGAGTGGAGATTCCTAAGCAGGCGTTCACCTCATGAGGTTAAGGTGACGCAAGCCATGACGACCAAGGCCAGGCGGGCGCCAATGGGCGCAGTACAACAGATTTCCTCTTTGGTGCTGAGGAGATAAGCATAGGCGTGGAGTCCTGAGGAATCAGCCAAAGGTTTCCATTTCCGTGCTACAAGACCAAGGCTGCCAGGACGGCAGGACGAGGTCATCGCCGAGCCCACCACGACGTCGCTGTTAGCGTTCTAGGAACGGGGGTCCCCAGAATTGCCTGCCTGCGACCCACGGCGTGGCTCCACTAACGGCCTGCTACGGCCCATCTTCACCAGCAAACACTCAAGACCCTCGCCAGGGGCCAAGCCTCGCGAGGCAGACGACACAAGACCTCAGGGGAGCCTCACTAGGCTGGCTCGTGAGGAGCGGAGAGATCAAGGCGAGGGGCACCTCTTGAGGTTCCTGTGACGTGAGCATGACGACCAAGGCCAGGCGGGCGCCAGCGGGCGCACAGTATTGGTTTCCTCTTTGGTGCTAAAGGAGCAGGCGTAAGCGAGGAGTCCTGAGGAATCAAGCAAAGGCTTCCATATCGGTGCAACGAGACCAAGACCAGCAGGACGACAGGATGGAGGTCATCGCGGAGCTGACGACGGCGTGACCACCAGAGCCTTTGGCTGGCGAAGACCACCTTTTGTCATGATAGCATGTACTAGCTGTCCCCTTTCAAATTGGCCGTTGTGGGATCCCTTCCCGCCTAATATTTGGAAAGAGGACCCGGGCCCCTATAAATAGGACTAGCCACCACCATAGGATGCAACTGATCTTGGATTAGATCCATTCCATACACACACACAAGCTCACCGAGCTCAAGAACACCTCCCCTCAGGAGGTAGTTCTCCCCTTGTACTTGCTCATCCCCAACCTACAAGGCAATCCACCAGACCACACTGGAGTAGGGTATTACACCACATCGGTGGCCCGAACCAATATAAACACTTGTGTCCCTTGTTCCTCAGGTTCAGTGAGCTAGGCTTTGAGATCGTGGTGAGAGCGTGAGCTGGGGAGAGAGATCTTCGTGCGCACCCTTGTTCATTTCTCTTGCCACCGCGACTACGACCAAGTTCCGACCTAGGGGATAGCCCTTGGGTATGGGAAAAGGGGAGCACAGTGGTTTTAAGAATATAAACGAGGTTTCATATGTCCCAGTTCTGTACGGAAGTGCATAACAGGGGATAAAAGACTTATCTGAATCCGCAGCCCCCGGCAACCTTGGCTTGCCATGGTTCGATCCTTGTGTCTTCAGCCCCCGGCGGTCTGGCTTGCCAGGGCGGAGTGCTGGTCCATCCTCTTTCTCCCAAGTGGCTCAACAGATATGTCCACGTGCCCTGCGAACCAAAGAGGACAGAAAGACGCACACTCGACCTCTAGGCTAGGGGTTAGTCACCGCTAAGCACTATCAACCCTAACTGAGGAAGAGACTTAACCTAGCATGCATGCTATAACTTAGGGCGCCCGCGCTTCATTTATTTATGCTCATGATCTGCGCCTGGCTTTGTAAAGAGGGTTACATGCCTTGCCGGCAAAGCTTGTACAAGAGGTGGCTTGCCAGGGGGCCCGGCAAGCCGTGCCTTATGGGTAAAACTTGCGAAGATGCTCGATGTTCCAGGAGTTGCTCTTTGGGACATCATCTTTGATCTCCGAGCGGGACTGCAGGAACTGGTGACTCGTATACCGATAAGAGCCTTCCCACTTCAAGCGTCAACTTGTTGAATTCTTGGCCGGTGAGCAGCGCGAAGAACAAGGTCGCCTTCCTCAAAGCTTCGGGAATGGACCTTGCGGCTATGGTTGCGGCGCAAGGCCTGCTAGTAGCGTGCTGCTCTCACAGCCACCCGAAGATGATCTCCTCAAGGAAGTTGCGTCATCTTGCCGCAACTGCCCTTTCTCAAGCTCATCATAAGCGAACACTGGAGGTGTCCCGTATATGAGTTCCGTGGGGAGAACTGCTTCTGCCCCATATACTAGGGCAAAGGGTGTCTGGCCGGTGGCTCGATTTGGTGTTGTCCTGATCGACCAAAGAACCACCGGCAACTCATCAATCCAGCACCTTGCTGGAATGCCTTGCCAGCAAGGGCCCTTGATCCTATGTGGGAGCCACATATGCCTCCATATATCTCTGCCAACAGCTCCAGTCCAAGGCCCGACAAGCGGTGCACCCAGCGATTTCTTTGCTGGGGTCGTCTGCCTTGGCCTTCTTGGCGGCGCTGGTGCTGTCGGATCTCTCGATGGCAAGCACAGTCTTGTCCTTGCGTTTCCTGTTGCGACACCGGCCCTTCTTCCTCGGGGCGGCGGTGTCTTCATCAGTAGAGTCCGTTTCCGTGCCGGCGTCCTCGCCGGGGTACTTCCTTCCCTCTTTAGCCCGGGTGCACCTATCGGCCAGAACATAGAGTTCGGCCACATCCTTAACCTTGGTCATCGCCAGCTCTTCGTGCATCTTGCGGTTGCGCGTATTACGATGGAGCAGCGATCACGGCGGCGGGATGAACATCGGGGATGTTATCTTGCACGGCTGAACCTCTGGATGTACTTGCGCGAGTTTCCCCTTCCTTAGGGAATGATATGGAGATCACTAGCCTGGCCATGAGCTTGGTGGCCTCGGTGAAAGCGCAAGCGAACTCATAGCGCAGATCCGACCAGAAGAAATGGAATCTGCTGGCAAGTGCATCAACCAAGACATGGCATTGGGCTTCAGTGCCAACGGGAAGTAATTGGCAAGCACCTTGTCGTCGCGAGCTCCGGCAGCCTGCATCATGATGGTGTAGATGCTGAGGAACTCTGACGGATGGGTCTTGCCACTGTACTTCTCGCTGACGTTGGGTTTGAACTTGCGGTGGGACGGCCACTGGAACTGCGACAGCTCACGGGTAAAGGCTGGGCAGCCCCACCTCGTAAGGTAGGCCGCCGGAGCCCCCCGATGCTGGGTGGTCCATAGCGGGTCCCGCCCGCTTGTCCGACTGGTGGCGTGTATCACGCCGGTGCTCGATAGTGGTTCGAGCATCTTCGTGAGCTCGTTCTCGAAGAACTTGGCGTTGGTCGCGGTGGGTCCGTGGGTCGGACGACGCTATGGAAATATTATCACAAGCGTCATTGCGATGGACCGACACCCGCGGTGGCTGGCGTGGAGGAGGAGAGTGTACCGTGGCTGCAGCACCCCTGGCCCCTCCACCGATGGCATGCGGTGGTTCGATGGAGCACCGGCCCGAAGGCCCCGTCGGTCGCGAATCATTTTTATTGGCAACGGCGACGAGGCTCCGGATGGTGGCTCTCCACTCATCAAGCTTCTCCGCAGTAGGTGGGAAGTCGAGGAGCAGCTGCGCGTGCGCCAAAGCTTCCGGTGGCGTGGGTGGTGGTGACAGCTGCATGAACCGTGGCGCGCTTCGTCTTCTAACTACGTTAGAAGGAGCTCTACCACGGCCCAGCGGCTGCGTGCCATTTTCGCCAGCACTTCGGCGAGCATGCTGGACTCCTTCGTCCCGCGGACGATGCACATGGCTCCTCCCACGACGGTGTTCGGGGTCTCCAGCGTGGTGGCGCTGCTCGTCGCGCGCACCCTGTGAAGAACGCGCTGTGGGCGCCGGCGTGGGCGTCTTTGAGGTTGCTGCGCCGCCCGTGGGTGGCACAACGACACTCCTTGAGGTCCCCGTGCCGCCTTCAGGGGGCTCAGCTCCGTCTTTGGATTTAGCAGTGTGCGGCCCGTCGCCTGGCGCACGAACGACGCCGCTCGCTAGGCTCTGACTACCAGAGCAATACTGGTGCTCGCGGACTGCGGCCCGGGTCTTGTCCGCGACCGGCCCGCTACTCGCCCGCACTGGCACGGGCCATTCGGCTCCCGATGAGCCGATCACAGTGATCGTCTTCTTCTTTGGAGCCATGGCGATGAAGAACTGCTAGGCTAACTACTAGACCAGATTATCACAATTGCGCACCCCCTACCTGGCGCGCCAAAGATGTCGGTGGGAAACGAAACCTATGGGATCACAAGATTCCCTACTATGGTTGCCGGGGCGCAGGGTTGTGAGAAGAGCAGGATTAACAGTCAACACAAGGATCGTTTACCCAGGTTCGGGCCGCGAGGATGTGTAAT
This sequence comes from Aegilops longissima, assembly GCA_021605205.1. NCBI lineage: Eukaryota > Viridiplantae > Streptophyta > Magnoliopsida > Poales > Poaceae > Aegilops > Aegilops longissima. Next base: position 391,357,323 of record CM038677.1, on the reverse strand, counting down.
ACCCTAGTCCTGCTTTGGTGTGTATTTGAGAGAGTTCTTGAGGTCTCGAACTAGCTATGGTGGCTACGTAGTCCAAAAGAGCCGAATCCCTCTCCAGTATGCCATGGGCCTCCTTTTATAGTCGAAAGGGGCTGCCAAAGTGGCACACAGGAGATGGAAAGGTCTACAGTGCTGAGAGCTTATCGCTCGTGTTACAGGACAAGACGCATTTAATGCACAGCTTAGGTGTCCCTTAGCTTTATTGGGGCCGGGAACGAGACCCGTCCCGTCCGTTGCCGCCTCGACTTGCTTCGACACACGCCCAGGACAGCGGTGCATGCAGCGCCATGTAGGCAGGCAGGCAGCTGAGGTGGCGCAGTGGTAGGATCTTCACGAAGATCTGCATGCCACCACGCAGGTGCTTGCTGAGTTGGCGTAGAGGTCTCTCGTTGCCACGCAGGTGCCTGCCCAGCTGGTTGAGCTAGCAGCTGCTTGGGGACGGCGGTGGAGTCTTGGTCGACACGGGCCTGGCTGTGGCCCCGCTGACGCCCTCGGCAAGGGCCTTGCCGGGGCCCCGACAAGGGTCTTGCCATGGCGTTGCAGTTGTCCCCGGCAAGGCGCTTGCCGTGGGTATTGTGGATCTCCTCGGCGAGGATCCCGCCGAGAGTCGCCGTCTTCTGGTTCTCATCTGATCCCATATCTCTATGGTCTTGACAAGGATCTGCATGCCGCCACGGAGGTGCCTCCCGAGCCTTAGTTCCAACGCAGTTGGTTGGGTTGGAACCCATGGGCTCAAGGGTGGCTCACTCTTTTGGCGTCAGGCAAGTTGCCCCGGCAAGGGCCGTGGAGGCTGCCCCAGCAAGGGCCATGCCGGGGAAGTACACCTCGCCCTCTTGCTTTTTGGTGTTTCTGGTCTTGGCGTTGCCTTGACCATCTTGTGATTCGGCTTCTCTCCGGCTCCCTTCCTCTGCCCTGCTACGTGCGGCCGTGGCGCGTGGCTCTGACTGCCCGTGCACAAGTAAAGGGGTCAAAAGGAGAGCCCCTACTTTTGTACACCGACACACCAGATCAAGATGGCAGTGGAGGATGTGGATAAGACGACTTTCCTGACCCCGTGCGGGGTATACTGCTACACTTGCATGCCATTCGGGATGCGCAACGCAGGGGCGACCTTCCAACGGCTAATGCACATCACCCTAGGTCAGTAGATTGGGAGAGACGTTGAAGCCTACGTCTACGACATCGTGATAAAATCCCGGGAGGCGAGAACCCTGATTCAGGACCTGGAGGAGACCTTCACAAGTCTGCGCCAGGTGGACTTGCGGCTTAACCCAGAGAAGTGTGTGTTCTGCATTCCCTCCGGCAAGCTGCTGGGCTTCCTCGTGTCCCACAGGGGGATTTAGGCTAAACCGAAGAAGGTCAAGGCAATAGGAGATATGAGCCCGCCGCAAACTCTCAAGGAAATGCAAAAGCTTGCAGGCTGCGTGACCTCGCTAGGGCGCTTCATCTCTCTGGGGGAGCGTGCCCTGCCATTCGCTGATGAAGAAGAAGGGCCCGTTCGAATGGACCCCGGAGGCCGACCTGGCGTTTCAAGACCTCAAGAGATGCCTGACCAGCCCTCCGGTGATGGTGGCGCCTCGTCCCCTTGAGCCCCTAGTGCTTTACCTAGCCGCCACTCCCCACTCCGCCAGCGCGGCGCTGGTGGCGGTTCGGGAAGACCGCCAGGCCAAGCATCCACCGCGCCGTGCCGCACTTTCGGCCGGGGCGACGCAGCGCCAAGACGGTGCCGCAAGGACTGGAACAACGATGGCGAACAGTTAGACCTAGCAAGACGGTGTCCTCGGGCCTGCAGGGGCTCCAACGGATGACCAGGCTCCTGAGGGCCCATCACCTCAGGAAACGCCCCATTCTCTAGCAGCCGCAGGCTCCATCGACGCTCCCGCCCTCATCGAGCACCCAATGTACTTCGTCAGCACGGTGCTGCGGGAGCGAGAGCACAGTATCCCATGCCGTAGAAACTTCTGCTCGCGCTCCTGGTGGCCTCACGCAAGCTGCACTACTACTTCCAAGGACACCCGATCAAGGTCGTCTTAGTCTATCCATTGGAAAGGGTGCTCCAGAGCCCCAATGCTGCGGGAAGGGTCGCCGAGTGGAACATCGAGCTACACGCATTTCAGATTGAGTTCAGCACAACCTGGATCATCAAGGGGTCCGCCCTCGCTGACTTCATGGCCGAATGGACCGACGCCCCGGAACCTGAAGTCGGCGAGAGTCAATCCCTCCCACCAGGAAGTGAAGCACCAGATGGTTGGGTCGTGTATTTTGACGGCGCCTTCGCACACCAAGGCGCGGGGAATGGAGCCGTGCTCATCTCGCCCACCCAAGACAAGCTCTACTACGCCGTGCAGCTCTGCTTCTAGTGGGGCGAGAAGGTCTCCAACAACATTGCAGAGTACGAGGGCCGGGCTGATCGTCGGCCTCAAGGCCGCCGTGGCCTTGGGGGTTAAACGTCTCACCATCAAGGGCCATTCACAGCTCCTCGTCAACTCTCCAACAAGGTGTACGAGCCGAAGGATGAGCACATGGAGGCGTACCTCGCGGAGGTGCGCAAGATGGAGAAGCAGTTCTTGGGCCTGGAGCTACAACACGTGCCTCGCGGCATGAACAAGGAAGCCAACAACATCGCCAGAAGGGCATCCAAGCACCTGCCCCAGGAGCCCGACGTCTTCAAAGAGCTGCTTTTCAAGCCATCAGCAGCACCCCCATCTGCAGGGCAGGCATCACCTCGGGAGGAGCTCCGCCAACCACCAGCCTCAGGAGCCCCCACCTGTGGCTCGACCACAGGAGCACGCCTGCTCCTAGCGCTCGAGCCTCGGGAGGGGTGCAGGACTGAGGAGTTCAAGGCGTACCTGACACAAGGGACGCTGCCGGAGAAAGAGGAGGACGCGGAGCACGTGGCCCGGTAGGCTACGGCATACTGCATCTAGGATGGTGAGCTATACAGAAAGCAACCAAATGATCTTTCCTTGCGATGCATCTCCAGGGAGCAGGGGAACGAGTTGCTAGCTGACATACACGGCGGAGACTGCGGGCACCACTCGTCATCACGCACCCTGGTCAGCAAGGCATTTCGCAGTGGGTTCTACTGGCCCACGGCACTCAACGACGCGACCGAGCTGGTGACGTCCTACGAGGCCTGCCAATTCCATGCCAAGCAAATCCACCATCCAGCCCAGGGCCTCCAGAATATCCCACTCTCGTGGCCATTCGTGGTCTGGGGGCTGGACTTCCTGGGTCCATTCCCGCGAGCGCTGGGGGCTACCGCTACCTCTACGTCCCCATCGACAAGTTCACAAAATGGGCAGAGGTGGAAGCTGTCCGCACCATCCAAGCCGGGTCGGCAGTTAAGTTCATCAAGGGCCTCGTGAGCCGGTTCGGGGTCCCTAACCGCATCATCACCGATAATGGCTCACAGTTCACTAGCAATCTCTTCAAGACATATTGTGCTAACCTTGGAATGCAGATCTGCTACGCTTCGGTGGCACACCCCAGGAGCAATGTCCAAGCAGAACACGCCAACGCAGAGGTCCCGAGGGGCCTCAAGACCAGGACCTTCAAGAAGAAGCTCGAGGCCTGTGGTAGGGGCTGGCACGACGAGCTCCAGTCCGTGCTGTGGTCCATCCGCACCACCGCCACCAAGCCAACATGCGAGACCGCGTTCTTCCTCGTCTACGGAGCAGAAGTGGTTCTCCCTCACGAGGTCAGGCATCTCGCTCCATGTGGGTCCTGGCATTTGATGAGACACAGCAGGACGCCATGCGGGGGATGGACCTAGTGTTGTGGGAGGAACGCCGCCGTGAAGCCTCGCTCTGAGCGGCAAGATACCAAAGAGCTGCATGACAGTACCACTGCCTGCAGCTGCCTCGCTCAGACGCTTCGAGGTGGGTGAGCTCGTCTTGAGGTGGGTGCTCTCCAGGGAAGGGCTGCACAAGCTCTCGCCCATGTGGGAGGGCCGTTTAGGATCACCCGCGTCTCCAGGCTTGGCTCGCACGCCTAGAGATGCAGGACATGATCGCCATCCAGAATGCCTGGAACATCCAGCACCTCCGGAAGTTCTACCCATGAAGCAAGGCCCAGTGCTTGTGAAGGTCTCCGCTCGTGACACTCTCACATAATAATGAGTGGGGCTGTACATGCCCCTGAGTCTCTGGAGTGCCGCCCTCGGGCCTCGGGAGCTCCCTCCCACGTCCTAGTGGCAGCACTTAGCTCCGTGCTGGTGAGAAGACCAGACTAGGTGCCGGACGAGGCTGTTCATTTGCTTTCCGTAGTTGTCTTTCCTCTCTTAAATGGAAAATTTGGATTCGGGTGTTTCTTGATGGCTTGGTTCGATTCCCTTTTCTCTCTCTTTCTTCCCTCGGTTCTCTGTTTTGCCTGACACTCTCCCTCGCACGCCTCGCGAGGGGGTTGGATAGGTGCGCACGTAAGCACTTGCCTTGGTCTTCATGAGGCACCTTCGTTCGAGCTCGCGACCGGTGCACCCCTTTTTAAGTCCGTGCCCCACGGGTACCACGACATGGTGCGCTAGGCCATGACCGGCCACGCCTGGGGCCCTGGGCAAGGTAGAAAAAGGGTTTCTTAACGGATTTTTGAAGTATCTTGACACCTCCCAAGTCCGCAACAGGGAGGTCTCATCAGGTGCCCAGAGATGCGCGACTCACGAGGTGGAAACTGCTTCAGACGCATCGAGCTAAGTTATCCTTACATGCCTACGTAAAGCACTGATACAACAACACAACTCAGAAGCGATAAACACAACATAAGGCAGAAAAAAGTGTTACAGTTCATCATACGCCCCTGCGGGGCCCCATACTTGTTTCTTGTGATGTAGGGAGAAAAGAAAGAAAAAACAGGCAATAGCGGCCCCTACGCCCGCGACTACTCCCGAGAATCAGCTCCCAACGCTTCCCCAAACTCACCCGAAGCCCTCCTCGCGCTTCACTGGGGCGCAACGACGGGACGACCCGCAACCGTCCTCGAAGCGAGCCCGACGATGGGGCGATTGGTCGTAGCCGCCGCTGCTGGAGCTTTTGCCGGAGGAGGAACCGCCGTTGCTGGACGAGCCATGGCCATCACCGAGGGCGAGCACGCCTTTGTCCTCGTCACAGCCGTCACCAAGGCCGAGCACTTTGTCGCTGTCGCTGTCTTCAGGGCAGCACCCAGCGCGGCGACCGTCTTCCCCGAACACCCTCACGAAGTGGGTCGCGGCACCGTCGTACTTGAAATGGAGGATGCACCGCCTGCTCAGACCGTGAGAGTGGGCAAATGTCTGCCAACCATCGGCCAGTGCTATGTTGCCCGCGAGAGAGATCTCCACCGTGACCCACGAGGCCCTGCTGCAGCAGACGTCCGCCTGCAGCCAGAGGTCGCTGGAACCCGTGGCCGCCAGCTCACCGGCAAAGGAGCGCGGAAGCTGGAGCCAGGTGCCGGTCAGGTTCTCCGACCACACAACGAACTGCGACAGCACCTCCGCCGAGTGGAAGCTTGGCCGGGGAGGCCTAGCAGCCACGGCGCGCCTCCCCTTGTCGACGGGACCGCCACGCCCCAAGCGGCTTCCACTAGGAGGAGAAACGCCGCCTCGGACGCCCGGAGCGGCACCGGACCCCGAAGACACTCACCCTCGTCCGCGAGGAACCACAGGAGGGGTCGCGGCATGCTTACGAGGGCGACCACGCCCCCTCTTGGGCGGAGGAGAGCCGGGCCCCTCTTGGCGAGCCTTCCCTTTCTCCGCGGTCAAGAACCTCTTCGTTGACTCCATGGGTGTTGCTGCTAGCAGTGAAGCAAGGAAGAAGAAGCAAGCGGAACAGAGGAAGGGATGGGCGACGGGGGATCCGCCCCTCTCCATTTATAGCATGAGGAGGCCAACCGACGACCGCCACGATCGCAGGTAATGATGGCTTTTCAGCATGCACCAGGGACTCGTGAGGTCGGGCAGTTGCCGAGGCAGCGTGGGGAAACGGAGATGCCCATGTCCCATCAGTCACCACGCGTCAATCAAGGCCGCAGGCGGTTGGGGCCCGCGGCGCTCCACACTTGCCCCTTGGCTTCGCCCCGAAGCCAAGTCCGAGCGCGCATTGGGCCCAGGGGCTACTGTCGGCGTTCTGGGAACGGGGGTCCCCATACATGCATGCCTGCAGCCCATGGCGTGGCTCCACTAACGGCCTGGTATGACCCATCTTCACCAGCAAACATTCAAGACCCTCGCTAGGGGCCAAGCCTCACGAGGCGGGCGACACAAGACCTCCTTAGGGGCAGCCTCACTAGGCTGGTTCGCGAGGAGCGGAGAGATCAAGGCGAGGGGCACCTCATGAGGTTCCCGTGATGTGAGCATGACGACCAAGGCCAGGCGGGCGCCAGCGGGCGCAGAGTACTGGTTTCCTCTTTGGTGGTAAAGGAGCAGGCGCATGCGAGGAGTCCCGAGGCATCAGGCAAAGGTTTTGATATCGGTGCAACGAGACCAAGACCAGCAGGACGGCAGGATGGAGGTCATCGCGGACCCCACAACTGCGTCACCACCACAGCCTTTGGCAGGCGAAGACCACCTTTTGTCAGGATAGCATGTACTAGCTGCCTCCCCTTCAAATTATCCGTTGTGGGATCCCTTTGCGCCTAATATTTGGGAAGGGGACCCGAGCCCCTATACATAGGACTAGCCACCACCATAGGAGGCAACTGATCTTGGATCAGATCCATTCCATCCACACACACACAAGCTCACTGAGCTCAAGAACAGCTTCGCTCAGGAGGTAGTTCTCCCCTTGTACTTGTTCATCCCCCGTCTACAAGGCAGTCCACCACACCACACTGGAGTAGGTTATTACACCACATCGGTGGCCCGAACTAGTATAAAATCTTGTGTCCCTTGTTCCTCGGGTTCGGCGAGCTAGCTTTGAGATCGTGGTGAGAGCGTGAGCTAGGGGGAGAAAGATCTTCATGTGCACCCCAGAGTTCGAACCTCAAGGGCTTTGGCGGAACCCTTAATCCAACAGTCGCGACCAGAAGCTTTGCAAGCGAAGGCCACCTTTCGTCAGGATAAGATGTACTATTTTTAACCCTTCAAACTTGGCCATTGTGGGATCCCTTCCTGCCTTCATTTTGGGGGAAGAGGACCAAGGACACTATAAATATAGCTTAGCCAACACCATAGAAGGGGATCGTACTATCCGAACCCTCACCAGCTCACACCCACACAAGAACACACCTCCTAAGGTTGTTCTTCCTCTATAATAGTTCATCCTCAGCCCACCTCGAGAATAATCCACCACAAAGCAGGAGTAGGGTCTTACACCGCATGGTGGCCCGAACTTGGGAAACTGTCATATTCCTTTCCCTTCCCGTTGATTGAGCTAGGCCATGAGAGCGATGAGTTGGTAGGCTGCGAAGATTGAGTTCTTTGCACGCACCCCAGAGTTCTAATCTTTCTTTGGTCCGTGGAGCCCCGAATTCGACATTTGGTGCCCCAGGTAGGGGTGCATTGGAGCCTCTCTCCCATCGGTTGATTCGCCACCATTCCGCCGTCCTCATGGCCGACGCCCATCGAGTTCATGCTGAGCGCCTGGCTGCCCTCCTCGCCCGTGTCGCCCGGATAGCGCCTGCAGGCGACGGCACCCCTCGTCGTTCCCCATCGCCTGCGGCAAACGCCGCGACTGGCCCCATGGCCCATGAGCAGCAGTCTTCATCATTGCAGCCTTCTGTGCGGCGTGATGGACGCACCGCCACTCCATCACTGACTCCAGTGGCTGCTTCGTCTTCCCATGCTCGTCACGGGCAGGTGAACGCGCAGGCTGCGTTGCTCATGGCACGCGAGCGTCTGCGCTATCGCCCGACCGATGACCACTACAAGGACTGGTTGGACCGCATCACCGAGCTTGTCAGTGCCGCTGGAGAGCCCCTACACCATCTCGCTCACTTCCCCATCGCCTCTTGCGGGCGACGTGGCCCACGGTGCGCCTCCTCCACCTCCCAGGCAAGATGCTGTCCTCGAGCCAAGGCGTGAGGCCCCCCCGGTGCGACCCGCCGCGTAGGGCGCCTGCGCGCGACGAAGAAAGCTGCCAAGTGGTGTAGCGGCCCCAAGGACAGGCGCGTGCGCTCCTAGCACCGCCACGTCAAGACCGCGTGCTACCCGAGGCGGCGGTGCGCGAGCGCCAAAACTAGGCCTCCCCTCTATGGCGGGCCCCCATGAGCGTGGCGGGCTGCCATGCGTTCATCCCAGAGCTGCGCCGCGTCGTCTAGCCTGGGAAGTTCAAGCCACACCTGCCTCCACTCTATGACGGCACCCCCGACCTTGCCGAGTTCCTCCAGCTCTATGAGCTGAGCATCGAGGTGGCCAACGGCGATGAGAAGGTCATGGCGAACTGGTTTCCCATGGCCCTCAAGGATGGCGCACGCTCATGGCTCCTGAACCTCCCCGCGGGATCGATCTCCTCCTGGGATGAAATGCAAGAGCGCTGCATCACCAACTTCCATGGCACTCGCGACCGCGCCCCTACCGCGGATGACTTGCGGCGCATCAAGCAGTAGCCAGGGGAGACCTTGCACAAATACATCCAGCGCTTCACCAACGTTCATCTCAAGATCCCCAAGGTGTCATATGAGGCCATCATTTCGGCATTCACTGATGGCGTCCGGGATGTCAAGATGAAGGAAGAGCTCGCCATACACAAGGACCTGAGCTTGGCTCTGGAGATGTTTAACATGGCAACCAGATGCGCGAGAGCCGAGGAGGGTTTGCCTCTCCCTCCTTAAGCTCCCGGAGGCCGACACAGAAGATAAGAAAGCCAAGGCCAAGGACGTGAAGCGCAAGGGCCCAGCTCTGCTCGCGGATGAACCTGAGAAGAAGCACGGCTATGACCACCCAGAGTCCTCCAAGGGCAGCCGCCTGTTCTACATCTTCCACAGCCACAACACCAATGATTGCCAAGAGCTCAGGGCCATCCGAGACGGGCACCTTGGTCGCTGCCCCAAGCACAACGACCGCTGCTATGGCCATAGAGGAGGTCGAGGTGGGGGACGCTGGGACAACCGCGACCCCCACCAGGACTGGCGCAATCAGCCTCGTGAGGACCGCTGGCAGGGCTAGCCACGCGAGGGCCCCTGGAGGGATCAGCCTCATGAGGACTGTCCTTAGGGCAAAGCTGGCCTTCCTCCGCTGCCGCCACTACCAAGGAGAAACGATGACCACCACCAAGATGATGGGGTCAGCTTGCATTCTAGGCGGTGCTCAAGCCCCTACCTCCCATCGCATCTTCAAGCAGTTCGCTCATGAGGTGAACGCGGCCCTCCCCAAGCTCGAGGCGACGTGTCTGCTCGGCTAGTCCAAGTACGCCATCACCTTCGACTCTACTGACCAGCTCAAGTGCGTGTCCACTGCCAGCATGATCACGGTGCTCTGCTTGTCTACCATCAGCAACGTCCTTGTCACCAGGAAACTTATCGATGGCGGCGCGGGGATCAATGTCCTCTCCGTCGAGATGTTCGACACGCTCCAGGTGTTGTACGACCAGCTTCAGCCAACCAAGTGTAGGATCGAAAGTAGGAATAGTGGGGGGTGATTAGACTACTTGAACAAATAAAAATCTAGCCTTCTCCCAATTTTAAGTCTTGGCAAATTTAGCACAAGTCAAGCAATCATCCTACATATGCAATTCTAAGAGTATAGCAGCATAATGGAAAACATTGCATATGAAGGTAAAGGGAGGGGTTTGGAAAGTCAAACGCAATATAGACACAGAGGTTTTTGGCATGGTTCCAATAGGTGGTGCTATTTTACATCCACGTTGATGGAGATCTCAACCCATGAAGGGTGACAGTTGCACAAGTCCACGGAGGGCTCCACCCACGAAGGGTCCCCGAAGAAGCAACCTTGTCTATCCCACCATGGCCATCGCCCACGAAGGACTTGCCTCACTTCGGTAGATCTTCACAAAGTAGGCGATCTCCTTGCCCTTACAAACTCCTTGGTTCAACTCCACAATCTTGACGGAGGCTCCCAAGTGACACCTAACCAATCTAGGACACACCACTCTCCAAAAGGTAATAGCTGGTGTGTTGATGATGAACCCCTTGCTCTTGTGCTTCAAATGATAGTCTCCCCAACACTCAACTCTCTCTCAAAAATTTGTCTACAGTGGAAAGATGATTTGAGTGGAAAGCAACTTAGTGAAGGCTAGAGATCAAGATTCTTGTGGTTGGATTGGAATGTGTTGGTCACGACACATGAGTAGGTGGTTCTCTCTCACAAAATGAGTAGTGGAAGTGTAGGCACGTTCTGATGGCTCTCTCTTGAATAGAGAAGGGGGTGGAGGCGTATATATAGCCTCCACACAAAATCTAACCGTTACACATATTTGACCCAACTCGGTCTGACCGAATAGGTGAACTTGGTGAGACCGATTCAGTTCAAAATGTGAACGTTAGGATTCTCGGTGGGACCGACATGATCAACTCGGCGGGACTGAGTTGCTAGGGTTAGGGCAAGACTTAATCTCGGTTTGACTGAATACATGAACTCGGTGGGACCGATCTCAGCAATGAGCAAACAGAGAGTTGGTCAGGCAAACTCGGTGTGAAAGATCGCTCGTTTCGGTGATACCGAAACGTTACAAAGGGAAACAGAGAGTTTGCATTGCGAAGTCGGTGGGACCGATCGCTCATTTTGGTGAGACCGAAACATTATGAAGGGACACCAAAATCCCTATCAGTGAGACGAAACTGATTAGGGTTTCTGGCTATGGCTATGTCAAGTGAACTCGGTGGCGCCGGATGGATCAAATCGGTGGGGCCGAGTTTGAATTTAGGTTTAGGACATATTTGGATATGAGAAAGTTGTTGAGGGATTTGGAGCATATCAGTAAGCATTTTGAGCAAGTAGACCATTAAGCAACACCTCATCCCCTTTTAATAATATTGGCTTTTCCTATGGACTCAATTTGATCTTGGATCACTAAAATAGAAATGAAGAGTCTAGAGCTTTTGCCAATATTTGTCCTTAGCATTTTTAGGGGTCCGCTTCTCTAGTCCATGCCATGCCAATCACTAAACTTTTTGAAATAATCATCTTCAAAGGATATTAGTTCAATGAGCTATATGTTGTTATGAATTACCAAAACCTCCCGGGGATTAGTTGCACTTTCAAATCCCCCTTTTTGGTAATTGATGACAACATATAGATCAAAGATTCGACAAATGATAATAAGAATGAAATATATCGTCACTTTGAGAAGTATGTGATAAGCAAGAGCTCCCCCTAAATTTGTGCATTATTTAAATTTAATTTTGAATGGAAATGCACAATCGATTAGGATCATGGATTACTCTTCCATGTCACATACATCTTGGTGGAGCGCTCAAAATGATAGAATATAAATAGCATGCACTCATCACCAAGACAAACATGATTGATCGTACATAAGTGATAAGATACCATCATTCAAGCACACACATTACAACATAGTATGATCAAACACATGATCATAAGAGTATCACACACACAAGCACAAATATTGTAGCAACTACATGAACAAAAACAAGTATTAATAGAGGCAACCAAAACCAAAACACACACACTCTCTCTCTCTCTCTCTCTCTCTCTCTTGAAGCCTATGATCTATACACTTTCTCCCCCTTTGGCAACAAGTTACTAAAAAGTTCGAAAATGCATAGTGCTATGCGGCACTCTAAGCACGATCTCTCGGAGCTCCGGTGTGTGAAGATGGCATGCAGAGGACACATCTGCAAAAGCTTCTGATGATGTCCGATGAGCTAGAGGGGTTGCAACTGGAGGGGCAACTGGGGCAGTGGCTGCAGGTGCTGAAGTTGTAGCTCTAGTGTCACTGACTGGCACAACTGCTCACCTATTTGCTCTTGGCACTCTCTAAAATGCCACTGTGATAGCTCTTCCTCTCCTGTCCTCTGCTTCTTCTTGAATTTTCTCAACTGCAGTCTGAATCTTTGTGACCTTCAAGTCAAGATCATAAAATTTTGTTCAATGATTCTTTCAAGACTTTCTTGATTTTGAGTCAAGGTGGCTAGTCCTTTCTCAATTCTCATTGTGTCCTCAAGCAGATAGCTGAGCTGGTCCTGCTTGGTCTTGAGGTTTGCAGCTGAGGCATCTGGCATCTTGGAAATCGTTGCTGATTTTACCTTCTCTCTCTATTCTCCTAAGCCTCTACAGATGATGGATGTGAAGCATCCATGACAACTATGTTGTCCTCAAAGTCCGGCCTGAGGGGAAGGTGCTCTCTATCTAGCAGATATGTGCCTGTGCCCCCCTTGGAGTTGATGAGCATCTGAATGTGTGGGGCATATCCACATGATCTCTTTTGATCTGCTGCAGTCCTCTTAATTGTTTCAACAATCAAGGTCATAACCTTGAACTTCCCTGGCACATCAAACATGTGTAGCAAGTTGATTGAGTGCCCTCTGATCATCCTGTCATCTCCAGACTTGGGAAATAAAGTATGCCTCAATATGGGTTTGATGGTTGGCAGCCCTGACAGTCGATAATAAATTGACCCAAACTTGTGAGTCTCCAAGGCTGAATCAGGAATCTCCTTGTACATGTGTGCCATGGAGTTCTGGTCTTTCCTGGGCTTTGCATAGACATTTGTACCATCCTCTCCCTCTTCAGGGGCATTGATTATCTTGGCCCACTCAGCAATAGAAGATTGGTACCTAATACCTTCAATCATCCAGACTATCTTGCCATCTGGGTAAAAGTGAGTTGTAGAGTAAAACTGCATCACCATCTCATCATTCCATTTAGTCAAATTTCTGACCCACAAATTTGTTAACTCCATTCATTCTGAAGCTCTCATGAACTTCAGGGAAGTAGTCTTCATTGTCATCAATGAACTTCTAGTCAACCCATCTCATATCACTCACTATGGGCTTCTTGTCCAAGAGGACTGTCTCATAGAAGTCATGCTGCTCTTTAGTGTGAAACCTGTAATCCAAAATAGTCCTTCTCCTTGTTGCATCTTTTCTCACTTTCATGTTTTCAGCAATGGGATGGTTGTCATCGTGATCCTTTATCTTAGGCTTGATCTTCCTCAGCACTTGGGGCTCATCATCTTCCTGAACTTCAGGACTGGGGCCTTGTTCTTCTCAGCAGCTGGGATATTTCTTGTTGATCTCTTAGGTGCTGTTGGCTTTGGGGCTTGAGCTTAATACTTGAGAGCAGTCTTGGGCTTGGATGGAGCAGCCCCAGACTTAATAGCATCTCCCATTAACTTCTGAGTTTTGGGAGCTGGTGCAACATCTTCTTCATCTTCTTTCTCATCTTCATTTGGATCTTTCATCATTGAGGATCTGCCAATCACTCTGGCAATGGTCTTCTTGACCCTTTCCTTTCTCTTCTTGCATCCAACATCTTCTTCTTCTCTTGGTTCAAGAGAAAATCCCATGGTTTCCTTAGTTGAAGATCTGACTTTAGAAATAGTCTTCCTCTGAGCTGGAGCCTTCTTCTTCATGCCCGGCTTGATGCCACCAGCAGCAACAACTTGTTCCTTTTCTATCAAATTCTTCTTGGAAGTGACCTCCTCATCAACCTTAAAACCTTCATCTTCAGAATCTGAGTTTCTTTTCCTCCTCTGCCTAGTTGTAGCCTTAGGCAGGTTTCTTGGGGTGCTTCTGCTACCCTCATCATAACTGCTGTTTGAGGGACTAATGCCCTCACTGAGATTCTCATGCTCCTCTGACTTGTTCTGGCTGTCACTCTGGTCTGACATGGCTGAAACTGACCCTGTGAACAGATAGGTTGAGATAGAGTAGATAAGCATCACAAAGTACAGTTGTTTTTGGCAAAAGGAATGACTCAAAAAATTAATTTTAGATTTCTACAGAAAGCATTTCGGAGCTACCGATATGACAAACTCGGTGATACCGAAGCAATTTTAGAGTCTGAACATTTGAAATCGGTCAAACTGAGACACAGTTCGGTGACTCCGAGATGCTAGGGTTTCACAGAGAAAGTAAACTCGGTCACACCGATTTGTACACTTCGGTCAGACCAAGTAGTACATGTGCAATGGCCTGGGCCAAGTCGGTGAGACCGATTTTTTCAAATCGGCCGGTCCGAGATGTGTTCGGAGGAAACCTAACCCAAAGTTTTTGGATCAAAACTAACCTAAACGAAGTTTTGGTTGGATAGAACTATTTCAATCGTGGCAAGAATCATGGCATTGTCCTTAGTGCAAGAATCAGAGTAAAAGATTGCACAAGGGGTCGAGTTCATACCCTAACCTGGCGATGAACCCTCGACGGCGACAACGGTGGCGAAGATTCCCATTGACGGCGGCGGAGACCAGCGATAGGAGGTCGCTGGTGACGAGTAGATGATCCGGAGACCTCGACTCGGCAGAGCTGGACAGGCGTGGGCGAAGCGTTTGGATGAATTTCCAAATTTTCAGCCCGTGGGTATATATATCCAGACTCTGTTGGTGGGACCGACTGGAACGACTCGGTGGCACCGAGATGCAGAATCGCAAGCGGTTGCTGCAACTCGGTGTGACCGAAAGGTTCAAATCGGTTGCAGTGAGAGTAAAACTTAGATCAACCCAATGAATTCAGCGAGACAAAGGGGAATGAATCGGTCAGACCGAAATGTCATTGTGAGGTTTTGGAAGTTAAGCCCTTGACGGATCGGTGGCTCCGAGTGCTCCTCACCCGGAGGGTCCGAATTCGACTTGTTCAGACTTTGTGATGTAGCATGAATAGAGTTTGAGACGAGAAAAGAATAGATAGCTAGAGGGAGTACTTAGGCATTCTTGTCCATCCATTTGTCGAAAAGAAAAGCCAAAACAAAGCAACAAATGGATGTCCTTGAATGGAAAAAATATGCAAAGCATGCACAAACACTCTAGCATCTATCAAGCAATTGGCGATGACTAGATCATCTATATATGAGTATATTGACTAAGGAGTCAAATGAGAACATTTGATCGTAGGTCATAATCATCGTTTGAGCACAAGTGGGGTTACCACTTTTACATAAAGCATTGTTGTGTTCACACCATTAGAGTTGCTTTAGCTCAATTCTTAGAGCAAAGCTCCCCCTAGATGTGATATCCCCCCTAAGAGGGATGAAATAACCTTGGGTTTTGTCGATGATGACTTCACGTAGGTGTTGAAGATGTAGATGCTCAATGTTGATGTAGATCATTTGGAGCAATCCATTGGAGTGAGTTGCACTTTCAATACCTGCATGGGTTAGTCCCACAAGGAACATGCAAGAATATCCATAGACATAGAGTGAAATACACACATGATGTTGTCCATGAAAGCATTAGGTTACCTTGTCCCTTGTCTTACCAACAAGAGGATTTGTGACTCCTGGAACTAGTGCAAGATGTGAATGTTGATTGCACTTGTTCTTCCCAAAATGAATATGAGTGGAGTATGTTGGCGGAGTCACCCTCAAGAACTCTCTAGTTCTTCTTCTTCTTCAGGATCCACATCATATTGATGGGAATCCTTGGAGTTGTAGTCGTACTTGATAAAGTAGAACTTGATGTAGTGTCACATCCTAGCTAGTCCATGCATTAGAGTGTTGCATCATGTTTATCTTTCATTAGAAACTTGAATTGGGGAAGACAGAACCCCCAGAACCCCTCTGAATCCAACTAGGGTTTACTAAAAATATTTTCAATGAACCTGAATTGCCCTTCTAAAAAGTTCACCCTCTTTGTCTTGGGTTAGAACCTCTGGCAAAATTGGTGCACAATTTTCTAGGTCCACAGAAGGTCATTGAATTAAATCATATGTAAATTGCATTTGGGCATTTAAATGCTAGTAAATATTTTAACTGCCCAAATAATTCTGGAAATAAGTGTGGGCTGTTGGAAATAATCTGAAAAGAGCCCATGATTATTTGCAGGATTTTTGAAGGTGTCTAGGTATTTTTAGAAAAGCCCAACACTTACAGAAAAAGATAAAACAGAAATTAAAAGAGAGAGAGGATCTTACCTGGCGCCCATCTGGCAAGCCCACCTGCCGGCCCAGCCCAGCCACCGCTCCAGCGAGCTGCTTGGCTTGGCCAGGCAGGCAGCCAGGTGCTCGACGGCGGCACTAGCGCGCGCCACGCAGCTGCTCGCCGCCCTGCCTCCTCCCCGCACCGTTCTGCCGCCCCGGCTCGGTCGGCCACTCCTCCTCCGAGCTCGCAGACACCCTTTCTCCTCCCCAGCTCCTCTCCCTCGCTCGCCCGCACCATGGCCGACGTCGTCACGCCCGCGCCACCTTGATACCCGTGCTCTCCGTCGTCCTTGCGTCGTGCCACCGTGTCCGTTCGCTCCGCCATCGTCGACTACATCGAGCAGGCCGAGCCCCGAGCGCTCGTACGCTCTGCAACACCTCCACCAACCCCGTCTTCGTCGATCACCGCCGGAGATCCCCTTCGTCGTCGCCACCGCACCAGCTCGTCCCCGACCTTGCCGACCGCTTCGACGTACTCGCCGTGAGCCCAGCTACCTCCCCATCCCTCTCGTTCTCGCTCTCGAGCCCCGCACCGACTGCACCGAGCTCGGCCGCACCCGCCACCGCCACCGCACGTTGCCGTCGTGGCCACAGCCACGTTGGCTCGACTCCGAGCACACCACCGCACTCACCGCACTCCCAGGAGCCCAACGCACCTCACCACGTGCCTCGCCGTGCCCCGTAGCCTCGGGCTCATCTTCACCCGACTCCGGCGACCGCCAAGCTCGTCGCCGGCGACGTTTCCGGCCACCCCGAGCTCAACCACCGCCACCAAATGCCGCGGCTTGTTCCCGGCTACACGTAGATGGCCTCCGCCGCCCATTTGGTCGCCGGAATGCACAAACACACTCTCGCCGCGTCAAGTTACCGGCGGCTAAACGCCGACGTGTTGACTATTGACTTTGACTAGGGTGGGCCCAGGTTGACTCCCCTGAGTCTATGACAAGTGGGGCCCCCTTGCTAATTATCCAGATTAGTTTTAACTAATTCTAACTAGTTTAATTAAGTACTGACATGCGGGACCCACTGGTCAGGTTGACTGGACGCCCCTTTGACCACCGACGTCACTCGACGCCCTGCTTGTATAATAACTAATTTCTGGATTTATTTGTATTCAGGAAATTCCAGAAATTGTTGCAAACTTCAAAAATTCATAGAAATTAATCAGAACTCCAAATGCAAAGATTTATATATGAATTTTGATCAAAAATTCAATCTATCCATTGGTAATTGTTTCATGCATGACAGAACAAGTTAACCTTGCTGTTTAAGCAGAATAAGATAATGCACTAATATGGCTATGTTAATGAGCTAACATTTGAATCTTTGATTCAAATGAGTTCATTCCTTTTACATTCTAGCTTGCATTAGGCCAAGACACATTCATATTCCCATGTCATAGCATGCGTCATATTGTTGCATATTGTCATGTGTTGATTATGTTCGGTGTGTCTTTCGTGGTAGGTTCTGTCTCCAAGGATAACCCCGAATATCCATCTGAAGGGCAGTACCCTACTACCACTACATCAGGCAAGGAACCCATTGATCATTTCGATACAAACCCATGATCTCACTTCTGCTCTTGTTTACTGCATTAAGACAACGCGATTCAAACTGTTGTGTGTTGCGGTAGTTGAACCCACTTCCTTTGCATGACCTGTCATTGCCACAGTAACTAGATGAAACCCACTAGTATGTGTAGGAGTTGATTGAGCCATGTTTGTGTTCCTACCATTCTATGCTTGCTATGCTTAGAGTTGTGTCAGGTCTGGCTCATCGGGATGATGAACTAGAGTGAAAGGTTGTGTTGGTAACGAGAGTGAAGTGTTGAACACGATTTGGTAAAGGTATCGATGAGAGGCCATGTAGGAGTACATGGTGGGTCGTTTCATTGAAGCCGTCCTTAAGAACTGAGATCTGTGTGTGTGATTTAAGATTCAGCTACTACCACGCATTGGGCCGAAACCAATGGACCCTCTCGACTTATTAACCACTCTTGTCCTCTCCGTCCGGAGTTGCAAAGTAGTTTCTGGTGTTTGTAGCATGCTGGGGGCCGCATGCAGCGCTGACCTTAGGGGTGGGCTGTGTTGCGGTAGGCACGTGGCACGGTGTATCGATTCGCCCGTTTGGTGTCTCGGGAACACTGCACACATCGTTCGGGGCCGTTAGTGGAAACCTCGGCCGGACTTCCTGCAGATGTAACCCGAATAGGCGATAAACCTGGACTAGGAACTCGTGTGTTTAGTCAGGTCGTGGCCGACACCCTCGCTGGGCTTCCACTTGAAGGTTGTAGAGTACATGTCGTGTAATGACGATAAGTGGTGAGAGCGTGTGTGAAGAAGTACACCCCTGCAGGGTATGAAACTACTCGAATAGCCGCGTCCACGGTAAAGGACTACTTGGTCACCTATACAGTTCATAGACAAGTAAATGGATACTACTAAAAGCCTCAAGATAAGTGTGAGTACCGCGGATGGCCCTCTCGTGGGTTGACGAGAGAGGATCCACGGTGGAGTATTGTGTTGGTGATTAGTGGACTCGTGTGCGACAAATGGTTTCCAAATGATGTCACGTAGGATAGCTTAGCCAAGAGTCAAAGCTGGCTTGGTGCAATAACTCCACTACCTTCTTGAGAATGTGCATGTATAGTAGGATTCTGTTGTAAGACTTGCTGAGTACCCCCGTACTCATGTTTGCTTAATTAATGTTTTCAGACGACAACACTGCCCCCTCCGATGGGTTCTATGTAGACCTTGACGTCGATGAGGGACTAGCCACCCAGGTGGTGATCCAAGGCTTGTGAAGGTCCATTGTAGATAGAAGGGCTTCGTCAAGCCTTCTTTCTTTTTAGTGTCTGTACTCAGACTAGCTTGCTTCCGCATGTGCTTGTATGTTTGTATGACTTGAGTGTTGGGTCTTGTGACCCCTATCTGTATGAACATGTTATGTATGGCTCCTCGGAGCCTCTTAAATAAAGTACTTTGAGTTGTACAGTTTTGTTGTGATGCCATGTTGTATGTACTCATATCGGGCATATTGTGTGTATGATTGAAATGCTTGGTATGAGTGGGATCCGACAATCTAGTTGTTTATCCTTGGCAGCCTCTCATATGGGGAAATGTAGTCTAGTGCTTCTGAGCGATAGTAGTCCACTACAGCCCGGTTCACCGGAGTCCTGCTAGCCCAACACTACTGCTCTGGACACTTGGTGGCCGACATGTGTTTCACTTCGTTCTGTGGTTACGTCCCTTCGGGAAATGTCACGCGGTGACATCCGAGTCCTGCCTAGCCTGCTATAGCCGGTTATCGAGTCTGTTAGCCCGATGCTACAGCCCGATTCATACGTTGATGACGGTCATGTTCGATGTGATTCATGTATGCTGTCCCCATGGGTTAGCACCACTTTGGGTTCACGACTAGCCATGTCGGCCCGGTTCTCTTTCATGTGGATGCTAGCGACACTATCATATCGTGAGCCAAAAGGCTTAAACGGTCCCGGGCCATGGTAAGGCGACACCGTGGGAATACCGTCGTGAGGCCGCAAAGTGATATGAGGTGTTACCGGCTAGGTCGATGTGACTTGGAATCGGGGTCCTGACAGCGTTGGCATCAGAGCCGGACTGCATGTAGGTTCGCTAAGCCAAACTGGTCGATGTCGAGTCTAGAAATGCTTTAGTTATATGTAGGGGAATTGATTGTGGGAGGGACGTAAGGCTCTTTTTACTCCTTTAGCTTATGCCCTCTGATCTGTGTCATTCTCTTCTCATTCTACGTGGGTTTAGCACTAGGCTCTCTTCTCTCTATCAGGTTCACGTGTTACTAATCTGTAGTAACTTATAGGATTGTTGGTTACCAGCCTCAGTTCAGTTTCTACTACTTTTAGTATGTTATCAGTTGAACCAGAACCTTGATATGATGATGTTGAGTGGTTTTGCAATCTGATTTTGAATGTCTCAAGTCTGTTCTTGAGCATTTACAGCTGTTATGCTGTCCGATTTTCCCTAGAAATTCTAATGTCTTTGCATTGTGGCTGTGCTTTCAGATGGCCACTCGTGCTCAAAACCAAGTGGTTCACCTGACTAGGTGCATCGATGTGCCCGGTCATACGGCTATGTTAGTCCGGGTAATGATTGAGACGGGTTACCGTTGGTATCCCGAATACACCGTCGAAGAGCAATTCCAAGACTTTAACCAAAGCCAATACCTCTGCACTGTCAGGATATTTCCTTCTTATCCTGGATCGACTGAGCCCCTTCACTGTTCCTATGGACTCGGGGTCACTATTGAGATGGCTGAGCAGGATGCTGCATACTCTATGATGACCATCATGCGAGTCAGGACTGGCCTGCTTCGGAACACCGACTTTCGGTGGAGTATTGTGTTGGTGATTAGTGGACTCGTGTGCGACAAATGCTTTCCAAATGATGTCACGTAGGATAGCTTAGCCAAGAGTTAAAGCTGGCTTGCTGCAATAACTCCACTACCTTCTTGAGAATGTGCATGTATAGTAGGATTCTATTGTAAGACTTGCTGAGTACCCCCGTACTCATGTTTGCTTAATTAATGTTTTCAGACGACAACACCGCCCCCTCTGATAGGTTCTATGTAGACCTTGACGTCGACGAGTGACTAGCCACCCAGGTGGTGATCCAAGGCTTGTGAAGGGCCATTGTAGATAGAAGGGCTTTGTCAAGCCTTCTTTCTTTTTAGTGTCTGTACTCAGACTAGCTTGCTTCCGCATGTGCTTGTATGTTTGTATGACTTGAGTGTTGGGTCATGTGACCCCTATCTATATGAACATGTTATGTATGGCTCCTCGGAGCCTCTTAAATAAAGTACTTTGAGTTGTAGAGTTTTGTTGTGATGCCATGTTGTATGTACTCATATCGGGCATATTGTGTGTATGATTGAAATGCTTGGTATGAGTGGGATCCGACAATCTAGTTGTTTATCCTTGGCAGCCTCTCATATGGGGAAATGTAGTCTAGTGCTTCCTGAGCGATAGTAGTCCGCTACAGCCCGGTTCACGGAGTCCCGCTAGTCCAAAGACTACCGCTCTGGACACTTGACTGGCTGGCATGTGTTTCACTTCGTTCCTGTGTCTGTCCCTTCGGGGAAATGTCACACGGTGACATCCGGAGTCCTGCCTAGCCTACTACAGCCCGGTTTACCAGAGTCCTGTCAGCCCAGTGCTACAGCCCGGATTCATACGTTGATGACCGACATGTTTGATGTGATTCATGTATGCCTGTCCCCATGGGTTAGCGCCACTTTGGGTTCACGACTAGCCATGTCGGCCCGGGTTCTCTGTCATGTGGATGCTAGCGACACTATCATATACGTGAGCCAAAAGGCGCAAACGGTCCCAGGCCATGGTAAGGCGACGCCCGTGGGAATACCGTGCGTGAGGCCGCAAAGTGATATGAGGTGTTACCGGCTAGGTCGATGTGACTTGGAATCGGGGTCCTGACATGTAGTCTCGGGATCCACATCATCCTGATGAAGTAGGCCTTAGGAGCTTCTTCAAATGCATCTATCTCCTCTTGAAGCTTGTCCTTGACTTTTAGCTTGTGGTCTTGTGGTGGAAGATCATCTTGAGCTTGTGTTCCCTTGAAAGAAGTGGGATCATACTTCTCTTGTTGAGGAACAAACTTCGTCTTGGGGTATTGATATTTTTCCCACTCAACTCCATTGGCATTGAACTTGCGTTCAAAACCAACACCTTGATTCTTCCAGTGCCTTCCTTTCTTGCGTACAATTTCCTCAAATTGCTTACTTCCTGCAAGGCTCTTTTAAACACCTTTCTCTATAATTCCCTTCAATAAGCTATTTTCTTGCTCAAATTAACTTGGCTAAGAGAATCATCAGTGAAATCAAGAGAACTACTAGAAGCAACAATATTGGATTTAACATGATTATTATTACTAGCAGAAGAAAAATCTTTCTTGCTCTTGTTGCTAGATTTTACTTGTGGCATGTAAATAGATAAGAGTAAACGCTTGGCAATGTAAGAAGAACTTTTCTTACGATGATCGTCATTGATTGCTTTTAAGAACCCATGCTCTTGCTCTAGATTGAGCTTTTCAAAGCGTAGCTTCTCATGAGTCTTCAAAAGCTCTCGATTATCCTCTGAGGTAGTTTCATGAGCTAACTTAAGAGTGTTTAGTTCTTTAGTTAGACGCTCAATATCCTTCTTATCATCGTCGTCCGTTTTATCTTTATTAGCATTATTAATAGCAATTTCATCATAGTCTTCATCACTAGAGTTGTTAACAAGTAAATCATCATCACCTAGCAAATCATCTTCATCACTATTGAAATCAACATACTCGGGGTGTGATACCTTGGGGCCTTTAGCCATGAAGCATCTTCCAATCCCTTCATTCGATGAATCAAATATGTCGTAGGAGTTGGATGACACAAGTGCAAGACCGTCAACACCTTCATCTTGAGTATATTCGGAGTCGGAGTGATAGCTTCTCTCGGAGTACTTGTCGGAGTCGAAACCGGATACCCATTCATCAACATGAGCTTGATGTCTTTGTCTTGTGTAGCTCTTTGATGACTTGTCCTTCCTTTTCGAATCCTTGCTTCTGCAAGAGGGTCTTCGTTCATGACGATCATATCTACTCCTTCTCTCTCTTGGTGGTGATTCCTCTCTTTTGCTTCTCCTTTTAGTTGAGTCTTCTCTTCTCTTGTAGTGAGCGTACACTCACTACAGTAGCGTCCAGGTCTTCCACAATTGTAGCAATTGCATTCACGACTAGAAGATCTTTTGTCATTGTAGGACCTTGACTCGTGACTTCTCTCTTTGTTTCTGATCTTGTAGAACTTGTTGAAGTTCCTCACCATTAGGCTCAATTCTTCATTGAAGACATGTTTCTCACTTGATGATGTAGGAGCATCGTATGAAGCTTTGTAAGCACCGCTAGACTTGTTGTGAAGCTCTTCCTTATCCTTAAGTGACATCTCATGAGCAACACTTCTACCAATGACTTCCGTTGGCTTGAGATCATTGTAATTGGGCATCATTTGAATCAAAGTGCACATGTTATCATATTTTCATCCAATGCTCTTAGGATCTTCTTGATGATGAATCTGTCGGTCATCTCTTCACTTCCTAAGCCGGCAATCTCATTTGTGATGAGAGCAAGCCTAGAGTACATTTCTGCAACACCTTCACCATCCTTCATTTTGAACTTCTCAAGTTGACTTTGAAACACAACCAATTTGGATTCCTTGACGGACTCGGTACCTTCGTGCATATCAACCAAAGTATCTCAAATTTCCTTTGCATTCTCAAGGTGGCTGATTTTGTTGAATTCTTCGGGGCACAATCCATTAAAGAGGACATCGCAAGCTTGAGCATTATATTGCAACATCTTCAATTCTTCCGCGGTTGCTTCACGATTCGGTTCTATTCCATTGAATAATTCACCTTGCAAGCCAATACACACAATAGCCCAAACGGCCGGGTTATGTCCAAGAATATGCATTTTCATTTTATGCTTCCAACTAGCAGAATTAGTACTATCAAAGTAAGGACCTCTACGCTGGTAATTTCCCTCGCTAGACGCCATACTCTCCTAGGTTGTGAAACCAAGGCTATGATCACCAAACATATGGAAATCAAGGCAAATGGAGACCAAATATCTGATACCACTTGTAGGATCGAAAGTAGGTCTAGAGGGGGGGGGGTGATTAGACTACTTGACCATATAATAATCTAGCTTTTTCCCAATTTTATGTCTTGGCAGATTTTAGCAACTTAGCACAAGTCAAGCAATCAACTTACACATGCAATTCTAAGAGTATAGTAGCGAAATGTAAAACATTGCATATGAAGGTAAAGGGAGGGGTCTGGAAAGTCAAACGCAATGTAGACACAGAGATTTTTGGCGTGGTTCCGATAGGTGGTTCTATCGTACATCCACGTTGATGGAGACTTCAACCTACGAAGGGTAACGGTTGCGCGAGTCCATGGAGGGCTCCACCCACGAAGGGTCCATGAAGAAGGAACCTTGTCTATCCCACCATGGCCATCGCCCACGAAGGACTTGCCTCTCTTGGGTAGATCTTCACGAAGTAGGCAATCTCCTTGCCCTGACGAACTCCTTTGTTCAACTACACAATCTTGACGGAGGCTCCCAAGTAACACCTAACCAATGTAGGAGACACCACTCTCCAAAAGGTAATAGATGGTGTGTTGATGATGAATTCCTTACTCTTGTGCTTCAAATGATAGTCTCCCCAACACTCAACTCTCTCTCGTAGATTTGGCTATGGTGGAAAGATGATTTGAGTGGAAAGCAACTTGGGGAAGGCTAGAGATCAAGATTCTTGTGGTTGGATTGGAATGTCTTGGTATCAACACATGAGTAGGTGGTTCTCTCTCAGAAAATGCATAATGGAAGTGTAGGCACATTCTGATGGCTCTCTCTTGAATAGAGAAGGGGGTGGAGGGGTACATATAGCCTCCACACAAAATTTAAAAGTTACACACATTTGACCCAACTCGGTCAGACCGAATAGGTGAACTCGGTGAGACCGATTTAGTTCAAAATGTGAATGTTAGGATTCTCGGTGGGACCGACATGATAAGCTCGGTGGAACTAATGCGCTAAGGTTAGGGCAAAACTTAATCTCAGTTTGACCAATTACATGAACTCAGTGGGACCAATTTCAAAAATGACCAAACAGAGAGTTGGTCAGGCAAACTCGGTGGGACCGATCGCTCCTTTCGGGGATACCAAAACGTTACGAAGGGAAATAGAGAGTTTTCATTGCGAACTTGGTTGGACTGATCGCTCATTTCGGTGAGACCAAAATGATACAAAGGGAAACACAGAGTTTGCAATCCCATCTCGGTGAGACCGAAATCCCTATCGGTGAGACCGAACAGATTAGGGTTTCTGGCTATGGCTATGTCAATGAACTCGGTGCGCCGGATGGATCAAATAGGTGGGGCCGAGTTTGACTTTAGGTTAAGGACATATTTGGATATGAGAAAGTGGTTTAGGGCTTTGGAGCATATCACTAAGCATTTTGAGCAAGTAGACCATTAAGCAACACCTCATCCCCTTTTAATAGTATTGGCTTTTCCTATCGACTCAATGTGATCTTGGATCACTAAAATAGAAATGAAGAGTCTTGAGGTTTTGCCAATATTTGTCCTTAGCATTTTGAGGGGTCCACATCTCTAGTCCATGCCATGCCAATCATTGAACTTTCTGAAATAATCATCTTGAAAGGATATTAGTTCAATGAGCTATATGTTGTTATGAATTACCAAAACCACCCGGGGATTAGTTGCACTTTCACCAAGCCCTTCTCGGGGGTGACCGATGGCTCTACCATCCCCATAGGGCAGACCCACCTCCCCGCTACCTTCGGCAAGCGTGACACCTACCACACTGAGCTCATCGACTTCGATGTCGCACACATTCGCCTCCCGTACAACGCCATCCTTGGATATCCAGCCCTGGCCAAGTTCATGGCCATGACTCACCACGGCTAGAATATCCTCAAGATGCCAGGGAGCAGAGGCATCATCACGGTCGCCTGCTGTCAGTGTCAAAACCGGCTGATCTTGGGTAGGGGGTCCCGAACTGTGCATCTAAGGATCGAGGGTAACAGGAGGCAGGGGACACAATGTTTACGCAGGTTCGGGCCCTCTTAATGGAGGTAATACCCTACTTCCTGCTTGATTGACTTTGATGAGTATAGGGCTTACAAGAGTTCATCTACGTCGAGATCGTAATGGCTAAACCCTAGATGTCTATCCTGTGTGATTATGATTGCGTCTATGGACTAAAACCTCTGGTTTATATAGACATCGGAGGGGGCTAAGGTTGAGAGTCGGTTTATAGAGAAAGGAATCTTCATATCCGAACGCCAAGCTTGCCATCCACGCAAAGGAGAGTCCCATCCGTACACGGGGGAAGGCCTTCTATCTTGTATCTTCACGGCCCATCTGTCCGGCCCACGTCACATAGCCCGGACACCCGAGGACCCCAAGATCCGGGACTCCCTCAGTAGCCCCTGAACCAGTCTTCAATGACGATGTGTCCAGCTCTTCGGTATTGCAAGGCGGGTTCCTCCTCCGAATACTTCAAGATTAGTCTTCTGAACAAGAGACATGTACCCAATTTTGTAAAACAACCACTATCCTCCATCATGAAGGTAAAATATTAAGTAGAGATAAGCTATGTCCACTGACAGCTCTTCTCTTTTTTTGGCGAAACGTTACGTCAAGCCTCATCATTATTAACTTGAATCGTTTTTTGGGTCTCTTGCCTCATGGCCTTTATTGACACGTCTCTTCGAGGCAGAGATCGTATCCCTTTATTTGCAGGATCTTTATCAATACGGGTTTGAGTAACCCAACCGTGCCGTTTGTACGACCCCTCGAGACTAGGCGAGTTTTAAGGCTTGTGAGGGGGCGCTTGATATTTACTGCCTTTATAAGAGGATAAGGATCAGCCTTTTTACCCCACGCCTTCTTCCTCAGCACTCCCATCATCAAGCTCCAGCGCCTGAGTCTCAATCTTTCCCCTTTCCCCCAGCCTCTTCGGCCATGGCCGGATCCAGCTCCCAAGGAAAATGGATGTCTTCTTCCGTCACAGAGGAGAACGTTAAGGAGCTCCGGGAGGCTGGGTACTTGACTGCTGAGATCGCACACAGGCTTCCCGCCCAAGAACAGGTCATCCTCTCTCCAGGACCAAGCAAAAGAGTGGTATTTATTCCCCACTCCCTCTGCGGATTGGGTTTACCCCTCCACCCCTTCATCCGCGGTCTTATGTTCTACTACGGGCTGGATTTCCATGATCTAGCCCCAAACACTTTCCTTCACATCTCAGCGTTTATCGTTGTGTGCGAAGCACTCCTCCGCATCCCTCCACACTTCGGCCTCTGGCTCAAGGTTTTCAATGTAAAGCCGAAGGTGGTCAACAAGCAGCATGCGAAGTGCGGCGGCGCAATGATAAGCAAGCTCCCCAATACCACGTGGCCAAAGGGAGCCTTCATGTAGACCGTAAAGGCATGACAACAAGAGTGGTTATATATCACCGAACCCCGTGGCACCAAGTGGGCAGACGCTCCCGAATTCAGATCCAACCCCCCTATGCGACTCATGTCGTCGATCAACAGGGGCCAGGACTGGGAGTCCACCGATGAGGTACTGGTGCTGCAGCAGCGCATCGAGAACATAATGGACAAGGGCACCGATCTCTCCAATGTGATCCAGGTGATGCTCTGCCATCGATGCCTCCCCTGCCAATGCCGGAAGACCCGTATGTGGGAATTCAATCCGGAGGGCCTTCTAACTCTGCAACATTTCTTCGGCACAATGCACGAAGGATCTGGAAGTTACTCTTCAAGGCCTGGGAAAAGAAGTGGCCCAGGAAGACCGAAGACATCGGGCTCGACATCGCGCATCCTGCTTCTCCGGTAAGCATTCTGTTTCCGAACATAGCCTAAATTATTAATCAAAAAGGGCATACTAAGTTTGGAATTCCACATTCAGGGCTGGACAACCAAGGCGGAGCAGATAAGGTGCTCAACTCCTCTGCCCGAAAACCCAGCCAATCCTCTATTAACAAGAATGCTGGTCCCGGCACCATACCAGGTGCCCGTAAAGAAGGACAAGAAGAAGAAGGGAGAGGAGGGCACTTCGGATGCATTGTCCGGAGAAGTGAAGCCCAGTCCTCTCACGAGGGAGACAATGACGAGGACGAGGAGGAGGAAGTAGAAGATCCTCCCCGCAAGGGCAAGAAAAGGGCGGCCTCCCAAGATCTGGAGGCCGAAACATCCAAGAGGGACAAGATCATCCTCTCCGATGACTCGGAGTCAGATGCCGAGGCACTCCCGAAGCATCTTCGCTGGACCAAGCCCAAAGCCGACTCGTAAGTAGCTCGGGATTATTTCACACATCTCCAATTCTTTATGAACTGCGATGATAACTCTAGTTTTCTATAATTTGTAGTCCGGCTCGCGTTCTCCCTCAACCATCCTCATCCTTGGGGGATCTACCGCCGGAGAAGATGGAGAGCGAATCGCCTCCACTAGCTTCCCCGCCACCTAGGGCGGACGACACCGAATTGTCATCCTGTAGGACCTCCCCGGGCCTTGAAGAGATGCGGGGGCACTTAACGGTGCCGGGGCAATACCTGCCATCAAGGACTGGGGGTACGGCTCCCCGAAAACCGGTGATGGGGGCCCTGGTCAATCCGTCCCCCAGCCGCATACTACTCCAGAGACCCACATGGCTCCAGAGTCTGGTGCGCGACCCCCTGTAGGAGAAGGGAGAACGGCAACCTCCGCTAATCCGGAGACGCCGAATACCACGGCGGATGTACGTCGAAGTGCATCCGTCCTGGATGAGCAACGTATCCTGATGGGTGCGGTAGCTGAGAAGATTCAGTCCGCCAAGAACGGGCCGAGCGAGGCCTTCTCCAGCCTGCTAGCAGGCTTCGAGGTACGCAACGTAATGTTTTTAATCATTTTTATGAGAAATATGCATGTATATATATATATATATATATATATATATATATATATATATATATATATATATATATATATATATATATATATATATATATATAGCAGCCTGAGACTGTGTTTGGTTTTTTGAAAGAAAAGCGAGCGGAGGATCAACAATCATATGTCAGGTGGTAACATGCTATTTTATTTGGATTTAAAACAGGCCTCTCTGTTAGCGGTAACTGCCCAGTCAGTGGAAATTTCCGAACTCAAACGGAAACTGGAGTGAACCGATGAGGATCTAGTCCTTGTTAACACGTGGCTCGACCAGGCGCAAGGTATACGATACATCTTGCTTTTGTGCCTGTTTATGTCCGTGCTCTCCGGAAATTCAAGAGCTGCCATGTGCGTGTTTGTACAGATGGTGCTGCTACGGTGGAAACCCTCAAGGGAGATCTTGCTCAAGCCAAGGAGCGAGCAAGGGTAAGCAACACAGCCGCTGATATGGCGGCTGCAGACTTGACGGCCGAACAGGCCGCTCGGCGCCGTTTTGAGGAACGGGTGACCGAGATGGAGCAAAAACTCAAGGACACCGCTGCCAAGTGCGAGTGCTTGGAAACAGAAAATAAGACGAAGGGGACCGAACTCGCCAAGGCCCTTCAAGACGGTTCGGATGCGCGGTCCGAATCCCGCGCAGCGCTTGAGGAAATTCGTCAAGCTGGTCAGGTAGCGGCTGGTAAGCCGTTTCTTTTACAGGCTGAGCTCTGTCTAGCGGGCCGGCCCCGTTCATGTCACCTCCTGGGTCGTTGGTGTTTGGCCTTCTTATGCGATATCCTCCGGAGATTCACTCGGCAGAGGCTACCTCGCAGGACCCTTGCAAATGTTCCGAACCAAAATTCAGGCGCAACCCGCCTTGAGGCAGGGCCTCGTGAGTCCCGCGCAGGCTCACGAGTGCCCATATACACATCCTCCAGTCCTGCCATGCAAGCCACGTGCTAGGACGGGGCTATACACGCCCGGGAGTCTCCCCTCAAAGGGAGCTCCCACCCAAGAACCAGTGGAAGCCCCAAGCTCTGCGCTGGCGGACGACATGGTCGAGGAGCGGCTATGCCCGTGCAAGAGCGGAAGCACCATGCTCCGCGCTGGTGAATAAACAACTGAGGGCATGCTAGCGGCTGCAATAACCTCAGGAGAGCCACCAGGCCCGCTCTCAGCCTCACTGCACCGCTTTTCCCTCAGGAGGGTCGCGCGAGGGGGCTGGGGACAGGGGCTACGCTCAGGTCATGCCTGGCGTACACCACCTCACCAGGTCCCTTGTACCTGGTCTTCTCAGGTCCTCCCGAGCGAAAGCCCGGTGAGGAAAGGTATGGAGAGTTGTTCGCACATCAAGGCGGACCCCTAAGAATCGCGACTCAGGGGCCTCACCGGTCACGTAGCCCCCTCACCCCTTGGTCTCATCCTGGTGATCCGGACGCCCCAACTGCAGCTAAGGTATGCGCGGGCCCGGGCCCTACTGACGCAGAATGCTAAAAACGACGCTCACGTTTCCTTCCTGAGGGTTGTTCTTATGTCAAGGGGGACACCTAAGCATCGTGACTCAGGGGCCTCACTGGTCACGTAGCCCCTCACCCACTACTAGGGAAAACCCTAGTAGTAGCGCGGGTTTTGAGGCTATCAGCAGCGCGGGTAGCCGCGCTACCAATAAGGCGCTACAGCTAACTGTTAGTAGTAGCGCGGTCTGTACCGCGCTACTACTATGGATCAGATCAGCAGCGTTTCGAACGCTACTATTAATTAGCTGTAGCAATTTCCTGGCCCCGTGCTACTGCTATATCTTTCATCATTCCCCCCAGCTTCCTACCCCATTTCAGCTTCAATAAACAACAATTTCCAGATACTAGGTACTACTAGATATCAATTTCATAAAGCATAATAGGTACTAGGTAGTACTCCCTCGGTTCCAAATTACTCGTCGTGGTTTTAGCTCAAATTTGAACTAAAACCACGACGAGTAATTTGGAACGGAGGGAGTACTAGATAATAATTTCATATATACTCAACATGCATCCTCAAGCAGTATAAGGTGATATCGACGACGATCATCATATGTAGTTCTAGATAATATCGACGATGATCATCATATGTAGTTCTACATGATATCGACGACGATCGTCATATGTAGTTCTAGATGATATAGCCACATACACACATATGTAGTTCTAGATGATATCGACGACGATCATCATCCTCAAGCCTGGGCGGTGGGTGTTCCTGATAGTAATTTGGATGGCCTGTCCAACACGAAGATTCTTGCTGATGTAGGGCGGAACCCTATGTGGACGATCTTTCACGTTTGGAGAGGAACACGAAGAACGAGCGGAAGAACGCGAGGGAAATCACGGGGAGAAAACACAAGATAATCACTCAAACCAACAAGATTCGATTACACATGCGCTAGATCGATGAACACATAGAGATCACACGGTCCAAATCCAACAAAGTACGATACAAGAGGTTACCGATTCTTCTCCGCGAGGAGGTCTTGATGGGGGCCACCCAAGAGGGGGTCTTGAATCCGCTTGGAAGGATCTTCTCCAATGGAGGCATGTCTCCGAGGAGAATATAACCAAGTGGATGAGCAAAGCTCTCACACAAACATGAGCTAATCCTTTGCTGACCCTAGCTAGGAGGTGGGAGAGACCTATTTATAGTTGTAGTGCAAATGGAAGTCAAAGTGAAGGGGTACAAGGGCTCCAGCCTGCGGGCGCGGTCACTCAGGTGTCGGACGTCCGGAGGGCGCCGGTCGTCCGGAGCTTGAGGACGGTCCGGACATCCGTAGATCGTCGGACGTCCGTAGATTCAGTTCGGGTGCGGGTCGTCCGGTCATCCGGTGGCTTCGGTCTTCCGTGAATTTCCATTCGGGTGCCGAGTTGCCGGACGTCCGGAGGGTGTCGGTCGCCCGGGACCTGGGAGTCGTCGGAAGTCCTGGCGGGTCGGTCGTCCGTGGCCTGTAGCACTGGCCTGTCTTCCTTCTCTCGGCTATAGCATCCTCCAGGGCTCGGACGTCCGGGACCGGCCGGTCGTCCGGATCATGTAGCTTCCCAAGTAGATCTTCTTCTTGATGTTCATGCTTGGTGTCCTTGCCATCTTGGCCATTGGGTGTAGCTGTCCCGTGGCTCTCCTCCAAGTACCTGATCACACACAGAGTGTCCGTATGAGGTAGTAGCCAAGTCCCATGAGCGGAGAGAGGGAGTTCGGAGAGGAGCGAGTTCACCTTATCTTCAATAGCTTTTTCTCTAGCTCTTGTCATGGGTCCAAGTGGCGTTGAGGGAGATGTAGGTACGTCCATGGGGATGAGCGAGGGATGCTCCGTATCATCTCCTCCCCCCTTGAGAGAGATCCGACCTCGGATCAAAAGCTTCATCTCCATGGTATGGCGCGAGATCCTCGACATTGAAGATGTCGCTCACATTGTACTTGCCTCGTGGTAGGTCGATCTTGTAGGCGTTGTTGTTGTAGCGTGCTAGCACCTTGAAAGGTCCATCGACTCGAGGGAGAAGCTTGGACTTGCGTTCATTGGGGAAGCGGTCCTTGCGAAGGTGTAGCCACACTAGATCACCAATGTTGAAGACCATGGGTTGCTTGTTGACGTTGAGCTTGGTCGCTAGTCATTGTAACGCTCGATGGTGTGCCTTGTATCCTCATGCATCTTCTTGATGTAGCTTGCCCGAGCACTCGCATCCATGTTGGTGTGCTCTTGTAGAGGAAGAGGTAGAATTTCCAATGGTGACAACGGGTTGAAGCCGTAGACGACCTCGAAGGGGGACTTGCCGGTAGTCGAATGTCTTGCACGGTTGTAGGCATACTCGGCGATGGGTAGACATGCTTCTCACTCCTTGATCTTCTTCTTGATCAACACGTGAAGTAGAGTGGAGAGTGTTTGGTTCGTCACTTCCGTTTGGCCGTCGGTTTGAGGATGATATGCGGATGAGAACAAGAGCTTGATTCCGAGCTTGGCGCATAGGGTCTTCCAAAAGTAACTCAAGAACTTGACGTCACGATCGGAGACGATTGTCTTTGGTACTCCATGGATTCGCAAGATTTCCCTACAAAAGAGATTTGCAATGTTTGAAGCATCGTGTATCTTGTTGCAAGGAATGAAATGTGCCATCTTAGAAAATCTATCCACAACAACAAACACGGAATCCTTTCCATTTTGAGTTCTAGGAAAACCAAGTACAAAATCCATGCTAATGTCTTCCCAAGGTTGATAAGGAATAGGAAGAGGCATGTAAAGACCATGAGATTGAGCTTTAGACTTAGCTTTGTGACATGTAGAGCATCAGGTGGTGAAGCGTGAGACGTCTCGAAACATCTTGGGCCAAAAGTAGTTCTTGGAGAGCATGGCGAATGTCTTATCTCGTCCAAAATGTCCCATGAGTCTGCATCCATGAGCATGACCGTTGTCGATGAGTTGTTGTACTTGCCGTTGAATCTCCTTGGTTTCTTTGGGATTGACTCGGTATGGAGCTTTGTTTGGGAGAGGCGCTCCGGGGATGAGGTCGATTCGATGCTCAATGCCTCGAAGAGGAGGTAGAACTGGAGGTAGCTCATCAAGGAAAACATCTTGGAATTCCTGCAAAAGAGATTGAAACACTAAAGGTAGCTCATGAGAGGTGTTAGTTGTTGGCTCTCCATCCTTGCACACAAGGACACAGTGCATCACACTCGATGGGTTCTCACACACTTCTCTCATCTCACTTTGGGTGGCAAATAAGATGAGGTTTTTCTCTCTAGGCGAAGAGGTGCTCAAGTTTGGCTTGTGGCTCTCACTCACTTTTTGGTGGATCAATTTCTCACTCTTCTCTCTATGATGGGTGGCTTGCTTGTCGGCTATCACTTGAGTAGGGGACATAGGTCGTAACACATATTCCTTCCCTTTCATCTTGAAGCTATAGTGAATGGTGCGCCCATTATGGATGACACCACGGTCGAATTGCCATGGTCGACCAAGAAGGAGGTGGCAAACGGTCATTGGGACCACATCACACTCCACAGTGTCCTCATATGCACCAATTGTGAAGGAGACTTGGACCGTATGCTCAACTCGTATAGTGCCGGAGTCACTTAGCCATTGAACCTTGTAGGGGTGCGGGTGCTTCCTCTTGACCAATTGAATCTTGGAGCATAGTTCTTCACTTGCCAAGTTGTGGTAACTACCTCCGTTGATGATGACCTTGACGGACCTTCCATTGATGTCGGCCTTTGTGTGAAAGATGTGGCATCTTTGTTCTTCTTCTTGTTGATGTTGAAGAGTCAAGACCTTGGAGACAACGAGAGAGGGGCTCGAATCCTCATCACAAAAGACTTGATCATCTTCATCCTCGTTCACTCGCCGGTGCATGGCCACTTGCTCAAGGGCTTCCATCTCCTCATCACTCATGGAGTCATAGGTACCATCGTCGTTGAGGATCATGGTGCGCTTGTTTGTGCATTCATAGGACTTGTGGCCTCGGCCGACGCAAGTGAAACACTTGAATGAGCTTGTCTTGATGGTCTCATCGGTCGGAGTATATGATGAAGCACGCGTCTTGAAGTTGCTTGTAGTAGGAGGAGGACGACTTGAACTTGTCGAAGTTTTCTTGTAACTTGACTTGTCGTCGTTGTTTGTAGAAGGTTTGGTTGATGTAGATGTTGGAGGAGTCGTTGAAGATTGGTTTTTGGAGAAGCCGTAGGTCTTGGACGAGTACTTGGCGTACTTGAAGTCATCTTGCACTTGACGTTTTGCCTTTGTAGCTTGATGCACGAGCTCAATGAGGTTGGAGTAGGGCTGGAAGTCGGCGATATTCTTGATGGGATGATTGAGTCCATTCAAGAAACGTGCCATTGTTTGCTCATCATCTTCCTTTACATTGGCTCGAATCATGGCTATCTCCATTTCCTTGTAGTATTCTTCAACACTCTTTGTTTCTTGCTTGAGGAGTTGGAGTTTCTTGAAGAGGTCGTGGTTGTAGTAAGTGGGCACAAAACGTGCTCGCATGACATCTTTCATTTGAGCCCAAGTGGTGATTGGAGGTTCACCTCTTGCTTGTCGCCGCTCAAGGATTTGTTCCCACCATATCAGCACATAGTCTTGGAACTCAAGTGATGCCATAGCGATCTTCTTATCTTCCTCATAGTTGTGCAAAAAAAAGATTTTGTCGACTTTCAATGCCCATGAAAGGTACTCTTCGAGGTCATTGCTTTCGTTGAACTTGGGCATGGTGAATTTTACCTTTCCATAGCGTTGCTCTTCATCGTGTTGTTGGCGATGGTGATGATGATGCCCTTGACGTGGATGGCAATCATCTTCATGTTGCTCTTGCCGTGGAGGAAGTCCATGATCAACTTACTCTTGTTGAACTTGAGGTTGAGGTGGAGCTTGACGAGCTTGTGGAGGAACTTGTGGAGCTTGACGTTGCACACGCGGTTGGTAGTTCCTCTCTTGGATTTCTTCTCGAAGGGCTTCCTCTTGATTGTGCCGTTCGCGATTGCGGTTGGCGATAGCTCGACTTGATTCTTGGAGGGCACGTTGCGCCTCAAGAGCTTGCGCTTCTCGTTGTTGTTGTTGTTGTTGTTGTTGTTGTTGTTGTTGTTGTTGTTGTTGAAGACGTTGCGCCTCGGCGTCTTGTTCTTCTTGGTGTAGACGCGCTCGTTCTTCCTCTTGGCGCCGTAGTCGTTGTCATTCTTGAGCTTGGGCAAAAGTGATTTGGTTTGATTGAGAATGAGGGACTTGCTCATCGACTTGCTCTTGTGAATGCTTATCATGTAGGGGGTTGCGAGATGCATGACGGTCTTGACGCGCGGCTCGTCGAAGAGTGTTCGATGACAGTGTACTGGAGTCGGAGAAGGTGTCGTCAGAGTGTCGACTCGAACGGCTCCGTCTTGAGGATGAAGAAGTGGAAGGATGCCGGTTCCTCATCAAGGCGCGGATCTCATCCATTCTTGCATCATTCTCTTGCTTGTGAGCGTCGAACTTTTTATCGAAGTAGTCTCTTGTACGTTGCTCGGAGAGTCACAAGTCGGTGGCGAGGTTGTCGATGCGGTCGCTCATTGCTTGTTGCTCTTGGTGCAACGCCCTTTGAGCACCAAAGAGGTGGCTCTTCGTGACGAATGAGGACATGTCGTCGCCGTTCTCGATGAGGGGTGGATCGGTAGAAGAACTTGGCCTATCCATCATTCCAAGCAAAATGTAAGTGGTAGACGGAAAAGAATATGTACGAAATGTACCTTGACCGAAGTTGAAGATGAATCAAGTTCACTCAAATGCGGACAATGAAATAGCACCGTTGGTACCGATTCTTGTCGGTTCTCACACCTACACAAGTAAAAGCTTATGGTGGAGCTTGGTGAGGATGGTGGCACAAGATTTGATGCAATTGTAAGTGAGCTTCAATAATGTTGGACAAGGTTCACAAATTTTCAAATGCAACAAGTATACCAAGCAAAAAAGGTACACGGAAACACACACGCAAATAGATAAGTGGGATTGTGCAAACCAAAAGTGAGCCAAAATGTGGAATCCACGAAAATGCTCTTGTTGCACAATACTAGAGAGACGCTAGCACGATTGCACAATAGGCGGATACGGAACTTGTGCACAACCTACGAGGCAAAAATGCAACTATCTCTATCCCACGTATACTATATGTATGGTATTTCGGTGCTATGATCCAAGATGATCCAATCTTAATGTAGTATGATGCTATGGTTCTTTCTCATAAGCTCTTTGCTTATCTTTCCTCTTTGCTTAAAAGCTTGTGTGGCTCTTTCACTTTTGAGCTCTTTTCTCATGCAAAACTTCACGAACCAAGATAGCAATTGTTTATGCTATGACAACTTTGTGACACACAAGTGGATCCCAAGATATGCACCACGGTGGTATGGTATGTATGCTATGGAGTATGATCACTAATGTGCACAAGTCACGTTGCCGGCAGTACTCAATGGCTAGTCTCGATGGGTAAGCTACACAAAAGTAAGGGCATATGGGGTATCAATGCAATTGCAAGGAATGACAAAGATGTCTTCGAAGTTACCGTCCTCGGCGATGATGAGACCCTTGCGAAGATGAGCGTGGTGATGACGATGTCGAACTGTACCTAGATAGCCGAAACACAATAGGACACGGGAACCACAACTCAAAATCCCAAGGACCAAAACGTGTCGAAATCGTCATAGGAGGTATCGAGGATGATGGTGGTGTATGTGGGTTTGGAAGATGTGGTGGAAGGTGGGGCTGTGGTGGTGGTGGAACTGAAAATATTCAGTTTTGCCAGAGTTTCACAGACGTCCGGTTTTTACGGTCGTCCGGTCGTCGGACGTCCGGCATGGTCCGATCGTCCGTAATTTCAGTTCGGGTTCGGTGTTCCGGTCGCCCGGGAGAGGTCGGACATCCGGAGCTCGGGGATCAACGTGGGAAGAACAACACGATTTCGGGGTGGAGGAAGATGGTGAGGTCGAAATCGAGCGGATTGGTGGATGGAAAAGGCTGGGGAGGGTGGGGAAAGCTAGATCCACACGTAGCAACACAAATCCATGGACCAAATCCAACAAAATTTCAACTCACGAACAAATCACAAAAAAACATTGTGGGGTTATTTTTGGTGGGGAATTTTCGGATTTAGGACAAAAACAACAAAATCAAGCTAGAAAACACGGGGTAGGGGCACCAAAAACGTGATCAACGTGGCTCATGATACCAAGATGATGTAGGGCGGAACCCTATGTGGACGATCTTTCATGTTTGGAGAGGATCCCAACGAGGAACACGAAGAACGAGCGGAAGAACGCGAGGGAAATCACGGGGAGAAAACACAAGATAATCACTCAAACCAACAAGATTCGATTACACATGCGCTAGATCGATGAACACATAGAGATCACACGGTCCAAATCCAACAAAGTACGATACAAGAGGTAACCGATTCTTCTCCATGAGGAGGTCTTGATTGGGGCCACCCAAGAGGGGCTCTTGAATCCGCTTGGAAGGAACTTCTCTGATGGAGGCACGTCTCCGAGGAGAAGGTAACCAAGTGGATGAGCAAAGCTCTCACACAAACATGAGCTAATCCTTTGCTAACCCTAGCTAGGAGGTGGGAGAGACCTATTTATAGTCATAGTGCAAATGGAAGTCAAAGTGAAGGGGTACAAGGGCTCCAGCCCACAGGCGCGGTCACTCAGGTGTCGGACGTCCGGAGGGTGCCGGTCGTCCGGAGCTTCAAGACGGTCCGGACATCCGTAGATCGTCGGACGTCCGTAGATTCTGTTCGGGTGCGGGTCGTCCGGTCGTCCGGTGGCTTCGGTCTTCCGTGAATTTCCATTCGGGTGCCCAGTTGCCGGACGTCCAGAGGGCGTCGGTCATCCGGGACCTGGGAGTCGTCGGACATCCGGGCGGGTCGGTCGTCCGTGGTGTAGCACTGGCCTGTCTTCCTTCTCTCGGCTGTAGCATCCTCCAGGGCTCGGACGTCCGGGACCGACCGATCGTCCAGATCATGTAGCTTACCAAGTAGCTCTTCTTCTTGATGTTCACGCTTGGTTTCCTTGCAATCTTGGCCATTGGGTGTAGCTGTCCCGTGGCTCTCCTCCAAGTACCTGATCACACACAGAGTGTCCGTATGAGGTAGTAGCCAAGTCCAAGTAGCGGAGAGAGGGAGTTCGGAGAGGAGCGAGTTCACCTTATCTTCAATAGCTTTTGCTCTAGCTCTTGTCATGGGTCCAAGTGGCGTTGAGGGAGATGTAGGTACGTCCATGGGGATGAGCGAGGGATGCTCCGCATCACTTGCCAACGAGGAATCTCTTCCACCCAACCGATTTTAAGTGTGTGCGACCGTCTGTATCCATGCGGTAAGTACAGGTGGTGACGGAGCCCCTTGCGGTAAGGCGTAGTCCAGCCGAGCCTTCTTCATCAGGCTCGATACCACAACTCACAGATAGGTTCTTTGGCAATTTCTGAATAATAAAAATATATCAATTAATAAATAGCCTCGCACATACTCTTGCAAATATATTTTTATTAAGTCTAGATTTCTACACTATCAAAAGACACAGTACTACGCATTTGTACTAACTAATCATGAATTCTACTAATAAGTTTATATGGATTATCTACACTATTAATAGTTCCTTGGATTCTACACTAATAAGAGCATGTGATCAGACTCTACACTAAAGCATATCATCGACTAGATTCCACAAAGCATATCATTGTACTCTACACTAAGCATCTCATCGGATTCACTAAGCATATCATCGAATAATTTGCATTTGTAAGTATAACAATAAATCATATATATATCATCAAATTACTACAGGCAGTACGTATAACATACCATTTCATGCCGATCGACCATGGTACTTGTCAGGCGGGTCACGAATGGCACCCCGACAAAGTCATCACGTGGCGGAATTATGTCCCATAGGTTGCACACCTCCTCCTCGCTCAACCTCATTCTGTGAGCTATGATGGGTTCATGAACTGGGTTCTCATCATCTTCATCGAGTGGGTCCTCATTATCTTCATCATCTTCGTCATCTTCCACAAGGTTGAGATAAATGATAGCCAGCTTGGGTCTTTCTGCTCTGAAGAAGAAGCTGATCAACTCACCACCAGTAAGACGCATGTGGGCAAGGAAACGGGCCCATCCATCTCCTCCAATCTGCGACATATTGCGTCCTTTCTCGACCTCCATAGTGTACGACCCCCTAGGAGCCTCAAATGTCACAGTGTCTCCTATCAGCTTGTTGAATTTCAACCTCACATTGCATGGGACGATCTGTGTAAAAAAAGCAAAATGACACAATGCAGTAATCCCAACACTAAAAATAAAATAGTTGTTACATTTCATCTAATTTCTTACCGCTGCATGACAAAAACTCGGCTGGAAGTAGATGCCGAACGGATTGCCAGTTGTAAGGCTGCTGGCACACCTTGAGTTGCACAGTCGACATAGTGGTGGTGGCGCCATTTTCCTAAAGCAATATGAGCAAAGGATTAACGATTCATTTCACAGGAAAGAAAAACAGTAGCATGTGATATTTTTGGTTCTTCTGCGAGAAGCAATTTTATGGACAAAGCATTTCGGTGGCACCTATTGCCGAAAAAACTTGTCACAAATATCTACCAAATAAGGGTACCACCTACCAAGACATTTCATCTCACTTGGCCCCTATTGCCTTAGATAATTAATTAAAAAAACAAGTGACAAATTTAACAAAATTGGCACCTACATTTTGCCAAAAAATAAATTATTACAAAAAAACAAAAGCATCTACCTATCCATGTACAGAAAAAATAACAATAAAATGGTGCGTACTAAATCAACTAAATCAACTAGCCTACTAAATCCACTAGCATACTAAATCAACTAAATCAAAATGTTCTAAATCAACTAAATCAACTAGCCTACTAAATCAACTAAATCAAGATGTTCTAAATCAACTAAATCAACTACATACTACATCAACTAAATCAAAATGTTCTAAATCAACTAAATCAAAATGTTCTAAATCAACTAAATCAACTAGCCTACTAAATCAAAATGTAGCAGGGAGGAGGGGTTGTGGATGGAGGAGGGAGGAGGGAGAAGGAGGGGCGACTCGAGGAGGGAGAAGAGAGTAGGACGGATGGGCCAGCCGGCGGCGAGTGGAGGGAGGATGGAGGAAGGCGGAAGGCGGAGCGAGGAGGGGCCGGCCAGCGACGACTAGAGGGAGGACGGAGGAGGAGGCCGGTACCGAGTCCAGCGAGGAGGAGGAGGTGGCGGCCGCGCAGATCGGAGGAGTGGCAACGGGGGAGGACCGGCGTGGGGGGTTGAGGGGGAGATCGAGTGAATGTGAGTGTGAGTGGATCGGATAGGTTGGAGAGTGGGGAAGATGGAATGGCTTAGCAGTAGCGTGCTATAGCAAAAGGCGCTACTGCTAAACGACCTAGCAGTAGCGCCTTTCACAAAGAGCGTGCTACTGCTATGTGTCAGCATGTAAAAATAGACATAAAAAATATGAGTCCTCACCAGTATAGGAACTCGTGAAGACTCATATTGCGGCCACAAATTCTACACATAGAGTTCAATGAAGACCAAGTGGTTGTGAAAGTTTGAGAAGTAACATATTAAAGGTGGTACAAACTCTCTTCACGAAGCGAGGTGGGACTAAATTTTTTAGTAAACTTAGCAGTAGCGGTTATTGTGTAAATGCGCTTCTACAATGGTCCCTATGAGTAGCGCTCTTCATACTAGCGCGCTGCTGCTAGAACTAGCCTCGCGGTGGCGTCGTGGCAATTATATCAGTAGCACGTCTTAGAGTGGGCGCGCTACTGATACATTTATTTCAGCAGCGAGGTTTGTGCGCGCGCGTTACTGCTAGTTAGCAGCAGTGCCTTATTTTAAAGTGCGTTGGTGGTAAGATTCTGTGTATAGGCTTTTCCCTAGTTGTGACCCCTTGGTCTCGTCCTGGAGATCCAGACGCCCCAACCGCGGCTGAGGTATGGGCGGCGCCGGGCCCTGCCGACGCAGAACATTAAAGCAAACGGAAAGGAAATCCCGAGATCCTAGCAAATTATTACAAAACATATGGTTTCCTAAAACTCAAGCTAGAAGTTCTCATGCCTCCACGAGGCACGGTAAATATCGCAGGGTTAAATCAAGAGGAAGCGCCACCTTCAAACCTCTTCTTCAGCCTTGGACGCCGCCATCGCTCGCCTGGAGGGGCCCGTCATCGACAACGTCGCCGCCGTCCTCACCACTGGCCTCAGTCATGGGGTCGACACTGAGGAACTTCTGCAGCAGGGCCTCCACCTGCTTCTCCACGGCCTGTGCAGCAGCATCATGGAACTCAGGGGCGACAGGTTTGAGCAGCGCACCAAGGTCGAAGCTCGGGTCCTGAAGGTGGAGGTAGCTGAAGATGCGCATCACGGCTGACGTAAAAAGCGCGCGGCTCTCCCCCTCCGCCATGGCGCCCACGCCGGCGACGATGCCCTCGAGCGATGCGGTGAGCTTGGGGAGTAGCCCGGCGAGGCCCTCCTCCAGACTAGCCAGAGGTTCCTCGTACCCTTCCCCGTAAAGGGTCTACAGTGCCGTGTGAGACCTCAGCTCGAGGGAGATGAAGGCGTAGCGCCCCACGGCGGCCGGCTTCCTAGCCGCGACGAGGGACTTCTCACTGGCCTCCAGCCGGGCTTTCTCCTCGGAGACAAGCTTGGCGTGGGATGCCTGGGCCGTCTCCGTCTCCTCCTTCAGCTTCCCTAGGCGGCTCCACTCTGTGGCCTGTTCTTTGGTGCCTACTCCAGCTCGGCGTCGCGGTCGGCGAGCGCACTCTCCCGGGCCTTGAGCTCCTCCTCCTGGTCCTCGAGCTCCTCCTCCTGGTCCTTGAGACGACGGGTGCGGGAGGCCTGCTCATCGTGGTGGGCCTTCAGCTTGGCCTCCACCGTGCGGCAACGCTCCTTGGCAGATGTCGCACCGGTTATCGCTGCATCGCGAGCCGTTGTGGCCTTGCCGGCCTCCTTCCTTCCCTCCATGACGGCAGCCTCGGCCTGGCCCCAGGCCGCCTTGATGGACAAGTCGGCCTAGGGCCACCTCGAGATCAGCCCCAGACGCCCCATCACCACGCGCCAGTCGGCACCCTGAAGATCAGTCCAGAGCCGGTCCAACATGGCGAAGGCCTCCTCCAAAGCACCGGGCACGGCAGAGGAGCCATGATCCGCTAGCGTGAGGACTTGGGGAGGAGGTGGCACCGGCGCCTGGAGTGGCGCCGACACAGCAGCAAGGGCAGCGAGGGTCTCCAGAGCCCTCGAACCCCCCGCGGGTGCGTCAGGGACCAGCGCCCCGGAGTTTGTTCAGCCACGGAAATAGTATCCTCCTGAGGCCTCGCTCCCGAGCTTCTAGGGGCCTGTTCCATCATAGGCGCACGTGAGGCGGCCCCTTCCGTCCACGCCGGGGTCGCCGCGGCCACAGCAGGTCGCGTGGCCTCGGAGGCCTTGGCCTCCTCGGTCTTCTTCTTCACCACCGGCTTCAGCCTGGCCCAAAGGAGGGAATATCGTGAGCACGACATCAAGGATGGGAAGAAAAAACAAGGTAAAGTACTTACTCGTCATCAGCAACGTACACCCTCTTCTTGGCCAGGAGCACGGCGCCACCGGGCTTCTTGAGCACAGGCTTCGCCGTGCCCTCTGGATCGGCCGGGTGCATGATGGGTGGCTCCGGGATGGCGGCGACGGGCGACAAGGCAGGGTCATCGCCCTGGGGAGCCAACACCTTCTCGCCCATCTTCAGGGTCCCTTGCCTCAGCCTCCGCAGAGGGGTCCCCCCGGATCTCGTGACGACCCCAGTGGAGCGTGGGAAACCCTCGGCCAGATACTCTCCGGTGTCATCATCATCGGAGAGACCACGGAGGAGCTCGCTCTGCAGTGGAGGAGAGGTCTCTCCCACCTCCTCCATGGTCACCTCTGAGTCCTCCTCCCCCTCCTCTCCGGAGCTCTCGCCGGAGGACACCGGCACTGGGGAGTTGGGGAGTTTGGGCGGCACAAGCCCCCGCTCATTGAAGACAGGCATGGCGGCGGCCACCTCTGCCCCTTTGTCGCGGCAGTACAGCGGGAGGTAGGCCTATGAGAGGACGCCCGGGTCCTTCTCAAGCAAGGTGTGCATGGCCTTGCTCGGCTCCTCGTCCATCAAAATTTCCGAGCATAGCCGCAGATCATCTTCCGCACCCTTGAGACCCCACATGGGGGGCGAGTGCGCCTGGAGCGGAGCCAGGCGCTGTGTCAGGAACTCCTTGACGAGCATGGCCCCCATCAGCTTCTCCGCCTCCAGATCTGCTGTCATCTTCTCCAGGACCGGCGCCGCCCGGGGGTCGGTGAGCTTCTCGTGAGCCCACCAGTCCAGCTTCGCCGGCATCGCGGTTGGCAGCTCCAGCCGAGCATGAAGGCGCTTGATGTCCATGAACATCCACTTGGGCCGGAAGTCATCCACCTTCTTCCCGGGCCTCGAGAGCACGTTGCTGCCGTGGGACGCAACAAGACAGACGCACCCGGAGCACTGGGTTGAGCTGCACATCCGTAGGTAGAAGAAGTGGCGAAGCAGTGCAACGGAAGGCGCCACCCCCACGAACGCCTTGCAGTAAAAGGAGAAGATCGACATGAGGAGGATGGAGTTGGGATGGTGATGAAGGGTGCGGATCTGTAATGTTCAAGGACAGCTAAGAAGAAATTGGAGAAAGGGGAGACAAGCCCTGCGAAGACGATGTGCAGGAAGAAGGGGTAGAAGGTGCTCCCCAAGGTGTCCCGCTTGGTGGAGCCGACCTGAAGCGCTGTCTCCCTCCCCTCGTTGTCATTGCT
Source organism: Aegilops longissima (assembly GCA_021605205.1). Classification (NCBI taxonomy): domain Eukaryota; kingdom Viridiplantae; phylum Streptophyta; class Magnoliopsida; order Poales; family Poaceae; genus Aegilops; species Aegilops longissima. The sequence goes on along the minus strand of CM038677.1, from coordinate 391,313,474 downwards.
CATCGTCAGCGGAAGCACGGCGGTGAGGTGCTTCTCCTCAGTGATGGTGGACACATTAAGGGCCGGCTCGAGCGAGGAGGCTGAACGCGTGGAAGGATCGGCGGATTTGCCTTCTCGGTTGCCATCGGTGGCGAGCTTGGGAAAGGTTCGACAGAACTGGAGGCACTCTGAGCAAGGAGAAAAGGGGATCTAGAGCAAGGCGAAGGGAACACAATGAAGGCTCAGCAACAAGTGCCAGCCTTTTTGTTAGCCCAGGACTGTTGCCGAGGCAGCATGGGGAAGCGGAGACGCCCACGTCCCATCAAGCGCCATGCATCGACCAGGTCCGCAGGCAGTTGGGGCCCGCGGTGCTTCGCCCTTGCCCTTTGGCTTTGCCTTGAAGCCAAGTCCAAGCACGCCTTGGGCCCGGGGGCTACTGTCACCGTTATGGGAACCAGGGTACCCAGACTTGCCTGCCTCCAGCCCACGGCGTGGCTCCATCAATGGCATGGTACGACCCATCTTCAGCATTGACAACACAAGACCCTCGCGAGGGGCCAAGCCTCGTGAGGCGGACGACGCAAGGACCTCTAGAGGGAGCGGCCTCCCTAGGACGGCTCCTGAGGTGTGGAGATTCCTATGCAGGCACTCACCTCGTGAGGTTAAGGTGACGCAAGACATGATGACCAATGCTAGGCGAGCGCCAGCGGGCGCAGTACAGCAGGTTTCCACTTTGGTGCTAAGGAGGTAAGCGCAGGCACGGAGTCCCGAGGAATCAGCCAAAGGTTTCCATTTCCGTGCTACAAGACCAAGACCGCCAGGACGGCAGGACAGAGGTCATCGCCGAGCCCACCACGACGTCACGACAAGAAGCTTTGCAGGCAAAGACAACCTTTCGTCAGGATAAGATGTACTATTTGTCTCCCTTCAAACTTGGCCATTGTGGGATCCCTTCCCGCCTTCATTTTGGGGGAAGAGGACCGAGGCCACTATAAATATAGCCTAGCCACCACATAGAAGGGGAGGACGACGACGATCTGATCCGAACCCCCACCAGCTCACACCAACACAATAACAGACCTCCCAAGGTAGTTCTTCCTCTGTACTAGTTCATCCTTAGCCCACCGCGAGGCCAATCCACCCAAAAACAGGAGTAGGGTATTACACCGCAAGGCGGGCGCTAGCGGACGCAGTACAGTAGGTTTCCTCTTTGGTGGTTAGGAGGTAAGCGCAGGCGTGGAGTGCCGAGGAATCAGCCAAAGTTCATTTCTGTGCTACAAGGACAAGACCGCCAGGACGATAGGACAGAGGTCATCGCCGATCCCATCATGACGTCATGACGAGAAGCTTTGCAGGCGAAGACCACCTTTCGTCAGGATAAAGTGTACTTTTTGTCTCCCTTCAGACTTGGCCATTGTAGGATCCCTTCCCGCCTTCATTTTGGGGGAAGAGGACCAAGGCCACTATAAATATAGCTTAGCCACCACCATAGAAGGGGACCAGACCATCCGAACCCTCACCAGCTCACACCCACACAAGAACATACGTCCTGAAGTTGTTCTTCCTCTGTACTTGTTCATCGTCAGCCAACCTCGAGGCTAATCCACCACAAAGTAGGAGTAGGCTCTTACACCACAAGGTGGCCCGAACCTGGGTAAACTGTCATGTTCCTTTCCCTTCCCGTTCATCGAGCTAGGCCGTGAGAGCGACTAGTTGGTAGGCTGGGGAGATTGAGTTCTTTGCACGCACCCCAGAGTTTGAATCTTTCTTGGGTCTGCGGATTAGCCGCAGTTCATTACACGCCCCAGGGGCCCTTCATGACTATTGATGCAGGAAACGAAAAACAAACAAAAGGAGCGGCCTCCTGAGCGACGCTATTCTTGAAGCCCGGCTCCGGCGCCGCTTGCGATCAGTCGGAATCCTCCTCCTCCTTGATGGGAGCTCGGCGGCATGGCGCCTCTGCCTCCTCCTTGGTCTAGGCGCAGCGACGTGCGGCTCGTCGTAGTCGTTGTCGCTGCTGCCGGAGGTTTCCCGGCTGTCGCCAACGGCAAGTTCACCGCGGAGAGCGCTGCCACCGTGATGGCCGTCCTTGTTAGAGAGGTGGTCGCTGTTGCTGCCGTCGCCATCTCGGCAGTACCCCAAGCACCCCCCCATCTTGCCCATAGACCCTGACAAAGAGTGTCGCTGCCCCGTCGTACGTGATGTGGAGGGTACGCCTCCCCTGCACGCCGGAGGCTCAGGAAATGTCTGCCACCCGCGGTTCACGAACACATTGCATGTGGGGGTAACCTCGACCTCCACCCACGAGGCGTTGCTGCAACAGCGATCGGCCTACATCCATAGGCCGCCAGGTCCTCCAACCGGCAACTTCCCCGCGAAGAAAAGCGGGAGATGGATCTAGGTGCCTCTCGACCTCTCCACCCACACCACGAACTCGCGGGCCACGTCGGCAGAGTGGGATCACGGGCGCGGTGGCCGGGAGGCCACCATGAGCCCTCCACCTCATCTAGGGTCGCCATGGCTTCCGCAGCTGCTTCAGCGAGAGAGACCCTTCCCACGGCCACCGGAGGCAATGCAGACACCCATGGGGGTGCTCTTGCGCCCCTCGGGGACCGCTGCCGGCATCGCGGTGGACTTGCGCGAATGGCCGCGATCCATCTTAGGCGGCGGCAAGCCTGGCCCCTCCTGGGGGCCTTTCCCCTTCTCATTGGCTGAGAATCTTCTCACCGACGCCATGTATATTGGAGCAAGAATGCGGAATGAGAGAGCAAGAGGATGAAGATGGGCTAGGGGACACCGCCTCCTCGTCCTTTTATAGGCGATCGGAGGCCAACTGCCCCTCCTTCACATTCGGGCAATGATGGCCCTGTAGGCGTGCGCCAGTCTTTTGTCAGCTTGGGCAGCTGCCGAGGCGACATGGGGAAGTAGAGGCGTCTACATCCCATCGTGCGCCACGCGTCAACCCTGGTCCGCAGGCAATTGGGGCCCATGGTGCTTCGGCCTTCCCTCCTTGGCTTCGCCTAGAAGCCAGCTCGAGCATGGCTTGGGCCCGGGGGCTACTGTCGGCAGATACGTCTCCGTCGTATCTACTTTTCCTAATGCTTTTCCTCTTGTTTTGGACTCTATTTTGCATGATTTGAATGAAACTAACCCGGACTGACGCTGTTGTCAGCAGAACTACCTTGGCGTTTTTTTTGTGTAGAAATAAAAGTTCTCGAATTGCAACGAAACTTTGCGAAGATTTTTTATACAATAAAAGAGAATTACTAGAGCCAAGAACCACCAGCAGGGGGCACTGTCGGTGTCAAAACCGGCCGATCTCGGGTAGGGGGTCCCGAACTTTGCGTCTGAGGATCGAAGGTAATAGGAGGCAGGGGACACGATGCTTACCCAGGTTCGGTCCCTCTTAATGGAGGTAATACCCTACTTCTTGCTTGATTGACTTTGATGAGTATAGGGGTTACAAGAGTTGATCTACCTCGAGATTGTAATGGCTAAACCCTAGATGTCTAGTCTGTATGATTGTGATTGCCTCTACGGACTAAACCCTCCGGTTTATATAGACACCGGAGGGGCCTAGGGTTGTACAAAGTCAGTTTACAGAGAAAGGAATCTTCACATCCGAGCGCCAAGCTTGCCATCCACGCAAAGGAGAGTCCTATCCGGACACGGGTGAAGGCCATCGGTCTTGTATCTTCACAACCCGTCAGTCCGGCCCATGTAACATAGCTCGGATGCCTGGAGACCCCCTAATCCAGGACTCCCTTAGTTGCCCCTGAACCAGGCTTCAATGACGATGTGTCCGGTGCGCAATTTGTCTTCGGCATTGCAAGGCAGGTTCCTACTCCGAATACTTCAAAGTAGTTGATCAATAGAACTATATCATGCTCTATATAATAATTACAACCATGAACCACAAGGGAAAAATACTTAAACAAAATAAGTTATGTGTTCTGACAGCTTTTTTGGTGAGACGTTATGTTCTAGCCTTATCATTATTTCGAACCGTTTTGTGGCCTCCCGCTCCGCGCTTCGAGGCACAACCTCTATTGACACGTCTTGTCAAAATAGAGATCGTGTCCCATTATTCTGGGATTTTAATTAATATGGGTTTGGGTACTCCAATTGTGCCGTTCGCATGACCCCTTGGGAACAGGCGAGTTTTAAGGCTCGTGGGGCGCTTGATATTCACTGCCTTTATAAGAGGATAAAGATCCATCCTTTTACCCCACGCCTTCTTCTTCCTCAGCCCATCAACCCTCGAGCTCCAGTGCCCAAGTTTCAATCCTTCCCGTCCCCACAAAGCACTCCAGCCATGTCCGGATCTGGCGCGCATGGCAAGTGGATGGCCTCCTCCATCATGGAGGGGAACGTCAAGGAACTCCGGGAAGCAGGGTACCTGGCCGCGGACATCGCCCACTGGCTCGCTGCCAAAAAGAGGATCATTCCCACATCGGAGACTAATGAGAGGGTAGTGTTCATCCCCCACTTCCTTCGCGGACTAGGGTTTCCTCTCCACCCTTTCGCCCGCGGGCTCATGTTCTATTACGGGCTAGATTTCCACGATCTAGCCCTGAAATCCTTCCTCAATATTTCGGCATTTATCGTCGTGTGTGAGGAGTTCCTCCCCATACCCCCCCACTTCGGCCTGTGGCTCAAGGTCTTCAATGTGAAGCCGAAAGTGGTCGATGGTCAACACGCGGAGTGTGGCGGCTGTGACGCCCCCGATTCAATCATACACTAATCATACACGCAAACGTGTACGATAAAGATCAGGGACTCATGGGAAGATATCACAACACAACTCTAAAATAAAATAATTCATACAAGCATCATAATACAAGCCAGGGGCCTCGAGGGCTCGAATACAAGTGCTCGATCATAGACGAGTCAACGGAAGCAACAATATCTGAGTACAGACATAAGTTAAACAAGTTTGCCTTAAGAAGGCTAGCACAAAAGTAGCAACGATCGAAAAGGCGAGGCCTCCTGCCCGGGACCTCCTAACTACTCCATGAAGCCGAACTCCACGTAGAATCATCCTCGGGATCCTCTGGCTCTTGGACTCCAGCATCTGGTTGCGACAACCGAGAAGAATGGAAAGGGGAAAAGAGGGAGAAAAGCAACCGTGAGTACTCATCCAAAGTACTCGCAAGCAAGGATCTACAATACATATGCATGGGTATCAGTGTAAAGGGGCAATATCAGTGGACTGAACTACATAATGCCAGAATAAGAGGGGGATAGCTAGTCCTATCAAAGACTACACTTCTGGCAGCCTCCATCTTGCAGCATGTAGAAGAGAGTAGATGGTAAGTTCACCAAATAGCATCGCATAGCATAAACCTAACCGGCGATCCTCTCCTCTTCGCCCTATGTTAGAGTGATCACCGAGTTATATCTATCACATGGAAGGGTGTGTTTTAGTAAGTATCCGGTTCTAGTTGTCATAAGGTCAAGGTACAACTCAAAGTCGTCCTGTTACCGAAGATCACGACTATTCGAATAGATAAAGTTCCCTGTAGGGGTGCACCACATTACCCGACACGCTCGATTCCCTTTGGCCATACACACTTTCCTGGGTAATGCCTAGCCTCGGAAGATCAACACGTTGCAACCCTACCTAGGCACAACAGAGAGGTCTGCAGGACGGTCTAAATCCCATGGTGCAGGGGTCTGGGCCCATCGCCCATTGCACACCTGCATGTTGCGAACGCGGCCGGAAGCAGACCTAGCCTCCCTAATACAAGAGCAAGCGTTCCAGTCCAATCCGGCGCGCGCCGCTCAGTTGCTGACATCACGAAGGCTTCGGCTGATACCACGACGCCGGTTGCCCATATCTTGTCCAACGTGGCGGTTAGTGCGTATAAGGTCAACGACAAAACTCAGATCAAATACCAAGATCACGTTAAGCGTGTTATTATGAAGTAACCGCGAACGCCGACCAGGGCCAGGCCCACCTCTCTCCTTGGTGGTCTCAACCTTCCCTGTCGCTCCGTCACAAAGGTTCACTCAGAGGGCCGTCGGGACAAACATCCTTTTGGTCCCAATCCGTGAATCACTCACGGGTACTCTATGAGCCGACCCGACTTTAGTCACCACAAGTATCATACATTATGTATATAAGTATATACCCGTGATCACCTCCCGAGTGATCACGGCCCGGTAGTATAACATGGCATACGGACAAGAATGTCGGGCCACAGATGGAATACTAGCATCCTATACTAACCATGTAGGATTGCAAGAAAAGGTAACAACAGTAGTAGCAAGGACATGCTATGCATCAGGATAGGATTAATGGAAAGCAGTAACATGCTACACTACTCTAATGCAAGCAGTAGAGAGAAGAATAGGCGATATCCGGTGATCAAGGGGGGCTTTCCTGGTTGCTCTGGCAAGAAGGAGGGGTCGTCAACACAGTCGTCGATCCGGGTAGCAGCGGCGTCGGTCTCGGAGTCCAGAGAGAGAAGAGGGGGAAGAAACATTAAATATAATGCAAACATATGCATGACGATGCATGACATGACAAAGAGCGTTGCTAGGGGGTTCCCAAACGCGGTTGTAGGTGATACCGACAAAGGGGGAAAACATCGGAGAAAGTATTCGCGGTGTTTCGCGTTTTCAGACAAATGAACCGGAGGGGGAAAGTTGCGAGTTTTCTATGTTAGGGATGTGTGGCGGAAGAACGGGCTGTGTATTCGGATTCGTCTCGTCGTTCTGAGCAACTTTCACGTAGAAAACATTTTCATCCGAACTATGGTTTATTTTCTATGTTTTTCTAAAGTTTTAATCATTTTCTGAATTTATTTATCTATTTAATTCTAACATCATCCAGAATAGTGCCTGCTGACGTCATCATGACGTCAGCAGTCAACAGGGCGTTGACTGCTCAATCTGACGTGTGGGTCCCGCATGTCATACTCTGTTTATTCTAATTAGGGTTTAACTAATCTAATTACTCTTTAATTAATTAACAATAGTTAATTAGGTTAACTAAACATGATTAATTAAGTTAATTAATTTAGTTAATTAATTAACTAAATTTATTTTTATTTTTATCACAAACGTTCTGGGTAGGGTGTGGGGCCCCACATGTCATTCGCCCTAAGGGCCTTAGCGGGCGCACGGTTACGGGCGCCGGGCGGATCGGGGGACGAGCGCCAGCCCGACAAGGCGCCGTGGGGCAGCGGGCGAAGGAGTGGGCGATGGCTCGCTCCGACGGCCGGAGCAGGCAGCGCGGTTGGCGGAGAGGCCCATGATGTGGACGGCGGACGGAGCGGGAGGGGAGAGGCCCTGACGATGACAATGACCCGGCGGACGGGCCAGTGCCGTTAGGCGAGACGGCGGCGGCGTAGTAAGCAGGGGCGACGGGTGGCGCGGCCGGGCGGTGAGTGGCCATGCAGCGCTGGGCAGCATGCGAGCGGGCTGCAGGGCGGCACGAAGCGGCGAATGGCACGGCGGCGGCGGCGAGCGGGGGGGCAGAGGCGGCCACGCCATGAGGCACGGATGGCGGACGCTGTGGTGATGCACCAGCGGGCAAGCGGCAGTGGCTGCGGGAGGCCGGAGTGGGTTTAGCCGGTGGTTCACTAAGAGTCCAATCATCATAATTTTTCAATATATTATTCAGTAATTCTTCAGCTTGTCGAACAGTTCGTTCCCTGAAAACACAACCGGCACAACTATCTAGGAAGTCCCTAGAAGCATCGGTTAGTCCATTATAGAAGATATCAAGTATTTCATTTTTCTTAAGAGGATGATCAGGCAAAGCATTAAGTAACTGGAAAATCCTCCCCCAACCTTGTGGGAGACCCTCTTCTTTAGTTTGCACAAAGTTAAATATTTCCTGTAAGGCAACTTGTTTCTTATGAGCAGGAAAATATTTTTTAGAGAAGTAATAAATCATATCCTGGGGATTACGCACACAACCAGGAGCAAGAGTATTGTACCAAGCTTTAGCATCACCCTTTAATGAGAAAGGAAATAATTTGAGATTAAAATAATAGGGAGTCTTCTCATCATGAGTAAAAAGGGTGGCTATATCATTCAAGTTAGTAAGATGTGCCACAACAGTTTCAGTTTCATAATCATGGAAATGATCAGATTCAACCAAAGTAATTAACTCTAGGTCGACAGAGAATTTAGAATCCTTATCATCAATAAAGATAGGTGAAGTAGCAAACTTAGGATCACATTTCATTCTAGCATTCAAATATTTTTCCTTATACTTGCTTAGTAATTTCTCTAGATCATCTCTATCCTTACAAGCAAGAATATCTCTAGTTGTCTCCTCATTCATAACATAACCTTTCGGTACCTTAGGTAATTCATATCTAGGGAGGCTAATTCTAGCAGGTGTTTCAAGAGTTTCGGTTTGAAGCTCATCATCAGATTCAACAACATCATGTTGTATTACTCTAGCAATTTGTTCATCAAGAAATTCGCCAAGTGGCACATCATCATTATCAAGCAAGGTACTAGCATCTTCATAAGCATCATTCATAGTAGAAGTAGCATCATCAATAACTTGCGACACATTATCATCAATAACTTGCGACATATTAGAATTGATAGCATGTGGTGGTGTTGCAAGTTTACTCATAACATAAGGTGAATCTAAAGCAGAACTGGATGGCAGTTCCTTACCTACCCTCATCCTTGAGCGAAATATCTTAGTCTTTGGTCCTTCAGATTCTTCATAGTGATAATATGATAACAATCCCAAGTGACTCAACAAATATAGCTAAGCTCCCCGGCAATGGCACCATACAAAGGTCTTGATAACCCACAAGTATACGGGTTCGCAACAGTTTTCGAGGGTAGAGTATCCACCCCAAATTTATAGGTCCGACACAAGGGGAGCCAAAGAATATTTGATGGTATTAGCAGCTGAGTTGTCAATTCAACCACACCTGGAGATTAATTATCTGCAGCAAGTAATAAGTAGTAAAGTAATATGATAGTTTTGATAGTAGTAGCAGTAGTAACGGTAACGGTAACAGTGATAGCAGTAATTTTGTAGCAAGTGTAACAGTGATTATAATAGTTGAAACTTAGCAGAAAAAATATAAGATAAATTCGTAGCGGTGACTTGTTGGATGATATTCATCATGTGACAGTTATAACCTAGGGCGATATGACACTTGCATGACATATTTTGTCCTACCCTCCCGTGGCAGCGGGGTCCATATTGGAAACTAAGGGATATTAAGGCCTCCTTTGAATAGAGAACGAGAACAAATCATTAAAACATAGTGAATACATGAACTCCTCAAACTATGGTCATCACGGGAGTGGGCCCGGTTGTTGTCACTCCAGGGTTGCCAGATCATAACACATAGTAGGTGACTATAACTTGCAAGATCGGATCTAAAACATGGATATAATGATGATAACATAAGCGGTTTAGATCTGAGTTCATGGCATCCAGGCCCAAATTGACAAGCATTAAGCATGGCAAAGTCATAGAAACATCAATCTAAGAACATAGTGGTACTAGGGATCAAGCCCTAACAAAACTAACTTGATTACAAGATGAATCTCATCCAACTCCTCACCGACCAGCGAGCCTACGAAGGAATTACTCACTCCCGGTGGGGAGCATCATGGAATTGGCGATGGAGAAGGGTTGGTGATGACGAAGAACGAAGATCCCCCTCTCCGGAGCCCCAAATGGAGTCCAGGTTTGCCCTCCCGAGGAAGAACAGGGTTGGCGGCGGCCCCGTCTCGTGGAACGTGGTAATTCTTTCTCCCTGATTTTTTTCTGGAATAATGTGATTTTATAGCGTCAGAATAAGGGTCTGCGGGGCCACTAGGTGGGGACAACTGACCTGGGCGCGCAAGGAGAGGGGGCCGCGCCCTGCTGGGTTGTTCCCACCCAGGTGCCCCTCTCCGGTAGGTCTTGGCTCCAGAAATTCTTATTATTGATATAAAAAATCCTCGCAAAGTTTCGTTCCATTTCGAGAACTTTTATTTCTGCACAAAAACAACACCATGGTAGTTCTGCTGAAAACAACATCAGTCCAGGGTTAGTTTCGTTCAAATCATGCAAATTAGAGTCCAAAACAAGAGGAAAATCTTTAGGGAAAGTAGATATGTTGGAGACGTATCAACAATCCTTATATTATGTATCCTAGTCAATGCCTTTATGAGTTTGATAATTACATTAGAAAGCAAGATCACTTCAATGCAAATGTTATGGAACAATTAAAATACAATTCTGATATGATTGCTCGCTTGAGTGACTTGTTATTTGGAATTATCAATGATGTTAGAGTTGTAGGAAAACATGCCTCTATTGTTCAAACTCAACTAGTACAAGTTGCTAAATCTCAAAGAGAATTGCTTGATGAAATGAACAATAATATCAATTATCATGTTGCTAGAGTAATGACTAGAGGAGATAGAATGACTCGGGAACCTCTTTACCCTGAGGGCTGATACGTCTCCAACGTATCTATAATTTATGAAGTATTCATGCTATTATACTATCCTTCTAGGATGTTTTATATGCATTTATATGATTTTTGGGACTAACCTATTAACCTAGAGCCCAGTGCCAGTTTCTCTTTTCTCCTTGTTTTAGAGTATCGCAGAAAAGAAAAACTAAACGGAGTCCAATTGACATGCCACTTGACGGAGATCATTTTTGGACCAGAAGAAGCCCACGGAGTACCAGAAGCAGGCCAGAAGAGTCCCGGGCTGCCCACAAGGGTGGGGGGCGCGCCCACCCCCGTAGGGCGCGCCCCCTGCCTCGTGGACAGCCCGGAGACCCCCTGACGTGAAATCAACGCGAAACTCTTCTATATATACCCAAACTTCCAGAAAGAAACCTAGATCGGAAGTTCCACCGCCGCAAGCCTATGTAGCCACGAGAAGTCAATCTAGGCCCTCTCCGGCACCCTGCTGGAGGGGGCCATCATCATCGGTGGCCATGGAGGAGTATCCCGGAGGGCCCATCATCACCATGAAGGCCAAGGACCAGAGGGTGGAGGCCATGGAGGAGGAAGCACAAGGGGGAGAACCTCTCCTCCTCTCTTCCGGTGGCGTCGGAGTGCCATCGGGAGGGAATCATCGCCACGGTGATTGTCTTCATCAACATCACCATCATCATCGCCATCCTCCTCTCTCTTATGCGGTCCACTCTCCCGCACCCCGCTGTAATCCCTACTTGAACATGGTGCTTTATGCCACATATTATGATCCAATGATGTGTTGCCATCCTATGATGTTATTAGTAGCTATCTTTTGTCCTTGGGTTGATTGATGATCTAGATAGGTATGAGTTGTACGTTTTACTTTGGTGCTGACCTATGGTGCCCTCCGTGTCGCGCAAGCGTGAGTGATTCCCGCTGTAGGGTGTTGCAATACGTTCATGATTCACTTATAGTGGGTTGGTGAGTGACTGAAACACAAACCCGAGTAAGAGGGATTGTTGCGTATGGGAATAAAGAGGACTTGATGCTTTAATGCTATGGTTGGGTTTTACCTTAATGATCTTTAGTAGTTGCGGATGCTTGCTAGAGTTCCAATCATAAGTGCATATGATCCAAGTAGAGAAAGTCTGTTAGCTTATGCCTCTCCCTCATATGAAACTGCAATAGTGATTACCGGTCTTATTAACAATTGCCTAGGATAATTCCGCACACCGATCCACCATTATTCCACACTTGCTATTTATATTATTTAGTAATATATTCTAACTTTATGATAACAACACCTACTTTTATATTTTAGCTCTCCGATATCTTACAAAGTTATCCACTTCATAATCACAACGTAGTTTTATTTCTCGTTACTAGTTGGAAGCAAACATTGATTGTCGTGAGAGTAAATGTCGATGGCGAGATAGGGCTTGAGAGAATATTGATCTTACCTTTAGCTCCTTGTGGGTTCGACACTCCATACTTATCACTTCCACCTTTGGAAATTGCTACGATGATTCCCTGCACTTGGGGATTATCAAGGACACCCAAAACGAATTGAACAAGACTCTCAAAGAGTTAACGCTGATGCACCTAGTCCTTCTAAAAAGAAAAAGAAGAAGAAAAATGATAGGACTTTGTACGCCTCTTGTGAACCTGAAATAGAAAAACCTCCTGATAATGGTAATGATGTTTCTATTTCTAATGTTGAAACTCAATCTGGTAATGAACACTCACCTTTTGATAATGAAAAAGATAATGACAAGGTTCATCAAGACACTCAAACAAATAATAAAGAACCAGACAATGATGTTGAAATAGAACCAGCTGTTGATCTTGATAACCCACAACCAAAGAATAAAAGATATGATAAAAGAGACATTGTTGCTAGAAAACATGGTAAGAAAAAATAACCATGGGTTCAAAAACCTATGCCCTTTCCAGCTAAATCAACTAAGAAGAAGGATGATGAAGAATTTGAACGCTTTGCCGAAATGATTAGGCCAGTCTTTTTGCGTACCCGCTTGACTGATATCTTAAAAATGGCCCCTGATGCAAAGTACATGAAAGACATCATCACCAACAAGCGAAAAATAACGGAAGCTGAAATGTCCACCATGCTTGCTAATTATTCTTTTAACGATGGAGTACCTGAAAAAGTTGGAGATCCGGGAATACCAACTATACCTTGCTCCATCAAAAGAAACTATGTGAAAACTGCTTTATGTGATTTAGAAGCTGGTGTTAGTGTTATGCCTTTCTCTTTATATAAAAGAATTGATTTGAATAAACTCACACCTACCGAAATATCTTTGCAAATGGCTGACAAATCAACTGCCATACCTATTGGTATTTGTGAGGATGTGCCCGTTGTTGTTGCAAACGTAACTATCTTAACTGACTTTGTTATACTTGAGATGCCCGAGGGTGACAACATGTCGATTATCCTTCGTAGACCCTTTTTGAATATTGCGGGGCTCTTATTGATTGGAATAAAAGCAAGGTCACTTTTCATATCAATGGTAATGAGCATAAGGTGCACTTTCTGAAGAAACAATTCCAAGAGAATGGTATTAATGTTAATGAAAAATCTTCGACAATCACTATTGGAAATTTTCAACTACCTCTACTTACTGCCAAAAAGAAATATGAAATGCTAATTGTTGGGGACATTCATATCCCCGTTGAGGTAACTTAGTGTTTTTTGGAAGTTCTTCGGTTTCATGCTAATCGAAAGTGATTGTTAATAAGACTTGATCAACCTTATTAATGAATCATTTTTAAGAGGTATGAAGTTGATGAATTTAGTGAGCAGTACCTTCTGCCCTTACCTTTTGTTTTATGTTTTCTTAGTCAAATAAAATAAAATGCCATGTTTGGTCTGTTTTCTGAATTTCCCGTGCAAATAAAATGCCCCCAAAATAAAAGTTCTCAGGATGCTCTGAAAATTTGATATGATTTTTTTTGAATATTTCTGAATTTTTTATGCAAATAACATGAGAGAGGGGTGCACCATGCCTGGGCGCGCCAGCACCCCCAGGCGCGCCCTGGTGGGTTGTGGTCCCCACGTGGCCCCCTCACTTGTCACTTTAGTCCATATCACCACCTACCTCCAAAAAAATCACCATTGCTCTCTCTCTCTCTCTCTCTCTCTCTCTCTCTCTCGTATTCCTGCTCTCAAACCCACGTGTTCCGATCTCTTTGCTCAAAGCTCCGTTTCCAAAACTGTTTTGTGGGATTGCTACTTGGTATGTGACTCCTCCATTGGTCCGATTAGTTTTTCCTTTAGTGGTTTATATTTTGAATAATTAGATACTCTTGGTGCTGCTGTAGATGAGCTTGCATGTTGAATTCTTAGAGTTCTAGGTAGTTTGAATGCTTGATATGGCCTCTATGAATCCCTGTGAGTAGTTGCTATCAATCTTCTGAAGTTTTGTTGATAAATTTTTTTGTGGACTAAAAATTTCAGAATTTTATTTATAGGAAAAAGATGAGTTTCTTTAGGAAGTTTGCTTCGAAGAAGAACTCCAAGGGAGTTATTGGGGAGTCATCAGACAATGATCACCGCACCCGGAGAATGGCAGAGGTACAACTGTGCGAATGGCCGACAACCCATTCATGGATGGAGCCGGAATCCGTCAAGAGTTTAAACACTATGCTGCTAATGCCGGCCTCACTGACTTCATTGCAGCTGAGTGTGAACTGTATCATCTCCTCACAAATTCCTTTGTGCAAAGTTTTCATTTCATAAGTAGGAATAATCCTCTGGAAGTGCAGTTTAATTTATATGCTGAAACCCGTCGGATACCACTTACTGAATTTTGTGACATATGCTTGATCCCTTCTGACGAGGATTTAAGAGAGCCTAGGCCCGCAGAGTTTGATGGTTTTTACCGCACTCTGATAGTGGGAGATGATAGAGGGGTGTTAGGTGTCACCCCCACTAGCTTGCATTTTCCTTTTGTGCATTATTTTGCTCTATTCATTGCGAAGTGCTTGCTTGCTAGTGAGAAGGTAGGTGCACTCAGTGCCCCAGATGTCGCTGTCTTACACCATGCACTTTACGGTGATAACACTTATAGCTTGGGAACTATTGTGGCACGTCGCCTCCACATTAACAGGTCCAAGGGTAAAATTCGTGGAGGTATTTATGCTACTCGCTTAGTGAGTCACTTTAACGTTCAGATACGCCAGCATGATTATCCTTAGCCAAGGTCTACCTAGATCGTCAAGCTATGGCACGTCATCAGTTTATTGATAGTGAGAACACTGACATTCCTGTTCCCTATAACCTGGTTTTCGACGAGAACACTCGTGATATTATTCCATTGCCTGCACCTGCTTTGTTTGATCATGTTGCCAGGGGTGGTTACATGATCATGCCAGAGGATATCATTGCCTACCGGAATGCCCAGGCAGCAGCAGAGGAGGAACTTCAGGAGTGGGACCCTCAGGTGCCTGCTCCCCAGCACTTCAACGTGGGACCTGATGGCTTCTTTGAGTGGTGATTACCAATTTAGGCCAAAAGCCTAAGCTTGGGGGAGTACGTATTTCCACCGGCATTACATTCATGTTCACACATCTCATTCCAGTTGTCGGTGTCTCCACTTTTTCATTGTATTATCCATGTTAGATTTATTTTCTCGCCTTCTTCCTGTGTGTTTGAAAATCTTTGAGAAAACCCAAAAAAATGTTGCTTGTTTCTTTTCGGTTTTTCTTTCTAGTGTAGTTAGTTGTAGTATTTAAAGAGAAAACCCAAAAAGATTTCTCGATTCTTCTTTTGCTTGTTGGGAGCTCTCCCGTGTAAATAGTTTTCTCGTTTTTGTTTTCTTTCTTTAATTTGCTTTCTTCCAGAAAAACCAAAAACACTAAAAATATTTCAGTGTGTCTCTCTAAAATTCTTTTCTTTTCATTGAGTCATACCGAGGAGAAGACCATGATGAAAATGTTGAGTGGCTCTCATATGCATTTTTGTCGATCTAACAGAGAGCCTATATTACCTTGTCTTCTCCTTTTGAATAAAATGTTTGCATATTCTACTTAGTCCACGACACTCTTGCACTATTACAATTTTCAAATCATTCGATCGTGCAAGTGAAAGACAATATTGACGACATTTGATGAACCGGCTGTGGTAGAGAGAAATGGGTATGAACTCAACTTGTTCTCCATTTGTAAATATGTTTAACCTAGTATCCATAATTCAGCCTATTATGATTAAACATGTTTCCAATGACCATTAGATATTATAGTTTCTCATGCCATGCTTAAGTAGCTAGGAGTGGATAAAGATTTATCTTGGATGTCAACATTGCGTTAAAATGATTGTGATGTGGTAAGATGATATGGTATCCTCCTCCGAATGTTCGAGTGGCTTGACTTGGCACATGTTCATGCATGTAGTTGAATCAAAACTAACATAGCCTCTATGATACTTATGTTCATGGTGTTCATATCCTACTCATGCTAGTATCCAATGTTACTTAAGCATAATGCATGTTAATGACCGTTTTCGCTCTCTAGCTGGCCGATTCTCAACCTATTTGCTACCTTTGCTTATACTAAGCGGGAATACTGCTTGTGCATCAAAATCCTGAAACCAATTTATTCTAGACTTGTCCACCATACCTACCTATATGCGGTATTACCCTGCCGTCCTAAGTAAATTTGTATGTGCCACCTCTAAAAACTTCAAATAAATATCATTTTTTGTGTGCCTGGATTGTTTATAGAGCGAGAAGAGGTAGTCAGTATCTTCCATGCTAAGCGGGTTATTCTCATGATGAGCGTTTATTCATTCGTCCTTGCACGAGAGGGGCGGTAATAGGGATTCCCAGTCCCGAATTCAAATTGCAAATAATTAAACAGAACTGCCCTAGGACTGCTATTTGTATGGACGGTACCCTTGGATTCGGGTCAGCCATGGAGTGTGTTTGTTGGTGGAGGGGGAGTAAACCTTTACTTTTATCTCTTGGGAACCACCACTAACATGTTTAGCATGGAAGATACCGATAACTAATGGTCGCGAAGTAAACAAGAAGGATGCATTTCTCAAAATTTCATTTACCTCTATTTTAAAAACTTGAGCTCTGGCACCGCTGCAAATCACTGCTTCCCTCTGCGAAGGGACTATCTATTTACTTTTATATTGTGTCATCACCTTCTCAAATAAGCGCTAGATCCTGAGAGCACTACGGTCATCCTTATGCATTGTGTGTAGCTAATGTTGGGTGCATCATGACTGGATCTTTTCTACCAAGAATTACAATGTTTAGTCACTGCTTGTACTTGGGAGGTGCTCTGCATTTATGTTTTGCGGTCTCAGAAAGGGCAAGCGAGATACCACTATTGTCATATTATATCATGGTTGTTTTGACAAAGTGTTGTTATTTGAGATATCTTATGCTATCTAGTTGATTATGCCATTGATATGAGTTAATATAATTTCTAAGAGTTATTGTCGACATGGTTAGTTATTATCTTTTCTGAAAACCTGTGTGCCACTTCACATTATTTATGTAAACAAGAGCAAAAGAGTTCGTAAAACCTTTTCTTTTCCACTTCAGTTTATCAACTGAATGCTTGAGGACAAGCAAAGGTTTAAGCTTGGGGGAGTTGATAAGTCTCCGTCGTATCTACTATTCCTAATGCTTTTCCTCTTGTTTTGGACTCTAATTTGCATGATTTGAATGAAACTAACACGGACTGACGCTGTTTTCAGGAGGACTACCATGGTGTTATTTTTGTGCAGAAATAAAATTTCTTGGATTGGAACGAAACTTTGTGAGGATTTTTATACAAAACAAGAGAATTACTGGAGCCAAGAACCACTGGAAGGGGGCACCTGGGTGGGCACAACCCACCATGGCGCATCCCCCTCCTAGCGGGCCCAAGTGGGTTGTACCCACCTGGTGGCCCAACAGACCTCAACCCTGATACTATAAAATCACATTTTCAGAGAAAAAAAATAAGGGAGGAAGAATTATCGCATTTCACGAGACAGAGCCGCCGCCACCTCCTATTCTTCATTAGGAGTCCATATCTAGAGTTCGTTCGGGGCTCCGGGGAGGGGGATCTTCGATCTTCGTCGCCACCAACCCTTCTCCATTGCCAATTCCATGATGCTCCCCACCGGGAGTGAGTAATTCATTTGTAGGCTTGCTGATCGGTGAGGATTTGGATGAGATACATCATGTAATCGAGTTTGTTTTGTTAGGGCTTGATCCCTAGTATCCATTATGTTCTGAGATTGATGTTGCTATCACTTTGCCATGCTTCATGCTTGTCACTTTCGGCCCGGGTGCCATGATTTTAGATCTGAACCGTTTATGTTATCACCATTATATCTATGTTTTAGATCCGATATTGCAAGTTGTAGTCACCTATTACATGTTATGATCCGCAAACCCCAGAGTGACAGAAGTCGGGATACTTTCCAGTGATGACCATAGTTTGAGGAGTTCATGCATTCACAATGTGTTAATGCTTTGTTCCAGTTCTCTATTAAAAGGAGGTCTTAATATCCCTTAGTTTCCAATAGGACCCGACTGCCGCGGGAGGGTAGGACAAAAGATGTCATGCAAGTTCTTTCCATAAGCACGTATGACTATTTATGGAATACATGCCTACATTGTATTTATGAACTAGAGCTACTACCGTATTGCCCTAGGTTATGACTGTTATATGATGAATATCATCCAACAAATTCACCGATCCAATGCCTACGAATTCCTCTCATATTGTTCCTGATAAGTTATTACTGCTATTGTTACTGTTACACTTGTTACAAAATCATTGCTATCACTGTTGCCGTTACTACTGCTGTTGCTACTACTATCAAAACTATCATACTACTTTGCTACTGATCACTTTGCTGTAGATAATTAATCTCCAGGTGTGGTTGAATTGACAACTCAGCTGCTAATACTTGCACATATTCTTTGGCTCCCCTTGTGTCGAATCAATAAATTTGGGTTCAATACTCTACCCTCGAAAACTATTGCGATCCCCTATACTTGTGGGTAATCATCGACATCCTAGGATCAGGGTAACCCAGATCTGCCTGCCTGCGGCCCAGCACGCGGGCTCATCGATGTCCTGGTACGTCCCAAGCTACAAGACCCTCGGGACAAGACCCTCGCGACGGCCCCGACCTCGCAAGGAGAACGGCACCAAGACCCCCAGAGGGCACTACTAGGAAAACGACTATAGCTAATATGGGCATTCACTACTAGAAAAAAGGCTGTTAGTGGCGCACCTATTTTGGCTATTAATGGCGCACTATAGGTGCGCCACTATTACCACGCCACTAGTAGCAAATACTAATGGCGCACCTCTGGTGCACCATTAGTATTGCAGGTAACAGTGGCGCACCTTGTAGTGCGCCATTACTATTGCTACAGGTGCGCCACTGGTAACTTTTTTTTTGAATTTTTTTGTTTTTTTTCTGAATTTTAAAGGCGGGAAAATAGTAGTGGCGCACCGTCTAACCCCCACCCTGCGCCATTGCTATTTTTGAATTTTGAATTTGGATCTGGATCGCGATTTTTTTGCCCTTTTTTTCTCGTTTTTTTGCTCGTTTTTTTGCATGATATATTTTCAAATTTTGTTCTCATTTTTGGATCTTGTATGTTCTTTTGCCGGAGAGGAGTTCGCCAGAGAGGAGGGCCGAGGAGAGACCGTGAGAAGGAGAGGAGGGAGGAGGAGGAGGTCACCGGAGAGGAGCTCGCCTACATCGCCGGAGAGGAGGAGGAGGTCGCCGGAGAGGAGTTCACCGGAGAGGAGGGAGGAGAAACCGTGTGGGGAGGGGACGAGAGGAGGGAGGAGGACCTCATCGGAGAGGAGGGAGGAGGAGATCACCGGAGAGGAGGGAGGAGGAGATCACCGGAGAGGAGGGAGGAGGAGCTCACCGGAGAGGAGGGAGGAGAAACCGTGAGGGGAGGGGAGGAGAGGAGGGAGGAGGAGGTCGCTAGAGAGGAGAAGGGGAGTATGGTGGAGGAGAGGAGGGGAGATGGAGTGGAGGAGAGGAGGAGATGGAGTGGAGGAGAGGAGGAGATGGAGTGGAGGAGAGGTGGAGTGGAGGATAAAAATGAAGAGGTAAGGAGGAGAGGACCTCGCCCAGCCATATATACGGCATAATAATGGCGCACCGTGGGCAGGTGCGCCATTACTAACAGTTTTTTGATTTATTTTCAATTTTGAAGGCGGGAAGATAGTAATGGCGCACCTTGGGCTGGTGCGCCATTACTAACTTTTTTTATTTTTTTCATATAGTTTGAATTTTGAAGGCGGGAATATAGTAATGGCGCACCATGGGCAGGTGTGCCGTTACTGAGTTTGATTTTTTTTAATTTTCTTGCCTCTCCAGATCTTGAAAGCCCCGTAACTTTTTTCTGTTAGGTTTTTGAGGATTCTAAAAATCTTCAACGGGGTTCCCCCGGTTGAATTCGGATGTAACTTTTCGAGTAGATGAATTTTCATATAAAAAACTTTTTCATCGGAGGTCGTATGCAAAAGTTACAGCCATTTTACCGAAACACCGCGGCCTTTTGCAAAAAAAACTTCAAAATTCATGTTTGTTAATTTTATCGCCATTCCTATTTTTTTGATTTTTTTGAATCTTTTATCATTTTCTTTTATTTTTTTAGAAATCTAAAAGGCGATCCACGGGGAGGGGGGGTGTTTGTGTGTGTGAGACGTTAGTAATGGCGCACCCTCCCTGGTGCGCCATTACTAACCTCACACACACACACGCAAGCACACCCCCACCAGACATAGCAATGGCGCACCACGCCTAGGTGCGCCACTCATAGTAGTGGCGCACCTAGGCGTGGTGCGCCATTGCTATGTCTGGTGGGGGGGGGATAGACCAAAAAAAATAGCAATGCCGCACTGCTCATGTGGTGCGCCATTATTAAAAACATAGCAATGGCGCACCTGAGCAGTGGCACACCACCATCAAGGTGCGCCATTAATGTCCATATTAGCTATAGCCGTTTTCCTAGTAGTGATTAATGGCGCACCATGTATGTGGTGCGCCATTGCTATATAGCAGTGGCGCACCAGAAACAGGTACGCCATTATTGGCCACATTACTAATGGCGCACCTGGTGTGTGGTGCGCCATTACTAGTTTTGAAAAAAAAGATAAAAAAAACTGTTAGCAGTGGCGCACCTGGTTACTAATGGCACATTCTTAGGTGGTGCGCCATTGGTAACCTGGGAGCAGCTAGATATTTTGGACAGCCACCTACCAGACTCACTTTCCCCACTTCATTCTCTCCACCTCTACCAAGCTTGGTCTCGGCTGCCTCCTCCTCCTCACCTCATTTGCACCATAAATTCACCCAAATTAAGTGGTTAAATTTCCTTGTTTTGATAGATAAGTAAGGGCAAATCTTTCTTTATGTTCTAGATCTACTTTTTTCTCCCTCCAACAATGTACACACTTTTTATGGCCTAGATCTACGTATGTTTGTGGTGTTGCATATGTTTGTGGTGTTGCATATGTTTGTGTTTGCAGGCACCGGTATTTGAAATGCGATAGTTGCCAATATTTTGCCGAAATGTTGATTCATTTCCGTTTCGGCGAGAATTTGGCCCTATGCATTCTTTTTGGTCCTATTTTTAGGCAAAGTCGTTCCAATTTTTTTGGTTCTAAAATATCGTTTTGCTCTACCCCGTAGGTGATCATGGTCCGCACAATGACCGAAGGCATCGTGAATAGGTTTTTGAGCTCCGCGAAGGCCGAGATGCTTCAAAAGAACAAGATGGAGATAAGATGT
The DNA here is from genome assembly GCA_021605205.1 of Aegilops longissima. Classification (NCBI taxonomy): domain Eukaryota; kingdom Viridiplantae; phylum Streptophyta; class Magnoliopsida; order Poales; family Poaceae; genus Aegilops; species Aegilops longissima. The sequence continues at coordinate 391,292,288 of CM038677.1, read as the reverse complement.
CCTTGTCGAAGATGCAAGCTGAAGAGCCTTATGGACCCGGATTCCGTACAGGTGCGGGACCACCTGCTCTTGCGTGGTTTCATGGATGGCTATCGATGGCAAGGTGATGAAGATGATTATGAAGTCGTCCATGGGGGTCGGGCAAGAAATGAGGAAGTGCAGCAAGACAACCGCGGCGTGGGCGGGCGAGAAGTCGAAGAATCTCCAGGACATGATCACGAAGTAGATGCAGTACATAGTCATCATGTAGAAGATGCCGGACATGATGATGAGGAAGATCAAGACGAAGGGCATGATCATGAAGGTGAAGATGCCGGAGTAGACGACGATGGACCATCGATGGGCTGGGTGCAGGACCCTCATATTCAAGAGCTGCTTCTCAAGCAGACGGATAACGCAAGAGCTGCCGCCCGAGAGAAAGCCAAGCTGGATCAACCGAAGATAGACGCGGTTACTCTGTTGTATGAAGGATGCAGGCCCGAGGATACCCGCCTGAAATTAACGCTCAAGGCTCTGGAGATGAAGGTAAAACACAAAATGACTGACGCATGCTTCGAAGAGAACATGTCATTGTGGCACGAACGTATTCCCAAGGGGAATAAGTGCCCAACCAGTTTCGAGGAGGCGAAGAAAATTGTGTGTCCTCTGGATTTACTGCACGTGAAATATCATGTGCGCATGAACAATTGCATCATTTATCGGGACGAGCACGCGGAGTCTACCATATGTCCGGTGTGCGGCGTCACTCGATACAAGAAGAGGAAGAAAGCTCCTCAAAAAGTTGTGTGGTACTTTCCGATCACTACTCGTCTGCAGCGGTATTTCGTGGACCCTAAGGTAGCAAAGCTCCTATGTTGGACGCTGATAGGGAGGAGAAGAAGCGAGAAGATGACGGAAATGATCCGGAGATAAATAAAAAAGACAAGATGCTGAGTCACCCTAAGGATGCGAGGCAGTGGCAAGCGTTGAACTTCGAACACCCAGAATTTGGGGACGATCCAAGGAACATCGTGTTGGGCGCGAGCACCGATAGAGTCAATCCGTTTGGCAGCCAGAGAAGCACACATAGCACCTGGCCTGTGTTTGTGTGGATGTACAACCTTCCCCCTGGTTGTGCATGAAGAGGAAGTACATTCACATGAGTATGCTAATTGAAGGGCGAAACAACACTGGGAGCGACATCAATCATGATCTGGGGCTCTTGAAGAGGAGCTAGACACGCTGTGGAAAACGCCACCAATCGTGGGGCCGCAGAGAAAGAATATTTCCTATGAGAGCCGCCTTTGCTCATGACGGTGCATGACTATCTCGATTACGGATATGTCGCGGGCAGGTGGTCCACGGATTTTCTGGATGCGTCAGGTGCATGGATGACACAACGTATCGCCAGCTAGATAGAGATCCCGGGTGTTCGAAAACCGTGTTCATGGGACATCGAAGGTGGCTTCGCTATGATGACTCATGGAGAAAATGCAAGGATCTGTTCGATATAAAACCGAACCCTGAAGACGCTCGCGTATGAGGAGCAGTGAGGAAATAGACGAGCTATTGAAAAATTGGAAAGAGTGCCCACCGTCGGGAAAGAAGCGAAAGGTGCCAGAGCCGGGAAATAAGCGGAAGGCGCCAGAGCCGCTGCTGAAGGTATGGAAAACGAGGTCTGTTTTTCGGGACTTGCCGTACTGGAAGATCCTCCTTGTGCCTCACAACCTTGATGTCATGCATATCACGAAGAACGTGTGCGAGAGTCTTCTTGGTACCCTCCTCAACATGCCAGAGAGGACAAAAAATGGGCCAAAAGCAAGGGCAGACTTGAAATCAATGGGCATCAGGGAGGAGCTTGACGCTAATGATGATGATGATGAGGCGAAGGACACGGAAAGTCGTCGCAAAGGAAAAAAGGCCAAGAAGATCGGAAATGACTGCCCTCCCGCGTGCTTCACTCTAAGTCAGGAGGAGATCGAGCAGTTTTTCACCTGCCTCGTAGGAGTAAAACTTCCTTACGGTTACGCGGGGAAGATAAGCAGATACATAGACTCAGCGAAGCAGAAGTTCAGCGGGATGAAGTCTCATGACTTTCACGTTCGGATGACGCAGATACTTCTAGTTGCAATCCGTGGGATCATGGATGCACATGTCCGTGAAATGCTATTTGGCCTATGTAACTTTTTCGACATTATCTCTAGGAAGTCGGTTGGCGTGAGGCAACTCAGAAGGCTACATGAAGAGATCATGGTGATACTATGCGAGGTTGAGATGTACTTCCCGCTCGCATTCTTCGATGTTATGGTGCATCTGGAGGTCCATATCATGGAGGATATCATCCAAATCGGGCCGACGTTCCTGCACAGCATGATGCCGTTCGAAAGGATGAATGGTGTCATCAAAGGATACGTTCGCAACATGTCACGTCCAGAGGAAGCATAGCCAAGGGCTTTTCGACCGAAGAGTGCATCTCCTCTTGCCGCAATTATCTAGGCATCGAGAACCCCGTTGGTCTGCCCGTCAACAGGCACCTCGGCAGGCTCGCTGGATGGGGTCACCGCGAGGGTCGCCGTGAAATGCATGTCGACTTTAAGGGTCGACTCACCGACTTTGAAAGAGCAAACCTAGTCGCGCTACAACACATAGATGTGGTCGATCCTTGGGTGATAGAGCACAAAACCTTTATTGAGAAGACGTACAATGATCGAGGCCAATAGAGGACGGATGGAGATATAATCAAAGAGCACAACTCATGTTTCACGCGTTGGTTCAAGGAGATGCTTCTGTAGTACCCTGTACATGAGGATTCTTCCGTAGAAGAAAAATTCATATTTGCCTTGTCACAGGGCGCCGAACACAACCTGATGACCTATGAGGCGTACGATATTAGAATTCCAGGGTAACAATGGAATCCTACACCGGTAACAACAAGGACAGATACTACGGAAGGATCGAGGAGATCTGGGAGCTGAGCTACGCTGGAGATAAGGTCCCGATGTTCCGTGTCAGATGGGCCAAGAGCTCCTAAAAGAAGACCGGTATTTCACCACCATGGTTATACGAAGCCAAATCCAAGATCATGGTATAAGCGTCACCGCAACAAATGAGCCATGGGTACTAGCTTCCCAAGTGGACCAATGCTTCTTCATTACCGACCCGTCAAAGCCCAGTCGTGTTGTCGTGAGGAGAGGCAAAAGGAAGATCATCGGAATGGATGGAGTCGCCAATGAGCAAGACTTGACAAATGCGGCGACCGAAGATGGAACATGACGACGACGATGAAGTACCATACACCACAAGAAGAAGCAGGACCACCCTACCTAAAGGACGTCCGTTCAAGAGAAGAACTCCATTTGCGAAAAAGAAGGGCAAGAAGATTGTGAAAAGATAGCTAAGATTGATTGTATTTAAATTGTAGTCTTCATTTCTCGATTGTATTTCGACATACGGAAATGACATTTCTTCTATTCTAGTCCTCTATCCAGTAACCTGTTTTGTTCAAAACAGTGGGGATTAATGTTGTCTGTACTTACCTTCCTTTAATATGACTTTCGACATATGGAAGATTAATGTTGTCTGTACATCACCAAGTTGAAGTATTGACCACTTTCTTCTTGGATTTGGAATTTTTGTTCTTCTCCCTATTGTTTTGTTGCAAATCATCATTTACAGGCACCTTGGGCTTCTTTGTGTTTTCTTCTGGTATTTTAATTGTTTTTATTTATGTTTATTCTAGTAAAAAAGTTACTAATGGCGCACCAGGAGAAGGTGCGCCATTGCTATACCAATTTTTATTGATGTTTATTCTGGTATTGAATTTCTAACTCACGAAAAGTATTGAATTTGTTAATATTTTTTGAACTCATGAATATTTTTAAATTTCATGGGCACTTTTTGAATTCATGAATTTTTTTTCAAATTTGATGATATTTTTTCATATTCATAAATATTTTACCAATTCACAAATGAATGCAACTAAAAATCCAGAAAAAAGATAGTAATGGCGTACGAGGAGAAGGTGCACCATTGCTACCAAGGTACTTATGGCGCACCCCTAGGAGGTGCGCCATTGCTATACAAATTTTAATTTATTATTATTCTGGTATTGAATTTCTAACTCACAAAAAGTATTGAATTTGTTAATATTTTTTGAACTCATGAATATTTTTAAATTTCATGGGGACTTTTTGAATTCATGAATATTTTTTCAAATTTGATGATATTTTTTCATATTCATAAATGTTTTACCAATTCACAAATGTTTTGCAACGCAAGTATTAGAAAATTAGTAATAACTACTTATATCGTAACATTTTAAAATTTATCGTCATTTTCTAAAAAATTATTAGATGCAACTACAAATCCAAAAAAAAAGTTAGTAATGGCGCACCAAGGGAAGGTGCACCATTGCAATCACTGTGTTTATGGCGCACCCCTAGACGGTGCGTCATTGCTAACCTTCACCCCACTAAAATATCCAAGACGTTCCATCTCGCCTGCCGTTCGTCCTTCTCCCATCTCGCCCCTCGCCTCTCGCCACCACCGCTGATCCCCTTCTACCACCACCGCCGCCCCCACCCACCGGCGACCTCGCTCCCTGGCTCCGCCGTCCCCACCCACCCCCTCCCTCGCCTTCCCAACCCTCGAAACCCTAGAAACCCGCGGTGCCTCTCCGCTCGAGCTCCACCGTGCGGGGCGACAGGCAAGGCGGCGGGCGAAATCTGCTTCAACACCGGGCCGGCGAGCCGTGGAAGCAGGGCGCGACGATGATCGACGCTGTAGACGTGCTCGCCCGCCCCCAGTAGACGTGCTCGCCGCTGTAGACGTGCTCGTCGGGGCCTCTCCCCCGACGTCACCGGTGAGCCACCGCGCCCTGCCCTCTCCCTCTCTGCTCCTCCCTCTTTGCCCTCTCCCTCTCTGCTCGATCCCCTCTCTTCTCTGTCTCCACCTTCTGTTCTTGCATGTGAGATGTTTGATTAAATGTCAATTCAAACAATTGATGCAGCCGCGTCCACCGGAGCACCATGACCACGTCTACAACCTCGTCTCTGCTCCACCGTCGTCTACGACCTCGTCTGCGACCGCGTCCATCGAGGTGAGTTCTTCCATGGATCACTTCCAGGCCGTCGGTGCCATCCTATGCCGTCTGTTTAAATTGTGTTGTTTGGAATGTTGAATCTGAATAATCTTGTGGTGTTCTTGTGTAGATCAGATGCTAGATTTTAGTTTAGATTTTTGCTACTATCAGATACAAGATAATTAGAAGAGGGAACAGTTCATGCCTCACATTGTAAAACAGTAGCAAAATATATGAAATCCATCTAAATAAATAACCACTGTGACTTGATTTTTGCAATTATAAAAAGGGAAAGAAACAACCATTGAACCAACAGATAATTGATTTGGCCTAAGGCAACATGGTATAAAAAAGTTTGATTCACATGCCTCACATTGTAGAAAAGGGCTTGTGTTGTTGCCAGTCCTAATGAAAAAGCAAATGAATTTCCAACAACCTACTAGGTAGAACAATCCATTTATATCATGAATATATGAAGGGAAGGACATGATTGCTACATGATTGCCATTATCCTTGCTGCTAGTTGCATTATTTCTCAGTGCTACAAATGTGTTTAACTTGTAGCTTCTAGCTAGCTTAAGTGAGTAGCCAGTACTGTAGTGAGTAGCTTAACTTGTTTAAGTACTGCCAGTTAGTAGTACTGCTAGTGAGTAGATGAACTCCATTTAACTAGCTTAATTGAGTTTCAGTACTCCAAACATAGATGATCTGAATAATTAACCCTATCCTATTTTATATGATCAGATGCACAACTTGATGCTACCTAGCTTAATTGAGTTTCAGTACTCCAAACACTCTGCTACCTAACTGAAACCACTATGTGTGTTTTATGATAATATTATAAAAACTGTCTGGTGTGTGTTATAGTACTTGTATGCCTACAACATTGGTTAATCTTTTTCGAAATTATTTGATTACTTCAAGTAGTCTAATCTTGATTTGAGGGAAGATACTGGGACGGAAGTTTGTCACTGATGCTTCTTTTCTTGAGCATTATAGCAAAGTAAGACTACTGTGACTATAAGCATCTAGACATCTAGACATCATGTTGTAGGTTATTTGTATTGCCTGTGTAGTTTCCATCAATTATGTTGAAGCACTCATTTGTATGACTTATTCTGTTCGTGTGATGCAATGTAAGGATACTGTGTTGTATTTTCAAATGACCTTGATTTCTTTGTTTGCGGTGACTTCAGAAATTGAAAATTGACCTTTCTGTGGTCAATCTCATTGCAAGGAAACCAATAAAAAATGATGCAATCTTGTTTTGCAAATGTTGTATAAAGCCCTGATATGTCATAGTGATGCTGCTGCTACTGTAGATCTTCTGAACTTTGTAAACTATGATGCAATCTTTCCCTGGTCAATAACAAAGGATGCAATATTTCTGTGGTCAATAACAAAGGATGCAATCTTTCTGTGGTCTAACTCACTGAATTTTTTCAACTTCTGAAATGACCCCATTCTCCTGAAATGTTGATTAATTTCTGTTTCGGTTGAAATGGGGCACTCCTAGGTCATGAAAATTAGCAAAGGTCATGCCCAATTTTCTTGACGTAGAAGGTGCCCGATTCTCAACCGAAACAAAAATTAATCAGCATGTATCTTCACATCAACCAACTTTCTAGACACATCCCTCGAAAACTAGGTTATCTTGAGAACTTAGAGGAGTTGTGGCTTTGCTACAACACACTAATAGGTTCCATCCCAAACTGCCTAGGAAATTTGACCAAACTCACTACCTTGGATCTTGAGAGCAACCAACTTTCTGGACACATCCCTCGAGAACTAGGTTATCTTGAGAACTTAGAGAAGTTGTTTGTTTGCTACAACACACTAACAGGTGCCATCCCAAACAGCATAGGCAATTTGACCAAACTCACAGCCTTGTATCTTTGCAACAACCAACTTTCTGGACACATCCCTCAAGAACTAGGTTACCTTGAGAACATGGACTTGGACCTTAGCAACAACACACTAACAGGTTCCATCCCAAAACACCTAGGCAATATCACAAACATCTCTCAATTGTTCCTTGACAATAACCAACTTTTTGGCGACATTCCTCAAGAATTAGGTTATTTGGTCAACTTAGAGATCTTGTTCCTTGACAATAACCAACTTTTTGACCAACCTTTTTTCCTATTTAGAGCGAACATGGCCAAGAACGATGAGGCCGGCGGTTCGGGCAAGGCATTCTGGGAGCTGTCCCAGGAGATGGAGGAACAACCTCACCGCTATGAGGACGCCGTGGAAGACACCGATCCCGACTACACAACCCCTAGTGGCGTCGGGGATGACACCACTGATGGTGCCGCCGAGGATGCCACCATCGATGATGGCAGCGACGACCGATGGCAGCCAACCGAAGAGGCAATGGAAGGACCGGCGCCGAACGTGCTCGGCACCGTAAGGAGGAATTCTTGAAGTGTCCTCCGATGGGCATCCAACGGCGCCCAAAGAATTAGTCAGTTGGTACGCGGTACAACTCGGGTGCATTCTCCGGAGCACTGTCTCGATGAACACCGAGAACCTAAGGCATCATGACCGAGGGAATTTGCGCAACCTCCTCTTCACGAAGCTGCAAGAATGATAGAAGTTCCCCGGTGACTTCGCAAACACACACCTCTCAGGGAATAAAGTGAACACTGCCGCCCTCAAGAAGATGAGCACGGCCCTGTATACTTGGAGAGCTGCGGTGAAGAGAAGGATTCTAAGAGGTGATAGCTATGAGAAGATCAAGGAGACAAATCCTTCGATCAGCGAAGCTGGCTACCTGGAGTTCAAGATCAAGTGCGAGAGCAACGCATCTGCGGAATCAAGTCAGTGGGGGAAAGATATGCGGGACTTGAACTTAGGGGTCCACAAACTCGGTCCCGGTGGTTAAAGAGTGCGGAAGCTATATGGGACAAGGAAGGACGCGGAGCGTGCCGGGCAAGGCCTACCGCCCCTCTTCGATAAATACTGTGACAAGCAGACCAGGAACTATGTCAGGGCCCGGTACAAGGTGGACCCGGTAACAAAGGAGCTTACCATGGATCCAAATACCAAGGCGCTTGAGCTTGTTCTGGTAAGGAATACACCCCCGTGTAATTAGCTCCATATGGTTGCATTCTAATTAATGAAGCCAAATTTCTAAATGGTTCACGTTCCTTCCGGAGGAAACTGAAAGCAGTAGCGCGGGGTCATCACAGAGCTCCCCTTGGGACACTACTTTAAATTGGGCGCTGAACGTAATGAAACACAACGATAAGTTCAGTAAGCCATTGTCAGCTGGTCGTGTGGCCGGCAAAGGTATGTCCACGAAATGGTCGGAATACTATAACGCTGGGTGAAAGGAGAGAAAGATCAGCTCGGAAAGCCAGGAGCGCGAGGTTAGAGAACTCAAGGCACAAGTGGCGCGGATTCCGGAGATAGTCTAAGAGAAAGTGCGAGACCAACTGGGTGCGACGATCACCGCCATTGTGCCTACCTTGATTGAGGGGCTGCAGGCGTGGATTCCGGGCGGCCAACAGGGGCCGCCCTCGATTCCCAGCTTCACGGGAAGCAACTCGCACAATGCGCCGGCCGCGCCATTGGTGTCTCCGGCAGAGGCGCCGGCATTGGAGCTTAATGCACCGGGGTGTGGGAAGAATACGCCGGCCGGCACCTCAGCAGCAAGCGGCCCCTCCGTCACTTGCACGCCCGCTGTTGGCGGTGCCTCGACACTAACCGAGCTTGACGCCATCACGGTAACTAAGCCTCTCGGCCGATGACTTCATCTCCTTGCCTTTGACTGGGCATCCCTGACGCCCTACATGTTTTCGGAGGGCGTCGCCGACATTCCATGCACTCTCCTGCACTTCATGGACGACGAGTTGATCGATGTCGCCAAGGCCAGAATCGTTCAACCTGGCAACCGCGTTTTCCACGGTAATCCGATGCCACCCACCGTGTATAGGGTTCAACTAGTTCGGGTGCTGCGGGGCTGCGACGACTTGTTACCTCCGTATCGACCCCCTGGGGCCGAGGAAGATGATGTGATGACCCTCAGTGCCTGCATAAGCTAGTCCATGTTTTGACCGAAGAGCCAGATTCGTTTGGGGGCGGGGGACACCACCCCACAGACAACACCGCCAGTCATGCCGGCGCCAAGCCATGGCAAGACCGCCGCAACGCTACCGCCGTCAGCTGATCAGGACATGCATATGGCACAGGATCCGGACGACGACGATGGTACATTTACCAACGTCGATAAGTACTTCAATGAACATGGGTACGATGACGAATTCTTGGGGCCTCCTTCTCAAGAACCCAACCCTGCAAAAGACGATCGCGATTTAGCTGGTACCGCGGAGAAACCCAATTGCAACAGGCGTCGTCTGGCGTTCAGTTCTTAGGAGACGCCTCCAGCTGCCGCCTTCACCGAGCCTCACATAGCCGAGGTGCGAAATATTATCAGCCCCAACACACTCAAGAAGGTGGTCTCTGAGCAGAACTCGATCCCATTACAACAGAAGAAGCAGAAGGGACGGAAAAGAAAGAATAACAAGGGTGCAAGCCAGCCGGCACCGAGTATGATCCGTGCTCAGGACGGGCCACCTTCACCTAAGGATATCTCAAGGAGCGTGCATGTGGCGGGTAGGCCGATGCTACCGACTAATCTGCTCAATGCTGCAACCGGTGCTATGCGGAGTCTGCATGACAGTGTTTTTCTTTGGAGAAGCGGCGTCTCTCCGAGAATGATGTGGCATACCCGGGTTTTGTGGCCAAGGTGCCAGAGGGCAAGGGCTTTATCGATAGCACCATCGAGGGTTGGATCGTCCTGCGGTTTGATGACATCTTCGCTATGTTTAACCTTCATCCGCTGCACTACACCTTCATTCGGCTATTTTCGCTTAGTATGGAGATGCAGATCATTAGAGACAAGACCCCGGACATCGTGATAGTCGACCCCTTCTACATGCGTACCAAGATCATGGGCAGCGCTGGGGACCGGCAAGTCGCGAGTTCATACCTCGAAGGCGTCATTCTGGCGAACCCAGATAAGGGTAACTTCCTCGTGCCTTACTTTCCCGAGTAAGTCATCCCCTCACCGCCCCGTAACATATGATTTCTTAGAGTTTGATCATTTTTTTTCTAACATTCCGTGTTTTGTGCAGTGACACACATTGCACACTCATCCTCTTAAGCCCGAAATATTCCATGGCCACGTATTTCGACTCGGACCGTCAGTCTAAGAGAGACTACACAAATATCAAGTAAGTTCTTGATGATGCTCTCCCCGGCTACGCCAAATCTGGAGGCACCTTCAGGAGGCCAATTTGTAGGTACGGCAAGCACGTGTTCACCCACGTAATGACGTTCCCCTGCGTCAAGCAGCCGCCTGGCGGTCAGAAGGACGCCTACTATGCCATCCATCACATGCGGGCGATCGTACGGGACCATAATCACCTTCTGCTACCAACTAATCTGAAAGATTGGGCCACACGCTTGTCGGCAATCCAGGACGCGGACATCAGACAAGAATTCTTTCGCATCCAGTCGGAGTTTGCGAAATCATCCATCAAGATGTCCTTCGTACCTCGGGGCAGTTCTACCTCAAATATCAACCGTCCAACAGTGAAATCGAAACAACGCTATAGATGCAGGCTGACAACGATCGCGATTTCATGACCATCACGAAAGACGACGGCTTCATCCACACTCCGGTCCTTGAGTCGAGTCGAAAGTAATGATGCTATGTAGTTCTGAAATATCGATTGGCTCATGTTGTAATTAAACTTTAATGAACTTGTATGTCTCTTTATTTTGGACAGTCGTTCAACTTATATGTAATTGATGCTATTTATTAGTAGGACCATGAATCGTGCTATTAATGTGTTGCTTTTCTCTTCCGATCCTTTTGTTGCATACTTATATATTACTTATATATTGTCTGTGAATTGATACTAACGTTTTGTTTGTCTAGTGCATAGAGATGCCGTCTTATGTCGTGGACAAGGGTAAGGCTCCTGGAGTCTACGACGACTGGGAGGAGTGTCGGAGACAGGTTCACCGTTTCAGCGGTAAAAGTTATAAAGGGTACACCACTAGGGCGGAGGCGGAAGCTAGATACGCGCGCTATCTAGCGGGAGAGAGGAGGGAGCGGTGGAGGAACCGAAAGAAGACCAGTTTCATCGCGATGATGCTCATCGTGACCGAAGCTCTCTTCTGTGTGATGGTAGTTTAGATGATCGATATTGACTTTGTAATGTGACGACAAACTCGGCTAATATATATGATGAACTTTGCTAATTTCTCTAGACCTAAACTTGGCTAATGTTTGAACTTTGTTCGCTATTTTGAATTTGGAGACTAATATGATGAATTCTATTGTGTGATGTTTATATTTTGTGCTATGTAATGTGTATTTTGTAACCTGTGCAAATACCAGATATTTTGTAACATGTGCAAATACCAGAAAAGCAAAAAAAAATCCTAATATTCATAGTAGTGGCGCACCATATTGAGCATTAGTGGCGCACCAAGGCTAAATACCAGTGGTGCATTATGGGGCATAGTAATGGCGCACTTGGGGACATACGTGAAGGTAAATATGGCCCCCTAGGAGGCATAGTATTTGCGCACCGTTGGACATAGTAATGGCGCACAACCAGGTGCGCCACTATTATCTGGTATACTAATGGCGCACCTGGTGCGCCATTAGTATTTGTTACTAGTGGCGTGGTAATAGTTGCGCACCTATAGTGCGCCATTAATGGCCAAAATAGGTGCGCCTCTAACAGGCCTTTTTCTAGTAGTGGAGCACACCCCGAGCCCGCCCCCCGAGTGGCGGAGAACTCTATGCAAGCCTCCCGCCTCATGAGGCTGTGATGATGTAAGCTATGATGACCAAGGCTAGGCGGGCACCAGCAGGCACAGAGGGGGTAGTTTCCTCTTTGTTGCTAAGGGAGCAAGGGCAGGCGCAGGTTCGCAAGGAAGGCCCCAAAGCTTTCCGTTCCGATGCAACGAGAACAAGACCACGGGCTCGAGGGGACGGATATGTCATTGCCCCATTGTGTCATGGACAGAAGCTTTGCAAGCCAAGACCACCTTTTGTCAGGATAAGATGTACTACTTTTCCGCTTTCAAAATTGGCCATTGTGGGATCCCTTCCCGCCTAAGTTACGAGGGAAGAGGACCAAGGCCATTATAAATATAGGCTAGTCTCCACCGTAGAGAGGGATCAGATCCATTCCACCTCCACTACCCAAGCCCTCGTGAGCCTGCTCATCCACCTTACTAGTTCATCCTCAGCCTCCTTGTGAGGCCAATCCACCACAAAGCAGGAGTATGGTTTTACACCACAAGGTGGCCCGAACCTGGGCAAACTGTTGTGTTCATCTTCTTCCCCACTCATACGAACTTGGCGAGGCTAGTTCATGGGGTGTGAGCTTGAGACTAGAGTTGGTTGGCATCTTCGCACACGCCCTAGAGTTGAACCTTCTTGGGTCTACGAGCCATGAATCCAACACATACGATTGTGCACACATAGCGACACAAATTACACATGCCAACAAAATGTCCCACACATCCACCATAGCTTGCCACCAAGAATGGAACATGTATGACCATCAGAATTGCACACCTAATATCATCCTCCCCTCACATCTTTCCACATTATTAAGATTGATCCCCACGTCTGCGTACCGCATCCAATAAACACTAGTGTGTAAGCAAAAGAAAATAAGAACACACCCAACATAATGAGAGCCTAGCCCACCATAACTCTCCCATAACCAAATGACGGACAACAATACGGTCGTGAAAGAGGAAAGTGAACCCTAGATTAAAGAATGGCGCAAAGAAGCTGTCGGCGTTCTGTGAACCAGGGTACCCAGACTTGCCTCCCTACGACCCACGGCGTGGCCCTGATGACGGTCTGGTACGGCCCATCTTCAACACCGACGAAGCAAGACCCTCACAGGGGCCAAGCCTCGCGAGGCGGACGACGCCAAGACTACTAGAGGGAGCGGCCTCCCTAGGACGGCTCATGAGGAGCGGAGATTCCTAAGCAAGCTCCCATCTCACGAGGTCCAGATGACGTACGCCATGACGACCAATGCCAAGCGGGCACCAGCGGGCACAGTACAACATGTTTCCTCTTTGGTGCTAAGGAGGCAAGCGCATGCGCGGAGTCTCGAGGAATCAGCCAAAGGTTTCCATTCTTGTGCTACAAGACCAAGACAACCAGGACTGCAGGTCCTCGCCGAGCCCACCACGACATCACGACCAGAAGCTTTGCAGGCAAAGACCACCTTTCGTCAAGATAAGATGTACTATTTGTCTCCCTTCAAACTTGTCCGTCATGAGATCCCTTCCCGGCTTCATTTTGGGGGAAGAGGACCGAGGCCACTATAAATATAGCCTAGCAACCACATAGAAGGGGAGGATGAAGACGATCCGGTCCGGACCCCCACCAGCTCACACCAACACAAGAACAGACCTCCCGAGGTAGTTCTTCCTCTGTACTAGTTCATCCTCAGCCCACCGCGAGGCCAATCCACCCCAAAGCACGAGTAGCGTATTACACCGCAAGGTGGCCCAAACCTAGGTAAACTGTCGTGTCATGTTCCTTCCTAGCTCATCGAGCTAGGCCATGAGATCGACGAGTTGGCAGACTGGGGAGATTGAGTTCTTCGCACGCACCCCAGAGTTTGAATCTTTCTTTGGTGAGCGGAGCCTTGAATCCGACATTTGGCGTGCCAGGTAGGGGCGTGTCGAAGCCTTTTCTCCACCGGACCCTCCATCACCGCCATGGCAGGAAACCTGTGAGCTCGCGATTGGCATTGGGCCGCTCGGCCTGCCTGGGCGGCACCCCCCGGCCATGAAGCTCTCCACTCCGCACTCCTTGCAGCCCCCACACCTGCCGACATCGGCGACCATTCACGGCACGGGCCACCCCCGCCCCCTCCCGCGCGGCGTCGTAACCATGCCACAACTAGGTCTTCAGGCTACGCCATGGCGTCGATGCTACATGCTCGTCGGGAGCAGGCGAATGTGTGAGCCGCACTCTTCGTGGCATGGGAGCAGCTGCAATGCAGACTAGCAGAAGGTCGCCACGATGGATTGCTTGAACGGGTCGCTGAGCTGCTCCACGCTGTCTGTGATGGCGCAACACCCTTCTGTACTTTGCATATGCCATAGACCCTACCAGGGGCGCGCGCTCACCCCTACTACGTTCGAATGCCCTTCCTCGGTGGGGGGGGGGGGAGGGATCTCACGGCGGAAACAAGGCTCATGACACCGCTTGCCCAACTCAAGATGCGTTCCCCCAGGAAGCGATCAGGGCAGGCGGCCCCTCGCGGGGTCGCGCCGAAGTGCCGCCCCCCGTCGTCATGGCCTAGTATCAGAGATGGCAGACAGCGGGACGGGGGGACCGGACACCGGTCTCAGGATGGCGGCCCCCGGTGCCCACGCACCCCCGTTGATGGGCTTACTAGGGGCGCATGGAAGACACCCGCGCTCGTTCCTCTCGTCAGTATGGACATTGGGACCACCGAGGCCATGCACGGCTGAGGCCCCTAGCGAGCAACCCCGACACCCCGTCGGCGCCTTCGACAGCAGCAGCCACCGGGTACCACCAATATCTTTGGGACACAATTGTGCTAACCTTGGATCGCAGGTGAACCAAGCCGCGCCTGTAGCCATGCACCTCAGGGCTTTGGCCCTGCCCCAGGCGGGTGCAACGCACCGGGGGCTGCGTGGGGGGGACCCGACGCCAGAGATCCCCCCGCACTGCGGCGCGAGGCGCCACCGCGACGGTGGCGCGCGCAACCCGAAGGTAGGTGATGTCGCTTGAAGCTACGTCGGTATTTCACAAAAGAGGAAGGGATTATGCAGCACAACGGCAGTAGTATTTCCCTCGGATATGAAACCAAGGTTATCGAACCAGTAGGAGAACCAAGCAATACAATGTAAACAGCCCATGCACACAGATAACAAATCCTCGCAACCCGACGTGTTAAAGGGGTTGTCAATCCCATCCGGGGTACGGCGCCTCAAGATAGGCAAACAGATGTGAGGTAAATTTGTAGTAGATTGGAATATAGATGGCGAATAAAATAAATAGAAATAAAACGCAGCAAGGTATTTTTGTATTTTTGGTTTAATAGATCTGAAAATAAATGCAAGGAAAATGTAGATCGCAAAGGCAAATATATGAGAAAGAAGACTCGGGGGCGGTAGGTTTCACTAGTGGCTTCTCTCGAGAAAAGTAGCAAACGGTAGGTGAACAAATTACTGTTGGGCAATTGACAGAATTTTGAATAATCATGACGTTCTCCAGGCAATGATCATTATATAGGCATCACGTCCAAGATTAGTAGACCGACTCCTGCCTACATCTACTACTATTACTCCACACATCGACCGCTATCCAGCATGCATCTAGCGTATTAAGTTCATGAAAAAACGGAGTAATACAATAAGAACGATGACATGATGTAGACAAGATCTATGTATGTAGAGATAGACCCCATCGTTTTATCCTTAGTAGCAATGATACATACGTATTGTTTCCCTTTCTGTCACTGGGATCAAGCACCGTAAGATTGAACCCACTACAAAGCACCTCTTCCCATTGCAAGATACATAGATCAAGTTGGCCAAACAAAACCCAAATACCGAAGAAGAAATACGAGGCTATAAGCAATCATGGATATAAGAGATCAAAGAAACTCAAATAACTTTCGTGGATATAAAAAGATAGATCTGATCATAAACTCAAAGTTCATCGATCCCAACAAACACACCACAAGAGAGTTACATCATATGGATCTCCAAGAGACCATTGTATTGAGAATTCAGCGAGACAGAGGAAGCCATCTAGCTACTAACTACGGACCCGAAGGTCTACAAAGAACTACTCACGCATCATCAGAGAGGCACCAATGGAGGTGGTGAACCCCAGCCGAGAAGGTGTCTACATTGGATCAGGTGGTTCTGGACTCTGCGGCAGCAGGATTAATATTTCGTCGATGCCTTTATGGTTTCTGGAATATTGGGGTATTTATAGAGCAAAGAGGCGGTTCGGGGGGCACCCGAGGTTGGCACAACCCACCAGGGTGCGCCTAGGCCTCCTGGCGCGCCCTGGTGGGTTGTGCCCCCCTCGAGGCACCCCCAGGCGCAGCCAGGGCCCGTTGTGTTCCTTCTGGCCCATAAAAATTCTCCGTGCAGTTTCGTGGCATTTGGACTCCGTCTGATATTGAGTTTCCGCGATGTAAAAAACATGGAAAAAACAGCAACTGGCACTTGGCACTATGTCAATAGGTTAGTACCAAAATGTGATATAAAATGACTATAAAATGATTATAAAACATCCAAGATTGTTAATATAACAACATGGAACAATAAAAAATTATAGATATGTTGGAGACGTATCAGCATCACCAAGCTTAATTCCTACTCGTCCTCGAGTAGGTAAGTGATAAAAACATAATTTTAGATGTGGAATGCTGCCTAACATGTCATATCATATTCTTTTCTTTATAGCATGGACATTTGGACTTTTATGTGATTCAAAGAAATAGTCTAGTTTTGACATAATAATGTAGATACTCAAGCATATCAACAAGCAACCATGTCTTTCAAAATATCAACGCTCAAATAAGTTATCCCTAGACTATCATGCTAAACCATTGATCCATTCATGAAACACACTCGACTATTAGCTACACCCAATACTTAAGTACGATCATAATGCCTCCTAGTTGGTGCTTTTGTAAGAGAGGATGAAGACTCAAAATTCAAAATAAAAATTGCATAAAGTAAAAGAAAAGCCCTTCGCAGAGGAAAGTAGGGATTGGTAGAGGTGCCAGAGCTCAAAGCGAAAAAATTAGAGATAAAAACATTTTGGGAGGTGAATCCATCCCACCAACAAAAACGACTTAGAGTTCCGAACACTTTCCATGCTAGATATGCCATAGGCGGTTCCCAAACAGAAAATAAAGTTTATTCCTTTTTCCACCATACTTTCACTTTCCATGGCTAACCATATCCACGGGTGCCCTCCATACCAACAATTTACAAGGAATTTATTATTTGACAACATAAAGTAAATTATTTTTTGCATTTCTGGCTAGGCATCCCTAAACCTTTGCCTTACTCTCGTGCAATGACAAGTGAATAAACACTCATTGTGAGAATAACACATCCAGCAGGGAAAATATTAGCCAGCCCTCACCGCTCCGCGAGCAAAACAAACACACAAAAGAGAAGTTTATATTTAAAATTAGAGATGGCACATGCAAATTTGCTTAGAACGGAAAAATAATACCATATATAGGTAGATATAGTGGACTCATGTGGCAAAACTGGTTTAAAGGATTTTGGATGCACAAGTAGAGATCATACTTAGTGCAAAATGAAGGCTAGCAAAAGATTGGGAAGCAACCAACCAAGAAACAGATAATCTCATAAGCAAGCATTAACCATAAATAACACCAAATAATGCACCACAAGTAGGATATAATTTCATTGCATGACTATTGACTTTCGTACTTGCATAGGGAATCACTATCCTTAACACCAATATTCTTACTAAAGCATAGTTACTCATCAACATAACTCACATATCACATTATCATATCTCAAAACTATTACTAAGAATCAAGTTTACTTTTGTCCAATGATCTTCATGAAAGTTTTTATTATAACCTTCTTGGATGTCTATCACTTTGGGACTAATTTTCATGTGTTGCTTTTCATAATCTCAAACAAATATAAATGAAGATCATGAGCATAATTCTTTCTCTTTCTCTCAAAATAATTTAAGTGAAGCAAGAGAGAATTTCTTCAAAATTTACTAACTCTCAAGTAAATCTAAGCGAAGTAAGAGAGCGTTTCTTCAAAAATTACTAAGCACACCGTGCTAAAAAAGATATAAGTGAAGCACTAGAGCAAGTCCATAGCTCATAAAAATTTAAGTGAAGCATAGAGAGCAATTCTAACAAGTCATGACATAATTTTAGCTCTCCCAAATAGGTGTGTCTAGCAAGGATTGATGACTTAAAATGCAAAAGAAAACAAGCAAAGATTCATATCATACAAGACGCTCCAAGCAAAACACATATCACGTGATGAATAAAAATATAGCTTCGAGTAAAATACCGATAGTCGTTGGAAGAAAGCGGGGATGCCACTCGGGGGCATCCCCAAGCTTAGTTGGCTGCTCATTTTTGGATAATAGCTTGGGATGCTGGGGCATCCCCAAGCTTAGGCTCTTCTATCCTTCCTTCATCCATCATAAGATAACCCAAAACTTGAAAACTTCAATCACACAAAACTCAACAAAACCTTCGTGAGATCCGTTAGTGAAAGAAAAATAAATCACTACTATAGTGCTGTATCAAACCAATTCATATTTTGTTTCTGTATTATATCTACTGTATTCCAACTTTTCTATGGCAAAAACTCGTCAAAAAAACCATAGAGCCATCGAAATAAGCACACAACACAAAGAAAACATAATCTGTCAAAACAGAATAGTCTGTAGCAATCTGATTTGTTCGAATACTTTTGGTACTCCAAAAATTCTGAAAAACTAGGACGACCTGTGTAATTTGTATATTAATCTTCTACAAAAATAATCAGGGAAAAAGATCTTTCTGATAAGAAATGAGAATTGTTTTCGTGAGCACAAAGTTTCTGTCTTTTTCAGCAAGATCAAACAACTATCACCCAAGAAGATCCTATCGGTTCTACTTGGCACAAACACTAATTAAAACACAAAAAACACAATCATAGCAGTATCATAATTGTGCTAACACTCAATAACAGAAATCAAAAATAAAAAATAAAATTTATTCATTGGGTTGCCTCCCAACAAGCGATATAGTTTTACGCCCTTAGCTAGGCATAAAGCAAGGATGTAAGTTTTGTCTTTCTCAAACCCGGGAGGCTCTTTACGCTTCCCTAAATTCTCCGGCAAAGAAACCATCTTAAGATCCAAAATATCCAATCGCTCATTGCAAAGAGTAATCAAGGTATTCATGCGATTGATACTACCTTTGAGGTATTTGAGGGGTTCATTTTATTTCTGCATTTCAACCATATGTTTATGCAAATCAACAAGTTTGTCCAACATTTCAACTCCCTCGGGGATGAAAGAAAACCCCTTCTTTTGAGGTGGAATACCCAAGAACCCTTCTAAAATTTCATAGGCAGCATTGACATCAAGCTCAATAAAATTTCCTTTAGCAGCAAAATCTAGAAGTTGCCTATGATGCAAAGCCAAACCTATGTCAAAATTATGAAGAAAAACCATAGCGTCCCCCTTTAGATTGGAAATACGATAATATTCCATAAGCCTATACTAAGCATCTTTCAAATTTTCTCCTTGTCTTTTCTTGAAGTAAAGAACTTCAAAATCGGGTGACAAAGGACGAGTGGGAGCGCTAGCCATCAAGACTGGAAAGCAAGAGAACAACGAACAAAAAAGAGAGGCGAATGAAACGGCAAATTTTTGTGAACTGGGGGAGAGTAAAACGAGAGGAAAATGGAAAATAATGTAAATTGCGAGGAGATGAGATTTGTGATTAGGAACCTGGTATATGTTGAAGATCCTCCCTGGCAACGGCGCGAGAACTTCCTTTTGATGTCGCTTGAAGCTACGTCGGTATTTCCCCAAAGAGGAAGGGATGATGTAGCACAGTGGCGGTAGGTATTTCCCTCAGATATGAAACCAAGGTTATCGAACCAGTAAGAGAACCAAGCAACACAACATAAACGGCCCCTGCACAGAGATAACAAATCCATGCAACCCGACGTGTTAAAGGGGTTGTCAATCGCTTCCGGGTTACGGCGAATCAAGATAGGCAAACGAACGTGAGGTAAATTTGTAGTAGATTGAAAGATAGATCGCAAATAAAGTAAATAGAAATAAAACGCACCAAGGTATTTTTGTATTTTTGGTTTAATAGATCTAAAAAAATGCGAGGAAAAAGTAGATCTCAAAGGCAAATATATGAGAAAGAAGACCCGGGGATCGTAGGTTTCACTAGTGGCTTCTCTTGAAAAAAATAGCAAATGGTGGGTGAACAAATTACTATTGGGCAATTGAAAGAACTTCGAATAATCATGACGATATCCAGGCAATGATCATTATATAGGCATGACGTCCAAGATTATTAGACCGACTCCTGCCGGCATCTACTACTATTACTCTACACATCGATCGCTATCCAGCATGCATCTAGTGTACTATGTTCATCGAAAAATGGAGTAATGCAATAAGAATGATGACATGATGTAGACAAGATCTATCTATGTAGTGACAGACCTTATCGTTTTATCCTTAGTAGCAACGATACATACGTGTCGTTTCCCTTTCTGTCACTGGGATTAAGCACCGTAAGATCAAACCCACTACAAAGCACCTCTTCCGATTGCAAGATAAATAGATCAAGTTGGCGAAACAAAACCCAAATACCGGAGAAGAAATATCGGGCTATAAGCAATCATGCATATAAGAGATCAAAGAAACTCAAATAACTTTCATGGATATAAAAAGATAGATCTGATCATAAACTCAAAGTTCATCGATCCCAACAAACACACCGTAAAAGAGTTACATCATATGGATCTCCAGGAGACCATTGTATTGAGAATTCAGTGCGAGAGAGGAAGCCATCTAGCTACTAACTACAGACCCGAAGGTCTATAAAGAACTACTCATGCATCATCGGAGAGGCACCAATGGAGGTGGTGAACCCCATCCGAGATGGTGTCTAGATTGGATCTAGTGGTTCTGGACTCTGCGGCGGCTGGATGAATATTTTGTCGATGCCTTTAGGGTTTCTGGAATATTGGGGGTATTTATAGAGCAAAGAGGCGGCCCGGGCTGCACCCGAGGTGGGAACAATCCACCAGGGTGCGCGTGGGCCTCCAAGCGTGCCCTAGTGGGTTGTGCCCCCATCGGGGCACCCCCAGGCGCAGCCAGGGCCTGCTGTGTTCCTTCTGGCCCATAAAAATTCTCCGTGGAGTTTTGTGGCATTTGGACTCTGTCTGATATTGATTTTCTGTGATGTAAAAAACATGGAAAAAACAGCAACTGGCACTTGGCACTATGTCAATAGGTTAGTACCATAAATGCTATAAAATGATTATAAAACATCCAAGATTGATAATATAACTGCATGGAACAATAAACAATTATAGATACATTGGAGACGTATCAATAGGTCCTCTACCGGGTAAGGCGCCGGCGAGTCCTTCCCCTGGTAGAGGGCTTGCGACGGCCTGACCACCGCCAGCGTAGCCACTTGCACCTTGGTCTCGTCCTTGGTTTCCGAACGTCCCAATGGTGGTCAGGGTACGCGCCGGGCGGGGTCCTCGCCAAGTGCAAGGAGTGCCCGTGAAGATCTCCGCTCGTGACACTCTCACATAATAATGAGTTGGGGTTGTACACGCCCCGGAGTCCCCTGAGCATCGCTCTTGGGCCTCACTGGGGCTCCCACCCACGTCCAAGTGGAAGCACCATGCTCCGTGCTGGCCGTCGACACTGTCCCCCAATGACTATACCCACGCCTAGTGGAAGCACTGAGCTCCGCGCTGGTGAGAAGACTAGTGTAGGCGCCGGAAGCGGCTATCTCTTTTTGCCCTTTTCTGTAGCACAATTTGCTGTCTTTGGAATGAGATTTGGAGTTTTGCGTGCTTGTTTAAAAAAAGGGGGGGAAACTTTTCGATTTGTAGTGTCTTCTTGCTCTTTGGTCTGTGTTAAATGCATGGCTCATGCCTGCTACTCCCCCCTCGAGCGCCCCGCTGTAGCGACCAGACCTCAACAGTCTGATCTTTGTGCTCAGTGTCATCCCTGGATTAGTAATGCTGACACCACACAGTACTCGAAGGATTTATAACAGAGTAGCAATCACACACTTATTACAATCGAATGTCTCAAGAGAGAACTTAATAAAAATAAATATGGCTTAAGGCCATCTAATACGATAATAGCAGAAGGCTTGGAAGAATAATCGAGTCCATCAACTCCAACGGCATCACTGAGTATAGAACCACGACCTATGCACCTTACTCGTCGTCTGAAAAGTCTGCAACATGAAACGTTGCAGCCCGAAAACGGGTCAACACATGGAATATGCTGGCAATGTAACACATAGAGAATAATGGAATGATATTCCTATACTACATGCATATTTGGCTGGTGGAAAAGCTCTATGGTTATAGTTTTGCATAAAGCCAATTTTTCCCTACTGCAAAGGAATTATTTTATTTAACTATCATGGTGGTTGTGAAACATTGAGAATGGTTGACAGCATCCTCAATCCCAATTAGAAGTACTCATTAAAAACCCAACAATATTAATTAGAAGTAACATGATGAGATTCACATGATATCCAAGTACTAGATACTCAAAATGTCCATAACCGGGGACACGGCTAACCATGATTAGTTTATACACTCTGCAGAGGTTTGCACACTTTTCCCCACAAGACTCGATCGCCTCCGTTCGGTTTCTCGCACTACATGGTGTTTGAGAGACAGATGACCGAGACATAGTCTTTTAGAAGCGCTAGCACCTTACATGTGGGTAGACCATACCAACCTACATACCCTACATCAGCTAGCCTACCCGTAAGAGTTCGCACAACTTAATCAACTATGCCAGAGCCCATAATGGCTTGTGGTTGCACACGGAAGTTTCTAGTTTGAAATAATCTCATGATCCCTTTGAGCCTGGGTGGCGGTCCGAAGAAATACAGGCAAGTCCTGATAGAAACCAGGTGCCTCAATCCACCCAGATGTGTGTTTAAGTTGCCACCTTAAATAAACCATTAAATAACAATCTCACATCTGTCATGGATACACTCACCCAATCCACGTCTACTAGCATAGCATAGCATAGCAAAATAAGCAAACGTAGAAGTAACTCCCAAGGGTTTGATAATAAAACAGGTAATAGGTACTACCTCAATCTACTTCTCAAAACCACAATTTAATTAGATCCTAATCATGAAAGTGTTTGAGGGTAGATCTAATGCATAAAAACTGGGTATGAGAAGAAGAATGATCAAAGTGTTACTTGCCTTGTTGATGATCCGCGAAACCTAGAGACTCGAAGTAACAGGCGGCGCACTCCGGGTATTCTATCGCAGAAAAACAAACAAGCATACAATAATTACTCATCTAATGCACAGATAAAACTCAAATAGATCTAACCAGATAGTTCAACTTAAGAACTCCGGTTTGCAAAAAGAATCAAATCAAACGAAGCAACGAAAGTCAAACGGCGGAAGAAAACAGCTTCGTTTTACTAATCTGGATCTAGGTCAAATTTTACAGAAGCAAAAACTTGTTTAAGTTGGTTATTCGGAAAGAGGGTTTCGAGACGAAACTCCAGGCGCTTGAATCGCCTGATTCGATAAACGAGCGAAAAGTTATACTAAAACGAAAATCGGATCAGGAATCGCGATCAGAAAAATCGCGGATTAAATCCGAGAAAAAGAAAAAAACGACGAACGGGTTAATGAACGGACATTCGTTAACTAAACTAATCTGACGAACGCGTTCGTTTAAACGAACTAACGAATGAACGTTCGTTAATTAGCCTAACCGAAAAAAAACGGAAACTAAAATAAAAAAACGAAAAAAAACCCAAAAAATCAAAATAAAACCGAAGAAAACCGCTCGGTTTTTATAAAAAAACCGGCGCGGAAAACAAGGCGGCGGCGAACCTCGGGCGGCGGGTCACGGCGGCGGGCGGGCGGCTCCGGCGGGCGGCGGCTCGGCGGGCGGGCGGGCGGGCGCGGCGGTGGCTATGGTTTATGGTTGGCTCGGGCGGGCTGGGGCTGGGTGGGGGGAGCGGTGGTGGTCGCTTATAAAGCGCCGAGCGGAGTCCCGCTCGGGCACGGCCTAAAAGGCGGTTCGTTTTTTTAAATAATTACGCGCAGAAGAAAAAAAATAAAAAGAAAAACTAAACGGACTCCAAAAATCCCGAAATAAATTTTCCCCGGCTTCTAAAATCAAGCCGGATTTAATGAACATTTATTTGGGGCCTGAATGCAATTTTGAAAAACGCGCATTTTTCCTAAATTCAAATAAAAAGGCGAAAAACTCCAAAATAAATCTTATTTGATTTTATTATTAAATCTTCATTATTTCTTTATTTTGGGAAAGTCATTTTATTCCCTCTCTCATATTTTGGTAGTAGAAATAACTGAAGATAAAATAATAAAAATCAAATGATCCTATTTTCAAAATTTGAGAAAACTCAAATATGAAAATAACGGGAATCCCCAACTCTCTCCGTGGGTCCTTGAGTTGTGTAGAATTCCTAGGATCGAGCAAAAATGCAAAAAAAATATGATATGCAATGATGCTCTATGTATAACAGTCCAAATTGAAAATTTGGGATGTTACAAACCTACCCCCTTAAGATGAATCTCGCCCTCGAGATTCGGGTTGGCTAGAAAATAGGTGAGGTGGTCCTTCAAACAAATCTTCCTCTCGCTCCCGTGTGGCTTCATCCTCGGTGTGGTGGCTCCATCGAACTTTGCAAAACTTAATGACCTTGTCATGCGGGTGACTCGGTTGGCATACTCCGTAATCTTAACCGTTTCTCCTCGTAGGTCAAATCATCATTCAACTGAATCGCTTCCAGTGGCACTATATCTCTCAGTGGTATATCGGCCATCTCTGCGTGACACTTCTTCAACTGTGAAACATGAAACACATCATGAATTCCTGACAATCCTTCGGGTAATTCCAACTTGTACGCAACTTCTCCCATGCGTTCCAAAACACAATAAGGTCCTACAAATCGAGGTGCTAGTTTACCCTTAACTCCAAAACGCTTAACTCCTCGAAGCGGCGATATCAAGATAAACTCATCTCCGACTTCAGATTACATCTCCTTGCGTTTTGAGTCTGCATAACTTTTCTGTCTCGACCGGGCTACCTTGAGCCTATCGTGAATCAAATTTACTTTCCGTTCAGACTCCTTAATCAAATCCGGTCTAAACAACTGGCGGTCTCCAACTTCATCCCACAACAACGGGTCTGCACCTCCTTCCGCATAAGGCTTGAAAGGGCCATCTTCGGACTGGTTTGGTAGCTGTTGTTGTAAGAAAACTCCAGATATGGCAAGTTGTCATCCCAACTTGATCCATAATCCAAAGCACAAGCTCTAAGCATATCCTTCAAAATCTGGTTGACTCTCTCGGTTTGTCCATCGTGCGTGGATGGAAAGCTGTGCTAAACTCCAGCCTGGTTCCCAAAGTTTCGTGCAACCGCCTTAACATTGAGGTGAATTGGGTTCCTCTATCGACACGATACTCCTCGAACTCCATGCAAGCATACAATCCTGGTCATGTATATCTTAGCCAATTTGGCACCGCTGTAAGTAGTCTTTATCGAATGAAATGTGCTACCTTCACAAACGATCGACTACAACCCAAATCGAGTCATAGCCTGAACGAGTCCCGGCAATCCGTGATGAAAACCATACCTAGTTTATCCCACTTCCATTCGGTATAGGCAATGGCTGTAATAATCCTGCTTTGGCTTCGATGTTACGCCTTCACCTCCGACATACATCACAAACTGCCACGTACTCGCAATGTCCTTCTTCATTCCGTCCACCGAAAGTATTCTTCAAATCCAAATACATCTTGGTATTTCCGGTGAATCGAATATGGTGAATCATGTGCCTCTTGTAGAATCAACTTCCTGATCTCCGGGTCATTGGGCACATAAACACGGTCCTCAAACCATAGGGTATCATGCTCATCCTCACGAAATCCCTTTGCCTTTCCTTCACTCATTCTCTCCTTTATAGAGGCAATCTCTTTGTCAGTCTTCTGAGCTTCCCTGATTTTATCCATCAAAGTTAACTGAATCTCCAATGCTGCTACATAGCCTCTCGGAACTATTTCCAAACATAGCTCTCGAAGATCCTCGGCTAACTCCTTTGGTATTTCTCCTGTCATTAGTGTGTTGACGTGACTCTTACGGCTCGAGGCGTCTGCTACAACGTTAGCCTTTCCTGGGTGATAGCGTAATCTCATATCGTAATCCTTGATGAGCTCCAACCATCTCCTCTGCCTGAGATTTAACTCCTTCTGCGTGAAGATGTATTTTAAACTCTTGTGATCCATATACACCTCACAATGGTTTCCAATGAGGAAATGTCTCCAAGTTTTACGCATGCACTACGGCTGCTAATTCCAAATCATGCGTAGCGTAATTTAACTCATGAGGCTTAAGCTGTCATGAAGCATACGAAACAACTCTCCCCTCCTGCATGAGCACTGCTCCAAGTCCTCGACGTGAAGCGTCGCAATACACCTCATAATCCTTGGTCTGATCTGGTAGGATTAACACTGGTGAGGTAACCAAACGTTTCTTCAACTCTTGGAAACTAGCTTCACACTCCTCGGTCCAAATGAACTTGGTATCCTTCTTCAACAATTCTGTCATAGGCTTCGCAATCCTTGAGAAATTCTCAATGAATCTCCGTAGTATCCCATGAGTCCAAGGAAACTCGGATCTCTCCAACTGTTGTTGGCGCTTCCCGATTTGTTACAAAGGACAACTTTCGTGGGGTCTATCGCTATACCTTCTCCGGATATAACATGTCCAAGAAATCCAACTTCCTTCAACCAAAACTCACACTTGTTGAACTTGGCATATAACTGGTGTTCTCTGAGTTTCTCGAGTACCAAACGCAAATGCTCCTTATGTTCCTCTTCATTCTTTGAGTAGACCAAAATATCATCTATGAACACCACGACGAACTTATCCAAAAACTCCATGAACACCTTGTTCATCATGTTCATAAAATAGGCAGGTGCATTAGTCAGACCAAATAACATAACGGTGTACTCATAGAGCCCGTACCTGGTGGTAAAAGCCGTCTTAGGTATATCCTGCTCTCGAATCTTCAACTGATGGTACCCTGATCGCAAATCGATCTTGGAAAACACCTTGGCTCCTTGCAATTGGTCAAACAAGTCATTGATCATCGGTAGAGGGTATTTGTTCTTGATGGTCACTTCATTCAATCCGCGATAATCAACAACCATTCTTAATGATCCATCCTTCTTCTCCACTAGAAGTACTGGTGATCCCCAAGGCGAAGAACTTTGGCGAATAAAACCTTTATCCAGTAACTCATTAATCTGCTTCTTAATTTCCTCCAAATCCTGGGCTGGCATCCTATACGGTCTCTTAGATATCGGCCCAGTGCCTGGCAGTAGTTCAATCAGGAATTCAATGTCTCTGTCCGGTGACATGCCTGGCAACTCTTCCGGAAACACGTCTGGGAAATCCCTTACCACTGGTACTTCCTCCTGCACAACTCCTGTTAAGGAATTTACATGTGCTCTCCTCGGCTCATGCCGTGATACAAACCTGATTCTTCTCCCTTCTGGGGTGGTAAGCAAAATTGACTTACTGGCGCAATCTATGTTCCCTCCATACTTCAATAACCAATCCATGCCTAATATCACATCCAATCCTTGGGATTCCAGAACTATTAGGTCCGAGGGAAACACATAGTGTCCAATCCTTAATGGCAGTCGATCACACCATATACTAGCCATGTATTCTGCTCTGGGTGAGGTTACTAGCATGGGTGACCTAAGGGCTTGGGTTGGTAATTTATACTTATCCACAAATCCCCTTGATATGTATGAATGCGATGCACCAGTATCAAAAAGAACAACTGCAGTAAATGACTTAACCAAAAACTTACCTATTACTGCATCTGGCTGAGCTTCAACCTCCTCCACGGTAACTTGGTTCACTTGTCCTTTGTTGAAAGGGTTCGGCTTCTTTCCTCAGCTTCCATTGCCATTTCCATTCTGGCCTTCTGGACAATCGTTTGCATAATGCCCGTCTTATGCATTTAAAGCAAGTGATGTGGCTCAGTCTACCTTGGATGGTGTTGACGGGTTGGTGCGGTTTTTCCATTGCTTCCTCCATTCCGCTCCTATTCTTGGTGCCATTATGGTTGTGCGAGCTACCTCCTCCATGGGTATGCTGAAATTGTCCTCCTGTCTTTGGTGTAAAGCGAAGTTTCTGCTGAGCTCCAGAGTTATTCTTCCCCTGTCCATACTTCCTCTTGCGATTGTCAATCTGTTGCTGCTTCCCTTCAATCATGAGAGCACGATCTACTAACTCCTGGTAGTTATTAAAAGTGGCTACCATCAACTGCATGCTCAGCTCATCATTCAGTCCTTCTAGAAACTTCTCCTGCTTAGCTGCATCCGTAGCAACGTCATCTGGGGCATAACATGCTAACTTGCTAAAATCATCCACATATCGCCAACTGTCTGTCCTCCTTGGCGCAAGTTGCGAAACTCACGCTTCTTCATGGCCATAGCTCCTGCTGAAACATGGGCAAGACGGAAAGCTTGTTGAAACCGATCCCATGTGACAAAGGTGTCTCTGTGGTAAGTGGCTGTAAAATTCTCCCACCATCTTTGCTGCGGGTCCTTCAAGCTGATGTGCGGCAAATTTCACCCTTTCTCCATCTCAGACATCCCGCAGTGGTCAACTCCTCCCTATCTTACGGAGCCAATCATACGCAATAATCGCTCGGTGCTATTGGAGAACACCGCGGATTCAGCCTTAAGAAACGTGTCAAATGGTCAACAGGTGGTGGTGGCGGTGGGTTGTTGTTGTTGTTGTTGTTTCCTTGGTTCTGTACCAATGTTTGAATCAAGGCATTCTGCTGCTGAATCAACTGAGTGATCTCTGGCGGGAAAACAAATCCGGGGTCGCGTCTCGGAGGCATCTGAGGGTCTAAGAAAAGACGAGAATTTAGAATAGAATGAGGTCTAGAGAGAAACACTACCCATATGCACATGAGACAAATCACACAATATCACTCAAATCAATTCAAACAAGGGCATACAACGGTCTATCTATCGTTACAAAGTGCTGAAACTAAAACTAATATAACATGGGGGTAATCTACTACTATTATGGTGGTCAACTAGAAAAACTGCTCCGATGAAGACTCCATGATATCTGCTCCAGCTTCATCATCGTAATCATCATCACTAGGATCGGAATCGGTGTCGTCGATGATGATGTAGTTCTCTGGACAGGTGCTATCTTCATCTTCTCCTCCGGGTGCTGAATTTCCCACGAGTTCTTTAATCATATCCTTAAGATCGTCGTTTTGTCCCACTAGAGCTACAATCTCCTCCATGTAGTCCTTGCGAGTGGCCTTCAGTTCTCCTTCTAGTTCGATAATCTTGGCTCTTGCTGTCTTCAACTCCATCATGTCTGCGCACATCTGGTTTTCCTGGCGTCGAATGTGCTGGTTTAACTCCTGGATGAAAGCTGCAATGGATCGATCCTTCTTAGTGCCAACTATCTCCCATTGTTCATTTCGGCACCCACAGATCTGATAGATAGTATCCTTGAGGTATTCTTTGTAAACTTCTCCAATGCGCCCCATGGTTATGTGAGCTGCCATGCTCTTTCCCAAACTCCAGGTTGGTGCATTGAAAACGCACTCTATGGGCTCCGTGATTGGCGCAAACGTCCTTCTGGGAACTTGAGCTTGAATCTTCCAGCGCTCTTCTTCGGGTAAAGTGGAATTGTAGGTCCCGGTGAAGCTTGGTAATCCGATGTTAAGGTACTTAGTGACTTCCTTCAGGTGTTGTCCCAAGGGTGTATCTTCATCTGGCTGAGTGAACTTGATCCTCGCTTCCGTCATCCTAAAGAGTAGAAAAGATGAGGAGTTAGAAAT
Source organism: Aegilops longissima (assembly GCA_021605205.1). Taxonomy (NCBI): domain Eukaryota; kingdom Viridiplantae; phylum Streptophyta; class Magnoliopsida; order Poales; family Poaceae; genus Aegilops; species Aegilops longissima. Next base: position 391,262,490 of record CM038677.1, on the reverse strand, counting down.
GAGAAGAGAGAGTAGTGATCTAGGGTATTAGCCTAATGGTCGTGTCCTACAGTCAGCGTGTGCTCTGATACCATCTTTGTAGCGACCAGACCTCAACAGTCTGATCTCTATGCTCAGTGTCATCCCTAGATCAGTAATGCTGACACCACACAGTACTCGAAGGATTTATAACAGAGTAGCAATCACACACTTATTACAATCGAATGTCTCAAGAGAGAACTTAATAAAAATCAATATGGCTTAAGGCCATCTAATGCGATAACAGCGGAAGGCTTGGAAGAATAAGCGAGTCCATCAACTCCAACGGCATCACTGAGTAAAGAACCACGACCTATGCACCTTACTCGTCATCTGAAAAGTCTGCAACATGAAACGTTGCAGCCCGAAAACGGGTCCGCACATGGAATATGCTGGCAATGTAACACATAGAGAATAATGGAATGATATTCCTATACTACATCCATATTTGGCTGGTGGAAAAGCTCTACGGTTATAGTTTTGCATAAAGCCAATTTTTCCCTACTGAAAAGGAATAAATTTATTTAACTATCATGGTGGTTGTGAAACATTGAGAATGGTTGACAGCATCCTCAATCCCAATTAAAAGTACTCATTAAAAACCCAACAATATTAATTGGAAGTAACGTGATGAGATTCACATGATATCCAAGTACTAGATACTCAAAATGTCCATAACCGGGGAAACGGCTAACCATGATTAGTTTATACACTCTGCAGAGGTTTATGACTTTTCCCCACAAGACTCGATCGCTTCCATTTGGTTTCTCGCACTACATGGTGTTTGAGAGACGGATGACCGAGACACGTCTTTCGTAAGCGCTTAGCACCTTACATGTGGGTAGACCGTATCAACCTACATCCCCTACATCAGCTAGCCTACCCATAAGAGTTCGCACAACTTAATCAACTATGCCAGAGCCCATAATGGCCTGTGGCTGCACACGGAAGTTTCTAGTTTGAAATAATCTCATGATCCCTTTGAGCACGGGTGGCGGTCCAAGAAATACAGCAAGTCTCGATAGAAACCAGGTGCCTCAATCCACCCAGATGTGTGTTTAAGTTGCCACCTTAAATAAACCATTAAATAACAATCTCACATCTGTCATGGATACACTCACCCAATCCACGTCTACTAGCATAGCATAGCATAGCAAAATAAGCAAACGTAGAAGTAACTCCCAAGGGTTTGATAATAAAACAGGTAATAGGTACTACCTCAATCTACTTCTCAAAACCACAGTTTAATTAGATCCTAATCATGAAAGTGTTTGAGGGTAGATCTAATGCATAAAAACTGGGTATGAGAAGAAGAATGATCAAAGTGTTACTTGCCTTGTTGATGATCCGCGAAACCTAGAGACTCGAAGTAACAGGCGGCGCACTCTGGGTATTCTATCGCAGACAAACAAACAAGCATACAATAAGTACTCATCTAATGCACAGATAAAACTCAAATAGATCTAACTAGATAGTTCAACTTAAGAACTCCGGTTTGCAAAAAGAATCAAATCAAACGAAGCAACGAAAGTCAAACGGTGGAAGAAAACAGCTTCGTTTTACTAATCTGGATATAGGTCAAATTTTACAGAAGCAAAAACTTGTTTAAGTTGGTTATTCGAAAGAGGGTTTCGAGATTTAAACTCCAGCGCTTGAATCGCCTGATTCGATAAACTAGCTAAAAGTTATACTAAAACGAAAATCGGATCAGGAATCGCGATCAGAAAAATCGTGGATTAAATCCGAGAAAAAGAAAAACGATGAACGGGTTAACGAACGGACGTTCGTTAACTAAACTAATCTGACGAATGCGTTGTTTAAACGAACTAACGAACGAACATTCGTTAATTATCCTAAACCGAAAAAAAACCGAAACTAAAATAAAAAAACGAAAAAAAACCAAGAAAAAACCGAAATAAAACCGAAGAAAACCGCTCGGTTTTTATAAAAAAACCGGCGCAGAAAACGAGGCGGCGGCGAACCTCGGCGGCGAAGTCACGGCGGCGGCGGGCGGCGGCTCGTGGCGATCAAGGGGCGCTGGCGCGCGGCGGCGGCTAGGGTTTTGGATCGGGCGGGCTGCAAAGCTTGGGAGGGGCCGAGCGCCGGGTGGCCGCGCTTATAAAGGCGCCCCTGAGCGAAGTCCCGCTCGGGCACGGCCCAAAAGGCGGTTTTTTTTTAAAATAATTACGCGCAGAAGAAAGAAAATAAGAAGAAAAACTAAACGGACTCCAAAAATCCCGAAATAAAATTTCCCCAGCTTCTAAAATCAAGCCGAATTTAATGAACATTTATTTGGGGCCTAAATGCAATTTTGAAAAACGCGCATTTTTCCTAAATTCAAATAAAAAGGAGAAAAACTCCAAAACAAATCTTATTTGATTTTATTATTAAATCTTCATTATTTATTTATTTTGGGAAAGTCATTTTATTCCCTCTCTCATATTTTGGTAGTAGAAATAATTGAAGATAAAATAATAAAAATCAAATGATCCTATTTTCAAAATTTGAGAAAACTCAAATATGAAAATAACGGAAATCCCCAACTCTCTCCGTGGGTCCTTGAGTTGTGTAGAATTCCTAGGATCGAGCAAAAATGCAACAAAAATATAATATGCAATGATGCTCTATGTATAACATTCCAAATTGAAAATTTGGGATGTTACACCCGGGAGAGGGGGCGAGTGTGGTGTGTGCACTTAGGCTAGCCGAAATGGCGGCAGGGCCCCCCGGGGCCCAGGGGCATAACCACCATGGGCCGTCGTGCACACCTTGCCAAAACTTGGCAATTGGCTCCTCGCGCGGAGCTCTCGGACGGCCCAGCAGGCTTGTCATGAGGCTCAAGCCCCCGCGGGCCCCAAAAGGGCCCGCCTCAGGAGTGCAGTGTGTCCGCGATACAAGGACCCCCTCACACTGGTACGCGTCGGTGCTATACAAAGGGTTTTTAACCCCTTTCTGCAATGGCATTTGGGACCATCGCGAAGTGAGTATAGGCGATAGGCTATCCTTCCCGCACGACCCAGAAACCGTCCGGGATATTGAGCAGTGATCGAGAGGCCTTCCAAAATGTAATCGTGTGCGATGTAGCGCACACACTAAATTCTAATGACGTAGTGAAACCATACAGTCTGTCGTAATGAACCATTTTTGAAATAGTATGTAAGGCACACAGGCCAACATATGAACTGTGTGTGATTTGTGCCCCATCGCACACTAGTTTTCTCCGTAACCCGTCTGCCATGCAAGACTCCATCACACACGTTTCCCAACAATTACCGTCTGTGATAATGTTCTATCACAAATGGTTCAGGAGCCCCTTTGCACACATACAAGTGCTGCAGACCATTTGTGATTTGTTGGGTATCAACGACGGTTGCCGCAAGAGTGACTTTGCTTTTCGTTTGGGATCCCACACGTTTCCTGAAAAAATTATGACTGGGATTGTATTTTACATTGGGCACGGTTTACTCAGAGTTCTCGTGTGGGATAACGCGCTATCATAAATGGTTCCGGAGACCCTACGCACACGTAGTAGAACTGCAAATCGTTTGCGATTTGCTGTGTACCACCGATGGTTCCGCTACGATTGACGTATGCTTTTCCATGTGGTTCGCACACACTCATTTAGTTGAACCGTGAGCAGGGCAATTGCCAGGTTAAAACAAAAATATTTCATTTTGAATCGGCATGCAAAAAGCAAATTCGCCACAATCTTTGATTGAACAAATAAACAAAAATTTCACATTTTGAATCGGCACGCAAAAAGCAAATTTGCCACAATATTCAATTGAACAAACAAACAAAAATATCCAATTTTGAATTGGCACGCAAAAAGCAAATATGCCACATTATTCAATTGAACGAATAGTGTACACAGGAAGAACATTCATTAGATTTCGCAATAATTGCAATTGAACATATGGTAGCTAAATTCCAATGATTTGTCCACACATATATGCATTACATAATTAATCATAGTGTACGAAATAGGAAGGCCTCATCAGATGGAAAACAATGGATACATGCGTATATGTTTAGCGGCTAACTCTTACTCAATGTTTCAGGAGAAGGCATACTGAAATCTTCATTATCATCAGTGGGATTGATGTAGTGATCCAGGAAGAAGTTGCTGATAAATCTCCGAACCATCAGCAATTCACCAGCCGGGAGCGGTCCAGGGGTCCTCGGTTTTAAGATGATCTGCAGTATTTTTAAGATCAGAATGTGCCATATGAGTAGAGTATAAGATATTAATTAAGATATGCTTACTGGTACAAATTCGCGAGGATCGTCACAACTATCAGCAGATTTGCAGATCGAGATCATGTGTCTGCAAACATAGTATCCACAAAGGTTGGTCCCTGCTTCTTGCTGAGGACACCGATTTTTTTTATACAAAATTAGTCATGTATTTGTCCTGTTAGGAACAACCTAACCGTTGTTAGATGTATTATTTTTTTGCTTGGACAAAATAGAAAGAGGTTTATTTAGAAGCTTGAACATTTGACTAGCATAAGAAAAGGTATTTGCAGTATGTTGGATAAATTTTCCGAAAATAACGGATTTCGGTGTGTTACTAGAGAAAGGATCTCGTGCTGCAGAGGTAGTTCCCTCTTGAATAGGTTCCCTAGTTTAGTTTTCCATAATGCGAGCACACTGCAAATGATGACGAATTTTGAAAACATCAATTATTGAACCAGATATGAATACAAATTAATTTCAACATCATACAATACAATACCTATCCATGAATTGCTGAAGATGCATCAGATCCTGAGCGTTTGTTGACTCTCTGAGAGAATCGATGTAGTAAACTGTGTTCTTGTTTGGAACAATGAAAACCAATATCAAGTGATTGCTACATATTAAGATAGCCATGAACTTACGAATTATGTTGAACTCTGAAAGACAATCAGTGTATGCGTGGTTGTTTACTTGACTTACCATTCATGATATAACCAGAGAAATGATTCTGCATGGGACGTGTTTTCGAAGAGACGGACGACCGTTTTAACGGCTCAGTCCCGTAGGTCCTTACCATGTATTGGTGTGCCATTTTCTAATTCAGGATCTATGCAATACACACTCTCCCTTTTTCTTCTCTGCGCGTTCAATCCCCTGAGAGGAATAAAATGCACTTAGTTGTTTATCATTTACAACCTTGTATGGAGAAGTTGATCAGAGTTTGTTAAGTACTTACAAAATCAGGCATCTAACAAGAGTGGTATCGAGCTCGTTGAAGTTGAAGAAGAGATGTAAGTCCTCGAAACTCACATCGATGGAACCAGCATCGTGTCAGAAATGATCTTTGTTGTAGTGGACTAGCAAACCATGATGACCTGCTGATATTTGATCCATGCAATATTCATTTAACTCGCGGCAACTAGAGCTGCACTCATCAAAGTATTCGCCAACAAGAAATGGCTGGCCATGGACGTAATTGCGTGCTTCAAGTATGTCTGCTTTACTTTTAGCAAGAAACAAATCTACTTCTTCATTATCCATGCCGTCAGAAATAATATTACTCCCCGATTCGAACAACCTGCTGTTAATTTGGTTCTGGGCGATGAGTGCTTTAATTAAGAGGCAATCATTCTCTTTCCTCTTCACTTTCCCGCTGCGCTTCCTCGTGGTCGTGGGTGTAGCCTTCTTGGCCACTTCCTTCTTGGTACTTGAAGCATTTTTGGCAGAACGTCTGATTGGCTGCAAGGTAGACTGCCAAGCAGACGGTGAAGCTTCGATGGACTTCTTAGCAGATGGTTTATCTATGCCGAGTCTTTGAGCTAAGCGGTCTGCTTTGGGACGGACTGTTGGCTCAGAGGAGCAGCGCATCGGATCGCCGACCATGCGTTGAAGCTATGTTGGGTTTCTGTGCAGGTGGTGCCAACTTGTCAGCGTGCTGAGGAGGCTGTGCCAACGCATTGGTTTGCTGAGCATGAAGTGCTGACACATTGGTATGCTGATCACGCGACTGCGGACTGACGGACTAATGAGCAGTCAGTTCTGGACCTATAGACTGCTTAGCAGGCGGTTCCGAAGCATCAGATTACTTAGCAGTCCATTCCACCAAGTTGGTCTGCTGAGCATGTGTTGTAGTTGGGTCTCCCCTGCTCCTTCAGCGGCCGGCATCTGAACCCGTGGTGCGTCTTCAGCAGTTGTAGGCCTTGCCACTGGCTGCTTTGGGGAGGAGGATGACATGGCATGTATGCCACAAAGTCGGGCCGGCTGATCACAGGTTGATGCATCAGCCCGCGAGAGCTGCTTTGGCAAGGAGAGCGTCACTAGTTGAGGAGCGACAGTGGTTGCTCTTAGCGGGGCTTCAGGGATCTCATTGATGAACTCTATTTCCTTTCGTGGCCACTGGATGTAATGTAACAGTGTTTCTCCCAAGGTCCTTTGCTCATATAATTCTCCTAGGACATTCTTTAGGGAAAATTCATTGAATCTAGGCTTTACTTCAGTCACGTAGCACTTCACATAGCCCGGCTTTAATGGCACATTGTCCAACAAGAGGCCATCTTCCAAGAAGGTTGGGCAAACCCAAGCTGTTGCACATTTTAATGTACCTTCATAATGTGTAAGCACGCCCTTCAGTTTGTCTTTCATTCCAGATAGATCAGATATAGCATCATCATAAGCAGTTGTAGTCTCAGTGTCGTTGGGGTCAGCTGATGCACAGCTACTCTTGTGAAGTGTTGTCGCGCAATAGGCAACATCCTCCATGACCGCCTCCCCTCCCATCTGCTGGCTATCTGTCAGTGTTAGAGTCTTCTGCATCATCATTGACTCCTCAACATCCTTTCGAACAGTCGGATAAATATCCTTCCTCAACCTTTCATACAATGCATTCTGCTTCATTTCACTCCTCTCTTTTTTCATGCTGAGCCTCTCTTATTTGCTGAGTGTGAAAGCCCTCTTGTGCGGGACATTAACACCTATACCCCCTGCATGGCCAGGGGGCTCTTTTGTTTCTAGAGCAGCGGACAGAACGTCACATGGCCCTGAGTTCCTGTAGAACCTTCCAGGGATCTTGGAAGCCTCTAACATCACTTGATACAGTTCAGCGTCATGTGATTTTTCAAAGTAATAAGTTCCGTCATCACGCCTCTTTGCACGTGCCTGCAAGTAGTCTCTAGCGCGTTGGCCCCTAATTTCACTAAAGGCCGGATTCCCACCCGCTGATACTGCTTCTTTGTCCTCCTGGTCCCATATCAGTTTCATGCTGTAGTATCCTGCCACACCCATACCGGGTGTATGTTCTTCTCTGAAGTTCGATTGCTTGAAACTCTTCTCAAAGAAACTCTTTAGTTTCCGACCCTTTTGAATTCTGCCCAGTCTGCCTTTGTAATTTGGGGGTATGCAGGGATTGGGTCCCTGCCTTAACTCAAGTACTTCTTGTACATCACGTGCTTCCAGTTTCTCCAAGCATCCCTAGCCTTCTTCAGTGCAGCATGTTCCACCTGCATTCTCCACTGCTCTAGAACGTTGAAGTGATCCATGATCTCCCGGATTATCCTTCGCCTTGTTTCTGTGTCAGCCTTCTGAAACCCCGGCAGATTAATGTTGAGCCTTGCCCTGCCAACAAATCCACACACACTCCTGAAGCTTGTGCATGCTTTATCTGGTTTAGATGGAGCCCAAGACTTTAAATCAATCTCGGTTACTTCATATACACCTTTAGGCTGGTGTGTGGGCTTCCTTGGAGCGTTCCTCCGTGTCTTGACCGGAAGGGTAATTGCTGCAGCGCTATCCCATTCAAGATTACTTGATCCCTCCACTACAAAAAAATACACTTCCGTGATGATACATGTTTGTCATAGTAGGTCGCGTTTTTTTTCATGCATGTACATCCATGACAAATTTATGACAGAATCAAGTTAGTCATACTGTCTTTGTCGAGAAGTGTTCCATGACATTACCAAAATTATCATCACAGAAGTGTCCACTTCCATGACGATAAATCGCGCGTCACAGAAGTGCTTTCGTCAAGGGTGACCGACATGTGGAATCCACCGTAACGGAACACCGTTAAGCTATCGGGTCGGGTTTTGGATCCGATAACCCGTTAACAGCCCCGACCAATGGGAAATTTACACGTGTAAAATTCTTATTGGCCGGACGAAACACGTGTCAGCTCGTCAGTGGGTCAGATAGGCCCCTATGATACGTCGACACGTGGCACAGCCCAACAGAGGACCATTCATGTGAAAAGGACGGCCCGTTTGACTTGGTCAAAAGGTGGCGGGCCGGCCCATGGAAAGCATGTTAACGGCATGTTCGCATATAGCCCATTTACAGCCCGCTAACCCAAGGCCCGTTATGCCCTATCCGAATTAGGCCCAGTAGCGTCATCTGGGCCACCCAATATGATTCCAGCCCGTTTCACTTCTGGCCCATGTATGGCCCATGATATCTTTCGGCCCATATGAGGCCCTATGTAACTCTTGTCCTATTAACGACCCGTGGTGAAACTGGCCCGTAATGAACAGTGTATCACTTTACACCCACTAACGACCCGTGGTGAAACTGGCCCGTAATGAACAGTGTATCACTTTATACCCATTAACGACCCGTTATTCCGTAATGCGTTTCCAGCCCATGTTATCTTTTGGCCTTCTCGAGCCCATTTATTCTTGGGCTCATTTCAAAGATTCGCTACTTACGGCCCGTTCATCGCTATTTTACGCTGTGGGCCAAATTCAGCCCATGGTTCTGATCGGCCCGCTTGTGGTCCGTAATACGTTGGGCCGTTTTCATAGCGTCATCAAATACGGCCTATTAACAATGGCTCGTTATGGTCGGCCCATGAACGGATGATTCCAACTCTAGCCCGTTTATGACCATAATGCGCACTGTTATTGGCCCATGTTTGGCCAATCGATCATATTGCCCATATAAGCCCCATTGATGATACGGCCCGTAGAAGGCCCATTGTTTCTATGGCCCATAGAAGGCCCACTGTTTCTATGGCCCGTAGAAGGCCCACTGTTTCTACGGCCCGTAGGAGGCCCAGTGTCACTACAGTAAATATTAGCCCATGGTTATTGTGGCCTAGTTTTAAAAAATAGGTTATTGCAGCCACTAGCAAACCACGGAAAAAGAACCGCAATGACTACAAGCAAACAAATAAACAAGACAACAAGGAAATAAATAAGCAAGAAACTTATGCTAGGCTATCACGGCTATCACACATATTACATCCACTTGGCATCAAAGTTCGCCACCAGTGCAAATAAACGCGCCGACAAAAGAATATACAAAACTGAGAGCACTTCAGAAGGCACTAGGCCTGGCCAGGTCGGGCCCCCCAAACAGCTGAAGAAGCTGAGTAGACCTCAGTTGTGTCAACGATAGATGCATCAACACTAGATTTAAGGCATGATGGTGCGCACGGCAGTCCTCTGACATCTTCATTGCATCTTTGACTTCAAGTCGGAGCTGAGCTGAAGCAAGCCTTTCCGCTTTAAGTTGAGACTGAAGAAGTCGAACTGATTGAGGCAGCGACTGCACAGAGGTTGTCTCACACCTGCTGGTGAGTAGCTTCAACTCACTGTCTTCATCAAGACATGAACTTGGGGTCATCTCGCTGTCCTCAAGATGGTTTGGCTCACTATCTTTCCTAAAGTTCTGCCTGGCATAAGAGATACGACTCTGAAAGAGAAACAAGGAGACATGGAACAGGTTTCACAATTATATAAGCAAATAAATGGATACATTTCAGATAAGGAACATGTTTTTACAACTACAATTTGAAACTGGTAGTTGTTGCAAACATCCAATCAGATGTAAACAGCAAAGCAAACAACAGTGGAGGAAATGATGCCTATCCAAATCTATACTAGAACAAAGTTTGAAGGCTTGAGAAGGATGAACTTACATTACATGTTAACACGGGCTGGACAAAGCCCTTCTCCATGTTGATGGAAGGATAATTCAATAAATTCCCCAAAGAAAATTCTTTATAAGCGTTGCCATTATTCTATATTTTGCAAAGAGTAAATATAGATCAAATACTATTGGAAGAAACAGAGGATAATGAAGCTCAGGTGCAGACTAATGATACATAATCAAATAGCAATTAATTAAGTACAGCGTTACAAGGCAAAAGGGAGAGAGGTACTGATAAGAACAATGCAGAGCCCATTATTGTTTTGAGATCGTATGATCCTTTGAGCAAGGAGATTCATCTGAAATTAGTTTTCATACAAGAGAGAAGGTAAGGCACAAGCAGAAATTTAGGAGTTCAAATTTTGAATTGATATCATAGACAGTACCTGACGCTGGACTCCCAGCAGTTCTAATAGGGGTTTGGCCACTGGAGTAGGGGTAAAGTGTGGTACAGTTGGGCCTGTGTTTTCTGTGGCTGCTGATCTATCTGATTTAACAGGTATCACCACCTTTTCCAAATACCTAGTTTGTACTCCTTGAGGACCTGCACTCACCCTCTTCCTTTTGGACATCTATTACGAAAGAACAACATTTGACTGGAAAAACATAGTGTGACGACACATGGAATAGGTACAGAAAATGGATAGGTATGTCATATACTCATATATGATGCTTAAACTAAGCAGATGGTGTAACAAAGTAGAAGTAATGCAAGAGGTCAGAAGCAAAATATGTGCGACCAATACAACTTTGCAAAGTTAGAGCAAGCACCTTGATGAGTGAATAAGATAGGCCATCCTCCACCATGCCAAGTTTGTTAGCAAGTGGATCGTTCCACAATATTCCTCTCGTGCACCCATTCTCATATTCATTTTGATAATGTTCAATATCTAACATGCATGAAAACATAAAAACAAGTGAGATTTTCTTTGTAATGTAGAAGTGATTCTAATCCAATACTGCCTCCCCGTAAACCCCTTTGTGCTATCTCTGCAATTCTTTTAAAAGATGCCATGCATGCTGTAATTTATTGTGTGCATTAATATAATGTGGCCTACTACTCAAAATATGGGAGCTCGAGAAGTTATGACACTTCGCAGATGATAGCTTCAAGATATAGTAAAGAAGAACAAGTCGACCTGACCTGACAGATTCAAAATATAGTAAGGGAGAACAATTCGACCTGACCAGTCGACCGCAAGAGAAGAGTATCATCTTAAAGAAGAGCAGAAGAGCAAGCAGATTGAAGATATTACAAGTCTTTCAATACAATGTCGGTTGGCCACCCACAATGAACCAGAGCGCACAGAGAAATACTATTCTTTCCGGTCTCTCCATATGTGGCTCACATGCATTTCGAAACTAAAGTAGGAACATTTAGCTAACCAATTAAACATCTCTCAGTTTTACTAATATCAGCAATAATATCAGATATGAATGTGTACAACTAAGCTTGTTTAGCTCAATGGGTGGAGCAATGCTATTGCGACACGAACCATGTAGGCTGATTGTGGTCATCATAAAATGGGGAAAACATAAGCATGATGAGTATAGTGTTGACCGTGGCAGTGGGATGGCAGATCTGAAGCTGCAAACCGCGCAAAGGGTAGTTAGCAACCGATGTTTGCTTCGAAATAACAACTAAGATTTGGTATGGACGAGAAAGTACGGTCAACAAGTGACAAAGAAATGCAATTATGCGGTCTCTCTATATGTCGCGACATGCATTTGGAAACTCAAGTGGGAACTTTAGCTAACCAATTAAATGTGTCGGTTAACTAATATCAGTACCATATCACAATCATATTTGAACAACTAAGCTTTCGAATTCCGAGTGTTGTGTTGTTTAGCTTGAAGGGTGGAGTAATGCTAGAACGACATAAAGCACCTACGCAGATCATAGTAGAGTAGATAAAAGGGTAAAACCCTAAGCATCAAGAGAAAAATCATGAAAGTGGAACTAGCTGGACCAGTGGGTGGCGCACATGCTTTTCGAAACGAATATAGGAACATTAGGTGACTGATTTAACATTCTCTGTTTTAGTGATATGAGCATCATATCAAATTCGTATTTCAACACGTAAGCTTTGGGTTGAGGTCTTGAGGAGCAGCGCTAGCACGACACGAAGCACCTACGATGATGTAGTGAATATAAAGGGGGAAACCATAAGCTTTACGAGTATAGTGCTCGTGCCATGGCGGATCTGAAGGTGCAAACCGGACAAAGCTACTTCGCAACCAATGTTTGCTTTCAACTAGCCACTACGATTTGGTACGGACAAGAAAAGTACAGTAAACAAATTTCGATCTATTTTCCGGGTGAGATCAATAACTTATGCACATATGGAAGAGTACCACCTCTCTTGCGACGCCGTGTAGGCCTATGCTGATACGTTGAGGGTGCTGCGGGTGCGATGGCTGTCGGCGGCGGGGAAGAAGACTTTAGACGGCAGACAGCCGGGTTGGGGGATATATCCTGTTGCCGTGGAGGAGGCAGTCGTAGGAGCGGCAACGGCAAGGTGGACGACGGCGCCAATGAAGTGAGAGGAGGCGATGAAAGGATCCTGGTCCAGCGCCGTGGATGAGAGACGTCCATCTCTTGCAAAGTGGACGACGGGGTAGGGGTAGCGGCTCCGGCAAGGTGGAGGATGGGGTGGCGGACGGAGGAGGCTGGCCGCAGTGCGGAGGTTGTCGTGCCGCCGACGGTGTATGAATGGGGAAATGGAGGGGAGGGGGGGATCTCAAACTTTGGGACGTGCTTCTCTGAAATGGGGGAAAGTTACAAACTTATCCCCCGTTTAAAATTTCGGACATCGCGTCGGTTGGGGATAGGACGGTAATCTCGCATCTCCCAAATATTTGCCGGTAACTATTTCAGGCGAGGAGAGGTTGTTTTGCCGCCCACGGTTGGCGCCCATGGTGTATGAAGGGGGCTGACAGGTAGGGCGGTTGTGTCACGCCTGATGGAAGTTACACATCTGCCCCTATTTAAAATATTAGCCTACATCGATTTCGGACGAGAAGAGTTTGTTTTGCCGCCTACCGTGTATGAATGGGGAAATGGAGGAAGAGACACATGTCTTTCGGACGAGCTTGAATCAAATGTGTTTTGCCGCCCATGTTTAACGCCCACCGTGTCTGAATGGGTTCAGAGGCCGTCGTGTCACGTCTGATTGAAGTTACTAGTCTACCCCTATCGATAGCAGTGTAAATCCGGTCGATAAGGATATCAAGTGTCACGGGTAGATAGTAATTTCCATCTAGCAAACACTTGCTTCAGGCAGCCCACAAATTATAGTGGGTGTTTAGCCGCTTCGTTCAAAACTTGGGAGAATTAGCATTCACGTTTGCCCTGGGACCTGGCAAACTAAATCCAAATCCAATTTGTATTCGATTACGAATATCCACAGATAATTATATCTTTTGTTATTTATTTCTTCAAAAACACAACAAATATTTATTCCACCTTTATATATGATTATGATTTAGAAATGCCGTGATCTTCGAATTCAGTAGGTTGGATACACTCTGAGTCAAATAGTTATTTCATCCAATACATTATGCTCACACGAAAAACATTTCACCTCATGTCAATCATACAAGTACTGAGGATTACCTCGCCTAAAAAATTCGGATCATTACAACACATGGACAACGTAGGGGGTCTTGCAACATAATCCATTCAGAGACATGACACAACATGCAAGTACAAAAATCTAATGACAATTTCAACTAGTATCGAAAAAAGAACCGGGATTACCTTGGGCTTCAGATAGCAGAAACAGCAGGACCTCCTCCGTCTTCAAATGCAACATTCTTACTTCCTCCAATTCTTGGGTTGCTTGCATAATGCGTGCCGCTAATTCCGTAATTTCCAGCCTCAAGATAAAGATTACCTCATTCATGGCAGCCGCACCATCTCTTTTCGCCTCTAGTAGAGCCTCAAGCACTATAATATCGTGCTCGATCGCTCTCCGCGGTGTTGCCTCTGAACTGCTACCATCTAGTAACATGGATGGCGCACTACTTCCACAAATAGATTCCGGGGTTGTACATTGTGTCCTAGTGTGAACGGCATCCTGAAAGGTTTCCGCTGGACATGAGTAAGAGATAGTTATCGTATGATCCAGGCAGTAAGCTTACATTGTAAACGACAGACAAATTATTGCCGAGCATGGCAAACTATATTTAACTGGTTCGAAGCAGCATCAGCCGAAAAGAAATTAAAATGGTAAGATGAAACTAGGGAAGTAAGTGGCAAATAAACGACATCCGCCAGTCCCATCTAGTTAGTTTTTGCTACCTCCCTAGTTCATTTTCCTCAAAAAAACAAAAACTCTTTTGAACTATCATACCACTAGTGGACTTTAATCGGGATTAAACTGGACCCAGTTGACATCCCTAGTTGAAAGGGAGTGTACAACCGCTATATTTATGTTGCCAAGGCATCTAAGTAGTTGAAATAATCTGAGAAAGCACTTAACAGTGTGGCCTCATATAAACTACGAAGACAGTCTTGTGATGAAGTTGAGAGGAAAAGTTAAGGACTCAAATGAAATAGGCATGCATTTCTTTACGATAGTACAACGAGTAATCGCGACATATTGGCCAACTCAGGTATAGCATAACAACAAATAAGCATTCAAATCAAGCAATACAAAGAAAGGCATAACTGAACTATTTGTAGTTCGGTAGGATTACACGTTGAGGGAACAAGCCAAGAAAGGAGCCCACTCGCATTACATTTCACATGTACTAAAACACACTGGCTTACCATATGTTGCTGTGAAGCCTAGCTGCTGTTGCAATGTTCTTTGAACATATCATCAGCATCCCGTGGTTACAAATCTAGTTGTTGTAGTTTATTCTGCACAATCTATTTAGGTAAAATTAATTTTAATCGCATGCACTGGTCCGAATTGATCATCAATGGTTCATCTAAACTAATGAAAGAAGGGTGTGTGCATACACGACAATATATCTGCTTCCCTATATTTTTATGCTTGTTTGAGGTGCCAGCCCCAAAAGAACAAATATTTTGCTTGATGGGGTTGGCAGCTCCATAATTAATAGAAGCATCAAATTAGTCATGCAACTTGGGAAGATCAAGAACACACAAACAAGTAATGAACAGAGGCTCGGAGCAGGGATGTAATAGCTAGCACCAGAAAATGTAGGGTAAAATGAACAAAAAGCAGCGGAACCACATGCTAGTTTGCTGATGTGTAATTAAGCATAGAGAACATTAAGCAGTCTGATGGAACCAACAGGTGGCATCAGAACAAAACTAAAGCATATTAACTATATGTGCACTGGTATGTAATTAGCACATGTAACATGTTCACTGCCAGAAATATGGCCCTACAGGTGCAAGAAGAATAACGCGTCTCATGAAAAACTGAATGATGCCCTGAAGAAATTCAAAGGTGCAGTGCTTATGCTAGCAAAGTGAACGTAGGCGCCGGCCGTTGGATAATAGTACCTTATTCTCGACGGCGTATGGGTATCGTTGTCATACTTGATAGCTAAGGATCATCGATGGTGCTCGTGTTGCGGTTGAGTTTGGGCCGGCTGTCGCCGTCGCTAAAGCGGCTCCGGTGCTATGGTTGCGGCGCATGTCAACATACAAGAAATCTCATCTGTGGTAAGTGAACAGTTGCATGATAAAGAGAAAAACCGAAGGAGTAAAAATCGAAATAACCTGATGAGGCTGCGGCGTCGGTAAAGCAGGGCCGGTGGAGTTGAATATGGCATCCGTGGAGCGGGTCCGGTGCAGTGGATGAAGGCTTCGGCGGGCGCGTTGTATAGTGCTTTCGGTGAGGCGGATCTGTTGCGGCGGACGAGGGCTTGTATGAAGGGCCAGAGAAGGGGCGGATGAGGGAGTCAGTGAAGGGCCTACGCTGTGGTGGACGAGGGCGCCGATTAAGCAGATCTGGTGTGGTGGACAAGCCAGTCGCTGAAGCGGCTCCAGTGAAGTGGTGAGTTGGCAGTTGGGGGTTCCAAGGTGCGGAAGGTAGATCCGGCGGGGTGTGAGGTCCACCGCTGCGGTAGAGGACTAGATTTGGCGGCTTGCCGTGGTTGGGGGTCGGGGAGGGAAGGGAGGGCTGGGAAGAATGTTTGGGGAAAAGAGGGGAAAACAATGGAGTTACCAAAGCAGCCCTTTTCCGTTCATGTGGCAGGGTAAAACAAGAATATCGCGAGGCTAAACTTTGGTAGCGTGATATTTCGATGTGAGCGGAAGTTTGAAAGCTTTTGGCGCCTAAAATTATAAGTATTCTGCTCTCACGGCCGACTATGATATCATGGCCGATAATTTGTTTGTTTTGCATAAAAAAAAGTGCAAGTTTTGAAAATCAATGTCTCCAACTCAAACTTAGATTGTCCATTCAATTCAAATATGGATCATTGAGCTACTACAAGCAAATACCATCATACGGTCCAATTCAAATGAAATTCCAAATGTGTTTATCCTAAATATGATGACAAAAGCAAAAATGTGTATGTGTATGAATAAAGTGGATGATTATAAAGTTTGAACATGCCCGTATGTGTATATCTCTAGGTTTGATATATGAATTTGAAATCACGAAATCTCGGCTTAAAAAATGTACCTCCGTTTAAATGAATTACAAAAGCTAATGATGGAGTCGAATTCCAAAATTCCAATCTTAGGTTTGTAATTCTGGTACATCAAGGTATATCACGCATGTTCAAAAGTATCGTTATCTCATAGTACAAACTGTGAAACAAATTGATCAACCATGAGTGCACAATATCTCAATTACGCTAAAGTCCCTCAAATATAGACACCTCACTCTTTATCTGAAGTCAACCCCCCCCCCCCACCACCACCACACACACACACATAGAGAAGTCGTTCTCTCCCCCAAACACCAACACACGAGCACATTAACACCCCTCTCTCTTGTAAAGTCCGGACCCCAACATAGGTCTCTATCACTTTGTCTCTCGGGCATGCACACATCTCTTCCCTCACTCTCTAGGTCTCCCGCTATCTCTCTTACCCAAGCAAACGCACTATGTAGAGTGTATATTTCCCATACACACAAAACGTTGCCCCCAAACGTCTATCTCCCTAGTTATGTGGTTCTCGCGAACTCACCTCACACACCACCCCCACTGCGAACAAGCACACTTTGTCTCCTTGTGCACCACTCTCCTCTTTCTATCTCTCCCACATGCGGACCCGCCCCAGCTCCTTACCTATATACATATATGTCGTGACTCTTTGCATAGCTCCCTAATGTATAATCGTTCTCGATTTCGCACATTGTTCTCTACACCATCTATTCTAGATCTCTCATGAAGTCCCTATCACACACACAATGACTCTCTTCCCTTGCGTCTCCGTTCATAGGCCAATTTCGGACAACATCAACATTGTGTCCCTATCTATACGCCATTTATGGACACAAACGACCCCTCTCGCCAACTCTCTTCCTCTCTCTCTCTCTCTCTCTCTCTCTCTCTCTGTCTCTTTCTCTCGCTCTCACACCCCTCTCCCACACACACACTCGGTGTCTCTTCCAAATAGTCTGCTCCGCCCCCGCCCGCACCCGTGCTATCTTGCTACTACACATGTCACACCATTCCCCCTTCCTTTATACTAGGTTTACATCATCAGTGGTCTCTCTACTCCACATACACTCTCTCCCTCTCACACACAAACACGTGCACAAACACACACAGACACGCACAAACACCCATTTATCTAGATCCTCATCTCTCCTCATGTCCTCATGTGTATCTCACACACTCACTCTCTAATTATGTATATGTGTCTCCACGTTACACAACACAAAGCCCCATGTACATGTATCTCTCTCTATCCTCCACACACATAGACACAAAGAATCTGTTATCATTGCCTCAGTCTCTAACATATCACACACGCACACTGTCTCTCTCTCTCTCGCAAACACGCTCAACAAGGGTTTCCCCGTGAATAACTTACCGTCTATTCATCAACAGTCATGGCAGTACGGCGAACACGCGACGTGAAAAATAATAAATCTACACGTGCTTAGACCACCTAGTATGACTACTAGGACTAGAGCAAGCCAAAAAGCGCGCCGCCGTCACCCCCTCCTTGTCGGTGACGGGAAAATCTTTGTTTTACACAGTCGAGAAGTCATTGTGCTAAGGCCCCACATGCCGATGCGTTGAATAGAATGTAGATGCTAGTTTACAGAAGCAAGTATCGATAATACGTTTGTATCTCCATACTTATATTTCTTATCTTATAAAAAAACCGAGTTGGTGATGATGGTACGTGTGCCATCTTGCAATATAGACTGTCTAATCTATATCTGACGGATGGAAATTAAAATAAAAGATACCCGCACCCCTCTCCACATTTGCAGACAAGGCCTTCCCTCATTCATCCTTATCTCCAACAAACCTCATTGTTGAGCAATTAAGAAAGGAAGCCTCTGGAACAAACTGGCCTGGTGGCCGCTGCCGGCGTCGTCAATCCCCATGCCTCCGCTCAATCAGACCACCAAACACCACCACACCCCACTCCTCTTCACCTTATCTCATATTTCTCGAGATATCATTAGTTTTTACACATGTGATTACTCCCGCAAGGGTCAATCACAACAAGTGTTTTATAAAAAATTGCATCTTGATGTTCCATGCAATGCACGGATCTTGCTAGTACTCCTACACAAGACTAAGTTGGTGATGCTGGTGTGTCTGCCATCCGTCATTTCTGAACATTTGATCTACATCTAACGATTGTGAGGTAAGTTTTTGACTTTCCTCACCAACATCCCACTTGTCTACCAATTTGCAGAAAAACCCATAATTAGTATCTTAAAACCAACCACATCCCTCCCTGACCTCACCAAAACAGCCCAAGGAATATATTCTAATTGAAAATAATATATCTCTATGTATATCAAAATTAGAGTATTTTGTACCAAGTTTGTGAATAAGTATTATTCTAATTATGATTCGTTGCAACAGACATGAACATTGCTAGTATTTCCAACCATGCATTTTTTCCTTGTATTCCATAGTTTCGAGTTTTCCATCAAGATATTAGTCACTCATGGTTGATATTTACTTTCAATCATGTACACATATGCACTATGTAACTAGCCCTGCTTATTGGCTTCCAAAGCTTAACTTTCACTCCTACTTACAATATGTAGAGTATTTAACAAAAAACTACCACTTTCAACCAGCCCTAGGAAGAATCTATTGTACAAAAAATAGCAAAAACATACCCAAAATTTCTTAATCCATGCCAAAAACTACCTAGTACTCCTACCGATTAGGTTCGTTTAAACCCATTTATGACAGGGTTGGCCCACTCGTCCGTGCTGACGAGGCAGCTTAAACCAACACATTTTGTTTGACCGTTGACACGAGGGACCCACATCTGACCTTATATCCTGTTATTCCCCCTCAAATCATTATTTTTCCTGAACATTACTTCAAGCAGTACTGATGCGTGTTCGTCGGTGGCGCCGGTGATGAGCGAGTTGGCCGCCGCTCCAGCGGACGGGCCGGACGCCGCGCTGGCCTCCTCACGGGTTGGTAGGCTGGCCCGAGCGTGACTCACGAGCGAGCAAGCCGCCGCGCTGGCCTTCGCTCGAGCCAGATGGCTGGCCTTAGCGGGGCACGCGCGAGCAAGCCGCCGCGCTGCCGTGCCAATCTAGCTAGCAAACCTTGCAAACAAGCAGCTGGATGGAGCTATCTTGGCTAGCTAGCGGCCGTGAACGCCGGACGGAGCTGGCATCCGGGCTGCCGCAACATGGGCTCCGCACCGCCGGCGGTTTTGACCTTGCCTTCTGCCGGTGGCGGTAGCTGCGTCCCATGGCCGAGGATGACTAGGTGGACGGGCCGGAGGTAGGAGGTCACTCAAGGATTTTTGTTGGTAAGAGCATGTACAATGGTTGATAAGGTAGTCTTATCTTAAGTCTGCCACGTATGCAAGTGTTAGTAGTTTCTTGGCATTTTAGTGGTTTCTTGCTTTATTAGAGCAAGTACAATAGAGCTGAGTCAAGGGGCTATAAGAAATAAACTAGTATATTTCTGCTTAGTTGGAGGAAAGAGAAGAGGAGAGAGAAGGTAAGCGGGCTCTTCGCGAAGAGCCAACTCTAGCACGTGCTCCTAGGCACTTTGTGAGAATGAGAAGTGGGTCACATAATAAAAAAGTAGTACACTCTTTTGTTCTATTATTGTACATGTTGGCTATAAGATGGGATGTAGATGACATGGCACTGGCTTATAGGCAGCAGCTGGCTATACTATTAACCATGATCTTAGGGGTTTCTTGTAAGGAACAATGTACATACTACTAGCAACAAAAGGCGATTCTAGGTTGCGTTGTACTCCAACGAGTACTACTAGTGGTCGCGGGAGTGTATACCTCGTTTTGTGGGTTCGATCCCGGCCGAACGCACGGCGGCCTTTTTTTTTAAAATAGTACTACACTTCACTGCGAGCCAATATTTTACACGGGTAGTTTGAGTTTTGAAGTCAAACGGACGTGCGGCCCCACAATCTTGGTGCACTGGACAGCCTAGCCACGTCAACGGGTTTTCCTTCCTAGCATCCCATGGCTCACGTGCTCGCCCTAGCCGTACCTCGCTTGCAGCTTCCAGCTAGTAGCATATTTAAACTAGCGCCTCCCAATTAAGCCCGAGGAGCCGGAAAAGCCTGGCGGGGCATTGGGAACTGTGCAATATGGCTCTGTACGAAAAGTGCTCTACTACTACTCTGTAGTTTGTGGCGTTGCACGCATGGACTTCACTCCATTATCGGCTCTACTATAAAAGAAATTCCTCTTGACGTGTTTTTTTAAACGGAGGCAAAAGCTTTGCTTCATCTCATTCATAAAGAAGGAACTACTAACAAAGTTCGACGAGATCCATTACACCTCCACAAATGGAAGCGAAAAGCCTAGTCTCGCTGTATCAAATAACTCAAATGTTCTGCCCCCACAGTAACCGTCGCTGATAAACAGGCTGCTAGTGTGTGCATGAGAGGAGCGGCTGAGTAGGCCAGCTACGTGAGAGGAGCGGCTGAATAGAGCACCGAGAGTACCCACTAGGCCACTACGCAGGTGTACTTCTCCTGCATTGATAGTACAACGATGGTTCTAGAGAACAATAGTACCCTCCACTTCCAACTGTAGCTCCTTGGCCCTGAGATTCAAGAGTTCAAAACTAGTGCACTAGACTAGACTAGACTAGAAGTACAGTACATCGCACTACTAGTTGAGAAAAGTAGTACTAGTACTGCTACAGTACGAGTATGTACTCCTCTGTCACATAATGTAAGACGTTTTTTGACACTAGTTGGCGTGTACAAAAAATGGCAAAAACATACCCAAAAATTTTTAATCCACGCCAAAAACTACTACCTAGTGCCAAAAATTTCTTACTAGTGCTATTATTTACAGTATAATGCAATCCCGTAACGTTCCATAATGCTAGTACTAGTAGTAAATAATAGCCTCACCCCTTCGCTGAGGAACGATCTACAGTTGGAAGGGACGAGGACGACGATCCTCTGGGAGAAATCGCACGCCGCTCCGACGTCCTCACCGCCGCAAGGCTCGGTGCTTCCTGCACCAACTTTTTCAAGACGCTGCTTAAACAGGCTTGGGAAAAGGCCATGCTTGTTGGTCTTCTATGCGTCCTCGAGGAGAAGGTTCTTCTATGGGAAGATTCTTCGAACAGTCCACCGCTCCCTGGCCATGGTTGCACGTTGACTCCGCTAGAGTTGACGACGTTGAGAGGTAGTCGGATTTGGTCCGATGAGCAGGTCGGTAATGGCGTTTGATCATGTATTACTTACTTATTCCATTTCCATCCCGTAATTTCTCCGCTGCCCACCGTCTTATATATAGGCCTGGGTCGGTGCCAACGAAGATTGGCTTGCATACCTCCGGCCGGATACCACCATGATTTTGCACAACATCCACAGCAGTGCGGCCGTTCCGGTAGACCCCTTCTCCACCATTGGGATCGGCCTTCCGGACTGGCTGGGCAAGAATACGTATGATGATGCCTACATGAGATTGAAGAAGATAGCAATTGCAGACCCGCCGACAAAGCGACGCGGCTACGACGATTACTATCTCATCGCGGTGTTCGACATAAGGATTGCCATCAATGGAGGAGGCAGTAACGGTAGAAGCTGGCACATGTTGGCAGCGGTAGATTTGTACCCCTACACGTTCGAAGACGCCGTACGCCATCTAGGCCGCATCTTCGCGGTGACAAGCCAGGGGACTTGTTTCATCTGGTTGACATCCTATGGTACGGGAGATTACAAACGGAATGCACAAACCATCATTTGCATGCCTAACGGTACTCCATTATTTTGCAAGGACCAGTCATCCCCCGACCAAAATAAGATCGCCGATCCTGGATGTGCATTTGCATCCGCGATTCGGTCTAACCTGGAACCTTGTAGCTGACTTTGGCATATTGGGATCAACTATTTTAGCAGTCGTTACCCATGGTACCACTGATGTGCAACATGGTCACACAATCTACCACGATCGGACCGTCACCATCTACCCAGGTATTCCATTTTTTAACCCTCTCGCCTTCTCTTTCATTGTTGTACTAGTAGTATATTTGTAGTACTAGTAGGAGTACTTTTTA
The DNA here is from genome assembly GCA_021605205.1 of Aegilops longissima. Lineage (NCBI taxonomy): Eukaryota > Viridiplantae > Streptophyta > Magnoliopsida > Poales > Poaceae > Aegilops > Aegilops longissima. The sequence goes on along the minus strand of CM038677.1, from coordinate 391,239,937 downwards.
CCTTGGATGACGCGTATAGCTAGCTAGGCCCTTGAAGACTTGAACCCACTAACTGCCACCATTTTTTTCCATGTCTTACTATCTCATCCATGTAGCCAAGAGTGGCTATATATAATAAGCCGGTTATTTTACTTCCTCTATACCTGAGTAGTACTATTTGCTGCACAGTATTACTAACCGCCATATTTGAGCACAACATTATTATGCATGGACCTTGACTATGTACGTCACCATATGTCCAGATCTGGGATGCCGCGTGTACCAGATGAACGGCGCCGAGTTCGACCCCTGTGATGCTACGTGGGTGCCGAGGAACACTCTTGGAGAGTACTCGCTTTTCATCGGGGATAGCTACCCCATTGTGAAGCGGATGCCACCTTCCGTGCACGACACGGAAGGCCTGCCGTTCATGAAGCATGGTTGTGTCTTCGGTCGCACCACCGGATGAACGACATCTTTGGGACACACTATCCCTGATTTATGTCGCTTCAGCTTGGATGAGTCTCCATCGTGTGGAACCGGACTAGAAAGCTGCGACAATGATTCCCGTTGCCCACCGCTATGGATCGTGCCATCCATGAAGAACACCTAGGACTGGATCCTGGAGGAGGACATGTAGCCCATCTATAACGTGTAAGTGGAGTACGGTAATTGTGAATGGTAGCGCTGTGAATATATGTAGACTAGTCGTGCACAAATTTATCGCATGAATTGGAGATGAACTTGTGTGGCATACTGGCATTTGTCCTTTAGAATTTCTCTACTCTTATAAAAAACAGAGTTGGTGATGATGGTATTCCTGCCATCCTGCAATATAGGCCACTCGATTTATATCCGACGGATAGGAAGGAAACTGTGGCAATTTTGCAAAAAGATACCCATACCCCTCTCCACATTTGCAAATAAGGCATTCCCTCGTTCATCATTTTCTCCCATAAGATAAACTACTCATACAAATGCATCTTGATGTTCTGTGCAACACATGGGCATCTTGCTAGTATTACTAGTAAATGTGTTATATGTACGTGCAACTTGTGTGGTTGTTGCACGGGCTCCAACACGCTCTTTGAGAAAAAAAGGCGGCACAGCTTTGGATATACGTGACGTGGCGGCATCATACAATAGCATCGTTCGCTATAGTTGTACTAGTACACTCCTACTAGGACGACAACTCCTATAAAACCTTGCGTTTGGCTCTTTGCCTCTTCGGAGGTTCAATAGTTCGTACTCGAGTGAACCTTGCACTTGGCTCTTCGCCTCTTCGGAAGTTCCAACAATGATGATACTACAGTACAATATGCTTCTAGCAATCTGACATCGATTGAACTGTTGCACGTCCACCGCGAGGGCGAGGGCGAGGGCGAGGGCGAGGGAGAGGGAGAGGGAGAGGGCGCTAGTTAAAACCCTCTCCTCGTGCTGTGAACCACCGCGCGCATGGGTGAGGGAGAGGCGTAGTAAGCAAGCTTCTCCTCGTTCGGCGAGTTGACGGAAAACATCAAAGCAGTACTAGTACTAGTAGTAGTAGTCCATACTGCGTCCTTTCCGATTAATATGGCTTAATTTGACACGAGAAAAATACACTGGCGGTCAACGTATGTAACAATATGCTCTTTACGGTCACTATATATAGTTTTGCGGCGATTATACGATCACTAGCTCATTGTAGAGCACCGTATTGCACCCTACTGACCGGCCACATAGTCGACGTGGCACTTTATTGACTGGTTAAATTGTCACCTGGTTTCGGGTCCCACGCCGGTTAGCGAGCAAAGAAATCAGTTAAACAAAACTTTACGCAGGCGCGACACGAGTCCAACTCTTGCGCGCGAACCGCCCTGGCTGTGTATGTGAGTGCATGCACGTGTCCTCCCTCGGTCGTCCAACAAAGAGTGTACATCGGCTATAAAACAAAGAGTGTAGTACATGATGTACATCTACACTTCCAATGCATTTAGCCTTTAATCTAAATCGATATTGATTGACTAATGCACCAACTTGTGCTGTAGGTATAGGCTACATGTCTATCCTTAATTACATCATGCAACGGCCTTCATTTAATCTTCTTATCTCAATGGTCGCATGCACACATAAGTCTGCTAATTTTGGGCGTTAATTATGCCCTGGTCAATGTGTAAATCTCTAAATGTACAGTCTTTCACGGACGTAGGGAGTAGGTTGAGCACTTGAGCATGAGCGTGTGTGTTGTGTCGTGTGCTGTGTACCGCATGGGTGCGTGAGTGTTGCGTGCGTCCATGTGTACGTGTGAGTGTTGCATGTTTCATGCATGCATGCATGCATGGGGCTTACTCCCTCCCATTGACATGTTGATATTTCAAGCTTCCTCTGTTCCCTCCATATGGTGATACTCCCTCTGTTCCCAAATAGTACGGAGTAAAAGCCTCCCTCTGTTCCCAAATACGGAGTATTTGTCTTTCTACAGATTTCAACAAGTGACTAGGTACGGAGCAAAATGAGTGAAGTGAGTGTAGAGGCATAGGGATACTGTATAAAGGAAGTCCTCGTGATCCATTATTCCCCATCTTGGTCAGAGAGAACTATTAAACTAGTCTTCGCAGTGAAGTGACATTGCATGCTGCAGTAGATGGGACACATAATTAATAAGCTGAACCAGCATGTTGGTGTTACTAAATCAGCCTTACCCAGAACTGCCATCATGTTTGCCAGTAGAGCACGCTTCTGCAAATACGCCACGCACTCTCATCCTCCATTAAGCGACATATGGGCCCTGTTGTGGTAGACCCACATGTCATCGATGTAACTATTTACACTCCGAAGGACGGTATATCCTGGTAGTAGTACTAGTAGAATTGAGATTGAATGCACTTTCTTCCCCGTCTTCCACTCTTCTTCCTCCTCTCTTCTTCTTCCTCCTCTCTTCCCCATCGTCGGCCGTACACCATTTACCCCCGCTCACTGCTCGCCTGCCCGCGCCATCTTCCTTGGTAGCTCGCGCATACCATATCCCCCCGCTCACCGCTCGGCCACACGAGGAGAAGCTTCTTCGCTCGCCCGCCCGAATCCACTTCCCCGCTGGCTCGCAGGCACCGAAAACCCCAATGGCAGAACTGACTGACACACAGAGCCGCGATTGTAATTCCCTCCTCTATTTCTCTTGGAGAAGATCTGTAGTCATATGGACCTACTCAGCACCGTCCGTCTGGCCGCATGCTCGGTGTCTTTGTACCGTCTACTCATCTGCAACCGCCGCCTCTTTTCAAGACACCACGCTTGCGATGCCCGATCCTCGCGGTGGCCCCGGACACCGACTTGACGATCCTACGGAGGTTGCCGTGGTGCCCCTCGACATGCTACCACTACCCGTCCACCTGTCCTTCATGCGCGGCCACTACTGGGCGGGCATGAAGGCCAACTGGATCGTCCTCATCCACCACACCGGTAGTCTGTGGCGTCTCGTGGATATCTACACCCAGCGAGTGATCATCCTTCCATCGTTGGATACCGCCGCCATTGAGCCTCACGGCCCGCCGGACACTCCTGCCTACTACGCACGAGACACGTCAAGCTTTTGGCTCGACCTCTGTTTACAGAAAGTTGTAATCTGCGAAGTGCCCACACCATGAGAAGACTACATGGATTACAAGCTCATTGCCTTGTTCAACGTGGGATTAGTCTATCTGGAATCCGGTCGCCATACATGGTTATGGCTCATCATCAATCTGTTGAGGCAACATTTACATCTCGATGCTATAGTGCACGATGGCATCGTTACGTGATCGGCGCATTATTGGCTGCCTATCTTTGGTGGAATCTATCGTTGTGTAATTGTTCTATATCATCTCATCTTTACCTTATGAATACGACTGCCTGTTCATTTGTTACAAATTTAGAATGCATAGCATGTCTATAACCACATATTTGCTATATGTTCCTCTCATTTCCTAGATTTTTATGGCCACACGTGTTATTGTTAGAGTTGATATGAGAACAACTGGCATCTAATGATTGTTAGAATACATATTATGAGCATAACATCATGATTGCTATATGTTACTCTCATTTACAAGATTTTTATAACAACTCATGCTATTGCTTAGGGTTGATATGAGAACAATAGTAGTAAGTGCTATGGTAGAATATGAGTAGGCGCTGTCATAGCTGTTCTCCTCTCATTGTTACATGATGTTTGAACCATGACATATTGCTAGAATATGAAAACCATTGGCTTATTTTTTTAACTTGGGGTATGATTATGACCACGACATTGCAATTCTCTGTCTATGATATGTGTCACTGTTATAATAATCTTAATTCCACACAAACTCTGAACATGATTGTTTATTTTTGTCCTTTTGGTCTCCAATTTGAATTGTTGCAGCAGACGCAAATGCGCTGGCCTTCATGATTCTAGGACCTGGAATCATACCAGCCGATGGGTGGTGGTTTATCGCTCGTTCAGCTGACGGCGGTCAGTTGATGCTAATTCGCACGTACCAAATTGACCAAACCATTACATCAAACCACATGAAGTACAATGCGTGGGGCGTTCGTGACATTGATGGCTATGGCTGCTTCGTGTTCGAGAAAGATCCCAGCTCCATTGGGCCAGGCGTATTCAACTGGAGGCGGGTTTACAACCTCGGCAGCCACTCCTTGTTCCTCGGGCTCAATTATCCGATCATCCAACCAATCATCGATCATATCACCGGCGATGATTATTGTGCTATGCAACTTCCATTCGCGAGGGGGGGGGGCTGTGTTTACACATCATACCATGGGTTTCATGAATCACCATATCCAGAGATTCGCCGACACAGACTTGTTGCCGATAATCTTGATGTGTGAAAGGCATCAAGCTTCCATGCGATGGATGGCTTTTGCAAACCCGACATGCGGCGATGTGGTTCATGCCAATAGCAAATATGCACAACTTGATTAGTGTTGATATCTAGATCGAGCCATGTATTCTGCTTTGTAGTATACGACCCTCTTTTGTTTGATATTATGTACTTGTTGTTAGTTTGAAGCACTCCTCTGGTTTGAAGGATAGATACCTTCACGGGATCAAGTGCATCCTAACTCACCTGCGTGGGATGTCTTGATAATGATGATGGGATGTGTGTGTAGAAGCCATATATATATATATATATATATATATATATATATATATATATATATATATATATATATATATATATATATATATATATATGTGTGTGTGTGTGTGTGTGTGTGTGTGTGTCTATATATATCGTTAGGCTTCAAGTGCATACTTGTTAGTTAAACCTATGTATAAATTGTGACACTAAATACAACTAGTAAGTAGTACAAGAGCAGATACTAGTATCGTCGGTCAAATTATTCATCATGTCCACACATTGAATTGACGTGACAACACGCTTGCGTGAGGTGACACAAGAATCCGGTGGCGTGTTCGGGTATTCTGGACTTCAGATTTGGAGTACCACTTATCTGTCGAAATCTTTCATCATCCACTTAAAACAGTCGATTGATCATACATTGAGTACCATATAACTAGAATTATCGATGCAAGTCGAAGAAGGATTGGCGGTGCTGCGGTTGGCGTCAAGTTTGATCCCACGGATCAGAGCTGATCGAGCACGTTGAGGCCAAAGTGAGTCTTGACAAATGAGATTTCAGTCTCTCATCGATTTGTTCATACCAACCATCGACAACGAGCACGGCATATGCTACACCCAACCTGAGAAACTTCCAGGTAAGACACCGATCGGCCGTCTACTTGCACAAACATATTCCTTTGTTTATAGCTCTATTTTTCTTTTTTGACACAGACCTGGTGAAGAAATTACAATTTGACAGTTAATAAAAAGTGAAACAAGTGACTGCAACATGCCAAAGATGTTATGAAAATGCCAACTAGGTACACTAAAACCTGTATTCCACAATACTGCAGGTATCACACTGAGTGGCTTAAGGAAGCATTTCTTCCAGCGCAATTCCAGGCGTTCAAAAGGGCACGGACGCCGCAAGATCTGATCGAGTGCGGCATGCACGCGATGTGGCACAAGACCGGCAATACCTTGCCGGTGATGGTCAACGGCCGGCAGACGGGCAGCAAAAAAGGTTCTGGTGCTGCACACCAACAAGAACATCGACCAACAGAGGACCAACTGGGTGATGCACCAGTACCACCTCGTGGACCTGGAGCAAGAGAAGGAGCGGGAGCTGGTCCTCTGCAAGATTTTCTACCAGACGAACACTAGAGCCAGGAGTAAAAAGATTATAAGTTAGTTTGGTATTGGCAGTTGTACTACCTTGTCGTCCGCAAGTTGGTATTGTTGTTAACGATCTTTTGGTATGAACTTGCATTTGCTTCCAACCATCATGCCGAGGGTCGACGTGGATATAAAGCTGAATCATTTGTTTCAAAACGAATTTTCAGGAACCTGATTTTTATTTGATGGGTAGCATAAGCACCCACCGTTCGAATTCCCAGTTCTCCAATTTTTTCGAAACAATTGCATGCACTTATTATCACAATAAAAAAACAATATCCGTGCTGCATCCCAGTTATCAGTCTGTACTTGCAGAATTCTCTCGTTTATTGAGCACGTATATTGTTTATTCAGGTCGAGCAAGTTTCAACTGGGCTGTAGACTGCCCAGGGTTGGTTTTGTTTTTAACAGGCCTAGCCCATGACGACAACGGGGCACACAGATCCAGCAAGTATCTACTGGCCTCTGGCCCGCCAGCGTTAGTTATATTTTGTCTTACAACATCCACAGGTAGTTTTTTTACTGAATCAAACACACAGCCCAGTTCTATTTTCCTCTTGAAACGCATGTCCTACATCCGTTTTCTAATCTCTACCTATAGTTTTACTAGTTCATATACACGTATCCTTATATTGAAAACACATAAAATTCCCTTTTCATATTTACATACTTATTTTTGTTGTTTTTTTCCAACCCAGCACTGATTTTTTTACCACTGGTTTTCCCTTAAACCAACTCAATTGTCCCACGTCTTATTTTCTTACAAAAACAAAACGATTTTTTTGGCAAATCAATAAGTTCTTAAAAAAATGTTTATCATTTCGGGATTACGACAGTTCGGACTCCACCAAAATATGCAAAATAAGGTTGAACTTTTCGACCGTGGTCCCGAGCAGAAAATGGGCTGTAATAAATTACTTAAGAATTAGCAAATGGGCTGCAAATTATAAAAAATAGCAAATGGCCTTTATGTTGTCTGCCACAGATTTGGAGGCTGACTTGTGGGCCTACTAAGTTCATGCGTACACAAGGTTTCTCAAAAAAGAAACTTAGTCAACAATCGACTCTACCAGCGTCAGACTGTTAGATGTCAATCTAATGGCAATCATGCTTCTTCAGTCTCTGATCTTCCTGCCCCAGCCGCCCAAGCCAGCGCCGTCGGAACCACCCGCTCCCGCCTCCCGTGGCCGGCAGTGCTGCCGGGCAGGCCTAACGGCCCCATCATACTCGCATCCTTGGCCTGTCTATCCCTATACTCACCCACACCTCCTGTTATTTTCTGGCGACGGCAGCCGAACCAGTCAACCCTTGTACTCTCCACCACGTGGGCAGCCACTGTCGTGTCTTCCCCGGCTCCATGTTGTTCCCTTCGTAGGCCTCGCCGTCGTCCACCACCCTGGTGCTCTTGGCGCGGTGTGGTCAACAATGTCCATCCAACGGCCGTAGTACTTCTTCAACCTCTGGTCTTCTTGCCCCAGCCGGCCAAAGCAGCACCGGTCGTGCTGCTGCGGTGGCCTCACCGCCCCCTACTATTCCCACCGCTGGCCAGGCCTTGCGGCGACGACAGCCTCACACCGCAGCCGAACCAGTGAACACTCGTACTCCTCTCCGTGCGGGCTTCCACTGCCGCGTCTTCCCCGGCTCCTCGTCGTCCCCTTCCTAGGCCTCGCCGTCGTCCACCGCCATGGTGCTCTCCGCGCGGTGTGGTCAACATGGAGAGGCTAGCAGCTGGGTCCATGGCCACAGCCCAGTTTTTTTGTGATTTGCTAAGTAAGTCGCTTTGTCAGGCCTATTGGGCTGCAAATCTTTCAAGACGAGGAGAGCTTTCATTCGGCTGGCCGAGAAAATGGCCCATCAGTAATGAGAAATGGGTTGTACATTTTTAAAACACATCAAACCGGCAATTAGTTTCAAATATCTTTTTTTTTCATTTCGAGATTTTAAATTACATTAATTTTTATGCATGGGGAATTTGTTGGATTTTATATTGATATACATTTATTTTTAAAGTCAGTTTTAATGTGAGTCGAAATTTCGGGATTAAAAATAGTTCAGACCGCACCGAAATATGCAAAATTTCGTATAATTTTTTAACCGTGGCCACAATATGGGCTGTAATGCAAACAAAAAGAATATGGGCTCCAAACAAAACCTTAATAATTAGCAAATGGGCTGTAAATTATTAGAAATAATGGTAGATGGGATGTATGCTGTTTTCCACAGATTTGAGGCTTTCCTAAAAAATGGTTGACGCCTTTAGCAAGGATCGTTGGATGGCCATCCAACGGCCGTCGTCTTCTTCATTCTCTGCTCTTCTGCTCCGGCCGCTCAAACAAGCGCCAATGGACTGCCTACTCCCTCCTCCCTGGCCGGCTCTGCTGCCGCGCAGGCCTCACCGCCCCATCGTACTCCCATCGCTGGCCTAGCCATCCCTCTACTCACCCACACCTGCTGTTATTCTCCGGCGACGGCAGACGAACCAGTAAACCTCGTACAGTCATACTCCCCTCCGCGTGGGAAACAACTGCCGAGTCTTCCCTGCCTCGTGTCGTTCCCTTCCTAGGCCTCACCGTCGTCCACCGCGCTAGTGCTCTCGGCGCGGCATGGTCAACGTGGTCAATGACCGACATGCATCTGAAGTGGACTGTACGTGGAGAGGCCGACAGCTGGGTCCACGACCGCACACAAGGAAATGCCTCCTTATTACGCACAAAATAATGATTCCTCCACCTGACATCAGGGACCCAACCAAAGGGCCTCTGTATTTCCCTAAAAAAACGTTACCGCCTATGACAGCTCGGACCCACCAGCTATATCTTCGCACGCAAGGAAGTGCCTCCTTATTACGCACAAAAAAAATGAATACTCTCCCTGTTAGCTGGGACCCAGTATAGTGGCAGGCTGACTTGTGGGCCTACTAAGTTGACGGGGACGGAGGGCTTTGTCAACTTAGTCAATAAGCATGATTCTAGCTCCAGTGACCGTACGATGTCCATCCAACAGCCATAGTGCTTCTTCAACCTCTGGTCTTCTTGCTCCAGCCGCCCAAACCAGCGCCTGTCGTGCCTCGTGCTCCTGCCTCCCGTGGCCGACTGCGATGCGGCGGAGGCCTCACCGCCCCCTACTACTCCCACCGCTGGCCAGGCCATCCCTCTACTCACCCACACCCCCTGTTATTCTGCGGCGATGACAGCCTCACACCGCAGCGAACCAGTGAACCCTCGTACTCCTCTACGCGTGGGCATCCACTGCCGTGTCTTCCCCGGCTCCGCGTCATCCCCTTCCTAGGCCTCGCCGTCGTCCACCGCCCTGGTGCTCTCGGCGCGGCGTGGTCAACGTGGTCAAGGAACGGCTTTCATCGGACGTGGACTGTACATGGAGAGGCTGACAGCTGGGTCCACGGCCGCAACAAGGAAGTGCCTCCTTATTACGTGCAAAATAATTATTCCTCCACCTGACAGCAGGGTACCACCAGACGGGCCATCGTATTTCATGAAAAAAAACATTTGCCCCTGACTGATGGGACCCACCAGGTACATCTTCGCAGGCAAGGAAGTGCCCGACAGTTGGGACCCACATGGTCGAAGCGCACGTAGCATTGTCATTATGGTCGCGAACGTGTACGTACATATATACTGGTCGATGTAGAGGCGCGCACGTGTCGTAGTAGAGGCGAGCACATAGCATGTACACGTACGTACAATGGCCAGGGTGTAAGAAAGAAAATACGGCCACGTATGTGTACATACGGGCGGGGTCTCGAACGCCTACTCGCGCATACGTACGGGCAGGGCTCGTGTACATGGTTGGGTCAGAACGGAGAAACAGCGTCGTCGTGGTGTTCATGGGGAGGCAACGAAATGCGTCGTGTTCATGGGGAGGCAACAAAATGAGTCGTGTTCATGGGGAGGCAACGGAATGCGTCGTGTTCATCGGGAGGCAACGGAACGCGTGGGAGCCAACCGGCTGGGTCGGAACGGAATGCGTGGCCGTGTTCATCGGGAGGGCTTGGACGGAACAGGCGATGGAAACGAGGCCTGGCGTACTGCACAATGGAGTAAACGGACCTCCTACGTTCGGAACGGGGTCCTGTTGATCAGGAGGGGTGTGGCGTACCGCAAAACGGATGAAACGGATCTCCTACGGTCGAAACGGGGGTCTTGTTGATCGGGAGGGGTATGGCTGCTACATCTTGAGCTTGTGTTGGTTTTCCCCGAAGAGGAGAGGATGATGCAGCACAGTAGCGTAAGTATTTCCCTCAGTTTTTGAGAACCAAGGTATCAATCCAGTAGGAGGCCACGCACAAGTCCCTCGTACCTGCACAAAACGATAGCTACTCGCAACCAACGCGATTAGGGGTTGTCAATCCCTTCACGGTCACTTATGAGAGTGAGATCTGATAGAGATAATATTTTTGGTATTTTTGGTATAAAGATGCAAAGTGAAAAGTAAAAGCAAAGTAAGAGCAAAGCAAGTATAAAAGTGATGGAGATTGATATGATGAGAATAGACCCGGTGGGCATAGGTTTCACTAGTGGCTTCTCTCATGAGCATAAGTGACGGTGTCCTGGACTAGGGGGTACTCACCACGTCATCTCCCGATATGTTAGATTGGGCCGAGGACCCCCATGGCCGTATACTCATGGGCCAGTCCGGACAGCTGCCGCATACAAGGAAGATTCCACAAGACTTGGCGATCAAGACAAGGAATCCTCCCCACCGGCGTATTCGGCTAGGACTCTTGTTATCCTAGGTCTCTCGTGCATTATATAAACCGAGGCCAGGCTAGTCGATAGAGGAGATACAACAACAATCATACCATAGGCTAGCTTCTAGGGTTTAGCCTCTCTGATCTCGTGGTAGATCTGCTCTTGTACTACCCATATCATCAATATTAATCAAGCATGAGTAGGGTTTTACCTCAACCGAGAGGGACCGAACCTGGGTAAAAACATCGTGTCCCTTGTCTCCTATTACCATCCACCTAGACGCACAGTTCGGGACCCCCTACCAGAGATCCGCCGGTTTTGACACCGACATTGGTGTTTTCATTGAGAGTTCCGCTGTGTGTTCGGCAAAAGGTCGATGGCTCGCCTGCAGATCAACTGCGACTTCGGCATTTTCGCCACCAGCTCGACTGGTCACCTTGGTTCGACCAAGGACTGTGCCCTACCTCCAATTGTCATGTTCGAATGAGGGCCTTCATCAACATAAGCTTCGATCTCTATCAAGATCATGGAGGAATCATCCAGGTAGCCCGGGGCTCAACTTCAACATTGCCCTTGGGCGACCGTGCTGTTTTTCTGGACAACGAACTTGTATCCGCTGTCACCGCCTCCTCGAGCGTCGGTTTGAAGATTACTTCGGTGAAATAGTGCGGAATTACGTCTACAACAGCCACGCTAAATTTCATCGAGTTCCGATGGAGGAATCTCCGATAATCTACGATATACCGGAGCCCTGTCAAATCTGGACGAGAATCTGGACGAGTTTAGGGTGTGGTTCCAGCTTCTAGCTCGGACCTCCTTTGGAAGATCCAACCGTTGATCGACTGCGTAATTCCTATATGTACCACCCCTCAAAATTTCAGCTCGATCCGACCGTCCAAACTCCGGGAACCTTCCAATTAGTGCATCACTTTTTGGATCTGTTTTCTGCGCGAAAACAAATCCGACCCGAGTTCGTCCTTTTTACGAACGGGATTTCGGACATCCTTTTTGAAGGAAGTTTTGTATGGGGTATTGTGTTTTATTCCCGAACACATCCCACTAACTTTAAAATCTTTTGAACATGATCTTCAACATCATGCTAGTGTCAAACCAGTCCGGCAATATTGCTTCATGGCTGCCGACCTGCGCTAGACACGTCGTCACTTTGTTGAGTCGAGCTCAACTTCTTCGGATCATCATCTCGGCAAGCCGAACAAGAGTCCGGCATCGTGAAGGATAAATCATCACCAACATCGCCGCCCCACGGATTACACGGAGCGGGCATACCGGCATCGCCGCACGGTCGCTTCATCAAGCCGGCATCGACCACATCACGACCTGCATCGGCAGGGCCGCACTATTGCTTCTTCAAGCTGGTGTCCATCACGCCGACCTACTTCAACATCTCGGCTAGACAGGGGGCTTCGCCATCTCTTCATCAACCTACTCCAGACACTTCGGCGTCACTAGCCGACCAGCTCCGTCACGTTAGCTGGACTGAGGGCTTTGCCTCGGCGAGCCAACCTTTGCCAGCATTGCCATGCCTTCGTTTTATCTCCCATCAGGAAATGGGTGCGCGGATCGAGTCCCAATTTTGGGAATCACCTTCCTTCGGATTGCTACAACAAATAAACCAGGTGCTATTAATCCCAATATTTTTTGCTTGTTTGTGTTCATTTTTTCCAAGGAATTATTACTCTAGTTTGTTCATCATATGTACATAGGTCTATCAAATGGTGGCGATTAACGACGATCGCATGGTGGTTCGGTCGGTTTCAGACATAGTCCGTGAACGCCCGATCCGAGCTCGGACCGACTGTGAATTCAGGCTTTGCCACGCCTTTATCCGCATCACGCCGACGCCTGCATCGACATTGACTTAGGCGCCAGCCATATTTCTTTATTACTCACTTTGCATAAATTATTTATTATGCAAGCGGTTTTTTAATTATCATTATTACTATTATCTCCGGTTTGCACTATTTTTGTGCATGGAAAATGATTCGGGACTTGGCGTCACTCTGCGGTCTTCATTGACCATGCTATGTCACCACTTGGCGTATCGAGCTCTCCGCTCGGCCAACTCGGGACCGGCTTGGGGGATGGAACCTTGTCCCGTATCAAGCTTGGATCGCGTCATCAATACCGAACACATTAACCAGCTAAGTCGCTTTCATGCTCAAAGCTTTAATTTCTAACTTGTGTTCGGTTCGACCAAGCATTATACTTTTTTGGAAAAATGTTGCTTGTAAAAAATTTCCTTGTCCAAACTTTGTTTGTGACGCATAAATTCAAATACCCAATTCATTTGGGGGCTTCCTTCATGAAGCTTTTCCTCTTGCATGTGATTATACTTGTACGGCTTCGTTCCTTGTTCGTGTATTACGCCACAATATGCACCATATTGACTTAAGCGATTTGCAAGCTGGGTTGCCTCGCTCCTGTGTTTACCCCTACGTTCCCGATTGTTCGGCTAGGGAGTAAAGGGAGCACCTCTGCGATTGTCACGATCGGGTCATCCGAGACGGACCTCAGACTGGGTGAAGCCGAAAGCTAGCGCCCTTATAGTTTTCAATGATGGTCGGCACACAACAGAACTCATGAGTACAAAAATTCTATTGCACAAGTTTCATAATAACAATGAGCACCGAAGAAAGGTATCGGTGGGGGTACTATTTTCTTCGAAGATGCTTCTTACACTTCGCAGTAATATAGCATAAGTTCCCCGAGTAGCGTTGTCCGTTATGACCTTATGGCCTGATTGCTCGTTATTGGAAACACCGTCGATATTCTTGACAGATGGAGTACATAACACTTTTCGTCCTTGACCAAGAGGGAGAAGCCGACGGTCGGTTAAGACGCGCTTAAAGTTCGGTTGAACATAGATATGATATAAGTACTTCGGTACATGCAATCATTCTTTTACCCAAGTCACTTGGGAGCTCTTAAATTTATATGAGCCGTTTTATGATAAGTGTTCTTCTTCTTAGTCGTTGCAAAGTTTTATTATTATTATTATTATTATTATTATCTATCACTTCTTTTTTCGACACGAGCGTGTGGTCACTAGCCGAGGAGCCTAATTTCTCACTCAAAGCCGCTAGAGTTTAGTTTGCTAAACTGGATTAATGAGAAGTACTCCGCCCTCGGGATAGGAGGTTGAAGCCGTAGGCTGACCCGCTTGAAGTCTTGAGATAGGATGTATCATGTTAAAGCACGACAGAAGCACTTCTTTTGCTAAGGCCAATTTTCGGATTGGCACCGAACACTTGATCTCGTTCGGACGTCATGTTTTTACTGACGTTTTTTGGTTTTCCAAGCTTATCGAACTTTTTAAACTATTTGTGTGTTTTCAGCACAAGTCTCCTAGTGCAACGCCGGACACCTTTAGAGATTCGGCAAAAACATTCTCGGATATTGCTATATATGCATCGGTTTCAAATTGTGTCTTTGGTCAATAGTTGGGTTGCCCGGCTCCTGCGCTTGCCTCCTACGTTTCGCTTTGTTCGGCTAGGTGTGCAAAGGGAGAACCACTGCGATTGTGCTTCCGGCTCACATGGTTAAGCACCTCAGTGGAGAAAGCCGAAAACTAACTGTCACAATAAGCGTAAACTGGTCAGCGATCCGATGACGGTGTTAAACGACGGGCCATTCATAACAATGGCCGATGTGTTTACGGCTTGACCTCGAATGTCGCCGAACACTACCGGGGGCTATTAACTGGCCTCCCAAACTAAATCCTCGATATTTTGCTCTAACATTGGAGCTGAGGTTTCATGGTCATGCTTAGCATGACAACCCAAAGAAAGGAACCGATGGCGGGACTATTTTCTTTGGAAGACATTTCTTCTGTTAAACAGTAATATAACATATCTCTCTGCGTACCTTTTTTTATAAAACCGTATGGCCAGATTGCCTTGTTTGTTGTAAATCTTTGCCCTCATAAAGGCTTTATAAAGTAGGACAAACACTCCTCGGCTATTGGCCGAGGAGGTGGAAGCCGATGGTCGGTCAACAAAGTTTTGTACAATGCGGATCCGAGCATTAATGACGTAAAGTACTTGGATACATAGAGTCTTACACATAATTTGTAATTTTACTATGTATATCAATCCTTAATTCGGCCACCCGTGCCCGTATTAAGGCTCGGGGGCTACTGGGCTTCGGGCTTATTATTTACAAATATTAAAGGGGCACATCGATCCCCTGATCTAGTGTTGCCACCCGACCAGTGTCTCGGGGGCTACTACATTGCTTGTCCAATGCAGAAAATTTTAAGTGTAATACAGTCTTCGAGGAGATTTTGATCCTCAGCTTGGTCGGCCACACCCAGCCTGAGTCTTGAGGACTGAGCACGCAGCTTTTGTGTCTCAAGTATTCGCGAGCTAGGACTTGATCCTCGGACCGATTTTGCAAATCAACCCGAGTCTCGGCTGCTCACGGGATCAGCGGTCTTATGTCATCCTTCATGTGCATCTCGGGTTTTAGACTGGTACCCACCTTGAGGGCTACTGGCTATGTATCTCGGCAGAGAATAAATTGCACCAATAAAAAATATTGACAAAAATCGGCCCACATTCGGGGTGGTGCACCAACTCGGAAGCAGTCCGGCATAAAGCTCGGGCGATAGTGGCTGGCTCCATAGAGGGCATTTCCGGCATTAAGCTCGGCTAAACTCCTTCAAACTTATTTGAACCAAGGTGATTTACGACACCTCGGATACAGTCCGGTGTTGGAGCTCGGATACATAGCCCGGCGTTGGAGCTCGGATACAGTCCGGTGTTGGAGCTCAGATACATAGTCTGGCGTTGGAGCTCGGATACATTCCGACGTTAGAGATGGGAAGCGGTCCGACGTTGGTGCTCGGCTACAAAAGATACCTCGAATGCAGTCCGGCGTTGGAGCTCGGACGCAAGAGGATGCTGCCGCCCGGGAACAACTTTAAACCCGAGGTGTGGCATAAAAATAACAAGGCATTGATAAAGGCCGGAAACTTAAAGGGGCTCCTCGGATACCCGACGTGTAAACCCGTCGAATGCATTTCGGCGATCCTCAAGATCGAAGATGAGAAGATTTGTTGAACCAGTTTTCAAGACCGACAAGTGAAGATGAAGAACGGTTCGGAAGAATCGAGGAGCGTCCCTAAACTTGAAGACCGGTTCAGGGGCTCTTCGGCGGTGTCTGGACTAGGGGTACTCACCACCTCATCTCCCGATCCGTTAGATTGGGCCAAGGACCCCATGGTCGATACTGTGGCCAGTCCGGACAGCCGCGATACAAGGAAGATTCCACAAGACTTGGCGATCAAGACAAGGACTCCTCCCCACCGGCGTATTCGGCTAGGACTCTTGTTATCCTAGGCATCTCGTGCATTATATAAACCGAGGCTAGGCTAGTCGATAGAGGAGATACAACAATAATCATACTATAGGCTAGCTTCTAGGGTTTAGCCTCTCTGATCTCGTGGTAGATCTACTCTTGTACTACCCATATCATCAATATTAATCAAGCAGGAGTAGGTTTTTACCTCCATCGAGAGGGCCCGAACCTGGGTAAAAACATTGTGTCCCTTGTCTCCTGTTACCATCCACCTAGATGCACAGTTCGGGACCCCCTACCCGAGATCCACCGGTTTTGACACCGACAATAAGTATTCTACGGTGGGTGAACAAATTACTGTTGAGCAATTGACAAAATTGAGCATAGTTATGAGGTTATCTAGGTATGATCATGTATATAGGCATCACGTCCGAGACAAGTAGATCGAAACGATTCTGCATGTACTACTATTACTCCACTCATCGACCGCTATCCAGCATGCATCTAGAGTATTAAGTTAAAAACAGAGTAACGCCTTAAGCAAGATGACATGATGTAGAGGAATAAATTCATGCAATATGATAAATACCCCATATTGTTATCCTCGATGGCAACAATACAATACGTGCCTTGCAACCCTTTCTGTCACTGGGTAAGGACACCGCAAGATTGAACCCAAAGCAATGCACTTGTCCCATTACAAGAACTACCAATCTAGTTGGCCAAACCAAACGGATATTCGAAGAGACTTGCAAAGATAACTCAATCATACATAAAAGAATTCAGAGAAGGTTCAAATATTATTCATAGATAAGCTGGATCATAAACCCACAATTCATCGGTCTCAACAAACACACGGCAAAAAGAAGATTACATCGAATAGATCTCCACGAGAGAGGGGGAGAACATTGTATTGAGATCCAAAAAGAGAGAAGAAGCCATCTAGCTACTAGCTATGGACCCGAAGGTCTGAAGTAAACTACTCACACTTCACCGGAGAGGCTATCGTGTTGATGTAGAAGCCCTCTGTGGTGGATGCCCCTCCCGTGAGCTCGAACAGGCCCCAAGATGGGATCTCGTGGATACAGGAAGTTTGCGGCGGTGGAATTAGGTTTTGGCTCCTCTTCTGATCGTTTGGGGGTACGTAGGTATATATAGGAGGAAGGAGTACGTCGGTGGAGCTTCGAGGGGCCCACGAGGCAGGGGGCACGCCCTAGGGGGGGGGGGCGCCCCCCACCCTCGTGGCCGCCTCCGATGTTCCTTGGCGTAGGGTCCAAGTCTCCTGGATCACGTTCGGTGAGAAAATCACGTTTCCGAAGGTTTCATTCCGTTTGGACTCCGTTTGATATTTTGTTTCTTCGAAACATTGAAAAAGGCAAAAAACAGCAATTCTGGGCTGGGCCTCCGGTTAATAAGTTAGTCCCAAAAGTAATATAAAAGTGGAAAATAAAGCCCATTATAGTCCAAAATAATGGATAAAGTAGCATGGAGCAATCAAAAAATATAGATACGTTGGAGACGTATCAGTGGCGTACCGTAAAACGGAGGAAACGGACTTGTGTTGGAGCGCTACGGTCGAAACGGGGGTCCTGTTCATCGGGAGGGGTGTGGCGTACCGCAAAACGGAGGAAACGGACTTGTGTTGGAGCGCTACGGTCAAACAGGGTCCTGTTCATCGGGAGGGTGTGGCGTGCCGCAAAACGGACTCCACGGATACTGCTCATCTCCACCGTCGACCTCCTCCACCTCCATGGGCTCTTGTTCATCCAGCCTCCACCGTGCGCTGCTCCACCGGCTCTCGCTCAACCACCCTCCACCGTCTCATCGCTCATCCAGCCCTCCACACCACGGGTCCTGTTCAACCACCCTCCACGGGCACCCCTCCATCGTCTCATCGTTCTTCCAGCCTCCACACCACGGGTCCTGCTCAACCACCCTCCATGGGCACCCTCCACCGCTCATCGCTCATCCAGCCCTCCACCACACCACGGGTCCTCAGAGGCAACGCCACCGCCCCTGCTCATCCAAACCCCCGCTATGCTCACTGTTCATCCCGAGGCAGCATCGATCGGCTTCGATTAGCAGCAATAGCGGCGAATCGCCGATCGGTTCGATTAACAGCCATCGATCGATCGCTCGGGTTCGATACCACGAGCTGCAGGTGCAATCGCCGGGTTCAGTTAGAGCCCAATGCCTCGCTCGGGTTCGATTAGAGCTAACGCCGCACACACGCAGCAGACGTACGTACGAGAAACGCGATCGCCGCCCCGACCTCCCACCATAACCGGAACTCCGGAAATTTTCCTCGCCTCGCTTCTACCACGGTTTTTCTGTCATGGACGGCCAAAGAATGTCATGTAGCTGCGTCTCCAGCCCGCCCAGACTTAAAAGCCCATTTTACGTCATGATTTTTGTCATAGAAGTACGAGCCCACCACATCTATGATGATACCGGGTTTTGTCACAATTATCGTCATAGAAGTGTCATATGTATGACAAAAAGAAATTCCGTTCGGCCCAAAATGCCACGGATGTGTCTTTTTTTTGTAGTGCTCACAATCTGCTGAAGACCTAGGGTTGTCCGAATCAGATGAAGATACAGCGCCTGAAGCATGAGTGCTATCGCTGCTACTCAGCATCTACAGAGAACACATGCAGAACTCAGGAAAGGAGGATAAGCATAAAAATAAGAACTTGGTATCAAGCTTTCTAAACATGACATGCAATAATTTAGACAATGTACGGCTAATTTGTTAAGTTTGTGTGACTCGGGCGCCCACGATCTGTAAATAGGCAGTAACTTATTGGAACACATACAACTTATATGTAGTAAGGAAGGTAGATAATGAACATATATACGCTCTCCGTTATTTTATAGCCAATTTGGGAACATACAGAACGAAATAGGAAGAGGGATTGCGAGGAAATATGCCTCACCGTGATGGAGAGCAGTAACTAACAGGCTTCTTAATGCAAACCCGGCCGGACCATAGAAGAGGCGAGGGTTACTACATCGATATGCTCGAGGGTGGCTGGCGAGCAAACAAAGATGGCGAGGCGCCGGCCACCGCGTGTTGGGAACGGCAGTGGAGGTAGGCTTGACGCTGAACGTTTGAAATGAAGACGTACTAATTTTGAAATGAAGACAGTGAGTCAATTGTTACGCCTCTAAAATTTTCCCACGTAAAGCAATCACAATTATACCACGGGTTTGATTTGCTGGCGCATTTTAGGTATCATGTGCAATACGTAAGACATTTTTTGGCATTTACTGTGCATTTTGGCATATAAATCAATTCCTAGCCGGACTGCATTGCTTGTCGAAAGGGATGAGGATTGTCGTTCGGTCTGGGAGCATCCAATGGTGCAGACGTACGATCTGTGGGATTTGGGTTTTGGCCTATCAGAAAGCACGACTCAGATCGCGCATGCAGCAAAGGGGGGCATCGGCCACGGTTTGGTAGGCACACGACTTTTGTGAGTGAACCATGTGCTATTTGAAAACATTTTTTGCGAGGGGCTATTTGAAAACATTTACATGTGCTGTCGAAAAGAACGAGGATCGTCGTTCGATCAAGGAGAATCCATTGGTGCAGACGTATGATCCGTGGGGTTTGCGTTCTGGCCAATCAGAACACACGACTCAGATCACGCGCATGGCAGAGGGGGGGGGGCATCGACCACTGTTTAGTGGACACACGGCTTTCGTGATTGAACCGTGTGCTTTTTGAAAACATTTACATTACCTAACATCATATTTTTGTTTGAATGAAAACATGTGTTCATCGTTTCGCCTCCAATTTTTTCCACGATAAGAAATCACGATTGTACCCTATGGTTTGATTTTCTGGTACATTTTACCAGGCGGCAGGCCTCGCTAGCAATCTCAAACTTTGAATATGCAAGAAAAAAGAGACCCCGTTGGTATGTATGTGTGTGTGTGTACATATATATATATAGTCGCAACTACATGTGCATGTTAGCAAGATCATTTGTGTGTCGCTTTGCCAGTTTTCATTCATTGTGCAGGAAACGGGAAAAAACTTCAAACAGTTCGGCCGCAGGGTGCGGCCAGAGGCATAGCCCTTGTTGGTATTTTAATTTCAGAAAATGCATATCGAGTCCGGAGAATAACGAAAATCATTGTGTCACTGTCGCTGTCAGGACCCCGATTCCAAGTCACATCGATCTAGCCGGTAACACATCATATCACTTTGCGGCCTCACGCACGGTATTCCCATGGGTGTCACCTTACCATGGCCCGGGACTGTTTGCGCCTTTTGGCTCACGTATATGATAGTGTCGCTAGCATCCACATGACAAAGAACCCGGGCCGACATGGCTAGTCGTGAACCCAAAGCGGCACTAACCCATGGGGACAGGCATACATGAATCACATCGAGCATGTCGGTCATCAACGTGTGAATCCGGGCTGTAGCACTGGGCTAACAGGACTCGTATCCCGGCTGTAGCAGGCTAGGCAGGACTCCGGATGTCACCGCATGACATTTCCCGAAGGACAGACACAGAACAAAGTGAAACACATGTCGGCCAGTCAAGTGTCCAGAGCAGTAGTGCTGGCTAGCAGGACTCGGTGAACTGGCAGTAGCGGACTACTATCGCCAGAAGCACTAGACTACATTTCCCCATATGAGAGGCTGCCAAGGATAAACAACTAGATTGTCGGATCCCACACATACCAAGCATTTCAAACATGCACACAATATGCTCAATATGTGTAAATACAACATGGCATCACAACATAACTCTACGACTCAAATATTTATTCATTAGGCTCCGAGGAGCGAGATATTACAAACATGGGTCTCATGACCCAACACTCAGAGCTTACAAGTCAAAGCACAAGCGGAAGCTTAACATGTCTGAGTACAGACATCTACAAATGGAAAAGGCTGAGAAGTCTAACTATCTACCACATCATGCCGAGGGCACAAGATCGTAGCTGAGGTAACAAGCTAAACGTCGAAGTCCAAGCGGAACTACTAGCGAGACTGACGTCTCTCTGCAAAACATAAAATAAGCAAACATGAGTACAAACGTACTCTGTAAGACTTACATCAGAACTATCTACATATGCATCATTATCAACAAAGGGGTGGTGGAGTTTGACTGCAGCAAGCCAGCTTTGACTCGTGGCTATCCTGAACTACATCGCAAGTAACTCTTTTGAGGTGGCGCACGAGTCCACATATTCACCATATCAATACACCACTATGGACCCGCCTCCGCCTCCCTACGAACGCCATCCATAGCACTCACGCTTATCTTGCGCATTTTAGGGTATCCACTTTCACTTGTCTATGAACTGTTATAGGCAACCGAGAAGTCCTTTACCGCGGACACGGCTATTCGAATAGATGATATTAACCCTGCAGGGGTGTACTTCTTCACACACGCTCTCACCACTTATCGCTGTTTACACGATATGTACTCGGCAACCTTCAAGCGGAAGCCCAGCGAGGGTGTCGGCCACGACCTACCTAAACACTCAAGTCTCTAGTCCAGGTTTATCGCTTATTCGGGTTCCATCCGCAGGGAGTCCGGCCGAGGTTTCCACTAACGGCCCCGAACGATGTGTGCAGGGTTCCCGAGACACCAAACGGGCGAATAGGTACACCGGGCCACGGTGTATCTACCGCATCATAGCCCACCCCTAGGGTCAGCGCTACGCACGGCCTCCAACACATATCCTACAAACACCGAAACTAGTTGCAACTCCCGGACAGAGAACAAGGATGGTTAAGAAGTCGAGAGGGCACTTAAGCATTCCAATGCGTGGTAGTAACTGGTCATGGATCGCAAACACGAACTCAGTTCACGAGGACGGCTGCAATGAGACAACCCACCATGTACTCCTACATGGCCTCTCACCGCTACCTTTACCAAATCGTGTTCACACACTTAGCTCACACACAAGAGGACATGTTTGCACACCTCCGATTCATCCCCGATGAATCAGACTGACTCGAACTCTAAGCAGAGCAGGCATGACAAACAAGCATGAATGAGTAGGCACAACAGGGCTCAGACAACCCTACTCATGCTAGTGGGTTTCATCTAATTCTTGTGGAATGACAGGTCATGCAGAGGATAAAGGGTTCAGCTATCGCAGCAAGTAATGTATGAATCGTAATGCAGTAAAAAGAGAGCGGGGAGCGAGAGAGTGGGATTGTATCGGAATGAACAAGGGGTTTTGCTTGCCGGCACTCCTGAAGATATTATAGTTCTTCATCGGTGTCATCGAACTCATCGTCGGTACGTCGTCTACTGAGAGGGGACAAACACCGGCAACTGAGAAAGAACACAATCAATGCAATGCCACAATATGACGCATGATCATGACATGGCAATATGCTGTGGTTTTGAGCTAATGCAACTAGCAGCAAGTTAAATGAAGTTGGTTTGAACCCTAGGTTCAAATTCAAACTCCACATGAGGCATTTCAAACACCATTTATTCAAATTGTTGTATACAACAGATTTAAGTTGTTCAAACATGCATGAAAATGATACAGATGGTCAGATTGGATTTTTCTGATCATTTTTCATATATAAATTATTTAATTTGGAGTTACGGTTGAATTTCTATGAATTATAGAAGTTTAGATCATTTTTTGAAATTATAAATCATTTCTGATTTATTTTTGGTTCCAGAAAATGTTTACTGCATCAGCATTAGGTCATGCTGACCTCAGCAGGTCAATAGGCGTCGACCAGGTCAAAACTGACGCTAGGACCCACTAGTCAGTGACTAGGCTAATTAACAGGGAGTGTTAGTGCTAATTTAATCCTAACTAAAAGTGTCAGTGGGTCAAAGTGCGGTCAAAAACTCGCCGGAGTTGACCCGCGGCTCGTCGCCGGCGACGCCAGCGACGGCGGAGGGCGCCGGAAACGCTCCTCCGGCGACCAAATCGGCGACTGAGAGGCTCTACGCGTTGCTGGTGGTCTTCCGCATCCAACTGGACCGGAGTTAGCGGCAGGGGTGGCCGGAGTCGAGCGCGGCATCGACCTCGGCGGCGGCTGGAGTTCGGGCGCGGACGGTGTCGATGCTACGGTGCACAAGAGGGGAAGACGAAGAGTGCTACGTGCTCCTGGGAGTGTGCTGAGCGTGCTTATGGGCTCGGACGCGAGCTACAGCAGCTGTGGCTGCGGCGGTGCCATAGCCGGCGGCGAGGAGCGCTCGGCAAGGTGGTTAGGGCGGTTAGGGGAGGCAATCGAGCACGGGGTTAGGGGGAAAAGGATCGTGGCCTCACAGCGGTTGCAGGGGCCGTAGATGCGGGCTCGGGGAAGCTCGGACGGCGGCACATCAACGGTGGAGATCCGCGGTACTCAACGAGGAAGACGAAGACGATGGCGTCGTTTCAGGCGTCCCGTGGGCGCGTGCTTCATCTTGGTGCTTCACGGCGTCTAGGCAGACCCGTTGGACAGGGCAGAGGGGCAAGGGGAGCACGGTGGCTGCGGTGGTTCTCGTCGGCGGTCTCGGGTGCGTACGGTCAGTCACGGGAGAGAGTGTCAGAGGAGGGGGAAGAGAGAGCGGCGAGGGGAACAGGGGGAGAAGGTCTCGGGCGTCTCCGTGGCGCATCCAGAAGAGTCGGGGCATCGCGACAAGCAGGAGGTGGCCATGCAGTGGCCGTGCGCGCGTCGGGCACGCGCTGTGCATCCGACTGGTGGGAGGAAGAAGACCTCCCTGCCCCTGGTGGGCTGGGCCGGCCAGATGGGCTGCCAGGTGAGCGTCAGGTAATTCTTTCTCTCTCTTTATTTAAGTTTCTGTTTTCTATTTTCTGCGGTAAGTTTAGATTTAGTAAAAATACTAAACCATTTGTTAAAATGCTGAAATTTATTGTGGGCACTTGTAAATTTGTTTCCAACAGCCCTCATTCAATTTCACAATTATTTGAGCACTTAAAATAATTATAGCAATTAAATGCCCAAATTCAAATACATAATGATTTAATTCAAAAATCCAGAATAGCCTCCAAAAATATGAAACCATTTTTGGCAGAGGGTTTAGCCAGGACCAAAGATGGTGAACATTTATGAAGGCATTTTGGGTTCATTGAAAAGTTTTAAGTTTGAACCTAGTTGAATTCATTTGGTGCTAGGGTTTCCACATCCCCATTTCAAGTTTCTTAGGAATTTAAACATGATGACATGATGAGCGGGCAAAGTCAAGCAAGGGCTGATCTGGGGCTGTGACAGTCGCGTGCTCTCACGATCGCATGGAAAAAATTTGGTAAAGTTTGGCACAAGTTTTGGTGCTCGCACCTTCCGTACCGGAGCATCTCACAAAGAAGGGTCATAGTTTCCAAAAGGAGATACGGCACTTCAGACTACAAATTGTCAATTAGTAGCTACTTCGTTCGGCCCATTTCAGGTCGTCTGCTATGTTTAAGTCATTCTTTGCACTTATTTTGCATTGCATTTTAGTGCATATAATTCATTACAGTCAAAAACCCTACTACAACTACATGTGGCTGTTTTAGTTACGCTATATATACTTAGGCTACTCATAGTGGAGAGTATCATATATATGCATATATATATATATATATATATATATATATATATATATATATATATATATATATATATATATATATATATATATATATATATATATATATATATATATATATATATATATATATATATATATATATATATATATATATATATATATATATATATATATATATATATATATATATATATATATATATATATATATATATATATATATATATATATATATATATGATACTAGTGTATGATACTACCTTTAATTAATTATAGCGCATAGTATCATAGATCATATCTATTGCCATGCAGGACACAAATTAGCATCGCATTTAACATGATACGGTATCTACCTATATGTTACTCTTACCGTCTCTATATATATTTAATTCTTTGCCACATTAGCATACTTGCCATTTCCGAGTGCATGATATCATCGGCTATGATACCACCACTATGGCCAACCTTATATAGTGGGGAGTATCATATACTACGTATAGTATCATGCATATGATACTAGTGTATGATACTACGTACATACCTTCATAGTGCATATATAGTATCATAGAGTAGTATATATCATGGATGACCGTATTTATGGCCATGCATGACAGAAAGTAGTATAGCATTTATTATATATGTTACGGTATCTACCTATGTTGTTGCTTCTTTGCCACATCATCATATTTTCTATTCCCGAGTGCATGATACCGGCTATGATACCCCCACTATGGCCACCCTAAGGCTGGTCGTAATATGGGTGTATCAAGCGGTATCATGCATGCCAACTAGACTTTTTGGATGATGTGGCACACAGTTAAATGAGGAAAGAGAGGGTGTGGTATCATATCATGATACCGTATCATATTAAATGTTATACCACTTTGTGTCATGCATGGCAATTAATAAGGCAACCTAAGATACTAATTTATGATACTATGCATGTGCGCATTACGGAGGTATTACCGATCATATACTAGTATCATGCATATATACTCCCTCCCTTCCGGTTTATCTTATCTCAAAATTTTAGTTTTTTTTCCATTTTATAAGGCTCAATTTGGTTGTTCTCCATCACATGTTTAGATTCCAAGGTGCGTTAAATCATTGCATGCAAGTATTAAGAGAAAATTGACCAATGCATGTACTTTATGCACGCATGTATTGCAATTGATACATTGGTAAACATAATTTTTTGAGGAAAACAAAAGCATTAACTAGGTGCTTTTGCAAACTATGAAAAGTATTCGACCACTCACCATCTAACTTGGTTGGTGAGATTTTTGAATTGAGCCCTATAAACCTGAAAGGAGGGAGTATGACACTAGCTACCTCACTAAGAGCATGGTTAATAATACAGCCAACGATCGTCTATAAGAAGTTGCCATGCCATAGACAGCCAACCTCTTTGTCGGCATGTACAATAATATGTTTTAAATACGTACTAGTTTATCAATAGTTGGCCCACCTTACATCCTCACAGTGTCTTGGGTCTCGTGTTGCAGCTGGCTCTACTAATCAAGAGCCCGCTTCTCTTCTCTCTCCTCTTCTCTTTCCTCCAACTAATAAGCACAATTCTATTCCTTATAGCCTATTTATGTCACTCTATTGTATACTTGCTCTTGGACTAGCCACAATGGAGAGTAACATACACATATCCCTAGAGTATGTTACTACCTTTCATAGTGGGTAGTAACACAAGTATGGTAACATGCAAAGCCTCATTTATTAGGTTATAGACTCATATTGCTTTGGGACATGTGATGTTACAATAACTAGGTAAGTTACTCAAACTACCTCTCTCCTCATTAACTCATTGCCACATAAGCAAATTTGTTGAGTTAGACTCGATGTTACTGCTGAAGTTGCTCCCACTGTGGCTAGTCTAATGCATAGTATCTAGAGTAGTATCATATGTAGTACTTTATTTATTGTCATGCATGACACATAGTAGCATAGCATTTATTATGATACGGTTTCATGATATGATACTTAACCCTCTCTTTCTTAATTTAATTCTATGACAGCTCATCAAAATTGCCTAGTTGGCATGCATGATACTAGCTATGATACCCCCTTTCTATCAGCCTAGCAAAGAAGGTGTACATATCATTTGTGCGTCGCTTTGTGAGTTTTCATCCATTTGTTCGAGAAGTGGGGAGAAGTTTCAAACATTTCGGCCGCGAGGTCCGGATAGTGGTGTAGGCCTAGTTGGTATTTTAATTACAGGAAATTCAGATGGAGTTTGGACATCATCAAAATCGATGTGTGCCCATGGCGTGCTCCCACGACCCCGTGGAAAAAATTGGTAAAGTTTGACACAAGTTTTGATGACCGCGCCTTCCATACCGGAGCATCTCACATGAAGGATCATGGTTTCCAAAAGGAGATGTGTCAATTCAAACTCCTGTGGCCAGTGACTTCATCGTTTGGCCTCATAAAAATTTCTATGGTACGCAATCACCATCATACCACGGGTTTGATTTTCTGGCGTATTTATGTTATCGTTAGCTATATTTAAGACATTTTTTTAGATTAACATGCATTTTGCGCATAAAGATAAAATTACAACCGGAACTGCATGTGCTGTCGAAAGGGATGACGATCGTCGTTCGATCTGGGAGCATCCAATGGTGCAGACGTACGATCCGTGGGGTTTGGGTTCTGGCCAATCAGAAAGCACGAGTCAGATCGTGGGCAGGGTCTGGTCGACACGCGGCTTTCATCAATGAACCGTGTGCTATTGGCAAACCAGATTGCATATTTTTGTTCTCACATACTGTAGTGAGATCAATTGAGTGTGCTACCTCTATGATATAATAATAATAATAACAAAAAACAGTTCATATTGATTGCCTGAGCTGAAAGCATATCAAGGTCAACATATTAACGGTTCTTACATCAACAGGAAACCGTGCATAACTCAGAAATTCAGTACACGTGACAGTTCTAAATTGAACGAATTAAGTTGCAGGGTAGGCATAAAGACTAGTCTTACGGCTTAATTCCCATGTACATGGGGGAACTGGGATCATTCGTTGACCCATAATGAACTTGGGTTTTCTCATGATTTTACGCTTCTCTGTTACACCGGTGCATGATCCCTTGGCCGGCAACTCATCAAATTCATCGTACTCGTTCGCATCGGCAACATCATCGACACCTAGTATCCTTCTCTTCCCATGCATCACTACATGGCAGTTCTTATGCAAGGGGTCTTCCACCAAGAAAATATGGGTAGCATCGCTGGCAGGAATGAATGGGTCCGCGTGATATGCCATCGTTGCCCTGTGAACACAGGTCTTCCCGTACCCGTCAATCCTTACCTGACCAACAGGGATCCATGCGCACCTGAATAATGCCACCTTAACTTTCACATAGTCAAGCTCCCAAATATCTTTGATGGTTCCATAGTATACCCTTTTATCAGCTTCATTTACAGTCATGCATTTTATTTGAACAGAGTTGTTCTGATATGAGGTATTCTAATCACATTCCTCAGTGTAGAACGTGTATCCATTTATGTCATATGCTTGGTATGTCAACACCATAGGTGATGGCTTTTGTGCCAACCACGTAGCAATGTCATCAATGGATCCTTGTGCCAAATGATTCTTCAGCAATTCGGCGTAGTTCTTAGTGTGCTCCTTCATCTCCACATCTCATGAAGGCACCATTGGTAAGAAGCTTTGGTGTATCTCTCTATGTTCTTCAAGATAAGCGGCGAGAACTGGCTGTTAGCAAGATCATCAAATGGGCTTTCTCTCGCCAATTCTTCGGTGCAGCCATTTTGCGTGCAAGCAAGGACCGGCTTACCTTTCAGCATTCCCTCATGGCGAGAGAGGGGCAAACCTACAGGTCTTTGTTTCATGTATTCGGTGAAAAACTCAACCACCTCCTTCGCGGTATAACCTTGTAGGATTCTTGCCTCTGGATGGTTTCGGTTCCGACAAAAGCGCTTCAGTATTCCCATGAACCGCTCGAAGGGATACATGTTGCAAAGAAACACAGGACAACAATACTTTGTCTCCTCGACAAGGTGCACAGTGAGATGGACCATGACATCAAAGAATGACGGTGGGAAAAAAAATCTCTAGGTTGGACAATATTCTGGCAATATCATCTTGCATATGATCCAACTCTTCAGTATCTACAACTTTCTGCCATAGTTGGTTGAAGAAATCACAGAGGTCAATGAGTGTGTCTCTTATATCTTTGTCCATCATATTTCTGATGGCCACCGCGAGGATTTGTGTCAATATTACGTGGAAATCATGTGACTTCATGTGTCCCAACTTCATTTTACCTGATCTCACATCCATGAAACTTCTGATGTTTGCGCAGTAGGAAGAGGGTGTCTTAACTGACAACAAATAGGTGAGGAACTGTGTTGCTTCTTTTATACTGAAATTGTAACTCTGGCGAGCTTTGATGAATTTGTCATCATCTTCTGCTTCACTCTTGTGTTTTGATTGATCAGCAAGCATATCGAGCCGTGAACCGTGACCATCCTTTCTTTTACCTTTAATCTTGAGCAGAGTACCAAGGATGCTTTCACATACGTTCCTCTCTACGTGCATGACATCGATGCAGTGATGTACACGTAGAATCTCCCAGTAAGGTAATATCCAGAATATCGATTTCTTCTTAAACACTTGACCCTTGGGTGTTTTTTTCACCGTCAAAGGGTGGTTCTTGCTAAGCACAACACTAATTTTTTTGCCATGTTGTGGACCACCTCCCCTTCAATAGGGTCTTGGGTCGACACCTACCTCTATCGTACCATCAAATTCAGCTTTCATCTTTCGGTATGGGTGAGTTTTCCGTTAGAACCTACGATGACGCAAATACATAGTTTTGTGCGAGTTGGGAAGTCTTCTGCTAGCTGTCCTATCTATGCATGTGACACACCCTACATCTCCCATTGTTTTCTGCCCCAATGTGTTGCCTAATGCTGGCATATCTTGAATGGTGCACCAACATCACATGTAGATCGAAAATCTCCTTTCTGTAAGCATCATAACATTTTACAGCCTGCGCATCTATCCACATTGTTAGCAGTTCTTATACCAGTAGCTGAAAGTAAATGTCGATTTCCTTTCCAGGTTGCTTCAGGCCTTGGATAATCATTGACATCATAATGTATTTTTTATTCATACACAACGGGGGAGCTAGGTTATATATGCACAGAAGCACCAGCCATGTGCTGTGCTTGGTGCTCATATCGCGAAAAGGATTCATCCCATCAGTACATTCCCCGAGCCTTATACTTCTAGGATCCTTGGCAAATTCTACATACTTGTCGTCAATTAATTCCCACTAAGCCCCATCTTTTGGGTGCCTCATAAACATATCCGCAATTCACTCATCATGATGCCACCGCAACCTCTTTGCCTCTCTAGGGTTTGCAAACAAACGCCTCAACCTTGAAATTAAAGGCAAGTACCAAACAACCTTGAACAGGATACTTGTCTTGATCTTGTCGTCCAATTTGTACTTTTCCTTTGCTCTCCCGCGCTTGTATCGTGCATGCTTGCATGTGGGACATGCACACAAATCTTTGTACTCACCACGGTACAATATACGATCATTCACACAAGCGTGTATCTTCTGTACTTCAAGTTCCAATGGGTAAACAATTTTCTTTGCTTCATTCATGCTTCTGGGGAGCACATTATCTTCCAGAAGAATTTCTTTGAAAAGACCTAACATCTCTGTGAAGCCCTTGTTTGATAGACCATTTGCTACTTTAAATCTGAGAAGTGCGAGGGTGGCACTCAACTTGGAATATTTCTTTTTGCAACCTGGATACAATTCTTTCTTGGAGTCCGCATCAATGGTTGGCAGATCCTTGTACCCAATCATATCCTTTTTGGGCCCTCGAAATCCGCAATCATAGCAGTAAAATCTGGCATATCAAGATTGTCGTCATCTGCGCCGACGTCTTGGTTTTCTAGTGGGCATTTCAGCTTTTCGATGTTCCATTGGTAGCTTGACGCCTCTGCCTCGATGTTAGATTCAACATCCATCTGACACTGATCGGGGTTTGGCATCTCGCTGCCCTGGGTATCTTCATCCATGACCTCCCCTTCACCGTGTCTGGTCCAACATGTATATCCATCCATGAATCCCCTAGAGACTAAGGGCAACTGGACATCTGCAACTTCATGTGACTCTGTATTGGCACAATCAGTACATGGACACAAGATATAATCCGCATCGCCAATTCTCCTCTTTGTACTTTCAGGAAAATTCATGAACTCTGTCACGCCACTGATAAAATCTACGGTTTTCCGATTCTTCATCCATCGAGACCGTTCCATCTACAGCACAAGAATGGTAATTAAAAACAAAACAACAGCACTAATACACGGATTAACTGCTGCCCGAAGATGCGTGCATAATTCAAAAGGTTTTATTTTCATAATTACTGAGGGAGCTCCATGTTGTTATCCAGACGTGCAATGACAAAAATTAATGGCCAGTCAATTTACACGCAGTGTACTAGTACAACACTACCTTAGGAATTGAATACCTTAATTAAGCCACTCACGAAAAGCATACCTGAATTAATTAGCCATTTGGCGACCTCCACCCAGCAGACAGAGAAGCGCGATGTGGCGGCACGCGGAGACAGGAGGGTTGAGGAGCAAAGCTTATTGCGGCTGCCGCCTGAAGTTCAACCTCCACTATCCCGCCATCGACCACGATGGATCGGCTCGAATCACGCCGCCGCCGAACTCGATGGTTGAGCTCCTCCTATCTCCCGCCGCAGACCGAGGATTGACCTCCTATGACACCGCCACTGACCATCGACCAAGGATTGACCTCTTCTCCGATAGCCGCTGCCTAGGCCGCCACCGCCATCTCTATCCGCAAAGTAGCTATTTTTTACGGATATTCCCAGAGCGGTTGTTTACACGGTATCACTGTAACTCAATTATATGGATAGGGTATTACATCACATACGGTTATGTAACATCAACCGTGTCTAACCTACGTTGTCTTCTCACACGATTTGGTGCGGAAATCGTGTGTGACGGTGTAATAGCTAACACAAACGACATGTATAAACAGTGTGCCGTATACAACATGTAGTGTCGTAAGTAGTTCCCGGCCATTAGCTTATCCCCACAGTTTCCCCATTTCCCCCAAATCCCTACATAGCCTCCAAATTCCCTCGCGTGGCGCTGGCATTGGGGGAATGCGGATGAGTGGTGCTGATGGTTTCGGTGCGGCTGCTCCTACTCGTATCGCCGCCACGACGGCGGTCGCCGCCGAGCACTTGCCTAAGGTCATCAGAAGGTAGGTGTACTACAGATCCGAATCGTCCTGTCAGGTTCCAATCTATCCTGATCTGTTTTAGCATGTCCAAATTATAGCTCCTTGCTGAATCTGTCCTGAATGACACCCCCTCCCCCCCAGGAAAGTGATCTGCCGCTGGATCCGGAGCATAACTCCAGACTCCCGCAACACGAGTTCGACTCCAAGTTTTGAGCCACCGAGAAGTACCAAAAGCTGAGTTGTGTGCATGGGCAGAATCCCGCTCGACATGTATGCATGGAGGCGAGGAAAAGCCAACGTCAGCAGCAAGAAGCGTCCTCGCCAAGACGATGTCGCGGGGCCATCTAACAACAACAACAACAACAAGAAGGACTAAATTAAGCAGACTGTACATATCTCTATTTCCGTTCGCTCATATTAATTTGTTATCTCTGTTTATCCTGTCAATCTCATCGCAGACGGTTAGTAATAAGTACGCGACAGAGATCTTCTACATTACCACCCACATGTTGGTTTGTTGAACTGTGTACCCCGACGAGCACAAAATTCACAAAAAAAGTCCGTATGGGCTGTCTATAATGATCGCACACAATTCTGATTACCGACCTGTTTGTCGGGTATCACACACATCTTATTACGCCGAATCATTTGTGTTCACCTCGATCATCGCAAATAGTTCATCAGAGCAAACTATATCCCGTATATCACACACACATTGATATGGCTGCCTGTTTCTATTGTTCTATCTAATCGCAAACAGTTCGTATGGATCAACCTTATCCTTAGCATCACACATGTAACTAAAATCTGAACCGTGTTTGATGTGCCCGCCGTCACAAATGGTTTGCACCTTTTTTGACAGTTGTTTTACACCACCGTTTGTGATTATCGCATCACACACAGTTTCGTCGAAGGGTCTCTGATCGTAGTGCCGCGTTAGCAGCATCCTGCAGTAGTGTCAAGACCACCAACACCAAAGATAAGTCACGACATCTACTTTAGTCGGGGGCCTTCCAGTTCACGGCAGCACGTTCCAGAATCTATCCCAAGAGCATATCATCATTTCATACATTATAGGGGAACCACCCCCTCCAAAGATGCTTTCACGCCCCGCAGGGCCATATCCAAATTTTTTGGCATATAGGTCAAGACAGGAAAGGAAATGCAAGCCTAGCAAGATGCGCTACCGTCGGTGTCGCCGTCTTCATCATCACCATCATTACCACTCTCTTTGGCTGCAAGAACATCCACGCCGTCTTCAAGGGCGAACTCTGCGACCAGGTCGTCCACCTGGTCATTCACCCAGCTCACCAGATCGCCCTGGGTGACCCTGGGCATGGGGACTATCACAACATTGAAGTCAAAGTCAGGGTAAAGGCTAAGATTAGCTGAATACGTGCGAGAATGCATGTCCAAGAAGGCCCCGGCTTCTCCCTTCGACGAGCTAGCGCGCCCTCGTGGCCCGGTCTTCCAGACGGGTCATGACTTGGGTGAAGAAGTGGAGGTAGCCGACGTCATCAGCTTCGTGCGGGCGGGAGACGCTTTCTTTGCAGACGGTGTCTAAGGCCCGATTGGCCCTGACCCAGAGGTCCTCGAGCATCATGGAGCGCTCATGCTGCATCATCCAAGGGCGGCTTGCTTCGTTTGTAGCCGTCTCCACAAGGGACGTGACACCCACGACCTGCTGCCGGAGTGAGGACAACTCGGCTTGGGTGGAGGCCTGAGCCTCCTCGGCGGCCTGCTTGCGCCGCTCCGCTGCAGCTAGCTTCGCCCTGAGGGCGTCGGTCCTGCCCTACAGCTCGACCTGTCGCTGTTGGAAGCGGGTCTCCTGGAGCCCCAACTTGAGGCGGTATTCGTAACAGAGAGCCCCGCAGATCTCCGCCTCCTTTTGGTCAATCTCCTGCTGGACCATAGCCTCCTGAGAGGCAAGGGCATCCTCAGCCGCAGCCACTAGACACTCCTTGATGCGGAGCATCCCTCGTCCATCCACATGGACACGCCATCACCATCGCAAGCACCGAGAGGACCGGTGACAAGAGCACGTGCCGGCACCATCGCGAACGACCTGAACTCCTTCCTCTTCGAGCTCCATTCAAATTCATATGAGAGTTGGGTCCTACCTCAAATGGAAGTGTTGTGCATCCTTAGGTACCAAAAAGAAGCACATGAGGGAGCGAGGACGAAGACCCGGACACGCAAGAAGAAGGAGAAGGAGAGAAGCGAAAAGAACGAGAGGAGTCGGAGCTCCCTGGACACCCCGGGTGCCCGGGCTCTTCGGCACCAAGTGTCTGGCCGCAGCCTGGGGGTCGCCCCCAGCCGGCCCCGGGTGCCCGGCCTCTTTTGGCCGCTGGTCCAGCCACACCGGGTGCCCGGCCCCACACCCCGGTAGCCCGGGCCACTCCCAGCCGCCGGCCCAACCCACTCCGGGTGCCCGGGCCACCTCCCGCACCGACCCAGCGCGTCACCGGGTGTCCGGGCCTTCACCCCCCGGGTGACCGGCCTGGCCCCTCCAGTCACCGCACTCGCCCCCGGGTGCCCGGGCCTAAGACCCTCGGGTGCCCGGCCCCTCCTCCGGCTTGTTTTTATTTTCGGGACTTTTTGGTCCTTTGTATCCCAAGCTCCCCCAATTCGTCCCTAGACTATATATAGCTCTCTCCTAGCTCATTTGTGGGGATAGCTAAGAATAGATCCTGATATCGGAGCTTAGCTCATGTACCTCCCCTTGTGGGAGTCCTATTGAGAGAGAAGACTCCATTGGAGTACAAGACCTCCATTGGAGAAGATCCCTAGGGATTCAAGCCCCCCTTGAGGGAAGGATCTAGCTAGATCATCAAGCCCTCATCTCCTTCATAGGATTTGGGATGAACTCTACCATGTATCTTTTTCCCCTTTGATTGTTCATGTACCTTGTGGATCTTGTGTGTTTGTTGGTCTAGTGGATGTGTGATTGGACTTGTTTTTCAGTGTTCGTCTTGTTTTATCTCTTGTGTTCATCTTGTTCTTGGGGATTCCCCCTCCAATTCATGAAAGATCTTCACTTAGGGTTCCACCCAACAACATCTTGGTATCATGATCCACGTTTATCACGAATTTGGAGTCCCCCCCACCCTTTTCTAGCCTTGTTTTGTTGTGTTCTTCCCCAATTTCAAAAATTCCACACAAAAATAGCCCCAATATTTTTTTGTGATTTGTTGGTTTGATGAGTTTTTGTTGGATTTGATCCATGGATTTGCTTGGTTTCGAGTGGATCTAGCATTCCCCCATCCATCTCCACCTTTCCCTCCACAAAATCCACCAATTTCTTCCTTTTTCCCACGAATTTCCGCCCAAACCCGACACCCACCGGGCACCCGGACCTCAAACCCCGGGCACCCAGACCCCCCCCCCCCCGCCCACCCCGGCTGACCACCCGGTGCCCGCACTTAAACCCAGCACCCGCACCCGGGCTGTTTGCCTAGGACCACCGGTGCCCGCACCTTCCACCCCGGCACCCGCACTTCTGTAATCAGCAGCGTGTGTTTCGCCATAACTTTCACTCCCGGAGTCCGATTTTCGCGTTGTTTAGCTCGTTGAGTAGCTATTGACATCCCCAATCCATCTAGATAGGTTACAACACCATTTGAATCCATCAAAAATTTGGCATTTTGGCATCTTTGCATAGTGCAATCCACCACATCACCCGCAAAACCACCATAGCTTTCCGCAACCTAACCCATTTTCGATCGATATAGCATTTGTGGTTGCTTGAGGGGTGACTTGAGTCTACTAAGGTGTTTCAAATACTTAGGGAGGGTCGCTTCGTCATCAACCACCACCACCACTTCCGCATTGCTAACTCCGGAACCACCAACGCATTCCGCTACCATCATTTGACATTTGCCTTTGGAGATTTTGAGTTTGCGGTTTTTACCGTTTCCTAAGGTGTTTCGGCTACTTAGGGACGGGTCTACATCATCTTGGTATCTTCATAGAGAACACCACCATTCATGATCGCCACGAGGTCGTCTTCGACATCGATCACTTCATCATTTTGACAACCTAACCATAAGCAAGAATGTTAACCTCTATATCATCTTGGTATCGTGGTATCCCTTCATTGTACATTCTTTCCATTACATTGTTAATCCCTTAGCCCATTTTGCATCACTTGCCTATCGAGACTACCCTTCGAGTATTGCCGGCAACGTTACTTATGCACATTAGTGATCCATAACTTCCATTGCATACATACCATATCATATTGGTATCATCTTGGTATCCTCATATCATCCCTTGTGTCACAAGATTGTTCCCGCATATACACCATTTCTATCTTGGTTTGTGCATTTCGCATAAGTGGCCATATAAAAAAAGGAATAAGCTTTTAAGCAAAAAGGAAAAGAGAGCAAACAGCTTGTAAGCAAGAACCATAGCATCACCACATTGCATACCATACTACCATATTGATCATCTTGGATCATCGTGTGCGAAACACCGGAACATCATATATAGCATACTTGGGATCGAAAGTTGATACATTTTGTATCTTATAGGTTGTGCACAAGTGTCGTATCCGCCTATTGAGCAATCGCGCTAGCGTCTATCTAGAGTTGTGCAACACGAGCATTTTTCGTGGATTCCACATTTTGTGCTCATTCCTTGGTTGCACGACCCCATTTATCTATCCGTGTGTGTGATTCCGTGTGCCATTCATTGCTATTGGTCTACTTGTTTCTCTAGCAAATTTGTGAATCTTTTCCAACATTATTGGCTCTTGCTAACATTTTGCATCAAATTTTTGTGCCACTATCCTCACCGAGCTCCACCATAAGCCTTACTTGATAGGTGTGAGTGAACAAGTCCGGTACCAATTCCACTATTATTTCATCTCACATTGAGTGAAACAGGATACATCCTCAACTTTGGGAAAAGGTAACTTGGTATTGTTTATCTCATTTCCTACTCACCTCTACTTGAGTCTTGTGATGGATAGGCCAGGTGAGGGAGTCCTGGATTAGGGGGTGTCCGGATAGCCGAACTATCACCGTTGGCCGGACTCCTGGACTATGAAGATACAAGATTGAAGACTTCGTCCCGTGTCCGGATGGGACTTTCCTTGGCGTGGAAGGCAAGCTTGGCCGATACGGATATGTAGATCTCCTACCATTGTAACCGACTGTAACCCTAACCCTATTCGTGTCTATATAAACCGAAGGGTTTTAGTCCGTGGGATCTAACAACAATCATACCATAGGCTAGCTTCTAGGTTTTAGCCTCTCTGATCTCGTGGTAGATCTACTCTTGTACTACCCATATCATCAATATTAATCAAGCAGGAGTAGGGTATTACCTCCATCGAGAGGGCCCGAACCTGGGTAAAAACATCGTGTCCCTTGTCTCCTTTTACCATCCGCCTAGACGCACAGTTCGGGACCCCCTACCCGAGATCCGCCAGTTTTGACACCGACATTGGTGCTTTCATTGAGAGTTCCTCTGTGTCGTCGTCATCAGGAAGGATGCCTCATCCCGTCTTTGAAGACGATGCTATCGCCAAAGGAGCCTTTGGCCACCGGGTCGACTCTTGGATAGGTGGTTTCTTATGACCGCCAGTTCGCCATCACACCGACGATGACTTCTCGGTCATCGAAACCAATCTTCACGTTAACTCGAACTTGCCGAGCAGTTAGATCCGATCGAGCTCTCCTCCGTAAACGAGCTCTTGGATCCCATCGCCGCCCTGGGAGTCGCCACAGACTACGACCATATCGGGCCTAAAACCGATCTGAGAGAGATCAACTCTCCCCAGGCTACCCATCATGTTGCTGTGGCAGAGGAGCAATACGGCGATTCCTCTTCTATCTTAAGGACTATCTACGTCTGGATTCCCGATCCCTCCATGCCGGATTCCCGCAGAGGGACGGATGTCGATCAAACCCTGAACTTAAAGTCAGGCGGCGGGTTGGATTCATTGGATAGCATTCTAAAATCCAAACTTCCAAGTTCGGAAACTTCTCGGCCCCTGAGTCTTAAATTGGACGGGGTTCCGGATCTAGTTCCACCCGCCCACCCAAACATTAGCGATCTATCCCGAATTCGGCAAGAGCCCGCTGAAACAGTACATCATTACTGCGCCAGATTCCTCCTGGTTATGGACAGGATAAAGGACTGCCGAGAGGAGGACGCAATCTCACTTTTCTGTAATAATTGCACGGATAAGGGAATCCTAAACGCCATAAGTCGTCGCGAAATTACACACTTTGCTGACTTGGTGACCATAGTACAAAAGTACTGTGCGATGGAGAGTGCTTGGGAAACCGAAAGTAAATTTTGGGATAATCCGGCCCCGAATACAGCCCTAGTCCGAAATAAAAGGGTGCATCATCACCAAGCACCTGGGTTAAACATCAAAAATCAAAAACCCCCCAATGGGCACGGAACCCTACTGGAGGGTTGGCTAAACGGACCCTGCAAAATTCATAGCGCAGAGGGCGCCACTCCAACTCATAGCCTTCGAGCATGTTGGATACTCGGCAGTGGCCAAAAGTGGCGAAGAGCTTCTAGCCTCGTAATTCCAGCCCAAAGAACACCAAAGACGGTATTAATAGTCTTCGAGACTTTCGCATCAAATAACATGCAGAAACAAACACTCGGCAACCTTGCCGAAGTCTACCAAGTAGCAACAATAAATCATTGGAGTGACACGGCTATTACCTTTAATGCCAAGGATTTAACCCAAATTCGAACAGCCC
Source organism: Aegilops longissima (assembly GCA_021605205.1). Taxonomy (NCBI): domain Eukaryota; kingdom Viridiplantae; phylum Streptophyta; class Magnoliopsida; order Poales; family Poaceae; genus Aegilops; species Aegilops longissima. The sequence goes on along the minus strand of CM038677.1, from coordinate 391,201,125 downwards.
GAGCACCACCGCATTGGTTCTCAAATCCAATAGTGGGCGGCTTTCGCCTTACTAAGGTACACATGGATGGCGGCAGCGGACTAAACCTCATCTACGAGGAAACCCTCCGAAAAATGGAAATAGACTGGAACTGCATTGAGCGAAGCAGCACAACCTTTAGAGGAATAATCCCTAGCCGGGAAGCATGCTGCACAGGAAAAATCACACCGACGTAGTGTTCGCTCACGGACAATTACAGGTCCGAGGAGGTCACATTTCAAGTGGCCCCGTTCAGCAGCGGATATCACGCTTTATTAGGGCGAGAGGCATTCACAATTTTTCAAGCTATACCCCATTATGGGTACATGAAGCTTAAAATGCCCGGACCTAACGGAATCATCACTCTCGCTAGTGATCCGAACATAGCACTCGCGCCAAAACAAGACAGCCGCACTAGCCCTCGAGGCACTATCCAAAGCCCTAGCGGCCGAGGAACTCATCGCGATCGCTTCCACGGTGAATGTGGACGATGTGATACTTGATAAAAGATCCAAGTCCACCTCTTTTAAACCAGCGGATGAAATAGTCAAATTCCAAGTCCACCCAACGGACTCGCAAAGACGGCCTCCATTGGGGCACAATTAAACCCGATGTAGACGCCGCGACTACGAGAATTTCTACGAGAAAATCGGGACATTTTTTCCGGCACCCTTCATACATGCCAGAATCCCACGTCGGCTGGCCGAGCACAGCCTAAATACCTAAAAGGATTCAAGCCACCAAACAGCTCTTCTTGGCGCTTTTCCAACCCAAGAGACAGGCCATGGAGAGGAGCTAGCCAAACTTCCGGAAGCCGGATTCATCGGAGATATAAAACATCCGGATGGCTAGCAAATCTGGTGATGGTACCAAAGAAGGATAAATCCTGGCGCCTATGTGTTGATTTCAAAGACCTTAATAAGGCTTGCCCAAAGGATCCCTTCCCCCTCCCTCGCATTGATCAAATTATCGACGCTATAGCAGGACACGACTCATCGTGCTTCCTCGACGCATACTCCGGCTACCACCGAATCAAGATGGCGGAGCTGCACCAAGCCGCAACAGCATTCATCACTCCATACGCCCATTCGCTTCAACACAATGCCCTTCGGCTCAAAACGCCCGCAACATATCTCGCGCATGATTCGTATATGTCCGCAAACCAGATCGGCAAAACGGTGGAAGCATATGTATATGACGTGGTCGTCAAATCCAAGCATGTCGAAACTCTAGTAGACGATTTGAGGCTCACATTCGACAATCTCCAAAATATGACATTAAGCTCAATCCGAAAATGCGCCTCATGCTCCAAATGGAAAGCTCTTGGGCTTCATTGTGTCCGGTAGAGGAATTGAAGCAAACCCAGCCAAGATCTGAGCTCAGAACAATTGGATATTCCAAAAGATCTCAAACAAATACAAAATTGATCGATGCGAGCGGCTCTAAGCCGCTTTATTTCGCTTGGGAGAAAAGGCGTTACCCTTTACCACCTCCTCCGCCAAGATCAACACTTCGAGTGGACGGATGCCGCCACGCGGACTCAAGAAATAAAAGCCATATTGGCAACAATCTAGTCCTGGCCGCGCCTAACATGCGCGAACTAATGCTATTATATATCGCCGCAACACATCAAGTTGTCAGCGGTGCTCGCTGTTAAGCGAAACGGATGGACACCGTTCCTCCTCAAAACCGTTTACTATGTGTCCACTGTCCTAACTCAATGCAAGTCCCGTACCCACATTATCAAAAGATAGCATACGCGTGTTCATGGCATCCCGGAAGTTGCGACACTACTTTCAAGAGTGTTCGATGACGGTAGCCTCCGAAGTACCTCTTAACGACATTATAAACAACCGCGACGCGACGGGCCGGATTGCTAAATGGGCCATAGAGCTCCTTCCATTCGACATAACCTATAAGCCACGACGGGCTATTAAGTCGCAGGTTTTGGCCGACTTCGTGGCCGAATGGACCGAAGCCGAACGGCGCATACTCCAATTAGATCATGCACTTTGACGGCTCCAAAATGTTGGCCGGCCTGGGGGCTGGCATCGTCCTGACGTCCCCAACCGGGGACACAGTCCAATACGTCCTTCAGATAATGTATACAGACTCCAACAACGCAGACAAATATGAGGCCCTTCTGCACGGCCTCCGGATGGCAGTCTCCATTGGCATTAAACGCCTAGAGGTGTGCGGGGATTCGAACCTCGCGATATCTCAAATAAACAGAGACTTTGATGCCAAAGATCTTAAAATGGCAACGTACCGCAATACGGTCCTAAAAATGTCAGCACGGTTCGAAGGGCTTGAATTTCATCATATAGCCCGGATAACAACCAGCGGCGGACGATTGGCACGCATCGCGCAAAACGTGATGCCGCCCCGCCTAACATCTTCCCGAACGGCTGTTCAAGCCATCCGTATTATGGGAAGGGGAGTCCGAAATAACAATCCGACCCAACCGCACCGCTCGACACCGAACACTCGACACAATCGGAGGCTCTGCCACCGATATAACACCCTCCGCCCATGAAATAATGGCGGTTATCGCCCCGTGGACGGAACCATTCCTAGCCTACCTAACTAGGCAGGAACTCCCCGAAGACCAAAATGAGGCCCGCTGCATAGTATGGCGATCCAAAGCCTATAAAGTCCATGAGGGAGAGCTCTATAAGAAAAGCACAACAAGAGTCCTTCAAAGGTGTATCTCCGAAGAGGAAGGGCGAAACCTCCTGGCTAAAATTCATGCCGGACTGGGTGGGCACCACGCCGCAGCCCGGGCCCTTGTAGGCTAGGCCTTTCGTACATGATTTTATTGGCCGATAGCCTGGGCATATGCGCAGGATTTAGTCTAATGATGCGTCGGTTGCCAGCTTTTTGCTAACCAAAGCCACATGCCACCCACCGCCCTCAAAACTATACCCATCACCTGGTCGTTCGCGGTCTGGGGGCTTGACATGGTTGGACCCCTTAAGGGAGGAACCCACAAGCAAAAATACCTATTGGTCATGGTGGATAAATTCACCAAATGGATAGGGGCCAAGCGTGTTAAAACGGCTGAATCCGGGCCGGTGATAGACTTCATATCAGGGGTAGTGCACCGTTACGGCGTCCCCCACAGTATCATCACTGACAATGGCACCAACTTCACGGCCGATGAGGTCAAATCATGGTGCAAAAACATGGGCATCAAGATCGATTACGCCTAAGTCTATCACCCCCAAACCAACGGTCAAGTCGAGCAAGCAAACGGTCTAATCATGAGCGGCATTAAACCCAGACTAGTGCTATCCCTCAAGGAATCTAACACGCACTGGGTTGAGGAGCTCGACCAGACTGGGGCTGCGGACCACGCTGAATCGATTACGGATTCACACCATTTTTATGGTGTACGGCGCAGAGGCAGTCTTGCCCCTGCGACATAATGCATGACTCACCTCGGCGCATGTATGAAGAAAGAGAAGCCGAGCTCGATCGGCAGGACAGTTTGGACGCATTGGAGGAGGAGCGCGACGTGGCAAAAGCTCGCTCCGCATTTTATCAACGGCAGCTCAAGATATCAAAGCAGGGAAGCACGGGCCAAAGCTTATAACGTTGGCGAACTAGTTCTACGCTGCGGACAAGAAAAAGGACAAACTCAAGCCCAAATGGGAAGGTCCTTCATCATCGACCAGGTCCCGACCGCGGAGCATACCGTCTCTGAAACGACTCGAGCCGAACCCATGGAACGCAGCCCGCCTCACGAAGATTCTACGCTTAAGCGCCGGACTCCAGTTCGTCTCCTTCCTCCGCCCACATTTTCTATTTTTGCTGTCTTTATTTCTCTCCTTCCTCCTCCTTCCTCTTGAAGCCTTTAGAGGCTCGCTTGGCGCTTTGTTCAAGATATACTTGACGCGCTGTCCGCGCCATTATACACTGGGGCTTCTTTAATGAAGCTTATTTATACGGGCTTCATGCCCAACACATGTGTCAAACTTCCGCATGTACCTTTTACTCACCATTATATGCATCGATATGACTTAAGTTTTGGCCAAGCTGGGTTGCTCGGCTCTCTGCTTACCCCCACGCTCCCCATTGTTCGCTAGGTGGTAAAGGAGCACCTCTGCGATTGTTATCGCGGGTCAGCGGATGTGTACCTCGACCGGTGAAGCCAAAGCTAGCGCCTTAAGGGAATATTCGGTCGGTGAACTGAAAGATGATTTTTAACTATTTATCCATCTGCCCCCAGATGATTTTCTGCTTTCTTAGCAGTTTGGACATGCACTTTAGGGCATGCCTCCTAGGGAAAGGAACCCTTAACGGAACTATTCTCCCTAGAAGATGTTTCTTACTATCCATGTAATATAACATAACTAGTTGGGCACTTGTCTGATACAGCAATAATGACCCCTACGCCTTGTCTCCATGCATGCCCTGATTCTTACATAACCGCGAGGGTATTCGGACGCACTCCGGACTATTGGGTCCCGAGGTCGAAGTGAAAAGGTCCACTATCACAAACGATCTACAATCCGGCTAGAAGACATTTTCCATGTCATATTCAATTACATAGTCAACTCGACTAATTGTATTCCTCCTCAATACCATCTAATAGGCTATCTAATTTACAATCCTGCTGGGAATACTTGGCGGCCAATTCTACTTGGCCGTACACTAAGCTCACAGGATCTCCTTCCCATCGTGCCCCACAGTCCGACCTCAGCCATGTGGTTTGGGTCAGCCTTCGTGTACCGCGTCTTTACCATGGCCCAGCCTCCTGGCGCCTTTGACGGCAGGCCGATATCTTCCATAGTCGGAAGCGCCGCCGTGCTCCTTGAAGCCGCTCTGCCAGCTCCCCAATGCCTTCGGCAGGGAGATAGATGGCCACAAGGCTCTGGCGATGTTTTCATCACCGCCGAACGTTCGTCGGTAGCCGACGTAGTTCGGGAAGAAGATCACCAAGAACGGGCATCTCCTCCTCGGGACGACACTGTGAGCAAACCTACATACATGTTTATGTTAGTCGCCTTCCTCGCCGAACTCTTTCAAAGTTCGCTTAAGCACTTATTGAAAATGCCGCGACGAAGCCGCCGATTCTCCTTACGGAGTCGCATAACCTGGCACGAACATCCTTAGTTCCTCACCCAGTTGGGTGTTAACATCTTGAGGTTATTTTTCTCTTGCCGCACCCTCGTAAGCACGCCTCGCCGCCTATAGCTGGCGCAGGAGTTGTTGCTTGTCCGGATCCATCCCGCGCTTATCCGCAATGTTAATGTCGATTTATGCACACGCCGCACTTTGCTAAACTACTTCTACTTTGAAGGGCATATATTACCGAGGGGTCTCCATGGCTCCCGGTCGCTGCCAGATCTTGGCCTCAAGTTGGGTCCTGCACTCTTCAAGCTCCGGGACAAACGGGTATTCTTTCCGTAAGAACTCAGATTCCAAATGATCCTTAAATCAGTTATCCTAACTATTTTAAGTCTCGGGGCTACCGCATATATAATCTGTCAAAATTTCTTACCAGATGTCTTTCACATACCGCTCGTGGCTCGCTAGGCCATCTTGAGCGGCACGGAGGTGCGCTTCTCCCGAACTAAAGGCGTCCAACGCCTCTTGGGAGCAACATGCTTCACGTAGAATAGTCCGGCGGCGCCTATGATTCATGGCGCTCTCCACCTCTGATTTGGTGGCAGACAGTCTGTCGGCATCCTCCGTTGGAGGAGCATCCGACGCACGCCTCATGTTGTTACCCCCTTCCGGACTCTGCTTTTGAGCCTGGTTGGCGGGGGTCCGATTGGCAACTTCTCCGGACTCAGTCCGGCGTGCGCTCTTTTTCCTGAAAAAACCACGAGCGTCAGTGTGCCTCCCAGGAACCTCTCCTTGAAACACGATGGCAAATCATACCGTTGCGGTGACGTCTCGAGTCGTACCGCACTTATTTTCCGCCTACTGGGCCGAGCTGCCCCTTGTTGGACGGCCGCGGCAGGCTCGGCTTCCTGCTCAAGGCACCCCGTGAAACACCATAAAATACGTGGTGATTAGAAGTAAAGCACGGTGGGTCATGGTATCCGGACTTCGGTCACGGTTATTCGGGAGGCCGGAAATAATCCGGGGTAGTCGGCCGAATGGCAACCAAAGCATTGTCGATGCTAAGTTGGTGGAACACCCGTCGATCAGCTCCACCTTTATATCCGGGTCCTCTTCGAGGCGGATCGAGGGACCGTTCGGATCCTCGGGTTGTGGGGTGGGCTGTGTATCTTCTCCACGGCCCGGACGCAGTTCTGCGTAGAAACCATGAAATGAGATATTTAACCACGGAAACATGGATCGGACAGGCCACAAAGATGTTTGCTTACCCAACTTCGAGGATTATTCGAAGAAAACCCGCTCAGTGGACTGACGCGGAGAAAATCCTCCTCCTCCCCTTTATACATAGCGGACAAGGTCTTCACCAGTTCGGTGACCGATCCCTGCCCCTTGCGGCCATGGCGAGTGGCATCGTCCTCCCCGCTGAAGTCCCACATGGGTGGCCCCTATATTGGAGCGGCAGACTCCCTCATAATGCAGATTGCCATGACTCCAATCATGGTCAATCCGCATGAGCCAAGAATCTTATTCGCTCATCAAGTAAAGGACGCCCCGATCATTTTCCTCTGGGGGCTCCGGGCGCCAGCTTAGGCGCTTCTTCAGAGGAGCGCTGCTAAACTCCGAAGGCCTATCCGAACAGGATCCGCAGCGGGACGCCCTCCATGTAAAACCATTCCGAAGGCCAGCCTTGGACGCCTTCTTCGGGTTCCGGATAGATATCCGTCCCGGCGATGCGCCATAGTTCGCTCGCCCACTTGATATATTGACCCCTCATGAGAACGGGTACATGGCAGAATAATCTCTTCCACAGCGCAAAATGAGCCTCGACGCCCAAGAACAGTTCGCAAAGGGCCACAAAGCCCGCGATGTGCAAAATAGAGGCAGGCGTAAGGTCGTGCAGCTGGAGGACGTAGAACTCCAAGAGCCCCCGGAGAAACGGATGAATTGGAAATCTGAGTCCTCTTACTAGATAAGAGATAAAGCATACCCGCTCTCCTTTAGAGGGATCGGGGACACTCTCCGCTTGCTTTCCGCCCTTGTAGGTGGCAAGTCCGGCTCGAACAGAACCATGAAGGCCGGGGAAGAAATCCTTGGTTTGGAGTGTCACTAGCTCTTCTGCGGGCTGAGCATCTCTCCCAATTTCGGTGCCGAGGGCTGGGAGCGCGAGAGGAGGAGCCGCACGATCGTCCATGATGGAATGGATTTTTGTCAAGGCGCCCGATGAAAGCTCATGAAGGGGGTTGGTGTGACTCAGATCTAGATCCTCGTCCCTTTTATAGGCGGCTCATTTGCGCAGCTAGGGGGTAAGTGTAAAATACCCGGCTTTTCGATTCATTCAAACACGGAAGATGGCCATTATTGGGCGTGGAAGCCAAGGAGCGCAGCATTTATCGAAGCCGGACACTATTCGACAAGTATATGGAATTTGGAGAAGAACCCGCCTCGCAATGCCGAAGACAAACTACGTGCCGGACTCATCGCCATTGAAGCCTGGTTCGGGGGCTACTGAGGGAGTCCTGGATTAGGGTTGTCCGGATAGCCGAACTATCACCGTTGGCCGGACTCCTGGACTATGAAGATACAAGATTGAAGACTTCGTCCCGTGTCCGGATGGGACTTTCCTTGGCGTGGAAGGCAAGCTTGGCGATACGGATATGTAGATCTCCTACCATTGTAACCGACTCTGTGTAACCCTAACTCTATTCAGTATCTATATAAACCGAAGGGTTTTAGTCCGTAGGACGAACAACAATCATACCATAGGCTAGCTTCTAGGGTTTAGCCTCTCTGATCTCGTGGTAGATCTACTCTTGTACTACCCATATCATCAATATTAATGAAGCAGGAGTAGGGTATTACCTCCATCGAGAGGGCCAGAACCTGGGTAAAAAATTCGTGTCCCTTGTCTCCTGTTACCATCCGCCTAGACGCATAGTTCGGGACCCCCTACCCGAGATCCGCCGGTTTTGACACCGAAACCAGGAATTTCATCTCCGGTCTTCCACGACAATGACAACACGAACAACTACATCACCAAAACGTCCATCTTCGGACTACAACGATCAACGGGAGGCATTGAACAACTCACCATCGACATTCACCAAAACGAAGCAAGGATAAGGGACTACCTCGACACCAAGTTGGTCGAACAAAGGGATCAAGTACGAGACATGGTGGCCAACTACAAGTCGTATTCCCCTTCGTCATTTTCAAGGCGGCGACGCTCAAGTGGCCAATCTTCGGAACATCATCGAGATCAAGCACTACAACACCATCAAGATGAAGATGCTCGCGATGCGTACACCTACAAGTCCCAAAAAGCTCTGCATCAAGCTACGACCAAACTTCATGTGCACAAGAGAAGACCGCGAGACAAGCACCAACAAGACGGAGCTACAACTACTACCACCACTTCGGCATCTTCACCAAGTGTTATCAAGGCATCTTCGCCTTTGGACGTACGACATCTTCGCCTACCTCCGACGAGTACGCCTACATCGGCCTTCATCCACGACGACGGTGACGAGATGATCGAGCATGGGATTTTCCCTTCGATCATGGAGGAGAGTGATGTGCCATTTTCGGCCTTCATCCATGACGAGAGGATGATGCGCCATCTTCGGCCTTCATCCACGACGAGAGCGATGATGTGCCATCTTCGGCCTTCATCCACGGCGACGGCGACGAGATGGTTGAGCATGGGATTTTCCCTTCGACCATGGCGATGTATGATGACTTGAGTGACTTGTGCCACCATATGGAGAGTGAGAGTGACTTCACCACTAGCCCCATATATGATTAGTTGCCACAACTCCCATGTGAGGAGAGCCACAACCCCCACCACTTGAGTGAGATGAGTGACTCCACCATATGTGACATTGAGTGCACCTACCTTGAGGGAGTGAGTGAGCCACCACTACATAGAGAGAGTGAGGAAGTTGATAGGGCACGTGAGGCCATTTGCATTTCTAACAAATTGATCTCTCCCTGTATTGTGTCTTCTCATTTGGTGCTAGGTCCCATATATGATGATGCGCCGATCTTCGACGACTTCATCCTCCCTTTGGACAAGATGATGGCCATGGTGGAATATGATGCACCCCCCACATGGTTCCATCAAGATGAAGATGATGACCACCCTTTGGTCTTTGCCACCTCACCTACACCACTTGAGTGTAACGGCAAAGGTAACATAGGTGAAGGTGATGCTCTTGTCCCACTAGTGGATGTTCTTGACATCGATTGCTTGCATGATGTTGATCCACCTATTACCATGCTTCATGCTAGTATGATTTCCCCATGCGATGATGTACCCATTTATGATGAGTTTGATGATTGCCATGAGGAGTCTATTAGTTGTGATGCCATGTTACATAGGATTTCTTGTGATAATTCTCTCGGTCACATCATGTTTGACAATCCGCTTGACTTGTCATATGCTATGCATGAGATCAACAATATGTCATATTTGCAATCTCATCATAGTGACTATGCATATGCCATCAACATAAACCCAATTTGCACTGATGGCATAGATGACGAGCCCATGGTTATTGGCATTTGTTTTTCTTGTAATGATATGGATATGCTCCCTTTGCATCATTTATCTCATATGCCATGCCATGACCACCTAGCTTCGGATATGTATTGTTTTGGATGTTGTTCATATTCTCCATGTGATGTTTCCATTATTGCTCATGAGGAGACCCCCATAGTTTCCTCATCCATGTTAGGGGACTTTGATCCATCCCATCCATTGCATGATCCCAATAATTATGTGCACAATATGCTCCCCATGAATCATAATGATATTGTTGTGCCATATACTTGCATTCTCAATTTGTGTCCCCATCGTGTCATACATAAAAACAATTCTTTCATGATGGATGACATGTTCTTATACCATGCATCAAATTTCTTTGAGATATGCTTATCTTGTGCTAACTCACACATGCACATACACATCATGATGGACGATGTGTACATTTACCACGCACACACTTTCTTAGTTTTGTGTCTCTTTTGTGTAGGTACCCATGAATACTTGTCAACCTCGCAATCCCACGAGTTGACGAAATGAGCTCTAGAGAGCAATGATGACTTGGGATCCCATGGATTTCCTTTCCCACCGCTCTCTTCGTGCAAAGACTTCGCGCATTTCTTCTACATGGCTCTCACATGGTTATGGATTATCGTCCTTTACATATTATATGCCCATCTTGCCATGTTCACTTTGCATGATATGCTCATTCCTATGCCTTTGCCATGCATTTGTGACCAACGCTTTGCCTTACACATGATGATTGATTCTACTACTTGTATGTGTATTTGCAAGCTTGGAGGAGATATTGCTTATTATTGTCATGTTTTCTATGTGCCCCATGCCTATGATGATATCTTGCTTTGTAATCGTGCTTGGGATATGTCATGTGCATTGTCTATGCTTTCTCATGTTGCATCCAATTCTTGGATTACTTGCTCCTATAATATGTTTGGTTGCAAAAATTTCATAACCTCACATATGCCATGTCCCATTGCTTGTCACTTGCTTGACTTGATGACCTCACACATGATGAACAATTGCTCTTTCCATTGTGTTGAGTGCCACGCTTTCTTCACCACACCATATGCACATTATGCTTGGATTGTCTTACACTTGCCCCATGTGTTTAGACATTTCATTTCTCTTGGTGTTGTGGATGACTCTTATGCCTACCATAGACCGTTCATTGAGAGTCTAATGCATGCTTGCTATGCACTTGAGGTAGATGATTATTCTCTTATCACACATATGTGCATCTCTACCTCACATTTACATGCTTGTTTCCATGATGTCCTTGATTGTGCTAAATTTATGTGCTTACATGCTATGCCACACTCCCTTGTCACACCATATGCTATGCTTGATGATGACACTTGTTTGGTGAATCACCTCTTGAATGCTTGGTTTTGCTCTAACGCTAACCGAATTTGTTTTTCCAAGTGTTTGTTCTACTTGTTCCTTTGAAGGAATCACGAGACGACGCGACATTGGAGAGTGCCCATTTCAAGCTTGACGATGATGAGCACTTGGCAGTTGTCCACCTCTACACGGCGACGCCCTCTCTTTCCCATGGTGATGAAGATCTTGATACGTGGATGGATCTCTCCCAAGGGGGGGAGCTGATGCGGAGCATCCCTCGTCCATCCACATGGACACGCCATCACCATCGCAAGCACCGAGAGGACCGGTGACAAGAGCACGTGTCGGCACCATCGAGAACGAGGTGAACTCCTTCCTCTTCGAGCTCCATTCAAATTCATATGAGAGTTGGGTCCTACTTCAAATGGAAGTGTTGTGTATCCTTAGGTACCAAGAAGAAGCACGTGAGAAAGTGAGGACGAAGACCCCGACACGCAAGAAGGAGAAGGAGTGAAGTGAGAAGAACGAGAGGAGTCAGAGCTCCCTGGACAACCCGGGTGCCCGGGCTCTTTGGCACCAGGTGCCTGGCCGCAGCCTGGGCGTCGCCCCCAACCGGCCCCGGGTGCCTGGCCGGTTGAGCCCCGTGTGCCCGGCCTCTTCTGGCCGCCCGCCCAGCCACACCAGGTGCCCGCCCCCAGCCTCGGGTGCCGGGCCACTCCTAACCCTGCCCAGCCCACAGCCGGGTGCTCGGCCTCCTGCCCGGGTGCCAGGCCACCTCCTCCGCTGCCTGACCCAGTGCCACCGGGTGCCGGGCCTTCACCCACCGGGTGCCTGGCCTGGCCCATCCGACACCTTTTCGCCCCTGGTGCCCGGGCCTAAGACCCCCGGGTGCCCGGCCCCTCCTCCGGCTTGTTTTTATTTTAGGGACTTTTTGGTCCTTTGTATCCCCAACTCCCCCAATTCGTCCCTAGACTATATATAGCCCTCTCCTAGCTCATTTGTGGGGATAGCTAAGAAAAGATATTGATATTGGAGCTTAGCTCATGTACCCTTGTGCGATTCCTCTTGAGAGAGAAGACTCCATTGGAGTACAAGACCTCTATTGGTGAAGATCCCTAGGGATTAAGCCCCCCTTGAGGGAAGGATCTACCTAGATCATCAAGCCCTCATCTCCTTCACAAGATTTGGGATGAACTCTACCATGTATCTTGTTTCCCTTTGATTGTTCATGTACCTTGTGGATCTTGTGTCTTTGTTGGTCTAGTGGATGTGTGATTGGACTTGTTCTTGAGTGTTCCTCTTGTTTTCTCTCTTGTGTTCATCTTGTCCTTGGGGATTCCCCCTCCAATTCGTGAGAGATCTGCACTTAGGGTTCCACCCTACAAAACTCCCTCACTTCCAGTTGCTCGAGCTCCAGGCTGTGCTCCAAGACCTCAAGCGCCAGCGCGTCCTCATGCGCCTGCACCCCCTTGCCGTCTGCAGAGTCCCCGCTTGGCGACACCGCCAGGGCGGCCCTGTGCGCCTGGACCTGCCGCTCAGGGGCGACATTTGAAGCTCGAAGCTCCCTCTCCCGCTCCTCGGCCGCCTCACGACGATGGTCGGCGGCCTTGGCCTCCTCCCAAGCGCGAGCGCAGGCCTCACGAGAAGCTGCGAGGGTCTCCATGGCCTCTGCGCGGGCACGCTCATGCCGCAGATGCCTGAGGTTGATGGAGACCTTCAGTTGATGCCACTCATGCACCAAGCGGAGGCACTCTGCCTCGAGGTGTGCATCGACATCGGCAAGTTTTCCCCCAAGCCGACACAGCGCGCCCACTGCTTCCTGGAAAAGGTCATGGAGAATGATGTTGCACCCACGAGCGAGCTCCAGTGCGCGGCCGAGCCCCTCTTCCGCGTCAGGAGCTGTCGAAGAGGCGCGGGGCGGCTTGCCTGTCCCCGGTAGGTGGCTGGTGGCTGGGGCTCCTTCAGCCGCTTCCCGGACATCGGCGGAGGCGCTGCGCGGCTTGGCCCGACCGCTCGAAGATGAAGCCCATGTCGAGCTCGCCCAGCCACCAGTAACGAACAATGGAGGAACTCTCGGCAAGCCTCCTAGTCCCTAGAAATGGCCTTGGGGTGAGTACCTTGGGGGAACAGGATCGCAGCCTTCCATCGGCGCCGGGCGTCACACACCGGCACCGTGTCCCGCAAGGTTGCTCGACGCGAGGAGCCTAGAGCCTCGGGCGAACCAAGGGCCTCCGGAGGTCACACCCTAGGTGGCTTCGCCGTCGCAACCGAAGGGATCCTGAGGAGCCAGAGTCAGAAAAGGACGTGACATGCAAGAATCCATGAGGATAAGGTACTTACTCATCCACGGCTATCCACTTCCTCAGTTTCAGGGCCCGGGAGCGCCATCACTGCAGCTCCAGAACCCCTTCCTCTTACGGAGTGCCCCTAGATCCAGACAAGGTACACCGAGGGTTGGTGCATTGCCCTTCGCGGCTCGGCTGCGGACTGCCACCTCAGGAGCACCTGATGGCACCTGCTCCCCAGCAGTCACCGCAGCAGCACCTAACAGCGCCCGCTCCCCAGCCGCCACCTCAGGAGCACTTGATGGCGCCTGCTCCCCAGCAGTTACCTCAGGAGCAGCTGACGGTGCCTGCTCCCCAACAGTCACCTCCGGAGCACCTTACAGCGCCTGCTCTCCAGTGGTCACCTCAGGAGCACTCACCCGCGCTCGCCCCCCTGCAACCACCTCAGGGGCGCGCACCACAGAATCGGCAAGCACAGGAGCCACCAAGATGGGATTCTTGCGAGGCCCCTCGAGGTCCTCTGTGCGCAGCCCCCACACGTCGTAGTAGGGCATCTGCTTCACGAAGGCCTCCCCGTTCGAGCATTTGTACAAGAGGCACCTGTCTACTGGAAGCACGGCAGGCGCCGGGTTGCCCGTCAGGAGTTGGAGCACTGCCTGCAGCATCTTGGAAGGAAGAGAGGGCACCAGGAGCCTTATGGGGTCTTTGGGGCTGATGAAGGCCCACATTGGGCGAGAGTGGCCCTAGAGCGGGGCGATGCACCGCCGGATGAACTCCCTCACCACCATCGATGCCGTCACCCCTGCCTTCTCACATGCCCCCAGCCGGAGCTCGGTTCCGCCGGCGCCCGCTGGAGCTGGAGTAGGGGGCTACACGTGGTAGCGTCCGCATACACCCACTAGTCCCGAAATATCTTTACATGTAGGCAGAGCGTGAAGTCGATGACGGAGTCAGCTCTCGCCGCCATGGCCTGGAACGACACGCATCCCGAGAAAATTCTGCCATCGACCAGATGAAGCAAGAATAAATGACGGAACACGGCCACAGATAGGGCAACACCCACGATGGCCTCGCACAAAAAGGCAAAGGAGGCGAGAAGAACAATGGAACCAGGGTCCAGATGCAGCGCGTGGATCTGATAATGCGAGAGCACGACGTTGAAGAAATCGGAAAAAGGGGGGACCAAGCCGGCCAGGAGAGAGTGAAGGCAAAAGGGGATCTCGGTGGCCTCCTTGTCGACCAAAGCCCGCGAAGCAGGCCAGACCGTCGTTCCCTTCCACTCGTTGGAATCGGCGGTGAGGGCCGGCTGAACCTTATCGAGTCCCTCCTGATTGATCACCATCGACCGACCAAGCGCGGGCTCCAAACCCGGTGGAGATTCCGTGGGTGGGCGAGCCTTTCCTTTCTTCTTCGACCTCGAAGCCATGGCGACCGAGGAGGATTGGCGCTGGCGCGGAATCGGGAGGAAGAGGTACGAGCTCACAGGAAAGGGGGGAAGCGAAGATGAGCGTGGTGGGCAATGATGGCTGAGCCACGCTTGCAACAGGCAGCTGTCAAGTCTGGTGGTTGCTGAGGCTGCATGGGGAAGTGGAGGTGCCCACATCCCATCAAGTGCCATGCGTCGATCGAGCCCGCAGTCGATTGGGGCCTGCGGCGCTTCGCCCTTGCCCTTTGGCTTCGCCTCAAAGCCAAGTCCGAGCGCGCCTTGGGCCCGGGGGCTACTGTCGGTGTTCTGGGAACCAGGGTACCCAGACTTGCCTGCCTACGGCCCACGGCATGGCCCCGTGGACAGCCTGTTACGGCCCATCTTCAGCACCGACGAAGCAAGACCCTCGCGGGAGGCCAAGCCTTGCGAGGCAGACGACGCCGAGACTTCCAGAGGGAGCGACCTCCCTAGGACTGCTCTTGAGGAGCGGAGATTCCTATGCAAGCTCCCATCTCATGAGGTCCAGATGATGTAAGCCATGACGACCAAGGCCAGGCCGGCGCCAGCAGGCGTAGTATAGTGGGTTTCCTCTTTGGTGCTATGGAGGCAAGCGCAGTCGCGGAGTCCCGAGGAATCAGCCAAAGGTTTCCATTCCCGTGCTACAAGACCAAGACCGTCGGGACGGCAGGACGGAGGTCATCGCCGAGCCCACCACGACGTCACAACCATAATCTTTGCTGGCGAAGACCACCTTTAGTCAGGATAAGATGTACTATCAGTCTCCCTTCAAACTTGGCCATTGTGGGATCCCTTCCCGCCTTCATTTTGGGGGAAGAGGACCGAGGCCACTATAAATATAGCCTAGCCACCACATAGAAGGGGAGGACGACGACAACCCAATCCTAACCCCCACCAGCTCACACCAACACAAGAACAGACCTCCCGAGGTAGTTCTTCCTCTGTAGTAGTTCATCCTCAGCCCACCGTGAGGCCAATCCACCCCATAGCAGGAGTAGGGTATTACACCGCAAGGTAGCCCGAACATGGGTAAACTGTCGTGTCCCTTCCCTTTCCATTTCATCAAGCTAGGTCGTGAGATCGATGGGTTGGCAGACTGGGGAGATTGAGTTCTTTGCACGCACCCCAAAGTTCGAATCTTTCTTGGGTCTGCGGAGCCCTGAATCCGACAGAAGCGCGTGTAACATTCTAGTTGTTACCATACCCGCATGGATCCTAGCTTACCATTTGTCATGAACGATGACTTTCAAGTCGGCCTAGAAAATAGGAGTGGGGAACCCATGTGATGCCATGGACTTTGATCTTTTCTTCACCTCCACTACCATCATCATTAGCAGTGGGGCACACACACCATTTTGGGATGCTCCTTGGATCATGACTACCATCCAAAGACTCTGTTTTGGGATGCTCCTCTAGTTCATGGTCGTAAACCGAAGGACATTGCACCCCTAATCTTTGAAGCTTCCACAAAGAAAAAAATGGAAAATATGGGAAGCTTTGAAGGATGATGCTTGGATCTCCAAAATCTGGATGACCTCAAACTTCTCATTTGTCCACTTCCACGAATTCTATCATCTTTGGGACACTCTGCGTGACTTCTACCTTCAAGAGGATGCCAAGTATGACATCATGTGTAAGCCCACCACTATTTGGTTTTACTCCGCGACGTCAGCTTGCAAAGCCCAATTCCACTACACTATTAGATCCCCCATGGAGCACATGGTCTGGAAGGTTAAATTTGTCACTTGGCTTGCCATCTAAAATAGGATTTGGACTTTTCATCATTTTCCCAAATGTGGGTGGCCAAATTGTGCCATTGTCCCTTATGTAAGCGAGTGCAAGAATTCGTTGACCACCTCTTCTTTCACCCCTGGTACACGAATATGCATTGGGACATGACCAAGGATTGGCTACAACTTGGGCATCTCAACACCTCCGCATGGTACCTCATGCGATCTCCTAAACATTGGTGAGTTGGCCTCTCGACACCAACCTGCCAAACCGCAAGGCAGTGGCTAGGCTGAACATGATCACTACATGGATGATACGTCTCTGTCGTATCTACTTCTCCAAACACTTTTGCCCTTGTTTTGGACTCTAACTTGTATGATTTGAATGGAACTAACCCGGACTGACGCTGTTTTCAGCAGAATTGCCATGATGTTGTTTTATGTGCAGAAAACACAAGTTCTCGGAATGACCTGAAACTCCACGGAATATCTTAGAAGAAATAATAAAAAATCCTCACCAAAGATGAAGACCAGGGGGCCCACACCACTGTCCACGAGGTGTGGCGCCCCCAAGGCGCGCCCCTACCTCGTGGGCCCTCTGGATGCCCTCGGCGCCAACTCCAACTCCATATATTGGCTTTCGGGAGAAAAAATCAGAGAGAAAGTTTCATCGCGTTTTACGACACGGAGCCGCCAAGCCTAATCTCTCTCGGGAGGGCTGATCTGGAGCCCGTTCGAGCTCGGAGAGGGGGATTCGTCGCCGTCGTCATCATCAACCATCCTCCATCACCAATTTCATGATGCTCACCACCGCACGTGAGTAATTCCATCGTAGGCTTGCTGTATGGTGATGGGTTGGATGAGATTTATCATGTAATCGAGTTAGTTTTGTTAGGGTTTGATCCTAGTATCCACTATGTTACGAGATTGATGTTGCTATGACTTTGCTATGCTTAATGCTTGTCACTAGGGCCGAGTGCCATGATTTCAAATCTGAACCTATTATGTTTTCATGAATATATGTGAGTTCTTGATCCTATCTTGCAAGTCTATAGTCACCTACTATGTGTTATGATCCGGCAACCCCGAAGTGACAATAATCGGGACCACTCCCGGTGATGACCATAGTTTGAGGAGTTCATGTATTAACTATGTGCTAATGCTTTGTTCGGTTCTCTATTAAAGAAGGCCTTAATATCCCTTAGTTCCCAATAGGACCCGCTGCCACGGGAGGGTAGGACAAAAGATGTCATGCAAGTTCTTTTCCATAAGCACGTATGACTATATCGGAATACATGCCTACATTATATTGATGAATTGGAGCTAGTTCTGTGTCACCCTATGTTATGACTGTTACATGACGAACCGCATCCGGCATAATTATCCATCACTGACCCGGTTCCTACGAGCTTTCCATCTACTGGTTTACGCTTATTTACCTTTCCTTTGCTACTGTTACAATCACTACAAAATACCAAAAACATTACTTTTGCTACCGTTACCACCACTATCATATTACTTTGCTACTAAACACTTTGCTGCAGATATTAAGTTTCCAGGTGTGGTTGAATTGACAACTCAGCTACTAATACTTGAGAACATTCTTTGGCTCCCCTTGTGTCGAATCAATAAATTTGGGTTGAATACTCTACCCTCGAAAACTGTTGCAATCCCCTATACTTGTGGGTTATCAAGACCTTTTTCTGGCGCCGTTGCCAGGGAGCATAGTTCTATTCTTTGAGTCACTTGGGATTTATATCTGCTGGACACTATGAAGAACTTGAAAGACATTAAGACAACAATTTATCCCTCAACTACGAGGGGAAGTAAGGAACTGACATCTAGCTCTGCACTTGATTCACCTTCTGTTATGAGTAAGCTAGTGACACCTAAACCTGCTACGCTATTTGTTCCGATATATGCATGTTATTGATGATGCCACTACGCTATGCATGATACTTATGATGAAACTACTTCTATGCTTGATACTCTGTGTCCCTTGGTGAATTTCTAGATGAACAAATTGCTAGGGTTGGAGAAAGAAACTATTGAACCTGAATACGATGATGAAAGTGATGATGAAAATATGCCTGCTATTCACGAGGGTTATCTTTTGATGCTGAATCTTACGCAGCTATTTTTGCTTATGAGGATAGATATGAACTTAAGAGACTGCTAGTTAAATGGAGTAAACAATCTCTTAGAGATAGGATGAGACCCGACCCTGCTTTTGCTACTTCACCTATCTGTGTTCCTGATAAGGATTATTATGAATTCTCTATTGATCCTGATATAATTACTTTGGTTGAATCTGATCCTTTTTATGGCTATGAATCTGAAACTGTTGTGGCACATCTTACTAAGCTAAATGACGAAGTCGACCAATTCCGTCTTGGAAGTTGTCGAGGTGCGAAGGTCACGGAAGCGGATTGCCCCAAGGGCTGGATGACCCTCCTCCTCGCCCGAAAAAAGGCGGTGGGCAGCAGCCTCCCCAGCTATCTGAGAGGAGGTTGAAGGCCTCGGCCGAGAGTATGTTGAGGCGGCGCCACCGTCGATGAGGGTCCTGGTGGCGGCGACCTGGCAGATGGTAGGTGTGCAGAGCAGGGGGAGCGCACTCGAGCCGGCCGAGCTGGCGGGGTGGTCTTGAGAGTCGAAGGTCAGCCCGGCCGACGACTCCGTCCGGCTGGAGGGAGCCCCCTGCCGCGTGGAGGCGGCGCCGACCCGGCGGACGAATGTCTTGACATGGAGGCTGGAAGGCGGCGCCTGCGAGCCACCGAGGAGGGCCGCGACGAGTGGGGGAGCCGGCGCGAGGGGGCGGGCGACCAGGGAGCTGCGCGTCCCCTCCCATGAGGTCGCCGAGGAGCGCGGGGACGATGCTTGCTGCCCGTCCCCTGCCTGGCCGATGGCGGTGTTGACGGGAGGTGACGGGGGCGTCAGACATGGTTGCGGTGGTCGGGGAAGAACGAGGCGACGAAAGGTAGATTCCGGCGCACCCCTACCTGGCGCGCCAAATGTCGGATTCGGGTTCGGCAGACCCTTAAGGTTCGAACTCTGGGGTGCGCACGGAGATCCAACCCTCCACCGTCTCGTACCTCGCCGAATCGCAGGGACCTAAACTACTAGCAAGAACATCACAAGAGACGCAAGATTTATACTGGTTCAGGCCACCATCATGGTGTAATACCCTACTCCAGTGTGTGGTGTGTGGATTGCCTCTTGGGCTATTGAGGGACAATACAGGGAAGAACAGCCTCGCGAGGGTCTGTTCTTGGTGGGTGTGATGAACTGCTAAGTGGGATCCCGTCGCTCTAGCTTGAGGATCGGGTGTCTCTCTCTCCTTGGATTCCTCATGCCGGGCTGGAGAAGAGACCCTACTATGGTGGCTAGCTCTACTTATATAGACGAAGGCCCTGGGCCTCTTCCCAAATATTGAGCGGGAAGGGGGCCAACAATTGGCCATTTTGAAGGAGAACAGCGGGTACACTTATCCTGACTAAAGTTGGTCCTCGCCTGCCAAAGGCTCTGGTGACGACGCCTGCTTGGGCTCCATGATGACTGCATTCCAGCCGTTGGGGCTGGTCCTGGTCTTGTTGCACCGAAACGGATGCCTTTGCTTGATGCTCTTGCCTGCGCTTGCTCCCTTTGCACCAAAGAGGAAAGCAGGACGCTGCGTGGGATGGCCCCGACTGGCGCCCTGGGTCGTCATGTCTTACGTCATGGGCACCTCGCGAGGTACCCTTCCTTGAACTCTCCGCCTCCTCGCGAGCCAGCCTGACGAGGCTACGCCTCAGGAAGCTCTTGGTCCCCCCGCGAGGCTTGGCCCCTCGCGAGGGTCTTGAGCTTGCGTTGATGAAGATGGGCTGTCCTAGGCCTCCTTTGAGCCACGCCGCAGGCCGCAGGCAGGCAAGTCTGGGGACCCCCGTTCCCAGAACGCCGACAATAACCACATCATTGCTATATGTTCCTCTCATTTCCTATATTTTTATGACCACACATGTTATTCTTAGAGTTGATATGAGAACAATTGGCATCTAATGATTGCTATATGTTACTCTCATTTCCAAGATTTTTATAACAACGCATGTTATTTCTTAGAGTTGATATGAGAACAATAGTAGTAAGTGCTATGGTAGAATATGAGTAGGCTCTGTCATAGCTGTTTTCCTCTCATGGTTACATGATGTTTGAACCATGACATATTGCTAAAATATGAAAGCCATTGGCTTATTTTTTTAACTTGGGGTATGATTATGACCACGACATTGCAATTCTCTGTCTATGATATGTGTCACTATTATAATAATCTTGATTCCACACATACTCTGAACATGATTGTTTATTTTTGTCCTTTTTCTCCAATTTGAATTGTTGCAGCAGACGCAAATGCGCTGGCCTTCATGATTCCAGTTCCTGGAATCATACCAGCCGATGGGTGGTGGTTTATCGCTCGTTCAGCTCACGACGGTCATTTGATGCTCATTCGAACGTACCAAATTGACCAAACCATTACATCAAACCACATGCAGTACAATGCTTGGGCGTTCATGACATTGATGGCTATGGCTGCTTCGTGTTCGAGAAAGATCACAGCTCCGTTGGGCCAGGCGTATTCAACTAGAGGCGGGTTTACAGCCTCGACAACCACTCCATGTTCCTCGGGCTCAATTATCCAATCATCCAACCAATCATCGATCATATCACCGGCGATGATTACCGTGCTATGCAACTTCCATTCGCCAGGGGGGGACTATGTTTACACATCATACCATGGGTTTCATGAATTACCATATCCAGAGATTCGTCAACACAACTTGTTGCCAGATAATCTTCAGTATGTGAAAGGCATCAAGCTTCCATGCGATGGGTGGCTTTTGCAAACCCGACATGCGGTGATGTGGTTCATGCCAACATCAAATATGCACAACTTGATTCGTACTGATATCTAGACTGAGCCATGTATTCTGCTGCTGTAGCACGACCCTCTTTTGTTGGATATTATTCATTGTTGTTAGTTTGAAGCACTCCTCTGGTTTGAAGGATAGATACCTTTCTGGGATGAAGTGCATCCTAACTCACCTTCACAGGATGTATTGATAATAATGATGGAGATGTTATGCAGTATATATATATATATATATATATATATATATATATATATATATATATATATATATATATATATATATATATATATATATATATATATATATATATATATCAATTAGGCTTCAAGTGCTTACTTGTTAGTTAAACCTATGGTTAAAATGTGACACTAAATACGACTAGTAAGTAGTACAGTAGCAGTACTAGTATACGTTGGTCAAATTATTCATCATGTCCACACATTGAATTGACGTGACAGCATGTTGCGCGTGAGGTGACACAAGAATCCGGTGGCGTGTTTGGGTATTCTGGACTTCAGATTTGCAGTACCACTTATCTATCGAAATCTTTCATCATTCACTTAAAACAGTCGATTGATCATACATTGAGTACCATATAACTGGAATTAACCGATGCAAGTCGAAGAATGATTGGCTGGTGCTGCCGGCTGGCGTCAAGTTCGATCCCACGGATCAGGAGCTGATTGAGCACCTTGAGGCCAAAGCGAGTGCTGACAGCGTGAGATCTCACCCTCTCATTGATTTGTTCATACCAACCATCGACAGCGAGCACGGCATATGCTACACCCATCTTGAGAAACTTCCAGGTAAGACACCGATCGGCCGTCTACTTTCACAAACATATTCCTTTGTTTATAGCTCTATTTTTCCTTTTAGATGTAGACTTGGTGAAGCAATTAAAATTTGATAGTTAATAAAAAGTGAAACAAGTGACTGCAACATGCCAAACATATTATGAAAATGCAAACTACGTACACTACAACCTGTATTCGACAATACTGCAGGTATCACACTGAGTGGCCTAAGCAAGCATGTCTTCCAGCGCAATTCCAGGCGTTCAAAGGGGCACGTGGACGCGTCGCAAGATACTGATCGGAGTCACGGCATGCACGCGATGTGGCACAACACCGGCAATACCTTGCCGGTGATGGTCAATGGCTGGCAGACGGGCAGCAAAAAGGTTCTGGTGCTGCATACCAACAAGAACTTCGACCAGCAGAGGACCAACTAGGTAATGCACCAGTACCACCTCGGGGACCTGGAGCAACAGAAGGAGCGGGAGCTGGTCCTCTGCAAGATTTTCTACGAGACGAACACTAGGGCCAAGAGTAAAAAGATTATAATTTAGTTTGGTATTGGTACTTATACTACCTTGTCGTCCGCAAGTTGGTATTGTTGTTAACGCTCTTGGTATGAACTTGGCATTTGCTTCCAACCATCATGCCGAGGGTCGACGTGGATATAAAGCTGAATCATTTGTTTCGAAACGAATTTTGAGGCACCTGATTTTTATTTGATGGGTATCATAAGCACCTGACATTCGAATTCCCAGTTCTCCAAATTTTTCGAAACAAGTGCATGCACTTATTATAACAATGAAAAAACAATATCCCTGCTGCATCCCAGTTATCAGTCTGTACTTGCAGAATTCTCTCGTTTATTGAGCACGTATATTGTTTTTCAGGTCGAGCAAGTTTCAACTAGGCTGTAGACTGCCCAGGCTTGGTTTTGTTTTTAATGTGCCCAGCCCATGGCGACAATAGGGCACAAAGATCCAGAGGTATCTCTGGCCTCTCGCTCGCCACGTTAGTTATATTTTGTCTTACAACATCCATGAGCAGTTTTTTAATGAATCAAACACACAACCTAGTTCTATTTTCCTCTTGAAACGCATGTCCTACATCCGTTTTCTAATATCTACCTATAGTTTTACTAGTTCATATACACGTACCATTATATTGAAAATACATAAAATTCCCTTTTCATATTTACAACCTTATTTTTGTTGTTGTTTTCCCTCCCAGCGCTGATTTTTTTACCACTGGTTTTCCCTTAAACCAACTCAATTGTCCCACGTATTATTTGCTTACAAAAGAAAAAAGACTTTTTTTTGGCAAATCAATAAGTTCTTAAAAAAATTTATCATTTCGGGATTACAAAAGTTCGGACTCCACAGAAATATGCAAAATAAGGTTGAACTTTTTGACCGTGGTCCTGGGCAGAAAATGGGCTGTAATAAATTACTTAAGAATTAGCAAATGGGCTGCAAATTATTCAAAAATAGCAAATGGGCTATATGTTGTCCGCCACAGATTTGGAGGCTGTCTTGTGGGCCTAGTAAGTTCATGCGTACACAAGGTTTCTCAAAAAAGAAACTTAGTCAACAATCAACTCTACCAGCGTCAGACCATTAGATGTCAATCTAACGGCAATCGTGCTTCTTCAGTCTCTGATCTTCCTGCCCCAGCCGCCCAAACCAGCGCCATCGGAACCGCCTGCTCCCGCCTCCCATGGCTGGCTATGCAGCCGGGCATTCCTCACGGCCCCATCATATACTCGCATCCCTGTCCTGTCTATCCCTCTACTCACCCACACCTCCTGTTATTTTTCGGCGACGGCAGCCGAACCAGTCAACCCTCGTACTCTCCACCACGTGGGCAACCACTTTCTTGTCTTCCCTGGCTCCATGTCGTTCCCTTTGTAGGCCTCGCCGTCGTTCACCGCCCTGGTGCTCTCTGCGTGGCGTGGTCAACGTGGTCAACGAACGACATCCATCGGAAGTGGACTGTACGTGGAGAGGCTGACAGCTGGGTCCATGGCCGCACACAAGGAAATGCCTCCTTATTACGCGCAAAATAATGATTCCTCCACCTGACATCTGGGACCCGCCGGAAGGGCCTCTGTATTTCGCAAAAAAAACGTTCCCTCCGCTGACAGGTCGGACCCACCAACTATATCTTCGCACGCAAGGAAGTGCCTCCTTATTGCGCACAAAAAATAAATACCCCCTGCCAGCTGGGACCCACCATAGTGGGAGGCTGACTTATGCGCCTACTAAGTTGACGGGGACGGAGGGCTTTGTCAACTTAGTCAATATATGAACGATTCTAGCTTCAGTGACCGTACGATGTCCATCCAACGGTCGTAGTGCTTCCTCAACCTCTGGTCTTCTTGCTCCAGCCGCCCAAACCAGCGTCGATCGTGCCGCGTGCTCATGCCTCCCGTGGCGGGCTATGATGCCACGAAGGCCTCACCGCCCCCTACTACTCCCACCGCTGGCCAGGCCATCCCTCTACTCACCCACACCCCCTGTTATTCTGCGGTGACGGCAACCTCACACCGCAGCCGAACCAGTGAACCCTCGTACTCCTCTCCGCATGGGCAACCACTGCCGTGTCTTCCCTGGCTCCGCGTCGTCCCCTTTCTAGGCCTCGCCGTCGTCCACCGCCTTGGTGCTCTTGGCGCGGCATGGTCAATGTGGTCAATGACCGACTTCCATCGGAAGAGTACTGTACGTGGAGAGGCTGACAGCTGGGTCCATGGCAGCCGCAAGGAAGTGCCTCCTTATTATGCGCAAAATAATTATTCCTGCACCTGACAGCGGGGACCCACCGGACAGGCCACCGTATTTCGTGAAAAAAGCGTTTCCCCCCTGACTGCTGGGACCTACCAGCTACATCTTTGCACGCAAGGAAGTGCGTCCGGGCCAAAAAAATGATTCGCCCCACTGTCTGCTGGGACCCACCAGCTACATCTTCGCACGCAAGGAAGTGCCTGACAGTCGAGACCCACCAGGTCGAAGCATACGTAGCGTTGTCATTATGGTCGCGAACGTGTACGTACATACTGGTCGATGTAGAGGCGCGCACGTAGCATGTACACATACGTACTGCGGCTAGTGTGCAAGAAAGAAAATACGGCCACGTACGTACATATTGGCGGGGTCTCGAACGCCTACTCGCACATACGTACGGCTAAGGCTCGTGTACATGGCTGGGCCGGAACGAAGAAACATCGTCGTCGTCGTGTTCATGGGGAGCCAACCGGCTGGGTCGGATCGGAATGCGTCGTCGTGTTCATCAGGAGGGATTGGACGGAACAACCGATGGAAACAAGGCCTGGCATACCGCAGAACGGAGGAAACTGCCTTGTGTTCGACCAGCCACGTTCGAAACGGGATCCTGTTCATCGGGAGGGGTCTGGCGTACCGCAAAACGGAGAAACAGACCTCCTATGGTCAAAGCGGGGTCTGTTGATCGGGAGGGTGTGGCGTCTTGCAAAGCGGAGAAGCAGACTTGTGTTGGAGCCGACGGTCAAAGCAGGCGTCCTGTTCATCGGAAGGGTGTGGCGTACCGCAAAGCGAGACTCCACGAGATCTGTTCATCTCCACCGTCGACCCCTCCACCCTCCACGAGACTCTGTTCATCCACCGTCGACCTCCTCCGGCCTCCACATGCGGATTGTTCATCCACGGGCTCCTGTTCATCTAGCCACCACCGCGCTTACTCCACCGCTCTTGTTCAACTAGCCCTCTCCACGGGCTCTGTTCAACCACCCCTCCACGGGCTCTGTTCATCCAGCCATCCACCGCTCTGTTCATCCAGCCCTCCACGGAAGTCCTGTTCATCCAGCCTCGGCGGGTCTGTTCATCCAGCCCCAACCAGCTCAATCGATCGAGGTCCTATTCATCTCAGCAACACCATGGGGTCCTGTTCATCCACCCCCACCAGGAACTGTTCATCAACCCCCCATAGCGCTCTTTGTTCATCCAGAGGTCCTGTTCATCCAGCCCTCCACGGGGTCCTGTTCATCAAGCCCCAACCAGCTCAATCGATCAGGGTCCTATTCATCTAGAGGCAACACCACGGGGTCCTGTTCATCCACCCTCACCAGGAACTGTTCATCAACCCCCCAGCCAATGCTCCTTTGTTCATCCAGAGGTAGCATCGACCGGCTTCAGTTAGCAGCAATAGCGAAGTAATCGCTCGATTAGGTTCAGTTAACAGCCATCAATCGATCGCTCGGGTTCAGTAACGCGTAGCCTGCAGTGCAATCGCTCGGGTTCAGTTAGAGCCCAATGCCTCGATCGGGTTTAGTTAGAGCCCAATGCCTCGCACCCAGCAGCGTGCGTGTCGTAGAGAAAGCAGCGCATCGCTTTCGGCCCGACCACCCACCGTAACCCGGAACACCCCGATATTTTCCTCACCCTTGCTTCTACCATGGTTTTTTCTATCATGGACGGCCCAAAGAATGTCATGCAGCTGCGTCTCCGGCCCGCCCAGGACGAAAAGCCCATTTTCTATCATGATTTTTTTTCATAGAAGTAGGAGCCCACCACATCTATGATGATACCAGGTTTTGTCACAATTATCGTCATAGAAGTGTCATAAGTATGACAGGAAAAAATTTCGTTCGGCCCAAAATGTCATGGATGTGTCTTTTTGTTGTAGTGCATCGAGGGCCTGGTACGGCCACCTGCAGCGCCAACAACTCAAGAAACTCGCGAGGGGCCAAGCCTCGCGAGGCGGATGACAATAAGACTTCTAGAAAGAGCGGCCTCCTCAGGTTGGCCCCTGAGGAGCGGAGATTCCTATGCAAGCCTCATCTTGCGAGGTTCGGATGACGTGAGCCATGACGACCAAGGCCAGGCGGGCGCTAGCGGGCGCAGTGCAACAGTTTCCTCTTTGGTGCTAAAGAGGCAAGCGTAGGCGCGGAGTCCCAAGGAATCAGCCAAAGGTTTTCATTCCCATCCAACAAGACCAAGACCACCAGGACGGCAGGACGGAGGTCACCACCGAGCCCACCATGGCGCCACAACCAGAGGCTTTTGTAGGCGAAGACTACTTTTGTCAGGATAAGATGTACTAGTTGTCTCCCTTTGAATTTGGCCGTTGTGGGATCCCTTCCCGCCTTCATTTGGGGAGAGGAGCAATGCCACTATAAATAGAACCTAGCCACCACCATAGAGGGGGACGGATCATTCAGATCATCCCCTTCGACACCATATCAAGACAACACCTCCTGAGGTCGTTCTTCCACTAAACTAGTTCTTCATCAACCCCTCGAGGCCAATCCACCACAAAGCAGGAGTAGGGTTTTACACCGCAAGGTGGCCCGAACCTAGGTAAACTGTCGTGTCCCATTTTCTTCATGTTCGTTGAGCTTGGCCGTGAGATTGGCAAGTAAGCAGACTGGGGAGATTGAGTTCTTCGCACCCACCCCAGAGTTCGAACCTCTCCAGGGTCTGCGGAGCCCGAAATCCGACATTTGGCGCTAGGTCGGGGTGCGCCGGAGCCACTCTTCCGCCAGTCTATCGGCCACCACCCCGCCGCTGTCATGGCTGACGCTCCGAGGGATCATGTTGAGCACTGGGTTATTCGGTCTGCCCAAGCAGTGCCATCTTCCCAAGAGGATCTCCACTCTGTGCTTCTCGCGGCCCGCGCGCCACCTAGTGTCGTTGGTCACGGGCGGCGTGGGCCGCCGCCGCCCGGCCTCGTGCCATGCTATGCCCGCGCCAGCACACGATCTTCAAGCTATGCCACCACGACGACACCACACACTCACGGGGAGCAGGCGAACATGAGAGCCACACTCATCGTGGCAGGGGAGCTGCTACGATGCATGTTGGCGAAAGATGGCCACGATGCCCTGCTGGAACAGGTCGCTGAGCTGATTGATGCCACCTGCATGGCCGCGACACCTTTCTGCATCCTGCCTACATCACAAACTATGGCGGGGGCGCGTGCCGACCCCCGCCACGCCCGCACGCCCCTCCCTGGAGCACCTGGGGGACTCAACGGCACCAACCCGGCCCGCGGGACCGTTTGTCCTACCCCGACTATGCTACCTCCAGGCGAGGCAGGCTCGGGCGGTCCCTCCTGGGGCCGCGCCGGGACACCACTCCGCGGCCATCAGAACCTGGTGCCGAGCCTGGTGGCCAACGATGCGGGGCGCCCAGGCGACGACCCTGGCGCGACAATTTTAGATGACTATGTACATCCCATGATGGACCTGCTGCATACGTCAAGCGAAGGCCCCTGCCCGTTCCCCTCACCCGGTTGGGTATCGGAGGCACGTGAGGCCGAGGATCTTCGGAGCCGCTCCAGAGCTTCACCAATGCCTTCAACGACAACAGCCACTGGGTACAGCCGATATCTTAGGAGCACGATTACACCAACCATGGACTGCGGGTGAACAGGGCCACAACAGCAACCAGGAAACCCAGGATGATGGCCCTGCCACAGGCGGACGGAGTGCACTGGAGGCTGCACGGGGGGAGACCGGTGCCAGGGCCTCCTCAGCGCCGCGTGGAGGAAGGCGCTGCACAGAGGTAGGTCCTCTGCCTGGGAAGGCGCCGGCGAGCCCTCCCCCCCTTCCCGGCAGAGGGCCTGCAGTCACCGGGGGCGCCGCCATCGTCTCCCTTGCCCCTTGGTCTCGTCCTGGTTTCCGGACGCCCCAACGGTGGTCAGGGGAGGTGCAGGGCGGGGCCCTCGTCAGGCGCCATGGAAATACGTGAAGGTCTTCGCTCATGACACTCTCACGTAATAATGAGTTGGGGCTATACACGCCCCGGAGTCTCCTGAGTGCCGCCCTCGGGCCTCACGGGGGCTCCCACCCACGTCCAAGTGGAAGCACCATGCTCCGTGCTGGCCGTCGACACTGCCCCCAATAACTATGCCTATTCCCAGTGGAAGCACTTAGCTGCGCGCTGGTCAGAAGACTAGCAAGGTGCCAGACGCGGCTGTTTGCTTTGACCCTCTTTTTGTAGCCCAATTTGCCATCTTCTGGAATGTGATTTGGAGTTTTGTGTGCTTATCAAATGAAAACAGGGGGAAACTTTCTTGACTCGCGGTGATTTCTTGCTTTCTTGATTTGTGTTTAAAGAGAAAGGCTCACGCCTGCTACCCCCCAGTGGCGCACATGGCAGCGGGATGGGCGTCATGCGCTGCGTCGAGCACCCTTGGGCTAGCCCGGGCGACGCCAAGGCCCCCCCCCCCGGGGTCAGGAGTGCAATCACCGCGTGCACACGTTGCCGTAATCCGGCAATCAGGATCATTGCGAGGCTCTCTTATGTGGGCCAGTAGGCCCCTCGGGAGGCCAAAAACCTCGCGAGCCCTCGGAGGACTAGCCTCGGGAGAAGGGCGCTTCTGCAACAACAGGACCCGCTCAAGACCTACGGAATCAAAGATAAGTAGCAACAACTACCCCGCTCGGGAGCCCACAGGCTCGCGACGGCACATTCCAAATCCTACCTCGAAAGCATATCTTTATTTCATACATTACAAGGGCCCCCCCCCACCAAAAAATGCTTTCACACCCTACAGGGTCGTGCCCGAAGGTTTTTTGCATACAGGTCAAGGCAAAAGGGAGATGCGGGCCTAGCTGAGGCGCTGCCTTTGGCGTCGTCCTCATCATCTTCACCCGTGCTACCCATGCTGTTGCTGGCGTCGTCCTCATCATTGTCATTCACACTGCTTTCTTCAGCCGGCACCACGACCGCGTCATCCTCGAGTGCGAACTCTGCGACTGGGGCGTCCACATGGTCGTCCACCCAGTTCGCTAGGTTGTCCTTGATGACCATGGGCACGGGGGCTATGGAAGCGTCGAAGTCAAAATGAGGGTCAAGGTTGAGGAGGTGACTGAACAGGCATGAGAACGCACGACCGAGAAGGCCCCGGCTTGTCTCCTCGATGAGCTGACAGG
Source organism: Aegilops longissima (assembly GCA_021605205.1). Taxonomy (NCBI): domain Eukaryota; kingdom Viridiplantae; phylum Streptophyta; class Magnoliopsida; order Poales; family Poaceae; genus Aegilops; species Aegilops longissima. The sequence goes on along the minus strand of CM038677.1, from coordinate 391,171,066 downwards.
CCCTCGCGGCTCAGTCCTCCAAGCGGGTCACGATCTGGGTGAAGAAGCGAAGGTGGCTGGCGTCGTCATCCTCGTGCAGATGAGGGATGCTCACCTCACAGATGGTTTCCAAGGCCCGGTTGGCCCTGACCTTGAGGTTCTGGAGCATCGAGGAATGCATGCGCTGCATCGTCCGACGGCGGCATGCTTCATTCGCGTTCTTCTCCGCAAGAGATGCGACGCCCTCAACCTGCTGCTCAAGTGAAGATAGGTCGGCGCGAGCGGAAACCATGTCAGCTTGAGAGGAGGCCTGAGCTTCCTTGGCGGCCCTCTCGCGTTGTTCGACCGCATCCAGCTTCGTCTTGAGGGCAGTGGTCCTGCCCTTAAGCTCGGCCTCCCAGAGATTCAGTTTCAGGCGGTACTCATCGGCAAGAGCCATGCAAACCTTTGCCACCCTCTGGTTGACCTCCTACTGGATCCTAGCCTCCCGAGCGGCGACGGCGTCCTCACCCGTGGCTACCTGGCGCTCACTCACCTCCAGCCGCTCGAGCTCCAGGCTGTGCTCCAAGACCTCAAACACCAGCGCCTCCTCGCGTTCCTGGACCTCCTTCCCATCAGAGGGGGCCATGCTCGGCGGTGCCGCCAGGGCAGCCCTGCGCTTGGATCTGCCGCTCAAGGATGGCGTTTGAAGCTCGAAGCTCCCGATCTCGCTCCTCGGCCACCTCGTGACGGCAGTCGGCAGCCCTCACTTCCTCCAGAGCACGGGCACAAGCCTCACGAGAAGCTTCAAGGGATACCGTGGCGCTTGCGCTGGCGCGCTCATGCTGAAGATGCCCGAGCTTGATGGCGACCTTCAACTGGTGCCACTCGCGCGCCAAGCGAAGATCCTCCGTCTCGAGGCGGGCGTCGACATCGGCAAGCTCTCCTCCAAGCCGACTCAGTGCACCCATCGCTTCCCGGAAACCTCATGGCAGATGGCGCTGCGCCCGCGCGCGAGCCCCAACGCGTGATAACCCACAAGCATAGGGGATTGCAACAATTTTCGAGGGTAGAGTATTCAACCCAAATTTATAGATCTGACACAAGGGGAGCCAAAGAATATTTGCAAGTATTAGCAGCTGAGTTGTGAATTCAACCACACCTGGAGACTAATTATCTGCAGCAAAGTGATCAGTAGCAAAGTAATATGATAGTTTTATAATAGTGACAGCAGCAATGTTAACGTTAACAGTGATAGCAGTAGTTTTGTAGAAAGTGCAACGGTAACAAGATTAGTAGTAACTTAGCAAAAACAATATAAGATAAATTCGTAGGCATTGCATGGGTAATTTGTTGGATGATATTCATCATGTGACAGTCATAAGCTAGGGCGATACGGCACTAGCTCCAGTTCATAAATATAATGTAGGCATGTATTCCGTAAATAGTCATACGTGCTTATGGAAAGAACTTGCATGACATCTTTTGTCCTACCCTCCCTTGGCAGCGGGGTCCAATTGGAAATTAAGGGATATTAAGGTCTCCTTTTAATAGAGAACCGGAACAAAGCATTAACACATGGTGAATACATGAACTCCTAAAACTACCGTCATCACCGGGAGTGGTCCCGACTATTGTCACTCTAGGGTTGCCGAATCATAACACGTAGCAGGTGACTATAACTTGTAAGATCAGATGTAGAACATGGATGTAATGATGATAACATAAACGGTTCAGATCTGAAATCATGGCACCCGGGCCCAAAGAGACAAGCATTAAGCATGGCAAAGTCATAGCAACATCAATCTCAAAACATAGTGGATACTAGGGATCAAGCCCTAACAAAACTAACTCGATTACATGATGAATCTCATCCAACTCCTCACCGACCAGCGAGCCTACAAAGGAATGACTCACTCCCGATGGGGAGCATCATGGAATTGGTGATGGAGAAGGGTTGGTGATGACGAAGAACGAAGATCCCCCTCTCCAGAGCCCCAAACGGACTCCAGATCTGACCTCCCGATGAAGAACTGGAGGTGACGGCGGCTCCGTCTCGTGGATCACGATAATTCTTTCTCCCTGATTTTTCTGGAAAAATTGGATTTATAGCGTCGGTTTCAGGGTCTGCGGGGCCACCAGGTGGGGACAACCCAACTGGACGTGCCTGGGGGGCAGGCGCTTCCTGGTGGGTTGTGCCCACACATGTGCCCTCCTCAAGTGTCTCTTGGCTCCATAAATTCTCTTTTATTATATAAAAAATCCTCCCAAAGTTTCGTTCCATTCCGAGAACTTTTATTTCTACACAAAAACAACACCATGGTAGTTCTGCTAAAAACAACGTCAGTCCGGGGTTAGTTTCATTCAAATCATGCAAATAAGAGTTCAAAACAAGAGGAAAAGTGTTAGGAAAATTAGATTCATTGGAGACGTATCAACTCCCCCAAGCTTAAACCTTTGCTTGTCCTCAAGCAATTCAGTTGATAAACTGAAAGTGAAAAAGAAAAACTTTTACGAACTCTTTTGCTCTTGTTTGCATAAATAAGCTTAAACAACACCCATGTTTTCAGCCAACATTATAACTAACCATGCCGACAATAACTCTTAAAAATTATATTAACTCATATCAATGAAATAATCAGCTAGCGAGCAATAATAAGATATCTCAAACGGCAACATGTTGTCAAAACAACCATGATATAATATGACAATAGTGGTATCTCGCTAGCCCTTTCTGAGACCGGAAAACATAAATGCAGAGCACCTGCAAAGTTCAAGCAGCGACTAAACATTGTAATTCATGGTAAAAAGATCTAGTCATGATGCACCCAACATTAGCTACACACAATGCATCAGCATGACAGCAATGCTCTCAGGTTTTGGCGCTTATTTTGGAAGGTGATGACACATAATAAAAGTAAATAGATAGTCCCTTCACAGAGGGAAGTAGTGATTTGCAGAGGTGCCAGAGCTCAAGTTTTAAAATAGTGGTAAATGATATTTTAAGACATCCACCCTTATCATTTACTTCACGACCATCAGTTATCAATATCTTCCATGCTAAGCACGCTAGTGGCAGTTCCCAAGTGATAAAAGTAAAGGTTTTGACTCCATTGGGAGTTTTTGTTTGATTATTTGTAAGCTTTTTCCATTTGCAGTTTGGGACTGGGCATCCCTATTACCGCCCTTTTCTCGTGCGATGGCGAGGGAATAAACACTCGACCTGAGAATAACCCGCTTAGCATGGAAGATACCGACCACCTCATGTCGTTCCATGAATGATCCAGGCACACAAAAAGAATATTTATTTGAAGTTTTTTAGAGGTGGCACATGCAAATTTACTTAGGACGGCAGGGTAATACAACATATAGGTAGGTATGGTGGACTCATCTGGAATAGCTTGGGTTCAAGGTTTTTGATGTACAAGCAGAATTCCCACTTAGTACAGGCAAAGGCTAGCAAATAGGTTGAGAAGTGGCCAGCTAGAGAGCAACAACGGTCATGAACATGAATTATGCATAAGTAACATTGGACACTAGCATGAGTATGATATGAACACCATGAACATAAATATCATAGAGGCTATGTTGGTTTTGATTCAACTACATGCATGAACATGTGCCAAGTCAAGCCACTCGAACATTCATAGGAGGACACCATATCACCATACTACATCACAATCACTTTAACACAATGTTGATATCCAAGATAAATCATTGTCCGCTCCTAGCTACTTATGCATGGCATGAGAAACTATAATCTCTAATTGTCATTGCGAACATTTTTAATCATAATGGGCTGAATCATGGATACTAGGTTAAACATATTTACAGAAACAGAACAAGTCAAGTTCATACCCGTTTCTCTCTGCCACGGCTAGTTCATTGAATATCGTCACTATTTGCCTTTCACTTGCATGACCGAACGATAAGAAAATAATAATAGTGCAAGAGTGCCATGGACTAAGTTGGAATCTGCAAAAAAATTATTCAACAGGAGAAGACGAGGTAAAATGGGCTCTTTGTTAGATCAACAATTATGCAAACGAGAGCCACTCAACATTTTCATCATGGTCTTCTCCTCGGTACGACTCGAATAAAAGAAAAGAAATTCATAGACACACACTAAAATATTTTTGAAGTTTTTCGTTTTCTTGAACAAGCAAATAAAAGGGGAAAGCAAAAATGAGAAAATCTATTCACACGGGGAAGCAAAAGAAGAATAAGGAAATCTTTTGGGTTTTATTTTTACAACTAAGTATGCATAGAAAGTAAACTAACTACAACTAGTTCTTTTTGGTTTTTCTAAGGTTTTTCAAACACACTAGAAGAGAAAGAAAAATATTTTAGCATGGATAATACAATGAACAAGTGTGGACACCGACAGCTGGAATGAAATGTGTGATCATGAATGTAATGTTGGTGAGAAACACGTACTCCCCAAAGCTTAGGCTTTTGGCCTAACTTGGTAATCGATCAGTAGCCTGGATAGTAGTCGGAGTGCTGAGGAGCGGGCATCCGTGGATCCCACGGCTGAGGCTCCTCCTCTGCCGTAGCCTGGTCGTTTCGGTAGGCCATGATATCTGCAGGCATAATCCTATGTCCGCCCCTGGCAACAGGATCAATCAAAGCATGTGCAGGCAATGGGATAATATCATGAGTGCTCACACTGAAAACCAAGTTATACAGAATAGGAATGTTAGGGAAATATCATGCAATAAAATGGTGGTGTTCCATAGCTACGCGATCTAGGTAGACCTTGGTCAAAGAATAATCATGAAGGCATATCTCAACATTAAAGAGAGCCGCCAAGCGAGTAGCAAAAATACCACCATGTATTTTACCCTTGGACTTATTAATGTGGAAGCGACGTGCCACAATAGCTCCCAAGCTATAAGTGTTGTCGCCCTCTAGTGCACGACGTAAAACAGCAAGGTCTGGTGAACTCAGTGTACCCACCTTCTCTCTAGCAAGCAAGCATTTTGAAATGAAAAGAGTAAAATAATGAACAGCGGGAAAGTGCAGGCCAGTGGCAGTTATTCTCGACATCCCTCTCTCATCACCCACTGTCAGAGTATGATAAAAGCTTTCAAACTCTATGGGTCTAGGCTCTACCAAACTACCATCAAAAGAAAGCAAACATATTTCACAGAACTCAGTGAGCGGTATCTGATGGAACTCAGCATATAAATTAAAGTGCACCTAAGGAGGGTTATTCCTAGGAAGGAAATTAAAACTTTGAACAAAGGTGTTTGTGAGGAGATGATACTGTTCACATTCAGCTGCGATAAAGTTAGTGAGGCTGGCATTATCAACATATTGTGTAAACTCTTGAAGGATTCCAGCCTCTACAATGAATGGGGTATGCGGCCATTCGCACGGCCGTACTTCAGCCAACCTCTAGGTATGGAGATCACTGTCAGAGGACTCCCCAATCACTCCTTTGGAGTTCTTCTTGGAAGACTACTTGCTAAAGATACTCATCTTTTTCCTATGATCAAAATTCTGAAATTTTTAGTCCACAATTTTTTCTCAATACGAGATTGATAGCAACTACTCATAGGGATACATAGAGGCCATAGCAAGCTTTCAAACTACTTAAAACTCTAAGAATTCAATATGCAAGCTCATCTACAGCAGCACCAAGAGTAGCTAATTATTCAAAATATAAACCACTAAAGAGAAAAGTAATTGGACAAACGAAGGAGTCACATACCAAGAAACAATCCCCGAAACAGTATCAGAAACAGAGCTTCGAGCAAAGAGATCGAAATCCGTGGGTTTGAGAGCAAGAACACAAGATAGAGAGAGCAATGGTGAATTTTTCTGGAGTTAGGTGATGATGTGGTGTGAAGAGATAAGTGAGGGGGCCCACGTGGGAACCACAACCCACCAGGGCGCGCCTGGGGTCCTGGCTGTAACGCCCGGATAATTAGGCTATAGTAAAACTCTCCTAATGATGCCATGTCACCTCTGTTACTATTGCTAATCAGTGTTAGTTCAAAACATTTCAAATTCAAAAATGAATTAGTGACAAACACCCAAAGTTTTCGAAAGTTGAAACTATTCGGACAGTACCAAATATGACATAGGTAAGTATGGTGTAGAAGGCACAATTTTATACAATACTTAAATGCCCTAAATTAAATAAAATAGAAAAGGAAAAGAAATAAAAGAAAAGAAAATGAAAAATAGAAGACAAAAGAAAAAAAGAAAAAGGACCCCCACTGGACCAGACGGCCCAGCTCACAGCCAGGGCCCACCTGGCCCATCCGGCCGACCCAGCCCGTTCCCCCGGTCGCTCCTTCCCCTTCCCTGTTCCGCTGACCAGGGTCGGAACAGGGGCGCGTCCCCGCTCGACCGCCTCGCCGGCACCGACGCCGGGATGAGATAAGGCCGCCACGCCCTCGCCTCCTCAATCCCTTCTCCCACTCGCCACCGCTCTCCCCCTCGGTCCCAGCGCCTTCCCCCTCAGATCCACCTCGCTAGACCCCTCGTTCCCAACCATGTCCGAATGCCGCCATGGACCCGCCGCCGTGAATCACGCGGCCACAGCCATCGCCTCGCCGCGCCTGCGTGTCCGTCGTCTCCGCCATCATCCTCCTCATCGACCGGTGGCCGCAGCTGGAGCTCGGAGGCGCTGCTGCAACGGCCCCCTTCTTCCACATCTACGGTCTCCGCCGTTCTTCACCAACTCCAGTGACGCCCCCTGCTGCTACTAAACCACCACGGGCTATCTTGTGTGCCGCAAGATGAGCTCCCCCGCCTCCTGCTCCTCCTTGTTAAGCCCCTGGGGCACCGTAGCTACCTCGTCGCCGTTGCCGAGAGCCCGTCGCCGCGGATCGCCTCGCCACCGTGGCCATGCTCTCCGTCGTGCTCGCCTGATGATGAGGACATCAATACCATTGTTACACCCACAACCCCTACTATTACATATACTGGACCAATTACTAGAGCTCGCTCACGCCAATCAAATTACCAGGTACTTTCGTTTCTTGGTAATGATTCTAATGTTCATGAGAATATGATGCTTCCTAAATTGGATACATTTGTTTTGCTTACAAATGAAAGGCCTAGCTTGGAGAAGGATGAACATTGGAGCAAGAACACGCATGTAGTTGATGGCATGCGCAAGGGGATCAAGAACGGAGTTACAAGTGATGATTTCAGGAATTTGAAGCCACCATAAGGAGTGCATGAAGCCTTGGACGAAATATACAAGATGCCACTACATAAATTTCGTCTAGAGGCTATTCTAGGTGCTGTGTCACCTTATTATTGGGCCAGGCCCATGTATTTTCGAAATACATAAGTATAGGCTGTTTTAGAGTCCGTATGTGTGGGAAACAAGAGTTAGGGTTGGTTTGGAACCCTCCTCCAAGGGCCACGAAATTCCCCCTCTTCCTCCATATATATAGCCCTTAGGCGTCGTTTGAACTTTGGGTTTTGCTTAGATTAAAGTTTGCCATAGCTGCAACTTGGCGCGCCGTTTGTGTTCAACGACCAGACCAAGGCGTCATAGAACCCCACCTTGATCAATAAAGCTTTCCTCTTATATTCGCAATATCCAGATTGCAATCTTAGTTTCTTGCTTATTCTTCGTTTGCCTGCAGGAAACAGACCTTCGTGGTCAGGTTGATCGTGCTCCGGCGTGGTCAATAACCTCTCGGAGTTGGTTTAGCGATTGCTAAGGCGCGATGTCCTCGCACGTTCGTAGTCGGATCGTCAAAGTCGACTTCATCCTAAATGATAGCCACCATCTCATCGAAAGACGGGACACCTTGCCTCTATCAAGTGGTATCAGATTTCCAGGTTGCTAGGTGAGATTTTACAGTTTTTCATAGTTTAGATCGAGTCTATTCTTCATACCTATAGTCCACGAAAAAGCCAAAAAAATTAGGGTTAGTTCATCCCATCCGAACCAATCTGAGCCTTTGCATAATCTTTTCTGTATTTGCTTTGTTGAATTTTCGGTTGCATCGTCGTGTCAAGTTGTTGGTCTTAGCGTCTAGTCCTTTAGAGTTTCGAGTTCTGTTCACAGGTTGTCACGTCGCCGCTGCCATATATCACCACCGCATCATCATCGTCGCTGCTGCCATATACCACCACCGCACCAACTTCGTCACCGCTTCCATATACCACCACCACATATTCACCGCCAATCCGAGTCCATATACGCCACCACATATCCGCTGCCATCACGCCAATCCGAGTCCACGCAACATATATCCGCCACCGGTCCGAGTTCCACAGTTCATCTCCGCCACGGTCCGAGTTCCACGGTTTCATCTCCACCACAGTCCTATTCGAGTCCAGTATTTTGTTACTCTGTTTTGGATTTCCAGATCACGCCATTCTCCGAGTCGTGACAGAGAAGGACTCCCCAACTTCCGTGCTACCCGCAGTAGAGAAATAGTTCCAAACTCAAAAAAAAACTAAGTTTGGAAAATTCTGGCTAGGCAATTTTTAGACCATTTGTAGACTTTTTCAAAAAAAAATTTGTTGCGGAGGAAAAAAAAGAGAAAAAACGTGCAAAAAAAGGATAAAAAGAGAAAAAAAATTCAGAGTGTGCTCCTCCCTTGTTTACGTGTCGCGCCGTGATTTTTTGGTGTTCTAGGCTCGCGTCTCTAGCACAGTCTAGCATAGGACTAGCACAGTATCGTCGTTGAGCGTTTATTCAACTTTGCATCTCTGAATTGATTATTGCTGACCCTTTTTGCTACCATATTATAAGCCTTCCCAGCTCCACATACATCTCGTCGTGCGTTTGACTCTCCACAGTAATCGCTCTATCCAAGCTTTGAGAGTTTTAACTACAATGGTTGCGATCACCTTCTTTCTTTGAGTAGGCTGGTAAGAATTTGAGATTTGCTTGACGGTTGTGACACCCACCACCACCTCTTGTTAGTAGTCTGTAGGATCATATTCTTGTGTGTTTCTATTGCTGCTAACCATGCCAGGATCACAAGCCGACGAGACTGACTGGGAGAACATGACGAATAAGGAGTTGCATGATAAATTTCAGCAAATGATGAGTGGACAGGTGCAAGATGTGCTAAACAGATTTGAAGAGGCCATGGAGAAGATAGATGGCATGGATAAGACGTTCGAAACAAATCTTGATAACAAGTTTAATGAATTGCTCGCGTGTCTTCCACCACCACCACCGGCTGCACCTAACGCACCTCTGCAACAACAACAACAACGACTACCTCCACGTCGCGAAACAGCCCTCCGTCGAGCGAGCAGTGTCCCTCTTGCGCTTGGCCAAACTGTTGGTGCTGCTGTTGATACTTCTGTGGCTCCTGCTGCTGATGCGGAGGAGGATGATTATGTGGGAGATTACGAGGATTAAGTTGATCAAAATCAGAACTACATGCAACCACCAGCACCACAACCATCAGGTCGTCCACATGCAAATAATGGCAATGTTAGGGCTCCCCCTCAGGTACGAGATCATGACCATCTCCCTAAACTAAAATTGAATATTCCACCATTTGAGGGTAGATATGTTCCTGATATATATCTTACTTGGGAGTTAGAAACTGAACAACGATTTACATGTTACAGTAACCTAAGGAGAGACGTGTTCCTGCCGCTGTTTGTGCTTTCACTAGCTTTGCATGTGTTTGGTGGTCTGAACATTGTAGATTATATCCTGTTCCAGCTACTTGGGCTGCTTTGAAAACTGCTATGCATACTCGTGGAGTTCCCCCATATTATCAATGTGAATTACTTAAAAAATTGCAGTGCTTAAGACAAGGAAAAAATTATGTAGAAGAATATTATCAGGAATTACAAACTGGCTTGATTAGATGTAGTATTGTTGAGGAGAATGAAGCTATGCTTGCACGTTTTATGGGTGGATTAAATAGTGAGATTTAGACCATTCTAGAGTATAAGGATTATAATAATATCACTTGTTTATTCCATCTTGCTTGTAAAGCTGAACGTGAAGTGCAGGATCGACAGGCATTGGTGCGAACTAACTTTTCTAAAGGTCGACCTTCATCATGGACACCACGTGCATCATCTACTTCCACTGCACCATCACCTCCTTCAGGTGCCACCTCCAACCATGGTACAAGAAAGCAGGCACAACCACCACTATCTGCCAAGAGCACACCTGTCGGGCCTGCACATAGCTCTTCTTCTTCCATGGCGTCAACAGGGCACACAAGTGATATTATTTGTCGTCGTTGTAAGGGAAGAGGACATTTTGCGAGAGAATGCAAATCTCAGCGTGTGATGATCGCTACTGAGGATGGTGGGTATGAGTCCGCTAGTGACTATGATGAGAATACTTTGGCTCTTATTACACATGAAGAACACGGTGGAGATGATTCTGATCATGAGACGCAATACATGGCTGCTGAAGATGCTGACAGGTATGAATGTTTAGTTGCTCAACGTGTTTTCAGTGTGCAGGTTACACAAGCCGAGCAAAATCAGAGGCATAATTTGTTCCATACAAAGGGAGTTGTGAAGGAACGTTCTATTCGCGTCATCATAGATGAAGGGAGCAGCAACAACTTGGCTAGCATGGCGATGGTGGAGAAGCTCTCTCTCACCACAAGACCACATCCACATCCTTACTACAGCCAATGGTTCAACAACAGCGGCAATGTTAAGGTAACACGTACTGTTCGGGTGCATTTTAGTATCTCTACATATGCTGATTATGTTGATTGTGATGTGGTACCTATGCAAGCATGTTCCTTATTACTTGGTAGACCATGGAAATTTGATAAAAATTCTGTACACCATGGTAGAAACAATCAGTATACTCTTGTTCATAAGGATACAAATATTACTTTGCTTCCTATGACTCCTGAATCCATTTTGAAAGATGATATTCATAGAGCTAATAAAGCAAAACAGGAGAAAAATAAGAGTGAAAATCAGATAGTGGCAAAAGAATTTGAGCAACAAATGAAGCCTAATAACAAACCATCTAGTGTTGCTTCTGAAATTAAATTGAAAAGTGCAGGTTTACTTGCCACCAAATCTGATATTCATGCGCTAGTTTTTCGCTAATCTGTTTGCTATGCTTTTTTGTGCAAAGATGCATTATTTTCATTCGAGGACGTGCTTCCTCTTTGCCCCCTGCTGTCACTAATATTTTGCAAGAGTTCACTGACGTCTTTCCACAAGACGTGCCACCGGGATTACCACCTATTCAAGGGATTGAGCATCAACTTGACTTAATTCCCGGTGCATCACTATCGAACCGTGCACCATACCGTACGAATCCAGAGGTGATGAAGGAGATTATGCGTCAAGTACAGGAGCTGCTCGACAAAGGTTATATACGCGAATCTCTTAGTCCTTGTGCTGTTCCTATTATACTAGTGCCTAAAAAGGATGGTACGTCGCGTATGTGTGTTGATTGTAGAGGCATTAATAATATTACTATTCATTATCGTCATCCTATTCCTAGGCTAGATGATATGCTTGATGAATTGAGTGGCTCTACAATATTCTCCAAAGTTGATTTGCTTAGTGGATACCATCAAATTCGTATGAAATTGGTAGATGAATGGAAAACAGCATTTAGAACTAAGTTTGGTTTATATGAGTGGTTAGTCATGCCTTTTGGGTTAAATAATGCACCTGGTACTTTCATGAGACTAATGAACGAAGTTTTACGTGCTTTCATTGGACGGTTTTTGGTAGTCTATTTTGATGATACACTGATTTATAGCAAATCTTTGGAAGAACATTTGGAACATTTACGTGTTGTTTTTATTGCTCTACGTGATGCACGTTTGTTTGGTAACCTTGGGAAGTGCACCTTTTGCACCGACCGAGTATCTTTTCTTGGCTATGTTGTTACTCCACAGGGAATTGAAGTTGATAAAGCCAAGATTGAAGCTATTGAGAGTTGGCCACAGCCCAAAACAGTCACACAAGTGAGGAGTTTCCTTGGCCTCGCTGGTTTCTATAGGCGTTTTGTGAGAGATTTCAGCACCATTGCTACACCTCTCAACGAGCTTATAAAGAAGGATGTGCCTTTTGTTTGGGGTACCGCACAGGAAGAAGCCTTCACGGTATTGAAAGACAAGTTGACACATGCTCCTTTACTCCAACTTCCTGATTTTAATAAGACTTTGAGCTTGAATGTGATGCTAGTGGAATTGGATTATTAGGTGTGTTATTACAAGATAGAAAACCTGTTGCATACTTTTCTGAAAAATTGAGTGGGCCTAATCTAAACTATTCTACTTATGATAAAGAATTATATGCTCTTGTTCGGACTTTAGAGACATGGCAACATTATTTATGGCCCAAAGAATTTGTTATACATTCTGATCATGAATCTTTGAAACATATTAAAAGTCAAGCTAAACTGAATCGTAGACATGCTAAAAGGGTGGAATTCATTGAGACTTCCCCTTATGTCCTTAAACACAAGAAGGGTAAATAAAATGTTATTGCTGATGCTTTGTCTCGTTGCTATACTATGCATTCACAACTTGACTTCAAAATATTTGGTTTGGAGACCATCAAAGATCAATATGTACATGATGCTGAATTTAAAGATGTATTGCAGAATTGTAAAGAAGGTAGAACATGGAACAAGTTCGTCGTTAACGATGGATTTGTGTTTCGTGCTAACAAGCTATGCATTCCAGCTAGCTCCGTTCGTCTTTTGTTGTTGCAGGGGGCGCATGAAGGAGGACTAATGGGACACTTTGGCGTGAACATGATGGATGATATACTTGCTACACTTTTCTTTTGGCCAAAGATGAGACGGGATGTTGAGCATTTTGTTGCTCGCTGCACTACATGTCAAAAAGTTAAGTCACGACTCAATCCTCATGGTTTATATATGCCTTTGCCTGTACCTAGTGTTCCTTGGGAGGATATATCTATGGACTTTGTTTTAGGTTTACCTCAAACAAAGAAGGGGAGGGATAGCATATTTGTGGTCGTGGATAGATTTTCGAAAATGGCACACTTTATACCATGTCATAAAAGCGATGATGCTATTAATGTTGTGGATTTGTTCTTTCGGGAAATTATTCGCTTGCATGGTGTGCCAAATACTATTGTTTCAGATCGTGATACTAAATTCCTTAGCCAGTTTTGGAGATGTTTATGGGCTAAGTTGGGGACTAAACTGCTTTTTAGTACTACTTGTCACCCCCAAACTGATGGACAAACTGAAGTAGTCAATAGAACATCGTCTACTATGCTTAGGGCTGTTTTGAAGAATAATAAGAAAATGTGGGAAGAATGCTTGCCTCATATTGAATTTGCTTATAATCGTTCATAGCATTCTACTACTAGGATGTGCCCTTTCGAAATTGTGTATGGTTTCCTACCTCGTGCACCTATTGATTTGTTGCCTCTTCCATCGTCGGAGAAGGTTAATTTTGATGCTAAAGAACGTGCTGAATTGATTTTAAAAATACATGAGTTAACTAAGGAAAACATTGAGCGTATGAATGCTAAATATAAACTTGCTGGAGATAAGGGTAGAAAACATGTTGTGTTTGCACCTGGAGATCTTGTTTGGTTACATTTTCATAAGGATAGATTTCCTAATTTGCACAAATCAAAGCTAATGCCACGTGTTGATGATCCATTTAAGGTGTTAGAGAAAATAAATGATAATGCATATAAACTTGAGCTACCTGCAGATTTTGGGGTTAGTCCCACTTTTAACATTGCAGATTTGAAGCCTTATTTGGGTGAGGAAGATGAGCTTCCGTCGAGGACGACATCATTTCAAGAAGGGGAGGATGATGAGGACATCAATACCATTGTTACACCCACAACCCCTACTGTTACATATACTGGACCAATTACTAGAGCTCGCGCACGCCAATGAAATTACCAGGTACTTTTGTTTCTTGGTAATGATTCTAATGTTCATGAGAATATGATGCTGCGTAAATTGGATACATTTGTTTTGCTTACAAATGAAGGGCCTAGCTTGAAGAAGGATGAACATTGGAGCAAGAACACGCATGGAGTTGATGGCATGCGCAACAGGATCAAGAACCGAGTTACAAGTGATGGTTTCAGGACTTTGAAGCCACCATAAGGAGTGCATGAAGCCTTGGACTAAATATACAAGATGCCACTTCATAAATTTCGTCTAGAGGCTATTCTAGGTGTTGCGTCACCTTATTATTGGGCCAGGCCCATGTATTTTTGAAATACTTAAGTATAGGTTGTTTTTAGAGTCCGTATGTGTGGGGAAACAATAGTTAGGGTTGGTTTCGGACCCCTCCTCCAAGGGCCACGAAATTCCCCCCTCTTCCTCCATATATACAGCCCTTAGGGCGTCGTTTAGACTTTGGGTTTTGCTTAGATTAAAAGTTCGCCATAGCTGCAACTTCGCGCACTTCGTTTGTGTTCAACGACCAGACCAAGGCGTCACAGAACTCCACCTTGATCAATAAAGCTTTCCTCTTATATTCGCAATATCCAGATTGCAATCTTAGTTTCTTGCTTGTTCTTCATTTGCCTGCAGGAAACAGACCTTCGTGGTCAGGTTGATCGTGCTCCGGCGTGGTCAATAACCTCTCGGAGTTGGTTTAGCGATTGCTAAGGCGCGACATCCTCGCACGTTCGTAGTCGGATCGTCAAAGTCGACTTCATCCTAAACGATAGCCACCATCTCATCGAAAGACGGGACACCTTTGCCTCTATCACCTGAGCACGGCATCGTGTTCCTGGCACGTCCAGGAACCGAACGCACCCACGCATGCGCTTCCATATGGCCCCTATGCCCTAACTCGTTGAGCTCCCAAACGCGCTGCCGCCTGCGCTCGTCGCCGGCATGCCTCCGGTGACCAAATGGTCATGGGCCAACGCCCATTGCATTCGCCGCCTGACATATGTCTCGCCTGGCCTCATAGTTCACTCGCTAGCGTGCTGCGTCGCCGTTTCCTGTCGCCTCCGACTCCGGTCGTCCGCCGATGAGCTCGCCGCGCTCGATTCCGGTCACCCCTGCCGCCACAACCACCACCGTTGGACGCGGCGCAGCCGTAGCTTTCGAACGCGCCCGAAAACTCGACGAACGGTGCCCTGTAGGTGTTTTCCGGCCACCTCCCGAGCCGCGCCGCCGCGTTTTGCCTCGCCGGCACCATCCGCCGATGTGGCTAGGTGGGCCCCACCCCTGGGTCACTACTAGTGGGCCATGGGGGCCCCGTTGACTGGGTTGACCCAGTCAACATGCTGACTGGGCAGCCCAGTGGCACTAACATGCGGGGCTCACGCCATAAGCGAATAAACATAAATAGATAAATTGCTAATTAATTAAATTAGTTAAATAAATCCTAATCTCTCAATGACTACTGGGCCCCACCCGCTAATTAACCCTTTTAGTTAGTCTAAACCCCTGTTAGTGTCCCTGACAATGACATGTGGGTCCCACTGGACCCACCTGTTTGGTTTGACTAGTCAACCGACCAGTTGACCTGCTGACATCACTTTGATGTCATGCCCGCGTCATCATTCACTGTTCTGGATAATGTTGGATTTAAATAAATAATTAAAATCAGAAAATGATTAAATCTTTAGAAAATCATATAAAATAATCCGTAACTCGGATGGAAAAACTTTGTACATGAAAGTTGCTCAGAACGACGAGACGAATCCTGATACGTAGCCTGTTCATCCGCCACACATCCCTAGCATAGAAAACTCGCAACTTTCCCCCTCCGGTTCATATGTCCGAAAACACGAAACACCGGGAATACTTTCCCGGATGTTTCCCCCCTTCGTCGGTATCTCCTACTACCACGATTGGGCACGCCTAGCATCACACTTTGTCATGCCATGCATCGTCATGCATTTGTTTGCATCGTATTTATTGTTTCTTCCCCCTCTTCTCTCGCTAGACACCGAGACCGACGCTGCTGCTACCCAGTACGACTACGGTGTTGACGACCGCTCCTTCTCGGCTGAGCTTCCAGGCAAGCCCCCCCCCTAATCACCAGATATCGCATATTCTTCTCTATACTGCTTGCATTAGAGTAGTGTAGCATGTTACTGCTTTCCGTTAATCCTGTTTTGCTGCATAGCCTGTCCTTGCTACTACTGTTGTTACCTTTATCTGCAATCCTACATGCTTAGTATAAGATGCTAGTATTCCATCTGTGGCCCTACATTCCTGTCCATCTGCCTTGCTATACTATCGGGTCGTGATCACTCGGGAGGTGATCACGGGTATATACTTATATACTTTACATGATACCTGTGGCGACTAAAGTCGGTTCGGCTCTTGGAGTACCCGCGAGTGGATCTTTGTGGCGGAGCGACAGGGCGGGTTGAGACCACCTAGGCGAGAGGTGGGCCTGGCCCTGGTCGGCGTTTGCGGTTACTTCTAAATAACACGCTTAACGAGATCGTGGTATTTGATCCGAGTTTGGCCACTGGCCTATACATACTAACCAACTACGCGGGAACAGTTATGGGCACTCGACGTCGTGGTATCAGCCGAAGCCTTCGTGATGTCAGCGACTGAGCGGCGCGTGCCAAATTGGAACGTAAGCCTGCTCTTGTATTAAGGGGGCTAGTTCTGCTTTCGGCGACCAACGCAACGTGCATGTGTGCAATGGGCGATGGGCCCAGACCCCTGCGTCATAGGATTTAGATCGTCGTGCTGACCTCTCTGTTGTGCCTAGGTGGGGCTACGACGTGTTGATCTTCCTCGGTCGGGCATGACCCAGAAAAGTGTGTCCGGCCAAATGGGATCGAGCGTGTTGGGTAATGTGGTGCACCCCTGCAGGGAAGTTTATCTATCGAATAGCCGTGATCTTCGGTAACAGGATTGGAGTTGTACCTTGACCTTATGACAACTAGAACCGGATACTTAAGAAAACACACCCTTCCAAGTGCCAGATACAACTCGGTGGTCGCTCTCTAACTGGGCGACAAGGAGAGGATAGCCGGTAGGAGTATGCTATACGATGCTACTTGGTGAACTTCAATCTACTCTCTTCTACATGCTGCAAGATGGAGGCTGCCAGAAGCGTAGTATTCGATAGGACTAGCTATCCCCCTCTTATTCTGGCATTCTGCAGTTCAGTCCACCGATATTGCCTCTTTACACATATACCCATGCATATGTAGTGTAGATCCTTGCTTGCGAGTACTTTGGATGAGTACTCACGGTTGCTTTCCTCCCTCTTTTCCCCTTTTCCGTTCTACCTGGTTGTCGCAACCAGATGCTGGAGTCCAGGAGCCAGATGCTAGAGTCCAGGAGCCAGATGCCACCGTCGGCGATGACTCCTACTACATCGAAGGTGCCTACTACTACGTTCAGGCCGCTGACGACGACCAGGAGTAGTTTAGGAGGATCCCAGGCAGGAGGCATGCGCCTCTTTCGATCTATATCCCAGTTTGTGCTAGCCTTCTTAAGGCATACTTGTTTAACTTATGTATGTACTCAGATATTGTTGCTTCCACTGACTCGTCTATGATCGAGCAGTTGTATTCGAACCCTCGGCGCTGCCTTGTATTAGGATGCTTGTATGACTTATTTATGTTTTAGAGTTGTGTTGTGATATCTTCCGTGAGTCCACGATCTTGATCGTATTACGTTTGCGTGCATGATTAGTGTACGATTGAATCGGGGCATCCTGAGATTGGTATCGAGCCATTGCTGTAGGAATCCCCCTTCCACACTCCTTGGCTGAAGTTGAGTCTAGACATTGCAAAACTTTTACTAACATGGATGTGTGTCTTATGGGCCCATGTCGCCATTGGGTGGTACTAGGATCTTTTACTCCACGACCTTTACTCTGGGACTCTGAACTCTCTTCTACTCAGGTTAAACAAATTTCTAACTTTAACACTAGGATCCCGTGACCACATTCACCCCAAAGTTGGATAAGCCATAGTTATTCCTTAGAATAGTATTTTGAACAATTTCCACACTGTCATTTGACTCCTTTGAAACATCTTTGCTTTCAGATGGAACCCACGAGGCAGGTCGTGCACCACATGACGGCCATTGGTGCCTCGGGATCACCTGCTGTGCTAGCTGAGATGATGACCTATCTGGGTTATCGCTGGCACCCTGAGTACACCGTCTACGAGGAGTACGAGGACTTTAACTAGGAGCAGTATCGTGTCATCGTCCACCTCTACTCTCAGGAGTATGACTCCAGTACTGTGCTGCACACTGCTCATGGTGTTGGAGTGACCATCGATATGGCAGTTCATGATGCTGCTTATGCTACTCTGACACGTCTTCGTGGAGAGTATCGGGAGTTGGACACCTCCCCTTCAGGCACATTGCTATTGCATCCGATGTTGGTGCGGAGGGATACTACACTGCTGCCTACTCCACTGTCACCCGCGAGTCCTTCTACCATCAGAACCAGGTTCTGCATGATGATGGGCTGGATCGAGCTAACCGAGCTCTTCGCCACGAGTTGTACACCACCCGTCAGCACCTTTACCGTGCTTTGACGCTGTTGGACCCCTTTGTCCGATCTAGAGAGCTGCCGCGTTCTGCGATCTACCCAGCTAGGACCGTGATGCCCCACGGTGTCGGTTGGCCAGATGTGGGAGGCTACTCTCCCGCACTTGGTCCTCTTCTGCCACCTGAGCGTCAGGTTCTACACCAGAGTATCCGCTGACCCCAGGTTGCTGACGTGGAGTTCCCGATGCGACACTACCAGCTTTCAGGATACACCTACCTCCACAGTTCCTCTTGGGACTGATGTAGTCTTGCTTATTAGTGTTAGACACATTCACCGTGAGCCTGCGTGCCGCCTATGATGTCTTTAGTCTATGTACTAAACTCTGTGTACCGAACTCTATGCATGATCCTTTTGTAAGATATGCCGACTACTATGCAGTATCTATCGTGTTGCTTTCATTATGCATGTTTCATCATGAATGATTCTTGTCCTTGCAAATTTCTCAATGTTGAACTACGCATGTTAAATTTTAGCAGGATGATTAGACCAGGTGGTCATGGTCGTGGTGGCCATGCCCCACCACCGCCTGAGTACATGGCTGGTATGATCCAACAGTTCGAACTGAACTGCCAATTCATGGAAAATATGAGGGATCAGTTTCCTCGCCCCCAATATGAACCAGCAGCCAACCCCAGTAACTCTGCAGGATTTCATGCGCCTCAACCCAACTATGTACCACAGCTCAACTCAGCCTCTGGATGCTGATGACTGGCTCTGTGACATCACCTATGAGATGGAGTCTGCCGATGTAGCCCCTGCCAGCTATGTCACCTTTGCTTCCTTCTTCTTGAAGGGACCTGCAGCTCAATGGTGGGACAGCTACAGGCGTACTCTGCCAGCTGGAACAATCATCACCTGGACAAACTTCCAAGCTGCTTTTTGTGCCCGCTTCATTACTCACGGAGTCATGGGCCGGTGATGGAAATATGTCCTAGAGGAAATAATAAAATGGTTATTATTATATTTCCTTGTTCATGATAATTGTCTATTGTTCATGCTATAATTGTACTAACTGGAAACCGTAATACATGTGGGAATACATAGACCACAACATGTCCCTAGTGAGCCTCTAGTTGACTAGCTCGTTGATCAATAGATGGTTATGGTTTCCTGACCATGGACATTGGATGTCATTGATAATGGGATCACATCATTAGGAGAATGATGTGACGGACAAGACCCAATCCTAAGCACAGCACAAGATCGTGTAGTTCGTTTGCTAAGAGCTTTTCTAATGTCAAGTATCATTCCTTAGACCATGAGATTGTGCAACTCCTAGATACCGTAGGAATGGTTTGGGTGTACCAAACGTCACAACGTAACTGGGTGTCTATAAAGGTGCACTACAGGTATCTCCGAAAGTGTCTATTGGGTTGGCACGAATCGAGACTGGGATTAGTCACTCTGTATGACGGAGAGGTATCTATGGGCCCACTCGGTATTGCATCATCATAATGAGCTCAATGTGAATAAGTAGTTAGTCACGGGATCATGCATTACGGAACGAGTAAAGTGACTTGCTGGTAACGAGATTGAACGAGGTATTGGGATACCGACGATCGAATCTCGGTCAAGTAACGTACCGATTGACAAAGGGAATCGTATACGGGATTGCTTGAATCCCCGACATCGTGGTTCATCTGATGAGATCATCGTGGAACATGTGGGAGCCGACATGGGTATCCAGATCCCGCTATTGGTTATTGGCCGGAGATATGTCTCGGTCATGTCTGCATGATTCCCGAACCCGTAGGGTCTACACACTTAAGGTTCTGTGACGCTAGAGTTGTTATGCGAAATAGTATGTGGTTACCTAAGGTAGTTCGGAGTCCTGGATGTGATCCCGGATGTCACGAGGAGTTCCGGAATGGTCCGACGGTGAAGATCGATATATTGGACGAAGGGTATTGAAGTCCGGAAGTGTTCCGGGGGTACCAGGCTATGGTCAGGATGACCGAAAGGTGTTTCGGGAGCCCCGGCAAGTGTTGGAGGGCCTCATGGGCGAAAGGGGAAGGGGCAAACCAGCCCACTAAGGGGTGGTGCTCCCCCCACACCCTTTCCCACGTTATTTGGGGAGGTGGGGCGCCTCCACCTGGCACAGGAGGCAATCCTCCACCTGCTTGGCTTGGGGGCAAGTCTCCTAGGATTTTCCTCGGGAGATCCAATCTGCAGCCGCCGCCCCTAGGGAAACCCTAGGCGCCTCCCCTCTCCCTTGCCCCTATATATAGTGGAGGGTGGGAGGGCAGCCGCACCTCTCCTGGCGCAGCCTCTCCTCCTCCAACACCTCCTCCTCCTCCATAGTGCTTGGCGAAGCCTGTTTGGAGAACCACGAGCTCCACCACCACCACGCCGTCGTGCTGTCGGAATTCTCCCTCAATTTCTCCTTCTTACCTTGCTGGATCAAGAAGGAGGAGACGTCCCCGGGCTGTACGTGTGTTGAACACGGAGGCGCCGTCCGTTCGGCGCTAGATCAGATCTTCCGCGATTTGAATCGCCGCGAATACGACTCCATCAACCACGTACTTGTAACACTTCCACTTAGCGATCTTCAAGGGTATGAAGATGCAATCCCTCTCTCTCTCTCTCTCTCTCTCTCTCTCTCTCTCTCGTTGCTAGAATCTCCATAGATTGATCTTGGTGATCCGTAGAAAATTTTGAATTTCTGCTACGTTCCCCAACAGTGGTATCAGAGCTAGGTCTATGCGTAGTTTCTATGCACGAGTAGAACACAAGTTGTTGTGGGCGTCGATTTTGTCAATTTACTTGCCGTTACTAGTCTTATCTTGATTCGGCGACATCGTGGGATGAAGCGGCCCGGACCGACCTTACACGTACACTTACGTGAGATAGGTTCCACCGACTGACATGCACTAGTTGCATAAGCTGGCTAGCGGGTGTCTGTCTCTCCCACTTTAGTCGGATTGGATTCGATGAAAAGGGTCCTTATGAAGGGTAAATAGTAATTGGCATATCACGTTGTGGTTTTGGCGTAGGTAAGAAACGTTCTTGCTAGAAACCCATAGCAGCCACGTAAAACATGCAACAACAATTAGAGGACGTCTAACTTGTTTTTGCAGGGTATGCTATGTGATGTGATATGGCCAAAAGGATGTGATGGATGATATATGTGATGTATGAGATTGATCATGTTCTTGTAATAGGAATCACGACTTGCATGTCGATGAGTATGACAACCGGCAGGAGCCATAGGAGCTGTCTTAATTTATTTTATGACCTGCGTGTCATGAGTAACGCCATGTAATTACTTTACTTTATTGCTAAACCGTTAGCCATAGTGGTAGAAGTAATAGTTGGCGAGACAACTTCATGCAGACACGATGATGGAGATCATGGTGTCATGTCGGCGACAATGATGATCGTGGCGCCCCAAAGATGGAGATCAAAAGGAGCAAAATGATATTGGCCATGTCATGTCACTATTTGATTGCATGTGATGTTTATCATGTTTTACATCTTATTTGCTTAGAACGATGGTAGCTTAAATAAGATGATCCCTCGCAATAATTTCAAGAAAGTGTTCCCCCTAACTGTGCACCGCTGCGAAGGTTCGTTGTTTCGAAGCACCACGTGATGATCGGGTGTGATAGATTCTAACGTTCGAATACAACGGGTTTAAGCCAGATTTACACATGCAATACACATAGGTTGACTTGACGAGCCTAGCATGTATAGATATGGCCTCGGAACACGGAAGACCGAGAGGTCAAACACGAGTCATATAGAAGATACGATCAACATGAAGATGTTCACCGATGATGACTAGTCCGTCTCACGTGATGATCGGACACGGCCTAGTTGACTCGGATCATGTATCACTTAGATGACTAGAGGGATGTCTATCTGAGTGGGAGTTCATTAAATAATTTGATTAGATGAAATTAATTATCATGAACATAGTCAAAAGGTCTTTGCAAATTATGTCGTAGCTTACGCTTTAGTTCTACTGTTTTAGATATGTTCCTAGAGAAAATTTAGTTGAAAGTTGAGAGTAGAAATTATGCGTACTAGGTCCGTAAACTTAGGATTGTCCTCGTTGCTATGCAGAAGGCTTATGTCCTTAATGCACCGCTCGGTGTGCTGAACCTCGAACGTCGTTTGTGGATGTTGCGAACATCTGGCATACACGTTTTGATGACTACGTGATAGTTCAGTGCGTAATGTTAAACGGTTTAGAATTGAGGCGTCAAAGGCATTTTTGAAATGTCGCGGAACATATGAGATGTTCCAAGGACTGAAATTGGGATTTCAGGCTAGTGCCGACGTCAAGAGGTATGAGACCTCCGACAAGTTTCTTAAGCCTGCAAACTAAGGGAGAAAAGCTTAGTCGTTGAGCATGTGCTCAGATTGTCTGAGTACAACTTGAATCGAGTGGGAGTTAATCTTCCAGATGAGATAGTGATGTTTCTCCAAAGTCATTGCCACCAAACTACTAGAGCTTCGTGATGAACTATAACATATCAGGGATAGATATGATGATCCTTGAAATATTCGCGATGTTTGGCCTTGTGAAAGTAGAAATCAGAAGGAGCATCAATTGTTGATGGTTGGTGAAACCACTAGTTTCAAGAAGGGCAAGGGCAAGAAGGGATACTTCATGAAATGGCAAATCAGTTGCTGCTCTAGTGAAGAAACCCAAGGTTGAAACCAAACCCGAGACTAAGTGCTTCTGTAATGAGGGGAACGGTCACTGAACCAGGACTACCCTAGATACTTGGTAGATGAGAAGGCTGGCAAGGTCGATAGAAGTATATCGGATATACATTATATTAATGTGTACTTTACTAGTACTCCTAGTAGCACCAGGGTATTAGATACCGGTTCAGTTGCTAAGTGTTGGTAACTCGAAATAAAAGCTGCGGAATAAATGGAGACTAGCTATAGGTGAGATGACGATATGTGTTGGAAGTGTTTCCAAGCTTGATGTGATCAAGCATCGCATACTCCCTCTACCATCGAGACTGGTGTTAAACCTAAATAATTGTTATTTGGTGTTTGCGTTGAGCATAGACATGATTGGATTATGTCTATCGCAATACAATCATTCATTTAAGGAGAATAATAGTTACTCTGTTTATTTGAATAATACCTTCAATGGTCTTGCACCTAAAATGAATGGTTCATTGAATCTCGATCGTAGTGATACACATGTTCATGCCAAAAGATATAAGATAGTGATGATAGTACCACATACTTGTGGCACTGCCATTTGAGTCATATTGGTATAAAATGCATGAAAAAAGCTCCATGTTGATGGATCTTTGGACTCACTCGTTTTGAAAAGATTGAGACATGTGACGCATGTCTATTGGTGTATACGCATGAAGAAACTCCATGCAGATGGATCGTTTGGACTCACTTGATTTTGAATCACTTGAGACATGCAAATCATACCACATGGGCAAGATGACTGAAAAGCCTCGGTTTTAGTAAGATGGAACAAGAAAGCAACTTGTTGGAAGTAAAACATTTTGATGTGTGCAGTCTAATGAGTGTTGAGGCACGCAATGGATATCGTTATGTTCTTACTTCACAGATGATTTGAGTAGATTCTGAGTATATTGACTTGATGAAACACAAATCTGAATTATTGAAAGGTTCAAGTAATTTCAGAGTGAAGTTGAAGATCGTCGTAACAAGAGGATAAAATGTCAATGATATGATCATAGAGATGAATATCTGAGTTACAAGTTTGGCACACAATTAAGACATTGTGGAAATTGTTTCACAATTAATACCGCCTGGAACACCATAGTGTGATGGTGTGTCCGAACATCATAACTGCACCCTATTGCATATGGTGCATACCATGATGTCTCTTATCGAATTACCACTATCGTTTATAGGTTAGGCATTAGAGACAACCGCATTCACTTTAAATAGGGTACCACGCAATCCCGTTGACACGACATCGTATGAACTATGGTTTGGAGAAACCTAAGTTGTCGTTTATTAAAAGTTTGGGGCTGCGACGCTTATGTGAAAAAGTTTCAGGCTGATAAGCTCGAACCCAAAGAGGATAAATGCATCTTCATAGGACACCCAAATTAGTTGGGTATACCTCCTATCTCAGATCCGGAAGCAAAAGGGATTGTTTTTAGAATCAGGTCCTTTCTCGAGGAAAAGTTTCTCTTGAAAGAATTGAGTGGGAGGATGGTGGAGACTTGATGAGGTTATTGAACCGTCACTTCAACTAGTATGTAGCAGGGCACAGGAAGTTGTTCCTGTGGCGCCTACACCAATTTAAGTGGAAGCTGATGATAGTGATCATGAAACTTCGGATCAAGTCACTACCAAACCTCATAGGTCGACAAGGATGCATACTACTTCAGAGTGGTATGTAATCCTGTCTTGGAAGTCATGTTGCTAGACAACAATGAACCTACGAGCTATGGAGAAATGATGGTGGGCCCGGATTCCGATGAATTGCTCGAGGCCATAAAATCCGAGAGAGGATCCATGTATAAAACCTAAGTATAGACTTTGGAAGAACTACTTGATGGTCGTAAGGTTGTTCGGTGCAGATGGATTTTAAAAGGAAGACGGACAATGATGGTAAGTGTCACCATTAAGAAAGCTCGACTTGTCGTTAAGATGTTTTCCGACAAGTTCAAGGAGTTGACTGCGATGAGACTTTCTCACTCGTAGCGATGCTAAGAGTCTGTTGGAATTATATTAGCAGTTACTACATTATTTATGAAATCTTGCAGATAGGATGTCAAACATTGTTTCTTCGACGATTTTCTTGAGGAAAGGTTGTATGTGACACAACCAGAAGGTTTTGTCAACCCTGAAAGATGCTAACAAGTATGCAAAGCTCCAGCAATCCTTCTAAGGACTGTAGTAAGCATCTCGGAGTTGGAATGTACGCTTTGATGAGATGATCAAAGATTTTGGGTTTATACAAAGTTTATGACAAACTTGTATTTCCAAAGAAGTGAGTGGGAGCACTATAGAATTTTTGATGAGTATATGTTGTTAACA
Source organism: Aegilops longissima (assembly GCA_021605205.1). Lineage (NCBI taxonomy): Eukaryota > Viridiplantae > Streptophyta > Magnoliopsida > Poales > Poaceae > Aegilops > Aegilops longissima. The sequence goes on along the minus strand of CM038677.1, from coordinate 391,145,657 downwards.
TATTGTTGATCAGAAATGATGTAGAATTTCTGGAAAGCATATAGGGTTATTTGAAAAGTATGTTTCAATGGAAAACCTGGATTAAGCTACTTGAATATTGAGCATCAAGATCTATAAGGATAGATAAAAAACGCTTAATAGTACTTTCAAATGAACACATACCATGACAAGATTTTGAAGGAGTTCAAAATAGATCGGCAAAGAAGGAGTTCTTGGTTGTGTTATAACGTGTGAGTATTGAGTAAGACTCAAGACCTGACCACGGCAGAATAGAGAGAAAGGACGAAGGTCGTCCCCTATGCTTAGACGTAGGCTCCATAGTATGCTATGTTGTGTACCGCTTTGAAGTGTGCCTTGCCATGAGTCAGTCAAGGGGTACAAGTGTGATCCAGGAATGGATCACAGGACAGCAGTTAAGGTTATCCGTAGTAACTAGTTGACTAAGGAATTTTCTCAATTATGGTGGTGGTAAAAGAGTTCGTCGTAAAGGGTCACGCCGATGCAAACTTTGACACTAATCTGGATGACTCTGAGTAGTAAACCAGATTCGTATAGTAGAGTTGTTATTTGGAATAGTTCCAAATGGCGCATGATAGCTGCATATAGGAGATGACATAGAGATTTGTAAAGCACACACGGATCTGAAAGATTCAGACCCGTTGACTAATAACCTCTGTCACAAGCGAGATATGATCAAACCCAATGGGTGTTGGATTCATTACAATCACATAGTGATGTGAACTAGATTATTGACTCTAGTGCAAGTGGGAGACTGTTGGAAATATGCCTTAGAGGCAATAATAAAATGTTTATTATTATATTTCCTTGTTCATGATAATTGTCTATTGTTCATGCTATAATTGTATTAACTGGAAACCGTAATACATGTGTGAATGCATAGACCACAACATGTCCCTAGTGAGCCTCTAGTTGACTAGCTTGTTGATCAATAGATGGTTATGGTTTCCTGACCATGGACATTGGATGTCATTGATAACGGGATCACATCATTAGGAGAATGATGTGATGGACAAGACCCAATCCTAAGCATAGCACAAGATCGTGTAGTTCGTTTGCTAAGAGCTTTTCTAATGTCAAGTATCATTCCTTAGACCATGAGATTGTGCAACTCCCAGATACCGTAGGAATGGTTTGGGTGTACCAAGCGTCCTGGCGTAATCGGGTGGCTATAAAGGTGCACTACAGGTATCTCCGAAAGTGTCTGTTGGGTTGGCACGAATCGAGACTGGGATTAGTCACTCTGTATGACGGAGAGGTATCTCTGGGCCCACTCAGTATTGCATCATCATAGTGAGCTCAATGTGAATAAGTAGTTAGTCACGGGATCATGCATTATGGGACGAGTAAAGTGACTTGCCGGTAATGAGATTGAACGAGGTATTTGGATATCGACGATCGAATCTCGGGCAAGTAACGTACCGATTGACAAAGGGAATTGTATACGGGATTGCTTGAATCCCCGACATCGTGGTTCATCCGATGAGATCATCGTGGAACATGTGGGAGCCGACATGGGTATCCAGATGCCGCTGTTGGTTATTGGCCGGAGAGATGTCTCGGTCATGTCTGCATGATTCCCGAACCCGTAGGGTCTACACACTTAAGGTTCGGTGGCGCTAGAGTTGTTATGTGAAATAGTATGTGGTTACGAAGGTAGTTGAGTCCGGATGTGATCCCAGACGTCACGAGGAGTTCGGAATGGTCGGCGGTGTAGATCGATATATTGGACGAAGGTATTGGAGTCCGAAGTGTTCGGGGTACCGAGGCTATGGCCAGCATGACGGAAGGTGTTTGGGAGCCACGGCAAGTGTTGGAGGGCTGATGGGCCAAAGGGAAGGGGCAAACCATCCCACTAAGGGGTGGTGCGCCCCCACACCCTTTCCCACATTATTTGGGGAGGTGGGCGCCCACACGGCTTGGGAGGCAATCCTCCACCTGCTTGGCTTGGGGGCAAGTCTCCTAGGATTTGCCCTAGGAGATCAATCTGCTTGGCCGCCCCTAGGGAAACCCTAGGCGCCTCCCCTCTCCCTTGCCCCTATATATAGTGGAGGGGTGGGAGGGAAGCCGCACCTCTCCCCTGGCGCAGCCCTCTCCCTCCTCCAACACCTCCTCCTCCTCCATAGTGGTTGGCGAAGCCCTGCTGGAGAACCACGAGCTCCACCACCACCACGCCGTCGTGCTGTCGGAGTTCTCCCTCAACTTCTCCTTCTTCCCTTGCTGGATCAAGAAGGAGGAGACGTCCCCGGGCTGTACGTGTGTTGAACACGGAGGCGCCGTCCGTTTGGTGCTAGATCAGATCTTCTGCGATTTGAATCGCCGCGAGTACGACTCCATCAACCACGTTCTTGTAACGCTTCCGCTTAGCGATCTTCAAGGGTATGAAGATGCATTCCCTTTCTCTCTCTCGTTGCTAGAATCTCCATAGATTGATCTTGGTGATGCGTAGAAAATTTTGAATTTCTGCTACGTTCCCCAACAGCCGGAAGAAGCGTGAGTTCTGCAACCTCACCCAAGGCAACAAAACTGTTGAAGCTTATCAGCGGGATTTTCTAGACTTGTCCCGCTATGCTGAAGAGGACATTGCAACTGATGCTCGTAGACAGGAGAAGTTCTGTGACGGCCTTCAAGCTGACATCAAGCTCGCACTGCTAGTGCACGACTTTACTGATTTCGCCACCATGGTGAACAAGGCCATCAATGTCGAAATTGGTCTGCAGGAACACCAAAGCTCTCTTAGGCGCAACCGTGACATGGGTTCATCTTCGGGCCCGCCCACGCAGAAGCGTAAGATATGGATTCCCAACAGCATGTACCGTCCAAATGCACCTGCCCCAACGCAGACCTATGCTGCACCTCGTCTGCCTCCTCCTCCACCATCTAGGCAGCCAAGGCTTCCAGCTCCACCACCCCAAGCTCCTGTTCCCACTCCCAATAATGGTTTGTGCTACAAGTGTGGTCAACCAGGTCATCGTGCCAGGGACTGCAACCAGAACCAGAATCAGCTGGCCCTTCCGGCAACTGGCCGTGGAAGCAACCAGCCCCGCAACAACAATGCCAAGTCTTATGGTCGTGTTCATGCCAACCACGTTGATCGGAACGAAGCTCAAGACCAGCCTGCTACTGTGATGGGTACACTCCTCGTAAATTTAGTACCAGCATCCGTTTTATTTGATACAGGTGCATCACATTCATTCATGTCAGAAGATTTTGCATGCTTGCACGACATTAGATGTGAGGACATGAACGCTTCAATATTAGTGCACACCCCTGCAGGCTAATGTCGGACCTCCATGATTTGCAACGACGTCCCCGTTGAAATTGAAGGACTGAAATTCCTTGTCTATCCCATCGTATTAAAGTCCTGTAGCATTCATCTCATTCTGGGAACGAATTGGTTAAAAGCGCATACTGCTTCAATCGTTTGCGCCACTAAGATCGTCCATCTGCTATACCCTTCTGATGAAATAATAAGCTACAATGCTCGACTGGTTCAAAATGCCGAGGCATGGAGTTATGCCTTGAATGCATTGAACGTTGCACCACTCGAGGGCATTGAAAACATTCCTGTCGTTCGCGAATTCCAAGACGTCTTTCCTGAAGAACTTCCAGGGATTCCCCCAGCTAGAGCTGTCGAATTCATCATCGACCTGAAACCAGACACCACTCCTATAGCCAAACGACCCTACAAGATGCTCCCGCATGAACTCCTTGAGCTTAAGGAGGAAATCGACAAATCTCTTTGCAAAGGTATCATTCGCCCAAGTTGCTCTCCTTGGGGAGCACCTTCTCTTTGTCAAGAAGAAGGATGGGACAAACCGATTAGTCCAAGACTACCGTCCTATAAACCAAGCTACCATTCAGAATAAGTATCCTCTTCCTCAGATCAATGATCTGTATGATCAACTGGCTGGTTCATCGGGGTTCTCTAAACTCGACTTGAGGTTGGGTTACCACCAGATCCGTGTTCATGAAGAGGATATCCCAAAGACCGCCTTCGTGACTCGATATGGAGCATATGAGTACACTATCATGTCATTCTGCTTAACCAATGCTCCAGCCACCTTCTCTCGTCTGATAAACTATATATTCATGGATTACCTCGACAAGTTCGTCGTGGTTTATCTGGATGATATCCTTTTATTTTCCAAGAACGAAGAAAAACATGCTGAACATCTTCGTCTTGTGCTGGAAAAGCTACGAGAGCATCAACTATATGCCAATTTCTCCAAATGTGAATTCTGGCTACCCGAAGTAGCCTATCTTGGGCATGTCATCTCTAAGGATGGTATTTCCGTCAACCCTGAACGAGTCCAGGCTATTCTCGATTGGACTCCTCCGAAGAATGTCAAGCAAGTCAGAAGTTTTCTCGGTCTCGCTAGCTATTGCAGTCGATTCGTCGAGAACTTCTCCAAGATCACCAGGCCTCTGACTAACCGGTTGCATAAGGGTGTCAAGTTCCAATGGACAGAAAAATGTGAGGAAAGTTTCCAGGCACTCAAAGACAAGTTGACTTCTGCCCCAGTGCTAGCTCCACCTGATACTAAGAAGGACTTCATCATTTACTGCGACGCTTCCCGTCAAGGATTAGGCTGTGTCCTAATGCAAGAGCGCAAAGTGATTGCTTATGCCTCTCGTCAATTGTGCCCTCATGAAGAGAACTACCCAGTTCACGGCCTCGAGCTTGCTGCTATCATTCATGCGCTAAAACAGTGGCCACATTACCTTCTCGGTAATCATTGCGAGATCTTCACCGACCACCAAAGTCTGAAGTATCTGTTTACTCAGCTAGACCTGAACCTCCGTCAGCAGAGATGGATGTAGATTGTTTCAGACTTTGTCTTGGGTATTTCCTATACACTAGGTAAGGCTAATGTAATGGTTGATGCCTTGAGCCGCAAGTCTTACTGCAACCACCTCCAGGTTCGCAAAGTTCAGCCCTCGCTTGTTTAAGAATTTAGAAAGCTGAACCTCCATATTGTTCCTCCGAGTGCACTCGCTCCCCCTCCTAAGGAGTTTCGCAAGATGAACCTCCGTGTTGTTTCCCAGGGTTCCCTCAATACCCTGGCTGTCGAACCAGATCTCTTGGAGTCTATCAAGAGAATACAGGGATATGACTCTGAAGCCCACAAGATTAAGCGCTACCTCGCAGAAGGAAAGCCCTCATTCTTCACTATTGCTGATGATGGCACTTTGTACTTCAAGGGCCACCTAGTGGTGCCATGTGTAGAGAAAAACCTGGATATGACTCAGGAGGTTATGAAAGAAGCTCATGATACGCCTTTGTCTATTCATCCCGGTAGCACCAAGATTTACCAAGACATTTGTCAAAGATTCTGGTGGTCTAATATGAAGCAAGACATTGCTCGTTATGTTGCTGAGTGTGACGTTTGCCGTCGTATCAAAGTAGAACATCAAAGGCCTGCTGGAAATCTGCAACCTATCTCTATTCCTGAATGGAAATGGGACCATGTTGAAATGGACTTCGTCACTGGATTTCCCAAATCGCAGAAAGGTAATGATGCTATTCTTGTCGTCATTGACCGGCTTTCTAAGGTTGCACATTTTCTGGCAGTCAAAGAAACGATCACTGCTAGTCAGCTGGCAACTGTCTATATGTCCAAGATTGTTTCACTCCATGGTATTCCAATGGTTACCAGCTCAGACCGTGGCAGCTTATTCACTTCAAGATTCTGGGCTAGTTTCGAAGAAGCCATGGGAACTCATCTGTCATCCAGTACTACATTTCATCCTCAGTCGCAAGGGCAAGTTGAACGTGTCAACCAAGTTCTCGAAGACATGCTTCGATCTTGTGTAATTTCCTTTGGCAAGAAATGGGAGGAATCTCTCCCGTATGCTGAGTTCTCTTATAACAATAGCTATCAAGCTAGTCTGAAGATGGCCCCCTTCGAAGTGTGACGAAAGTGCCGAACCCCTCTGAACTGGTCAGAAACTAGGGAACGTCCACTCTTTGGTCCGGATATTATCCAACATGCCGAAGAACAAGTCCGCATTATTCGTGAGAATCTCAAGACTGCTCAGTCACGTCAGAAGAGTCAGTATGACCGTAAACATAAAGACATGGTCTATCAACCTGGCGAAAGGGCTTATCTTCGAGTTACACCAATGAAGAGTGCTCACTGCTTCGGGATCAAGGGAAAGCTAGCTCCTCGCTATATTGGCCTATTCACTATTCTAGAAAGGCGCCGAACCTTTCTCAGGTTCACGATGTGTTCCACGTGTCACAGATCCACCGTTGCTTCAAGGACCCAATCGAGCAGTGGATCATGAAGTGCTCGAATTGCAACAGGACCTCTCCTATAAAGAGCATCCGGTCCGCATTCTCGACCAAGCTGAACGCCGCACACGTCAGAAGGCGATCAAGTTCCTCAAAGTCCAATGGTCGCACCATTCTGAAGATGAAGCCACTTGGGAACGCGAGGATCGCCTGCGTGATGAATACCCCGCACTATTTCCTTCTACCTCCTAAATCTCGGGACGAGATTGAATCGGGGGCGTCACACTGGCACACCCAGGTGGGCTGTTCCCACCTGGTGCACCTCCCTCTGATATTATTTGCACAAGAAATTCTTAAATATTCAAGAAAAAAGCGTATTAAATTTTCAAAGCATTCTGGGAACTTTTATTTTTCGGTCATTTTTTATTGCACGGGAAATTCAGAAAAAACAAACAAAACATGGCATTTTATTTTATTCAACTAATATAAATAGAATACAAAAGGTAGGGACGAAAGGTAGTGCTTCATCAACTTCATACCTCTAAAAAATGATCCATTAATAAGGTTGATCAAGTCTTATTAACAACCACTTTTGATTAGCATGAAACCGAACAACTTTCTTAAATCACTAAGTTACCTCAACGGGGATATGAATGTCCCCAGCAATAAGCATTTTTCGTATCTCTTTTTAACAGTTGGTAGAGGTAGTTGAAAACTTCCAATAGTGATTGTCGAAGATTTTTCAATAACATTAATACCATTCGGTTGGAATTGTTTCTTTGGAAAGTGCACCATATGCTCATTACCATTAATTTGAAAAGTGATCTTGCTTTCGTTGCAATCAATAACAGCCCCTACAACATTCAAGAAAGTTCTACCAAGGATAATCGACATGTTGTCGCCCTCGGGCATCTCAAGTATAACAAAGTCAGTCAAAATGGTGACATTAGCAACAACAATGGGCACATCCTCACATATACCGATAGGTATGGTAGTTGATTTATCAGCCATTTGCAAAGATATTTCAGTAGGTGTTAGTTTATTCAAATCAAGTCTTTTATATAAAGAGAAAGGCATAACACTAACACCAGCTCCTAAATCACATAAAGCGATTTTCACATAGTTCTTTTTGATGGAGCAAGGTATAGTTGGTATTCCCGGATCTCCAAGTTTTTTAGGTACTCCATTTTTAGAAGTATAATTAGCAAGCATAGTGGAGATTTCAGCTTCCGTTATTTTTCTGTTATTAGTGATGATGTCTTTCATGTACTTTGCATAAGGAGGCATTTTCAAGATATCAGCCAAGCGAGTACGCAAAAGACTGGCCTCAGCATTTCAGCAAAGTGTTCAAACTCTTCATCATCTTTCTTTTTAGTTGACTTGGGTGGAGAAGGCATGGGTTTTTGAACCCACGGTTCTCTTTCTTTACCGCGTATTCTAGCAATAAAGTCTCTTTTATCATATCATGTATTCTTGGGTTGTGGGTTAGCAAGATCAACTGGGGGTTCTATCTCATCATCATTATTTGGTTCTTTTCATTATTTGGTTGAGTATCTTCATGAACATCAGCATCAACCTTTTCATTATCACTAGGTGAATGTTCATTACTAGATCGAGTTTGAGCATCATAAATAGAAACATCATTTTCATTATTAGGAGGTTTTTCTACTTCAGGTTCACAAGAAGCATGCAAAGTCCTATCATTTTTCTTTTTCTTCTTTCTAGAAGGACTAGGTGGCATGGTGTTGTTCCTTTGTGAATATTGTTCAATTCTTTTTGGGTGTCCCTCAGGATAAAGTGGTTCCTGAGTCATTTTACCTCCTCTAGTTGCAACTCTAACAACAAAGTCATGTATGCTGTCATTCCTTTCATCAAGCAATTCTCTATGTGATTTAGCAACTTGTTCGAACTGAGTTTGAACCATAGAAGCATGCTTTCCCACACCTCTAACATCATTTGATATTCTAAATAAAACGTCACTCAAGCGAGCAATCATATCACAATTGTATTTCAATTGTTTCATAACATTTGCATTGAAGTGATCTTGTTTTCTAATATAATTTTCAAACTTATAAAGGCATTGGCTAGAGTGCATATTGTGAGGGTTGTCATTGTCATTGAACATCATTAAAGAATTTACCTCTACCACCTTAGGAAGTGGTGGTGTATTAAGCCCATGTATTTCGTCAATAGGAGGTAAAATTTTGACATCCTCAGGTTTAATACCTTTTCCTTCATGGATTTCTTTGCCTCTTTCATATCTTCAAGACTTAGATTAACATACCCCTCTTCTTTGTAGTGGGTTCATGCAGTGATTCAGGAAGACGCCAATCATCTTAATTTTTCAGTATGTTATTCAATAATTCTTCAGCTTGCCCAACAGTCCTTTCCCTGAAAACACAACCAGCACAACTATCTAGGAAATCCCTAGAAGCATCGGTTAGAACATTATAGAAGATATCAAGTATTTCATTTTTCTTAAGAGGATGATCAGGAAAAGCATTAAGTAATTGGGAAAGCCTCCCCCAAGCTTGTGGGAGACTATCTTCTTTAATTTGCACAAAGTTAAATATTTGCTGCAAGGCAGCCTATTTCTTATGAGCAGGAAAATATTTTTCAAAGAAGTAATAAATCATATCCTGGGGACTAGGCACACAACCAGGAGCAAGAGTATTGTACTAAGCTTTAGCATCACCCTTTAATGAGAACTTAAATAATTTGAGAATATAGTAATAGCGAGTTTTCTCATCATGAGTAAAAAGGGTGGCTATGTCATTTAACTTAGTAAGATGTGCCACAACAGTTTCAGTTTCATAACCATGGAAAGGGTTAGATTCAACCAAAATAATTAACTATGGGTCGACAGAGAATTCTTAATCCTTATCATCAATAAAGGTAGGTGAGGTAGCAAACTTAGGATCATATTGCATTCTAGCATTCAGAGATTTTTCTTTATACTTGCATAATAATTTCTCTAGATCATCTCTATCCTTACAAGCAAGTATATCTCTAGTTGTCTCCTCATTCATAACATAACCTTCTGGTAGCTTAGACATTTCATATCTAGGAGGGCTAGTTCTAGTATGTGTTTCAAGATTTTCAGTTTCAAGCTCATCATCAGTTTCAACAATATCATGTTGTCTTACTATGGCAATTTGTTCATCAAGAAATTCACCTAGTGGCACATCATCATCAAGCAAGGTACTAGCATCATCATAAGCATCATTCATAGCAGAAGTAGCATCATCAATAACTTGCGATATATTAGGATCGATAGCATGTGGTGGTGTGTTGCAAGTTTACTTGTAACAGAAGGTGAATCTAAAGCGGATCTGGATGGCAGTTCCTTACCTCCCCTTGTCTTAGATGGAAAAATCTTAGTTTAGCATCCTTCAGATTCTATATAGTGATAAATTGATAAAAATCCCAAGTGACTCAGCAAATATAGCTAGGCTCCCCGGCAACGGCGGCAGAAAAAGGTCTTGATAACCCACAAGTATAGGGGATCGTAAAAGTTTTCGAGGGTAGTGTATTCAACCATAATTTATAGATTCGACACAAGGGGAGCCAAAGAATATTTGCAAGTATTAGCAGCTGAGTTGTCAATTCAACCACACCTGGAGATTAATTATCTGCAGCAAAGTGATCAGTAGCAAAGTAATATGATAGTTTTGATAATAGTGACATGAGCAATGGTAACGGTAACAGTGATAGCAGTAGTTTTGTAGCAAGTGCAACAGTAAATAGCAGCAGTAGTAACTTAGCAGAAACAATATAAGATAAATTCGTAGGCATTGGATCGCAATTTGTTGGATGATATTCATCATGTGACAGTCATAACCTAGGGCGATATGGCACTAGCTACAATTCATAAATATAATGTAGGCATGTATTTCATAAATAGTCATACATGCTTATGGAAAGAACTTGCATGGCATCTTTTATCCTACCCTCCCTTAGCAGCGGGGTCCAAGTGGAAACTAAGGGATATTAAGGCCTCCTTTTAATAGTGAACCGGAACAAAGCATTAACACACGGTAAATACATGAAATCCTCAAAATACGGTCATCACCAGGAGTGGTCCCGACTATTGTCACTCCGGGGTTGCCGTAATAGGTGAGTATAACTTGCAAGATCGTATCTAGAACATGGATATAATGATGATAACATAAACGGTTCAGATCTGAAATCATGGCACCCGGTCCCAAAGTTACAAGAATTAAGCATGGCAAAGTCATAGAAACATCAATCTCAAAACATAGCGGATACTAGGGATCAAGCCCTAACAAAACTAACTCGATTACATGATGAATCTCATCCAACTCCTCACCGACCTAGCAAGCCTACCAAGGAATTACTCACTCCCGGTGGGGAGCATCAAGGAATTGGCGATGGAGAAGGGTTGGTGATGACGAAGAACGAAGATCCCCGTCTTCGGAGCCCCAAACGGACTCTAGATCTGGCCTCCCGATGAAGAACAGGAGGTGACGGTGGCTCCATCTCATGGATCGCGATAATTCTTTCTCCCTGGTTTTTTCTGGAAAAATAGGATTTTATAGCGTCGGTTTCAGGGTGTGCGGGGCCACCAGGTGGGGACAACCCACCTGGGCGTGCCTAGGGGGGCAGGCATGGCCTGGTGGGTTGTGCCCACCCAGGTGCCCCCCCTCAGGTGGCTCTTGGCTCCAGAAATTCTCTTTTATTATATAGAAAGTCCTCGCGAAGTTCCGTTCCATTCCGAGAACTTTTATTTCTGCACAAAAACAACACCATGGTAGTTCTGCTGAAAATAGCGTCAGTCCGGGGTTAGTTTCATTCAAATCATGCAAATTAGAGTTCAAAACAAGAGGAAAAGCATTAGGAAAAGGAGATACGTTGGAGATGTATAAGCCTGCGGCCGAGCCTATCCTCCGTGACGGGGGCTGTCAGAGAGGCGTAGACCGGTTCGCCTGCCTCTGGCAGGGGGCTGGAGGCCGGTGCCTTCCCAGCCGCTCTCTGGGCCTTGGGGAAGGTGCTGGCGGCACGGTCTCGCCGCTCGAAGATGAAGCCGGCGCCGGGGTTGCCCAGCCACCGGTGATGACCAACGAAGGAGCCATCGGCACGCCTCCTGCACCACATGCCAGACTGTGAAGGAAGGATGCTGGAAGAACAGGCTCACGGCCCCCTAGCAGCGCATCTGCCTCTCGGACTGGCGTTCTACCTCACGCGGGTGTTTGGTGCAGGGGGCTCGGAATCAAGAGCGGGCCAAGGACTTCTGGGGGTCGCTTCCTAAGAGGTTTTGCAGCCGTAGCCGAAGGGATCCTGAGGAGCCATGGTCAGGAAAGGATGCGACATGCGGGAAATCACGAAGATAAGGTACTTACTTGTCTATGGCTATGTACTTCCTCTGCTTCAGCGGCCGGTAGGAGTCACCACTGCAGCTCGAAGGCCTTTTCCTCGTGCGGAGTGTTTCAAGGTTATGGCGAAGCTGGCCGAGGTTCGGGCGTGACTCTCAGTAGCCGGGGCACTTGACGGGGCTTCTTGGGCGGCAACCTCGGGAACACCAGGCCGCACCTTCCCACCAGCCACCACCTCAGGTCCACTCGCCCGAGCTTCGGGGGCAACCGCCTCAGGAGCATCGGGTCGCACCAGCTCTCCAGCTTCAGGAGCGGCTACCTCGGGAGCACCGGACGACACCCGCTCCCCAGCAGTCCCCCCAGTGGTACATAGTGGAGTTCGCCCCCCTGCATCCATGTCCGAGGCGCGCGCAGGATCGACGAGCAAAGTGTTGGGAAAAGTAGTAATTTCAAAAAAAATCCTACGCACACGCAAGATCATGGTGATGCATCGCAACGAGAGGGGAGAGTGTGTCCACGTACCCTCTAGACCGAAAGCGGAAGCGTTATGACAACGTGGTTGATGTAGTCGTACGTCTTCATGATCCGACTGATCCAAGCACCAAACGTACGGCACCTCCGTGTTCTCGCACATCGCTCAGCTCGATGACGATCCCGGACCGATCCAGCAGGTGTCGGGATGAGTTCCACAAGACGACGGCGTGGCAGGACGACGATGATGATCTACCGACGCAGGGCTTCGCCTAAACTCCGCGACGATATGACCGAGGTGGAATATGGTGGAGGGGGGCACCGCACACGGCTAAGGAACGATCACGAAGATCAACTTGTGTGTCCTAGGGTGCCCCCCTGCCCCCGTATATAAAGTAGCAAGGGGGAGGCCGGCCGGACCTTGTGGGCGCGCCAAGGAGGAGGAGTCATCCTCCTAGTAGGAGTAGGACTCCCTCTTTCCTACTCCTACTATGTGCACGCACATAAAATGTCCGAATATATACGCGGAATTTTTGTTCCGAATTTTTCAACTTCTCGGAATGTGTATTTCGACAATGGGTGCATATGCACCTAGGAGCCAAAGGCAATTACCATTATTATTGCCTCTAGGGCATATTTCCTTCAGTCTCCCACTTGCACTAGAGTCAATAAACTAGATTACATAGTAATGATTCTAACACCCATGGAGTCTTAGTGCTGATCATGTTTTGCTCGTGGAAGAGGCTCAGTCAACGGGTCTGCAATATTCAGATCCGTATGTATCTTGCAAATCTCTATGTCTCCCACCTGGACTTGGTCCCGGATGGAATTGAAGCGTCTCTTGATGTGCTTGTTCCTCTTGTGAAATCTGGATTCCTTTGCCAAGGCAATTGCACCAAGATCGTCACGTAAGATTTTCATTGGTCCCGATGCACTAGGTATGACACCTAGATCGGAAATGAACTCCTTCATCCAGACTCCTTCATTTGCTGCTTCTGAAGCAGCTATGTACTCCGCTTCGCATGTAGATCCTGCTATGATGCTTTGTTTAGAACTGCACCAACTGACAGCTCCACTGTTTAATATAAATATGTATCCGGTTTGCGATTTAGAATCGTCCGGATTAGTGTCAAAGCTTGCATCGACGTAACCCTTTACGACAAGCTCTTTGTCACCTCCATAAACCAGAAACATGTCCTTAGTCCTTTTCAGGTATTTCAGGATGTTCTTGACCGCTGTCCAGTGATCCACTCCTGGATTACTTTGGTACCTCCCTGCTAAACTAATAGCAAGGCACACATCAGGTCTGGTACACAGCATTGCATACATGATAGAGCCTATGGCTGAGGCATAGGGAACTCCTTTCATTTTTCTCTATCTTCCGCAGTGGTCGGGCATTGAGTCCGACTCAACTTCACACCTTGTAATACAGTGCAAGAATCCTTTCTTTGCTCGATTCATATTGAACTTTTTCAAAATTTTATCAAGGTATGTGCTTCGTGAAAGTCCAATCAAGCGCCTTGATCTATCTCTATAGATCTTGATGCCCAATATGTAAGCAGCTTCACCGAGGTCTTTCATTGAAAACTTTTATTCAAGTATCCTTTTATGCTATCCAGAAATTCTATATCATTTCCAATCAATAATATGTCGTCCACATATAATATCGAAATGCTACTGAGCTCCCACTCACTTTCTTGTAAATACAAGGCTTCTCCAAAAGTCTCAGATAAAACCATATGCTTTGATCACACTATCAAAGTGTTTATTCCAACTCCGAGAGGGTTGCACCGCACCATAAATGGATCGCTGGAGCTTGCACACTTTGTTAGCTCCTTATGATCGACAAAACCTTCCGTTGCATCATATACAACTCTTCTTCCGTAAATCCATTCAGAATGCAGTTTTGACATCCATCCGCCATATTTCATAATCATAAAATGCGGCAATTGCTAACACGATTCAGATCGACTTAAGCATCACTACGGGTGAGAAGGTCTCATCGTAGTCAACCCCTTGAACTTGTCGAAAACCTTTTGCAACAAGTCGAGCTTTATAAACAGTAACATTACCGTCAGCGTCAGTCTTCTTCTTTAAGATCCATTTATTCTCTATTGCTTGCCGATCATTGGGAAAGTCAACCAAAGTCCACACTTTGTTCTCATACATGGATCCCATCTCAGATTTCATGGCTTCAAGCCATTTTGCGGAATCTGGGCTCACCATCGCTTCTTCATAGTTTGTAGGTTCACCATGATCTAGTAGCATGACTTCCGTAATAGGATTACCGTACCACTCTGGTGTGGATCTTACTCGTTGATCTACGGTTCAAGAATAACTTGATCTGAAGTTTCATGATCATCATCATTAACTTCCTCACTAATTGGTGTAGGTGTCACAAGAACTGATTTTGTGATGAACTACTTTCCAATAAGGGAGTTCGATCATTACCTCATCAAGTTCTACTTTCCTCCAACTCACTTCTTTCGAGAGAAACTCCTTCTCTAGAAAGGATCCATTCTTAGCAACAAATGTCTTGCCTTCGGATCTGTGATAGAAGGTGTACCCAACTGTCTCCTTTGGGTATCCTATGAAGACACATTTTTCCGATTTGGGTTCGAGCTTATCAGGTTGAAGTTTTTTCACATAAGCATCGCAGCCCCAAACTTTCAGAAATGACAACTTTGGTTTCTTGCCAAACCATAGTTCATAAGGAGTCATCTCAACGGATTTTGATGGTGCCCTATTTAACGTGAATGCGGTCGTCTCTAAAGCATAACCCCAAAACGATAGCGGTAAATCGGTAAGAGACATCATAGATCGCACCATATCTAGTAAAATACGACACGACGCTCGACACACCATTACGCTGTGGTGTTCCGGTGGCGTAAGTTGCGAAACTATTCCGCATTGTTTCAAATGTAGACCAAACTCAGAACTCAAATATTCTCCTCCATGATCAGATCAGAAACTTTATTTTCTTGTTACGATGATTTTCAACTTCACTCTGAAATTCTTTGAACTTTTCAAATGTTTCAGATTTATGCTTCATTAAGTAGATATACCCAGATCCGCTTAAATCATCTGTGAAGGTGAGAAAATAACGATATCCACCACGAGCCTCAATATTCATCGGACCACATACATCTGTATGTATGATTTCCAACAAATCTGTTGCTCTCTCCATAGTACCGAGAACGGTGTTTTAGTCATCTTGCCCATGAGGCACGGTTCACAAGTACCAAGTGATTCATAATCAAGTGATTCCAAAAGTCCATCAAGATGGAGTTTCTTCATGCTTTTACATCGATATGACCTAAACGGCAAGTGCCACAAAAAGTTGCACTATCATTATCAACTCTGCATCTTTTGGCTTCAACATTATGAATATGTGTATTACTACTATCGAGATTCATCAAAATAGACCACTCTTTAAGGGTGCATGACCATAAAAGATATTACTCATATAAATAGAACAACCATTATTCTCTCGATTTAAATGAATAACCGTCTCGCATCAAACAAGATCCAGATATAATGTTCATGCTCAACGCGGCACCAAATAACAATTACTCAGGTCTAAAACTAATCCGAAGGTAGATGTAGAGGTAGTGTGCCGACCGTGATCACATCAACTTTGGAACCATTTCCACGCCGCATCGCTACCTCGCCCTGGCGGTGTTCGCTTATTCCATAGTCCCTGCTTTGAGTTGCAAATATTAGCAATGTAACCAAGATCAAATACCTAGGTGCTATCTGCGAGCTCTAGTAAGGTACACATCAATAACATGTATATCACATATACCTTTGTTCACCTTGCCATCCTTCTTATCCGCCAAATACTTGGGGCAGTTCCGCTTCAAAGGACCAGCTTGCTTGCAGAGAAGCACTCGGCCAGTGCTTAGGTCCAGACTTGGGTTTCTTCTCTTGAGCAGCAACTTGTTTGCTGTTCTTTTGAAGTTCCTTCTTCTTCCCTTTGCCCTTTTTCTTGAAACTAGTGGTCTTGTTGACCATCAACACTTGATGCTCCTTCTTGATTTCTACTTCCGCAGCTTTTAGCATTGCGAAGAGCTCGGGAATTGTCTTGTTCATCCCTTGCATATTATAGTTCATCACGAAGCTCTTGTAGCTTGGTGGCAGTGATTGGAGAATTATGTCAATGACACTATCATCTGGAAGATTAACTCCTAGTTGAATCAAGTGATTATTATACCTAGACATTTTGAGTATATGCTCACTGACAGAACTATTCTCCTCCATCTTAAAGCTATAGAACTTATTGGAGACTTCATATCTCTCAATCCGGGCATTTGCTTGAAATATTAACTTCAACTCCTGGAACATCTCATATGCTCCATGACGTTCAAAACATCATTGAAGACCCGGTTCTAAGCAGTAAAGCATGGCACATTGAACTATTGAGTCATCATCGCTTTTGCTCGCCAGACGCTCATAACATCCGGCGTTGTTCTGCAAGAGGCCTTGCACCCAGCGGTGCTTCCGGGACGTAATTCTTCCGTGCAGCAATGAGGATAATCCTCAAGTTATGGACCCAATCCGTAATTTCTACCATCATCTTTCAACTTTGCTTTCTCAAGGAACGATTAAAATTAAACGGAACAACAAAGCACGAGCCATCTATCTACAACAAACATAGATAAGCAAAATACTATCAGGTACTAATTTCATGATAAATTTAAGTTCAATTAATCATATTACTTAAGAACTCCCACTCAGACACACATCTCTCTAGTCATCTAAGTGATCACGTGATCCAAATCAACTAAACCATAACCGATCATCACGTGAGATGGAGTAGTTTTCAATGGTGAACATCACTATGTTGATCGTATCTACTACATGATTCACGCTCGACCTTTCGGTCTCCGTGTTCCGAGGCCATATCTGCATATGCTAGGCTCGTCAAGTTTAACCTGAGTATTCTGAGTGTACAAATACTGGCTTGCACCCGTTGTAGATGGACGTTGAGCTTATCACACCCGATCATCACGTGGTGTCTGGGCACGACGAACTTTGGCAACGGTGCATACTCAGGGAGAACACTTCTTGATAATTTAGTGAGAGATCATCTTAAAATGCTACCGTCAATCAAAGCAAGATAAGATGCATAAAGGATAAACATCACATGCAATCAATATAAGTGATATGATATGGCCACCATCATCTTGTGCTTGTGATCTCCATCTCCAAGCACCGCCATGATCACCATCGCCATCGGCGCGACACCTTGATCTCCATCGTGGCATCGTTGTCGCCTCGCCAACTATTGCTTCTACGACTATCGCTACCGCTTAGTGATAAAGTAAAGCAATTACAGTATGCTCGATTTCATTCAATAAAGCGACAACCATATGGCTCCCGCCGATTGTCGATAACTTGATTACAAAACATGATCATCTCATACAATAAAATCTAGCATCACGCCTTGACCATATCACATCACAACATGCCCTGCAAAAACAAGTTAGGCGTCCTCTACTTTGTTGTTGCAAGTTTTACGTGGCTGCTACGGGCTGAGCAAGAACCGTTCTTACCTACGCATCAAAACCACAACGATAGTTTGTCAAGTTAGTGTTGTTTTAACCTTCGCAAGGACCGGGCATAGCCATACTCGGTTCAACTAAAGTTGGAGAAACTGACACCCGCCAGCCACCTGTGTGCAAAGCACGTCGGTAGAACCAGTCTCGCGTAAGCGTACGCGTAATGTCGGTCCAGGCCGCTTCATCCAACAATACCGCTGAACCAAAGTATGACATGCTGGTAAGCAGTATGACTTGTATCGCCCACAACTCACTTGTGTTGTGCTCGTGCATATAACATCAACGCATAAAACCAGGCTCGGATGCCACTGTTGGGAAACGTAGTAATTTGAAAAAAATTCCTAAGAACACGCAAGATCATGGTGATGCATCGCAATGAGAGGGAGAGAGTGTCCACGCACCCTGAGACCGAAAGCGAAGCGCTATGACAACGCTGTTGATGTAGTCGTGCGCCTTCATGATCCGACCGATCCAAGCACCGAACGACGGCACCTCCATGTTCTCGCACACGCTCAGCTCGATGACGATCCCCGACCGATCCAACAGGTGTCGGGATGAGTTCCACAAGACGACGACGTGGTGACGATGATGATGATCTACCAACGCAGGGCTTCGCCTAAACTCCGCGACGATATGACCGAGGTGGAATATGGTGGAGGGGGGCACCACACACGGCTAAGGAACGATCACGAATATCAACTTGTGTGTCCTAGGGTGCCCCCCTGCCCCCGTATATAAAGGAGCAGGGGAGGCCAGCCGGCCCTTGTGGGCGCGCTTAAGGAGGAGTCCTCCTCCTAGTAGGAGTAGGACTCCTCTTCCTACTCCTACTAGGAGGGAAAGGAAGGGGAGAGGAGAGGAAAGAGGGGCGCCCCCCTCTCCTAGTCCAATTCCGACCAGAGGGGAGGGGGCGCGGACCATCCTGGCTGCCCTCTCTCTCCACTAAAGCCCATAAGGCCCAATACCTCCCGGGGTTCAGTAACCTCCCAAGACTCCGTTTTCTCCGAAATCACCCGAACACTTCCGTGTCGGAATATAGTCGCCCAATATATCGATCTTTATGTCTCGACCATTTTGAGACTCCTCGTCATGTCCGTGATCACATCCGGGACTCCGAACAACCTTCGGTACATCAAAACTTATAAACTCATAATAGAACTGTCATCGTAACGTTAAGCGTGCGGACCCTACCGGTTCGAGCACTATGTAGACATGACCTAGAACTGTTTCTGGTCAATTACCAATAGTGGAACCTGGATGTTCATATTGGCTTCTACATATTCTACGAAGATCTTTATCGGTCAAACCGCATAACAACATACGTTGTTCCCTTTTGTCATCGGTATGTTACTTGCCTGAGATTCGATCGTCGGTATCCAATACCTAGTTCAATCTCGTTACCGGCAAGTCTCTTTACTCGTTCCGTAGTACATCATCCCGTAACTAACTCATTAGTTACAATGCTTGCAAGGCTTAAGTGATGTGTATTACCGAGAGGGCCCAGAGATACCTCTCCGACAATCGGAGTGACAAAACGTAATCTCGAAATACGCCAACCCAACATGTACCTTTGGAGACACCTGTAGAGCACCTTTATAATCACCCAGTTATGTTGTGACGTTTGGTAGCACACAAAGTGTTCCTCCGGTAAACGGGAGTTGCATAATCTCATAGTAGTAGGAACTTTGTATAAGTTATGAAGAAAGCAATAGAAATATACTAAACGATCAAGTGCTAGGCTAACGGAATGGGTCAAGTCAATCACATCATTCTCCTAATGATGTGATCACGTTAATCAAATGACAACACATGTCTATGGTTAGGAAACATAACCATCTTTGATTAATGAGCTAGTCAAGTAGAGGCATACTAGTGACATTATGTTTGTCTATGTATTCACACATGTATCATGTTCCCGGGTAATAGAATTCTAGCATGAATAATAAACATTTATCATGATATGAGGAAAAAAATAATAACTTTATTATTGCCTCTAGGGCATATTTCCTTCACAAAGAAGCCACGAAGATGGGATTCTTGCGAGGCCCTTCAAGGCCCTCCGGGCGCAGCCCCCACTCATAA
Organism: Aegilops longissima; assembly: GCA_021605205.1. NCBI lineage: Eukaryota > Viridiplantae > Streptophyta > Magnoliopsida > Poales > Poaceae > Aegilops > Aegilops longissima. Next base: position 391,125,957 of record CM038677.1, on the reverse strand, counting down.
AAAGGGGCATCTGCCTCACGAAGTCCTCCTTGTTCGAGCATTGGTACAGGATGCAGCCCTCCTCCAGAAGCGCAGTTGGTGTTGAGTCGCCTGTCAGAAGCTCAAGCATCGTGCGCAGCGTCTTGGAAGGAAGTGCACGCACCTGGAGCCTCATGGAGTCCTTGCTGCCGGTAAGTGCCCACATTGGGCGAGAATGTCGCTGGAGTGGAGCGATATGCCACTGGACGAACTCCTTCACCACCATCGGCGTCATCACCCCGACCTTCTTCAACCTGGCCAGCCTGGACCAGATATGGGCAAGACGACGGTCGACAAGCTGCACGTGCCCCCAGCCGGACCTGGGTGTCGGCGGCACTCGCGAAAGCAGGAGTAGGTGGCTGAGGCTGCCGGCGTCCACATACACCCACTGCTTCTAGAATCCTCTCGTATCCGGGCGGAGCGTGAAGTCGATGCCTGACCCAGCTGTCGCCGCCACGGCTTGGAAGGCCACGCATCCTGAGCGATGGCGATCATCGACCAGGTGAAGCAAGAAGAAATGGCGGAACAGGGCAACAGACGGGGAAATGCCCACCATGGCCTCACACAGAAAGGTGAAGACAACAAGGAGGATGATTGGCCGTGGGTCCAGATGCAGCGCTTGGATCTGATAATGTGAGATGATGGGATTGAAGAAATCACAGAAAGGGGGGGACCAAGACGGCCAAGAGAGCATGAAGATGGAGGGGGATCTCAGTGGCTTCCATGTCGACCATGGCCCGGGAAGCAGGCCAAACCGTCGTCGCCCTCCACTCGTTGGAATCGGCGGCAAGGGCCGGCCGGACCATGTCCAATCCCTCCTAGTTCATCACCGTCGACTGCTCGAGGGCGGGCTCCAGGACGGGCTGGGATTCGGCGCGAGCGCAGGCCTTTCCCATCTTCTTCAGCCTCAGGGCCATGGCGGAAAGGAAGGATAAGAACTGGCGCCGAATCTGGGAGGAAGGTTGCGAATTCGAAGGAAAGAGGAGGAGTCAAGGGCGAGCACAGAAAGCGATGAAGGCAGAACAGCGCTCGCAACGGGCGGCCGCCAAGCCTGGCGGATATCAAGGCTGCGTGGGGAAGTGGGGGCGCCCACGTCCCGTCAATCGCCACGCGTCAACCGAGGCCGCAGGCGGTTAGGGCCTGTGGCGCTCCGCACTTGCCCTTTGGCTTCGCCGCGAAGCAAAGTCTGAACGCGTGTTGACCCACAAGTATAGGGATCTATCGTAGTCCTTTCAATAAGTAAGAGTGTCGAACCTAACGAGGAGCAAAAGGAAATGATAAGCGGTTTTCAGCAAGGTATTCTGTGCAAGCACTGAAATTATAGGTAACATATAGTTTTGTGATAATATCATTTGTAACGAGCAACAAGTAACAAAAGTAAATAAAGTGCAGCAAGGTGGACCAATCCTTTTTGTAGCAAAGGACAAGCCTGGACAAACTTTTATATAGAGAAAAGCACTCCCGAGGACACATGGGAATTATCATCAAGCTAGTTTTCATCACGTTCATATGATTCACGTTCGGTACTTTGATAATTTGATATGTGGGTGGACCGGTGCTTGGGTGCTCTCCTTTCTTGGACAAGCATCCCACTTATGATTAACTCCTATTGCAAGCATCCGCAACTACAAAAGAAGTATTAAGGTAAACCTAACCATAGCATGAAACATATGGATCCAAATCAGCCCCTTACGAAGCAACGCATAAACTAGGGTTTAAGATTCTGTCACTCTAGCAACCCATCATCTACTTATTACATCCCAATGCCTTCCTCTAGGCCCAAATAATGGTGAAGTGTCATGTAGTCGACGTTCACATAACACCACTAGAGGAGACAACATACATCTTATCAAAATATCGAACGAATACCAAATTCACATGACTAGTAATAGCAAGACTTCTCCCATGTCCTCAGGAACAAACGTAACTACTCACAAAGCATATTCTTGTTCATAATCAGAGGAGTATTAATATGCATAAAGGATCTGAACATATGATCTTTCACCAAATAAACCAACTAGCATCAACTACAAGGAGTAATCAACACTACTAGCAACCTACAGGTACCATTCCCAGACTTAGAGACAAGAATTGGATACAAGAGATGAACTAGGGTTTGAGAGGAGATGGTGCTAGTGAAGATGTTGATGGAGATTGGCCCCCTCCCGATGAGAGGAGCGTTGGTGATGACGATGGCGATGATTTCCCCCTCCCGGAGGGAAGTGTCCTCGCGAACAGCCCGCCAGAGCCCTAGATTGGTTCCGCAAGGTTCCGCCTCGTGGCGGTGGAGTCTCGCCCCAAGGCTTGCTTATAATTTTTCTCAGAGCGACCTGACCCAAAATCGGTCAAATCTACGTATCTGCATACCATCCCAAGATCATGCCGGTACTCACAAGACATCGATAAAGTAATCAAAGGTCAATCACACCTGAATATCATTAAACGATTCTCATATAGAGTCTTTATTACAAGGAATAAATTCGCTCAAGGCCAACTCATGAGAAATAAACTAAAATGCTGCGAAGCGTCAAGATAAGCGAGTCCATCCGACTCCAAAGGGCAATCGCCAAGCGCGGAGCGTAGCCTCACTCCCTGATCGAATATATCTACGCAACATAATACGTTGCAGCCATGTAGGTCAGCTTTTGGAATAAGCTGGCAAGTCATGAAGAATAACAATAATAAAGTTACTAACTCTATATGCATTTTGGCTGTGGAGCTCTAAGTTTCATCATTTTGCGAAAAGCAGATTTTATCCTACTACAGTGGACTTGCTTGCAAATTACTACAATTGTTGGTAGTTATTGAGATGGTTCCGCCAACCAATATCTCGTTCCCAAATTATTATTAAGACATAAAAACCCTCAAGTTAAAATCATTAGTTTTAGTGTTGAGATATCCGAATACTTCCAAGGTCCAGAGGCTCAAATGTCCGTGAATCGGGACACGGCTAATCGATTAGGTTATAACTCTCGCAGAGGTTTGCGACTTTTCCGCAAGATTCATTCCTCCTTTAAAGTCTTCGCACTTCATGGTGTTTGAAGACGGACGAATGAAACAGGTCTTCCAAAGAGTTCTTCCGCCACCGCCGTACCCATCCAATCCTACCGCTCGTCTACTTCTCGTAGTACCGCCCAGCCAGCGCCACTACTAGGGTCAACCCAGCCAGAGCCCATAATGGCTTGCGGCTGCACAGTAAGCTTCCGCCATGGGGCATCCATCCTTCTCTTCGTGGCTGGGTGAAGCTTTCGCAGGATGTCATGGCGCTTCTCCATGCATCCCGCCACCACTGGTGCTCCAGGTGCCCGCCAACCGCCCTCCACCCAAAGAGTGATTTTCCAAGTCCATCTTGATCATTGTAGTCCATGGGTTGTCATCATCATTGACTCTCACATCTTGCTTATGAATTTCACTCATCCCAAATCCCGTCTACGAGCATAGCAAAATAACTACTACGTCCCGGGGTCATGGTAACAAGGGAATTGGTTTATCCTACCACATGATACTACTCAAGTTTAATGACTTCAAGATTTCACTACTGCATGCAATGGTGGGGTGGTGACAACTACTAATGCACAAAAACATAGGTATAGAAATAACATGATCAAAACTCGCCTTGTCGATGATCCTCGAAGCTAAAGAGTCGAGTAGCAAGCTTCAGACTCCGGAAACTCTACCGAGACAAACAATAGCACAATAAGCACAATGCAAAAAGGATCACACAAGATAACAAAAGTAACATAACTCAACAAAACAATCAAAACCAAATCCAAAAGAAAAACTCAAAGAAATCCAATTCAAAGTTTTTTCCTACTCCAAACAATAACAAAAATAGTTTTTATATAACAAAAATTCCCTAATATAACCTAATCATGGTTTTAGGTTAACTTAACAGAAAAGGATTCACTAAGCAATTAAGAGCAAAAAGAATTATTTAAAAGCTATTATAAAACTCATTTTAGGCCTAATCCAATTTCCATTAAGAAAATTAATTTAAAACTTTTATTAATTATAAATAAAAGTTCATCTAATGGAGTGACAGAAACTAACCTAGAATAACTAATCACAAGTTAAAATAAATTAATTTACTAATTAATTAATTAGGAAAACAGGAACTAGTCAATTAATTAGGATTAATAGGATTCTGTCTAAAATTAATTATTTATTAATCCTAAAATACCAAAGTTAATTTCTAGGGTTTGGCAATGTCAAAATGAAGTGGTGACAAAAAGAATCATGCAAAATAATTTTTCTAACTAAAGTTATAGCAGATTTGCTATTCTGACTAAAACAATATTAAAGCATTTTTAAATATGTTTAACATAGCTAAATATATATTTTTCAGAAACTACATAAAATTTGCAATCCAACAAAAAAGAATCACTCAAAATATTAAACAGAATAAAAGATATACATTTTGAAAATTGAAACTATTCGCTAAAACAGAAAATCAAAATAAAAGAAAAGGCCTAATGGGCCTAAACTGTGCCCTGTGCGTTAGATAGGCTAAACGGGCCCTAGGTTTAAACTAAACGAACCGGCCTAATAAAATAAAACCTAAACTAAAAATTAAACCGATCGGGCCGGCCGGTTTTTCTAACTAAAACCTAACGTTTCGGGGCGTCTAATCTGGGCCGTCGATCTATGATCGAACGGGGGAGGGGGATGCCGGGGGGCTTACCGGACTCCGGCGACGGCGGCGGCGGCGGCGAGAAAGTCGTCAGGCGTCAGGCGTCATGAGCTCATGAAGTCGTCGGGAGCTGCGCGACGAGCACGGGAGGGTTCGTGGTGTTGGGGAGGGTCGGGTGGACTGTGGTGGCGCGGCGGCGACTTTGGCGGCGGTGGCGAGCTCGGGACTCCGGTGAGCTCGGGAGGGAGAGGGAGAGGGGGTCCGGCGAGGCTAGGGGGAATGGGGTGCGGGGCCTCTGGCTTTTATAGCCTGGGGGTCCGGCTTGCCTCGGAAGGGCATCGGGGGCGTCGGGGAATCCCGGATCCTTCGGGATCCGGTGGACCTCCGGCGAGCGGCGTGGCGTGGGCGAGGGGGAAGAAGAGGGTGGGACCCGCTGTCAGTGAGAGGGAGGGGGTGCGGAGCGAGCGGGCGGCCGATGCGGAGGCGATTCGGGCGCTGGGCGAGGTGAGGCCGGGTCGGTCGGGCGCTGGGCTGGCCTCTGGGCTGCTCGGTGGGCCGGGTGGGGGTTCGGCATGGGCTGGGCTGGGGGCCTAGCTGGCGCTGGGTGGTTTTTTTTTTTTTTTTAAATTTTATTTTTTAAATAAAACAAAACAGAGTATAACTTTTAAAATATAAATATTTTATATAGGGTATATATATACCAAAATGATCGGGAATATTCCTTTCATTTGAACATTTTTCCAAAGGCAAAATCCAAACTTTATAAAATCCATTTTTTCAAATTCAAATAAAATTCAGATTTGAATTCCAAATCTTTTGGCAATGTTTTCTCTCGATATTTTTGGAGTGTCATGTTTACTCCTCTCATACTTTTGATCAAGTATTTATCAGCTTAGTTTTTGAAATATTTCCCACTTGCCAAAGTTTGAATTCAAATTCAAAACTCAAAATTCTCTCAAACTCCAAATGGCATTCAAATCAAACAGATGCATAGGATGCTTAGCTATAATTGTAAAACATTCCAAATAGGAAATTTGGGATGTTACAAACCTACCATTTTAAGATGAATCTCGCCCTCGAGATTCGGGTTGGCTAGCAAATAGGTGCGGGTGGTCTCAAGAAGGTCTTCTTGGCGCCCTGTGTGGCTTCTTCCTCGTGTGGTGACTCCACAAAGACCTTGCAAAATTTGATGACCTTGCTGCGGGTGACTCGCTCGCAGCCTTGAGAATTCGGACGGGTTTCTCCTTGTAGGTCGATCACCGCAAGCTGTATGGCCTCTAGGGGCACCGTGTCTCTCAACGGAACATCGCCATGTCGGCATGGCACTTCTTCAATCGAGAAACATGGAAGACATCATGAACTCCGGACAATCCTTCCGCAATTCCAACTTGTATGCAACTTCTCCACGACGCTCGAGGATTTTGTAGGGCCAATGAATCGGGTGCTAACTTTCCTTGACTCCAAACCTCTTGATTCCACGAAGGCGGAGACACACGAAGATATGCTCGGTCTCCCACTTCGTAAGTCACCTCCTTGCGCCATCGTCGGCATAACTCTTCTGTCTCGATTGTGCTATCTTGAGCCGGTCTCAATTAGCTTGACTTTTCTTCGAATCCTTGATAAGGTCGGAACCAAAAGTGATCGATCTCCAACACTATCCCACAGCAATGGTGTTCGCACCTCCTTCCGTATAGAGCTTCGAAGGGGCCATCTTCAAACCGGATTGATAACTGTTGTTGTATGAGAACTCTGCGACGGCAAATTATCATCCCAGCTAGACCCATAGTCTAGCACACAAGCTCTCAACATGTCTTCCGTAATCTGATTGACTCTCTCGGTCCGTCCATCTGCTCATGGATGAAAAGCTGTCATCAATTCCAGCCTCGCACTCCAAAGTTTCATGCAATTGCTTCCAAAACTTTGAGGTAAACTGCGTTCCTCTACCGACACGATTTTCCTCGAACTCCATGCGGACATACGATCCTGGTCATGTATATCTTGGCCAACTTGGCACTGGTATAGGTAGTCTTCACGGAATGAAGTGAGCTACCTTGGTCAAACGATCAACCACTACCCAGATAGAATCATAACCCGAACGGGTCCTGGGTAATCCTGTGATGAAATCCATACCAAGTTTCTCCCATTTCCAATCGGAATCGCAAAGGTTGAAGTAACCCTGCTGGCTTCGATGTTCTGCCTTTACACGCTGGCAAACATCGATATCGCTACGTACTCGCAATGTCCTTCTTCATACCGCCCACCGTAAACTTTGCTTCAAATCCGGTACATCTTGGTGTTGCCGGGTGAATCGAGTACGTGAATCACGAGCCTCTCAAGAATTAGCTTCCCGAGCTCGGGATCATTGGGCACATAAATACGATCCTCAACCATATAGTTCCATGTTCATCCTTACGGAATCCTTTAGCTTTTCCTTCCTCCATCTTTTGCTTTATCTCATCGATTTCCTTGTCCGACTTTCGGCTTCACGAATCCTTTCGGTCAAGGTGGACTGAACTTCCAGAGTTGCAACAAATCCTTTCGAACTATCTCCATCGGAGATCTCTCGAGGTCATTGACCAACTCCCGGGTAATCCTCCGTGGTAAGAGTATTCACATAACTCTTACGACTCAAAGCATCTGCTACAACATTGGCCTTACCGGGTGGTAATGCAATCTCATGTCGTAGTCCTTTATCAACTCTAGCCATCTCCTCGCCGAGGTTCAACTCCTTCTGCGTGAAGATATATTTCAAAATCTTGTGATCTGTAGACATCACAATGATTTCCGATGAGGAAATGTCTCTGTGTCTTGAGTGCATGCACTACACTGCTAACTCCAAATCATGCGTGGCATAATTCATCTCATGAGGCCGTAGCTGTCTGGAGGCATAAGCTACAACCTTACCTTCCTGCATCAATACTCCTCCGAGTCCTTGACGAGAAGCGTCACAATAAACCTGGTATTCCTTATGGATGTCCGGCAAAATCAACACTGGGCCTGTGACCAACCGCTTTCTTCAATTCACGAAACCGGCTTCACATTCCTCGTCCAAACATACTTAGCTTCCTTCTTCAACAGCTCAGGCATGGGCTTGGCAATCTTCGAGAAGTTCTCAATGAACCTCCGATAATATCCTGCGAGTCCGAGAAAACTGCGGATCTCCTTGATCGAGGTGGGTGATCGCCAATCGGTGATCGATTCAACCTTGGCGGGATCAACTGCTATTCCTTCTCCTGAAATAACATGTCCGAGGAATCCAACTTCCTTCAACCAAAATTCACATTTGCTGAATTTGGCATACAACTGATGTTCTCAAGTTTCTCCGTAACTAGTCGCAAATGTTCCTTATGTTCTTCCTCGCTCTTGGAGAAAATCAATATATCATCGATGAACACCACGACAAACTTGTCCAAATACTCCATGAACACCTTGTTCATCAAATTCATGAAGTATGCAGGAGCATTAGTCAATCCAAATGACATGACGGTATACTCAGATAAACCATACCGTAGTGAATGCTGTTTTGGGTATATCCTTTTCACGAATTTTCAATCGGTGATACCCCGATCAAGGTCGATCTTAGAGAATACCTTGGCTCCAACAAGCTGATCAAACAAGTCATTGATCATCGGCAGAGGGTACTTGTTCTTGATGGTTACTTCGCTCAAGGCACGATAATCCACAACCATCCTCAAGCTTCCATCCTTCTTCTCTACCAAAAGAACTGGGCTCCCCAAGGTGATGAGCTTGGACTAATATATCCTTTCTCCAATAACTCATTTATTTGATCCTTGATCTCTTTCAACTCATTCGGTGGCATCCGATAAGGTCTCTTGGATATTGGGGCTGTGCGTGCAATAACTCGATCAGAAATTCAATGTCCCCGTCCGTGGCATTCTGGTAATTCCTCCGGAACACATCGGGAAATTCTTGCACCATCGGCACTTCCTCTGAACAACTCCCGTGAGTGAATGCACCGATTCTTCATCCGGCTGTGCTGGCTACATACTTGATCCTCTTCGCCCGGGGTGGTGAGCGAATAGACTTGCGGCACAGATCTATGTTCCTTCAAACTTTGACAACCAATCCATGCCTAGGATTACATCCAAGGTCCGTGTTTCCAACACTATGAGTTCCACGGAAATTTGTGGTTCCCGATGTTGAGGGTTGCAGGACAGCTTAAGCTCGCCATCATTTCTCCTCCCGCGGGCCGACGGAGGGGGCTTCTAAGGGTTCTAGTGCGTAATCCGTACTTATCCACAACTACCCTTGATATGAATGAATGCGTTGCACCGTAATCAAAGAGAACCAAAACTGAACGTGAATTCAATAAAAACTTACCAACCAAAGTGTCTGGCTGATCATAGACGTCCTCCACGTCGATGTGATTCACTTGAGCACGAGGGAAAGGATTGGGCTTCTTAGCTGAGCTTCCATTGCCATTACCATTCCTCTGCTTGGCCTCCGGGCAGTCGGTGGCGTAGTGCCCTGTCTTCTCGCACTTGAAGCAGGTGATGTGGCTCAGATCCTTCGGAGCCGGGGCAGAACGGTGCTGATTGCCATTACCATTGCCATTGCCATTGCCATGGCCTGACTTGTTGTCCTGGCTGCGGTTATTCCCATTTCCTCCATGGTTATGACCTCCATGGTTATGATGGATGTGCCCTCCGAGTACGGTGCATAGCGGGCTTCGCTGAGTTCCCGAGTTGTGCTTCCCCGGCTGTACTTCCGCTATGGCTTTCTATCTGCTGCTGCTTGCCTTGCAGGATGGTGGCCTTGTCTACCAGCTCCCGGTAGTTGTTGAAAGTAGCCACAATAAGCTGCATGCTCAGCTCATCATTGAGTCCTCAAGGAACTTCTCCGCTTGGCGGCATCTGTGGCCACATCATCGGGGGCATAGCGAGCGAGCTTGCTGATTCATCCACGTCATCGTGCCACAAGACGGTTCCCTGGCGTAAGTTGCGGAACTCACGCTTCTTCGCACTCATGGCTCCAGTGAGACATGAGCAAGGCGAAGGCCTGCTGGAATTGATCCCAAGTGATGCCTCCCATGGGAAAAGTGGCGTGTAATTCTCCCACCAAGAAGCTGCAGGTCCATCCAGTTGATGCGCTGCAAAGCGCACCTTCTCAAAGATCGGTGCATCCCACGGTGACTAGCTCTTCCAATCTTATGGAGCCAATCATCAGCCACAATTGGCTCAAGTGCTACTAGTGAACACCTGGCGGGTTCAACCTCGTAAATCGAGTCAAATTGTCCACGGTGGGTGGTGGTGGTGGCGGTGGATTGTTGGCGGTGTTGTTCGATTCAATCGGGAGCTGCATCGATGCATTCTGCTCTTTGGAGCAGCTGGGTGAGCTCGGTGGGAAACCAAGGTCACGCCCTGAGGCATCCGTGTTTTGGAGTGGGTGAGAAAATTAGAATAGAACAATGGTCTATGAGAATTAACACTACCCATATGAATGCACAAACATAACACACCAATCATTTATTCATTCCACTCAAACATGGTTCAAACTCGATTACAAAAGCTCATGACTAATCGAAGGAAAATATCGGCCTAACTGATTGACGAAAAAGAAATAAAAGATAACATGGTGGTCGACTAAAAGTCTTCATCAGTGGCGCCTCCTCTTGGGGTTTCCTTCAGTGGTACTCCCTTCAAAATCCTGATCATTGCTCACGAGGGGTGCTTCATCTCCACTTGGGTAAAGGTCCTCTCCCAAGTCCATCTTTTCCTCTATCGCGGCAAGCTTCATCTTCAGGTCGTCGACTATCTCCATGAAGTCCGTGATTTCTTCCTCATGGCCAAGGAAGTCTGCGCGTGCCTTCTCCTCCAGCTCCAGATTCACGGAACAAAGCTTCCGTGTGTCTTCGAGTTACGGCGAGTCTGAATCTCCGCTTCTCGAGAAGACACTCCAAGTCCTGGATGTAAGAGAGAGGAATCGCCCTCAATGGTACGGATGATATCTCCATTCCTTGCCCCACGAGAAACCATGGCGAGGTCCGAGTGATCGATCTCGCCCCTGTACTCCTCTCGAGATGTCGAAGTGCTCGATAGATCGCCACGCCCCTTCCGATGATCCAGCTTGAACTCGTGAACTCAAAGTTGATAGGCTCGTGTGTCCTCCAAAGGTTCTCCCAGGATATGCACTTCAATCCTATAGCGGTGTCCGCGGAAGTGCATTAGTGGGTTTCAGTGATCGAGGGTAGAGCTATCTTCAGCTACTTCACCATCTCGACCAGCTTTCTTCAAGGGCATCGCCTCATCGGGCTGGCGTAACTCCGTAGCAAACCGGGTTGAACTCGACGGCCATCTAGAATGTTGCAAAGGGAGAAGAGTCGAATTGAACAGGGAGAATTATAGAATGAAAAGGGTTCAAAGTAAATGGTCTCGCTATGGCTTTCCGATCCTAGGGGTTACGATCTCACGGTCAGCGTGTGCTCGATACCATCTCTCAGAGCGACCTGACCCAAAATCGGTCAAATCTACGTGGTTCATACCATCCCAAGATCATGCTTTGGTACTCACAAGACATCGATAAAGTAATCAAAGGTCAATCACACCTGAATATCATTAAACGATTCTCATATAGAGTCTTTATTACAAGGGAATAAATTCGCTCAAGGCCAACTCATGAGAAATAAACTAAAATGCTGCGAAGCGTCGAAGATAAGCGAGTCCATCCGACTCAAAGGGCAATCGCCAAGCGCGAGCGTAGCCTCACTCCCCGATCGAATATATCTCGCAACATAATACGTTGCAGCCATGTAGGTCAGCTTTTGGAATAAGTGGCAAGTCATGAAGAATAACAATAATAAAGTTACTAACTCTATATGCATTTTGGCTGTGGAGCTCTAAGTTTCATCATTTTTAAAAGCAGATTTTATCCTACTACAAAGGACTTGCTTGCAAATTACTACAATTGTTGGTAGTTATTGAGATGGTTCCGCCAACCAATATCTCGCTCCCAAATTATTATTAAGACATAAAACCCTCAAGTTAAAATCATTAGTTTTAGTGTTGAGATATCCGAATACTTCCAAGGTCCAGAGGCTCAAATGTCCGTGAATCGGGACACGGCTAATCGATTAGGTTATAACTCTCTGCAGAGGTTTGCGACTTTCCCGCAAGATTCATTCCTCCTTTAAAGTCTTCGCACTTCATGGTGTTTGAAGACGGACGAATGAAACAGGTCTTCCAAAGAGTTCTTCCGCCACCGCCGGTACCCATCCAATCCTACCGCTCGTCTACTTCTCGTAGTACCGCCCAGCCAGCGTCACTACTAGGGTCAACCCAGCCAGAGCCCATAATGGCTTGCGGCTGCACAGTAAGCTTCCGCCATGGGGCATCCATCCTTCTCTTCGTGGCTGGGTGAAGCTTTCGCAGGATGTCATGGCGCTTCTCCATGCATCCCGCCACCACCGGGTGCTCCAGGTGCCCGCCAACCGCCCTCCACCCAAGAGTGATTTTCCAAGTCCATCTTGATCATTGTAGTCCATGGGTTGTCATCATCATTGACTCTCACATCTTGCTTATGAATTTCACTCATCCCAAATCCCGCTCACGAGCATAGCAAAATAACTACTACGCCCCGGTCATGGTAACAAGGAATTGGTTTATCCTACCACATGATACTACTCAAGTTTAATGACTTCAAGATTTCACTACTGCATGCAATGGTGGGTGGTGACAACTACTAATGCACAAAAACATAGGTATAGAAATAACATGATCAAAACTTGCCTTGCCGATGATCCTCGTAAGCTAAAGAGTCGAGTAGCAGGCTTCAGACTCAGGAAACTCTACCGAGACAAACAATAGCACAATAAGCACAATGCAAAAGGATCACACAAGATAACAAAAGTAACATAACTCAACAAAACAATCAAAACCAAATCCAAAAGAAAACTCAAAGAAATCCAATTCAAAGTTTTTCCTACTCCAAACAATAACAAAAATAGTTTTTATATAACAAAATTCCTAATATAACCTAATCATGGTTTTAGGTTAACTTAACAGAAAAGGATTCACTAAGCAATTAAGAGCAAAAAGAATTATTTAAAAGCTATTATAAAACTCATTTTAGGCCTAATCCAATTTCCATTAAGAAAATTAATTTAAAACTTTTATTAATTATAAATAAAAGTTCATCTAATGGAGTGACAGAAACTAACCTAGAATAACTAATCACAAGTTAAAAATAAATTAATTTACTAATTAATTAATTAGGAAAACAGGAACTAGTCAATTAATTAGGATTAATAGGATTCTGTCTAAAATTAATTATTTATTAATCCTAAAATACCAAAGTTAATTTCTAGGGTTTGGCAATGTCAAAATGAAGTGGTGACAAAAAGAATCATGCAAAAATAATTTTTCTAACTAAAGTTATAGCAGATTTTCTATTCTGACTAAAACAATATTAAAGCATTTTTAAATATTTTTAACATAGCTAAATATATATTTTTCAGAAACTACATAAAATTTGCAATCCAACAAAAAAAGAATCACTCAAAAATATTAAACAGAATAAAAGATATACATTTTTGAAAATTGAAACTATTCGGCTAAAACAGAAAATCAAAATAAAAGAAAAAGGCCTAATGGGCCTAAACTGTGCCCTGTGCGTTAGATAGGCTAAACGGGCCCTAGGTTTAAACTAAACGAACCGGCCTAATAAAATAAAACCTAAACTAAAAATTAAACCGATCGGGCGGCCGTTTTTCTAACTAAAACCTAACGCTTTGGGCGTTTAATCTGGCCGCCGATCTATGATCGAACGGGGAGGGGATGCTTGGGGCTTACGGACTCGGCGGCGGGCGGCGGCGGAGAAAGGCGTCAGGCGTCGGGCGTCAGCGAGCTTCATGAAGTCGTCGGGAGCTGCGCACGAGCACGAGGGAGGGTTCGGTGGTGTTGGGAGGGTCGGGTGGACAGGTGGCGTGGCGGCGACTTTGGCGGTGGCGAGCTGGACTCCGGTGAGCTCGGGAGGAGAGGGAGAGGGGTCCGCGAGGCTAGGGGAATGGGGTGGGCCTCGGCTTTATAGCCTGGGGTCCGCTTGCCTCGGAAGGGCATCGGGCGTTGGGAATCCCGGATCCTTCGGGATCCGGTGGACCTCCCATGAGCGTGGCGTGGGCGAGGGGAAGAAGAGGGGTGGGTCCCACTGTCGGTGAGAGGGAGGGGGTGGGAGCGAGCGGGCGGCCGCGCGGAGGCGATTCGGGCGCGGGGGCAAGGTGAGGCCGGTCGGTCGGCGCTGGGCTGGCCTCTGGGCTGCTCGGTGGGCCGGCCGGTGGGGGGTTGCGGCGCTGGCTGGGCCAGGGGGCCTAGCTGGCGCCTGGGGTGGTTTTTTTTTTCTTTTTTAAATTTTATTTTTTTTAAATAAAACAAAACAGAGTATAACTTTTAAAATATAAATATTTTATATAGGGTATATATATACGAAAATGATCAGGGGAATATTCCCTTTCATTTGAACATTTTTCCAAAGGCAAAATCCAAACTTTATAAAAATCCATTTTTTTCAAATTCAAATAAAATTCAGATTTGAATTCCAAATCTTTTGGCAATGTTTTCCTCTGATATTTTTGGAGTGTCATGTTTACTCCTCTCATACTTTTGATCAAGTATTTATCAGGCTTAGTTTTTGAAATGTTTCCCACTTGCCAAAGTTTGAATTCAAATTCAAAACTCAAAATTCTCTGAAACTCCAAATGGCATTCAAATCAAACAGGATGCATAGGATGCTTAGCTATAATTGTAAAACATTCCAAATAGGAAATTTGGGATGTTACAGAACAGCTCCGCCAGAGCCCTAGATTGGTTCCGCCAAGGTTCCGCCTCGTGGCGGTGGAGTCTCGTCCCGAAGGCTTGCTTATAATTTTTCTCCGGACGAAACACTTCATATAGCAGAAGATGGGCACGGAGGGCCACCAGGGGGGCCATGAGGCAGGGGGGCGCACCCAGGGTGGTAGGGCGCGCCCCCACCCTCGTGCCCAGGGTGTGGGTCCCCTCTGGTATTTCTTTCGCTCAGTATTTTTTATTATTTCCAAAAATAACTTCCGTGGAGTTTCAGAACTTTTGGAGTTGTGCAGAATAGGTCTCTAATATTTGCTCATTTTCCAGCCCAGAATTCCAGCTGCTCGCATTCTTCCTCCTTATGTAAACCTTGTAAAATAAGAGAGAATAGGCATAAGTATTGTGACATAATGTGTAATAACAGCCCATAATGCAATAAATATCGATATAAAAGCATGATGCAAAATGGACGTATCAACTCCCCCAATCTTAGACCTCGCTTGTCTTCAAGCGGAAGTCGATAACAATAAATATGTCCACATATTTAGAGGTAGAGGTGTCGATAAAATAAAATACGGACATGAGGGCATCATGATCATTCTTACATCCAATTATATCAGGATCTTTCCAACACACTGTGCTTGCCAAAGGATAAAATGTAAAAAGAAACGGTGAAGATCACCATGACTCTTGCATAAGGTAGAAGATAGAAGTAAAAGATAGGCCCTTCGCAGAGAGGTTGTCATGCACTTTCAGGGTTGGATGCACAAAATCTTAATGCGAAAGAACATCACTTTATATTGCCACTTGTGATATGGACCTTTATTATGTAGTCCGTCGCTTTTATTTCTTCCACATCACAAGATCGTACAAATCTTATTTCCTCCACACTAATCAACATACATATTTAGAGAGCAATTTTTATTGCTTGCACTGATAGGTAGATATGTAGATATGGTAGATATGGTGGACTCTCATGGCGAAACTGGGTTTAAGGGAATTCGGAAGCACAAGTAGTATCTCTACTTGGTGCAAAGAATTTGGCTAGCATGAGGGGGAAAGGCAAGCTCAACATGTTTGATGATTCATGACAATATACTTTATTTCAGATATAAGAAAACATAACCCAGTACGTTGTCTTCCTTGTCCAACATCAACACTTTAGCATGTCATATTTTAATGAGTGCTCACAATCATAAAAGATGTCCAAGATAGTATATTTATATGTGAAACCTCTCTTTCTTTATTACTTCCTATTAATTGCAACGATGACCAAAGCCATGTTTGTCAACTCTCAACAATTTTTAATCATCATACTCTCTCTATGTGAAGTCAATACTCTCCATAAGGTCAATATGATCTCTTTATTTCTTTTTATTCTTTTCTCTTTCCTTTTCTTTACTCAAGATCATGGTAAAATAATCAAGCCCTTGACTCAACATTAATCTTTATTATATAGCTCACGAACTCGATTACATAAAGGGATCATAAAGTAAAACTCAAAACTAGATCACACCAAAAACTTTTATTCTACTAGATCGAGATATTACTTAAAGGATCGAACTAAGGAAAACGGTAAAGATAGAGATGTGATGGTGATACGATACCGGGGCACCTCCCCCAAGCTTGGCAGTTGCCAAGGGGAGTGCCCATACCCATATGATTATGTCTCCTTTGTTGGTGAAGAAGATGGAGGTGATGATGGATAGTCGCACATCGAGCGTAAGAGGTCCTCCAGTTTGCAGATAATGCCCTTGAGTGCGATGATATGCTCCTTCAACAAAATATTTTCACGTGTGAGATACTTGTTTTGTATACGAGCTAACTCAATCATCTTGAAAGCTTCGTTCTTAGTTGGGGTAAGAAGATTGTGATCAAGTTGAAGGATGTCTTCTACTGCCAGAGCTTGGTCCTCCGTGGCCTTCTTTATCCCTTCATCCTTGTTGATCTCCATGGGTTCTTCCCTATTTAGCTCTATCTTCATTAGCCAAGCATCATTGTCACCATTGTTGGAGGAGGGGGACGACATGATGCCTGGCCTTAACAACCCTGACAGAAAACAGCTCGAAACAAGAACGGAGGATATTTGCGTGATACAGTGGTCAAAACCTTCGGGAGATTATATCATGAATTTTTACCAACCAAAAGAACTATTGTGCATGAAAACGGAGTCCAGAGAGCACACGAGGTGCCCACGAGGCAGGGGGCGCGCCCAGGGGGTAGGGCGCACCCTCCACCCTCGTGGAGCCCTCGTGTCCTTCCCGGACTGCTTCTTACTTTTCTATTTTTCTAAATATTCCAAAACGGAGAAAATTACCTTTAGAACTGTTTTGGAGTCGGTTTACTTACCGCACCACATACCTATTCCTTTTCGGAGTCTGAAACGTTCTGCAAAGTGTCCCTTATGTATTCCTCCGGGGTTACGGTTTCAATAACGTTAGTTCAACATTTATAGGATTACCTGAGATATAATTTTTGATTGTTTGACCGTTCACCACCTTTGGATTTGTGCCTTCGAAGTTGTTGATTTTTATGGCACCGGAACGATAGACCTCCTCGATAACATAAGGACCTTCCCATTTAGAGAGAAGTTTTCTTGCAAAAAATCTTAAACGAGAGTTGTATAGCAATACATAATCACCTACATTAAACTCACACTTTTGTATTCTTTTGTCATGCCATCTTTTAACTTTTTCTTTAAACACCTTAGCATTCTCATAGGCTTGGGTTCTCCATTCATCAAGTGAGCTAATGTCGAATAACCTCTTCTCACCGGCAAGTTTGAAATCATAGTTGAGCTCTTTAATAGCCCAATAATCCTGATGTTCTAGTTCGAGAGGTAAGTGACATGCTTTTCCATAAACCATTTTATACGGAGACATACCCATAGGATTTTTATATGCAGTTCTATAAGCCCATAATGCATCATCAAGTTTCTTGGACCAATTCTTTCTAGATCTATTAACTCTCTTTTGCAAAATTAATTTGAGTTATCTATTACTCAATTCTACTTGACCACTAGACTGTGGGTGATATGGAGATGCAATTCTATGATTAACATCGTACTTAGCAAGCATTTTACGAAAAGCACCATGAATAAAATGTGAACCGCCATCAGTCATTAAATATCTAGGGACTCCAAACCTCGGAAAAATAACTTCTTTAAGCATCTTAACAGAGGTGTTATGATCAGCACTACTAGTTGGAATAGCTTCTACCCACTTAGTAACGTAATCAACAACAACTAAAATATGAGTATACCCATTAGAGGCAGGAAACGGTCCCATATAATCAAAGCCCCAAACATCACATGGTTCAATAACAAGTGAATAATTCATAGGCATTTCTTGACGTCTACTAATATTACCAATTCTTTGACACTCATCACAAGATAAGATGAACTTACGAGCATCCTTGAAAAGAGTAGGCCAATAAAAACCGGATTGTAATACCTTACGTGCAGTTCTATCTCCAGCGTGGTGTCCTCCATAAGCCTCGGAGTGACACTTGCGTAGGATCTGTTCCTGTTCATGCTCAGGTACAGAACGCCTAATAACACCATCTACTCCATCTTTATAAAGATGTGGGTCATCCCAAAAGTAATGCCTCAATTCATAGAAAAACTTTTTCTTTTGTTGGTATGTGAAACTAGGTGGCATAAATTTAGCAACAATGTAATTAGCATAATCAGCATACCATGGAGTAGTACGAGAAGCATTTATGCGATTTAATTGTTCATCAGGAAAGCTATCATCAATAGGTAGTGGGTCATCAAGAACATTTTCTAACCTAGACAAGATGTCTGCCACGGGGTTCTCAGCTCCCTTTCTATCAATAATATGCAAATCAAATTATTGTAGCAAGAGAACCCATCTAATAAGTCTAGGTTTAGCATCTTTATTTTCCGTAATATATTTAATAGCAGCATGCTCAAGGTGAATAGTTACTTTAGAATCAACAATATAACGTCTGAACTTATCACAAGCAAATACAACTGCTAAGAATTATTTTTCAGTAGTGGCATAATTTCTCTGGGCATTGTCTAGAATTTTACTAGCATATTGAATAACATTTAATTTCTTATCAACTCTTTGCCCTAGAACAGCACCTACAACATAATCACTAGCATCACACATAATTTCAAAAGGTAAATTCCAATCAGGTGGCTGAACAATAGGTGCAGAAACTAATGCTTTCTTAAGTATTTCAAATGCTTCTACACAATCATCCTCAAAGACAAATGGCATATCTTTTTGTAATAGATTAGTCAGAGGCCGAGAAATTTTTGAGAAGTCCTTAATGAACCTCCTATAAAAACCGGCATGACCAAGGAAACTTCTTATACCTTTAATGTCCTTGGGACATGGCATCTTTTCAATAGCATCAACTTTAGCTTTATCAACTTCAATACCTCTTTCAGAAATTTTATGCCCCAAAACAAAACCTTCATTAACCATAAAGTGGAACTTTTCCCAATTCAAGACAAGATTAGTTTCTTCACATCTCTGCAAAACTCGATCAAGGTTTCTCAAGCAGTCATCAAAAGAGGATCCATAAACTGAGAAATCGTCCATGAAAACCTCACAAATCTTTTCACAAAAGTCAGACAATATAGCCATCATACATCTTTGAAAGGTAGCAGGTGCATTACATAAACCAAAAGGCATACGTCTATAAGAAAAAGTACCGAAAGGGCAAGTAAAATTGGTCTTAGCTTGATCATCAGCTAACACAGGTATTTGAGAGAAACCAGAATAACCATCTAGAAAGCAAAAATGTGTATGTTTGGATAATCTTTCTAGCATTTGATCAATAAAAGGTAAGGGGTAATGATCCTTTTTTGTAGCTTTATTTAATTTGCGGAAATCAATTACCATCCTATAACCTATAATAATTCTTTGTGGAATCAATTCATCTTTATCATTAGGAACGACAGTAATACCTCCCTTCTTAAGGACACAATGGACAGGACTTACCAACTGACTATCAGCAACGGGATATATTATACCTGCCTCAAGGAGCTTTAGTATTTCCTTTCTTACCACTTCTTTCATCTTAGGATTCAGCCGTCGTTGATGATCAATAACTGGTTTGGCATCTTTCTCTAAATTTATTTTATGTTGACATAGAGTGGGACTTATGCCCTTAAGATCATCAAGAGTATATCCAATAGCAGCACGGTGCTTCTTCAGAGTTTTCAATAATTTTTCTTCCTCCTTATCTGAAAGGTTAGCACTAATAATAACAGGATATATATTCTTTCCGTCAAGATAAGCATATTTAAGAGTATCATGCCCTTGGGTGGAGGAGGATCCCCTAGGATTTCAACAGGAAAATTGTGTTTTAGAATAGGTCCTTGTTTAAAGAACACTTCATCTATTTCCCTTCTTTCATTCATAAACATATCATTTTCATGGTCTAGCAAATATTGTTCTAAAGGATCACTAGGAGGTACGGCAACAGAAGCAAGACCAATAATTTCATCTTTACTAGGCCTCTTCACGGTGTTGTCTACGAAATTTAGAGAAATTAAACTCATGAGACATATCACCTAGACCAATGGTAACAACATCCTTTTCGCAGTCTATCTTAGCATTAATAGTGTTTAAGAAGGGTCTACCAAATATAATGGGACAAAAGCTATCTTGTTGGGAGCCAAGAACAAGAAAATCAGGAGGATATTTAGTTTTCCCACACAGGACTTCAACATCTCTAACAATTCCCATTGGTGAAATAGTATCTCTATTGGCAAGCTTAATTGTAACATCAATTTCTTCTAACTCAGCGGGTGCAATATCATGCATAATTTCTTTGTATAAATCAATGGGTATTGCACTAGCACTAGCACCCATGTCACATAAGCCATGATAACAATGATCTCCTATTTTAACAGAAATAACAGGTGTGCCTACCACAGGTCTATGTTTATCTTTAGCACTAGGTTTAGCAATTCTAGCAGTCTCATCACAGAAATAAATAACATGCCCATCAATATTATCAGCCAAGAGATCTTTAACAATAGCAATATTAGGTTCAACTTTAACTTGCTCAGAAGGTGTATAGGTTCTAATATTACTTTTTGAACCACAGTTGATGCTTTAGCATGATCTTTTATCCTAACAGGGAAAGGTGGTTTCTCAACATAAGCAGTAGGGACAATAGGATCATTATAAGTGATAGTCTTTTCTTCAACTTTAACAGGTGCAACTACTTTTACTTCTATGGGAGGATGATATTTAAACCACTTCTCCTTAGGGAGATCAACATGAGTAGCAAAAGATTCACAGAAAGAAGCTACTATCTCAGAGTCAAGTCCATATTTAGTGCTGAATTTACGGAAAACATCGGTCTCCATAAAAGATTTAACACAATCAAACTTAGGTGTTATACCTGACTCCTCACCTTCGTCGAGGTCCCAATCTTCAAAGTTGCGTTTAATTCTTTCCAATAAATCCCATTTGAATTCAATAGTCTTCATCATAAAAGAGCCAGCACAAGAAGTATCGAGCATGATGCGATTGTTGTCAGAAAGCCGAGCATAATTTTTTTGAATAATCATTTCTCTTGAGAGCTCATGATTGGGGCATGAATATAACATTAACTTAAGCCTCCCCCAAGCTTGAGCGATG
Organism: Aegilops longissima; assembly: GCA_021605205.1. Taxonomy (NCBI): domain Eukaryota; kingdom Viridiplantae; phylum Streptophyta; class Magnoliopsida; order Poales; family Poaceae; genus Aegilops; species Aegilops longissima. The sequence goes on along the minus strand of CM038677.1, from coordinate 391,104,886 downwards.
CTTTCTCCTTCGCGAGGCCAAAAATTATATATATAATTATGATCACGATGAACAAGATGCATAGGATAAAACTTCGGATGAAATTCCAATTTCAATCGTTTGTACTTCCATGATCCCATATCATCACATAGCCTATACCATGTCAATGCATCTCCCTTCAAATAGAAAGGGAAGACCTTATTCTTGATAACATCATCGGGCATACCTGCAAGCTTAAATAATCCACAAACTTCATCCACATATATTAGGTGCTCATCAGGATGTAATGTTCCATCTCCTGCAAAAGGATTAGCTAGCAGTTTTTCTATCATACCCGAAAGAATTTCAAAGTAGACATTTTCATTTTCAGTAGGTTTAGTAGGTTGAGGAGAAACTCTTTTCTCTACCGGTCGGGGTGAAGATACCCCGAACAAGCCCCTCATAGGATTACTTTCCATAGTAACAAGTGACAGTAAATTTCAGCACACTATATAAATTTTTCCTTACCAAATTCCACCTACCAAAGGCGCTTCACTCCCCGACAACGGTGCCAGAAAAGAGTCTTGATGATCCACAAGTATACGGTATCTATCGTAGTCCTTTCGATAGGTAAGAGTATCGAACCCAACAAGGAGCAGAAGGAAATGATAACCGGTTTTCAGCAAGGTATTCTCTGCAAGCACTGAAATTATAGGTAACAGATAGTTTTGTTATAAGATAATTTGTAACGAGCAACAAGTAACAAAAGCAAATAAAGTGCAGCAAGGTGGCCCAATCCTTTTTGTAGCAAAGGACAAGCCTGGACAAACTCTTATATAGAGAAAAGCGCCCCGAGGACACATGGGAATTATCGCTGCTAGTTTTCATCACGCTCATATGATTCGCGTTCGTACTTTGATAATTTGATATGTGGGTGGACCGGTGCTTGGGTGCTATCCTTTCTTGGAAAAGCATCCAACTTATGATTAACTCCTATTGCAAGCATCCGCAACTACAAAAGAAGTATTAAGGTAGACCTAAGCATAGCATGAAACATATGGATCCAAATCATCCCCTTACAAAGCAACGCATAAACTAGGGTTTAAGCTTCTGTCACTCTAGCAACCCATCATCTACTTATTACTTCCCAATGCCTTCCTCTAGGCCAAAATAATGAAGTGTCATGTAGTCGACGTTCACATAACACCACTAGAGGAGAGACGACATACATCTTATCAAAATATCGAACGAATACCAAATTTACATGACTACTAATAGCAAGACTTCTACCATGTCCTTAGGAACAAAGGTAACTACTCACAAAGCATATTCATGTTCATAATTAGAGGAGTATTAATATGCATAAAGGATCTGAACATATGATCTTTCACCAAATAAACCAACTAGCATCAACTACAAGGAGTAATCAACACTACTAGCAACCTACAGGTACCAATCCCAGACTTAGAGACAAGAATTGGATACAAGAGATGAACTAGGGTTTGAGAGGAGATGGTGCTGGTGAAGATGTTGATGGAGATTGGCCCCATCCCGATGAGAGGAGCGTTGGTGATGACAATGGCGATGATTTCCCCCTCCTGGAGGGAAGTGTCCCCGGCAGAACAGCTCCGCCAGAGCCCTAGATTGGTTCCGCCAAGGTTCCGCCTCGTGGCGGCGGAGTCTCGTCCCGAAGGCTTGCTTATGATTTTTCTCTGGACGAAAGACTTCATATAGCAGAAGATGGGCACCGTAGGGCCATCAGGGGGCCCACGAGGCAGAGGGGCGCACCCAGGGGGGTAGGGCACGCCCCCACCCTTTTGCCTAGGGTGTGGGTCCCCTCTGGTATTTCTTCCGCTCAGTATTTTTTATTATTTCCAAAAATAACTTCGGTGGAGTTTCAGGACTTTTGGATTTGTGCAGAATAGGTCTCTAATATTTTCTCCTTTTCCAGCCCAGAATTCCAGCTGCCGGCATTCTCCCTCCTTATGTAAACCTTGTAGAATAAGAGAGAATATACATAAGTATTGTGACATACTGTGTAATAACAGCCCATAATGCAATAAACATCGATATAAAAGCATGATGCAAAATGGACGTATCAGCGTGCCGTGGGCCCGGGGGATACTATCGGCATTCTGGGAACAGGGGCACCCAGACTTGCCTACCTGCGGCTCATGGTGTGGCTCCATCGACGGCCTACTACGGCCACCTGCAGTGCCAAGAACTCGAGACCCTCGCGAGGGGCCAAGCCTCGTGAGGCGGATGACACCAAGACCTCTAGAAGGAGTGGCCTCCTCAGGCAGGCTCCTGAGGAACGTAGATTCCTATGCAAACCTCATCTCGCGAGGTTTAGATGACGTGAGCCATGACGACCAAGGCCAGGCGGGCGCCAGCGGGCGCAGTGCAGCAGTTTCCTCTTTGGTGCTAAAGAGGCAAGCGCGAGCGTGGAGTCCCGAGGATTCAGCCAAAGGTTTCCATTCCCGTGCAACAAGACCAAGACCGCCAGGACGGCAGGACGGAGGTCACCACCGAGCCCACCATGGCATCACAACTAGAGGCTTTTGCAGGCGAAGACTACATTTATTAGAATAAGATGTACTAGTTGTCTCCCTTCCAATTTGGCCGTTGTGAGATCCCTTCCCGCCTTCACTTGGGGAGAGGACCAAGGCCACTATAAATAGGACCTAGCCACCACTATAGAGGGGGGCGGATCATTCAGATCATCCCCTCCCACACCAGCTCAAGAACACACCTCCTGAGGTCATTCTTCCACTGTACTAGTTCATCCTCAGCCCCTTGAGGCCAATCCACCACAAAGCAGGAGTAGGGTTTTACACCACAAGGTGGCCCGAACCTGGGTAAACTGTTGCGTCCCATTTTCTTCCTGTCCATCGAGCTAGGCCGTGAGATTGGCGAGTAGGCAGACTGGGGAGGTTTAGTTCTTCGCACGCACCCCAGAGTTCGAACCTCTCCAGGGTCTGCGGAGCCCGAAATCCGACAAGCCCCCGCAGCTGTGTTATCTTCTGGCTATGTATTGAAACCAGCTATGCAAGTCTAAACGAGGGGCGCCATGATAAGCTTAAAACGCGAGCCAAAGGCATTCAAAGTAAGGCGAGAATGCTGAACGTCCTTACACGCCCCTGTGGGGCCCATGATTGTTTGATGCAGGAAATGAAAGGAAACAAAAGAAACTTCCTTAAGGAGGCCGCCGCTCCCGAGGCCCCAGCTCTGACATCGCCGGCACCTAGTCGGAGTCCTCCTCCTCCTTGATGCGGAGACATGGGGGCTCGTAGGAGTCATCATCGCTCCCGCTCCCCCTAGAGGAGGTGCTGCCGCGGCTGTGTGTAAGGGCATATTTATCCCGTAAGTGTTTTGGTGATTGATGACGATACTTTTGCGGACTAATCATATGCTGTGAGTTCCTCAGATGGTTCATCACTAGGCACGAGACGATTCGGTGCCCCTCGGAGACTATTGAAGACGGCGTCGTCCTACGTTTCTTTTTGGTGGATTTGAGTCGTAGGAGAGCTGTACTATTAAGAGGGGTCGCGCCGGAAAGGTTTGGGCGGAATCAACACGCACACTTGTCCCTCCTTTCCTGCATTTTGGAGCTTCCTTCGTTATATTGGTTGTGCGGAAATCGACGATTACGGCTGTACTTGCGGTAGTATCATAAGTACACGCGTAGTACCGCTTAGGTGTCACGGTAGTACCGCTCCTCGAGCGGTAGTACCGCTGTTCCTGTGCCTAGTGCCGCCCGGTGCGCGTATTAGGGCGGATGTAATTTTTACATCCGCGCCCACCACGGTAGTACCGCTCGTCCAGTAGTAGTAGTGCTGGAGCCCACGGTAGTACTGCTCCCTAGGAGCCGTAGTACCGTGGCCCTCCTACCTAGTACCGTAGTTTCACGGTAGTAGGCGCCCTTAACGGTAGTACCGCTCCTAGGGAGCGGTAGTACCGCGTCGGATTTTTGTACCACCGCAGTTTCAGCGGAAGTTGGCACGGATGTAATTTATTTAATCCGCGCCCTTCCCAGGCCGTGACTCTCCTGCCTTGCGGTAGTACCGCAAGAGGGAGCGGTAGTACCACGGAAGTGGTAGTACTGCCCCTTAGTCGGGCTAGTTCCGGCCTGTGCTGCTGCCGCGGTAGTACCGTGGTCCGCCACGGTAGTACCGCGCAGCCTCGTGGTAGTACCGCGCCCCTGGAGCGGTAGTACCGCGCGTCGCGGGCTGAATATGTGGATAACGGTTGGATTTTTCCCACGACTATATAAGGGGCGTCTTCTACCTCTAGTTGACCACCTCTTCTCTCTCCAAGCTCCATTGTTGCTCCAAGCTCCATTTTGGCCCGATCTCTCTCCCTAGCCAATCAAACTTGTTGATTTGCTCGGGATTGGGTGACAAGGGCCCAATCTACACTTCCACCACAAGATATTTGATTCCCCCCACTTATCCCTTGCGGATCTTGTTACTCTTGGGTGTTTGAGAATCCTAGACGGTTGAGGTCACCGTGGAGCCATATTCCATTGTGGTGAAGCTTCGTGGTGTTGTTGGGAGCCTCCAATTGTTGTGGAGATTGCCCCAACCTTGTTTGTAAAGGTTCTCGCCGCCTTCATGGGCACCAATAGTGGAATCACGGCTCTTGCATTGTGCGAGGGCGTGAGGAGATTACTGTGGCCCTAGTGGCTTCTTGGGAGCATTGTGCCTCCACACCGCCTAACGGAGATGTACTTCCTTCAATAGGAAGGAACTTGTAACACATCCTCGCTCCACCGGCTCCACTCTTGGTTATCTTATCCCTTTACTTGTGCAAGCTTATTTGTGTTCCTATCCTTGCTTGCCCTTGTTCTTGTGTTGTTTGCATCATATAGGTTGTCCACCTAGTTGCACATCTAGACAACCTTTATTATTGCAAAGTTTAAATTGGTAAAGAAAAGCTTAAAAATTGTTAGTTGCCTATTCACCTCCCCCTCTAGTCAACTATATCGATTCTTTCAATTGGTATTAGAGCCTCGTCTCTTTTTAAGGACTTTACCGTCCGAAGAGTGTGGTTGACGTCGTAGATGATGTGGGGGAGCACTCCGGTGCGAATCTGATATCATCTACGGGAGATGGGGGTACCTCGATCTCTTGTGAGGAATTCAATGTGGCGTTGGACACATTGAAAAACTCCATGACGACCGAGGTCAAGGACATGTTTAAGGAATTCCTAGAAGGGCTTAAACTTTCCACCGCACCTGTGATAGTGGGTGATCCCGCCAACACGGGAGCGGATGCTAAATCCGATAAGGCGGAAGGTACTAGTGAGAAAGCCCCCTCGTCTAGTGGTAAGAATGGCACCGGCATATTTGCCCATGTGCAACCTCCCGTTTATGGTGGACCGATTCGTTCCGCTCATTTGAATCATGCCGGTCCACCACCTAAGATTGATAAAAAGGAGGATTTTGATTCTTGGCTTTATCGTTTTAAGCGTCATTTAAATCATGTGAACACTAACCTTTGGAGAATCATTGAAGAAGGTTTCTATCCGCATGATCCGAGCAACTTTTCTCCAAGAGAGGTCGTGGACCATCAATTCAATGAGAATGCTCTCTTCATCATCCAAGAAGCAATCCTTCCCGAAGACCTCCCTCATCTCCGCCTTACTCCTTGCCAAAGATGCTTGGCTCAAGGTGGTTTCCTTTATCGAGGAAGCGCAAGCATTCAACGCTCCAATTATGAAGTGGTCCAAGATGAAGCCGATGAGTTTGCAATGAAGGAAGAAGAAGAACCTCGTGAGCTCTATCGAGAGTAACCAAGATTGCTGTCTCTCCCGGGATCATGGAAGTAAGGACACAGATGACAACCGGATCAGCGCGAAATTCCTCAAGGCAATGATGCCCTACCACAAAGCCATGTCCTCCGTCATCCGTCAACGACCGGACTTCCACACCCTGTCCTCAAGTGATGTGTTGGATGAGTTTGTGGCTATGAGCATATTGGACAAGACCGCCGACAATGTGGTGCTTCGCTCCCAAAGAGCAAAGAAGCCCAACCTTGCTTTGAAGGCCAAGATTTGTGTCGAAGAAGATGGAGAGGAGGAAGAAGAAGAGAGCAACGTCGAAGATACTAAGTATGATTATCATGAACACATGGCCCTTGCTTCAAGACAATTTTGGAGCAAGAAGAACTCAAGGCCCAACTTCAACAAGAGCAACTCAAGTGGCACTAACGGCAAGCAATGAGTGAGGACTTGTTTCAATTGTGGCAATGTGAGTCACTTTGTTGCGGAGTGTCCATATGAGAAGAGGGAAGACAATGGCGGCAAGCTCATCCGTAAGGACAAGGCCAAGTCTTTCCCCAACAAGAGCAACTTCCCAAAGAAGACTCCTCACAAAGCCTTGGTGGTTCACGAAGAGTACAATGAGGATGATGATGATGAGGAGGATGGTGAATCGGTTGCCATGGCCTCTGTGGCCATTGCAATGACTCCTCGGGTGTCTCTCTTCGGTTCACCCAATGAAAGCATCACCGTCAAGTGCCTCATGGCTAAAGCCACCAACAAGGTAACCCCCAACATCAAAACTACCATCAGCAATCATTCTTCTTTGACGGATTGCATTGATGAACATGAGGGGACTAATGTGGAGGAAAATGAATTTGAGATCTTTATGAGTAAACTCAAGGGCAAATCCAAGAAGCACTTCGTTGCTCTCTTGGAACAACTTGGTGAAGCCAATGTCATGATCGAGACTCATGAAGAAACCATCTCTAAGATGGAAGGGCATAGTCGTGACTATGCTGATGAGATTTCGGATCTTTCCAATGCTCTTGAGGAAGAGCGTGGTCGTCGTTTGGCTCTTGAGGAGTCATACAACGATGATCATGCTAAATTAAAGAAAGACCTTGATCATGCTCTTGTTGTGTCTCGTGTGCTTAGCTCCGAGAAGGCAAAGCTTGGAGTTGATCTTGCTATACTCAACGAGGACTTTGACATTCTCGACAAGGCTCACAAAGTCTTGAAGGGTGCTCATGCTAGTCTCAAAGAGTCTCATGATCAACTCCAAGTGAAGCTAACCAAGGAGAAAGCCACCTTTCCTCATATGATATTGATTGATAATGCAAATGCTACTAACCCTTGTTGTGAGCATGTGCATCTTGTTGAGGAGAATGCTAAGTTGAAGGAGCAACTTGAAAAGGGCCTTGTCACATGCATTCAAGGTGAGAAGAACCTTAACGACCTTTTGAATAATCAAAAGGAAGTTGTGGCCAAGGAGGGGATTGGGTTCGCGCCCAAGCCCAAGAGCAAGAAGAAGAATGACAAGTCCAAGCAACCTCCTCCTCTCAAGCAAACTTTTGTGAGGGAGGGAGAGGGTGCTTCCAAGAAGAAGAAGAACTGTGCAAAGGGTGGCAATGCCAAGAAGGACAACGTCATCCCCATGAACATAGCCGACGACTTTAACCCCTCATATGTGTTGTGCCGTGCTAGTGATGGGCATGTTTATGCTAAATTTGTTGGTTCTTCTTATGAGTACATTGAATGGTCTATTTGGGTTCCTAAGACCATCATTACTAACATCAAAGGACCCATTACCAAATGGGTACCTAAAACCAAGCATTGATCTCTTGTAGGGGTTTGCTTCCGGTGGGGGATCATGGTTGCTCGATAGTGGAGCAACAAATCATATGATGTGGAGCAAGGACATGGTGGTGGACGTGCAAGAGATTCCATCTATGCCCACCAATGTCGAGTGGGGTGATGCATCACATTCTAAGGTATTGGGTCTCGCAAGGTTGTCATTTCTCATGATCTTACGATCGAGAAAGTCATGCTTGTTGAGTCCTTGCATACAATTTGCTTTCCGCTCGTCAACTTGCAATCATGGGTTTTGCTACCTTCTTTGACATTGATACTGTGGCCCTCTTGTGGAGCAAGACTCTTAAAGTAGCCTTTGTTGGGCATGTCGAAAACGGTCTCTATGTGATTAACTTTTCGGAGCGACCCACTAAGACCGCGACATGCCTAATGGCTAAAGTTGACGTGGGATGGCTTTGGCATCGCCGTTTAGCCCATGTCAATATGAGATCTTTGCAAAGTCTTCTCAAGGGGACCATGTCGTGGACTAACAAATGTTAGTTTTGCCAAAGACCGTGCTTGCAAGGTTTGTATTGAAGGAAAGCTTCATGAGAAGGCTCACCCTCCCACGACCATCATATACTCAAAGGAGCTCCTTCACATGGATCTCTTTGGGCCACCATCATTTGATAGTCTTGGAGGTAGAAAGTATTGCTTGGTGATTGTGGATGACTATTCAAGATATACTTGGGTATATTTCTTCAAGAGGAAGAGTGAGACTCAACAAACCGCCATCGACTTTGCAAATGAAGCTCAACGTCAACATAATGCAAAGATCTTGACTATAAGAAGTGACAACGCACCGAGTTCAAGAACTACACCTTGATGAGTTTCTTAGTGATGAGGGAATCAAGCATCAATATTCTGCACCATATACCCCTCAACAAAATGGTGTTGCGGAGAGAAAGAACCGGACGTTGATGGATGCGGCAAGGACCATGATGGCGGAGTTCAAGTCTCCATACAACTTTTGGGCCGAAGCCATCAACACCGCATGTCATGCATCCAATCGGCTCTATCTCCGCAAAGGCTTGAACAAGACTCCTTATGAGATACTCACCGGCAACAAGCCCAACCTCAAGTACTTCTGGGTGTTTGGGTGTAAGTGTTTCATTCTCAAGAAAGGTGTTCGTTTGTCTAAATTTGAAGCTAGAGCTCTGTCGGGGAGGGCTGATCGCGTCCCACGGACACCTACGGGACCTGGGCCCCTTGTGGTTCAGAGGAGGGCGGAGATTGCACAAAGAGCGGATCGAGGCGAAGCACACGAGCGGATTTTACCCAGCTTCGGAGCTCTCCGGAGAGATAATACTCCTACTGCTGCTTTGTGGATTGTCTTGTGTTCTTGCCAGGGAGCAATGGGAGCTACAAGACCTAGCCTGAGTGTGGGTTTCAGATGAGTATGATGAACTAAGCCGGAACTGGACCGAACCCTTTCACGCTGCACTTGGGCCTCCTTTTATAGGCGCAAGGGGTCACCACATGTGGCAAGTAGACAAAGGGTAAGACAAGAAAACATAGGTTGGTACACCGCCTGCACAAAGGTACAAGAATCTATACCTAACTCGACGGCAAGGGACAAGAGTCATCAATGCCGCCTCGACGCCCAACAAAGGTAACAGGACCGCAAGGCGCCTCCGCTTGCCACGATGGTAGCTTGTCAGCGCAGCTTATCGCTACTCCCCGCTGGCTGCACAGCCCGTCGACACGCGTGCTTGGGAGAGCCCCGTGGTGACACGTTGGCGGGTGAGCTGGAGCGGAGATGAAGAGAGGTCGCCCGCCCCGGCAAGCGCCTTGCCGTGGCAGGAACCTTGTCGCGCTTGGGGCTTGTCGCCGCCAGCCTTCCCGGCAAGCTCCTCTTGCCGGGCCTTGTTTCTTCAAGGCCTGAGTGGCCCTCCCGGCAAGCTCCTCTTGCCGGGCCTTGATCACTTCTTTCTTGAATGGCTCAAGGGCCGCAGAGGGTCTTTGGCGACGCCGGCAAGGCTTGCCACGGGACGCCGCGATCGCCTGCAGACAGGTTCGGGTACTAAGGTACCCCTACTTTAGTATAATCGACAGAGCCCCGGTCTGGGCCATACACGGTGCCGAGCGCTGTTGGGCCAGGCCCAAAACAGGGCACGGGCATGCGCGGCCTGGGTCCAAACCTAATCCACTCCGTATCCGCCGCGTTCCCCTGTAACGGCACGCGTCAATTGCGGTGTCATGGGGGAAGTGGGCGGCGTGCGAGGTCGCCTCATCTGTCGCCTCGGTTCTGCATCTTCACCACGTGGTTCCATGCTCTTGGGGTCACGGACGGTGGAAGTGGGAAACTGGGCCGTTGCGAGCAGAGGCAGCAGGTCTGCCCCGATTCCCTGCTCCTCCTATGCCTTGATTCACTGAGTGGGGCGGCCGAGCCCCCACCTTGCTTCTTTTAAGAAGGGCGGAAGGGGAGCCAGGCCCGCACTCTCCCATCTCTTCCTTTTCTCAGCTCACGCCCCTTTCTCTCATTCGTCATGGAGAAAGGGAACCTTGGTTCTTCATCGGTGGCGGCGAGGGTCGCCGCTAGACAGCGCACCCTCCCAACCCCACGCCTGGGTGGCGTGAGCCAGCCACAAGGGAAGAGGGGAGGCGAGGTCGTGGACGAGGTCGAGGAGCCTGGGAAGAGGCGACGAGGCGGCGCTGGCCGTCTCCGCCTCCGCCGGGCGGTTCCCCTTCCCGCGGCGGTCCATACAGGGACGCACCCTTGCGAGATCTTCGTCAGAGCTGCGCGCTGGCGCCTCGTTGTCGCCTCGCTTCCAGCTCCATTCGCGAGCGCGATGGAGTCGGATCCGCCGAGACATCGAGATCGCACATGAGGGGCCAGGATCAGCTGACGCGAGTCGCGCTGTATTCCCAGCCCCTAATGTGATGTATCTTGATCGTGGATGGAAGACGTTCACCCACATCCATAGCCTGATGGCGGGGTTTACCCTCCATTTTAAGTTAATGGAGGGTGATCTCCTCTCCGTCAAGGTCTTCGGGTATCTCGGCACTCGGGCGAAGTGCTGCGTGGATAGCTCCTCCGACATCGAAGATTCCTCCTCGAGCGAGAGTGACGAGGAGGAGAGCGACAGCGACGACGAGGGTAGCAGGCCCAACTAGTTGTCGGGCGCTGCTTCGTGCGTCACCGGCGACCCCATCATCCGCGTCGCCGGCTCCTTGAACTCCCCGGGGTCGTCTCCTTGGGCGACTGGCGTAGGGAGGCCGCGGAAGGGGAAGAGGGATGGCGACAAGGCCGTCAAGTCGGAGTACGAGGGCGTAGTGCCCTCGACAGCGTGGCCGACATCCCGCCGCCTGCCTCGAGCCCCGCTTCCGGCGCCGCCGTCTCCGTTAAGCCTCTGAGAGCCCCCGGATGTTCCCTTGGTGCCTTCTCGCACTGTAGCCTGCCCAGGCGCTCCTTTGCTCTTCTCGCCTCCTTGACCTACCTCCCAAGAGAGGGACAGAAAAGGATTACGGGCATCTTATCTTTTAATTTGTAAGCCTTCGGCCTTATCCGCATTTAAAACTTGTAATCCTCTCTTTCATGTTTTTCATTCTCCACGGATCAGATCCGAGTAGGATGTTTTTAATGAAAAAGGATGTTTGAAAAGGACGAAGGCTTATCTGATATCCGCAGCCCCGGCAACTCTGGCTTGCCGCGAGCCCCCGCAACCCCGGGCTTGTCGGGGCTTGGCGCCGCCGCCTTCTTCTCCTCTTCGCTGTTATTTCAGTTCGAGAACACTTAGCCAAGGCCGCAATAAGTTATTTTTGTAATATAACTTTATTGTGGGCAATATTTTGCTATGTTACTTCCTTTACTCGACTCTTGGCTTTGTATGTTACTACCCCACGCCAGTGGAAACTTGCGGTGCAGCACCCTTGCATGAAAGCGCCGAAGTGCGGAACTTCAGCAGCTTCTTTGTCAAGGGTCGCCACGACAAGCAACCTTGTCGCGACTAGCCGCAGCTCACTTAAGTTGTTGAGCGGACTCAAACAAAGTAAAGGGCGACCAGTCACGATTTGGTTCCTTCGCGCACAGGTTTTCCATACAAAGCGCGGTCGTTCAAGGAAAATAACTTTAAAAAATCGAATGCTCAAACTTTGGCAACTTAGCTTTTCTGTTGTCCATTTTCCGGCAAGGCGACAGTTTCTCGAGCGACGCTTGGCGGCCACACCATTATCTTCTCCTTCCCCCCCGGTTAACTTGTGGGTGGATGAACCTTCTTCTTGTTTGAGAAGAAAGAAGAGAAAATAAAGTTATGGAGCCTAGTGGCTCATCATCGCTTACCGGGTGCGGATGCTGCACAAAATGTTAGTAAACACATGCATATATGATTATGTGGGCATGTATTGACAAGTTGTGCGCAACACATAGGCTTTACTGATGCACGGGTTCTGCGCCCGGCTTTGTACAAAGGATTACATGCAACAGCGGCAAGACTTGTACAAAAGGGTGGTTGCCGGAACAGGTTCCGGCAACCGCGCCTTATGGGTAGAACTTGCGAAGATGCTCTATATTCCAGGAATTGCTCACCGGAACGCCATCTTCGGTCTCAAGGCGGACAACGCCGGGCCTAGTGACTCGTTTCACCCGATAAGGGCCTTCCCACTTCAAGGCCAACTTGTTGGAATTCTTGGTGGATTGAATGCGCCAAGAACAAGGTCGCCTTCCTCGAAACTTCCGCATTAACTTTGCGGCTATGGTAGCGACGCAAAGCTTGCTGGTAACGAGCAGCTCGACAAAGAGCTCGAAGACGATCTTCCTCGAGGAGCAGCGCGCCATCTTGTCGCAGCTGCTCTTGCTCAAGCTCATCATAGGCGAGCACTCGAGGTGACCCGCATACACGAAGTTCCGTGGGGAGAACTGCCTCGCTCCGTAGACTAGAGCGAAGGTGTCCGCGATGGCTCGATTTGGCGTCGCCCCGACGACCAAAGAACCACCGCAGCTCCTCGATCCAGTTTCTTCCACACTTGCGCAGCTTGTCGAAAGTTCTGGTCTTGAGTCCCCGCAGCACTTCAGCGTGCTCGCTCTCTCGCTTGACCTTTGCTTCTCGGATGAGCAATGTATAAAGCAGATCTTGGCGCCAAGATCTTGAGCGCATCGCATGAAGGTGCGGTCAGAACTGTGTGCCGTTGTCGGTGATGATTCTGTTAGGAATCCCAAAACGGCAAACAATTGACCTGAAGAACTTGACTACTGACTGTGCTGTTACCTTCCTCACTGGTTCCACTTCTCGCCACTTTGTGAACTTGTCGATTGCGACGTACAAGTACTCAAAGCCTCCGATTGCTCGGGGAAAGGGCCGAGGATGTCGAGCCCCTGCATCGAGAAGGGCCAGGATAAAGGGATCGCCTGGAGAGCTTGAGCTGGTTGGTGTATCTGCTTGGAATGGAGCCGCACGCTTCACACTTGGTTACTTGTGCAGTTGCATCCGGAGGGCTTCGCCGAAGAAACCTTGCCGGAAAGCTTTGCTGGCAAGTGCTTCTTGCGCCAATGTGGTGACCACATATGCCTCCATGTATCTCTCGCCAACAGGTTCTGTCCATCTTCCCGCAAATACACTTCAATTTCACACCGCTGAGTCTTCTTCTGCATGTGATGTTGTCAACAAACTGGTACATACTTGACCGCCGGGCTACTTTTTCCGCTTCTTCTTGCTCTTCGGAAGTTCTCCGTCTGAACGAAATGGACGATTTGTTGTGCCCATGCTTTGGAGCTTGTGGCTCGACAACAAGGACTAAAGGCTCTTCTATCATCGCGGAACATCAACTTCTACGGCAAGAACTCGTGGGTCCGCCGAGTTGATGATCCCGCAAGCTTGCCGGAGCGAAACTTGTCGGAGCGCTTGCTTCAACGATACAAACAAGATGGTTTGTCGGAGCATACTGCTCTCGGTGATACTTGCGCTGGTTTTAGGGACCTTCTTGGCGGCGGCTTGTGGAGCTCACGGAAAGTAGTCGCCATAAACCAATTTTTCTTCTTGCTCGTCCTGTTGATGGTGTTACTGTTGGCTGAGTTAGCTTGAGCACAAAATCCCTGGTTCCACAGGTAACTTAAGTGCGGCACATTTAGAGAGGCCATCAGCTATATCATTCTGAGCTCTTGGAACATGTTCCATTTGCAGGCCTTCAAAGTGCTCTTCCAGCTTCCTCACTTCATCGACATAGGCTTCCGTCAACGGACTCTGATAATCTTTATTTACTTGGCGGACGACAAGTTGCGAGTCCCCCCTGACAACGAGTTTGTTGATCCCAAGGTCCACCGCAATCCTGAGACCGGCAAGCAAGCCTTCATACTCTGCAGTATTATTTGTTGCCTGTTCCTTGGGAAAGTGCATCTGGACTATGTACTTGAGGTGCTCTCCGTGGTGCGATAAGCAAGACGCGGCACCGGCGCTTGCAGCGAGAAGGCACCGCCAAAGTACATCAGCCACTCTCTATTTGCCTCCTTGACGGGATGCTCGCTCCGAATCTCTTCATCTTGCGCTACGCCCACTCGCTATAAATTCTGCCAATGCCCTGCTCGATAGTTGAAGTGCTTTCAACTTGAGACCAAAGCTTGACAGCCCAAAGGCCCACTCGACAATCCCGCCTGTTGCTTCGGATTTTGCAATATCCTCTTCAGCGGAAAGCGAGTGACAACTGTTATCTCGTGTGCTTGGAAGTAATGGCGCAGCTTTCGAGGCTATGAGGAGGCCGAAAAGCAGCTTTTGCACACCGTAGTACCTTGATCTAGCACCGCGCGAAGGGAACCGACAAAGTAGACCGGGCGCTGCACCATCTTTTTTCAGATCTTGTCGCAACCCTGCGCTGATCTGTTTTTGTCGGGACCAGAGCTTGACGGTGAAGCCCTCGCTCGTCGCTGGATGCAACTCGCCTCGGTTGCGGCTCATCATCCGCCTCCCTCTCCGCTACTAACGCAACACTAACCACTTGATTGGTCGCTGCTATATACAGCAAAGCAACTTCTCTTGTGGCCTAGGTGTGACAAGTATTGGAGCGGAGGACAGGTATCTCTTCAAGTCCTGCAGCGCAGCCTCCGCTTCGAGTCCATTTCATTGACCTGCCCTTTTCAAAATCTTGAAAAACGGCGGGCTGCTCAGCAGACTTAGAGGTGAACCTCCGAGAGCAGCCACGCAACCGCAAGCCTTCTCGACATCCTTGACGCGCTTTGGTGCTTCAATCTGCTCAATGGCCTTGATCTTGTCGGGATTGGCTTCAATTCCCGCCGAGACAAAGAACCCGAGAAGCTTGCCGGAGGGGACTCCAAACACGCACTTCTCGGGTTGAGCTTGAGGTTGATCTTGCGCAGATTTGCAAATGTTTCATCCAAATCCTGAACCGAGTCGTTTCGTCCTTGCTCTTGACCACTATGTCATCCATGTAGGCTTCTACATTTCGTATCTCGTGGTTCAAAGTCATCATGGACTACCTTGCAAAGGTTGAACCAGCATTCTTCAAACCGAAAGGCATCCGTGATAAAGCAGACGTGCCACATGGTGTAATGAATGCGGTTTTCTCTTCATCCTCTTCTTCCATGAAGATCTGATGATATCCTGAATATGCATCAAGAAATGAAACCAGATCACATCCAGTCGTGGATTCAACAATCTGGTCGATACGCGGCAAGGGAAATGGGTCTTTGGGACAAGCTTTATTAACATCGGTGAAGTCAATACAAAGTCTCCATTTCCCATTAGCCTTATGCATAACTACCGGATTGGCCAACCACGGGGTGGAGGACTCTCCGACAAGCCCCGCTGCTTCTAATTTCTTGATTTCTTTCGCTATGAACTCTTGGCGCCCAACGCTGCTTCCTAACTTTTTGCTTGACGGGCCGCGTGAGGACAGACAGCTAGGTGGTGCTCAATCACTTTCCGGGAACACCGGGATGTCGATGGTTGCCATGCAAAACATCGACATTCGCCCGCAGAAAGCAACGAGCTCGCCTTCCTATTTAGGATCAAGCGTGGCATCGATGGTGAAGGTACCACCAGTGCCGCCCTCCTTGGCGGGCACCTTCTTGGTCTTGGCGGAGCTGCCATCGCCTTGTTGCACTTGCCGGTGGAGCTCGATGGTGCGCCTCGACGGTAGCGCAGCACCAAGAGGTGCGCTTGCGGAGTGGGAAACAGAGCTCTTGCCGGACCTGGTGGTCTTCTTCTTCCCCGGAGCTTCAGTGGTAAGTGGTTTGCTATCTGTCGCGGCTGCTGCATCCCGATAATCTTGTCGGCACAGATAAGTGCATCTTTCTTGTCGCCATGGACAGAAATGACGCTTATCGGGCGGGCATCTTGAGTAGGTTGTAAGCATAATGAGAGGCGGCCATGAACTTGGCGAGGCTGGACGGCCAAGTATGCCATTGTAGGGCAATGGGAAATCGCGACGCCAAACGTGACCTCTCAGTTCTGAAGTTGAGCTCGCTGCCGAATGTTACCGCAACGTGATCTTCCCTTTGGGCTTGCTCCTTCCGGGTTGATTCCTTGAAAGTACCAGTTTCTTCGAGCTCATTGTCGGGATTTGAAGCTTTTGGAGCACCGCAGAGGAGATTAGGTTCAGGCCGCCCGCCGCCAACCAACATCTTTGTGACTTTGAGGTTGCGGATGGTTGGTGAGACCAACATCGGCAAGCACCCGACCGCAGTGATGCGATCCGGTGGTCCTCAATGTCAAAGATGATGGGCGGCTGGACCACTTCGTGAGGTTTGCGCGACTCTATGGAGGGTTCTGCTGCATTCACCTCACGCGATCCATTGCTTGAGTTGGCGGTGCGAGGTATGCAGAGAAGCACCACCACAACACAAAGGACCTCTGCCTTTTGAAACTCTTGCTCGCCTCGCTTCATCGCCTTCCATGTCCTCGCCATCTTCATCTTCGCCTTCTTCCTTGTCGCGCCGCTGGGAGGTCTGTCACCTTGCCGCTGCTTGGCCTTGCAGCGCCCTCCCGGCCGGGTCTTTTCTTACTTGCTGCACCTGCACCTTCTTGGGCTTTCTCCTTGTCTCGCCGCCAGATTCAGCTCTCAGAGCTCAACAAGCTGCTCGACTTTCTTGCATCTCCGAGATCGTGGCCCTTGGTGCGGTGGATTTTACAAGATCGCTTGTTGGAGCCGCTGGCTTGTCGGCGTCGCCACGGCTTGGCGGTCGGCGTCAACGGCAACCTCGTTGTCGGAGCCACCAGCCTTGGCTTTGTTGGCGGCCCCATCCTTGCCGGATCGCTCGACAACTAGTACTTCTTGGTTTTTCTTCCTCCTCGTTGTTTCGCCACCGCTCTTTCTTGCCGGGCGATCTCCTCACCGCCGACTCTGCTCCCACATTCTCTCCGGGAGTCTTCTTCCTTCTTCAGCAAGGCACACTTGTCGGCCAGTATGCTGAGCTCACGACGCGTTTTCACTTTGCACATCGCCATCTCCTCCTCATCCTCGCGGTTTCGTACATTCCGATGAAATGCAATCGATCACCGCGCAGGGTGGACGCCCGGGATGTTGTAGTGCACTCGATCGAATCTCTCGATGAACTTGCGCAGGACTCTCCCTCCTTCTGGGCAAGCAGGTGGAGGTCACTCTCCTGGCCATGAGGCTTGTGGCCGCCTGTGAAGGCGCCAACAAACTGGTGGCACAAATCTGCCCAAGAAGAAATAGAGCCATCCGGCAAGTGCATGAGCCAAGATCTGACGTTTGGCTTGAGCACCAGGGGAAAGTAGTTGGCGAGGATCTTGTCGTCTCGTCCCCCCGCGGCCTGCACCGCGATGGTGTAGATGCTGAGGAACTCCGATGGGTGTGTCCTGCCATCATACTTTTCTGGCACATCTGGTTTGAAGTTTTTCTTGTCGGGCCACCGAACTTGCCGCAGCTCACGAGTGAACGCAGGGCAACCTACCGCGTACGGTAAGTCGCCGGTTCCTCGGGCGCATGCATATCGACAGCGGGCCCAGCGCTGGTCGATTGACGCGCTTTCTTCGGGCGCCGATAAGGGTTCGAGCATCTTCTTCTTGCCGTTTCGGAGAACTTGGCGCTGGTCGCGACGAGCTCATGGATCCGACGACGCTGTGGAGTCGCTGCCGAGGTGGATCCGGCGAGTCGGCGATCTTGGTCTTCGGAAGGGGAGTGCACGGTGGCTGCACCCCGCAGTCTCGCCGCCATCAGCTCGCGCTTGTCGCCTTGCGCGTCTCGGGCGAGGCACTTGTTGTCGCGGGCGCCGCCATTGGCGGCCGATGAGACTGAATTGTGTCCTCCATTCGCTGACCTTGTCGGCCGCTGGAGGGTAGTCTAGAAGTAATCGAGCTCTTGCCAAGGCTTCCGCTGGTGTGGTTGGCGGCAACGGCGCATTTGAGCGAAGAACGGAGGTGCTCGACTCCTAATCAAGTTAGAGGAGCAGCATCCCGCCTAAGCGACCGCATTCCACTCGCATCAGCATGCCGAGGTGCATGCGGTCTCGAGGGCCTCGGGATCCTCCAGCTTGGCCTTGATCCAACGAGCGATGGTGCCGCGAGCATCATGACGCTGCCGGTCCCGCGCCTCCCGCGAAGGACGAGGTGCGGACTCCGACGCCGACGCCTGTGTTGCCTTGTCCTTGACCTGGCGGCATTGTGGGCTCTCTCGACGACGCCGGTTCCTCACAGCTTCCCCACCACCGACAGCTCCGTGGTGGTGGGTTCGACGCGGACGGCTCTGCTACTGCCAAGACTTCTTCTTCGGCGCCATGTTGACGAAGATGTCGATGAAGTTGCTCGAGTGACCGCCGGATCGGGTTCACACAGCCTCGACGCCCCCTACCTGGCGCACCAAAGATGTCGGGGAGGGCTGATCGCGTCCCACGGACACCTACGGGACCTAGGCCCCTTGTGGTTCAGAGGAGGGCGGAGATTGCACAAAGAGCAGATCGAGGCGAAGCACACGAGCGGATTTACCCAGCTTCGGAGCTCTCCGGAGAGATAATACTCCTACTGCTGCTTTGTGGATTGTCTTGTGTTCTTGCCAGGGAGCAATGGGAGCTACAAGACCTAGCCTGAGTGTGGGTTCGTATGAGTATGATGAACTAAGCCGGAACTGGACCGAACCCTTTCTACGTTGCACTTGGGCCTCCTTTTATAGGCGCAAGGGGTCACCACATGTGGCAAGTAGACAAAGGGTAAGACAGTAAAAACATAGGTTGGTACACCGCTCCTGCACAAAGGTACAAGAATCTATACCTAACTCGACGGCAAGGGACAAGAGTCATCAATGCCCGCCTCGCCGCCCAACGAAGGTAACAGGACCGCTGCGCGCCCGCTTGCCACGATGGTAGCTTGTCGGCCGCTTATCACTACTCCCGCTGGCTGCACAGCCCACAACATGCGTGCTTGGGAGAGCCCTGGTGACACGCTGGCGGGTGAGCTGGAGCGAGATGAAGAGAGGTCGCCCGCCTGCAAGCGCCTTTGCCATGCAGGAACCTTGTCGCGCTTTGGGGCTTGTCACTCACCAGCCTTCCCGCAAGCTCCTCTTGCCGGGCCTTGTTTCCTTCAAGGCCCTGAGTGGCCCTCCCAAGCAAGCTCCTCTTGTCGGGCCTTGATCACTTCGTTCTTGAATGGCTCAAGGGTCGCAGAGGGTCTTTGGCAGACGCCCGGCAAGGCTTGCCACGGGACGCCAAGGATCGCCTGCAGACAGGTTCGGGGTACTAAGGTACCCCTACTTTAGTACACCGACAAGCTCATGAGGGCATATTTGTTGGTTATGCTACAAACTCTCATGCTTACAGTGTCCTCAATAAATCCACGGGACTTATTGAGGAGATGTGTAACGTGGAGTTTGATGAGAATAACGGCTCCTAAGTGGAGCAAAGTGGCACTTGTGATGTAGGTTATGAAATTCCTCCCCAAGCCATATGAAGAATGGGAGTTGGTTTTATCCTACCCATTGAGGAACCCCTTGTGGCTGAAGGAGAAGGACAATGCTCCACTCAAGTGGAGCCATCACCAACCCAAGGCCCACACGCTTCCGAAGAACAAAGTGAAGGCCCTCAACCTCATGAACAAGACCAAGGGCAAGATCGTGCTCAAGACGATGATAACACTTCAAATGATGCCCAAGGTCAAGTTCTTCCCACGAGCATGCTCAAGATGAAGATCATGCTCAAGACGGCGCCAAGATGATCAAGTGACCCCTCCTCATCTCACCTCCGAGGAGGAATTAGAGCGTCGTGTCAGCCAAGATTGCTTCCAAACTCACCACCAAAGGCCATCTCATGGAGAATGTGGTTGGAAGCCCAAGAAAAGGGGTAAGCACTCAGAGACAATTGGCAAACTATTGTGAACATCACGCGCTTGTCTCTTGTGTTGAACCTCAAAAGGTCTATGAGGCGCCAAGACTCTGGATTGGCTCAATGCCATGCATGAAGAACTCAACAACTTCGAGTACAACAAGGTGTGGAGATTGGTGCCAAGGCCATCGGAGAACCACAATGTCATTGGAACCAAGTGGATTTTCAAGAACAAGCAAGATGCTCATGTGAACATCATTCGCAACAAGGCAAGATTGGTAGCACAAGGCTACTCCCAAGTCGAGAGTATCGACTACGGTCAAACCTTTGCTCCCTGCTGTTTGTCTTGAATCCATTCGCTTGTTGATTGCTTATGCTTCCCATCACAACTTTAAGTTGCAACAAATTGATGTGAAAAGTGCTTTTATTAATGGTCCCATTAATGAGTTGGTCTATGTCAAGCAACCCCCCGGGTTCGAGGACCCCTACTTCCCGGATCATGTGTATCAACTCGATAAGGCACTCTATGGCCTTAAACAAGCCCCACGTGCGTGGTATGACCACCTTACCGAGTTGTTACAAGATCGTGGATTTGAAGTGGGGCAAATCGATCCCACTCTTTTTACTAAGAAGGTCAATGGAGAGTTGTTTGTATGCCAACTATATGTTGATGATATTATCTTTGGTTCTCCTAACAAAGCTTTCAATGAGGAATTTGCCACTCTCATGACCTCCAAGTTCAAGATGTCTTTGATGGGAGAGTTTAAGTTCTTCCTTGGTTTCGATATCAAACAAAGAAGAGAAGGAACCTTCATCAACCAAGCCAAATACACTCAAGACATGCTCAAAAGATTCAAGCTAAGTGATGTCAAGCCGGCTACTACACCAATGCCCACCAAGTGCCAACTTGACATTGATCCCAATGGTAAAGCCGTGGATCAAAAGGTATATCGCTCCATGATTGGCTCCTTGATTTACCTTTGTGCATCTAGACTGGATATCATGTTGAGTGTGGGAATGTGCACAGTTTCAAGCCGCATCAAGGAAAGTCACTATGTGGAGGTCAAGTTTAATCTTTCGATATTTGGCTCATACCCCAAACTTTGGCTTATGGTACCCAAGAGGAGCAAACTTCAAGCTTGAAGGATTTACGGATTCCGATTGGGCGGGAGACAAAGTGGATAGGAAGTCCACTTCCGTAGGGTGCCAATTTCTTGGTTGCTCCTTGGTAAGTTGGTCTTCCAAGAAGCAAAGTTGTGTGTCTCTCTCGTCCACCGAAGCGGAATATGTGGCGGCTGGTAGTTGTTGTGCTCAACTCCTATGGATGAGGCAAACTTTAAAGGAGTACTGTGTCATTTGTGACAAAGTGCCTCTTTGGTTTCATAATGAAAGTGCCACCAAGATTTCTCGCAACCCGGTGCAACACTTCAAGACGAAGCACATCGAGATTCGGTATCATTTCATCCGGGATCACATTAGGCGAGGGAAGATCGAGCTCAAGTATGTCAACACTCGTGATAACCTTGCGATATATTCACGAAGCCCGAGATGAAGCAAGATTTCATGAAGTTAAGGCATGAGCTAAATATCATCGATTTGAGCAATGTGACTTGAGCTGCTGCACTCCCCACCACACTCAACTTGTCGCCTAGTTTAGGTGTAGGCATGGACATAGGGGAGTGTTGTTCTCTCAATGAACTCTCCCTCCCCCATGATGCATAAATCGATCACCTCTTTCACATTAGCCATTTTTATGGTACTTGTGTTCCAAAGACGAGTTTTGGTCATGGGCCCAAGGATAATTCTTCATGTGCCATACCATCCAACTCAAACATAGGTGGCTTCAGCCACCACCTCTCTCCTTGAGAGGCCTTGTCGCTGGTGGTTTCTTGTTGTCTTTTGCCTCCGGTTTGTGCTAGATCTTGTGGTTTCTTGTGTGTGAATAGTTTCCTTGCAAAGGCCCTCTTCTCGCTTTTTGAAACTTGCGGTGACTTGAGTTCACGGTACATCGCGCCAGCTGCGGTACTATTGCAGCATGCCACGGTACTACCGCTTATGGAGCACGGTATTATCACGACCTCACGGCAGTAAATTTTTTATCGCCGCCTGTTGAGCGGTACTACCGCCCGGTGCGGAACTTCCGCCCGAGCGGTACTATCATGATGATACGCGGTACTACCGCGATGATTCGAGGGCGTGGGGATAAGGACGGGCAGGGGGAGTTCTAATTCCCCATACCCATTCGCAGTCCTCTCCCCACGTCGCCTCCTTCCCTCCCTTGCTCAAGAACGGAACCGGCGTCCTTCACCGGATCTCCTCCACCGCTGCCCTCCCGTGATTCCGACCGTGGGATCGTTCTCACCACGTGCTCTTGCTATGGACCAGGTTTTTGCCCAACTCCTCTCCTTGTTGATGGTGTTTGGTGTTTCTAGGTTTTGGGGAGGCTTGTGTGTTCTTGAGATTGATAGGCTTAATCTCTGCAAGAATAGGATGAAGGAGTGTGGTATTGCATAGGATTTATATGTGTATTGTTGTCATGCGCTAGATCTGATCACCGTAGCACCGCCGTTGTTTCGCCGTTCTTTTGAGATTCAAATCGCTAGTTGATTCGCTGCGACGCTGCACTATCACCGTATGGCGCCAGTATTATCCGCTTGCACGGTACTACCGCTTCTTCGGTGCGGTACTCATCAAGCTGCGCGGCACTAAAGTTTATTTCGCTTCCAACCACGGTACTACTGCGGACTCGCACGGTACTACCGCTGCTTGGAGCAAGATTAATGCTTTAGTGCCGCAGAAGTGGCAGTCCTACCGTGACTCACACCTATCGCATGCCAACTTTCTCATATGTCTCCTATGTGTTTCTTGTGCTTTATCGTGGCCTTTGCATTGATCTTCTTTGCGCCTTTGGTGCTTTATGCGTGTGTGTCTCGTGGTGGCTCTCGCCGTCCAATCCCAGCCGTGACACCGGCTCCAAGCGTCACAAGAACCCCGTGAAGCACCGTGAGGGCTCCTCCTCCGCCCCAAGCGCCATGTCAAGACAACTGCTAGCAAGTACAAGGAGCCCGCCAAGGGCATGGATGAGATGCCCTAATCGGACTACGTCCGCCTCGTGCAAATTGACCAGACGTGACCCCTCGCTCCTGTGTCGGGCTGTGAGCTGTTCTAGAACAAGCATCAAACCAACGCCTATCCTGGATGTCATCAAGAACAAGCAGAATACCTATGTGGATGTGAAGTGGATTGACATGCATCACTTGAGGAAGGACAAGTTCCGTGCCTACTTTGGAGAGGCCCTGGACTTGGTGGAGCAGTTTGGCATTGAGCATGTGATATCCTTTCACCTTGACTATGATCCTGAGCTCATTGGTCAGTTATTTGCTTCAGTTTACTTTCACCCTAATGAGGAGAGGAGGATGACCCGATGCCAATGGCCGAAGTCGACTGCTACCGGAAGGAGTTCATGGATTTGCTCCAAGTTCCTGATGACGGGCTCGACTCTCCCGTGGGTGTTCGCCCCCAAGCCAACTCTGACTCTGCGAACAAGGACAGGCTTGCACCATACTATGTTGAGAAGACGCTTCCAAGTGGCAAGATAGGGTTGGTGCTCAACTCTTTTCTAGATATCATGTACCGCATCTTCCGCAACTCCTTGTTCCTCAAGATTGGTGACAAGGACAAGGTCCATGCCTATATGGTGGATATGATGCTCATCTGCAGGAGGCTCGCTTGTCTCAGACTCAGCCACTTGATGTCTCACACATCATGTGGTGTGAGCTTCAGCCATGTGTTCAACCGCAGTGCCCATTCACGGCCCCATCTGCTTCTGCTGATCTCAAGGACCTGGAGAAGATGTTCCCTGTGAGGAGTTCCTTTCCCGACTGGATTCTCCATGACCCCATCTGTTCAAGGTGTCAATCCCAACTGGGCTAACACTACTACTGTGCCGAGGCGCCCGCTGCTAGGGCTGCTGTTTGAGAGGAGGATGTCAAGCGCCGAGAATGTTGCCGAGGGCCATGCTGCTAGGCCTTCCTGAGCTCCTCTATGCCTTCATGGGCCACGGTCAAGGACAAGATGAAGACTCTTTTTCTCGCATGCAAGCCAAGGGGCAAGACAGACTCACGTGGCATCCAAGGAGAGTCGCCGAGACAGAAGATCTTGAAGCTCTATGGTGAGGATGTGTCTCATGGTCTCGAGGAGCACATCACCCTGAGGCCGAGTGGATGGAGAAGCAAGGCTACAAGTGGACTGATTCTCGAGGAGGACGTGGAGGAGTCCATCCCGCTGCCGAGGAGTCTCGACGGAGAGGGTTGGGACGAGTTCCCTCCCGCTTGAGCCACCGCCAGGTAGGTGTCCTCTCGCCTTTTTGGCGCCTCGATGCCAAAGGGGAGAGAGCGAGGGATTTATGTAGTCTTGTGTCGTGTTCGTGTTTGGTGTGTTTATTATGCTTTCGGTTGAACCTCGCTTGAACCTCATTTTAGTTGCTTTTCCTTCATATGGTGTAAGACATATGCACTCTATCTATCTTAGCAAGCTTGTGTTATATCGTGCTATATGTTGCTTAGATGTTATTCTTCGGGCCTTTGTCTCTAAAATATAGGGGGAGTGGTGATCCTAGTACGTGTGCTATGCAGTCCAAAGCATTCATCCAGAGTGCACAGATCTAGGGGGAGCCCGTCTATATTTTGGAGAGGAGGGGTTTGCCCTTGCTCTATATTATTGTATCTTTGTGCAAATCCCGTATTGTCATCAATCCACCAAAAAGGGGGAGATTGTAAGGGCATATTTATCCCGTAAGTGTTTTGGTTATTGATGACGATACTTTTGCGGACTAATCGTATGCTTTGAGTTCCTCAGATGGTTCATCACTAAGCACGAGACGATTAGGTGCCCTCGAGACTATTGAAGACGGTGTCGCCCCACGCTTCTTTTTGGTGGATTTGAGTCGAGGGAGAGCCGCATTATTAAGAGGGGTCCCGATCGGAAAGGTTTGGGCGGAATCAACACGCACACTTGTCCCTCCTTTCCCTGCATTTTGGAGCTTCCTTCGTTATCTTGGTTGTGCGGAAATCGACGATTATCGCTGTACTTGCGGTAGTACCGCAAGTACACTCGGTAGTACCGCTGGGTGTCACGGTAGTACCGCTCCTCTGGAGCGGTAGTACCGCGGTTCCCAGGCCTAGTGCGGTAGTAGGGGTGGATGTAATTTTTTACATCCGCGCCCACCACGGTAGTACCGCTCGTCCAGCGCGGTAGTACCGTGGAGCCCACGGTAGTACTGCTCCCAAGGAGCCATAGTACCGTGGCCCTCCTACCTAGTACCGTAGTTTCACGGTAGTAGGCGCCTGCAACGGTAGTACCGCTCCTAGGGAGCGGTAGTACCGCGTCGGATTTTTGTACCACCGCAGTTTCAGCGGAAGTTGGCACGGATGTAATTTATTTCATCCGCACCCTTCCCAGGCCGTGACTCTCCTGCCTTGCGGTAGTACCGCAAGAGGGAGCGGTAGTACCGCGGAAGCGGTAGTACTGCCCCTTAGTCAGGCTGGTTCCGGCCTGTGCTGCTGCCGTGGTAGTACCGTGGTCCGCCACGGTAGTACCGCGCAGCCTCGCGGTAGTAACGCTACCGAGCGGTAGTACTGCTGTCATGGCTGAATATGTGGATAACGGTTGGATTTTTCCCACGACTATATAAGGGCGCCTTCACCTCTAGTTGACCACCTCTTCTCTCCAAGCTCCATTGTTGCTCCAAGCTCCATTTTGGCCCGATCTCTCTCCCTAGCCAATCAAACTTGTTGATTTGCTCGGGATTGGGTGACAAGGGCCCGATCTACACTTACACCACAAGATATTTGATTCCCCACTTATCCCTTGTGGATCTTGTTACTCTTGGGTGTTTGAGCATCCTAGACGGTTGAGGTCACCGTGGAGCCATATTCCATTGTGGTGAAGCTCGTGGTGTTGTTGGGAGCCTCCAATTGTTGTGGAGATTGCCCCAACCTTGTTTGTAAAGGTTCTCGCCGCCTTCAAGGGCACCAATAGTGGAATCACGGCTCTTGCATTGTGCGAGGGCGTGAGGAGATTACGATGCCCCTAGTGGCTTCTTGGGAGCACTGTGCCTCCACACCGCCTAACGGAGACGCATTTCCTTCAAAAGGAAGGAACTTCGTAACACATCCTCGCTCCACCGGCTCCACTCTTGGTTATCTTATCCCTTTACTTGTGCAAGCTTATTTGTGTTCCTATCCTTGCTTGCTCTTGTGCTTGTGTTGTTTGCATCATATAGGTTGTCCACCTAGTTGCACATCTAGACAATCTTTATTATTGCAAAGTTTAAATTGGTAAAGAAAAGCTTAAAAATTGTTAGTTGCCTATTCACCCCCCCCCCCTCTAGTCAACTATATCGATCCTTTCACTGTGTTCGCAGTCACCGGAGGAGTGGTCACTGTTGCCGCTGTCGCTCTCCATGCAGCACTCCAGGCAGACGCCAGCCTCCCCGAAGATCTTCACAAAGAGCGTCGCGGCTCCATCGAACTTGAACTGGAAGGTGCGCCCCTCCTTGAAGCCGCGGACGTGGGCGAATGACTTCCAACCCCGCGCCAGGTACATGAAGCCGGAAGGGGTGAACACAACCGCCACCCCGGAAGACTTGTTGCAGCAGCCGTCTGGCTGCAGCCATAGCCCCAGGGGGTGTGTCGTCCGCCAGCTCCTCCGTGATGGAATCCGGGAGCTGGAGCCAGGTGCGGGGCAGGCTCCCCATCCATATGATGAACTCGCGGGCCGAGTCACTGGAGTGGGCCCGCACTCGAGGTGGCTGGGTGGCTGTGCCACCTCTCCCTCCTTGGCCACGGCTGCGCCAGCGGGTGGGGTTCTTTCCGCTGCCGCTCGATCTTGTCAGGCCCGCCAAGGGAGGACACCCGCGTCCCCAGGGTGGCGCCCCGGCCATAGCGACGGACTTGCAAGGACAGCCTCGCCCCACGCCAGCAGCGGATGCCCGGTTTGCTTCAACGTTGCCTTCCCCTTCTCAGCAGCAGAAAACCTCCTCAAAGGTGCCATGGTTGCTACGGTGACAATGCAGGCGAGGAGACGAGAAGATGGAGATGAGCCAAGGGGGGCTGACCCCTTGGCCTTTTATAGCAACTGGAGGAGACCGGTCTGTGCCCCTTCGCCTTCGGAGTAATGATGGCCCCACGCTGCCGCCAGGCTTTTTGTCAGCCTGGGCAGTTGCCGCGGCAACGTTGGGAAGTGGGGCATCCCACGCCCCGTTGTGTGCCGCATGCCAAGCCTGGCCTGCCAGGCGGCCGGGGCCCGCGTTGCTTCACCCCCTCTCTCCTTCGCCTCAAGCGAGGTCATGCGCACCACGGGCCCTGGGGCTACTGTCAAGCCCGTGGGACGGGGGGTACCTATGCCCGTCTGCCTACAGCCCAAAAAACTGTTTCTGTCATGGATATGACACTTCCATGACGATAATTATGAAAAATACGTATCATCATAGATGTGGTGGGCTCCTACTTCAGTGACAAAAAATTATAACACAAAATGGGCTTTTCGTCCTGGGCGGGCCCGAGACGCACCTGCATGACATTCTTTGGGCCGTCCATGACGTAAAAAATCATGGTAGAAAGTGAGGGCGAGGAAATTTTCAGGGAGTTCCAGGTATGGTGGGGTGGTCGGGCCCGAGCGATGAAGTCATTTGCGTGTTTCTCTCATACGCGCTCGTATGTGCGAGCCATGTTTGCTAACTGAACCCGAGCGAGGCGTTCGTTTACTGAATACGAGCGATCGGTTGCCCTTGAAATACATACTGAACACGAGCTATTGATCCTGCGCACTACATACCGAACCCGATCGATCCCTTCGCTGCTAACTGAACCCAAGCGATTCCCTCACTGCTAACTAAACCAGATCGATCCTTCTCGCTGCTTACTCAAGCTGATCGAGCCCCCGTACGTGCGAGACATAGCCGGTTTGGTTACCTCTCAATGAACACCGCCCGTTGCTACTGCGCATACGATACATGTAGAACGAGTCGAGACTTGCATCGATCGAGCCCTTTGTGCGAGACGTGGTGAGTTCACCTAGCCGGTTGTTTGTCTGTGGATGAATAGTTCATGTTCCTACCACCTGGTCGTACGCCCCACCCCAACCGGTGGGGGTTGGACGAATAGGACCCCAGCCGTGTAGGCGGTGGGCGCTGGATGAACAGGACCCTGAGGAGGCCGTGCCATGGTACGCCAGACCCCAGCCGTGTAGGCGGTGGGCGCTGGATGAACAGGACCCTGAGGAGGCCGTGCCATGGTACGCCACACCCTAGCCATTTAGGGGTGAATGAACGGGACCCCGTGGAGGCTGGAGGAAGTTGACGGTGATGAACAATAAATGGTGGAGGCTGGAGGAAGTCGACGGTGGATGAACAATTGCACATGGAGTCATGTTTTGCGGTATGCCACACCCCTCCTGATGAACAAGACCACATTTTCGGACCGTAGGCGTTGGAGAGAAGTCTGCTTCTCTGTTTTGTGGTACGCTGCACCCTCCAAATCAACAGACCATGTTTCACCATACATGGTTGGCAAGCTGTCCATTTCATCCGCTTTTGCGAGACGCTGCACCTCGATGAACATGACTCCGTTTCGACCGTAGGCGATTGAACAGAAGTGTGTTTCCCCCCTTTTGCGGTACGCCATACCCCTCTCGATGAACAGGACCCCATTTCGGCAGTTCCATTCAAGCCGGTTGGCTCCCGATGAACAGGACGCATTCTGACCTAGTCGCTTGGTTCCCGATGAACATGATGCTATTTTCTTTGTTCCGACCGTGCCGCTTGGCTGCAGATGCATAGGACGTCCTTGTTGTACATGTTCGAGACCACACCCATATGTACGTAAGGTGGCTGTATTTTTTGCAGCGTGGTTGTAGGTATGTGTACACGATATAGACGGGACTGTGTTACATGCTACGTACGTCGTTGGCTCTACTACGACACGTGTCGCTCCATACTCAGCCAAAGTTCATGAGATCGATCGACCAGTATGTATGTACACCTTCGGGACCAGACAGATAACACTACATATTCTTTGACCTGGTGGGTCCCAACTATCAGGGGGGATAAGGAGTCACTTCCTGGAGTGCGAAGATATAGCTGGTGGGTCCCAGCTATTAAGGGAAGGAGTCATTTCACTTCATTGCTTGAAAAGATGTAGCTGGTGGGTCCTAGCTATTAGGGGGAGGAAACTTTTTTCTATGTAATAAGGAGGCACTTCCTTGCATGTGACCATGGACCTCATGGGTCCCAACTATCAGCCTCTCCACATATATCCCTCTTGAAAGTGCAAATATCCCTAGGTGGTTTTGGTAATTACTAACAATATATAGCTCATTGAACTAATGCTATTCAAAGATGATCATTTCAGAAAGTTCAATGATTGGCATGGCATGGATTAGGAATGTGGACCCCTCAAAACGCTAAGGACACATATTGGCTCAAGATCAAGACTCTACATTTTCATTTTAGTGATCCAAGATCACATTGGGTCCATAGGAAAAGCCAATACTATTAAAATGGGGTGAGGTGTTTCTTAATGGCTTACTTGCTCAAAATGCTTAGTGATATGCTCCAAAAACCGTCAACCACTTTCTCGTATCCACATATGTCCCAAACCAAAAGTCAAACTCGGGCCCACCGAAATGTTCTATCCAGCGCCACCGAGTTCATTCGACATAGCCACTGCCAGAAACCCTAGTCACTTCGATCTCACCGATAGGGATCTCGGTCTCACAGAGATGGGATTGCAAACCCTTTGTTTCCCTTCGTAACATTTCGGGCCAACCGAGATGAGCGATCGGTCCCACTAGTTCGCAATGCAAACTCTCTGTTTCCCCTTCGTAACATTTCGGTCTCACCAAAATGAGCGAATCGGTCCCACCGAGTTTGCCTGACCAACTCTCTGGTTAGATTATTACCAAAGTCGGTCCCACCGAGTTTGTGTAATCGGTCTCACCGAGATTACGTTATGCCCTAACCCTAATGAAACCGGTCCCACCGAGTTGACATCTCGGTCCCACCGAAAATCCTGACGTTCACATTTTGAACTGAATCGGTCTGACCGATATTTCTGATTCGGTCCCACCGAGTTTGGTGAATTGTGTGTAACGGTTAGATTTTGTGTGGAGGCTATATATACCCCTCCACCCACTCTTCATTCGTGAGGAGAGCCATCAGAACATGCCTACACTTCCAGCATACATTTTCTGAGAGAGAACCACCTACTCAAGTGTTGAGGTCAAGCTATTCCATTCCAACCACATAAATCTTGATCTCTAGCCTTCTCCAACTTGCTTTCCACTCAAAACATCTTTCCACCAAATCCAAATCTATGAGAGAGAGTTGAATGTTGGGGAGACTATCATTTGAAGCACAAGAGCAAGGAGTTCATCATCAACACACCATATATTACCTTTTGGAGAGTGGTGTCTCCTAGATTGATTAGGTGTCACTTGGGAGCCTCCGTCAAGTTTGTGGAGTTGAACCAAGGAGTTTGTACGGGCAAGGAGATCGCCTACTTCGTGAAGATCTACCCTAGTGAGGCAAGTCCTTCGTGGGCGATGGCCATGGTGGGATAGACAAGGTTGCTTCCTCGTGGACCCTTCGTGGGTGGAGCCCTCCATGGACTTACTCAACCATTACCCTTCGTGGGTTGAAGTCTCCATCAACGTGGATGTACGATAGCACCACCTATAGGAACCATGGAAAAAATCTCCGCGTCTACATTGCGTTTGGTCCCTCCAAACTCCTCCCTTTACCTTCATGTGCAATGTTTTACATTCCGCTGCTATACTCTTAGACTTGCATGTGTAGGTTGATTGCTTGACTTGTGCTAAGTTGCTAAAATCTGCCAAGAATTAAAATTGGGAAAAGGATAGATTTTTATTTGGTCAAGTAGTCTAATCACCCCCCTCTAGACATACTTTCGATCCTACAAGTGGTATCAAAGCTTTGGTCTCCATTTGCCTTGATTTCCATAGCTTTTGGTGATCATAGCCTTGGTTTCACAACCTAGGAGAGTATGGCGTCTAGCGAGGGAAACTACCACCGTAGAGGTCCTTACTTCGATGGTACTAATTTTCTAGTTGGAAGCATCAGATGAAAGTGCATATTCTTGGACATAACCCCGCCGTTTGGGCTATTGTGTGTATTGGTTTGCAAGGTGAATTCTTTGATGGGAGAGATCCGAACCGTGAAGCTACCGCGGAAGAGTTGAAGATGCTGCAATACAACGCTCAAGCTTGCGATATCCTCTTCAACGGATTGTGCCCCGAAGAATTCAATAAAATCAGCCGTCTTGAGAATGCAAAGGAAATTTGGGATACTTTGATTGATATGCACGAAGGTACCGACTCGGTCAAGGAATCCAAATTGGATGTGCTTCAAAGTCAGCTTGACAAGTTCAAAATGAAGGATGGTGAAGGTGTCGCTGAATGTACTCTAGGCCTACTCTCATCACAAATGAGATTGTCGGCTTAGGAAGTGAAGAGATGACCGATAAATTCATCATCAAGAAGATCCTAAGAGCCTTGGATGGAAAATATGATACTGTGTGCACATTGATCCAAATGATGCCCAATTACAAAGATCTCAAGCTAACGGAAGTCATTGGAAGAATTGTTTCTCATTAGATGTCACTCAAGGATAAGGAAGAGCTTCACAACAAGTCAAGTGGTGCTTACAATGCATCATGTGATGCTCCCACATCTTCAAGTTAGAAACAAACCATCAATGAGGAATTGAGCCTAATGGTGAAGGATTTCCACAAGTTCTACAAGAGTAGAAGCAAGGAAAGAAGTTCCAAGTCAAGGTCCTACAATGACAAAAGATCTTCAAGTCGTGAACGTAATTGCTACAATTGTGGAAGACCCGGACACTACTCCAATGAGTGGACGACTCCCTACAAAAGAAGAGAAGATTCACCCAAAAGGAGAAGTAGAAGAGAAGAATCACCACCACGAGAGAGAAGTAGTAGAGATGATCGTTATGAACGAAGAACCTCTCGGAGAAGCAAGGATTCGGAAAGGAAGGACAAATCATCAAGGAGCTACACAAAACGAAGATATCAAGCTCATGTTGGTGAATGGGTATCCGACTCGACCACCATCACTCCGAAAGAAGTTATCACTCCGACCAATATACTTAAGATGAAGGTGTTGCCGGTCTAGCATTTGTGTCAACCAACTCCTATGACATATTTGATTCACCAAATGAAGGAATTGAAGATGCTTCATGGCTGAAGTCCCAAAGGTATCGCAATTCCTAGTATGTTGATTTCAATAGTGATGAAGATGACTTGCTAGGTGATGATGATTTACTTGTTGACAACTGTAGTGATGAAAACTATGATGAACTTGTTATTAATCATGATAACCAAGATAAAACGAATGATGATGATAAGAAGGAGATTGAGTGTCTAACTAAAGAACTAAACACTCTTAAGTTAGCTCATGAAATACCTTGGAAGATCATCAAGAACTTTTAAAGACTCATGAAAAGTTACGCTTTGAAAAGCTCAACCTTGAGCAAGAGCATGGGTTCTTAAAAGCGATCAATGATGATCTTCGCAAGAAAAGTTCTTCTTACATTGCCAAGCGTTTACTCTTGTCTACTTACATGCCACATGTGATATCTAGCAACAAGAGTAAGAAAGATTCTTCATCTAGTAGTAACGATAGTCATGCCAAATCCAATGTTGTTGCTTCTAGTAGTTCTCTTGATTCCACTAATGACTCTCTTATCCAAGTTACACTTGAGCAAGAAAATTGTTTATTAAAGGGAATTATAGAGAAAGGTGTTTACAAGAGCCTTGCCGGGAGTAAGAAATTTCAGGAAATTGTATGCAAGCAAGGAAGACACTGGAAGAATCAAGGTGTTGGTTTTGAACAGAAGTTCAATGCCAATGGAGTTGAGTGGGAAGAAGATCAATACCCGAAGATGAAGTGTGTTCCTCAATAAGAGAAGTATGATCCTACTTCTTTCCAAGGGACACAAGCTCAAGATGATCTTCCACCACAAGACCACAAGCAAAAAGTCAAGGTCAAGCTTCAAGAGGAGATTGATGCATTTGAAGAAGCTCCTAAGGCCTTGGTCAAGTGGGTTCCCAGGACTACATCAAGTTCTACTACGTCAAGTATGACTACGACTCCAAGGATTCACATCAAGATGATGTGGATCCTGAAGAAGAAGAACTAGAGAGTTCTTGAGGGTGACTCTGCCAACATACTTCACTCATATCATTTTGGCGAGGACAAGTGCAAACAACTTCAACATCTTGCACTAGTTCAAGGAGTCACAAACCCTCTTGTTGGTAAGACAAGGGACAAGGTAACCTAGTGCATTCATGGACATCATATTGTGTGAACTTCACTCTATGTCTATGGATATCCTTGTTTGTTCCTTGTGGGACTAACCTGTAGGTATTGAAAGTGCAACTCAGTCTAATGGATTGCTCCGAATGATCTACATCAACATTGAGCATCCACATCTTCAACATCTACGTGAAGTCATCATCGACAAAACCCAAGGTTAATTCATCCCTCTTAGGGGGGATATCACATTTAGGGGGAGCTTTAATCTAACAATTGAGCTAAAGCAACTCTAATGATGTGAACAATACAATGCTTTATGTAAAAGTGGTAACCCCACTTGTGCTTAAACGATGAGTATGACCTATGATCAAATGTTCTCATTTGACTCCTAAGTCAATATACTCATATATAGATGACCTAGTCATTGCCAATTGCTTGATAGATGCTAGAGTGTTTGTGCATGCTTTGTCACATATTTCATTTGCCATTTTATTGCATGAGCATGTTGATTGCATATTTTACTCATTCGAGGACATCCACTTGTTGCTTTGATTGATTGGCTCTTTTTCTTTTGCCAAGTGGATGGACAATAATGCCTAAGAACTTTCTCTAGCTATCTATGCTTTTCTCGTCTCAAAATCTATTCATGCTACATCACAAAGTTTGATGAAGTCAGATTTGAACCACTCTGTGTGAGGAGCACTCTGAGTCCCCGATTCGTCATAGACTTCAACTTCCAAAACCTCTCTGTGCATTTCGGTATGACCGATTCCATTTCGGTCACACCGAGTTCACTGAGTTGATCTAGGTCTTCAATCTTGGTGCAACCGATTTGAACTTTTCTGTCACACCGAGTTGCAGAACCGCTATGATTCAAGATCTCGGTGCACCAAGTTGTTCCACTTCGGTCACACCGGCTGTGGTCGGGATATATATACCCACGGGTGAGATTTTGGAAATTTCTTTAAAACTCCTCAGCCCGCACGTGTCCGCTTCTACCGCCTCGGTCTCCGGATCATCTTTTCGCCGCCAAATAACCTCCCGCCGCTGGTTTCTATCGCCGTCAACAGGATTCTACCTCGCCGCTGTCGCAGAGCTAACTCACCGCCGAGCTAGGGTATGTGTTCGATCATTTGTGCTATTTCCATAATCCGATTCATAGAACATTCCTTTTCCATGATCTTTACCACGTATTAAATCAATCTATCCAGAGAAAACATCCTTTAGATTAGGTTTGATTCAAAATTTAGGTTAGGTCTCCACGAACTCATCTCGCATCGATCGAGTTGTAGAAATCGGTCTCACCGATTTGGCTTAGGCTATTGCACATGCGCTTTTCAGTCGAATCAAAATTGCAAATTGGTGCGACCGAAGTTCAACTCTCTCGTGAAACCCTAGTGATCTCGGAGCTATCAAACCGTGACTCGGTCCGACCGAAGTTCACTAGTTTAGACTTCAAAAGTTGCTTCGGTATCACCGAGTTTATCAAATTGGTAGCTCTGAAATGCTTTGTGTGGAGAACTAAAACTAAGTTTTTGATTCATCTGTTTTGCAAAAACTTTACACTTTGTGATGCTCATCTACTCTACCTCATCTATACCTATTCACAAGGTTTGTTGTCAGTTTGCTTGCCAAGATGTCTGACCAGAGTGATAGCCGGAACAGATCTGAAGAGCAAGTGCAAATGAGTTCGGGCACTAGTCCCTGAAGCAGCTATGATGAGGGCAGCAGGAGCACTCCCAGCAACTTGCCAAAGGCAGCCACCAGATCAAGGAAGAAGAGAACCTCAGATTCTGAGGATGAGGACTATGTGGCTGTTGAGGAGGAGGTGAGCTCCAAGAAGAAAGTCCTGAAGAAGGAGTATGGCACTACTGCTGCAACCAAGCTTGGGTTGCACAAGAAGGCACCTACAAACAGAATCCCAATGTCTAAGGCCAGGGCCTCCACTCAGGAACCCTCCAAGTCAACTGGAGGAGAGGATGCTGGTGAGGATAAGAAAAACAAGGAGAGAAAGAGGGGAAGATGGTGCAAGAAGGTGGACCCCATGGCTGAATTTGAGAAGCATTCTTCAGAAGAAGAAGAAGAAGAAGAAGAAGACGAGGATGATGCACCAGCACTCAAGTCCCAGAAGATCATGGGAGATGCTATCAAGTCAGGGACTGCTCCATCAAAGCCCAAGACTGCTTCCAAAGTAACTACTCAAGCTCAGAAGCCTTCTAAGCTCAAGAGAAGCACCAGAAACATCCCAGCTGAAGAGAATAACAAGGCCCTAGTGCCTGAAGTTGAAGAAGAAGATGATGAAGCCCATGTGCTAAGAAAACTCAAACCAAAGACTCCAGAACACAATGAGACTCATCCACTGGCAGAGGACATGAACATCAAGAAGGATGCTAGTCTCACACTTTGGAGTGAGAGTGATCATTATGCTGTGAGAAGGAGAACTGCAGTGGACTACAGGTTCCACACCAAAGAACAACAAGACTTCTATGAGACTATTCTGCTTGACAAGAAGCCAATTGTCTATGATATGAGATGGGTTGATTGGGAATATATTGATGAGAATGAAGATCAGCTCCAAGGCTTGTGGAGTTGACAAGTTTGTTGGACGGAAGCTCACCAAATGGAATGATGAGCTCATTATGCAGTTTTACTCCACTCCTCATTTCTATCCAGATGGAAGAATAGTGTGGATGTCTGAAGGTACAAGGTACCAATCAACTGTTGATGAGTGGGCCAAGTTGATGTTGATCAAAGCCCCAGAAGAACATGCGGATGATTTGGATGTGTATGCCAAGAAGAAGAAAGACGACAACTCCATGGCAAACATGTACAAAGAGATCCCAGACAAAGCTTTGGAGAGACACAAGTTTGAATCTATACACTATTTGTTGTCTGGTCTGCCTACCATTAACACCATCTTGAGGCATACACTGTTACCCAAATCTGGAGATCACAAGATGATTAGAGGAAATTCCATCAACTTGCTGCAGATATTTGATGTTCCACAAAAATTCAAGGTCATGAGTCTGATTGTAGAGACAATCAAAAGGACAACTGCTGATCAGAAAAGGTCTTGTGGGTATGCTCCACACATTCAGGTGCTCATCAACTCTAAGATGGGCACAGGCACTTACATGTTGGACAAGGAGCATTTAACTTTGCACCCAGAATTTGAAGATAACACAGTTGTGATGAATGACGATGAACCATCATCAGTGCAAGAACAAGAGAAGAGAGCAAAGGCAAAGGCAGAAAAAGCTGCAAAGATGCCTAGTGCTGAGGAGGCATCAGAAGTGTTCTTGAAGAGCAAACAAGATCAACTATCTTATCTGATTCAGGCAACATTGAGGATTGAGAAGGGCTTGGCCACCCTGACTCAGAATCAAGAGAGCTTGGAGAGGATTATAGAAACAAAGTTTTATGATCTTGATCTGAAAGTCACTGAGATACAGACTGCAGTTGAGCAGCTCCAGGAGGAAGCAGAGGAGAAGAGAGGACAGGGTACTATAGATGCTTTTTAGCGAGTGCCAAGAGGTCATAGGTCAGCTGCAGTGCCAATGCCAGATACAAGAGCTACTTCATCTGCACCAACAGCAACAGCTTCAGTTCGACCTCCAGCAGCCACTCCACCAGTTCCAGCTACGTCAACATATGCCTTTGTCCTTGGAGTTCTCTCTACACCACCTCCCGAAGACCAAGCCTGAGAGAAGCATAGCACTATGCATTTTCAAACTTTTTGGTAACTTGTTGCCAAAGGGGGAGAAATGTATAGATCATAGGCTTCAAGAGAGAGTGTTGCTTTCTTTGTCTCTCTTGCTACTTGCTATTTGGTTGATACTTTTGTGTGTGCTCATTTGATACTCTCTACGTCTACATGTGAGATACTTATATGATCATGTGTTTGATCATATTATACTTTAATGTTTGCTTGGATGACATTACCTTTTATATCCCAATATGATCATTCACTTTGCTTGGTGATGAATGCATGTTTTTAATTCCTATCTTTTTGAACGCTCCACCAAGATGTATGTGACATGGAAGAGTAACCCATGATCCTAATCGATTGTGCATTTGCATTTAAAAGCAAATATTAAATAATGCACAAATTTAGGGGGAGCGCTTGCTTATCACATACTTTTCAAAGCTACCGATGTATTTTGAATCTTATTATCATTTGTCGAAGCTTTGATCTATATGTTGTCATCAATTACCAAAAAGGGGGAGATTTGATGAGGACATCAATACCATTGTTACACCCACATCCCCTAGTACTACATATACTGGACCAATTACTAGAGCTCACAAGACGCCAATTAAATTATCGTACTTTCGCTTTCTTGGAATGATTCTAATGTTCATGAGAATATGATGATGCCTAAATTGGATACATTTGTTTTGCTTAGAAATGAAGGGCCTGGCATGGATAAGAGGGATGAACATTGGAGCAAGAACAAGCATGGAGTTGATGGCATGCGCAAGGGGAACAAGAACGGAGTTACAAGTGATGATTTCAGGACTTTGAAGCCACCATAATGAGTGCATGAAGCCTTGGACGAAATATACAAGATGCCACTTCATAAAATTCGTCCAGAGGCTATTCTAGGTGCTGCGTCACCTTGTCATTGGGCCAGGCCCATGTAATTTTGAAATACATAAGTATAGGCTGTTTTTAGAGTCCGTATGTGTGGGGAAACAAGAGATAGGGTTGGTTTCGACCCTTCCCCAAGGGCCACGAAATTCCCCTTCTTCCTCCATATATACAGCCCTTAGGGCACCATTTAGACTTTGGGTTTTGTTTAGATTAAAAGTTCGCCATAGCTGCAACTTCGCTGCATTTCGCTTGTGTTCAACGACTGCATAAAGGCGCCACGTAACCCCACCTTGATCAATAAAGCTTTCTCTTATATTCGCAATATCCAGATTGCAATCTTAGTTTCTTGCGTGTTCTTCGCTTGCTGCAGGAAATGACCTTCGTGGTCGTTGATCATGCTCCCAAGATGGTCAATAACCTCTCGGAGTTGGTTTAGCGATTGCTAAGGCGCGACGTCCTCGCAGACGCTCAGTAGTCGGATCGTCAAAGTCGACTTCATCCTAAACGATAGCCACCATCTCATCGAAGACGGACACCTTTGCCTCTATCAAGTGGTATCAGATTTCGTGTTGCTCGGTGAGATTTTCCAGCTTTTTCATAGTTTAGATCGAGTCTGTCCTTCATACCTACAGTCCATGAAAAAGCCACAAAAAATTAGGGTTAGTTCATCATATCCTAACCAGTCCGAGCCTTTGCATAGTCTTTTCAAGATTTTGCTTTGTTGAATTTGCGGTTGCATCGTCTTGTCTAGTTGCTGGTCTTAGAGTCTAGTCTTTTAGAGTTTCGAGTTCTGGTCATAAGTTGTCACGCCGCCGCCGCACCATCATCATCACCCCTGCCATCTACAACCGCCGCTTATTCGCCGCCAATCCATATCCATATACCACCACCAATCTGTATCCATATACCACCACCAATCTGTATCCATATACCACCACCAATCCGTATCCATATACCAGCACCGCTGCCATATCCTACCACCATATATCCACCGCCAATCCGAGTTACTTTCAAATTAGGTTTGTTTTCGAGGTCCGTTTAATTTCCGATTCGTGTTTCCTTGCCTGAGTAGGTCTCAGAAAAAAAATTCCCTATCCTGTTTTTAGGCTTTTCTGAGTCTTTTGAGCCACGTGCCATCATAGTGATTTTTTGTCGCACTTTTTTGTCGTCGCTGCCATGATTTCCGAATAAAAAGTCAAAAAGAAATTCGTGCCCATCCTGTCAGTTTGACCTGGGAAGAGTTTTGAGACACTCGCCATTATAGTGATTTTTCGCAAAAAAAAAGAGGAGCGCAAAAGAAAGAGCGCGAAAGAAAAATAAAAAAACAGAGCAAAAAAAATCCAGAGTGTGCTTTTCCCTTGTTTACGTGCAGCGCCATGATTTTGTTAGTGTTCTAGGCTCACGTCTCTAGCACGGTCTAGCCTAGGACCAGACAAGATCGCTGTTGAGCGCTTATTCAACTTTGCATCTCCGAATTGATTATTGCTGACCCTTTTTGCTACCATATTATAAGCCTTCCCAGCTCCACATACATCTACATCGTGCGGTTGACTCTCCCTGGTAATCGCTCTATCCAAGCTTTGAGACTTTTGACTACATTAGTTGCCGATCACCGCCTGCTGCTGGGTAAGAACTGGTAAGAATTTGAGATTTGCTTGACGGATTTGTGACACCCACCACCACCTCTTGTTAGTAGTCTGTAGGATCATATTCTTGTGTGTTTCTATTGCTGCTAACCTTGCTAGGATCACAAGCCAACGAGATTGATTGGGAGAACATGACGAATAAGGAGTTGCATGATAAATTTCAGCAAATGATGAGTGGACAGGTGCAAGATGTGCTAAACAGATTTGAAGAGGCCATGGAGAAGATAGATTGCATGGAGAAGACTGATACGTCTCCAACGTATCTATAATTTTTGATTGCTCCATGCTACTTTATCTACTGTTTTGGACTATATTGGGCTTTATTTTCCACTTTTATATTATTTTTGGGACTATCGGGGAAGCTGATCTGACCCACGAACACCTATGGGACCGGCGGACCGAGCCCCTTTCGTTCAAGGGGGGCGGAGATCGCGACGAAGAGCAGATCGAGGCGGCTAACACGAGCAGTTTACCCAGCTTCGAGCTCTCCGAGAGATAACAGTCCCATCGCTGCATGTTTTAGTGTATTGAGTTCTTGCTAGGGAGCGCTGAGTGCTACAAGACACACACCAGCTACTAATGAGACCTAGCGGGTGTTTCGCTTCGAACCTTTTGAACCCCCTCACGCTATGCATGGGCCTCCTTTTATATGCTCAAGGGTCTCCGACAGGTGGCAACGAGACAAGGGTAAAATGGAAAAGGAGGCGGTTGGTACAACTACCTGACAAAGGTATCATACCTAACCTCGACGGCAGGGGACAAAGGCATTAAATGCCTGTCTACGCCGCCCAAACAAAGGCAAACAGGGACCGTCAGGGCACCACCGCTGCCACGATGGCAATCTTGTCACGCCGCATCACCACCTACCGCCGTCAAGACAGACCTCTTGCCACGCTGCTACCGAAAGGTCCTGGCGACATCGCTTGTGGATGTGCCGGAGCGCAGGAACACAGTGGTAGTCTGTCATGGCAAGCGCTTTGCCACGGTTGTTGCCTTGTCGCGTCCGGAAGCTTGTCGTCATCGGCCTTCCCGGCAAGCTCCTCTTGCCGGGCCTTATCTCCTAGGTGCCTTGGTGGCCTTCCCGCAAGCTCCTCTTGCCGGGCCTTGTCTCCTTGGCTTGAATACTTTGTTCTTGAATGGCTCCAAAGGAACCACGGAGGACCTTGGCGGTCACCCGGCAAGCCTTGCTGCGGGTGCTGCAACTCGCCGGCACGAAGTTCGGGATACTAGGGTACCCCTACTCAAGTACATCGACAGAGCCCTCGGGCTCGGGCCACACACGGTGCCGAAGCGCTGTTGGGCCAGACCAAAACAGGCACGGGCACGCGCGGCCTGGGTTACGCCGTAACTCACTCCGGACCCACCACGCCCTCCACGAACGGCACGCGTCGAATGCGGCGTCGTGGGAGAGATCGTGGGGGGTTTCTTTATTCGGAAAGGCGGAACGTCCGTGTCGGGGAAGCTGATCGTGTCCCGCAATCACCTATGGGACCTGGTCCCTTGTGGTTCGGAGGGGGAGCGGAGGATGCACAAAGAGCGGATTGAAGCGATGCACACAAGCAGATTTACCCAGCTTCGGAGCTCTCCGGAGAGATAATACTCCTACTGCTGCTTTGTGGATTATATTG
Organism: Aegilops longissima; assembly: GCA_021605205.1. Taxonomy (NCBI): domain Eukaryota; kingdom Viridiplantae; phylum Streptophyta; class Magnoliopsida; order Poales; family Poaceae; genus Aegilops; species Aegilops longissima. The sequence goes on along the minus strand of CM038677.1, from coordinate 391,063,870 downwards.
TGTTCTTGCTAGGGAGCAATGGGAGCTACAAAACCTAGCCTGAGTGTGGTTTCGTATGAGTCGAATGAACTAAGCTAGAGCCGAACCGAACCCTTTCTACGTTCCACTTGGGCCTCCTTTTATAGGCACAAGGGGTCACCACAGGTGGCAAGTAGACAAGGTAAGATAGTAAAAGCAGAGAGGTTGGTACACCGCTTGGTAAAGGTACAATGATCTATACCTAACTCGACGGCAAGGGACAAGAGTCATAAATGCCCGCCTCGATCGCTCGAACAAAGGTAACAGGACCGCAAGTGCGCCTCTGCTTGCCACGATGGTAGCTTGTCGGCGCCGCTATCGCTGCTCCCCGCTGGCTGCACGCCCATCGACACGCTGCTCGGGAAAGCCCCGCTGGCGACACGCTGGCGGATGAGCTGGAGCGAGATGAAGAGAGTTTTCACCGCTGCAAGCGCTTTGCACGCGCGTAACCCTTGTCGCGCTTTGGGAGCTCGGCGCCACTAAGCCTTCCCGGCAAGCTCCTCTGCCGGAGCCTTGTTTCCTTCGTGTCTTGAGTGGTCTTCCCGCAAGCTCCTCTTGCCGGGCCTTGATTACTTTGTTTCGAATGGCTCCAAAGGAGCCGCTGAAGATCTTTATGGTCACAGGCCAGCCCCTGCCGCTGGGTGCTGCAACTGCCCTGCACGAAGTTCGGGTGCTAGGGTACCCCTACCTAGTACACCGGCAGAGCCCCTCGGCCTGGGCCACACACGGCGCTAAGCTCTGGGCCAGGCCCAAACAAAGGCACGGGCACGCCGGGTCCGGATTACGCCATTACTCGCTCGACCCACCACGCCCCACTAACGCCACGCCACCGGATGTGGCGTCGTGGGGAGATCGTGGGGCTTTTAATGGAAAATCGAACGCCCGCCCCTCTCCCTCTTTATAAGCAGGGGGCAGGGCAGGACGCCCACTTGCCATTGCTGTCACATCGAAACCCCCCGCTTCCCCCTTTCTTCTCGAGCCCAAAGAGAGGACGCCCGCCTCCATTGCCACCGGTGCCACTAACGCCGTCGACCTCCTCCACCACCTCTCCCCATGGCTCAAGGCCAACAAGGGAAAAGGCGTGAATCGCCGAGGCGCAGAGGCTCACGGCGCCATGGAAGGAGCGGGCCCTCTTCGATCCCCTCGCTTGACAGAAGGAGCTGCGGGAGCTGTACTATCTTTTCTGGTCGACGGAGACCAGGCGCACCAGCCGACGAGAGTCATCTCCGCCACATCCGAGAAAGTTTCCATCGGGTACCCTTTCTTCGCTTTTCTTCCACCATGGGCTCTCCGCCCTTTTCTGAATTCTTTTGTGATGTCATGAACACATATGGCCTCCGCCTCCTGATTTCACCCCCAACGCCGCCCTCACCTTGGCTGTTTCACACACCTCTGCGAGAACTTTGTCGGGGTCCACCCAAATGTAGCACTCTTCCGCCATTACTTCATGCCCCGCGTAGAGAGAGGAGAGCCGCTTGCCGGAGGGATTGCATGGGTCTCTAGGATCGGCAAGAAAGAAGCATATCTTGACGGAGAGCTGCGTAGCAAGTGGGAGGAGTGGAGAGCTGACTGGTGTTGGATCTTAGAGGAGGAGCCACAGCCTTTCACCGCCCTGCGCCAAACTCCCATAGTGCGCGGCAATGATTGGAGCAACTTGGCGCCGGAGGACGACAAGTTGAAGATTGTCGTGACTAGGATTTTGCGTCTCCGGCAAGCAGGGCTTACCGTAGGAGCTGTTGGCGCGGACTTCCTTCGCCGCCGCATTGCGCCCTTGCAGGAGAGGAGGAGGCCTGCTTGGGAATTCCAAAATGCGGCGGACATCATGAGGCTGCGCCCGGGTCTGAACTGGAATTTTACTGTCTTGGAGCTGGACGGCATGCTGCGGGAGCTGTTCAAGCCTGATGCGGATCACCCCGAGTGGTGCATGTTGCCGAGGGGAGTCGTGCCCTTGTGCAACAACTCGTCGCTTGACAGCATCCGTGCGATGATGCCGTTGTGCGATTCCCATGGAATCGTTCCAACTTGGCAGGAGCCCGCCGACGACGTCGTGCAGCAGTTCTTCGACAACTTGGCGGAAGTGCCGATCCGCTACCGACGAAAGTAAACGGCTCACCCGCGACACCACCGATCGGAGATGGCGCGCGATCGCCACAAGGTTGGAGGAGGCGCAGGCTGCCACCCGCCGCGTGTTTGGGTTTACCGTCGAGGAGGCGGAAACAGCTGAAGCGGCAAGTCTCGCCGACCAAGAAGAGCTCGCGGTGAGGAGGAGCAGGCCGAGCCCGACGCCAATCCGAAGAGCCGGCCGGGCGCTTCCTCCGCCAAATCAAGCAGCTTGCCGCAGAGGAGCCCGCGGCCCCGCTTATGGAGACTCCGCAAGACCGAGAAGTGGCGGGCGGCAGACGGCCCAACAGCCGCCTCGCCGCTCGACGCAGCCTTACCGCGGCAAGCACTGCTGCAGCAGCTGGAGGCCCCATGCCGCCATGGCGACCGAGCGGGTCTTCGAGTCGCGCCCCCGTGATCCGCCAAGCGCCCGAGGGAATCTTCTCCTCCAAAATGCCGTGGCCGGAGCGATTTGATCTCCGCCTCAGCTCGAGGAAGAAGAGGAAGAGTAAGATCTTGTCGCTGCTACTTGTAATCCTCCAATTTATTGCTTTATTTTATATCCGATCGCTTCACTCAACCTTCTCCTTCTTCAGACGCCTAGCTCAGAGGGCGTCAAGAGGGCCAAGACCCGTGGTTGTCGTCTCAGATGATTCCCACAATGGCATGTGGGGCACGTCTGGGACTCCTTGCCGGACCCAGCAACCTTCATCAGAGCAGCCCCCAGACAGCCCCCCAGCAGTAAGTGTTTGGTTTACTTCTCATGGTTAGGTGTGCTTGGGTGCTTCTCCACCGATATCTGGTTTGTTGAATTATGTAGGAGTAGAGCAGCCTCATCAGAAGCATCGAGGTCACTCCCCAAGTTCTGCTTGCTTCAACTACGCCGCCAAGGGAGAACTCTCCGCCAAGGAGCGCTCTCCCAAGGGAGGCCTCCGACAAGGGGATCTTCTCCGCAAGGGGCAGCGCCGACAACCTCCGGTGGTGGAGACCGCGACAACAGACCCTACCGCGGTAATCTTCTTGTTTGAGAATTTCCCTTGGGTTCTTTTCTTCTGTTCTTCTTTTCCTAACATTTGCTTGACTTGTTCTTTTCTTTTTTCTCGACCATCGATCCATCCGCCGGAGATCCGATGGAGACCGAGGCTGCCGAGCGAGGAGGACGCCAAGGCGACAATGTCGACGCCGCCAACATGGAGGAGGAGGCCGGGCGCCCGATGGGCCCGCCGCAGGAGGTCGCCAAGGCTGCCGGGCGCAGAGGCTGGGAGGATCCGGCGATCGACCGACGGCCCCGAGGCCGCAGGAGCGCCAGCGCCGACCGATCACGATCCTCCCGCCACCGATGCCGCACCAGACCAAGAGCCCCAGCCCGGCGCCTATCTGAAAGCCGGCGAGGGTGTCTTTATCAAGCTTCTGTGGGCGTCAAGCTCCAGGGTACCTGCCGAAGGGGAGACCTTCGATGCGGAGCTGCTCGTCTCCGCCGGGCTGTCGCTGGTTGACGCTCCAAGCAGCAGCAGCGGCGAGCCTGAGGAGGAGCAGCTACTGAGGAGGCTGCTGTCGCTCTACCGCGCCCGTCAAGCCAAATTGGAGTCCAGGGAGGCGCTTGTCGCGAGGGCGGGAGCTGACATGGAGAAACGCGCAGAGGAGCTCCGGCGCGCCAACAAGGAAACTCTCCGGGATTTAGCAGAGGCGCGGGGAGCAGCTTGCTAAGGAGCGCACGGCTTTCATCTTGGAGAAGGCCGAGGTCGAGGAGCAGCAAAGACTTGCCGGCGAGAAGCTCTCCGCTCAAGAGGGTGAGCTGGCGCAGCGGAAGATCAACCTCGACAGCTATGAGGAAGATCTCGCCATGCGCGAGCAATCAATTGGCGGGCCACTTCAGGAGGCCAAGGACGCTGCCGCGGCCGCCTAGGCCGCCAAGAAGGAATTAGAGATGAGGGTGACCCAGCTGGAGGCCACCCTTCAGAAGAGCGGCGAAGAGGTCACCGCGCTAAAGCATGAGCGCGAGAAGGACGCCGACACTCGGTGAGTTGCGGTGGTCGCTCGCTGAGAAGATCAAGGAGATCGACGCCGCCAAGGACTCCAAGGCAGATCTGAGCTAAAACTGACCACCTTGACGGAGACGTTGGAAGGCGCCAAGGAGCGGAAGCGGCCTGTTGGAGAAGATCAAGGCCAACGAGGAACTGCTGTCGAATGTCCGGACCGCCTGTAATAATCTCAGAGATAGCATAATGCATCCTGGATGAAGGTCCTCAGGACACCGCCGCCGCCATCCATAACGAGCCGATGGAGCCGGGATGGTGGATCTTGGGTACTCCACCGATGAGAATCTCCAACCCAGCCAAGCTCAGCCTGTTCTTCAAGGGCGTCTTGACGGGTCTCCAGCTGCCCGGAGGAGATCCCAAAGCAATCGGCGGAGGAGTCGCGCCAAGTTTGCACCGGGCTCTGTAAGGTGCCGATGAAAGTGGCCTTCCGCAACCCAAGCGCCGATTTCACCAAAGTCCTCAAGTCCCCGCCTCCATCTGCTGAAGTTGAAGCGCCAAGGCCCTTGTCGCACCCATTGTGACAGGGTGAGCGGAGTCAAGAGGCTCGATGGTGACCGCGTGGACTAGGCCGCCAAGTTTATCTTTCTCTTGTCGCTGTAGATCATGTTTAGGTGAAAATCTATTAGATCCATGCATGTTATTATGTAATATACACTATCTTAGGCAATCGAATGCAATGTTATTTTTTACTTGATTCCTTCCATCGTATGTTCGTGCCTCTACGCTTTTAGGAGAACTTGTCGGCGAACACCTTTGTCATGAAAGCGCTGAGTGCGGAACTTCAGCAGCCTCGTCGGGCGATGTCCGCCCGACAAGCAACCTTGTCACAACTAGTTGCAGCACACTTAAGTTGTTGAGCGGACTCAAACAAAGTAAGGGCGCAAGCTAGTCGCGAGTCGGTTCCGCCGCACAGGTTTTCCATACAAAGTACTATCGCTCGAGGAAGATAACTTAAAAATTTAAAACTGATTGTTTAAACTTAGCAACTTAGCTTTTTTGTTGTTTGCTTCCCGGCAGGTGATATTTCTAGCGACACTTGGTGGCCCACATCCTTATCTTCTCCTCCCCCTGTTAACTTGTGGGTGGATGAACCTTGCCCTCTTTTGAGAAGAAAGAAGAGAAAATAAAGTTATGGAGCCTAGTGGCTCGTTATCGCCATCGGGTGTGAATGCTGCACAAAATGTTAGATAACATATGCATACAAGATTATGAAAGCATGTATCGACAAGTTGTGCGCAACACATAGGCTTTATCGATGCATCGGGTCTCGCCCGCTTTGTACAAAGGATTACATGCAACAGCGGCAAGACTTGTATAAAGGGTGGTTGCCCGAACGGTTCCGAATCGCGCTTTATGGGTAAACTTTATAAGATGCTCTATATTCCAGGAATTGCTCACCGAACGCCATCTTCGGTCTCAATGACAGCGCGGGCCTAGTGACTCGCTTGACCCGATAAGGGCCTTCCCACTTCAAGGCCAACTTGTTGGAATTCTTGGCGGATTGAACACGCCAAGAACAAGGTCGCCTTCCTCGAAGCTTTCTCGCATTAACTTTGCGGCTATGGTAGCGGCGCAAAGCTTGCTGGTAACGAGCAGCTCAGACAAAGAGCCTGAAGACGATCTTCCTCGAGGAGCAGCGGCCATCTTGTCGCAGCTGCTCTTGCTCAAGCTCATCATAAGAGAGCACTCGAGGTGACCCAGATACGAAGTTCCGTGGGGAGAACTGCCTCGCCCATAGACTAGAGCGAAGGTGTCCGCCAGTGGCTCGACGGCGTCGCCCCGATCGACCAAAGAACCACCGCAGCTCCTCGATCCAGTTTCTTCGCGACTTGCGCAGCCTGTCAAAAGTTCTGGTCTTGAGTCCCCGCAGCACTTCAGCGCTTGCTCTCTCGCTGACCGCTGCTTCTTGGATGAGCAATGAAGCAAAGCAGATCTTGGCGCCAAGATCTTGGGCGATCGCGTGAAGGTGCGGCTTGTGAACTGTGTGCCGTTGTCGGTGATGATCCTGTTAGGAATCCCAAAACGGCAAACAATTGACCAAGAACTTGATCGCCGACCGTGTTGTCACCTTCCTCACTGGTTCCACTTCCGCCACTTTGTGAACTTGTCGATTGCGACGCATAAGTACTCAAAGCCCCGACAGCTCGGGGAAGGGGCCGAGGATGTCGAGCCCCTGCATCAAAAAGGGCCAGGATAAAGGGATCGCCCGAGAGCTTGAGCTGGTTGGTGTATCTGCTTGGAATGGAACCGCACGCTTCACACTTGGTTACTTGTGCAGCTTGCATCCCGGAGGGCTTCGCCAGAAGAAACCTTGCCGGAAAGCTTTGCCGGCAAGTGCTTTTGCGCCAATGTGGTGACCACATATGCCTCCATGTATCTCTCGCCAACAGCTTCGTCCATCTTCAGGCAAATACACTTCAATTTCACACCGCTGAGTCTTCTTCTGCGCAGGATGTTGTCAAAAACTGGTACATACTTGACCGCCGGGCTACTTTTTCCGCTTCTTCTTGCTCTTCGAAGTTCTCCGTCTCAAGGAAATGGACGATTTGTTGCGCCCATGCTAGAGCCTCGTGGCTCAACAACAAGGACTAAAGGCTCATCTACCATCTGGGAACATTAGCTTCCACGGCAAGAACCCGTGGTTCCGCCGAGCTTGATGATCCCCGCAAGCTTGCCGGAGCAAAGCTTGTCGGGAGCGCTCGCTTCAACGAAACAAACCCAGGGTTTGTCGGAGCAGACTACTCCTCGCTGATATTTGCGCTGATTTTAGGGACCTTCTTGGCGGCGGATCCGTGGAGCTCGCCGAAAGTAGTCGCCGAAACCAATTTTCTCTTCTTGTTCTGTCCGTTGATGGTGTTACGGTTGGTTGAGTCAGCTTGAGCACAAAAATTCCTGGTTCCATTGTGTAACTTAAGTGCGGCACATTTTGAGAGGCCATCAGCTATATCATTCTCGAGCTCTTGGAACGTGTTCCATTTGCGTGCCTTCAAAGTGCTCTTCTAGCTTCTCACTTCATCGACGAGGCTTCCATCAACGGACTCGATAATCTTTATTTACTTGGCGGACGACAAGTTGCGAGTCCCCCGACAATGAGCTTCTTGATCCCAAGGTCTACCGCAATCATGAGACCGCAAGCAAACCTTCATACTCTGCAGATTGTTTGTTGCTTGTTCCTTGGGAAAGTGCATCCGGACTATGTACTTGAGGTGCTCTCCGGTGGTGCGATAAGCAGCACGCAAGCACCGGGCGCCTTGCAGCGAGAAGGCACCATCAAAGTACATCAGCCACTCTTTATTTGCTTCCTTGACGGGATGCTCGTCTCGAATTTCTTCATCTTGTGCTACGCCCACTCGCTATGAATTCTGCCAATGCTCGCTTTGGATAGTTGAAGTGCTTTCAAACTTGAGACCAAAGCTTGATAGTTCCAAAGGCCCACTCGACAATTTTGCCTCTGCTTCGGATTTTGCAATATCCTCTTCAACGGAAAGCGAGTGACAACTGTTATCTCATGTGCTTGAAGTAATGGCGCAGCTTTCGAGGCCATGAGGAGGCCGAAAAGCAACTTCGCACACCGGATACCTTGACCTAGCCCCTCGTAAAAGGGAACCGACAAAGTAGACCTGGGCGCTGCACCATCCTTTTTGTATCTTGTCGCAACTCAGCGCTGATCCGTCCTTGTCGGGACCAGAGCTTGACGGGCGAAGTCCTCGCTTGTCGCTGGATGCGCCTCGCCTCGGTTGCTCGGCTCATCATCCGCCTCCTCTCCGCTACTAACGCAGCACTAACCACTTGATTGGTTGCTGCTATGTACAGCAGCAACTTCTCTTGTGGCTTAGGTGCGACAAGTATTGGAGCGGAGGACAGGTACTCTTCAAGTCTTGCAGCAGAGCCTCCGCCGGAGTCCATTTCATTGACCTGCTTTTTCAAAATTTTGAAAATGGCGGGCGCGCCAGCGACTTAGAGATAAACCTGCTAAGAGCAGCCACGCAACCGCAAGCCTTCCGACATCCTTGACGCGCTTTGGTGCTTCAATCTGCTCAATGGCCTTGATCTTGTCGGGATTGGCTTCAATTCCTCACGCGAGACACAAAGAACCCGAGAAGCTTGCCGGAAGGGACTCCAAACACGCACTTCTCGGGGTTGAGCTTGAGGTTGATCTCGCACAGATTTGCAAATGTCTCATCCAAATCCTGAACTAGAGTTGCTTTGCCCTTGCTCTCGACCACTATGTCATCCATGTAGGCTTCTACATTTCGTGTATTTGTGGCTCAAAAGCATCATGGACTACTCTTGCAAAGGTTGAACCAGCATTCTTCAAACCGAAAGGCATCCGATGAAAAAAGATGTGCCACATGGTGTAATGAATGCGTTTTCTTCATCCTCCTCTGCCATGAAAATTTGATGATACCTGAATATGCATCAAGAAATGAAAGCAAATCACATCCAGCCGTGGAGTCAACAATCTGGTCAATACGTGGCAAGGGAAATGGGTCTTTGGGACAAGCTTTATTAACATCTGTGAAGTCAATACAAAGTCTCCATTTCCCATTTGCCTTATGCATAACTACCGGATTGGCCAACCACGGGATGGAGGACTCTCCGACAAGGCCTGCTGCTTCCAACTTCTTGATTTCTTCTGCTATGAATTCTTGGCGCTCTACTGCCTGTTTCCTAACTTTTTGCTTGACGGGTCGCGCGTGAGGACAGACAGCTAGGTGGTGCTCAATTACTTTCCTGGGAACACCGGGGATGTCAGATGGTTGCCATGCAAACACATCGACATTCGCCCGCAGGAAAGCAACGAGCTCGCCTTCCTATTTAGGGTCAAGCGTGGCACTGATGGTGAAGGTACCACCAGTGCCGTCCTCCTTGGCGGGCACCTTCTTGGTCTTCGGCGGAGCTGCCATCATCTTCTTGCACTTGCCGGTGGAGCTCGATGGTGCGTCCTCGACGGTAGCGCAGCACCAAGAGGTGCGCTTGCCGGAGGGCATCGTAACTCTTGCCGGACTTGGTGGTCTTCTTTTTCCCCGGAGCTTCAGCCGCAAGTGGTTTGCTATCTGTCGCGGCTGCTGCATCCGGTAGAATCTTGTCGGCGCAGATAAGCGCATCCTTCTTGTCGCCATGGACAGAAATGACGCTTATCGGGCCGGGCATCTTGAGTAAATTGTAGGCGAATGAGAGGCTGCCATGAACTTGGCAAGCGCTGGACGCCAAGTATGCCATTGTAGGGCAATGGGAAATCGGCAACGCCGAACGTGACCTTCTCGGTTCTAAAGTTTAGCTCACCGCCAAATGTTACCGCAACGTGATCTTCCCTTTCGCTTGCTCCTTCCCGGGTTGATTCCTTGAATGTGCCGCCTCTTCGAGCTCATTGTCAGGATTTGAAGTTTCAAGCACCGCAGAGGAGATCAGGTTCAGCCGGCCCGCCGTCAACCAACATCTTTGTGACCTTGAGGTTGCGGATAGTTGGTGATACCAACATCGGCAAGCACCGACCACAGTGATGCGATCGGTGATCCTCAATGTCAAAGATGATGGGCGGCTTGGGCCACTTCAGAGGTTTGCGCGACTCTATGGATGGTTCTGCCAAGATTAACCTCACGCATCCATTGCTTGAGTTGGCGGTGCGAGGTATGCAGAGAAGCACCACCGCCAACGCAAAGGATCTCCGCTGCCTTTCAAACTCTTGCTCGTCGCCTTCATCGCCTTCCATGTCTTCGCCATCTTCATCTTCGTCTTCTTCCTTGTCGCGGCCGCTGGGAGGTCTGTCTCCTTGCCGCTGCTTGGCCTTGCATGGCGGCCCTCCCCGACCGGGTCTCTTCTTACTAGCTGCACCTGCACCTTCCTGGCCTTCTCCTTGTCTCGCCGTCAGATTCAGCCCTCTCAGAGCTCAACAAGCTGCTTGACTTTCTTGCAGCTCGAGATCGTGGCCCTGGTGCGGTGGATCTTACAAGATCGCTTGTTGGAGCTGTCGGGCTTTTCGTGCCGCCACAACTTGGCGGTCGTTGTCGGCGGCAACCTCCTTGCCGGAGCCACCAGCCTTGACTTTTTGGCGGCACCATCCTTGCCGGACTGCTCGACAACTAGTACTTCTTGGTTTTTCTTCTTCGTTGTTTCGCCACGGCTCTTCCTTGCCGGGCGGTCTCCTCACCGCCGACTCTGCTCCCACATTCTCTCCCGGAGTCTTCTTCCTTCTTCAAGCGGCACACTTGTCGGCCGTATGAGGGCTCACCGACGTCTTTCACTTTGCACATCGCCATCTCCTCCCTCATCCCGCGGTTTCGCACATTCTCGATGAAATGCACCGATCACCCATGGCAGGTGGACATCCGGGATGTTGTAATGCACACGGCTGAATCTCGATGAATTTGCGCAGGACTCTCCTTCCTTCGGGCGAGCAGGTGAAGGTCACTCTCTTGGCCATGAGGCTTGTGGTCACCGTGAAGGCGCCGACAAACTGGTGGCACAAATCCGCCCAAGAAGAAATAGAGCTGTCCGCAAGTGCATGAGCCAAGACTCGACGCTTGGCTTGAGTACCAGAGGGAAATAGTTGGCGAGGATCTTGTCGTCTCGTCCCCCCGCAGCCTGCACCGCGATTGTGTAGATGCTGAGGAACTCCGATGGGTGTGTCTTGCCATCATACTTCTCCGGCACATCTGGCTTGAAGTTTTTCTTGTCGGGCCACTGGACTTGCCGCAGCTCACGAGTGAACGCAGGGCAACCTACTGCGTACGGCAAGTCGCCTGGTTCCCCTAGCGCATGCATATCGACAGTGGGCCCGGCGCGCTGGTCGGATTGACGCCGCGCTTCTCTTCTACGCTCGATACGGGTTCGAGCGTCTTCTTCTTGCCGTTCTCGAAGAACTTGGCGCTGGTCGCGACGAGCTCGCGGATCCGACGATGATGTGGAGTCGCTGTCGAGGTGGATCCGCGAGTCGGCGATCTTGGCCTTCGGAAGGGGAGTGTATGGTGGCTGCACCTCGCAAGTCTCGCCGCCATCGGCTCGTGCCTTTGTCGCCTTGCCGCTGGGCGCAGGCGCTTTGGTTGCCGCAGGACGCCGCCGCTGGCAAAGCCGATGAGGCTCGATGGTGGCCTCCATTCATCGATCTTGTCGGCCGTTGAGGGTAGTCTAGAAGTAGCTGAGCTCTTGCCAAGGCTTCGCTGGTGTGGTGGGTGGCAATGGCGACGGAGCGAAGAACCGACGACGTGTTTCGGACTCCTAACCAAGTTAGAGGAGCAGAGTCCCGCCCAGGCGACCGTACTCGGCTGGTACCGCATGTTTGGGTGCATGCGGTCTCGAGGGTCCCGAATCTTCCAGCTTGGCCTGGATCTATCGGACGATGGTGCTGCGAGCACCATGACGCTGTCTTTCCCGCGCCTCTTGAGAAGGACGCGGTGCGGACTCGGACGCCGAAGCTTGCGCCGCCTTGTCCTTGGATCTGGCAGCACCGCGGGCTCTTTCGACGACGCCCGCTCTCCGCAGCGTCTTCTCCACCACTCGTCGGCGCCCGTGGTGGTGGGTTTGACGCGACGTCTGGCTCTGCTGCCGCCAAGCCTTCTTCTTCGGTGGCGTGTTGACGAAGGTGTTGATGAAGAAACTGCTCGTGTGAACGCCGGATCGGGTTCACACAGCCTCGACGCCCACTACCTGGCGCGCCAAAGATGTCGGGGAAGCTGATCGTGTCCCGCGATCACCTATGGGACATGGTCCCTTGTGGTTCGGAGGGGGAGCGGAGTATGCACAAAGAGCGGATCGAAGCGATGCACACGAGCAGATTTACCCAGCTTCGGAGCTCTCCGGAGAGATAATACTCCTACTGCTGCTTTGTTGATTATATTGTGTTCTTGCTAGGGAGCAATGGGAGCTACAAAACCTAGCCTGAGTGTGGTTTCATATGAGTCGAATGAACTAAGCCGAGTCAACCGAACCCTTTCTACGTTGCACTTGGGCCTCCTTTTATAGGCACAAGGGGTCACCACAGTGGCAAGTAGACAAGGGTAAGATAGTAAAACAGAGGTTGGTACACCGCTTTACAAAGGTACGATGATCTATACCTAACTCGACGGCAAGGGACAAGAGTCATAAATGCCCGTCTCGGCCGCTGAACAAAGGTAACAGGGACCGCTGGCGCCTCTGCTTGCCACGATGGTAGCTTGTCGCCGCTTATGGCTGCTCCCGCTGGCTGCACAGCCCATCGACACGCTTCTGGGAAAGCCCCGCGGCGACACGCTGGCGGATGAGCTGGAGCGGAGATGAAGAGAGGTTGCTGCGCGGCAAGCGCCTTTGCCGCTGCAGAACCCTTGTCGCGCTTGGGAGCTCGGCGCTCACCAAGCCTTCCCGGCAAGCTCCTCTTGCCGGGCCTTGTTTCTTCCGTGTCTTGAGGGTCTTCCGGCAAGCTCCTCTTGCCGGGCCTTGATTACTTTGTTCTCAAATGGCTCCAAAGGAGCCGCGGAAGATCTTTATGGTCACCAGGCCAGCCCTGCTGCTGGGTGCTGAATCGCCCGCACGAAGTTCGGGTGCTAGGGTACCCCTACTCTAATACACCGACAGTCCGCCCCCTCCCTCTTTATAAGCAGGGGAAACAGGGGCAGTTCGCCCATCTCGCCAATTTATGTCCAATCTCGGAAAAAACCTCCGCTGCTCCCCCCTTCTTCCCAAGGCTGAAAGAGAGCAGCGCTCCGCTTCATCGCCACCAAAGATCGCCAACACCGTCGGTCTCCCCCACCACCTCCGCCATGGCTCAAAGCCGACAAGGGAAGGCCGTGAAGTCGGCCGAGCCGCTTAGCGGCTCATGGCGCTGCGGAAGGAGCGGACAATCTTCCCCCTCAGCCGCTGAAGGATCCGAGGAGTACTACTACCTCTTCTCGTCGACGGAGACGCGAGCGCATCCGCGCGACGAAGGTACTGCCACCGCTGCTTGAACTGGCTCCGAACGGGTATCCTTCTTCGCTCTTCTTATCGCGGGCTCGCCCGCCTTCTCTGAATTTTTCTGTGATATCATGAACACCTACGGGTTTCGCCTCCTTGATTTCACCCCCAATGTTGTTCTGACCATGGCAGTTTTCGCACATCTCTGCGAAAAATTTGTCGGAGTCCATCCAAACGTAGCTCTTTTCCGCCACTTCTTTATGCCCCGAGTTGAGAGAGGAGAGCCTCTTGCCGGCGGAATCGCTTGGATCTCAAGGATTGGCAAGAAGGAAGCTTATCTGGAGGGAGAGCTCCGTAGCAAGTGGGAGGAATAGAGGGCAGACTGGTGCTGGATTGTCGAGGAGAACCCGCAGCCATTTACTGCCCAGCGCCAAACCCCAATAGTGCGCGGCAACGATTGGAGCAACGTGGCCCCGGAAGATGCTAGGCTGAAGATTGCCGTCACCGGATCTGCGCCTCGGGCTTGCCGGGTTTCACCGTAGGCACCGTTGGCGCAGACTTTCTTCGCGCGCCGCCTTTATGGAGAAGAGGAGACCTGCCCGGAGTTCCGTAACGCGGCAGATATCATGAGGCTGCGCCCGGGCCTCAACTTTAACTTCACTGTCTTGGAACTGGACGCGATGCTCTTGGAGCTGTTCAAGCCCGATCCTGATCATCCGGAAATGTTCAGGTTGCCGAGGGGTGTCGTTCCGCTCTGCAACAATTCCTCGCTCGACCGCATCCGTGCAATGATGCGCCAGCGACTCGCATGGAATTGTCCCAACCTGGCAAGAGCCTGCGGATGACGTCGTGCGGGAGTTCTTTGACAGCCTGGTAGAAGTGCCGGTCCGCCCCGATGAGCAGAGGGGCCTCACCCGCGACACCACTGACGACGAGATGCAGCGCATTGCCACCAGGCTGGAAGAGGCGTCAGCAGCCGCTGCCGCGGGCGAGTTCGGATTCACCGTGGAGGAGGCAGAGGCAGTGGAGGCGGCAAGCCTTGTCGAGCGAAGGGAGTTTGTCGGCGAGGAAGAACTTGTCGAGCCCGAGGCTGAGTCGAGCAAACCCGCCGAGGGCGCCTCCTCCCCACCTTCAAACAGCTTGCCGCGAGCGGAGCCCCCAGCACCACCAAGAAGGCGTCTTCGCAAGGCCGGAGACGTAGCGGGGCGGCAGACGGGCCAACAGCCGCCAGGCGCGCTGCGACCGCTCCATCAAGGGTAAGCACTGTTGCCGCGGGAGCACCTCACGCCGCAGCGGCAACCGGAGCGGGGCCCTCCCAGACCACTGCTTCTGTCCCCGCCAAGCGGCCAAGGGAACCCACTCCTCCGCCTCGTCGCACCGGAGGCGAGCCAGAATTTGATCTCTCCGCGCTCAGCTCCGACGAGGAAGAGGAAGAGTAAGCTTCTTTGTTGTACTTGTAGTTCTTCGATTTTGTTGCTTTGTCTTGTATCTGATTTGCTTCACTCTGAACCCTTTCCTTTTCAGGACGTTGGCCCAGAGAGCGTCAAGAGAGCCAAGGCCCCGTGATTGTCATTGAGGACGAACCCACCGCGACAGGAGGCGTGCTCGAGACCACCTTGCCGGACCCAGCAACCCTTCCTCAAAGCAGCCCCGGCGCAGCCCCCAGCGTAAGTATATGGTTTACTTCCTGCTGTTAGGCGTGCATAGGTGCTCTTTCTTTGCTGATATCTGACTACTCGTTTGTGTAGGAGCAGAGCAGCCCCACCAGGAGTGCCCCAAGCCGCCTCCCCGACATGCCATCTGCTTCGACTACACCGCCAAGGGAGGATTCCCCGGCAAGGGAGCGTTCTCCGGCAAGGGAGACTTCTCCGGCGAGGGGCAGTTCTCCGGCAAGGGACAGCACCAGCGACCCCCTGGTGGCGGAGACCATGACTGCAGACCCTAGCACAGGTAACCCTATTGCTTGAAAACTTCCCTTGTGTTCTTCTTCTTCTGATTTTCTTTTTGAATATTTGCTTGACTTTTCTTTCTTTTCTTGGTCGTCAGATCCATCTGCCAAAGAGCCAATGGAGACCGATGTCGCCGGCGAGGAGGACGCGCGCGGCAATACTGACGACGCCGCCGCCATCGGAGAAGAGGCTGGCGCTGACGAGCCCGCCGGCGAAGAGGCCGCCAAAGCTGCCGCCGCAGAAGCTGGCGAGGGGTCCGGCGATCGCACTGACGGCCCTAGGGCCGCAGGAGCGCCTGGCGCCACGCCGACCGCCGATCCCTCCGCCTTCTGCTGCAGCGCCAGTTCAAGAGCCCCAGCCCGGCGCTTATCGAAGGCCGGCGATGGCATCTTCATCAAGCTCCTCTGGGCGCCGAGCTCTGTGGCGCCACCATCAAGGAGAGATCTTTGATGAAGAGTTGCTTGCTCGCTGGCCGACGCTGGTCGAGCGCCAAGCAGCAGCAGCGGCGAAGTCCGAGGAGGAGCAGCATCGGAAGCTGTTGTCGCTCTACCGCGCCCGACTGTGCCAGGCTGGAATCCTGGAAGCGCTTGTCGCAAGGCGGAGCAGACATCGAGAAGCGCTGGAGGAGCTCCGGCCTCAACCAGGAAGCTCTCCGGTCCTTGGCAGAGGAGCGGGAGCGATTCGCCGAGGAGCGCAAAGCCTTCCTCCTCGAGAAGGCTGAAGCTGAAGAGCAACAGCGGCTTGCCGCCGAGAAGCTGTCTGCGCATGAAGGCGAATTGGCGCAGCGGAAGGTCAATCTTGACAGCCACGAGGAGGATCTTGCCGCGCGCGAGCAAACATTTGGCGTGGCTCTCAAGGAAGCAAAGGATGGTGCCGCAGCTGCCGAGGCCGCCAAGAAGGAGCTGGAGACGAAGGTGACGCAGCTGGAGGCCAATCTCAAGGCGAGCGGCGAGGAGCTTGCTGCACTCAAGCGTGAGCGCGAGAAGGACGCCTACACTCTTGGCGAGCTGCAGGGTCGTCTCGCCGAGAGGAGCAAGGAGCTCAGCGCCGCCAAGGACTCCAACGCAGATCTTGAGTTGAAGCTGACTACTTTGACTCAGACGCTGGACGGCGCCAAGGAGCAGGAGGTTGCCTTGAAGGAGAAGATCAAGGCCGACGAGGCGTTGCTGGCGAGTGCTGCTGCCGCTCAGAACACCTTCAGGGAGAATGTGGAGCACTGGACCGAGGGTCTCGTGGATGTTGCTGCAGCCATCGACAGGGAGCTGGCGCAGCTGGGGATGGAGGATCTTGGATATTCCTCCGATGAGCACCTCCAACCCAGCGCCAAGATCAGCTTGTTCTTCAAAGGCGTGGCGACGGCCCTCCAGCGACTCCGGGAAGAGATCCCAAAGCAGCTGGCCGATGAGTCGCGCCAGATCTGCGCGGGAGCTCTTCAAAAGGTGCTGATGAAGGTGGCCTTCCGCAATCCAGGCCTCAACCTCACCAACGTCCTCAAGTCCTTGCCACCGGATGCTGATGTGGAAGCGCTCAAGGCCCTTGTCGCACCCATTATGGACAGGGTGAGCGGGATCAAGAGGGTTGAGGGCGATCGCGTAGACTAGGCCACCCGTTTTTTCTTTTCCTTGTCGATGCTGGTCATGTTATGAGAACAATCCATTAGAGCTGCGTCAAGCTATCTTGTAATATAACTCTATTTTGGGTAATGATCGCTATGTTATTTCCTTTACTTGATTCCTTCCTTTGTATGTTTTTGCCCTACGCTTTTAGGGAACTTGCCGTAGCAGCACCTTTGTCATGAAGCGCTGAAAGTGTGGACGTCAACAGCTTCTTTGGCGATGCCGCTACCGACAAGAAACCTTGTCGCAGCTAGTCGCAGCTCACTTAAGTTGTTGAGCGGACTCGAAACAAAGTAAGGGCGCAACTAGCTACGAGTTGGTTCCTCCGCGCACAGGTTTTCCATACAAAGTACGGTCATTCGAGGAAAATAACTTAAAAATTTAAAAACTGATTGCTTGAACTTTAGGAACTTAGCTTTTCTGTCGTTTGCTTCCCGGTAAGGCGAAACTTCCTCGAGCGACGTTTGGTCCACACCATTATCTTCTTCTTTCCCCCCGGCAAACTTGTGGGCGAGGGAACCTTCCTTTCTTTGAGAAAGAGAAAGAAGAGAAAATAATGATATGGAGCCTTATGGCTCGTTATTGCTTACCGGGGGTAGGTGCTGCACAATGTGTCAGATAACGCATGCAATAAAATGTAGAAAGCATGAAATTGACAAGATGTGCGGAGCACATGAGCTTTACTTATGCACGGGCCTGCGCCCGGTTTTGTACAAAGGTTACATGCAACATCGGCAAGACTTGTACAAAAGGTGGTTCCGCGCCCTACGGGTAAAACTTACGAAGATGCTCAATGTTCCAGGAGTTGCTCACCGGAATGCCATCTTCGGTCTCAAGGCGGACAGCGCCAGGCCTAGTGACTCGTTTCACCCGGTAAGGGCCTTCCCACTTTGGCGTCAACTTGTTGGAATTCTTGGCGGACTGAACGCGCCAAGAACAAGGTCGCCTTCCTCGAGACTTCGGCATTAACTTTGCGGCTATGGTAGCGGCGCAAAGCTTGCTGGTACCGAGCAGCTCGACAAAGAGCTCAAGACGGTCCTCCTCAAGGAGCAGTCGTCATCTTGTCGCGAATCGCTCTTGCTCAAGCTCATCATAAGCGAGCACTCGAGGTGACCCGTGATACGAAGTTCCGTGGGGAGAACTGCCTCTGCTCCATAGACTAGAGCGAAGGTGTCCGCGGTGGCTCGATTTGGCGTCGTCGATCGACCAAAGAACCACCGCAGCTCCTCAATCCAGTTTCTTCCGCACTTGTGCAGCCTGTCGGAAGTCCTGGTCTTGAGTCCGCGCAGCACTTCAGCATTCGCCTCTCCGCTTGACCGTTACTTCTCGGATGAGCAATGAGCGAAGCAGACCTTGGCGCCAAGATCTTGGACGATCGCATGAAGGTGCGGCTCGTGGACTGCGTGCCGTTGTCGGTGATGATCCTGTTAGGAATCCCAAACGGCAAACAATCGACCAAGAACTTGATCGCGATGTTGTCTGTCACCTTCCTCATCGCTTCCACTTCCGCCACTTTGTGAACTTGTCGATTGCAACGTACAAGTACTCAAAGCCCCCGACAGCTCGGGGAAAGGGGCCGAGGATGTCGAGCCCCCAGACCAAAAATGGCCAGGATAAAGGGATTGTCTGGAGAGCTTGAGCTGGCTGGTGTGTCTGCTTGGAATGGAACTGGCACGCTTCACACTTGGTTACTTGTGCAGTTGCATCCTGGAGAGCTGTCGGCCAAAAGAAACCTTGCCGGAATGCTTTGCCGGCAAGTGCTCTTGCGCCAATGTGGTGACCACATATGCCTCCATGTATCTCTGCCAACAGCTTTTGTCCGTCTTCCCGGTGAACACACTTCAATTTCACACCGTTGAGTCTTCTTCTGTACAGTGTGCTGTCGACAAACTGGTACATACTTGACTGCCGGGCTACTCTTTCCGCTTCTTCTTGCTCTTCGGGAAGTTCTCCTGTCTGAAGGAAATGGACAATCTGCTGTGCCCATGCTGGGTCTTACGGCTCGACAACAAGGACTAAAGGCATATCTCGCTGCGGGAACATCCGCTTACGGCGAGAACAGGGCTCGCCGAGCTTGACGTTCTCGGCAAGCTTGCCGGAGCAAAACTTGTCGGGAGCGTCGCTTCAACGGAACAAACCCTAGGGCTTGTCGAGCAGACTCGCTCCTCAAGACTCTTGGTGTTGATCTTGGGACCTTCTTTGCGGCGGCTTCGGGAGCTCGCCGAAAATAGTCACCGAAATCAACTTCCTCTTTTGCTCTGTCCGATTGATGGCATTACGACGGTTGAGTCAGCTTGAGCACAAAAATCCCTGGTTCCACAGGTAGCTTAAGTGCGGCGCACTTCGACAGGCCATCTGCAATGTCGTTCTGAGCTCTTGGAACATATTCCATATGTAGGCCGTCAAAGTGCTCTTCTAGCTTTCTCACTTCATCAACGTAAGCTTCCATCAACGGACTCTGATAACTCTTGCTCACTTGGCGGACGACAAGCTGTGAGTCACCCCTGACAATGAGCTTCTTGATCCCAAGGTCTGCCGCGATCCTGAGACCGGCAACCAAACCTTCATACTCTGCAGTATTGTTTGTTGCTTGCTCCTTGGGAAAGTGCATCTGGACTACGTACTTGAGGTGCTCTCCAGTGGGTGCAACGAGTAGCACGCCCGCACCGGCGCCTTGCAGCGAGAAGGCACCATCAAAGTACATCAGCCACTCTTTGCTTGCTTCCTTGACGGGGATGCTCATTTCTGAAATTTCTTCATCTTGTGTTGGCGTCCATTCTGCTATGAACTCTGCCAATGCTCTGCTCTGGATAGTTGAAGTGCTCTCAAACTTGAGGCCAAAGCTTGACAGTTCCAGTGCCCACTCGACAATCCTGCCTGTTGCTTCTTGATTTTGCAGTATCCTCTTCAGCGGAAAGCGAGTGACGACTGTGATCTCATGTGCTTGGAAGTAATGGCACAGCTTTCTCGAGGCCATGAGAAGGCCGAAAAGCAATTTCTGCACACCAGAGTACCTTGACCTAGCCCCCTGCAGAAGGGAACTGACAAAGTAAACTGGGCGCTGCACCATCCTTTTCTGCATCTTCTCATGCGCCTGCGCAGATCCATCTTTGTCGGTACCAGAGCTTGCCGGTGAAGTGCTTTGCTTGTCGCTGGATGCGTCTGCCGCGGTTGCTAGCTCATCATCCGCCTCCCTCTCCGCTACTAACGCAACACTAACCACTTGATTGGTTGCCGCTATATACAGCAGCAACTTCTCTTGTGGCTTAGGTGCGAAAGTGTTGGAGTGGAGGACACGTATCTCTTTAAGTCTCTGCAGCAGCCTCCGCTTCGAGTCCATTTCATTGGACCTGCCTTTTCAATATTTTGAAAAATGGCAGGGCGCTACCAATGACCTAGAGATAAACCTGCCGAGGGCAGCTACGCAACCGCAAGCCTTCAGACATCCTTGACGCGCTTTGGTGCTTCAATCTGCTCAATGGCCTTGATCTTGTCGGGATTGGCTTCAATTCCCCGCTGAGACACGAAGAACCCGAGAAGCTCGCCGGAGGGGACTCCAAACACACACTTCTCGGGGTTAAGCTTGAGGTTGATCTTGCGCATATTTGCAAAGGTTTCGTCTAAATCTTGAATCAGAGTTGCCTCGTCCTTGCTTTTGACCACTATGTCATCCATGTAGGCTTCCACATTTCTGTGTATCTGCGGCTCAAAAGCGTCATGGACCACTCTTGCAAATGTTGAACCAGCATTCTTTAAACCGAAAGGCATCCGTACAAAACAGTAGGTGCCGCATGGGGTGATGAATGCGGTCTTTTCCTCATCCTCTTCTGCCATGTAGATCTGATGGTATCCTGAGTATGCATCAAGAAATGAAAGCAAATCACATCCGGCTGTGGAGTCAACAATCTGATCGATGCGCGGCAAGGGAAATGGGTCTTTGGGACAAGCTTTATTAACAACGGTAAAGTCGATACAAAGCCTCCATTTCCGCTTGCCTTTGGCGCACGACTACGGATTGGCCAACCACGAGGATGGAGCACTCCCGACAAGGCCTGCTGCTTCCAATTTCTTGATTTCTTCTGCGATGAACTCTTGGCGCCCACCGCCTACTTCCGACTTCTCGCGCTGACGGGTCACAAGATGAGGACAGACGGCAAGATGGTGCTCAATTACTTTCACAGGAACACGGGGATGTCGACGGTTGCCATGCAAACACGCCGACATTCGCCCGCAGGAAAGCAACGAGCGCTCTTTCCTATTTAGGGTCGAGAGTGGCACTGATGGTGAAGGTACCACCAGCGCAGTGCCAAAGATGTCGGGGAAGCTGATCTGACCCACGAACACCTATGGGACCGGCGGACCGAGCCCCTTTCGGTTCGGCGGGGGGCGGAGATCGCACGAAGAGCAGATCGAGGAAGCACACGAGCAGTTTACCCAGCTTCGGAGCTCTCCGGAGAGATAACACTCCTACTGCTGCATGTTTTAGTGTATTGAGTTCTTGCTAGGGAGCGCTGAGTGCTACAGTACACACACCAGCTACTAATGAGACCTAGCGTGGGTGTTTCTGGCTTCGAACCTTTCGAACCCCCCTCTACGTTGCGCATGGGCCTCCTTTTATATGCTCAAGGGGTCTCCGACAGGTGGCAACGTAGACAAGGGTAAAAATGGAAAAGGAGTGCGGTTGGTACAGCTACCAGACAAGTGTATCATACCTAACCCCGACGGCAAGGGACAAAGGCATTAAATGCCCGCTCACGTCGCCCAAACAAGGCAAACAGGACCGTCGGGCGCCACCGCTGCCACGATGGCAATCTTGTCGGCGCGCTTGCCACCAGCGCTCCGCTGGCAAGACAGACCTCTTGCCACGCGCTACCGAAAGGTCCTGGCGACACGTTTGTGGATGTGCTGGAGCGCAGGAACAGAGTGGTAGTCTGCCGCGGCAAGCGCCTTGCCACGGTTGTTGCTTTGTCGCGTCCGGAAGCTTGTCGCTCACCGGGCCTTCCCGGCAAGCTCCTCTTGCCGAGGCCTTATCTCCTAGGTGCCTTGGGTGGCCTTCCCGGCAAGCTCCTCTTGCCGGGGCCTTGTCTCCTTGGCTTGAATACTTTGTTCTTGAATGGCTCCAAAGGAACCACGGAGGACCTTGGCGGTCACCCGATAAGCCTTGCCGCGGGGTGCTGCAACTGCCCGTGCACGAGTTCGGGATACTAGGGTACCCCTACTCTAGTACAGCGACAGGGACTAACCTATTAACCGGAGGCCCAGCACAGAATTGCTGTTTTTTTGCCTATTTCAGTGTTTCGAAGAAACAGAATATCAAACGGAGTCCAAACGGAATGAAACCTTCGGAAACATGATTTTCTCACTGAACGTGATCCAGGAGACTTGGACCCTACTCCAAGAAGTAACAGAGGCGGTCACGAGGTGGGGCGCCCCAGGGCGCGCCCCGCCTCGTGGGCCCCTCTTGCTCCACCGACGCACTCCTTCCTCCTATATATACCCACGCACCCCAAACGATCGAACGGGAGCCAAAACCTAATTCCACCCGCAACTTCCTCAGATCCACGAGATCCCATCTTGGGGCCTGTTCTGAGCTCCTCGAGGGGGCATCCACCATGGAGGGCTTCTACATCAACACCATAGCCTCCGATGAAGTGTGAGTAGTTTACTTCAGACCTTCGGTCCATAGCTAGTAGCTAGATTGCTTCTTCTCTCTTTTGGATCTCAATACAATGTTCTCCCCTCTCTTGTGGAGATCTATTCGATGTAATCTTCTTTTTTTGTGTGTTTGTTGAGATCGATGAGTTGTGGGTTTATGATCCATCTTATCTATGAATAATATTTGAATCTTCTCCTAATTCTTTTATGTATGATTGAGTTATCTTTGCAAGTCTCTTCGAATTATCCGTTTGGTTTGGCCAACTAGATTGGTAGTTCTTGCAATGGGAGAAGTGCATAGCTTTGGGTTCAATCTTATGTGTCCTTACCCAAAGGATGTAGGGGAAGCAAGGCACGTATTGTATTGTTTCCATCGAGGATAACAAGATGGGGTATTTAGCATATTGCATGAATTTATTCCTCTACATCATGTCATCTTGCTTAAGGCGTTACTCTGTTTTTAACTTAATAATCTAGATGCATGCTGGATAGCGGTCGATGAGTGGAGTAATAGTAGTAGATGCAGAATCGTTTCGGTCTACTTGTCACGGACGTGATGCCTATATACATGACCATACCTAGATATACTCATAACTATGCTCAATTCTATCAATAGCTCAACAGTAATTTGTTCACCCACCGTAGAATACTTATGCTCTTGAGAGAAGCCACTAGTGAAACCTATGGCCCCCGGATCTATTCTCATCATATCAATCTCCATCACTCTAATACTTGCTTTGTTTTTACCTTGTCTTTTACTTTTCACTTTGCATCTCTATACCAAAAATACCAAAAATATTATTTATCTTCTCTATCAGATCTCACTCTCGTAAGTTACCGTGAAGGGATTGACAACCCATAATCGCGTTGGTTGCGAGTAGCTATCATTTTGTGCAGGTACGAGGGACTTGTGCATGGCCTCCTACTGGATTGATACCTTGGTTCTCAAAACCTGAGGGAAATACTTACACTACTTTGCTGCATCACCCTCTCCTCTTCGGGGAAATCCAACGCAGTGCTCAAGAGGTAGCAAGAAGAATTTCTAGCGCCGTTGCCGGGGAGTCTACGCAAAAGTCAACATACCAAGTACCCATCACAATCCCTATCTCTCGCATTACATTATTTGCCATTTGCCTCTCGTTCTCCTCTCCCCCACTTCACCCTTGCCGTTTTATTCGCCCTCTCTCTCCCAATCTCCTCCTCTTTTTTCCCATCGTCCGCTTGTTTTCTCGTGTGTTAGTTTGCTTGCTTGTTGTTATGTCTAGCCTCATATCTTCTCCGCTATCTCCCGAGAATGAAGTTCTAAATTTTAAGCAAAGGGAGGGAGGAAATTTAAAAGACGCTTGGTATAGAATTTGCAATGCTCAAAATAGATCTACCAGGAAGCAATCTACTTCAGTTCTTTTTCGTAATTTTTACGTAGGTGCTAATCCTTGGTATAGATATATCCTCGATACCATTACCGGAGGGAATATTTTGGGTAGCCATACTTTTGATTCCTATAATGCTTTAATAGATTTATTTGGCTCACCACCTCTTTTTGTTAATGGAACTATGTTAACTTTGGAGCATGTTATGCAAAGACTCTAAGTTATTGAGAATAAAGTTGCTACCATTGAATCGATTGAAAATCCTGATAAAAAGATCCACAATCAAATTACCCAATATGTATCTAAGGTAGGAATTACTTTGAAAAATATTAAAGAAAAAGAACCCATAGTTAATGAGAAAATAAATCTAGATTCCACGAGAATCGATAAACTTGAGGGTATCATTACCAACTTGGGAACCGCTTTTTCTTCCGTACAAAACACTCCAAGTTCATCTATTAAAAATACTAAGCTTATTTATGTTCCGAAGAATAAGGGTGAATCATCTAGTAAGGAAACTACGGATCTTAAATCTATAAGTGCTCATCCCAATCTTTTTGCCATCATTAAGGAACCATTTGCTATGAATGAATTCTTTGATCTTTTGCCTAAAAATTTGACAATTACTAGAAGAAAAGAAAATTCTAAAGAAGGTAGATGCCTCATTGAAGAATTGCCTACCAAAGATGGCAATACCTAGATCTATCCTTGCTTTTATGCCTAGCTAGGGGCGTTAAACAATAGCGCTTGTTGGGAGGCAACCCAATTTTATTTTTAGTTTTTTTTGTTTTTGCTTATGTTTAGGAATAAATAATCCATCTAGCCTCTGTTTAGATGTGGTTTTATGCTTTAGTTAGTGTTTGTGCCAAGCTAGACCTATTGGATCTTCTTGCATGATAGTTATTTGATCTTGCTGTAATTTCCAGAAACTTTGGCTCAGTGCCCGAATTATTAAAAATCACCAGAACATGATAAAATACTGATTCCAATTGATGCTGATCAATAAACAAATTGTCCAGGTCTTCTAAGTTTGGTAGATTTGTTTGAGTTCCAGAAGTTTGCGTTAGTTACAGATTACTACAGACTGTTCTGTTTTTGACAGATTCTGTTTTGCGTGTGTTGTTTGCTTATTTTGATGAATCTATGGCTAGTAAATTATTTTATAATCCATAGAGAAGTTGGAATACAGTAGGTTTAACACCAATATAAATAAAGAATTAGTTCATTACAGTACCTTAAAGTAGTCTTTTGTTTTCTTTCTCTAACGGAGCTCACTAGATTTCTATTGAGTTTTGTGTTGTGAAGTTTTCAAGTTTTGGGTGAATTCTTTTGATGGATTATGGAACAAGGAGTGGCAAGAGCCTAAGCTTGGGGATGCCCATGGCACCCCCAATGTAATTTAAGGACACCAAAAAGTCAAAGCTTGGGGATGCCTCGGAAGGCATCCCCTCTTTCGTCTACTTCCATCGGTAATTTACTTGGAGCTATATTTTTATTCACCACATGATATGTGTTTTGGTTGGAGCGTCTTGTATTATTTGCATCTTTGCTTGTTAGTTTACCACAATCATCCTTGCTGTACACACCTTTTGAGAGAGCCATATATGAATTGGAATTTGATAGAATACTCTATGTGCTTCACTTGTATCTTTTGAGCTTGATAGTTTTGCTCATAGTGCTTCACTTATACTTTTGAGCGTGATAATTTTTGCTCTAGTGCTTCACTTAGATCTTTTAGAGCACGGTGGTGGATTTGTTTTAAAGAAACTATTAATCTCTAATGCTTCACTTAGATTATTTTGAGAGTCGTTAATAGCATGGTAATTTGCTTAATGTTAATATACTTGGTATTCAAGATATGTGAAACTTTCTTTTGAGTGTGTCGAATACTAAGATAAGTTTCATGCTTGATAATTGTTTTGAGATATGAAGATGGTGATATTAGAGTCATGCTAGTTGAGTAGTTGTGAATTTAAAGAATACTTGTGTTGAAGTTTGTGATTCCCATAGCATGCACGTATGGTGAACCGTTATGTGATGAACTCGGAGCATGATTTATATATTGATTGTCTTCCTTATGAGTGGCGGTCGGGGACGAGTGATGGTCTTTTCCTACCAATCTATCCCCCTAGGAGCATGCGCGTAATACTTTGCTTTGATAACTTCTAGATTTTTGCAATAAGTATATGAGTTCTTTATGACTAATGTTGAGTCCATGGATTATACGCACTTTTTCCCATCCTTCCACCATTGCTAGCCTCTCTAATACCGCGCACTTTTCGCCGATATCATACACCCACCATATACCTTCCTCAAAACAGCCACCATACCTACCTATCATGGCATTTCCATAGCCATTCCGTGATATATTGCCATGCAACTTTCCACCGTCCCATTTATTATGACACACTCCATCATTGTCATATTGCTAGCATGATCATGTAGTTGACATCGTATTTGTGGCAAACCCACCATTCAAAAAAATTTCATACATGTCACTCTTGTTTAATTGCATATCCCGGTACACCGCCGGAGGCATACATATAGAGTCATACTTTGTTCTAAGAATCGAGTTGTAATTGTTGAGTTGTAAGTAAATAAAAGTGTGATGATCATCATTATTAGAGCATTGTCCCAGTGAGGAAAGGACGATGGAGACTATGATTCCCCCACAAGTCGGGACGAGACTCCGGACGAAAAATGAAAAAAAAGGAAAAAAAGAAAGAAAAAAGGAGGCCATAAAAAAAGAGAAAAGGCCCAAATAAAAAAATGAGAGAAAAAGAGAGAAGGGACAATGGTACTATCCTTTTACCATGATCTTCATGATAGAGAGTCTCTCATTTTTTCATTTTCATATACTAGTGGGAATTTTTCATTATAGAACTTGGCTTGTATATTCCAAAGATGGGCTTCCTCAAATGCCCTAGGTCTTCGTGAGCAAGCGAGTTGGATGCACACCCACTTAGTTTCTTTTGTTGAGCTTTCACATACTTATAGCTCTAGTGCATCCGTTGCATGGTAATCCCTACTCACTCACATTGATAGCTATTGATGGGCTTCTCCATAGCCCGTTGATACGCCTAGTTGATGTGAGACTATCTTCCCTCTTTTTGTCTTCTCCACAACCACCATTATATTCCACATATAGTGCTATATCCATGGCTCACGCTCATGTATTGCGTGAAGGTTGAAAAAGTTTTGAAAATGTTAAAGTAGGAAACAATTGCTTGGCTTGTCATCGGGGTTGTGCATGATTTAAATATTTTGTGTGGGGAAGATGGAGCATAGCCAGACTATATGATTTTAGGGATAACTTTCTTTGGCCATGTTATTTTGAGAAGACTTGATTGCTTAGTTAGTATGCTTGAAGTATTATTATTTTTATGTCAATATGAACTTTTGTCTTGAATCTTTCGAATCTGAATATTCATACCACAATCAAGAGGATTTACATTGAAATTATGCCAAAGTATCACTCCGCATCAAAAATTCTCTTTTTATCATTTACCTACTCGAGGACGAGCAGGAATTAATCTTGGGGATGCCTGATACGTCTCCAACGTATCTATAATTTTTTATTGCTCCATGCTACTTTATCTACTGTTTTGGACTATATTGGGCTTTATTTTCCACTTTTATATTATTTTTGGGACTAACCTATTAACTGGAGGCCCATCCCAGAATTGCTGTTTTTTTTGCCTATTTCAGTGTTTCAAACAAACATAATATCAAACGGAGTCCAAATGGAATGAAACATTAGGAAACGTGATTTTCTCACCGAACGTGATCCAGGAGACTTGGACCCTACTCCAAGAAGTAATAGAGGCGGTCACGAGGGTGGGGGGACGCCCCCCTAGGGCGCGCCCCCCTGCCTCGTGGGCCCCCTGTTGCTCCACCGACATACTCCTTCCTCCTATATATACCTATGTACCCCCAAACGATCAGAATAGGAGCCAAAAACCTAATTCCACCGCCGCAACTTCATGTATCCACGAGATCCCATCTTGGGGCCTGTTCCGGAGCTCCTCCGGAGGGGGCGTCCACCACGGAGGGCTTCTACATCAACACCATAGCCTCTCCGATGAAGTGTGAGTAGTTTACTTCAGACCTTCGGGTCCATAGCTAGTAGCTAGATGCCTTCTTCTCTCTTTTTTGATCTCAATACAATGTTCTCCCCCTCTCTCGTGGAGATCTATTCGATGTAATCTTCTTTTTGTGGTGTGTTTGTTGAGATCGATGAATTGTGGGTTTATGATCCATCTTATCTATGAATAATATTTGAATCTTCTCTGAATTCTTTTATGTATGATTGAGTTATCTTTGCAAGTCTCTTCGAATTATCCGTTTGGTTTGGCCAACTAGATTGGTAGTTATTGCAATGGGAGAAGTGCATAGCTTTGGGTTCATCTTATGTGTCCTTACCCAAAGGATGTAAGGGCAGCAAGGCACGTATTGTATTGTTGCCATCGAGGATAACAAGATGGGGTATTTATCATATTGCATGAATTTATTCCTCTACATCATGTCATCTTGCTTAAGGCGTTACTCTGTTTTTAACTTAATACTCCAGATGCATGCTGGATAGCGGTCGATGAGTGGAGTAATAGTAGTAGATGCAGAATCGTTTCGGTCTACTTGTCACGGATGTGATGCCTATATACATGATCATACCTAGATATACTCATAACGATGCTCAATTCTATCAATTGCTCAACAGTAATTTGTTCACCCACCATAGAATACTTATGCTCTTGAGAGAAGCCACTAGTGAAACCTATGGCCCTCGGGTCTATTCTCATCATATCAATCTCCATCACTTTAATACTTGCTTTGTTTTTACCTTGTCTTTTACTTTTCACTTTGCATCTCTATACCAAAAATACCAAAAATATTATTTATCTTCTCTATCAGATCTCACTCTCGTAAGTGACCGTGAAGGGATTGACAACCCCTAATCGCGTTGGTTGCGAGTAGCTATCGTTTTGTGCAGGTACGAGGGACTTGTGCGTGGCCTCCTACTGGATTGATACCTTGGTTCTGAAAAACTGAGGGAAATACTTACGCTACTTTGCTGCATCATCCTCTCCTCTTCGGGGAAATCCAACGCAGTGCTCAAGAGGTAGCAAAGACGTTCGAAACAAAGCTCGATAACAAGTTTAATGAATTTCTCGCGCGTCTTCCACCACCACCACCAACGGCTGCACCTAACGCACCTCTACAACAACAACAACAACAACAACAACAACAACAACAACAACAACAACAACAACAACAACAACGACTACCTCCATGTTGTGAAACAGCCCTCCGCCGTGTCCCTCTTGCGCTTGGCCAAACTATTGGTGCTGCTGTTGATACTTCTGTGGCTCCTGCTGCTGATGCGGAGGAGGATGATTATGTGGGAGATTACGAGGATGAAGTTGATCAAAATCAGAACTACGTGCAACCACCAGCACCACAACTACCAGGTCGCCCACATGCAAATAATGGCAATGTTAGGGCTCCCCATCAGGTACGAGATCATGACCATCTCCCAAAACTGAAATTGAATATTCCACCATTTGAGAGTAGATATGTTCCTGATATATATCTTACTTGGGAGTTAGAAACTGAACAACGATTTATATGTTTACAATATCCTGAGGAGAGACGTGTTCCTGCCGCTGTTTGTGCTTTCACTAGCTTTGCATGTGTTTGGTGGTCTGAACATTGTAGATTATATCCTGTTCCAGCTACTTGGGCTGCTTTGAAAACTGCTATGCGTACTCGTTGGGTTCCACCATATTATCAACGTGAATTACTTAAAAAATTGCAGCGCTTAAGACAAGGAAAAAATTCTGTAGAAGAATATTATCAGGAATTACAAACTGGCTTGATTAGATGTGGTATTGTTGAGGAGAATGAAGCTATGCTTGCACGTTTTCTGGGTGGATTAAATAGAGAGATTCAGACCATTCTAGACTACAATGATTATAATAATATCACTCAATTATTCCATCTTGCTTGTAAAGCTGAACGTGAAGTGCAGGATCGACAGCGCTGGCGCGGACTAACTTTTCTCGCAGGTCGACCTTCATCATGGACACCACGTGCATCATCTACTTCCACCGCACCATCACCTCCTTCGGTGCCACCTCCAACCGTGATACAAGAAAGCAGGCACAACCACCACTATCTCGCCAAGAGCACACTGCCGGGCCTGCACAGAGCTCTTCTTCTTCCATGGCGTCAACAGGGCACACAAGTTATATTATTAGTCGTCGTTGTAAGGGAAGAGGTCATTTTGCGAGAGAATGCAAATCTCAGTGTGTGATGATTGTTACTGAGGATGGTGGGTATGAGTCCGCTAGTGACTATGATGAGGAGACTTTGGCTCTTATTACACATGAAGAACACGGTGGAGATGATTCTGATCATGAGACTCCATACATGGCTGCTGAAGATGCTGACAGGTATGAATATTTAGTTGCTCAACGTGTTTTGAGTGTGCAGGTTACACAAGCTGAGCAAAATCAGAGGCATAATTTGTTCCATACAAAGGGAGTTGTGAAGGAACATTCTATTCGCGTCATCATAGATGGAGGGAGCTGCAACAACTTGGCTAGCATGGCGATGGTGGAGAAGCTATCTCTCACCACAACACCACATCCACATCGTTACTACATCCAATGGTTCAACAACAACGGCAAGGTTAAGGTAACACGTACTGTTCGGGTGCATTTTAGTATCTCTACATATGCTGATTATGTTGATTGTGATGTGGTACCTATGCAAGCATGTTCCTCATTACTTGGTAGACCATGGAAATTTGATAAAAATTCCGTACACCATGGTAGAAACAATCAGTATACTCTTGTTCATAAGGATAAAAATATTACTTTGCTTCCTGTGACTCCTGATTCCATTTTGAAAGATGATATTAACAGAGCTAATAAAGCAAAACAGGAGAAAAATAAGAGTGAAAATCAGATTGTGGCAAAAGAATTTGAGCAACAAATGAAGCCTAATAATAAACCATCTAGTGTTGCTTCTGAAATTAAATTGAAAAGTGCATGTTTACTTGCCACCAAATCTGATATTGATGAGCTAGATTCTAGCAAATCTGTTTGCTATGCTTTTGTGTGCAAAGAGGCATTATTTTCATTCGAGGACGTGCCTTCCTCTTTGCCCCCTGCTATCACTAACATTTTGCAGGAGTTCGCTGACGTCTTCTGATGTAGGGCGGAACCCTATGTGGATGATCTTTCACGTTTGGAGAAGATCCCAACGAGGAACACGAAGAACAAGGGGAAGAACGCGAGGGAAATCACGGGGAGAAAACACAAGAGAATCACTCAAACCAACAAAATTCGATTACACATGCGCTAGATCGATGAACACATAGAGATCACACGGTCCAAATCCAACAAAGGACAATACAAGAGGTAACCGATTCTTCTCCGTGAGGAGGTCTTGATGGGGGCCACCCAAGAGGGGGTCTTGAATCCGCTTGGAAGGATCTTCTCCGATGGAGGCACGTCTCCAAGGAGAAGGTAACCAAGTGGATGAGCAAAGCTCTCACACAAGCATGAGCTAATCCTTTGCTAACCCTAACTAGGAGGAGGTGGTGGTCTATTTATAGTCTTAGTGCAAATGGGGGATAAGTGAAGGGGTACATGGGCCTCATCCCGAAACTGGACACAGCCAGGGGTCGGACGTCCGTGAGACGTCGGTCGTCTGGAGGCTCGCGTGGGTCCGGACGTCCGTAGGTGTCCGGTCGTCCGGTCGCCGGTCGTCCGGTCCTCCTCGGATTTCCGTAGATTCGTTTCGGTTGGCGTAGTGTCGGTCGTCCGGAGCCTGGGAGTCGTCGGACGTCCGGTCCTGGTCGGACATCCGGCCGCTGTAGCATTTGCTGGCCTAGTTTCCTTGGGCCGTTGTGACCTTGAGGGGCCGGACGTCCGGGCTGGGCCAGTCGTCCGATGGCTGTAGCTTCGGGCAACTTCTTCTCTTGGTCCTTGTACTTTGTGTCCTCGCCATCTTGTCCATGGTCTTCCTCCTTGTTCCTGGTCATGCATAGCACATATATTTGAGGTAGTAACCATGTCTCACATGTGGGAAGTGACGGTTCGGAGAGGAGCGAGTTCACCTTGTGTCCAATGGCGTATATTCAAGGTCTCGTCATATGTCCTCTTGGGGTATGGAGAGTAGTCGGAGTGTACATGGGGATGAACGTGGGATGCTCCGCATCATCTCCCCCCCCCCTTGGGAAAGATCCGACCTCGGATCGTGATCCTCGTCACCATGGAAATGGTTGTCGGGGACGAACTTGTAGTTGGATGGAGTTGAAGACATGGCGCAATCCAAGTAGTCCAAGGTGTCACCGGAGTGATAGACATACAAAAAGAGCAAACACAAGCAACACTCGGGAATACAATGGTCAGCGCACACAAAGTGTCCATCATGTGAGAATGAGTACGTGCGGCAAGATTGGTCGTGACAAAGCGCACGAAGCTTATCAAGATGATCTAGAATGAGATGCAAAGCATTCACGGGAACAAAAGCATGGTGCACAAAGCGACAAATTCTACCATTGTGCAAAATGATGTCATAGTGAGACGGTTTATCAATAGCATGAATATGGTAATGGATGCTCAATATGAATAAGTTATCATGCAATTGATGGTAGGCAATATGATCACGATGTATGAATATGCCATCAAGAAAGATCACAACAAATTTGCTAAGGAAGTGCACAAGCTCATATATCATGGATGACATGGAAATAGATGGAACAAGACAAGCATAATGTGAGTCAATCCATGCATGGGGTGCAAACTTGTGGTGAGTATGATATGTCCATCAAGCATGGCATGTATGAGCACAATCAACAAATATGGAGATGTTGGTGTACCAAAGCTCGATGTCGAGGCATGAGTGGAGTTCCGAAGGTGCATCCGATAAGTGCGAGCGCTCCTCAATGTGAAGGTCCATGTAGCCAATCTCCAATGTCGCTCCTCCGTTCACGAGATGTATCATGTAGACAACAAGAAGGAAACAACAATGAAAGAGTGACCCATCCAATACGCGTATTTGAGGATGGCTCAAAGAGAAGGAGTTCACCTCAAGAAAGTTCCCAAAGATGTTGGAGTTGTACATCATGTATGCCTTCACATAACCAATATGTCGCATAACGGCACCGCCTTGTGAATCCTCCAAAATGAAAGAACATGATAAACACTCGAAAAAATAAATGAGGTTAGCGAAAATGCAAAACCTATCATTCGAGTGGTAAGATACCCAACAAGTGTATGCATCATGCTCATCATAAGAAAGTACAAGGGAGCATTTCATAGTATGGAGGCATATGATGCACGAACAACCAAATACAATAGTATGGAGGCATGCGTCACAAGTAATATGTCCAAGTCTCCACGATCAATAAGCATAGCAAGTTGGCACTCAACACAAGGTGATATGAGAGATGCAACTAATGGAGACAAGAGACAATGATCAATACAAATAAAGTGAGAGGCATGAACATATATGTCATCAACCCAAGAAAGCAAGTAAGAGTGGAACATGGGTGAAGCAACCAAGCAAGTAATCATAGTGATCAAGTTAAGAAAGCTAGTAGTGCGAAGATGCAACGTACTAGGAGGAATCATGGCAAGCATGTCATGTGTGAAAATAGTGGGCATGAATAATGGACATGACATATCACAAGCATGAAAGCAAGATATGAGAAAAATATCATCAATGTATTGGCGAGAGGCCATATGTAAATAGCAATGGGGCATCATGACTCTCCCAACACAACAAGCATCAATAGCATGGGGCACATGATAAACATGGCAATAGCAACAAGGATCTCCAGCAAGCATGCAAATACACATAGAAGTAGCATAATGGTGAATCATGGGTATATGCAAGCAAGGGTCACAATTGCATGGCAAAGGCATAGGAGTAAAAATAACATGCAAAGTGAACACGGGAAAATGAGCATAAGGTGACAAGTGGTAAATAGCCCATAGTCGTGTGAGAGACAAGTAAAAGAGATGCACGTAGTCCTTGCGCAAAAGGAATGGTGGGAATGAAAGTCCACGGGATCCCAAGTCATCATTGCTCTCAAGAGCTCGTTTTGTCAACTCTTGGGATTGAGAGGTTGACGAGTATACATGAGTACCTACACAAAACAAAGACAAAGGTAAAATTGTGTGTGCGTGGTAGATGTACGCATCATCCATCATGATGCATACGTGCTTGTGTTGGTTAGCACCAAATATCCAATGCTCAAATAAATGAGATGCGTGATATAGAAACATGTCATCCATCATGATAGGTTTGTTGTTATGTATAGCATAATGGAGACTCAAATTGTGTAATGCATCATGGGAAATATCTAGAGCATTGTTATTCATGGAATGCATATGGTGTACACTATCATGGGAATCATGCAAACTATGAAATGCATCAAGATCTCCTAATATGTATGAGGAAACTATGGGGGTCTCTTCATGAGCATTAATGGAAACATCACATGGAGAATATTGGCAACAACCAAAACAATGCATATTTGGAACAATTTGATCATGGCATGGTATAGTAGATGAATTGCGCAAATCATGTAAAGGAAGCATGGAAATATCATCACATGAAAAACAAAAGCCAATGACCATCATCTCGTCATCTATGCCATAAGTGAAAATGGGATTTATTTTAATGGGGCATGCATAGTTACTATGTTGAGATTGAAATGAAGCTATATGGGAGATCTCACTCATAGCATATGACAAGTTCAATGGATTGTCAAACATGAAGTGACCAATAGAATTTTCACATGATATCCTATGGAGCATAGCATCACAACTAGGCAACTCAACATGCTCATCATCATATTCATCATAAAATTGGTAAGTCATGACATGAGGAAGTCGCACTAGCATGAAGCATGGTAATAGGTGTGTCAACATCATGCAAGCAGTCATTGGTAAGATAGTCCGCTAGTGGGACAAGAGAAACACCATCACCTATGTTACCTTTGGAGCGTTGCTCATGTGTTGTAGGTGCGGTGTCCAAGACCAAGTCGCAGTCAACTTCATCTTGATGGAACCATGTGGGGGGTGCATCATCGTCCACCATGGCCATCGTCGTCTCCATTGGAGGTATGGACTTGTCGAGGATAGGCATATCGTCATGTAGGAGACCTAGCACCAAAGAAGAAAACACACTCGGAGTAGAGGGTAAGTCGTTAGAAATCATAGTGGTCTCACATGCCGTGTCAACTACCTCACTCACTAAGTGTTGTGGTTCGTTCACTCCCTCAAGGATGCTCTCACTCATATGGTTGGTGGAGTCACTCAAATGGCTCTCAACCTCACATAGGATGTGTGTCATGCTCTAAAGTGTGGGTCTAGTGGTGGTCACACTCATCCTCTCATAGGAAATGCTCTCAATGTTACGTATGGTGGAGTCACTCATCTCTCTCATGGGGTGGTGGCTCTCCTCACATGACAAATGGGGCAGCTCAACATATGTGGGTGTCGGAGAGGTGTAGGTGCAAATGTCTCCATGCTCAACTCCTATCGCCGCCTTGGTTGAAGGGATAGTCCCTTGCTCAACCGTCTTGTCACCGTCTTGTGGTTGGAGGCCCATATGATGTGGCACCTCATAGCTCGTCTCCATGACCGAAGGGAGTTTCCCATGCTCGGCCATCTTCCTTGAGGGTCTTCCGAAGATGGAAGTGTTACCCTCGCTTGTAGGTGGTCGCCTTGTTGTTGAGGATGTCGATGTAGGCGAACTCATGGGAAGTACGCGAAGATGCCGTACGTCCAAAGGCGAAGATGCCTTGATAGCACTTGGCGAAGATGCCGAAGTGGTGGTAGTAGTAGCTCCGTCTTGGTGGTGCTTTTCTTGCGGTCTTCTCTTTTTCTCATGAAGCTTGTACTTGGCGTGAAGTAGGGCTTGTTGGGACTTGTGCATTTGCGCTTGTGGAGCATCTTCATGTTGATGGTGTCGTTGTCGCACTTGAGCTTGTAATAGATGTTGTTCGTCGTCGTCGTGCACATGATGCTTGGAGGTTACTTTCCCTTCATGACGATGTGGATCACGAACGTGATGGTGGTCGTGATGGAGATGTGGACGTGGACGAATTGCGCTTGCATCGCTTGGGCGCTCCGAAGACTTGTGGCTTGAACGTCGCCGCCTTGAAGATGACGAAGGGGAAGAAGACTTGATCAAGGCTCTAATCTCATCCATCCTTGCATCTTGCTCCTCTTTATGTGCGGAAAGCTTCTTGTCGATGTAGTCCCTTTTCCTTGCTTCAGAGTGTCGTATGTCGATGGCGAGGTTGTCGAGGCGCTCTCGCAAGGTAAATTGTGTGCCTTGCATTTGTCGTTGTAGATCGAAGATGGACGCTTTGGTGATGTAGTTGTTCACGCCGTCGTTGTTGTCGAACACCGGAGATGAAATGCCTTGCCTATCCATCACAAAACTCGAGCAAATATGAGTGGGAGAAAGAGAAGAACTTATACCAAATGTACCTTGACCAATGTTGAAAATGGATCAATGATCACTCAAGGTGTAACAAGGAAATAGCACAATTGGTACCAATTCTTGTCAGTTTCTCAGACCTACACAAGTAAGGCTTATGGTGGAGCTCGGTGAGGATAGTGGCACAAAAATTTGATGCAAAATGTTAGAAGGAGTAAGTAATGTTGAAAGAGATTCACAAATTCGCAAGAGGAAAAAGTAGACCAATAGCAATGAATGGCACACGGAAACGCACACACGGATAGATAAATGGGGTCATGCAACCAAGGAATGAGCACAAAATGTGGAATCCACGGAAAATGCTCCTGTTGCACAACTCAAGAGAGACGCTAGCACGATTGCTCTATAGGCGGATACGACACTTGTGCACAACCTATGATATGCAAAATGTATGAACTTTCTATCCTAAGTATGCTATGTATGTATGGTTCCCGGTGTGTCTCTCAAGATGATCCAAGATGATCGGATATGACAATCTTATATGTAATGTGGTATGATGCGATGGCACTTGCTTACAAGCTTCTTTGCTATTTCTCTTTTTGCTTAAAAGCTTATTCTTTTTTTTTTGTATGTGTATGGCCACTTTTGCACAATGCACAAACCAAGATAGCAATTGTGTATATGCGGGAACAAACTTGAGGCACATGAGATGATATGATACCAATATGATATGGTATGTATGCAATGGATGGTGTAAATCACTAATGTGCACAAGTAGCGTGGCCAGGCAATACTCAAATGGCTAGTCTCGATATGCAAGTGACGCAAAATGGGCTAGGGGTTAACAATGCAATTGCAAGGGGAATATACAATGGTGGCGTCGAGGTTACCGTCCTTTGCGATGATGAGTGGCGGTGTTCTTGATGTAGATACCAAGATGATGGAGACTCGTCCCTAAGTAGCCGAAACACCTTAGGAAACGGGAAAACCACAACTCAAAATCTCAAGGACAAAAGTCAAATGGTGGTAGCGGGAATGCGGTGGTGGTTGCGGAAGCTCAATGTGATTGCAGAAATGCAATGGTGGTTTTGGAGTACGTGATGCGGAAGTGGAGGGTAAGGTGGTGAACTATACACGGTGTCGGAGTTGGAAGCACGGTCCCTAAGTAGCTGAAACACCTTAGGAGACACAACTCACAACACAAACAAAATTGGGTTAAGTTGAGGTGGAAGTGTATGTTGGTCAAGACTATGCGGAAGTGGCGGTGGTGGTTGATGAAGAAGCAACCGTCCCTAAGTATCCGAAACACCTTAGGAGACTCAAATCACTTCTCAAGCAACCACTAATGCTATATGGATCAAGATGGGTTTGGTTGCGGAAGTTGGTGGTGGCTATGCGGATGATGTGGTGGAAGCCCTAGGCAAAGATGCCAAAAATCACAAAATTTGATGGATTCAAATGACGTTGGTGGTATTTTTTGGGAAATAGGATGTCAAGAGCTTTTCAACAAGCTAAAGAACGCGAAAATCAGAGTCTGGATGAATTAGTTATGGACAAAACAAAAATCAGCCGAAATGGGAAACTACAGGTATCGGGCGTCCGGAAAAGGTCGGATGTCCGGGGGCCGGACGTTCGGGCGGGCTCGGGAATCCATAATTTCCATTCTGTTGGCAGGTTCCGGTCGTCCGGAAAGTTGCGGACATCCGGGGGTCGGGGGTCAAAGCGGGATTTGAGCTCCGGGACGCGATTTTGGGCGGAATTTTAGGATTTTGATGTCAAAATTGAGGAGATTTCGTGGATGGAAAGTGGGGAAACTTGGGGAAATGCTAGATCCACTCGAAACCAAGCAAATCCATGGATCAAAATCAACAAAACTTCATCTCACGAACAAATCACAAAAAAATTGGGGCTATTTTGGTGGGGATTTTCGGATTTAGGACGAAATCAACAAAATCAAGCTAGAAAAAGAGGGGTAGG
Organism: Aegilops longissima; assembly: GCA_021605205.1. Lineage (NCBI taxonomy): Eukaryota > Viridiplantae > Streptophyta > Magnoliopsida > Poales > Poaceae > Aegilops > Aegilops longissima. The sequence continues at coordinate 391,025,810 of CM038677.1, read as the reverse complement.
GGCTCCAAAAACGTGATCAACGTGGCTCATGATACCAAGATGATGTACGGCGGAACCCTATGTGGACGATCTTTCACGTTTGGAGAGGATCCCAACGAGGAACACGAAAAACGAGCGGAAGAACGCGAGGGAAATCGCGGGGAGAAAACACAAGACAATCACTCAAACCAACAAGATTCGATTACACATGCACTAGATCGATGAACACATAGAGATCACACGGTCCAAATCCAACAAAGGATGATACAAGAGGCAACCGATTCTTCTCCGTGAGGAGGTCTTGATGGGGGCCACCCAAGAGGGGGGTCTTGAATCCGCTCCGATGGAGGCACGTCTCCGAGGAGAAGTGTCGGCGTTCTAGGAACGGGGTCCCAGACTTGCTCGCTCATGCCTGCGGCGTGGCTCAAGGAGGCCCAGACGGCCCATCTTCATCAACGAAGCTCAAGACCTCGCGAGGGGCAAGCCTCATGGGCGGACGACAAGGAGCTTCCTCAGGCACGGCCTCGTCAGGCTGGCTCATGAGGAGGCGGAGAGTTCAAGGCAGGGTACCTCGCGAGGTGCCCATGATGCAAGCCATGAGGACTGAGGGCGCCAGTCGGGCGCCAGCCCGCGCAGTGTCCTCCTTTCCTCTTTGGTGCAAAGGGAGAAAGCGCAGGCGAGAGCATCAAGCAAAGGCATTCATTTCGGTGCAACAAGACCAAGACCAGCCCAACGGCAGTCATCGTGGAGCCCAAGCAGGCGTCATCACCAGAGCCTTTGGCAAGCAAGGACCAACTTTAGTCAGGATAAGTGTACCCGCTGTTCCCCTTCAAAATGGCCAATTGTTGGCGCCCTTCCCGCTCAATATTTGGGAAGAGGCCCAGGGCCTTCGCCTATAAACAAGAGTAGCCACCCCCAGGGCGGAGGAGGGGGAATCCTCATCAAGAAACTAGTAGCTAGAGCGACTGAGCACCACCTAGCAGTTCATCGCACCCGCCAAGAACAGACCCTCGCGAGGCTGTTCTTCCTTGTATTGTTCCTCATCGGCCCAAGAGGCAATCCACCACACCACACACTGGAGTAGGGTATTACACCACAATGGTGGCTTGAACCAGTATAAATCTTGTGTCTCTTGTGATGTTCTGTTTAGTAGTTTAGGTCCCAGTTTTTCGGCGAGGTACGAGACGGTCGAGGGTTGGATCTCCGCGCGCACCCCAGTGTTCGAACCTCAAGGGTCTGCCGGAACCCGAAATACGACATTTGGCGCGCCAGGTAGTGGTGCACCGGAATCTTCCTTTCGTCGCCTCGTTCTTCCCTGACCACCGCAACCATGTCTGACGCCCGTCGGGCCCGCGCCGAGTGCCGAGCCGCCCTCGCCTCCCATGTCGCCCAGACAGCTCCCGTCGGCGGGTGCCCTCGTCGTTCCCCGTCACCTGACGTCAACGCCGCCACCGGCCCGGCGGGGAACGAGCAGCAAGCATCGTCCCAGCACCCGTCCATGAGGCGGGACAGCCGCACCGCCACGCCTTCGATCACCCCTGCTGGTTCTTCGTCACGCGCGCCCCGCGCGGCCATGGAGGCCCGAGCTGCACTCATCGCGGCAAACGAGCTCCGGCGCTACCGCCCCGTCGACGATGTCTACGAAGAATGGCTTGACCGAGTCACCGAGCTCGTCCGCGCTGCAGGAGGCGCCCCTGCACCGTCCGTCTCGCTGCACCGCACCCCGGCCCGCGCGGGCGATGAAGCTCCCGGGGCGCCTCAGCCGCCTCCTCCTCAAGAAGGCGCCCTGGCCCCAAGGCGCGCGGCCCATGGGCGGAACCCGCTCCGCCATGCGCCGGCGCGGCAAGAGCAGAGCTGTCAAGAAGTTCCTCGCCCACGAGAAGCTGCCCGAGCGCTCCCCGCTCCAGCACGTCAGGACCCTACGCTGCCCCCAGCCGCACCGCAGGGAGGCCCACCAGACCAAGCTCCCTGTCGTCCGAGGCCCCCCGCGGCCATGGCGGGCTGCCGCGCCTTCACCTCCGAGCTGCGCAGCATCGCGTGGCCCGCCAAGTTCAAGCCGGACCTGCCTCTTCGCTACGACGGCACAGCTGACCCTACGGAGTTCCTCCAGCTCTACGAGCTGGGCATCGAGGCTGCCAATGGGGATGAAAAGGTCATGGCGAACTGGTTTCCCATGGCGCTCAAGGATGGAGCCCGCACCTGGCTCCTGAACCTGGTCCCAGGCACGATCTCTTCCTGGGCCGAGATGCGCACCCGCTTCATCGCCAACTTCCAGGGTACTCGCGACCGGCCACCCGCCGTGAGCGACATGCGCCGAATCAAGCAGCAGCCAGGGGAAACCCTGCAGAAGTACATCCAGCGCTTCAACAACGCACGCCTCAAGATCCCCAGGGTAAAGGAGAAGGCCATCATCTCTGCCTTCTCCGACGGCGTGCGCGACGTCAAGATGAAGGAGGAGCTGGCGATGCATGAAGATCTGTGCACCTCCTTGGAGCTGTTCAACTTGGCGACCAAGCGCGCCAGGCTGAGGAGGGCCTCTCCTCCTCGAGCTGCCCGCCGGATCCCGAAGAAAAGAAGTCCAAGGCCAAGGACGTGAATCGCAAGGGGGCTGCCGTACTCGCGGCCGAGCCAGACACCAAGCGAGGTAGAGATCTGCCCGAGTCCTCCAAGGGAAGTCGGTACTGCGTGTACCACGACCTCCACACCCACAACACCAATGAATGCCAAGAGCTCCGGGCCGTGCGCGAAGGAAGGGTCGGCAGACGCCCCGAGCGCAACGACCGGGGCTATGGCCGAGGAGGAGGAAGGAATGCAGGACGCTGGGAAGACCGCGGCCCACGCCAAGGGTGGCGCGACCAACCTCACGAGGACCGTTGGCAAGACCCGCCTCACGAGGGAGGCTGGAGGGATCAGCCTCGCGAGGATCGCCCGCAGGGGAACGCAGGCCTCCCTCCGCTGCCGCCGTGGCCAAGGAGAATTGAGGACCGTCATCAGGACGAGGGGGTTGGGGGCTTCCAGGAACCGCGTGCGATCACCTGCATCCTGGGCGGAGCTCAAGCCCCAGCCTCTCAGCGCATCTTCAAGCAGTTCGCCCGCGAAGTGAATGGAGTCCTCCCCAAGCTCGAGGCCACGCGCCCTCTCAGGTGGTCGGCGTGCGCCATCACGTTCAGCGGATCAGGTCAAGTGCGCGGCCACAGCCGGAGTTCTCCCGATGCTTTGTTCCCCAATCATCAACAACGTGCTGGTCACCAAGACCCTCATCGACGGCGGGGCAGGACCAACGTCCTGTCCGTGGAAACATTCAACAATCTTCAAGTGCCTTACAGTCAGCTTTAGCCAACCAAGCCTTTCTCCGGAGTCACCGACGGCTCCACGGTCCCGATCGGGCAGGTCTGCCTTCCTGTCACCTTCGGGGCTCGCGACAACCACCGCGACCGAGCTCATCGACTTCGACATCGCCCACATTCGCTTTGCCGACAATGCCATCCTCGGGTACCGGCGCTGGCCAAATTCATGGACGAACCCACCATGGCTACAACGCCCTCAAGATGCCAGAAGCGGCGGGTCATCACGGTGCCTGTGAAGAGAGAGACGCAGTGTGCTCCCCGGAGCGAGCCTTTCAGCCGCATCGCTAGAAGACCTGCACCATTAACAGCAGGAGGCCTCCCGAGGCCGCATCCAAGAAGAAGAAGACATCAGCCGGCCCAGCTCCTCAAGAGGCAGGCCCCTCAGGGCCCGCGCCCGGCCAGGGGGAGCCTCCCTCCATCGCATAGGAAAGCTCGCCCGGCGCCCTCCTCCGGCCGGGCTCGAGGGCTCTCCCCTGGAGGGCCGCCGACCTCGCCAAGGTCACGAGGGAGGCGCTTGGGCAACACGTGGAGGCGTGCTTCGAAGCACGTTTCCCGCAAGCAGGAGCAAGTCAAGGAGGGCCGAACCCTCAGGAGTTCGTCAGCAAGGCCATTCAGGAGCTACAGGAGTCAAGGGTCATGAGGGAAGCCGCCGCCTACCACTGTGGCCCCCATCCAGCGAGGATGGTGGGCTGCGATCTGCATCGACATACCAGGCTCAACCGAGCCGCGTCTCAAGAGCACCTCTGGCCCTCGCGAGTGGGACGTTGCGAGGGCCCGCCCCACGGCTACGTGCGCATGCCTCACGGCCTACCAAATGTGGTTGCTGCGCACCAGCATCTCATGAGGGACATCCTGGAGGCTCGAGAGGTCAGGCACGCCGCAGCCCTGGCGGAGATGGAGATGGCCCCCGAGGAGCCGCCAGCGCCTCGATCCTCCCGAGGTCCCGGCCACAGGGGCTCGTGAGGATCGGCTCCCGCAGCCCACCGAGTCTGCTACACCAACACCCCTTCGTCCCCAACATCACCAGTGACATCTTTAAGTTTTATTTCCAGTGGGAGCGCCTTCAGGTCAGATTATTCCCTGTGCAGCGTGGGTCCGCCCCTGCGGCATGTATCCCTTTATTTCATGTCATTAGCCTATCTGCTGGGGGCGCCCTCGGCTGCATCATCCCTAAGCCGCCGAGCCTGTCCCAGCGGCATGTATCCTTCTTGCGTTTTCCTTAGGATTATGCTCTCGCTCCACCATGCTTGTTATTCGATGCCTTTTCTGGGTGACGGAATCTTGCATGTTAAAGGGGGGTCCCCGAGCATCGCGACTCGTGGCTCCTACCTGCTCTCCGCCCTCACCCTCTGGTCTTGTCCATGGCATCGCGACACTGGCTTGACAATGACGGCTGAGACCAGCCCGAGAGCCGGACCCGAGGACGAGAGTTTCGTCATCTAACCCAGCTTGCGTTAAAGGGGGTGCCGAGCATCGCGACTCGTGGCTCCTACCGCTCTCCGCCCTCACCTTCTGGTCTTGTCCATGGCATCGCGACCGGCTTGCTAGCGACGGCCGAGACCAGCCCGAGAGCCGGACCCGAGGACGAGAGTTTCGTCATCTAACCCAACTTATGCGTAAAAGGGGGTTCACGAGCATCGCGACTCAGGGCTCTACCGCTCTCCGCCCTCACCCTCTGGTCTTGTCCATGGCATCGCGACCGGCTTGCCAACGACGGCCGAGACCAGCCCGAGAGCCGGACCAAGACGAGAGCTCCCGAGATCCGCCAAATTTGCAGGAACACACTCAAGATAAGGGCTGAGCCAGCGCAACCCGCCTTGAGGTAGGGCCCGTGAGTCCCGCTGGCTCACGGGTGCCCAGACACACCTCGCCTAGCCCTACCGTGCCAGCCACGTGTCGGTGGGGCTATATCGCCCGGGGCTCCCGAGGGGAGCCCCTCCCACGCACTGCTGGAAGCACCATGCTCCACGCTGGCTGACGACACTGCCGAGGAGCGGCTATGCCCGTACGCATGCGGAAGCGCTATGCTCGGCGCTGGTGATAAACAACTGAGGGTGGCCTCCGGGTCGCATCAACCTCAGGGAGCCCAGAGCTCAGTGTCCGGCCTCATCGCAACGCCTCCCCTCGGGAGCGCCGCGCGAGGGGGCTGGGCACGGGGGCTGCGCCTGGGTCACGCCCAGACGCACGCCACCCAACCAGGCCCCCCGTGCCTGGTTCGTTGCACGTCACTCCCCGAGCGGAGCCAAGGTACGAATGCCATTTGAGCATCAAGGGGGACTCCTGAGCATCACGACTCAGGAGCCTAACTGGTCACGTTGCCCCTCACCCCTTAGTTCCGAAAGGCTAACGGCGGTTGAGGTATGCGCGGGGCCGGGCTCTGCAGACGTAGAACGGTATATCCGCCGCGCCTCACCTCCCTACTTGCTGTTCAGGCGCTAAGGGGACTCCCGAGCATCGCGACTCAGAGCCTAACTTGTCACGTAGCCCCTCACTCCTTGGTCCCGCCCTGGTTTTTGGTGGGGCTAACGGCGGCTGAGGTAGCAAGGGGCAGGCTCTGCGGCGAGAACATAAGCAAGTAGGAAGCGCAAATTTCAAGGAATTCAAAAGCAAATATTACAGTCCACACTGTTATCGCAATACCAAATGCAAGTTTAAACGCCTCGAGGCATGATACATGTGCAGTATTAAAAGCAGGGCAGGAGCCACAACGGAGTCACTTGTCGGCGGTGGAGCAGCGGAGTGGATTCGCCTTGTGGGAGCAGCAGGGCGGCAGCGCCGCCCGGCTTGGTGTCAAGGCCCGAACTTCCCAACAGCCTCCGCGCGACCCTTCACAGCCTCGGCAGCGGCAGCTGCATGCTTGCCGCTTTGGCTCCAGAAGCTGTCCAGTCGACGCTTAGGATCGCTAAGGTAGACGGGTGAGGACCCGCGTCGGCCCGCAGAAGACAAGACACGCGCCTCGGCCTCGGCCGTGGGGCCAAGGCCAAGGAGACATCTTCAAGAGCGCGAACCAGAAGGGAAGCAGCTTGGCGGGACCATCCTCGGCGCCGCCAGCGGACTCTCCAGCTGCTTCGTCAGAAGCGCCTTCAAGAAAGAGCGAGCCTTCACCTCCATATCAATGAAGGCCACGCGATCTTCGCGAAGAACCCGCGCTTTGTCGCCCAGCTCGACCTTCCTCGCCTTCAGCTCCTGCTCCAGTAGCGCCTAGGCGGTCGCGGCGCTTCTTGAGCCTGGCCTCCCGGTCCTTGACGGCCGCCCGAGAGCCTTCATGCTTTCCTCCTGCTTCGGAGGTGGGCCTCCTCGGCAAGTTGGTTCTGCAGGCCCTTCACTCGCTCTCCAGCGCCTCACGGCGACCTTGATGCTAGCTGCCTCCCCGTGGCAGCATCACGGGCAATCTTCGCCCACGGACAGCCTGCTTCTCCTCATCATAAGCCGCCGAGGCCTGGACCAGCGCCGCCGAATCAAAGCATCGGAGCGAATCCAGCGAAGCCAGCCCAAACGCCCACCATCGACAGAGTCGGCGCCGGAAGATCTGCCGCAGGGGGTCCAGTCCGGCAACGGCGTGATCCAGAACAGCATTCGGAGGAGCGGCGGTCGATGGAGTAGGAGGAGAAGACGGCTGCTACTACGCCCTGAGGCGGAACCAGCGGCGCCACGGCAATAGTGGAGGCAGCGCTAAGCAAGGGCACCTCGAGAGTCGCCTGGGTCAAGGGGGCTGAGCTCGCCCCAGCGGGCTCAGCCAGGCCTTGCGAGGACGCCCGGGCAGGAGAGGCCTGGGCGTCAGGATCACCTTCTTTGTCGGGCAGAGGCACCGCCACAGATGGGGCCTCAGGAGCCCCCTTCAGCTTCTTCGCCGTGGGCGCCAGTCTGGCCGAAGGACGTGGACATCAGATCTCGTCGACGGAGCAATAATCAAGACGGGATGCAGGCACTTACAGGTCATCGCTGGTGGACTCGAGCAGCCTCCGGCCATACTTCAAGCCCGAGAGCCGGCTGCAGGGATCAGCTTCAAGGGGACCAGGAGCAGGAGGCGCGTCTGCGGATCGCCCCGGGGCCGGGGCGCACCCATGGGGGACCAGCCCAGTCCGGTCCTTCTTCTGGACCAGGGGCAGGCTTCGCTCCATGCTCATCCTCATCCTCGTCGTCGTCCACTGGGAGGCGGAGAGTGCGGGACCTGCGCCAAGGGGGGAGCCTTGACTCCGCCTCGAATCAACGCCTCTCCGGCTCTCTTCCCTCCACCTCTTCGCTGGAGTCGGAAGAGGACACGTCCACCAGGTCCTCCGGAGCCTCCACGGGCACGGGCCCGTCCCCATTGAAGACAGGCATGGGCCCCACTACCTTCTCCCAATCCTCGCGAAGGAACAAGGGCACGGGGGCGCCCTCCAGTCTCGCCACGTCGCCCCCAACCAAGGACTGGAGGACCGTCGCCAGATCCTCGCTGGCCAGGACCACGGGGCTCGAGTGAGGCCTCCACATCGGAAGCGAGTACTGACGAAGCGGAGCCAGTTGATGCTCAGGGAACTCCCTTAGCAGCGACGCACCGGTCAGCTTCGCCACCGCCGCGTTGGTCGGCTTCAGATCTGCGTCCATCTTCTCCAGCACCAGCTTCGCGCGGGGATCCAGAAGCTCCACTCGGGACCAGTCGTCGGAGCTCTCGGGGTGCTCCGTGGGCAGGATCAGCCGTGGGTGGATGCGCCCAGCATCCACCAAGACCCACTTGCTCCTGAAGCCCTCAATCCGCTTCCCAGGGTTTGAAATGGCGATGGCTCCGCCAGATGCGATTTAAGCTTCAGACGCGGAGGCGTAAACCACGGGAGGTTCGGAGGGAGAAATAATGGCGCAGCAAGGCCACCGAGGGCTTCACCCCAACATGGGCCTCACAATAGTAGGCGAAGATCGCCAGAAGAAGGACGGAGTTGGGATGGAGGTGCAGAGCTTGAATGTTGTAGTGACGGAGGACGGAGAAGAAGAACTCAGAAAAGGGAGGCACTGCATCAGCAATGATGGCGCCACGAAGAACGGGTAGAAGGTACTCCCCGACCCTCCGGGCGGCAGAGCCGCCTTGAACACCTCCGTTCCATTGACGCCATGCGCGCCCGCCATCCGGCGCATCAGTATGCAGGCTCGCCTCGACACATTTGGCGGGTCTAAGGCAGAGAGTACCAAGCTCCGCCGGGCTTGGCGAGGCGCCATGTTGGCTAGGGCACGCAGCGGAGTGGATCTCAAGATCTTGGAAGTAGAGAGGAGGGCGCAAGAAAGGGATCGAGCAGCAATCGGAGAAAGTAAAGGAGGCAAGGAAGATGCCGCTCTGTTATCAACCCACGCTGTTGCAAAGGCGACGCGTCCAATCAACCGCCACGCTGGCGCCAAGGCCCATGAGCTGTTAGGGCCCGCGACGCTCAGACTTGCCCTTTCGCCTCTGCGCCGCCAAGTTCGGGCGCGCCAGGCCCGGGCTCTTGTCGGCGTTTCGGGAACGGGGTCCCCAGACTTGCACACTGCGGCGGCTTGGCGTGGCTGGAAGGAGGCCCAAGACGCCCATCTTCATCAACGCAAGCTCAAGACCCTCACGAGGGGCCAAGCCTCATGGGCGGACGACAAGGAGCTTCTCGTGCACGGCCTCGTCAGGCTGGCTCATGAGGAGGCGGAGAGTTCAAGGCAGGGTACCTCGCGAGGTGCCCATGACGCAAGCCATGACGACCGAGGGCGCCAGTCGGGCGCCAGCCCGCGCAGTGTCCTCCTTTCCTCTTTGGGGCAAAGGGAGCAAGCGCAGGCGACAACATCAAGCAAAGGCATCCGTTTCGGTGCAACAAGACCAAGACCAACCCAACGGCTGGAAGGGAGTCATCGTGGAGCCCAAGCAGGCGTCATCACCAGAGCCTTTGGCAGGCAAGGACCAACTTTAGTCAGGATAAGTGTACCCGCTGTTCCCCTTCAAAATGGCCAATTGTTGGCGCCCTTCCCGCTCAATATTTGGGAAGAGGCCCAGGGCCTTCTCCTATAAATAGGAGTAGCCACCCCCAGGGCGGAGGAGGGGAAATCCTCATCAAGAAACTAGTAGCTAGAGCAACTGAGCACCACCTAGCAGTTCATCGCACCCGCCAAGAACAGACCCTCGCGAGGCTGTTCTTCCTTGTATTGTTCCTCATCAGCCCAAGAGGCAATCCACCACACCACACACTGGAGTAGGGTATTACACCACAATGGTGGCCTGAACCAGTATAAATCTTGTGTCTCTTGTGCTGTTCTGTTTAGTAGTTTAGGTCCTAGTGATTCGGCGAGGTACGAGACGGTGGAGGGTTGGATCTCCGCGCACACCCCAGTGTTCGAACCTCAAGGGTCTGCCGGAACCCGAAATCCGACAAGAAGGTAACCAAGTGGATGAGCAAAGCTCTCACACAAACATGAGCTAATCCTTTGCTAACCCTAACTAGGAGGAGGAGGTCTATTTATAGTCTTAGTGCAAATGGGGGCGAAGTGAAGGGGTACATGGGCCTCAGCCCGAAACTGGACACAGCCAGGGGTCGGACGTCCGTGAGACGCCGGTCGTCCAGAGGCTCGCGTGGGTCCGGATGTCCATAGGTGTCCGGTCGTCCGGTCGTCGGTCGTCCCGTCTTCCTCGGATTTCCGTAGATTCAGTTCGGTTGGCGTAGTGTCGGTCGTCCGGAGGTGTCCGGTCGTCCGAAGCCTGGGAGTCGTCGGACGTCTGGTCCTGGTCAGACATCCGGCCGCTGTAGCGTTTGCTGGCCTAGTTTCCTTGGGCTGTTGTGACCTTCAGGGGCCGGACGTCCGGGCTGGCCGGTCGTCCGGTGGCTGTAGCTTCGGGCAACTTCTTCTCTTGGTCCTTGTACTTGGTGTCCTTGCGGTCTTGTCCATGGTCTTCCTCCTTGTTCCTGGTCATGCATAGCACATATATTTGAAGTAGTAAGCATGTCTCACATGTGGGAAGTGACGGTTCGGAGAGGAGCGAGTTCACCTTGTGTCCAATGGCGTATATTCGAGGTCTCGTCATATGTCCTCTTAGGGTATGGAGAGTAGTCGGAGTGTACATGGGGATGAACGTGGGATGCTCCGCATCATCTTCCCACAAGACGTGCCACCGGGATTACCACCTATTCGAGGGATTGAGCGTCAAATTGACTTAATTCCCGGTGCATTGCTACCCAACCGTGCACCATACCGTACCAATCCAGACGAGACGAAGGAGATTATGCGTCAAGTACAGGAGTTGCTCGACAAAGGTTATATACGCGAATCTCTTGGTCCTTGTGCTTTTCCTATTATACTAGTGCCTAAAAAGGATGGCACGTCGCATATGTGTGTTGATTGTAGAGGCATTAATAATATTACTATTTGTTATCGTCATCCTATTCCTAGGCTAGATGATATGCTTGATGAATTGAGTGGCTCTACAATATTCTCCAAAGTTGATTTATGAGTGGATACCATCAAATTCGTATGAAATTGGGAGATGAATGGAAAACAACATTTAAAACTAAGTTTGGTTTATATGAGTGGTTAGTCATGCCTTTTGGGTTAACTAATGCACCTAGTACTTTCATGAGACTAATGAACGAAGTTTTACGTGCTTTCATTGGACGATTTGTGGTAGTCTATTTTGATGATATACTGATTTATAGCAAATCTTTGGAAGAACATTTGGAACATTTACGTGATGTTTTTACTGCTCTACGTGATGCACATTTGTTTGGTAACCTTGGGAAGTGCGCCTTTTGCACCGACTGAGTATCTTTTCTTGGCTATGTTGTTACTCCAAAGGGAATTGAAGTTGATAAAACCAAGATTGAAGCTATTGAGACTTGGCCACAGCCCAAAACGGTCACACAAGTGAGGAGTTTTCTTGGAGTCGCTGGTTTCTATAGGCATTTTGTGAGAGATTTCAGCACCATTGCTGCACCTCTCAACGAGCTTACAAAGAAGGATGTGCCTTTTGTTTGGGATACCGCACAGGAAGAAGCCTTCATGGTATTGAAAGATAAGATGACACATGCTCCTTTACTCCAACTTCCTGATTTTAATAAGACTTTTGAGCTTGAATGTGATGCTAGTGGAATTGGATTAGGAGGTGTGTTATTGCAAGATGGCAAACCTGTTGCATAATTTTTTGAAAAATTGAGTGGGCCTAGTCTGAACTATTCTACTTATGATAAAGAATTATATGCTCTTGTTCGGACCTTAGAAACATGACAACATTATTTATGGCCCAAAGAATTTGTTATACATTCTGATCATGAATATTTGAAACACATTAAAAGTCAAGCAAAACTGAACCATAGACATGCTAAATGGGTTGAATTCATTGAGACTTTCCCTTATGTCATTACACACAAGAAGGGTAAAGAAAATGTTATTGCTGATGCATTGTCTCGTCGTTATACTATGCTTTCACAACTTGACTTTAAAATATTTGGTTTGGAGACCATCAAAGATCAATATGTGCATGATGCTGAATTTAAAGATGTATTGCAGAATTGTAAAGAAGGTAGAACATGGAACAAGTTCATCATTAACAATGGATTTGTGTTTCGTGCTAGCAAGCTATGCATTCCAGCTAGCTCTGTTCGTCTTTTGTTGTTGCAGGAGGCACATGGAGGAGGACTAATGGGACACTTTGGCATGAAGAAGACGGAGGATATACTTGCTACACATTTCTTTTGGCCAAAGATGAGACGAGATGTGGAGCGTTTTGTTGCTCGCTGCACTACATGTCAAAAAGCTAAGTCACAACTCAATCCTCATGGTTTATATATGCCATTGCCTGTACCTAGTGTTCCTTGGGAGGATACATCTATGGACTTTGTTTTAGGTTTACCTCGAACAAAGAAGGGGAGGGATAGCATATTTGTTGTCGTGGATAGGTTCTCGAAAATGGCACACTTTATACCATGTCATAAAAGCGATGATGCTGTTAATGTTGCTGATTTGTTCTTTCGTGAAATTATTCGTTTGCATGGTGTGCCAAATACTATTGTTTCAGATAGTGATGCTAAATTTCTTAGCCACTTTTGGAGATGTTTATGGGCTAAGTTGGGGACTAAACAGCTTTTTAGTACTACTTGTCACCCCCAAACTGATGGACAAACTGAAGTAGTCAATAGAACATTGTCTACTATGCTTAGGGCTGTTTTGAAGAATAATAAGAAAATGTGGGAAGAATGCTTGCCTCATATTGAATTTGCTTATAATCGTTCGTTGCATTCTACTACTAAGATGTGCCCTCTTGAAATTGTGTATGGTTTCCTACCTCATGCACCTATTGATTAGTTGCCTCTTCCATCTTCGGAGAAGGTTAATTTTGATGCTAAACAACGTGCTGAATTGATTTTTAAAATGCATGAGTTAACTAAGGAAAACATTGAGCGTATGAATGCTAGATATAAACTTGCGGGAGATAAGGGTAGAAAACATGTTGTGTTTGCACCTGGAGATCTTGTTTGGTTACATTTGCGTAAGGATAGATTTCCCAATTTGCGCAAATCAAAGCTAATGCCACGTGCTGCTGGTCCTTTTAAGGTGTTAGAGAAAATAAATGATAATGCATATAAACTTGAACTACCTACAGATTTTGGGGTTAGTCCCAGTTTTAGCATTGCAGATTTGAAGCCTTATTTGGGTGAGGAAGATGAGCTTCCGTCGAGGACGACTTCATTTCAAGAAGGGGAGGATGATGAGGACATAAATACCATTGTTACAGCCACAGCCCCTAGTACTACATATACTGGACCAATTACTAGAGCTCACGCACGCCAATTAAATTATCAGGTACTTTCGTTTCTTGGAAATGATTCTAATGTTCATGAGAATATGATGCTGCCTAAATTGGATACATTTGTTTTGCTTACAAATGAAGGGCCTGGCATGGATAAGAGGGATGAACATTGGAGCAAGAACAAGCATGGAGTTGACGGCATGCGCAAGGGGAACAAGATCGGAGTTACAAGTGATGATTTTAGGACTTTGAAGCCACCATAATGAGTGCACGAAGCCTTGGACGAAATATACAAGATGCCACTTCATAAACTTCGTCCAGAGGCTATTCTAGGTGTTGCGTCACCTTATCATTGGGCCAGGCCCATGTAATTTCGAAATACATAAGTATAGGCTGTTTTTAGAGTCCGTATGTGTGGGGAAACAAGAGATAGGGTTGGTTTCGGACCCCTTCCCCAAGGGCCACGAAATTCCCCCTTCTTCCTCCATATATACAACCCTTAGGGCACCGTTTAGACTTTGGGTTTTGTTTAGATTAAAAGTTTGCCATAGCTGCAACTTCGCGTACTTCGTTTGTGTTCAACGACCAGACAAAGGCGTCAAATAACCCCACCTTGATCAATAAAGCTTTCCTCTTATATTCGCAATATCCAGATTGCAATCTTAGTTTCTTGCTTGTTCTTCGTTTGCCTGCAGGAAACAAACCTTCGTGGTCAGGTTGATCGTGCTCCGTCCTGGTCAATAACCTCTCGGAGTTGGTTTAGCGATTGCTAAGGCGCGACTTCCTCGCACGTTCGTAGTTGGATCGTCAAAGTCGACTTCATCCTAAACGATAGCCACCATCTCACGAAAGACGGGACACCTTTGCCTCTATCAAGATTGAAAGTGCAACTATCCCTGGGTGGGTTTGGTAATTACTAACAACATATAGCTCATTGAACTAATGTTATTCAAAAATGATCATTTCAGAAAGTTTAATGATTGGCATGGCATGGATTAGGAAGGTGGACCCCTCAAAATGCTAATGACACCTATTAGCTCAAGCCCAAGACTCTACATTTTCATTTTAGTGATCCAAGATCACATTGAGTCCATAGGAAAAGGCAACACTATTAAAAGGGGTGAGGTGTTGCTTAATGGCTTACTTGCTCAAAATGCTTAGAGATATGCTCCAAAAACCCTCAACCACTTTCTCATATCCACATATGTCCCAAACCAAAAGTCAAACTCGGCCCCACCGAAATGTTCAATCCGGCGCCACCAAGTTCATTTGACATAGCCACTACCAGAAACCCTAGTCACTTCGGTCTCACCGATAGGGATCTCGGACTCACCAAGATGGGATTGCAAACTCTCTGTTTCCCTTCGTATCGTTTCGGTCCAACCGAGATGAGCTATCGGTCCCACCGAGTTCGCAATGCAAACTCTCTGTTTCCCCTTCGTAACATTTCGGTCATCGAAATGAGCGAATCGGTCCCACCAAGTTTGCCTGACCAACTCTCTAGTTAGCTTATTACCAAAGTCGGTCCCACCGAGTTTGTGTAATCGGTCTCACCGAGATTACGTTATGCCCTAACCCTAATGAAATCGGTCCCACCGAGTTGACATGTCGGTCCCACCGAAAATCCTAACGTTCACATTTTGAACTGAATTGGTCTGACCGAGTTTTTTGATTCGGTCCCACCGAGTTTGGTGAATTGTGTGTAACGGTTAGATTTTGTGTAGAGGTTGTATATACCCCTCCACCCACTCTTCATGCGTGAGGAGAGCCATCAGAACATGCCTACACTTCCAGCATAGATTTTCTGAGAGAGAACCACCTACTCAAGTGTTGAGGTCAAGACATTCCATTCCAACCACATAAATCTTGATCTCTAGCATTCTCCAACTTGTTTTCCACTCAAATCATCTTTCCACCAAATCCAAATCTGTGAGAGAGAGTTGAGTGTTGGGGAGACTATCATTTGAAGCACAAGAGCAGGGAGTTCATCATCAACACACCATCTATTACCTTTTGGAGAGTGGTGTCTCCTAGATTGGTTAGGTGTCACTTGGGAGCCTCCGTCAAGTTTGTGGAGTTGAACCAAGGAGTTTGTATGGGCAAGGAGATCGCATACTTCGTGAAGATCTACCCTAGTGAGGCAAGTCTTCAGTGGGCGATGGCCATGGTGAGATAGACAAGGTTGCTTATTCGTGGACCTTTCATGGGTGGAGCCCTCAATGGACTCACGCAACCGTTACCCTTCATGGGTTGAAGTCTCCATCAACGTGGATGTACAATAGCACCACCTATCGGAACCACGGAAAAAATCTTCGTGTCTACATTGCGTTTTCTCCCCCCAAACTCCTCCCTTTACCTTCATGTGCTATGTTTTACATTCCGCTGCTATACTATTAGCCTTGCATGTGTAGGTTGATTGCTTGACTTGTGCTAAGTTGCTAAAATCTGCCAAGTCTTAAAATTGGGAAAAGGATAGATTTTTATTTGGTCAAGTAGTCTAATCACCCCCTCTAGACATACTTTAGATCCTACACCTCTTCTGATGGTTGTTGTTTGTTTAGCGCGTTGATGACGCTGTACCGAGAGCACCAAGGCGGTGGATAACGGCGAGGCCTAGGAAGGGAATGACCCAGAGGTATGGAAGATGCAACATTGGTTCCCCACGTGGAGGTGAGTATGGGTTTTTACTAGGTTCACTATGGTGTGAGGCTGCCGTCGCCAAAGAATAATAGGAGTGGGTGAGAATAAGGATGGCCTAGCCAGCGATGGGAGTAGGGTGGGGCAGTGAGGTTTGCGCGGAACCACAGCCGGCCACGGGAGGCAGGAGCAGGCGCTCCCACCGATGCTGGTTTGGTCGGCTGGACCAAGAAGATCAGAGATTGATGAAGTAGCACAGCCGTTGGATTGACATCCAACGGTCACTACTGCTAGAATCGTTTGTTGACTAAGTTGACAAAGCCCTAAGTACGCGTCAACTTAGTAGTCCCATAAGTCAGCCTCCAAATCTAGTGGGTTCCAGCTAGCAGGGGGAGGAATGATTTTTTTTGCGCGTAATAAGGAGTCACTTCCTTGCGGGCGACCATGGACCTCGTGGGTCCTAGCTGTCAGCCTCTCCACATACAGTCCTCTTCTGATGGATGTCGTTTGTTGACCGCGTTGATGATGCCGTGCCAAGAGAACCAAGGCGGTGGACGAAGGCGAGGCCTAGGAAGGGAACGACACATAACCAGGCAAGACTTGGCAGGAATTGCCCTCGCGAAGGGGAGTACGACGGTTTACTAGTTCGGCTGCGGTGTGAGGTTGCCATAGCTGAAGAATAATATGAGGTCAAGGTGAGTAGACGGATGTCCTATCCAGCTATAGTAGTAGGGTGGGGCGGTGAGGCCTGCATAGCAGCACATCAGGCGACAGGGACGGGAGTAGGCGGTCACGCAGGAGCTGGTTTCGGCGGCCGAAGCAAGAAAATCTGATATTGAAGAAGCACGACTGTTGTTGGATGGACATCCAAGCACCGTTGTTGCTAGAATCTGGTGTTCAGTATAAGTTGACAAAGCCTTGCATACACGTCAACTTAGTAGGCACACAAGTCAACATCACATCTATGGCGGGCAACATGCAATCCATTTGCTATTTTTAATAATTTACAACCCATTTTCTAAGTCTTATGGAATTTATTGCAGCCCATTTACTGTTTGTTAGCAATACAACCCATCTTCCAGCCAGGACTAGGGTCAAAATTTTCAACCAAATTTCACATATTTTCGTGGGGTTCAAACTATTTTTTGGTGGAAATATGCCCTAGGGGCAATAATAAAATGGTTATTATTATATTTCCTAAATCATGATAAAGGCTTATTATTCATGCTAGAATTGTATTGATCGAAACTTAAATACATGTGTGAATACATAAACAAATATCGTGTCCCTAGTAAGCCTCTACTAGACTAGCTCATTGATCAAAGGTGGTTAAGGTTTCCTAACCATAAATGCGTGTTGTTATTTGATGACGGGATCACATCATTAGGAGAATGATGTGATGGAAAAGACCCATCCGTTAGCTTAGCATATTGATCATTCAGTTTATTGCTATTGCTTTCTTCATGTCAAATACATATTCCTTAGACTATGAGATTATGCAACTCCCAGATACCTGAGTAATACCTAGTGCGCTATCAAACATCACGACGTAACTGAGCGATCATAAAAATGCTCTACAGGTATCTCCAAAGGTGTTTGTTGAGTTGGCATAGATCAAGATTAGGATTTATCACTCTCTCTGGGCCCTCTCGGTAATGCAAATCATAAGAAGCCTTGCAAGCAAAGTGACTAATGAGTTAATTGCAAGATGATGTATTACGGAACGAGTAAAGAGACTTGCCGGTAATGAGATTGAACTAGGTATGAAGATACCGACGATCAAATCTCGGGCAAGTAACATACCGATGGACAAAGGGAATTATGTATGTTGTCTGCTACATCTTGAGGTTGGCGTTGGTTTTCCCCGAAGAGGAGAGGATGATGCAGCACAGTAGCGTAAGTATTTCCCTCAGTTTTTGAGAACCAAGGTATCAATCCAGTAGGAGGTCACGCGCAAGTCCCTCGTACCTGCACAAAACGATAGCTACTCGCAACCAACGCGATTAGGGGTTGTCAATCCCTTCACGGTCACTTACGAGAGTGAGATCTGATAGAGATAATATTTTTGGTATTTTTGGTATAAAGATGCAAAATAAAAAGTAAAAGCAAAGCAAGTAAATAAAGTGATGGAGATTGATATGAGGAGAATAGACCCGTGGGCCATAGGTTTCACTAGTGGCTTCTCTCAAGAGCATAGGTATTCTAGGGTGGGTGAACAAATTACTGTTGAGCAATTGACAGAATTGAGCATAGTTATGAGTATATCTAAACAAGTATACCCCATCTTGTTATCCTCGATGGCAACAATACAATACGTGCCTTGCAACCCCTTCTGTCACTAGGTAAGGACACCGCAAGATTGAACCCAAAGCTAAGCACTTCTCCCATTGCAAGAACTACCAATCTAGTTGGCCAAACCAAACCGATAATTCGAAGAGACTTCCAAAGATAACTCAATCATACATAAAAGAATTCAGAGAAGAATCAAATATTTTCCATAGATAAGTTAGATCATAAACCCACAATTCATCGGTCTCAACAAACACACCGCAAAAAGAAGATTACATCGAATAGATCTCCACGAGAGAGGGGGAGAACATTGTATTGAGATCCAAAAAGAGAGAAGAAGCCATCTAGCTACTAGCTATGGACCCGAAGGTCTGAAGTAAACTACTCACACTTCATCGGAGGGGCTATGGTGTTGATGTAGAAGCCCTCCGTGGTGGATGCCCCCTCCGGCAGAGCTCCAGAACAGGCCCCAAGATGGGATCTCGTGGATACAGGAAGTTGCGGCGGTGGAATTAGGTTTTTGGCTCTGTCTTTGATCTGTCGGGGGTACGTAGGTGTATATAGGAGGAAGGAGTACGTCGGTGGGCGTCGGGGGCCCACGAGGCGGGCGCGGCCCTGTGGGGAGGCGCGCCCCACCCTCGT
This sequence comes from Aegilops longissima, assembly GCA_021605205.1. Taxonomy (NCBI): domain Eukaryota; kingdom Viridiplantae; phylum Streptophyta; class Magnoliopsida; order Poales; family Poaceae; genus Aegilops; species Aegilops longissima. Next base: position 391,007,192 of record CM038677.1, on the reverse strand, counting down.
GACCACCTCTGGCACTTCTTGTAGTAGGGTCCAAGTCTCCTGGATCACGTCCGGTGAGAAGATCACGTTCCCGAAGGTTCCATTCCGTTTGGACTCCGTTTGATATTCCGTTTCTTCGAAACACTGAAATAGGCAAAAAAACAGCAATTCTGGGCTGGGCCTCCGGTTAATAGGTTAGTCCCAAAAGTAATATAAAAGTGGAAAATAAAGCCCATTATAGTCCAAAACAATAGATAAAGTAGCATGGAGCAATCAAAAATTATAGATACATTGGAGACGTATCATTGTCATAATGGTTTGACCGATAAAATCTCTGTAGAATATGTAGGAGCCAATATGAGCACCTAGGTTCCGTTATTGGTTATTGACCGGAGAGGTGTCTCGGTCATGTCTACATAGTTCTCGAACCCGTAGGGTTCGCACGCTTAACGTTCGTTGACGATATAGTGTTATATGAGTTATATGATTTGGTGATCGAATGTTGTTTGGAGTCCCGGATGAGATCACGAACATGACAAGGAGTATCAAAATGGTCGAGAGGTAAAGGTTGATATATGGGATGAGGGTATTCGGACACCGGAAGTGTTTTGATGTGTACCGGGTAATCATCGGAGTATCGGAGGGGGTACCGGACACCCCCAGGAAGTTAGTGGGCCTATTGGGCCATAAGAGGGGAGCACCCCCCATGGCAGCCGCCCAAGTGGGGAAAAGAAAGGGGGGAGGGATTCGGCATCCCCTTCCTTCCTCTCCCCCTTTCCTTCCCCCCTCCGACAAATATGGCAGGGGGCATGGCCAAGGGCAGGAGCCCAAGTAGGATTCAGACCTACTTGGAGCACCTCTTTGCCTCTCTCCTCTCCCTCCCACCTATATATGTGTGGGGGGGGGGCGCCTAGCACAACACAACATTGTCTTAGCCACTCTCCTCCACCGTTTACTCCCCGGTCATATTTCTGTAGTGCCTAGGCGAAGCCCTGCAGAGATAGCTTCACCATCACTGTCACCAAGCCGTTGTGCTGCTAGAACTCATCCACTACCTCGCTGTCTTGCCGGATCAAGAAGGCGGAGGATGTCATCGAACTGAACGTGTGCTGAACGCGAAGGTGACGTGCATTTGGTGCTCGATCGGTTAAAATGTGAAGAAGTTCGACTACATCCACCGCGTTGTCAAACACTTCTGCTTACGGTCTACGAGGGTACGTAGACACACTCTCCGCCCTCATTGCTATGCATCTCCATGGATAGATCTTGCGTGTGCATAGATTTTTTCCATGCAACATTTCCCAACAGTGGAATCCGAGCCACATGTATGCGTAGATGATATGCACGAGTTGAACACAAGGAGTTGTGGGCGGTGATAGTCATACTGCTTCACACAAACCTGTTATCTTGATTCGGCGGTATTGTGGGATGAAGTGGCCCAGACCAACCTTACATGTCCACGCACATGAGACTGGTTCCACCGACTGACATGCAACTAATTTTGCATAAAAGGTGGCTAGCGGGTGTCTCTTTCTCCTACTTTAGTTGAATCGAATTTGACTATGACCGTTCCTTGAAGAAGGTTAAAACAACAAACTTGATGAACCATCATTGTGGTTTTTGCATAGTTAAGAACGGTTCTTGCTAGAAGCCCGTAGTAGCCACGTAAAACTTGCAACAACAAAGTAGATGACGTCTAACTTGTTTTTGCAGGGCATGTTGTGATGTGATATGGTCAAGATATGATGTGATATATGTTGATGTATGAGATGATCATGTTTTATAATATCGACAACCGGCATGAGCCTTAGGGTTGTCTGTTTATTGTATGAAGTGCAAGCGCCATGTAATTGCTTTACTCTATCACTATGCATTAGTGATAGTTGTAGAAGCAATAGTTGGCATGATGACTTCGACGCAACGATGCTACAATGGAGATCAAGGTGTCGAGCCAGTGACGATGGAGATCATGATGATGCTTTGGAGATGGCAAACAAAAGCACAAGTTGATGATCGCCATATCAGGTCACATATTTTTATTGCATGTGATGTTTATCCTTTATGCATCTTATTTTTATTAGTACGGTGGTAGCATTAGAAGATGATCCCTCACTAAATTTCAAGATAAAAGTGTTTTCCGCGAGTATGCACCGTTGCCAAAGTTCATCGTTTCGAACCACAACGTGATGATCGGGTGTGATAGACTCTACGTTCACATACAACGGGTGTAAGATAGTTTTGCACATGCAGACTACTTGGGTTGAACTTGACGAGCCTAGCATGTACAAACTTGGTCTCGGAACACTGGAGACCGAAAGGTTGAATGTGAGTCATATAGATGTTCACCATGGATGACTATCCCATCTCACGTGATGATCGGACATGGGTTAGTTGATTTGGATCATGTATCACTTAGATGACTTGAGGGGTGTTTATTTAAGTGGGAGTTCATTAGTAATTTGATTAATTGTACTTAATTGATCATGAAATTAGTCTTATAGTTTTGCATGTCCATGTTGTAGATCAATGGCCCGAGCTACCGTTCCCCTGAATTTTAATGCGTTCCTAGAGAATGCTAAGTTGAAAGATGATGGTAGCAACTACACGGACTGGGTCTGTAACTTGAGGATTATCCTCATTGCTGCACAGAAGAATTATGTCCTTGATGCACCGCTAGGTGAAAGGCCTACTGCAGGAGCTGAAGCTGGTGTTATGAACGTCTGGCATGCTCGATCTGATGACTACTCAATAGTTCAATGTGCCATGCATTACGGCTTAGAACCAAGACTTCAAAGATGTTTTGAACGTCATGGAGCATATGAGATGTTCCAGGAGTTGAAGTTAATATTTCAAGCAAATGCCTGGGTTGAGGGAAGTCTCCAACAAGTTCTATAGCTGCAAGATGGATGTCGGGGGTTTCGTGCGACATATGCCAAAGGATGGCTTATCATGGTGGGGGAGAGTAGTATGTTGCAAGTGCCTAGAAACGGGATAAGACGTAGACATGTATGCCGACGCATCCTACCCAGGTTTGGGGCTCTCCTAGGAGATAACACCCCTAGTCCTGCTCTGCAGGGTCTCCGCATGATCACTATGTCAATAGAGTGGCTACAAAGTTGCTCCTAGAGCTGTTTGGCTAGAGGAGGAAGAAGGGCAAGGCTGGATCTACTCCTCTCTCTATGTGTGTGTGTGTGTTATCTATGATGCTGAACCCCTTTGCATGGGTGCACTGGGGGTTTATATAGGCCTACCCCCAAGGGGTACAATGGCAATCCGGCTTGGTGTAGGACCCAGCCGTCAGTGTCTCCGGTGGCCGGCTTCTCCGCCGGCTGCTGGCGCCCGCCGCCTAGTGGGTCCCGCCGGCTATCGGTCTCCCGGCCGAGAGGTAGAGCCCGCCACGTGCGGGTCCTGTCGGCTGCTTGTTACTGTGGCCTCACCCTTGATGATGGAGGCCTTGTCGGGGGCAGCGTGTCTACAGTCCCGCCGCCTGGCGGGCGCTCACTGTAGCTACATCCCGTCTTATCTCGTTAATGGCGCACAGACTCCGAAGAAGGGGGAGGGCCGCCTACTCAGGAGTCGGCCTCCCCTATGCCGACTAGTCACAGCCAGCCGCCTTCTGGCTTCTCATGGACAGGTAGGGCCCGCCGCCGACGGGCCGTACCAACAGCTCATCATGGGGACATGGCTTCCTCTGCCATGGATGATGTCATGGATAGCATGGCATCAGTGCCACGCCGGGCGTGGGTGGTCCGCCTGGTACGCTGCACTGTGGCCACGTTCCACCCTGGATTTGGGGGTGGCAGGCTGCACTATAGCCACGCCCTGTCTTGTGATGTTTATGTGGGTGCAAACTTTAAGGGCACGAGGGGCCGCCTGCTAGGAGTTGGCCCACCTCGCGACCGTCTTCTAGGATCTGCCGCCTTCTAGCAGCCGGCCGCTTGGACCAGTCGACCCTAAGAAGGCGGCCCTTCATCTTTGAGGATTGAGTGGTGCAGCCGGGCCCGATGTCTTGAAATACCATGGGGGGCTGATGAGGCTACCCATGGTCATTTACTCCGACAGTAGTCTCCGAAGCTGGTGGGGCGCCGCGGCTGAAAAGGCGAGAAGCCTCAGCAGCTTCTTACTCCAAGTGGTCTGGTGGCTTAGCTTCGTCCGTCTTACGAGGTGCTGAGTGCTAGGAGCCGGCCGTGACCAGGCAGGCCGCGTGGTGATTTCAAAAAGTCATGAGGGGCCGGGTGGCATAACGGTGGGACGGTTGGCTTGCCGCCCGTTGCTCGCACACCACGCGGAGTTAGCAGGCCAGGCCAGCCTGCCAGCCCACGTGCGTGACGGGACGTCGCCGTAGGCCCGGGCCCGTCACTACAGGGCCTCGGCACGTGCGCGGATCCGCTGCGGCCGAGTGGAGCGGTTGGGCTTCTGCTGCCATTAATATACGCCTTAACTGGCACAGTAATCGTGGGATCGTGGGGGGAGTGGGCGCAGCTAATCCCACGACCACCCACGTTCTCACCCCCTCGGCTCCGCCGCCTGGGGCTATAAGTAGGGGGAGGAGGAGAGCGGCAAACGCATGCGCGCCCTCCTCTCCCTTCTCCTTCACCATTCTTCCTCTTCTTTATCTATGCTGTCGCGGCGCCCCTGCCTCTCGCCGAAGCGCTGCCGCAGCTCTTCGTCGTCGGGCCTCTCCTTGCCGCGGCCTTCTCACTCTGCCATGGTCTCGCCCATTCATCACCGCGTCGCGCCACTGACGAGCTCCTTCGTCCATGGCGCGCTTACGGGCGGGCGACTGGGACGGCCCAAACGCCCACGACGACCACCTCTCCTTCCTTCATCAAACACAGCGGCTGCCCCGGGAGACGAACGTGAAGGTGCGTGTCCCCCCCCCCCCCAAGGCAGAAATCTCGCCGGTGCCAGAGGACGACGAACACGTCGTCTTTCGGTCCCATTTTCTCTGCGGCTTCTTTCGCTCCTTCCTCAACTTCTATAGAGACCAGCCGGACCACCTCACGCCAAACACGGTGGTGCTGCTAGCTGCCTTCGTCACGATGTGCGAAGGCTACCTTGGTACTCTCCCCACTCTCGAGCTCTGGGAGAGTGTTTCTACCGGAAGCTCGACACCGCCGCAAAGGGCACGGCGGCCCAGTGCGGAGCCTGCGTTGCAGTGCGGCGTCCGGGCGCCGAGAATCGTTTCCCGCCCATCTCCCTGCTGCACTCAGCCAAGATGTGGCGGAAGTCCTACTTCTACATCAAGAACATTCATCCGACAAGGGACTACATCGATCTGCCGGCTTATGTTGTCGGCCCGCCTGCAGAGCCGTGTGCCAACTGGCAGTACAAGCCGAACTCCCTATCGGCCGCCTCCTCCGCCGCCCTCGCCCGACTTCAGGTGATGATAGAGTTGGAGGGCCTGAAGGACTCGGACTTGCTAGCTGCCTATGTGTCGCACTGAGTGCTTCCCCTCCAAGCTCGGCTCCACATCATCAACAGCATGAGCGGGCACCGGGACCCATGCCAGATGTGCCCGCGGGAGCTGTCGGACGTGGAGGTGGTCCGGCTGGTTAACTACTTCTCCAACTGTAAGTTATCGGAGAAGGTTTGGTAGATTGGCAAGCCGCCGTACGACCGAGCACACACCTGCCCCCTGCGGTAAGTCTTATAATTCCTTTTCTTCTTTACTTGTCTGATTTCTTTCTTTGTTGTCTGACCAGTCGTCAATGATACAGGTCTTCTCGACACAGTCGGCCGCCGATGTTCTGGGGCCGGGTGACGTGTTCAAGCCGGACCAGACGAGAAGCGATGTGGATGACCCCGACTTGGGGGTGGCCGCCATGCAGGAGGACGACGCCACAGGTGGCGGTGGTGGAGCAGGCGGCTCCGGAGGAGGCGGCGTCGAGGACTGGCCGGACGACGATGAAGAAGAGACTGAGCCACGCCGTCCGCACGGTGCCGACAAGGCGGGTGCGAGCTCCTCAACAGCGCCGACTGCACCAGGCGGCGCACCGAAGCGCCGAGCGGACTCGTTGCTGTTCGACAGTAGGCCGAAGAAGCCGAAGAACACGGCCACCTTGACTAAGCGGTGGGAGGCAGCCGCGAAGGCGGGCCAGTTCCAGAAAGCCCCGAAGCAGCCCCCGATGGTGTCCGGGTGAGTACTTTGACTTTTCCATTGCTTCTTTCGCGTTTACTTTTCTTCTTTCTTCTAGTCTGCTTATTGATTTCATGTCGTCGTGCCTCCGTAGGCCCCGCTCTCTCTTTCGCGAGACCTGGCCGCCTCAGTGATCGAGGTGGCGGACAGCTCTACAGAGCCCCGCAGAGTGGACCCGTGTGCCGAGCTCCAGGAGGCGACGGAGCGGAAAGTGTGGGAGGCGCATGAGGAGCGGGAGAAGGAGGAGCAGGAGAAGGCGGACGCCGCCAAGGTGGCGCAGGCCGAAGCCGATGCGGCCGCCAAGGCTCAGGCCGATGTCGTGGCCAAGGAGTAGGCGGACGCCGCCGCCAAGACACAAGAGGCGGAGGCGGCCCGCGGCTGAGCTCCATTGTTCGTCGTCCCGCTGCGTGCCGTGCCACCGGAGCCGGAAAGCCAGGCACCGACTGGAGGAGCTGGCAACGACCAGCCGATCATGGAGAGGGGAGGGGGCGACCCTCTCGTCGTGGGGGCGGAAGTGCCCGCGCCCATGCCGACTGCCGACGCCAAGAGTAGTCGGCCTGAGGCGTCGCCAGTGCCGCCAGTCGGTAGCGAACTGGTGGTGGGCCCGACTCCTTTGGTCTACGCTCCGGTGCACCATCGTGTGGTGAGGGCGGCTTCGGCACTGCGGGTGGTGGAGACCGGGACTGCAAGCTCATCGGCCCCTGACGCCGAGGCGAGCAGTGCCGCCCGACCATAGTGGACTCCTGGGGGTGGAACGGGCGTCCTAAACAAGGCCGCGCAGGACGTTCAGGACCATCTTCAGGCCCAGGGCACCACCCTCTAGCAGTACACGGAGGAGTTCTTGGCGACGCGAGCAACCGTCCGGGTATGCTTCCCACTTCTTTGTTTTTGATCCTTTCAATCTTCCGTGGGGGCGCGCCAACGCACCCACTGGGTGTAGCCCCCCGTGTTCCGGGCCAGCTGCTGAGTGATACGTCTCCAACGTATCTATAATTTTTTATTGTTCCATGCTATTATATTATCCATCTAGGATGTATTATGTGCATTTATATGCTATTTCATATGATTTTTGGGACTAACCTATTAACCTAGAGCCCAGTGCCAGTTTTGGTTTTTTCCTTGTTTTTGGGTATCGCAGAAAAGGAAAACCAAACGGAGTCCAATTGACCGAAATTTGACGGAGATTATTTTTGGACCAGAAGAAGCCCATAGAGTATCGGAGATGGGCCAGAAGAGTCCTGAGGCATCCACGAGGGTGGGGGCGCGCTCTCCTACCTCGTGGCCGCGTTGGAGACCCCCCTGACTTGTTCCCGACGCCAACACCTCTTATATATACCCAAACTTCCAGAACATAACCTAGATCGGGAGTTCCGCCGCCGCAAGCCTCTGTAGCCACCAAAAACCAATCGGGACCCTGTTCCGGCACCCTGTCGGAGGGGGGGATCCATCACGGGTGGCCATCTTCATCATCCCGGCGCTCTCCATGACGAGGAGGGAGTAGTTCACCCTCGGGGCTGAGGGTATGTACCAGTAGCTATCTGTTTGATCTCTCTCTCTCTCTCTCTCTCTCTCTCTCTCTCTCTCTCGTGTTCTTGATTTGGCACGATCTTGATGTATCGTGAGCTTTGCTATTATAGTTAGATCTTATGATGTTTCTCGCCCTCTACTCTCTTGTAATGGATTGAGTTTTCCCTTTAAAGTTATCTTATCGAATTGAGTCTTTAAGGATTTGAGAACACTTGATGTATGTCTTGCATGTGCTTATCTATGGTGACAATGGGATATTCACGTGATCTACTTGATGTATGTTTTGGTGATCAACTTGCGGGTTCTGTGACCTCATGAACTTATGCATAGGGGTTAGCACACGTTTTCGTCTTGACTCTCCGGTAAAAACTTTGGGGCACTCTTTGAAGTTCTTTGTGTTGGTTGAATAGATGAATCTGAGATTGTGTGATGCATATCATATAATCATACCCACAGATACTTGTGGTGACATTGGAGTATCTAGGTGACATTAGGGTTTTGGTTGATTTGTGTCTTAAGGTGTTATTCTAGTACGAACTCTAGGATAGATCGAACGGAAAGAATAGGTTCGTGTTATTTTAATACGGACTCTTGAATAGATTGATCAGAAAGGATAACTTTGAGGTGGTTTCGTACCCTACAATAATCTCTTCGTTTGTTGCATTTTGAGGGATAGTTATATGATACAGTTATGTTATTATTGTTGAGAGAACTGGCACTAGTGAAAGTATGAACCCTAGGCCTTGTTTCCTAGCATTGCAATACCGTATAAGCTCACTTTTGTCATTAGTTACCTTGCTGTTTTTATATTTTCAGATTACAAAAACCTATATCTACCATCCATATTGCACTTGTATCACCATCTCTTCACCGAACTAGTGCACCTATACAATTTACCATTGTATTGGGTGTGTTGGGGACACAAGAGACTCTTTGTTATTTGGTTGCAGGGTTGCTTGAGAGAGACCATCTTAATCCTATGCCTCCCACGGATTGATAAACCTTAGGTCATCCACTTGAGGGAAATTTGCTACTGTTCTACAAACCTCTGCACTTGGAGGCCCAACAACGTCTACAAGAAGAAGGTTGTGTAGTAGACAACACTGAGCAGGCGGCTCAGAACTTAATGATAAAGTTTCGAGGGCTGACTTGTTTCTTTTCTTTTGTCGTATTCGTTGCAGGATTACCACAACATCCGTGCGGCCGCCTTCAACTCCCATGTCCGGGAGCTGGCCAAGCAGACCACTGATTTGGCCGAAAGCCGGAGTAAGTACACCGTCCTCATTCTCGCAGGGGCGCGTCAGCGCACCCGCTGGGTGTAGCCCCTGAGATTCAGGCCGACTGCTGAGCAGTCGGGTCGAATCTTCCGGCAACCACTTTTTCTTCTTTGTTGATGTTGATGCTCTTTCTTTCTTATCTTCTGCAGGAGCGGCCGCTGACCTGCAGCAGCGCCTGGCGGAGGCTCAAACCATGTTGCGCGCTAAGGAAGAAGAGCGTAGCAAGGCAGCCTAGGAGTGCGACCGCCTGGTCAAGGCGCTAGCGGACCAGGCGGACCAACACAAGGCGGCGCTCCAAAAGGCGACAGACGACGAGGCCGCCCTCCAGGCCGAGTTCGAGACCGAACGCTCGTCTTGGGCCGAGAATGAGAAGGGGTTGACCTACGACTACGGCGCGATCGAGGATATGATCGATGGTGAGTTATCTTTCCTTTCTTTCATCTACCGACCGTTATGAGAGCCGGCTTTTGGCTTCAGACTTCTTGTTTATTTTGCACAGACTTCTTTCATGGCCACGCCGTTGCCGCCAGCCAGGCCATCGAGGCTCGCCGCAACGAGCGAAGGCAGGCTGGTGCAGAAATCGCACTCAATGCGCCCCGGACCCTCAACGAGCAGCTCATTGCTATCCACGCTCACCTCTAGCCGGCTCACCGGATGCTCCGCCGCCTTAAGCATGTCGGGGCCCAGGTGCTGACCGCCCTCTGGCTGGATGTCCAGGTCCCATGTAGTCCTAGCCAGACTACCGAGTGGCTTGAGGTGGTAGCCCGCCGCGTCGAGGCCTGGAAAGGCGCCGCAGCTCGTGCCGACGCCCGGAGGGCCTTGGAGTTCGTCAAGGCATGGTATCCTGGGCTGTATCTAGCCCAGTTGGCCACCTTCCATGAGGAGGCCAGCGAAGAGTTGGCGGCGGTGGGGCCTGTGCTCACTCAACGAGCGGTAGCAATCGCCAAATACACCAACACCGGCGTTTTCATCCCTGAGCTGGATGAGGAGGGCGCAAAGGTGCCGCCCAACTGGTTTGGGCTGAACCCGGACGGTGGCGAGGACTCGGCAGAGGAGATAGCTTCCAGTGAAGAGGGGCGAGAATGAGGAGGGCCAGGACGGCGAGGATGATGCACCAGATGATGGAGCCGACAGTTGGCCTCAGACCGACAAAGTCTCGACCAACGAGCTGTGTGCCGGCGAGCAGACTGCTGCTGGTGCCGACCAGGCCGGGACCAACCAGACGGCCGTTCCACCACCCGGAGTCTCAACCTCCGCTGACCCCTCCGATCCGGCTGCTGCTCCTCTGGACTAGGCGGCCAAGTTATCTTTCTTTCCTTTTTTGTAATCTCTTGAACAAGCTCGTTAAATTTGCACAGTTCCACCCACTGGGGTGCATTTAAACTTGTTGAATTTTGGCTTAAGTGCCCTCCTATGTAAATTAACTTTATTCGCACATGTTGTGCTTTGCCGGGTTATAACTTGTCTTGCTTTTCTGCTCTCCTGGCTTTTTTCCTTTGCCGCCTTCCCTTGGCTGCTGCCCTGCCAGCCAGGCAGCTGCTCTGCGGCTGTGGCTGGGTTAGGTACTTGGTCGTTTGGGAAGGCAAGTACTTTGGCCGCTTATAACAAAGCAAGTAAGTGAGAAACCGGCCGTCCGGCTGCTTAGCAGCCGGTCGGTGAGGCGAGGAGCCGGCTTGGTCTATGTAGATGCTTTTTTCCTTAGCCATTTTTCGTGTGGGCACTGTTTCTTGCCTTCAACTCTTGCCAGCCGGATAGTTGCTCTGCGAGCTGTGGCTTATGGCAAAAGAGGGCTTAGATGTCGGCACACTACTTGTCCGACTGCAAGTAGCGTCAACATAGTACAAGGTGGAAAGCCCCCGGGCCGACTGGTCGAACCCGGTGCCGGGCAAATAAATGAAATAACACATTCATAGGCATAGATCTTATCATATAGATAAAAAGGGTAGCCCCCGAGTGCTCCTCGAGGGACCCGATGTCTTAGCTTCTTAATACAAAAGGTAGCATGGTACATACTGCATTAACTGTAAAATCTTCGGAGGAGATTTGCATTCCGTGGGCGCTCCGATTCCTTGCCAGAGTCGTCTCTCGTGCGCGCTCTGTGCTTCTGTCGATGAGGTAGTAGGAGTCATTGCCCAAAGCTTTGCTGATGATGAAGGGTCCTTCCCAAGGGGCTGAGAGCTTGTGCTGGCCGACTGTTCGCCGGATCAGCCGGAGCACAAGGTCTCCTTCTTGGAAGGATCTTGGCTTGACCTTCCGGCTGTGGTAGCGGCACAGGCTCTCCTAGTAGATGGCGGACCGACTGAGTGCCAACCGCCGGCCCTCTTCCATCAGATCGACGCCGTCTTCTTGTGCTTCTTTTGCCTCCGCCTCCGTGTACATGGTGACGCAAGGTGAGTCGAACTCAATGTCGGTTTGGATGACGGCCTTGGCCCCGTACACGAGGAAAAAGGGAGTGAAGCCGGTTGACTTGTTTGGAATGGTAAGGAGGCTCCAGAGGACGGCCGACAGTTCGTCGATCCAGCAGCCGGCCGAGCGCTCCAGTGGCTCGACCAGTCGGGGCTTGATGCCGGACAAGATGAGGTCGTTTGCTTGCTCGACCTGGCCGTTTGACTACGGATGGGAAACAAACCCTAAGTCCAGTCGGATGCTCTGCGTCGCATAGAAACGGGCCAAGGCACCTTTGGCAAAGTTTGTGCCATTGTCAGTGATGATGTTCTGTGGTACACCGTATCGGACGGTGATATCTGCGATGAAGGTCACATCAGTCGGACCATTCAGTTTCTTGATTGGCTTTGCTTCGATCCACTTCGTGAATTTGTCCACGGCGACCAGCAGATCATGCCGCCGTGTGCTGTCTTGAATGGTCCCACCATGTCCAGCGCCCACACGGCGAAGGGCCAAGTGAGGGGGATGGTCTTGAGTGCAGAAGCCGGCAGATGTTACTTGGAGCTAAATTTCTGGCACCCCTTGCAATGCTTGAACAAATCCTTGGCATCTTCCAAAGCAGTTGGCTAGAAGAAACCATGGCGGAAAGCTTTGGAGACAAGGGATCTGGAGGCCGCGTGGTGGCCGCACTCGCCTTGGTGGATATCTTTGAGGATTGCCTTGCCTTTCTCTGGTTCCACGCAGCACTAGAAGACCCTAGTCACGCTGCGCTTGACAAGCTCTCTGTTCACTATCGTGTAGGCTCCTGCTCTCTCATCAGCCGACAGCTCTCTGTTCACCAGGAAGATGAGGATGGGCTGCGCCCATGATGGTGCGTCGACTTCTTCCACTGCTATCATGTCCAGTGAGACTAGGGCGGCTGGGTTGGGAGGCGGTGGGGTGGAGCCGGTCGCCGCTTGTTGCGTTGTTGGAGTCCCCGGGTCGACTGCTGCAGCCCCCGGGCCAGGTTGTGACGTCCCCGGGCCGGGTGCGACTGCTGCAGTCCCCGAGCCCCCTGCCGAAGTCCCCGGGCCGACTGTTGCAGCCCCCGGGCCGGGTTGTGAAGTCACCAGGCCGAGTGCAACTGCTGCGGTCCCCGAGCCGCCTACCGAAGTCCCCGGGCCGACTGATGCAGCCCCCGAGTTGGATCCGACTGCTCCGGGGATGGCCAGCACGAAGATAGACTCTGATTCCGGTGAAGGCTTGATAGACGACTTGAGGAGGCGCTGAAGGGAGACGCCAGCTGGTATTGCTTGGCGGGTGGAGCTGATCCATGCCAGGGCATCAGCTTGCTCGTTGTTGTTCCGTGGCATGTGAAGGAACTCACACCCGTCAAAGTATCCGCTGATCTGCTGGACAAGGAAGCGGTAGTTCACCATGTTTGCATCTTTGGCGTCCCAGTCGTTGGACGACTGCTGGAATACCAAGTCCGAGTCGCCGTAGCATAGGATCTGGCGGATGCCGATCTCTTTGGCCAGCCGGAGTCCGTGTACTAGTGCCTCATACTCGGCCACGTTGTTGGAGGCAGCACATGAATTTGCAATGTGTATGTGAGCTTGTCTCCTTTGGGAGAGGTGAGGACGATGCCGGCTCCCAAACCGGTTCTCATCTTCGAGCCATCGAAGTGCATTCGCCAATGAGTGGAGTCCGGAGCTGGTGGCAGGTACTGGGTCTCAGCCCAGTCAATGAGGAAGTCGGCCAGTACTTGGGACGTCATGGCGGTGCATGGCTGGTATAAGATGGTGTAAGGGGCCAACTCGATGGCCCATTTGGCCACTCGGCCTGACGCATCTATGTTGCCTATGATCTCGGCAAGCGGGGCAGGGCAGACAACCGTGATTGGGTGCTCTTGAAAGTATGGCTTGAGCTTCTTGGCGGTGAAGTGCACGCCATAGCACATCTTCTGGTAGTGGGGGTAGTTATGCTTTGAGGTCGACAGCACCTCGCTCAAATAGTACACAGGCCTCTGGACCGGCTGAGCGCTCCACCACGATGACAGTGCTGACCACCTGGCTGGTGGCGGTGATGTAGAGGTCCATAGGCTCTTTAGCAGCCGGGGCTGCCAGGACAGGCGGCGTGGTCAACATCTTCTTTAGCTAGAGAAAGTCTTCGTCCGCCTTGTCATTCCACTCAAAGTGAGTGGTTTTCTTCATGAGCTGGTACAGGGGAAGATCCTTCTCGCCCAGCCGACTGATCAAGCGGCTGATGGATGCCAAGCAGTCGGTGAACTTCTGGACGTCTCTCAGTCGGGTGGGTCTTCCCATCCTCTCAATGGCCTGGATCTTCACAGGGTTGCACTCAATGCCGCGCTCTGAGACCAGGAAGCCAAGGAGCTGGCCGGCTGATACTCCAAAGACGCACTTCCCTGTGTTGAGCTTGATTTGAAAACGGCGTAGATTATCAAAAGATTCCTTGAGATCTTCCAAAAGGGTACCGCGCTTCTCCGTCTTCACCACAATATCATCTACATAGATGTGGGCATTTCTGCTGAGTTGCTTGAGGAGACACTTCTGCATGCAACGCTGAAATGTGGCACTGGAATTTCTCAAGCCGAATGTCATGGTTAGGTAGCAGAAGGCTCCAAATGGTGTGATGAAGGCGGTCTTCAGGCGGTCGGTCAGGTTCAACTTGATCTGGTGGTACCCTGAGTAGGCATCCAAAAAACTCAGCAGCTCGCATCCGGCTGTGGAGTCTATCATTTGGTCAATCCGAGGCAAGGCAAACAGATCTTCGGGGCAAGATTTGTTGAGGTTGGTATACTCAATACACATGCGCCATTTGTTGTTCTTCTTCAGTACAAGGACTGGGTTGGCAAGCCATTCTGGAAAAAACCCTTCCATAATGAAGCCGGCTGCCAGCAGGCGGGCGAAATCTTCACCAACGATTCTTCCCAAGCAACCGAATCTCGAGGACGAGATTCATTCTAAGTGGGGGAAGTTTGTGACAGCCTGGTTTTTGGCCTCTTTTCTTTGCCTGATTTTCAGTTGGTTTGAATTTGAAATTTGGAGTTTTGAATCTTTTCATATGGACTTAAACACTTGGGTACCCCTTGGCTTTCACCCAAGTGTCCCATTTCCCTCTCTAACCATCGTTCCCCCTCTGGTTCACCTCAAAATAATATATGGAATATTTTTCTTAAATGAAAAATATTCATTTCCCTCTCTTAAACCCTAGCTAGCCCAATGTGCTCCAAAGCAACCCCAATTTTTCTTGCGCACAAAAATCTGAGAAAATTCACAAATATTCTTTGAACCCTAGGGCACCTGCCTGAGCAAAAATATTGCAGAACTTTTTGGAATATTTTTGCTACAGAAAATATTTTCTGTTCTGGACAGAAATGGTGGTTTCTACAACAACTACCATTTTACTTGCTACATTGTGGCTGATTTTTCTTGTGCATCATCACCTTAGTAGATGATTGCTAACCTCCAAAACCCAGCCCTCAACTCCCAGCTGTTTGACCACAGTAAGCTCTCAAAGTTACTGATCAGAAAATTACTTGGCGGTAGAAATCTATCCTACTGCGTCTGGATCCAAACCAAAGCGTGGTAATCTTCAAAACTACCACGAACAACAAGCCAGACATAAATTTTTAACTTAGGTCGGCCTGATGGAAAAGTTCACACGGTGACCACGCGTGTACACGATGCCAACCTGCTTGTCGCCGCGCTCTAAGTGCCGCCGAGTGCTCTGTTTCGCATGTGCTCGCTTCCCCGACTGGCTAAGCGTGCCAAACCTCGCTAAAATCTTTGTCCTAGCTCTCTTAACTCTCCCCTGGCACTCGCCGACACCAAAGCTCGCCGCAGCGAGCACGGGCGCGGTCTGGCCAACACAACAGTGCGCTCTGCACTATGCTCATCGCCTTCCCCTTGATCATGTGCTCGTCCCTGTTCGCCCACAGTCCCCGCGTGAGCTGTGTCACCTTCTCCCTCTCTCACTGACGCCGCTCGTCGCCGGGCGCCGTTTCCTGGTGTCCACCGGCGGAGCCCGAACCCCCCTCGATGCTCGCCTATAAATGGAGCCCTCCCCAGCCTCCTCGAGCACACTCCACCAATCCCACACTCTCCACAATCTCGTAGATAGCCGTAGCCTGGCCGGCCAGGCCGCGGGCCGCCATCCCTGAGCCCGAGCTCGCCGGCGATCATCTCGGGTTATCTTCGTAGCTCTGGCTCCTCCCAGGCCTGGGCAATCCTTCCAGGGCCTCCGCCACTCTCCGGTGGTGTTGTTCTGCCTGGTTGGAGCCCCTGGAGTCGCCTCTGTTCACTGTCGTCTTCATCTCCGGCGACCTCCGCTCTCTGCCTCCGCTAGAGAGGCCGATTCCGACACCGTCCGACCACCCCTAGCTACTCTACGGGTACGGGCATGTGCGCCTCTGTCTCCTCTCTCAATCCCTCCCTCTCGTTTTGGCCAAGAAGCCCTCGCCGCCGGCGTGTGCTCCGGTGAAGCCGCGCCGTCCTCTGTTTCCTTCCCCCTCTCCCCCTCACGTGACTAGCAGGGCCTGCTAGTCAGCCACTCAGTACGCGCACGAAACGGTACGAGTGGTGGCACCCTGAGGCTTTACGCCTTCGACGCCCCCCCCCACAAGTATGTTTTTATTTAAATTCAAATTCATATTTTTTCAGAGAGCTTCAAATAGCCAAAACTCTTCAACCATAAGTCCAAATGATTTGATTCTTTTTGTGTTGTGTTCTTTGTAAAGAAATCTAGAATCTCACCAAAAATGGGATTTTTCTATGCTGTCTAGATTTTCTGGTGAATTTCAGAAGGGTTCTTGATATTTTCTTCTTGTGTTTAAAATTATTTTCAGAGGGTGAGGCTTGTCTTGAGGATCACCAGGAGGCTTGTGAATCTCATCTGCACTAATACAAGCCACAGCAACATTTTCATGGTGCCATTACAATATTTGTGATTTTCCTACTTGAATGAATGATTTAATCATGCATTTAAATCACTATTATGTTATTTATATTATGTTAGGTGCCTATTTAAGTTAATATGCTTGATTTATAAAAAGTTTAAAGCTAACTAAGTTGGTAAAGAAACTAGAATTAACTTATTTTTATGATAGAGTAATATAGTTATGGATATAAGTAATTATATGGAGTTATTTTTTTTCTTGCATGAGAAAAATGATAACTTTGCTAGAAAAGATTCTGTTGAAAGTAAGGTTTAATCTTAACCAGAGAAGTGTCATGAGTTGTTGACGTTTATGCTTAGTGTGGATTTAGTTGACTCAGTCATTACCGTTGATATGTGATGCATATGTTAGTGTTGCATTTTCATGGCATACTATGACACCGGTTATTTTCACTTTAAGCTGAACCTGAGAATAACTCAACTTGAATATATCGTTGACCGGGTCATGGTGCCACTGAATCGAGTTTTTCCCAGTGCAACGACATTTGCCTTTATGGGAAGGCCTTTATTTGGTCCGTTGTAATGCCTCTGGTCGGTGCCTCCAACGAGGGAAGGTTATGGGCGTGCGGTACCCTGGCCCGGTAACCAGACATAACCTTGTGTGCCCGTTGTTGAGATTTTCGTACCGCGTCCCCGTGTGGGACAATTTATGTTTTGGCCACGACGGTGGTCGTTGTGTCTTTGGTAGACACGGGGCCACCCAGGACTAGCCCAATGGGGAGTGAGTCGAAGTGGTCGGAAGAGTGTCATGGCAATGTAGGGGTTTCGTCGGAATGCCGTTGGGCCACCTGAATGGGAGTGTGAGGCCATGGGTTCCGTGGTGTGGGTACAGTGCGCTACCTCTGCAGAGTGTATTAATCTATCGATAGCTGAGTTCACGGTTACGGACACGCTCGAAAGCAGGTCACACCATGGGTCAACATTTAATAAATCTTGCACACCAAGTTATGAACTTTGCACTGTTGTTGATGGCGGAAAGGTAATCTTGTGCTTTCGGACGAAGTGTTGGTCATGGTTGTGATCGCCGGAAGGATCACCGTTTGAGACCAAATATTGGTCGTGGTTGTGAACGCCGGAAAGATCATGATATATTCATAGTTAAGACTTTAAGGTTGGAACGTCTGTGATCCAAGAGCGATCACCGTTGGTAAGCCAGTTCGAGAGATTTTTCTCTCAGGAGTATGATCATAGCATGTTGGCTATCTTGCAGCATTATTAATAATTGGTTAATTATCAAGATATTGTTTGCCATTATGTTTATGTTTGTTGTGAGCTTGCAAGTACATTCAATGTACTGACCTGGCCTGTCATGCCAGATTTCAGGAAAGTCTCGTTGGAAAGGAGTGCTGTCCGGGTCTAGATCGTGTCCACATCGGTGTCCCTGTGCTATGGAGTTCCGCTACGACGTTGTTCCACTGCCGCGTAGTTGTTATGGTCGAGGCCCCTTTATGTTCACTAAATAATGTACATATTTTCAGCCGCACCGTGTGTGCCGCTTGGCCTCACTACCGGTTTTAATATAAACTTTGATCCGCTAGCATCAATAAAGCGGTCGTTTTCTGTACCAAGATATTGTGTGTTACCAGAAGACATGGTCTCTGGGCTGGCAAAGCATGGTAAACCGGTTGCTCTGAGCCGGGGTGCCACAGAAAACCCTTTGGGGAAGGGATCGTCGCAAATGCGGTGGCCGAAACAAGGCGAACCAATTGCATCTTCTTCTTCTATCGCAAGAGATCGAGCCAAGCGGTCGATCCGGTGGCGGGCATCATTCTCTCCGACTCCATCACGGCAGCCTAGCCAGTCGCCGAGAGTCGGGTGCTCAACAGGTGGCAGGGAGGCACGCCTCTCCCTACAAGGGGGAGGGGGAGGCAGATAATCGTCACATTGTTCCACTGCTCGTGGGCGGCCATCTTGGCCGCGCTCGATGGTGAGGCGTGTGCGGCTGCGGCTAGTAGCCAGCTCTCGGTCTCGTCTGCCGCGCGCGCCGCATGTCGGTGTCCGGGAGGTCGCGTCTTGGTCTCGGCGATGGGAAGGATTCTCGGCATGCGCGCCGGGTTCCATCTCATGGCGGCCGGCTTCTTGCTGCGCTGTAGCCGCGTCAAGGAGCTGCTGGATTCGTGCCGTCATGCAACGCTGCTCGTGACCCTCCAGGTGATCTAGCTCGTCCGCTGATGCGTGGGCAGCATGTAGGTTCTCCAGGGGCATGGCGTAGAATGGACGGTCGGCCCCCAGCATGCTGGCGATAGCCGCGCCGCGCTGCCGAACCGTTCCCATATGGCTAGGCTCGCCAGCAGCCGGCGTGTCGCCAACGGCGCGGTCGATCTCACTCTGGTAGTCCTTGGAGAGGCGTCCCATGGTGGCCAACTTCTTGGCGCTCTCGATGAGCATGATGCGGCAGGCTTCTAGTGTCTCAGCACTGGCATCTACCGCTATGGGTACGGACAGGTCCCGCATTGCCGCCTGCAATGGGTCCTGAGCTGCTCTACCAGAGGCTCCATCGTGACTAACGACGAATACCTCCGTGACGGTGCTGCCGCCACTGTCGGTGCGAGGGAGCGGGTTGTCGATGACCACCACGTTGGTGGGGAAAGCATCGAGGGATGCCGTGTCCGAGTCGACAAGCATTGGGTGAAGGAAATATGCCCTAGAGGCAATAATAATGTTATTATTTATTTCCTTATATCATGATAAATGTTTATTATTCATGCTAGAATTGTATTAACCGGAAACATAATACATGTGTGAATACATAAACCTACAGAGTGTCACTAGTATGCCTCTACTTGACTAGCTCGTTAATCAAAGATGGTTATGTTTCCTAACCATGAACAAGGAGTTGTTATTTGATTAATGGGATCACATCATTAGTTGAATGATCGATTGACATGACCCATTCCATTAGCATAGCTTTTGATCGTATAGTTTGTTGCTAGTGCTTTTCTTCATGACTTATACATGTTCCTATGACTATGAGATTATGCAACTCCGTTTGCCGAGGAACACTTTGGGTGCTACCAAGCGTCACTGGCGTAATGCTGGGTGATTATAAAGGTGCATTACAGGTGTCTCCGAAGGTACATGTTGGGTTGGCATATTTCGAGATTAGGATTTGTCACTCCGATTGTCGGAGAGGTATCTCTGGGCCCTCTCGGTAATGCACATCACATAAGCCTTGCAAGCATTGCAACTAAATGTGTTAGTTGTGAGATGATGTATTACGGAGCGAGAAAAGAGACTTGCCGATGCGAGATTGAACTAGGTATTGGATACCGACGATCGAATCTCGGGCAAGTAACATACCGATGACAAAGGAACAACGTATGTTGTTATGCGATCGACCGATAAAGATCTTCAGTAGAATATGTAGGAACCAATATGGGCATCCAGGTCCGCTATTGGTTATTGACCGAGAGGTGTCTCGGTCATGTCTACATAGTTCTCGAACCCGTAGGGTCCGCACGCTTAACGTTCGATGGCAGTTATTATGAGTTTATATGATATTGATGTACGAAGGTTGTTGAGTCCCGGATGAGATCACGGACATGACGAGGAGTCTCGAAATGGTCGAGACATAAAGATTGATATATTGGAAGCCTATGTTTGGACTCGGAATCACTCCGGGTGAAATTGGGAATTTTACCGAGATGCAGGGAGTTACGGAACCTCCCGGGAGTCAATGGGCCTTGATGGGCCTTAAGGGGAAAGAGAAAGGGGCCATATGCTGGCGCAGCCTTCCCCTTCCCTAGTCCTATTAGGATTAGGAGAAGGGGTGGCCTCTCTCCCTCTCCCTTGGTCAAACCCTAGTTGGACTAGGATTGGGGGAATCCTACTCCGGTGGGAGTAGGACTCCCAGCGCAGCCATAGGTGGCCGGCCAGCCCTCCCCTTCCCTCCTTTATATGAGGGCAGAGGGCACCCCATGACACACAAGTTGATCTCGGATCTTTCCTTAGCCGTGCGGTGCCCCTTCCACCATATTCCACCTCGGTCATATCGTCGCGGAGCTTAGGTGAAGCCTGCGGAGAAGTCATATCGTCGCGGAGCTTAGGCGAAGCCCTGCGTCGGTGGAGCATCATCATCGTCCACCACGCCGTCGTCTTGTGGAACTCATCCCGACACTTTGCTGGATCGGAGTCCGGGATCGTCATCGAGCTGAGCGTGTGCGAGAACTCGGAGGTGCCGTCGTTCGGTGCTTGGATCGGTCGGATCGTGAAGGCGTCGACTACATCAACAGCGTTGTTATAACGCTTCGCTTTCGGTCTCACGAGTGCGTGGACGGACACTCTTCCTCTCGTTGCTATGCCATCACCATGGTCTTGCGTGATCGTAGGAAATTTTTGAAATTACTCGTTCCCCATCGATGGTATCGAGCCTGGTTTTATGCGTTGATGTCATATGCGAGTAGAACACAAGTGAGTTGTGGGCGATACAAGTCATACTACCTACCAGCATGTCATACTTTGGTTCAGCGGTATTGTGAGATGAAGCGGCCCGGACCGACATTACGCGACGCTTACGCGAGACTGGTTTCACCGCTGTGAGCACTCGTTGCTTAAAGGTGACTGGCGGGTGTCTGTCTCTCTCACTTTAGTTGAACCGAGTGTGGCTCGCCCGGTCCTTGAGAAGGTTAAAGCGGAGTCTATTTGACGAAATATCGTTGTGGTTTTGATGCGTAGGTAAGAACGGTTCTTGCTCAGCCCGTAGCAGCCACGTAAAACTTGCAACAACAAAGTAGAGGGCGTCTAACTTGTTTTTGCAGGGCATGTTGTGATGTGATATGGTCAAGGCGTGATGCTATATTTTATTGTATGAGATGATCATGTTTTGTAACGAGTTATCGACAATCGGCAGGAGCCATATGGTTGTCGCTTTATTGTATGAAATGCAAGCGCCATGTAATTGCTTTACTTTATCACTAAGGAGTAGCGATAGTCGTAGAAGCAATAGTTGGCGAGGCGACAACGATGCTACGATGGAGATCAAGGTGTCGCGCGGTGGCGATGGTGATCATGGCGGTGCCGGAGATGGAATCACAAGCACAAAATGATGATGGCCATATCATATCACTTATATTGATTGCATGTGATGTTAATCCTTTATGCATCTTATCTTGCTTTGATTGGCGGTAGCATTATAAGATGATCCTTACTAAATTATCAAGAAGTGTTCTCCCGAGTATGCACCGTTGCGAAAGTTCTTCGTCTTTGAGACACCACGTGATGATCGGGTGTGATAGGCTCTACGTTCAAATACAGCGGGTGCAAAACAGTTGCACACGCGGAATACTCAGGTTATACTTGACGAGCTATGCATATAAGATATGACCTCGGAACACGGAGACCGAAAGGTCGGCGTGAATCATATAGTAGATATGATCAACATATTGATGTTCACCATTGAAACTACTCCATCACACGTGATGATCGGTCATGGTGTAGTTGATATGGATCACGTAATCACTTAGAGAATTGGAGGATATTTTTCTAAGTGGGAGTTCTTAAGTAATATGATTAATTGAACTTTAATTTATCATGAACTTAGTCTGGTAGTATTTTGCAAATTATGTTGTAGATCAATAGCTCGCGTTGTTGCTTCCCTATGTTTTCATATGTGTTCCTAGAAAATTGTATTGAAAAATGTTAGTAGCAATGTTGCGGATTGGATCCGTGATCTGAGGTTTATCCTCATTGCTGCCTGAAGAATTATGTCCTTGATGCACCGCTAGGTGACAGACCTATTGCAGGAGCGAGATCGAGGCGTTATGAGCGTTTGGCTAGCTCAATATGATGACTACTTGATAGTTTAGTGCACCATGCTTAAGCGGCTTAGAATCGGGACTTCAAAGGCGTTTTGAGCGTCATGGACCATATGAGATGTTCCAGGAGTTGAAGTTAATATTTCAAGCAAATACCGAGTTGAGAGATATAAAGTCTCCAACAAGTTCTATAGCTAAAAGATGGAGGAGAATCGCTCAACTAGTGAGCATGTGCTCAGATTATGCAGGTACTTCAATCGCTTGAATCAAGTGGGAGTTAATCTTCCGAGATAAGATAGTGATTGACAGAATTCTCTAGTCACCATCACTAAAGTTACTAGAACTTCGTGATGAACTATAATATGCAAGGGATGACGAAAACAATTCCCAAGCTCTTCGCGATGCTAAAATCGCGAAGGTAGAAATCAAGAAAAACATCAAGTGTTGATGATTGACAAGACCACTAGTCTCAAGGAAAATGGCAAAGGAAGAAGGGAACTTCAAAAGGAGCGGCAAGCAAGTTGCTGCTCGAGTGAAGAAGCCCAAGTCTGGACCTAAGCACGAGACTAAGTGCTTTTGCTGCAATGGAACTGGTCACTAGAAGCGGAACTACCCCAAGTATTTGGTGGATAAGAAGGATGGCAAAGTGAACAAAGGTATATTTGATATACAGATTATTGATGTGTATTTTACTAGTGTTTATAGTAACCCCTTGGTATTTGATACTGGTTCAATTGCTAAGAGTAGTAACTTGAAGCGGAGTTGCAGAATGAGCAGAAACTAGTTGAAGGGAAGTGACGATGAGTGTTGGAAGTAGTTCCAAGATTGATATGATCATCATCGCACACTCCCTATACTTTCGGGATTAGTGTGGAACCTAAATAAGTGTTATTTGGTGTTGAGCATAAATATGATTTGATCATGTTTATTGCAATACGGTTATTCATTTAAGTAAGAGAATAAATTGTTGTTACATTTACATGAATAAAACCTTATATGGTTACACACCCAATGAAAATGGTTCATTGGATCTCGATCATAGTGATACACATATTCATAATATTGAAACCAAAAGATGCAAAGTTAATAATGATAGTGCAACTTATTTGTGGCACTTGCCGTTTAGGTCATATTGGTGTAAAGCGCATGAAGAAAACTCCATCTTGATGGACTTTTGGAATCACTTGATTATGAATCATTTGATGCTTGCGAACCGTGCCTTTTGGGCAAGATGACTAAAACTCCGTTCTCGGAACAATGGAACAAGCTCTGACTTATTGGAAATAATACATACCGATGTATGCGATCCAATGAGTGTTGATGCTCGTGGCAAGTATCGTTATTTTCGACCTTCACAAGATGATTTGAGCAGATATGGGTATATCTACTTGATGAAACATAAGTCTGAAATAGTTGAAAGGTTCAAAGAATTTCAGAGTGAAGTGGAAAATCATCGTAACAAGAAAATAAAGTTTCTGCGATCTGATCGTGGAGATGAATATTTGAGTTCTGAGTTTGGTCTTCAATGAAAACAATGTGGAATAGTTTCACAGCTCACGCCACGGAACACCACAACGTTATGGTGTGTCGAGCGTCGTAACCGTACTTTATTATGATATGGTGCGATCTATGATGTTTCTTACCGATTTACCAATATCGTTTTGGGATTATGCATTAGAGACAGCTGCATTCACGTTAAATAGGGCACCATCTAAATCCGTTGAGATGACACTATATGAACTATGGTTTAGCAAGAAACCAAAGTTGTCGTTTCTTAAAGTTTGGAGTTGTGATGCTTATGTGAAAAAGTTTCATCTGATAAGCTCAAACCCAAATCGAGAATGCGTCTTCATATAATACCCAAAGGAAACTGTTGGGTACACCTTCTATCACAGATCCGAAGGCAAGTTTTTCGTTGCTAAGATGGATCCTTTCTAGAAGAAGTTTCTCTCGAAAGAAGTGAGTGGGAGGAAAGTAGAACTTGATGAGGTAATTGTACCTTCTCCCTTATTGGAAAGTAGTTCATCACAGGAATCAGTTCGGTGATTCCTACACCAATTAGTGAGGAAGTTAATGATGATGATCATGAAACTTCAGATCAAGTTGCTACCAAACCTCGTAGGTCTTCGAGTAAGATCCGCACCGGTGTGATGCGGTAATCATATTCTAAAAGTCATGTTACTAGACCATGATGAACCTACGAACTATGAGGAAGCGATGATGAGCCCAGATTCCGCGAAATGGTTTGAGACCATGAAATCTGAGATGGGATCCATGTATGAGAACAAAGTATGGACTTTGGTTGACTTGCCCGATGATCGGCAAGCCATTGAGAATAAATGGATCTTCAAGAGGAAGGCGGACAGCGATAGTAGTGTTACTATCTACAAAGCTCGACTTGTGCAAAAGGTTTTGACAAGTTCAAGGTGTTGACTACAATGAGATTTTCTCAATTGTAGCGATGCTTAAATCTGTCCGAATCATGTTAGCAATTGCCACATTTTATGAAATCTGGCAAATGGATGTCAAAACTACATTCTTTAATGGATTTATTAAAGAAGAGTTGTATATGATGCAACCAGAAGGTTTTGTCAATCCTAAAGGAGCTAACAAAATGTGCAAGCTCCAATGATCCATCTATGGACTGGTGCAAGCATCTCGGAGTTGGAATAAGCGCTTTGATAGTGTGATCAAAGCATATGGTTTTATCTGAGACTTTTGGAGAAGCCTGTATTTACAAGAAAGTGAGTGGGAGCACTACAGCATTTCGATAAGTATATGTGAATGACATATTGTTGATCGAAATAATGTAGAATTATTCGCAAAGCATAAAGGAGTGTTTGAAAGGAGTTTTTCAAAGAAAGACCTCGGTGAAGCTGCTTACATATTGAGCATCAAGATCTATAGAGATAGATCAAGGCGCTTGATAAAGTTTTTCAATGAATACATATCTTGACAAGATTTTGAAGTAGTTCAAAATGGAACAGTCAAAGAAAGAGTTCTTGCCTGTGTTACAAGGTGTGAGATTGAGTAAGACTCAAAACCCGACCACGGCAGAAGATAGAAAGAGAATGAAAGTCATTCCTATGCATCAGCCATAGGTTCTATAAAGTATGTCATGTTGTGTACCAGATCTATTGCATACCCTACCACTAAGATTGGCAAGGAGTGCAATAGAGATCTAGGAGTAGATCAATGGACAGCGGTCAAAATTATCCTTAGTAGAATAAGGATATGTTTCTCGATTATGGAAGTGAAAAAGGTTCGTGCGTAAAGGTTACGTCGATGCAAGTTTTAACACTAATCTAGATGACTCGAGTCTCAATCTAGATACATATTGAAAGTGGGAGCAATTAGCTAGAGTAGCTCCGCAAGAGCATTGTAGACATAGAAATTTGCAAAATACTTACGGCTCTGAATGTGACAGACCCGTTGACTAAAATTATCTCACAAGCAAAACATGATCACACCTTAGTACTCTTTGGGTGTTAATCACATAGCGATGTGAACTAGATTCTGACTCTAGTAAACCCTTTGGGTGTTGGTCACATGTCGATGTGAACTATGGGTGTTAACCACATATAGATGTGAACTATTGATGTTAAATCACATGGCGATGTGAACTAGATTATTGACTCTAGTGCAAGTGGGAGACTGAAGGAAATATGCCCTAGAGGCAATAATAATGTTATTATTTATTTCCTTATATCATGATAAATGTTTATTATTCATGCTAGAATTGTATTAACCGGAAACATAATACATGTGTGAATACATAAACCTACAGAGTGTCACTAGTATGCCTCTACTTGACTAGCTCGTTAATCAAAGATGGTTATGTTTCCTAACCATGAACAAGGAGTTGTTATTTGATTAATGGGATCACATCATTAGTTGAATGATCTGATTGACATGACCCATTCCATTAGCATAGCACCTGATCGTATAGTTTGTTGCTAGTGCTTTTCTTCATGACTTATACATGTTCCTATGACTATGAGATTATGCAACTCCCGTTTGCCGAGGAACACTTTGGGTGCTACCAAGCGTCTGGCGTAATCGGGTGATTATAAAGGTGCATTACAGGTGTCTCCGAAGGTACATGTTGGGTTGGCATATTTGAGATTAGGATTTGTCCTCCGATTGTCGGAGAGGTATCTCTGGGCCCTCTCGGTAATGCACATCACATAAGCCTTGCAAGCATTGCAACTAAATGTGTTAGTTGTGAGATGATGTATTACGGAGCGAGAAAAGAGACTTGCGAACGAGATTGAACTAGGTATTGGATACCGACGATCGAATCTCGGGCAAGTAACATACCGATGACAAAGGAACAACGTATGTTGTTATGCGGTCGACCGATAAAGATCTTCGTAGAATATGTAGGAACCAATATGGGCATCCAGGTCCGCTATTGGTTATTGACCGAGAGGTGTCTCGGTCATGTCTACATAGTTCTCGAACCCGTAGGGTCCGCACGCTTAACGTTTCGATGATGGTTATTATGAGTTTATATGATATTGATGTACGAAGGTTGTTGAGTCCCGGATGAGATCACGGACATGACGAGGAGTCTCGAAATGGTCGAGACATAAAGATTGATATATTGGAAGCCTATGTTTGGACTCGGAATCACTCCGGGTGAAATTGGGAATTTTAGAGAGTGCCGGGGTTACGGAACCTCCCGGGAGTCAATGGGCCTTGATGGGCCTTAAGGGGAAAGAGAAAGGGGCCATATGCTGGCGCAGCCTTCCCCCTTCCTAGTCCTATTAGGATTAGGAGAGGGGTGGGCCTCTCTCCCTCTCCCTTGGTCAAACCCTAGTTGGACTAGGATTGGGGAATCCTACTCGGTGGGAGTAGGACTCCCAGCGCAGCCATAGGTGGCCGCCAGCCAGCCTCCCTTCCCTCCTTTATATCTGAGGCAGAGGGCACCCCATGACACACAAGTTGATCTACTGGATCTTTCCTTAGCGTGTGCGGTGCCCCTTCCACCATATTCCACCTCGGTCATATCGTCGCGGAGCTTAGGTGAAGCCTGCGGGAGAAGTCATATCGTCGCGGAGCTTAGGCGAAGCCCTGCGTCGGTGGAGCATCATCATCGTCACCACGCCGTCGTCTTGACGGAACTCATCCCGACACTTTGCTGGATCGAGTCCGGGATCGTCATCGAGCTGAGCGTGTGCAGAACTCGGAGGTGCCGACGTTCGGTGCTTGGATCGGTCGGATCGTGAAGGCGCACGACTACATCAACAGCGTTGTTATAACGCTTCGCTTTCGGTCTCACAGTGCGTGGACGGACACTCTTCCCTCTCGTTGCTATGCCATCACCATGGTCTTGCGTGATCGTAGGAAAATTTTTGAAATTACTACGTTCCCCATCATTGGGTTGGTGGAGCCGATCGACTCCAAGTCGGATGCTGGATCGTTGGCGTTGTGGAGCTTGCCAAGGAGGTCAACGAGGCAGCTCTCAGAGTTGGCCGCTCCCGCATCGGGCGCAGGCTCGTCGGAGAGGAGGATCCCGCAGATGAGATCGACGAGGCTGCTCGCGATGCTAGCGACTTCCGTGCCATGCAGAGCATCGGCGCAGACGCCATCGGGCGTGCCGGGCTGGCTGCGCTCGCTAGGAAGGAAAAGGGTTCCCATCCAGAACAGAACTCTGGACAACGGTGCACCTAGCCCCACGGTGGGCGCCAAATGTTGGGGGTATCGTGCGACATATGCCAAAGGATGGCTTATCATGGTGGGGGAGAGTAATACGTCGCCGGTTCCTAGAAACGGGATAAGGCATAGACATGTACACCGATGCATCTTACCCAGGTTCGGGGCTCACCTGGGAGATAACAGAAAAAAAGTAGAACAGGTATAAATAAGAAAATCTTAGTTAAGAGGGTTCATGTAAAGAAATAGAAAAATAGGAAGAAAAATATGACAGAAAAAAATAGGAGAGAAAAAAACCCCGAGAGAAGCAAAAGTAACTTTCGAAGGTTTAGTTTCGGCAAAATAGCCCCGTAACTTCGGGAGAAGGGGTGCCCCCTCACAAAAGGGGGCCGCAGTGACCAGGTCCGGGCGACTGTTTACCAAAAACACAGGTCTCCGCAAAGTCGTAAGACCATGTATGGGGGCTGACGCCTGCCCAGTGCTGGAAATTCAAGGAAGTTGGTTTTCTTTCATTTTTTTCTGTCCCTTAGCTTTTTTTTGATAAAAAGGAATGAATGGCTCGGCTAGATGGAATAACCGAGCTAGAACAGAAAAAAGCATCAATCTACAGAAAGGTAGGGGGCATACATGTGTGAAAATGGAGTGTAAAGCATATTCTAGATATTTCACTTCGAATTTCTTCCACTTAAAAGAGTCAAGTCCGCAGGGTTCCCCAGATTGCCCCAGTGGATAAATAAGGAATACAGAAACAAAAACAGCAATTGGACCAGAGAATGAGATTGCATTATAAGGCCGCAATTGAACAGACCGAGCAAGTTCAAATTGGCGTAACATTTTTTCTCTGTGGTCCGAGGAGAAAGGGGGCTCAGCAGGAAGAGGATTGTACCATGAGCGAAGCACAGAGGTCAACCCGCTTCAAATATGGAACATGGATTCTGGCAATGCAACGGAGTTGGGTCAGCTAAAACGAAAGTTCCACTAAAGAGCGTTTCCACGTGGTAGAACCTCCTCAGGCAATATAAGATTTTCATGAGGCTGATCCTGAGCTACCATCCACGCACGAATACCCTCGTTTAAAAGAATATTTTTGGTGTAGAAAGTCTTAAATTAAATTTGGTTAATATTTATTAACCCCATACAAAAGAAATAATAAAGGCCATTTCTTCTAAAAAAATTAGAATAGTGAGACGTATTAAAACGCAATTTGCGTTCCGAATTACTAGCTCTTCTCCCTCCCAAATAGTCCTATTTTTCCTCCACGTCGATAAGGAGCTAAAATATCGACGACCTTAATACCTGTTTCAAAAATAAGTTTATCCTCCTAGAATATATTCTTCCATAAAAAATTCTTCTAAAAATGCCGAACCCCTAGTCCTGCTTTGCGGGGTCTCCGCATGATCACTATGTCAATAGAGTGGCTACAAAGTTGCTCCTAGAGCTGTTTGGCTAGAGGAGGAAGAAGGGCAAGGCTAGCTCTACTCCTCTCTCTATTTGTGTGTGTTATCTATGATGTTGAACCCCTTTGCATGGGTGCCCTGGGGGGTTTATATAGGCCTACCCCCAAGGTACAATGGTAATCCGGCTTGGTGTAGGATCCAGCTGTTAGTGTCTCTGGTGGCCGGCTTCTCCGCCGGCTGCTGGGGCCCGCCTCTTGGTGGGTCTCGCCGGCTGCCGGTCTCCCGGCCGACAGGTAGGACCCGCCGCCTGCGGGTCCTGTTGGCTGCTTGTTACTGTAGCCTCGCCATTGATGATGGGGGCCTTGTCGGGGGAAGCGTGGCTACAGTCCCGCCGTCTGGTGGGCGCTCACTGTAGCCACATCCCGTCTTATCGTTGATGGCGCATAGACTCCAAGGAAGGGGAGGTCCACCTGCTCAGGAGTCGGCCTCCCCCACGCCGACTGGTTACAACCAGCCGCCTTCTGGCTTCTCACCGACAGGTAGGGCCTGCCGCCGGCGGGCCTTACCGACAGCTCATCGTGGGGGCATGGCTTCCACTGCCATGGATGATGTCACGGATAGCGTGGCAACAGTGTCGCGCCGGGCGTGGGTGGTTCACCCGGTACGGTGCACTGTGGCCACGTTCCACCCTGGATTTGGGGGTCGCAGGCTGCACATTAACCATGCCCCGTCTTTTCATGTTTATGTGGGTGCAAACTTCAAGGGCAGAAGGGGCCGCCTGCTTGGAGCCGGCCTCCCTGGAGGCCGCCTGCTAGAAGTCGGCCCACCTGTGGCTGTCTTCTGGGATCTACCGCCTTCTAGCAGCCGGCCGCTTGGACCAGCCGACCCTAAGAAGGCGGCCCTTCGTCTTTGAGTCTTGAGGGGCGCAGCCGGCCCCGATGTCTTGAAATACCATGGGGGCAGATGAGACTATCCGTGGTCATTAACTCTGACAATGGAGGAGAACAGTTGTGTCATTGAACTATACTCAAAATGTCTGGGTATCATAACCACTTGACTCAGCTGGGAGTTGAACTTCCGGTTGATAGTTTTATTGACAGAGTTCTTCAATCACTTCCACCAAGCTACAAAGGCTTCGTGATGAACTATAATATGCAAGGGATGAATAAAATGATTCATGAGCTATTCGCAATGCTAAAGGCCGCGGAGGTAGAAATCAAGAAGGAGCATCAAGTGTTGATGGTTAACAAGACCACCTAGTTTCAAGAAAAATGGCAGGGGAAAGAAAGGGAACTTCAAGAAGAATGGCAAGCAAGTTGACACTTCCGGAAAGAAGCCCAAAGCAGGACCCAAGCCAGAAACTGAGTGCTTCTACTGCAAAGGGATTGGTCACTGGAAGCGGAACTGCACCGAATACTTGGCGGATAAGAAGGATGGCAAAGTGAACAAAGGTATATTTGATATACATGTTATTGATGTGTACCTTACTAATGCTCGTAGCAGCAGCTAGGTATTTGATACAGGTTCGGTTGCTCATATTTGTAACTCTTAACAGGAGTTGTGGAATAAATGAAGATTGGCTAAGGACGAGGTGACAATGTGCGTCTGTCGGATTACGGGTTCCGGCAAAACCCTTGAGGTTCAAACTCTGGGGTGTGCATGAAGATCTCTCTCCCCCTAGCTCATGCTCTCACCATGATCTGAAAGCCTAGCTCGCTGAACCCGAGGAACAACGGACACAAGAGTTTATACTGGTTCGGGCCACCAATGTGGTGTAATACTCTACTCCAGTGTGGTGTAGTGGATTGCCTTGTAGGGAGGGGATGAACAAGTACAAGGGAAGAACTAACTCATGAGAAGAGGTGTTCTTGAGCTCGGTGAGCTTGTTTGTGTGTGGATGGAATGGATCTGATCCAAGATCAGTTGCCTTCTATGGTGGTGGCTACTCCTATTTATAGGGGCCCGGGTCCTCTTCCCAAATATTTAGGCGGGAAGCAATCCCACAACGGCCAATTTGAAGGGGGACAGCTAGTACAAGCTATCCTGAAAAATGTGGTCTTCGCCTGCCAAAGGCCCTGGTGGTGACGCCGTCGTGGGCTCCGCGATGAACTCCATCCTGCCGTCCTACTGGTCTTGGTCTCGTTGCACCGATATGGAAACGTTTGCCTGACGCCTCAGGACTCCTCGCCTGCGCCTGCTACTTTAGCAACAAAGAGGAAAGTAGTACTCTGTGCCCGCTGGCGCCCACCTAGTGCCCGCCTGGCCTCGGTCGTCATGGCTCACATCACAGAAACCTCACGAGGTGCCCCTCGCCTTGATCTCTCCGCTCCGCGCGAGCCAGCCTAGCGAGGCTGCCACTGAGGAGGTCTTGTGTCGCCCGCCTCGCGAGGCTTGGCCCCTCGTGAGCGTCTTGAGTGTTTGCTGGTGAAGATGGGCCGTACCAGGCTGTTAGTGGAGCCACGTTGTGGGCCGCAGGTAGGCAAGTCTGGGGACCCCGTTCTCAGAACGCCGACAGTAGCCCCCGGGCCCAAGGCGCGCTCGGATTTGGCTTCGGGGCGAAGCCAAGGGGCAAGTGCGGAGCTCCGCGGGCCCCAACCGCCTGCAGCCTTGATTGACGTGTGGCGATTGACGGGACGTGGGCGTCCCCGCTTCCCCCTGCAGCCTTGATATCAGCCTGGCTAGGCGGCAACTGCGACCTACACAGTTACTCCTTCGTCGCTGGCAACGCACTCCCCCAACTCTTCAGCCTTCCTGAAACAATAGCCTCCTCTTCCAATCTGAGCTGAGCTCTGTCCTCTCCGTCGCCATGGCGCCGAGCCAAACGAAGAAAAGGGAGGAAGAAGTCCCAGTCCTCAGCCGAACCACCCCGACCCTTGACCGAGCCGTCGAGCGGTCGGTGGTGCTCAACCAGGAAGCCATGGACAAGGTCCGCCAGCGCTCGCCGCCGACTTCAATGAATGGGGGAAGATGGTGGCCTGCCTGCATCCCGCGCCTTTGTTGATAGGACAATCACCAAGGTCCACATCTTTCTCGACACCTTATGGGCCGGCCTGATTCCCCCTTTCTCCACCTTCTTCAACGCCGTGCTCTCCCATTACCAGATCCACATGCTACACCTAGATCCCCAATCCATCGTCCTTCTTGTTGTCTTCGCCTTTGTCTATGAGGCCATGGTGGGCATTGCTCCTTCCGTGGCCCTACTTCACCATTTCTTCTCGCTGCACCTGATCGACCCTCGGCAGTTCTCGGAATTCTTGAGCTTCTAGGCCGTGGCTGTGATGGCCGGCTCAGGGATTGACATCGAGCTCCCGCCATCCGTGAGCGGGTTCCGGAAGCGGTGGGTGTTCGTGGATGTTGGTGTGCTCAGCCCCGTGCTCTCGCTTCGCCGGCGCCCGCTGTTCCCAGCTCTGGCTGGGGCTACGAGAGGCTCGCTGATCCGCGTCTTGCCCATGTCTGGCGCCGGTTCAAGAGGCTGAAGGATCTTGGTGTGGCTGCGCCCATGGTGGTGAAGGAGTTCGTCCAACGCCACATTGCTCCGCTCCAGCGCCATTCTTGACCAACGTGGACCTTGTCTGACAGCAAGGACTGCATGAGACTTCACGAGTCCGGGCTTCCTCCTGAGGCGCAACAGACTGTGCTCGAAATCCTGACGGGTGACCCGTCGCCAGCCAGCATGCCGGAGGAGGGTTGTCTCTTGTACTGCTGCACGAACAAGGTGGAGTTCGCGAGGCAGATGCCCCCTTTCGATGAGTGGGGAGTATGTCAGGCTGGTCTTGAAGGGCCTTGCAAGAGCCCTGTCTTCGTGGCTCCCTTGCCTACCGCCGGCGCAGTGATCTCCCTGGAAGTGGGCACAGGGGGGCAACCACCGTCGGCCGCTGGCGATGCGGTTACTGAGGAATCGGCGCCGCCCGGGGCTCCTGAAGGGCCGTCGCATGGGCCCCTGGAGAGTCGTCCTGAAGAAGCGGATGGAGGGGCATTGCAGCCCGATACTCCTGAGACTGGAGCCCCCAAGGCCCTAGCGGGTCGCCGCGAGGTGGAGGCCAAGGACTCCACGCGGTCCAGCACCCCTGAGGTCGCCTTCTCAGGAGCTACCCTAGCGGCACGTGGAGCTGGTGACCGTACCCTGGGCTTCCGCCGGCTCCGACTGAACTTCGACGCGCTCCAGAAGAGGAAGCGGTCTCCAAGCTGCAGCGGTGATGCCTTCCGGCCATTGAAATTGAGGAAGTATATCGCCATAGACGAGTGAGTACCTTATCATTGTAATTTCTCGAGTGCTGCTTCCCCTCCTGACTGTGGTTCCTGAGGGTCCCTTCTGTTAATGCGGTGAAATCTCCCGAGAAGCAACCTCCTCCTGCCTCGAGTCCCCTGCTGGCCTTGAGCACCCCAAGCCAGCATGCCGCACTTAGCGCGAGGTCGGTCGAAGAGGCAAGCACGCCAGCCTGGCGCCTCGAACCCACGTTCTTGCCGTCCGTCCTTCGTGGCCTCACATGGGGTGCGGAAGTTGTGCCAAGGGCTCCTCCTCTGGTTGTCGACCGCGGCTGGGTGGCCTCAGCCCTGGCCTCTCCTTCAGGCAATGAGCCGCTCCCCCCCCCCCCCGGGCTCCCGACAGGGCCCGAAGGGCATTTGTCAAGGCACCGGCCCCCAGCCCCCTGCTAGAAGGAGGCGAGCCACCTCGGACCTCTTCAACGACTTTCAGCATGGGGGACGGCCCCGGTCATTCATTCGAGCTCGCGCGCAAGCGGGGTGCCGTCCGTCACGAGCTCTTTCGGGAGGCGATGGGTGCGCTGAGCCGGCTTGGGGAAGAGCTCGTGGATGTAGACGCCCGCCTTGAAGTTGAAGGTGGCCATCAACCTCAGGCGCCTCCAGCGCAAGCACGCCAACGCGAAGGCCGAGGCATCCCTCGCAACCTCGCGCAAGGCCAGCGCCCGGGCCTTGGAGGAGATCAGGGAGGCAGATCACCGTCGCGAGGTCGCCGAGAGGCGCAGGCAGGAGCTCCGGGCCCTGAATGCCTTCTTGGAGCAGCAAGTGGAGGCGCGCAGAGCTGCCTTGGCGTCGATGAAGGGGGCACCATCTGATGAGGAGGAGATCTTGAGGCGCGAGGAAGCGTTGATGCTGGAGGCCACGGAGCGCAGCCTTGAGCTTGAGCGGTTGGAGAAGAGGGAGCGTCAGGTTGCCGAAGCGGAAGATGCTGCCAGCGCGCGCGAGGCCAGGACCCAGGAGGAAGTTGACCGCAGGGTGGCCGAGGCTCGCGCTGATCTTGCCAACAGGTACAACCTGAAGCTGAAGCTCATGGAAGCCGAAGTTGGGGGTAGGACCGCTGTCCTCATGTCAAGGTTGGCTGAGACAGAGCAGCGCGAGAAGGCCGTAGCAGTTGCCTTGATCTCCATGCATGTCGAGTTGGCGTCCGCCCGCACTGAGCTGCTCCTGCTTCAGCGGCGAGTTACCAATGCCGAATCCTTCACGCAGTAGTGCAGGGAAGAGGCGCTCCGCCAGCAGACGTTACAGCGCAAGCATACTCCCATGCTTCAGGACATCAGGACGAGGGCCAATCAGGCGCTCGGCACCATCTGCGACGAGCACTCCCCTCACCCCCACATCGAGGATTACGCCAGCCATCTTCGTTTCTTCCCCGACGTCATGACGCGCCTGGAGAACCGGGCCGAGAGGGCTTGTGAGCTCGTGGACGAAAAGAGCCAAGGCCTCCTCGGGCGCGCATTCTCCCGCGTCTTCAGCCATCTTCAAAATGCCGACCCCAACTACGATTTTGACGCCGCCGTTGCCCCCGTGCCCGGGGTTATCCAGGATAAACTGGCGCGTTGGGTGGATGATAACGTGGATGCTATGGTCAGGGCCTTTGCCTCTGAGGACGACGTGGTGGCGGTCGTGGAAGACGAAGGCAGCGCGGTTGATGATGGCGGGGGCGACGCAGGCGATGACGAGAGTGCCAGCAGCGTGTTCGGAAATGATTCGGAAGACGTTGCGAGCGACATGTCTAACTAAACCTGTGCTCCTTTGTTTTAAACCTGCGCATAAAAGCTCGGGCATGGCCCTTCAAGATGTAAGAGCATTTTGGGGAGGGAGAGCCCCTCATGTAGTCAGAATATTGTTTTATTCCTTGAGCCAAACTAAAAAGCACGCTTTTGTGAGTCCTTAGGTTCTTCCGCAAGCTTGTTGCAACAACCTACCTCAGTCCAGACAAACCTCAGACTAGTCTTGTGATTGCCGGTGTGTGTTTCTCCCGGGGGAAGTCCCTTGAGGGCTGAGAGGTTTCAGGCTCTTGAGGAGCCTGCTAGTCCGCCCAAGAGGGCCTCGCGAGAAGCAAGCGCCTCAGCGTGGCATGATGCCCTCGCATGCCACACCCAGCCCCCGCTCACGAAGTGCTCGCGAGGGAGGCGTAGCAGGCGCAATCCTTAAAAACAAGGTGCAGGACCAGAAAATTCAAGAAACCAATGCAACGATTAAAAGACGCCCCCCACACTTGTTAGCGAAAATACAGTTTCAAGTTTAAATCCAGAAAGGGCGGCAAAACGAGCTACAGAAAAGAGGGGTTGAAAGCAAATGGCCACGTCTGGCACCTAGCTAGTCTTCTTGTCTTCCCACCAGCGCGGAGCTAAGTGCTTTCACGGGCCATGAGCATAGTCATTGGGGGACAGTGTCGATGGCCAGCACGGAGCATGGTGCTTCCACTAGGACATGGGCGGGTGCCCCCGAGGCCCGAGGGCGGCTCTCCGGAGACTCTGGGGCATGTACAGCCCCACTCATTATTACGAGAGAGTGTCACGGGCGGAGACCTTCACAGGCGCGAGCCTTGCTTCATATTGATAACCCACAAGTAAGGGGATCACAACAGTTTTCGAGGGTAGAGTATTCAACCCAAATTTATTGATTCGACACAAGGGGAGCCAAAGAATATTCTCAAGTATTAGCAGTTGAGTTGTCAATTCAACCACACTAGGATAACTTAATATCTGCAGCAAAGTATTTAGTAGCAAAGTAGTATGAAGGTAACGGTAACGGTGGCAAAAGTAACAGTGGTAGTTTTGTAGTGATTGTAACAGTGGGAACGGAAAAGTAAATAAGCGAAGAACAATATGTGAAAAACTCGTAGGCATTGGATCGGTGATGGAGAATTATACCGGATGCGATTATTCATGGAATAGTTATAACATAGGGTGACACAGAACTAGCTCCAATTCATCAATGTAATGTAGGCATGTATTACGAATATAGTCATACGTGCTTATGGGAAAGAACTTGCATGACATCTTTTGTCCTACTCTCCCGTGGTAGCGTGGTCCTATTGGAAACTAAGGGATATTAAGGCCTCCTTTTAATAGAGTACCAGACCAAAGCATTAACACATAGTGAATACATGAACTCCTCAAACTATGGTCATCACCGGGAGTGGTCCCGATTATTGTCACTTCGGGGTTGCCGGATCATAACACATAGTTGGTGACTATTGACTTGCAAGATAGGATCAAGAACTCACATATATTCATGAAAACATAATAGGTTCAGATCTGAAATCATGGCACTCGGGCCCTAGTGACAAGCATTAAGCATAGCAAAGTCATAGCAACATCAATCTCAGAACATAGTGGATACTAGGGATCAAACCCTAACAAAACTAACTCAATTACATGATAAATCTCATCCAACCCATCACCGTCCAGCAAGCCTACGATGGAATTACTCACGCATGGCGGTGAGCATCATGAAATTGGTGATGGAAGATGGTTGATGATGACGACAGCGGCAGATTCCCCTCTCCGGAGCCCCGAACGGACTCCAGATCAGCCCTCCCGAGAGAGATTAGGGCTTGGCGGCTGCTCCATATCGTAAAACGCGATGAATCCTTCTCTCTGATTTTTTTCTCCTCGAACGTGAAC
This sequence comes from Aegilops longissima, assembly GCA_021605205.1. Taxonomy (NCBI): domain Eukaryota; kingdom Viridiplantae; phylum Streptophyta; class Magnoliopsida; order Poales; family Poaceae; genus Aegilops; species Aegilops longissima. Next base: position 390,970,229 of record CM038677.1, on the reverse strand, counting down.
ATATAGAGTTGGAGTTGAGTTCGGTGGAGCACCAGGGGGCCCACGAGGCAGGGGGGCGCACCCAAGGGGTAGGTGCGCCCCCACCCTCGTGGACAGGGTGTGGGCCCCCTGGCCTTGATTCTTTTGCCAGTATTTCTTATTATTTCCAAAAATAATCTCCGTGAAGTTTCAGGTCATTCCGAGAACTTTTGTTTCTGCACAAAAATAACACCATGGCAATTCTGCTAAAAACAGCGTCAATCCGGGTTAGTTCCATTCAAATCATGCAAGTTAGAGTCTAAAACAAGGGCAAAAGTGTTTGGAAAAGTAGATACGACGGAGACGTATCAACTCCCCCAAGCTTAAACCTTTGCTTGTCCTCAAGCAATTCAGTTGATAAATAAAAGTGATAAAGAAAAACTTTTACAAACTCTGTTTGCTCTTGTTGTTGTAAATATGTAAAGCCAACATTCAAGTTTCAGCAAATATTATGACTAACCATATTGACAATAACACCTAGGTCTCATGTTTACTCATATCAATGGCATAATCAACTAACGAGCAATAATAATAAATCTCGGATGACAACACTTTCTCAAAACAATCATAATATGATATAACAAGGTGGTATCTCGCTAGCCCTTTCTGAGACCGCAAAACATAAATGCAGAGCACCCTTAAAGATCAAGGACTGACTAAACATTGTAATTGATGGTAAAAGAGATCCAGTCATAGTCATACTCAATATAAATTAATAGTAATGGATGCAAATGACAGCAGTGCTCTCCAACTGGTGCTTTTTAATAAGAGGATGATGACTCAACATAAAAGTAAATGGATAGGCCCTTTGCAGAGGGAAGCAGTGATTTGTAGAGGTGCTGGAGCTCGATTTTTGAAATAGAGATAAATAATATTTTGAGTGGTATACTTTCATTGTCAACATAACAACCGAGAGATCTCGATATCTTCCATGCTACACACATTATAGGCGGTTCTCAAACAGAATGGTAAATTTTATACTCTCCTCCACCGACAAGCACACTCCACGGCTGGTCCGAAACAACGGGTACCATCCAACTAACAACAATCCTGGGGGAGTATTGTTTGCAATTATTTTGATTTGATTTGCTTAAAGCATGGGACTGAGTATCCCGGTGACCAGCCATTTTCTCGTGAGTGAGGAGCAAAGTCCACTCCTCTTGAGAATAACCAGCCTAGCATGGAAGATACAGACAGCCCTAGTTGATACATGAACTATTCGAGCATACAAAACAGAATTTCATTTGAAGGTTTAGAGTTTGGTACATACAAATTTACTTGGAACGGCAGGCAGATACCGCATATAGGAAGGTGTGGTGGACTCCTATGGAATAACTTTGGGGTTTAAGGGATTGGATGCACAAGCAGTATTCTCGCTTAGTACAAATGAAGGCTAGAAAAAGACTAGGAAGCGACCAGCTAGAGAGCGACAACAGTCATGAACATGCATTAAAATTAATGAACATTGAGTGAAAGCATGAGTAGGATATAATCCACCATGAACATAAATATCGTGGAGGCTATGTTGATTTTGTTTCAACTACATGTGTGAACATGTGCCAAGTCGAGTCACTTGAATCATTCAAAGGAGGATACCACCCTACTATACCACATCACAATCATTTTAATAGCATGTTGGCACGCAGGATAAACCATTATAAACTCCTAGCTAATTAAGCATGGCATAAGCAACTATAATCTCTAATTGTCATTGCAAACATGTTTATTCATAATAGGCTGAATCAGGAATGATGAACTAATCATATTTACATAAACAAGAGAGGTCGAGTTCATACTAGCTTCTCTCATCTCAATCAGTCCATCATATATCGTCATAATTGCCTTTCACTTACACGACCGAATGATGTGTATAATAATAGTGCACGTGCTTTGGACTAAGATGGAATCTGCAAGCATTCAATAAACAGGAGAAGACAAGGCAATATGGGCTCTTGGTTAAATCAACAATAATGTATATAAGAGCCACTTCAACATATTCATTATGGTCTTCTCCTATCAACCCCCAAAGAAAAGAAAGGAAATAAAACTATTTACACGGGAAAGCTCCCAACAAACAAAAAGGAGGACAAGAAATCTTTTTTGGTTTTCTTTTAATTACTACTACTACAAGCAAGAAAGTAAACTAGCTAAAAGCTACAACTAATTTTGTTTGGTTTTTCTTAAGGTTTATCAAACACACAAGAAGAAAGCGAGAAAAAGAAAATAAACTAGCATGGATATTACAGTGAAAAAGTATGATCACCGACAACTAGCATGAGTGTGTGAATATGAATGTAATATTGGTGAGAAGTACGTACTCCCCCAAGCTTAGGATTTTGGCCTAAGTTGGTCTACTGCCACTGCTGGCATGGCGGATATCCGAAGTTGTAACTGGGGTCGTACTGAGAAGGAGCCTCAGGTTGCCACCTGTTGGCAATCTCCTCCAGATCCCACTAGTAAACAGACTATCGTGAAGGATCAAATTGTTGTTCCGGCTCTGGATCTGTAGCTGGTGTGGGGTTTTGGTAGGCGTGAATGACCTCCGCCGGAACATTTTCCTAAACATATTTCTTCCTCTGCAAAATTTCTGAAATTTTTAGTAACTTCAATTAAAAGTGAACCAAGCTCAACAAAATTGATAGCAACTATTCCCACAAGAGCCTAGAGAATATATCATGCATTAGAACTACTTGGGACCAAATAAATTTGACATGCAAGCTCAAGAACAGGGTCACCTAGGCAGGAAAAATTGTAATGAATAAAGCACTAGAACAAAAACTAATTGGACCATTGGAGGAGTCAATACCAAAGAACAATCCCCCAAAGCAGTTTTATGAGTGGAGCTTTGTGCAAGGAGATCAAAAATGGCAGTAAGATGAGCTAGAACTCATGCTTGAGCTGGCTTGCGATTTTTTTTGGGAGGGCGGAGTGTGTGGTTGCTGGAATAAGTGGAGGGGAGCCACCATGGGCCCACGAGGCAGGGGGCGCGCCCCAGGGGGGTGGGCGCTCCCTAGACCCTCGTGGCCAGGTGCTTGCTCCCCCTGCAGTGTTCTCGGTTCCAGATATTCTCAAATATTTCAGAAAAAATCATACTTCAATTTCAGGGCATTTGGAGAACTTTTATTTTCGGGGTAATTTTTATTGCACGGATAATTCAGAAAACAGACAGAAAATACTATTTTTGCTTTATTTAATCTAGATAACATAAAGTGAAAGGAGGGTACAGAAGGTTGTGCCTTCTAACTTCATCCATCTCATGCTCATCAAAAGAAATCCACTAACAAGGTTGATCAAGTCTTGTTAACAAACTCATTTCGAATAACATGGAACCGGAGAAATTTTGAATAACACTATGTTACCTCAACGTGGATATGCACATCCCCAATAATAAGAATATCATATCTCTTTTTGACACTAGGAAGAGGAAATTCAAAACCTCCAATAGTAATAGTTGAAAATTTTCCAATAGAATTGATACTGTGGACTTGAGGTTGTTTCCTCGGAAAGTGTACCGTATGCTCATTACCATTGACATGAAAAGTGACATTGCCTTTGTTGCAATCAATAACAGCCCCTGGAGTATTCAAAAGGGGTCTTCCAAGAATAATAGACATACTATCGTCCTCGGGAATATCAAGAATAACAAAGTCCGTTAAAATAGTAACGTTTGCAACCACAACAGGCACGTCCTCACATATACCGACAGGTATAGCAGTTGATTTATCGGCCATTTGCAAAGATATTTCAGTAGGTCTCAACTTATTCAAATCAAGTCTACGATATAAAGAGAGAGGCATAACACTAACACTGGCTCCAAGATCACATAAAAAAGTTCTAACATAGTTTCTTTTAATGGAGCATGGTATAGTTGGTACTCCTGGATCTCCAAGTTTCTTTGGTATTCCACCCTTAAAAGTATAATTAGCAAGCATGGTGGAAATTTCAGCTTCTGGTATCTTTCTTTTATTTGTAACAATATCTTTCATATACTTGGCATAAGTATTCATTTTAAGCATATCAGTTAAACACATAGGCAAAAAGATAGGTCTAATCATTTCAGCAAAGCGCTCAAAATCCTCATCATCCTTTTTGTTCGATGGTTTAGGAGGAAAAGGCATGGGTTTCTGAACCCATGGCTCTCTTTCTTTACCGTGCTTCCTAGCATACAAAGTCTCATCATAACGTTGATTCTTTGATTGTGGGTTATCAAGATCAACAACAGGTTCAATCTCTGCATAATTATCATTGCTAGGTTGAGCATCAACATGAACATCATCATTAACATTATCACTAGGTTCATGTTCATCACCAGATAGTGTTTCAGCATCAGGAATAGAAATATCATTGGGATTCTCAGGTGTGTCAACAACAGGTTCACTAGAAGCATGCAAAGACCTATCATTTTTCTTTTTCTTCTTTTTAGAAGGACTAGGTGAATCTACATTAGTTCTCTGAGAATCTTGCTCAATTCTCTTAGGGTGGCCCTCAGGATACAAAGGTTCCTGAGTCATTTTACCCCCTCTAGTCATAACTCTAACAGCATGATCATTCTTATTATTATTTAATTCATTGAGAAAACCATTTTGAGTTTTAAGTACTTGTTCTACTTGAGTGGTAACCACAGAAGCATGTTTACTAATGAGTTTAAGTTCACCTTTAACTCTAGACATATAATCAGTCAAGTATTCAATATAAGCATTGCATTTCAGTTGTCTACCAAAATAAGCATTAAAATCTTCTTGCTTAACCATAAAATTATCAAACTCATCTAAGCATTGGCTAGCAAACTAGGAGGGATTTCAGCTTTATCATATCTATAGAGAGAATTTACATTTACTACCTGTGTCAGGTTATCAAGACCATGTATTTCTTCGATATGTGGTAAATTAAGGCCATGTATTTCTTCAATAGGAGGTAAATTCTTAACATCTTCAGCTTTTATACCTTTTTCTTTCATAGATTTCTTTGCCTCTTGCATATCTTCAGGACTGAGAACTAGAATACCCCTTTTCTTGGGAGTTGGCTTAGGAGTTGGTTCAGGGAGTGTCCAATTGTTTTGATTCGTCAACATATTATTCAATAGAATTGCAGCTTGATCAACAATTCTTTCCATGAAAACACAACCAGCACAACTATCCAGGTGGTCTCTGGAAGCATCGGTTAGTCCATTATAAAAGATATCAAGTATTTCATTTTTCTTGAGAGGATGATCTGGCAAAGCATTAAGTAATTGGAGAAGCCCCCCCCACCCAAGCTTGTGGAGACTCTCTTCTTCAATTTGCACAAAATTATATATATCCCTTAAAGCAGATTGTTTCTTATGAGCATGGAATATTTAGCAGAGAAGTAATAAATCATATCCTCGGGACTACGCACACAACAAGGATCAAGATAATTAAACCATGTCTTAGCATCACCCTTTAATGAGAACGGGAATAATTTAAGGATATAGTAGTAACGAGTTTTCTCATCATTAGTGAATAGGGTGGCTATATCATTTAATTTAGTAAGATGTGCCACAACAGTTTCAGATTCATAGCCATAGAAAGGATCAGATTCAACCAGAGTAATTATCTCAGGATCAACAGAGAAATCATAATCCTTATCAGTAACAAAGATAGGTGAAGTAGCATAAGCAGGATCATATTTCATTCTAACATTCAGAGATTTTTCTTTCAGCTTAACTAATAATTTCTTAAGATTACTCCTATCATTGCAAGCTAGAAAGTCTCTAGCGGTTTCTTCATCCATAACATAACCTTCAGGCACAACAGACAATTCATATCTAGGGGGAGAATCTTCATCATCACTTTCATCAATATTATCAGTTTTAATAATTTCATTCTCTCTAGCCCTAGCAAGTTGTTCATCAAGAAATTCACCTAGTGGCACAGTATTATCAAGCATAGAAGTAGTTTCATCATAAGTATCATGCATAGCATAAGTGGCATCATCAATAACATGCGACATATCAGAATTAATAGCAGAAGCAGGTTTAGGTGTCACAAGATTACTTAAAACAGAAGGTGAATCAAGTGCAGAGCTAGATGGCAGTTCCTTACCTCCCCTCGTAGTTGAGGGATAAATTTTGGTTTTCTCGTCTATCAAGTTCCTCATAGTGACCAACAGATATAAATCTCAAGTGACTCAAAGAATAGAGCTATGCTCCCCGGCAACGGCGCCTGGAAATAGTCTTGATAACCCACAAGTATAGGGGATCGCAACAGTTTTCGAGGGTAGAGTATTCAACCCAAATTTATTGATTCGACACAAGGGGAGCCAAAGAATATTCTCAAGTATTAGCAGTTGAGTTTTCAATTCGAACACACTTGGATAACTTAATATCTGCAACAAAGTATTTAGTAGCAAAGTAGTATGATAGTAACGGTAACGGTGGAAAAAGTTACAGTGATAGTTTTGTAGTGATTGTAACAGTGGCAACAGAAAAGTAAATAAGCGAAGAACAATATGTGAAAACTCATAGGCATTGGATCGGTGATGGAGAATTATGCCAGATGCGATTATTCATGGAATAGTTATAACATAGGGTGACACAGAACTAGCTCCAATTCATCAATGTAATGTAGGCATGTATTCCGAATATAGTCATACATGCTTATGGGAAAGAACTTGGATGACATCTTTTGTCCTACCTCCCGTGGCAGCGGGGTCCTATTGGAAACTAAGCAATATTAAGGCCTCCTTTTAATAGAGTACCAGACCAAAGCATTAACACATAGTGAATACATGAACTCCTCAAACAATGGTCATCACCGGGAGTGGTCCCGATTATTGTCACTTCGGGGTTGCCGGATCATAACACATAGTAGGTGACTATTGACTTGCAAGATAGGATCAAGAACTCACATATATTCATGAAAAGATAATAGGTTCAGATCTGAAATCATGGCACTCGGGCCCTAGTGACAAGCATTAAGCATAGCGAAGTCATAGCAACATCAATCTCAGAACATAGTGGATACTTGGGATCAAACCCTAACAAAACTAACTCGATTACATGATAAATATCATCCAACCCATCACCGTCCAGCAAGCCTATGATGGAATTACTCACGCACGGCGGTAAGCATCATGAAATTGGTGATGGAAGATGGTTGATGATGATGACGGCGATGGATTCCCCTCTCCGGAGCCCCGAACGGACTCCAGATCAGCCCTCCCGAGAGATATTAGGGCTTGGCGACGGCTCCGTATCGTAAAACGTGATGAATCCTTCTCTCTGATTTTTTTCTCCCCGAACGTGAATATATAGAGTTGGAGTTGAGGTCGGTGGAGCACCAGGGGGCCCACGAGGCAGGGGGCGCGCCTAGGGGGGTTAGGCGTGCCCCCACCCTCATGGACAGGGTGTGTGCCCATGGCCTTGATTCTTTCGCCAGTATTTTTTTATTTCCAAAAATAATCTCCGTGAAGTTTCAGGTCATTCCGAGAACTTTTGTTTCGGCACAAAAATAACACCATGGCAATTCTGCTGAAAACAGCGTTAGTCCGGGTTAGTTCCATTCAAATCATGCAAGTTAGAGTCCAAAACAAGGGCAAAAGTGTTTGGAAAAGAAGATACGACGAAGACGTATCACATATCGCAAGACAAGGGCCCCGCCTTGCGCCACCCTCGACCACCCTTGGGGCGTCTGGAAACATGGACGATGCCCAGGGGCAAAGGGGACGCTAGTGGCGCCCTCGGCGACCACGGGCCCTGTGCCAGGGGGAAGTCTCGCTAGTGCCACCCCGACAGAGGACCTACCTCGGGCGGCGCCTTGCTCTGTGAGATGCAGAGAGGGGCCTTGCTACAGGCCCCTCCCACGTAGCCCCCAGTGCGCTTCCACTGGTGGAAGTGAGGTTGCCGCTCTGGGGTCGCCGTCTACCGTTGTGACCTGATCCACCTGCGACCCATGGTTAGCGTAAGCCTGCTCCTGAGAGATTAGCGGTACCCTGCGGTTGTTGTCGTTGGCGGGGTCGGCGAGGCTCCTGGGTGGCTCCTGAAAGGCCTCAACTTCTAGCATCTCCTCTTCCCAACCTGGCTCGAGGTACGAGTCGGGGTCATTCTCCGGTGTGTACTCTTGGTCCATCATGAGGGGCACATAGGCCTCCGGAGCCGCCGTCTCGGAACCGCTGCCAAGAAGCCCCGCGCTCCTTCCCGTCGGGCCCAGCGCGCTGCCCTGGGGGTGGTAGGGTGGCATCCCGCTGGGGCCACGGGGGGCAATGCTCGTGACTGCGCCCACTGGGGGAAGCACAGGTGCGGCTGGGTGCCCGGAACCACTGGCCGCGTCGACGCTGATGAACCCGCCCGGTGGGCCTGGGAGCACGCGGGCGCGGCGAGGCCCACCGTGCGATCTGGCCACAACTTGAGACATAGGTAAGGAACAGAAAGGCGGTGTACCCTTGGTTGCGGTGTCCAACAGCTCAGCGACGCGCTCCAGCAACACATTGCGACCGCTCTCTGCCAGCCGGCACCGCAGCAGCTCCCGCACCACTATGAGCGCGGCTCTCATGTTCGCTTGTTCCTGTCGGGTGTGCGGTGCCGGCGCTGCGGCATAGTTCGAGGCCCTTGCGGCGGCCCGCGTCGCGGGATAAGGGTGGATGGCGCCAGGCCGCGTCGCCTGCGCCCCACGGCGTTCGGCGGTGTGCGGGCCGCTTGGAGCGGGAGTTGAGGTCTTCTTGGGCGGATGGTGCCGCCCTGACTGGCCAAGCTGCCCAGTGGTCAGCGTTGGTCCTCGGGTCGCCGGACATCGGCACCGCGGGGTGTTGACGGATCGGCTGATGGTAGAGAGGCTTTAGCACACCCCTACCTTGCGCGCCAAATGTCGGATTACGGGTTCCAGCAAAACCCTTGAGGTTCAAACTCTGGGGTGCACATGAAGATCTCTCTCCCCCTGACACATGCTGTCACCATGATCTCAAAGCCTAGATCACTGAACCCGAGGAACAATGGACACACGAGTTTATACTGGTTTGGGCCACCGATGTGGTGTAATACCCTACTCTAGTGTAGTGTGGTGGATTGCCTTGTAGGCTGGGGATGAACAAGTACAAGGGAAGAACTACCTCCTGAGGAGAGGTGTTCTTGATCTTGGTGAGCTTGTGTGTTTGTGGATGGAATGGATCTGATCCAAGATTAGTTGCCTTCTACGGTGGTGGCTAGTCCTATTTATAGGGGCCCGGGTCCTCTTCCCAAATATTTAGGCGGGACGGATCCCACAACGGCCAATTTGAAGGGGGATAGCTAGTACAAGATATCCCGACAAAAGGTGGTCTTTGCCTGCCAAAGGTTCTAGTGGTGACGCCGTCGTGGGCTCCGCGATGACCTCCATCCTGTCGTGCTGCTGGTCTTGGTCTCGTTGCGCCGATATTGAAACCTTTGCCTGACGCCTCGGTACTCCTCGCCTGCACCTGCTTTTTCACCAAAGAGGAAACTAGTACTCTGTGCCTGCTGGCGCCCACCTGGCCTCGGTCGTCATGGCTCACGTGATGGGAACCTCACGAGGTGCCCCTCGCCTTGATCTATCTGCTCCTCACGAGCCAGCCTAGCGAGGCTGCCCCTGGGGAGGTCTTGTGTCGTCCGCCTTGCGAGGCTTGGCCCCTCGCTAGGGTCTTGAGTGTTTGCTAGTGAAGATGGGCCGTACCAGGCTGTTAGTGGAGCCACGCCGTGGGCCACAGGCAGGCTAGTTTGGGGAACCGCGTTCCCCAGAACGCCGACAGTGTCAGAAATGGTTCCAAGGTTGATGTCATCGCCGTCGGCACGCTAGCTCCACATCTACCTTCGGGATTAGTTTTAGACCTGATAATTGTTATTTGGTGCCCGCGTTAAGCATGAACATTATATCTAGATCTTGTTTATTGCAAGATTGTTATTCATTTAAATCGGAGAATAATGGTTGTTCTATTTATATGAGTAATATCTTTCATGGTCATGCACCCTTGATGAGTGGTCTATTCTTGTCGAATCTCGATCGTAGTGATACACATATTCATAATATTGATGCCAAAAGATGCAAAGTTAATAATTATAGTGCAAAATACTTGTGGCACTGCCGTTTAGGTCATATTGGTGTAAAGCGCATGAAGAAACTCCATGCAGATGGACTTTTGGAATCACTTGATTATGAATCATTTGATACTTGTGAACCATGCCTCATGGGCAAGATGACTAAAACTCAATTTTCCGGAACAATGGAGCGAGCTAATGACTTACTGGAAATAATACATACCAATGTATGCGGTGCGATGAGTATTGAGGCACGGGGCGGGTATCGTTATTTTTTGACCTTCACAGATGATTTGAGTAGGTATGGGTATATCTACTTGATGAAACACAAGTCCTAAAACATTTGAAAAGTTCAAAGAATTTCAGAGTGAAGTAGAGAATCATCGTAACAATAAAATAAAGTTTCTACGATCTGATCATGAAGGTGAATATTTGAGTTACAAGTTTGGCCTTCATTCAAAACAATGCGGAATTTTTTCACAACTCACGCCACCTGGAACACCACAGCGCAATGGTGTGTCCAAATGTCGTAACCGTACTTTATTGGATATGGTGCATTCTATGATTTATCTTACCGATTTACCACTATTGTTTTGAGGTTATGCATTAGAGATAGCCGCATTCACGTTAAATAAGGCACCGTCTAAATCCATTGAGATTACACTGTATCAACTGTGGTTTGGCAACCTAAGCTATCATTTCTTAAAGTTTGGGGTTGCGACACTTATGTCAAACCGCTTCATCCTGATAAGCTCGAACTCAAATCAGAGAAGTGTGTCTTCATAGGATACCCTAAAGGAAACAATTGGGTACACCTTCTACCATAGATCCGAAGGCAAGATCTTTGTTGCCAAGAATGGAACCTTTCTAGAGAAGGAGTTTCTCTCGAAAGAAGTGAGTGGGAGAAAAGTAGAACTTGATGAGGTAATTGTACCTTCTCTCGAATTGGGAAGTAGCACATCAGACAAATATGTTCCCATTATGCCTACACCAACTAGAGAGGAAGCTAATGATGATGATCATGAAACTTCGGATCAAGTTACTACTGGACCTCTCGTAGGCCAAACGGAGCATGTACCACACCAGAGTGGTATGGTAATCCTGTCCCGGAAGTCATGTTATTAGACAATGCCGGACCTACGAACTATGAAGAAGCTATGATGAGCCCAGATTCCAATAAATGGCTTGAGGCCATGAAATCTGAGATAGGATCCATGTATGAGAACAAAGTATGGACTTTGGTGGAGTTGCCCGATGATCGGCAAGTCATTGAGAATAAATGGATCTTCAAGAAGAAGATAGACGCTGATGGTAATGTCACCATCTACAAAGCTCGACTTGTTGCAAAAGGTTTTCGACAAGTTCAAGGGGTTGGCTATGATGACAACTTGTTACCCGTAGCGATGCTTAGTCAGTCCGAATCATGTTAACAATTGCCGCATTTTATAATTATGAAATCTGGCAAATGGACGTCAAAACTGCATTCCTTAATGGATTTCTTAAAGAAGAGTTGTATATGATGCAACCAGAAGGTTTTGTCAGTCCTAAAGGTGCTAAGAAAGTGTGAAAGCTCCAGTGATCCATCTATGGACTAGGGCAAGCATCTCGGAGTTGGAGTATACGCTTTGATGAGGTAATCAAAGCATATGGTTTTATACAGACTTACGGTGAAGCCTGTATTTACAAGAAAGTGAGTGGGAGCTCTATAGCATTTCTGATATTATATGTGGATGTCATATTGTTGATCGGAAATGGTATAGAATTTTAGGATAGCATAAAAGGATACTTGAATAAGAATTTTTCAATGAAAGACCTCAGTGAAGCTGCTTATATATTGGGCATCAAGATCTATAGGGATAGATCAAGATGCTTAATAGGACTTTCACAAAGTACATACGCTGGCAAAGTTCTTGACGAAGTTCAAGATAGATCAGTCAAAGAAAGAGTTCTTGCCTATATTGCAAGGTGTGAAGTTGAGTAAGACTCAAAGCCCGACCACAACAGAAGATAGAGAGAGAATGAAAGTCATTCCCTATGCCTCAGTCATAGTTTCTATAGAGTATGCCATGTTGTGTACCAGACCTATTGTGTACCTTACCATGAGTTTGGCAAGGGGGTATAATAGTGATCTAGGAGTAGATCACTGGACAACGGTCAAAATTATCCTTAGATAACTAAGGAAATATTTTCTCGGTTATGGAGGTGATAAAGAGTTCATCGTAAATAGTTATGCCGATGCAAGCTCTGACACCGATTCGGATGACTATGAGTATCAATCTGGATACATATTTAAAGTGGGAGCAATTAGCTAGAGTATTTCCATGCAGAGCATTGTAGACATAGAAATTTGCAAAATATATACGGATCTGAAAGTAACAGACCCGTTGACTAAACTTATCTCATAAGCAAAACATGATCACACCTTTGTCCTCTTTGGGTGTTAATCACATGGTGATGTGAACTAGATTATGGACTCTAGTAAACTCTTTGGTGTTGGTCACCTGGCGATGTGAATTATGGGTGTTAATCACATGGCGATGCGAACTACATTATTGACTGTAGTGCAAGTGGGATACTGATGGAAATATGCCCTAGAGGCAATAGTAAAATGGTTATTATTATATTTCCTAAATCATTATGAAGGTTTATTATTCATGCTAGAATTGTATTGATCAGAAACTTAAATACATGTGTGAATACATAAACAAATATCGTGTCCCTAGTAAGCCTCTACTAGACTAGGTCGTTGATCAAGGATGGTTAAGGTTCCCTAACCATAGACATGTGTTGTCATTGATAACGGGATCACATCATTAGGAGAATGATGTGATGGACAAGACCCATCTGTTAGCTTAGCATATTGATCGTTCCGTTTATTGCTATTGCCTTCTTCATGTCAAATACATATTCCTTCGACTATGAGATTATGCAACTCCCGGATACCGGAGGAATACCTTGTGTGCTAACAAACGTCACAATGTAATTGGGTGATCATAAAGATGCTCTACAGGTATCTCCGAAGGTGTTTGTTGAATTGGCATAGATCGATATTAGGATTTGTCACTCCGAGTATCGGAGAGGTATCTCTGGGCTCTCTCGGTAATGCGCATCATAAGAAGCCTTGCAAGCAAAGTGACTAATGAGTTAGTTGCAAGATGATGTATTATGGAACGAGTAAAGAGACTTGCCGGTAACCAGATTGAACTAGGTATGAAGATACCGACAATCAAATCTCGGGCAAGTAACATACCGATGGACAAAGGGAATTACATATGTTGTCATAACGGTTCGACCGACAAAATCTTCATGGAATATGTAGGAGCCAATATGGGCATCCAGGTTCCGCTGTTGGTTATTAACCGGAGAGGTGTCTCGGTCATTTCCACATTGTTCTCGAACCCGTAGGGTCCGCATGCTTAACTTTCATTGACGATATAATGTTATATGAGTTATATGATTTGGTGACCGAATGTTGTTCAGAGTCCCGAATAAGATCATGGTAATGAAAAGGAGTCTCGAAATGGTCGAGAGGTAAAGGTTGATATATAGGACGATGGTATTCGGACACCGGAAGTGTTTTGGAGTGTACCGGGTAGTCATCGGAGTACCGAAGGGGGTACCGGACACCCCCGGGAGGTTAGTGGGCCTATTGGGCCATAAGAGGGGAGCACACCAGCCCACAAGGGGCTGGAGCACCCCCCATGGCAGCCGCCTAAGTGGTGAAAGGAAAGTGGGGGGGGGATTTCCCCCCCTTCCATCCTCTCCCCCCTTTCCTTCCCCCCTCCGACAAATATGGCAGGGGGTGCGGCCAAGGCCAGGAGCCCAAGTAGGATTCAGACCTACTTGGGGCGCCCCTTGTGACACCCCCGATTCAATCGTACACTAATCAAGCACGCAAACGTGTACGATCAAGATCAGGGACTCACGGGAAGATATCACAACACAACTCTAAAACATAAATAAGTCATACAAGCATCATAATACAAGCCAGGGGCCTCGAGGGCTCGAATACAAGTGCTCGATCATAGACGAGTTAGCGGAATCAACAATATCTGAGTGCAGACATAAGTTAAACAAGTCTGCCTTAAGAAGGGTAGCACAAACTGGGATCAGATCGAACAGCGCAGGCCTCTGCCTTGGATCCTCCTAACTACTCACCCGGTCGTCGCCGGGCTGCACGTAGTAGTAGGCACCTCCGGTGTAGTAGTCGTCATCGACGGTGGCGTCGCTCCACAGGCTCCGTCGTGCAGTCGCAGCAATCGGATAGAGATAGGGAAAAAGGTGGAACAAGGCAACCGTGAGTACTCATCCAAAGTACTACTTAAGCAAGGAGCTACACTACATATGCATGGATATATGTGTAAAGGGCCATATCGGTGGACTGAAGCTGCAGAATGCCGAGAATAAGAGGGGGTAACTAATCCCGTCGAAGACTATGCTTCGCAGCCTCCGTCTTGCAAACATGTAGAAGAGAGTAGATCAAGTCCTCCAAGTAGCATCGCATAGCATAATCCTACCCGCGATCCTCTCCTCGTAGCCTGTTATAGAGCGACCACCGGGTTGTATCCGCACTTGGAAGGGTGTGTTTTATTAAGTATCCAGTTCTAGTTGTGATAAGGTCAAGGTACAACTCAAGTAGATCCTGTTACCGAAGATCACGGCTATTCGAATATATTAACTTCCCTGAAGGGGTGCACCACATAACCCAACACGCTTGATCCCATTTGGCCGGACACGCTTTCCTGGGTCATGCCCGGCCTCGGAAGATCAACATGTCGCAGCCCCACCTAGGCCAACAGAGTGGTCAGCACGCCGGTCTAAATCTAAGCGCACAGGGGTCTGGGCCCATCGCCCTTAGCACACCAGCACGTTGTGAACGCGGCCAGAAGCAGACCTAGCCTAGCAGGTGTTCCAGTCCAATCCGGCGCGCGCCTTCGCCGCCGACGCCACGAAGGCCGGTGATACCACGACGTCGAGTGCCCATAATCTGCTGTCCCGCGTAGTTGGTTAGTGCGTATAGGCGGTGGCCGACTCGAGATCAAATACCAAGATCTCGTTAAGCGTGTTAAGTATCCGCGAACACCGACCAGGGCCAGGCCCACCTCTCTCCTAGGCGGTCTCAACCTGCCCTGTCGCTCCGCCACAAGTAACAGTCGGGGGCCGTCGGGAACCCAGGCCCACCTCTACCGGAATGGAGCCACCTGTCCTTTCAGCCCCCATCTTCGAACAGTATCACAGGTAATGTAATAGTGTAAAGTATATAGTATATGCCCGTGATCACCTCCCGAAGTGATCACAGCCTAGTAGTATAGCATGGCAGACGGACAAGAGTGTAGGGCCACTGATGGAACACTAGCATCCTATACTAAGCAGTAGGATAGCCGGTAAAGGTAACAACAGTAGTAGCAAGGACAGACTATGCATCAGGATAGGATAAAGGAAAAGCAGTAACATGCTACACTACTCTAATGCAAGCAGTATAGAGAAGAGTAGGCGATATCTGGTGATCAAAGGGGGGGCTTGCCTGGTTGCTCTGGCAAGAGAGAGGGGTCGTCAACTCCGTAGTCATACTGGGTAGCAGCGGCGTCGGTCTCGATGTCTAGCGGAAGAAGAGGGGGAAGAAACAATGAATATAATGCAAACAGATGCATGACGATGCATGACAAAGCAAAGCGTGATGCTAGGCGTGCCCTAACGCGGTATGAGGTGATGCCGGTGAAGGGGGGAAACATCCGGGAAAGTACCCCCAGTGTTTCGTGTTTTCGGACAGAGGAGCCGGAGGGGGAAAGTTGCGAGTTCGATAGGTTAGGGATGTGTGGCGGACGAACAGGCTGCGTATCCGGATTCGTCTGGTCGTTCTGAGCAACTTTCATGTACAAAGTTTTTCCATCCGAGATACGGTTTATTTTATATTAATTTTCAAAGTTTTATTTCATTTTTAGAATTAACAGAATTAATTTAATTAGAAAATGTAGTTATTATGTCAGCATGATGTCAGGGTGATGTCAGCAGTCAAAGAGTCAGTTGACTTAGTCAAACTGACATGTGGGTCCTACTATCATTGACTATTAACTAACTAACCAAGTTAATTAGTTTAACTAACAGATTAATTAGGTTAAGTTAATTAAGTGAATTGATTTAGTTTATTAATTAATTATTAATTATATTATTATTATTTAATTCTCTTTTTTTAGATCCAAGGGTTGGGTCCCACTTGTCAGTGGGCCAAAAGGCCTTAGAGGGTCAATCGGCGCGCGGGCGTGGGGAGCCGGGTGACAGGTGTGAGCAGCCCGCCCGATCGGGCGGCGCATGCGGGTGAAGGGCGGCGCCAGTTCGACGTCGGCGGCCGTCGCCAGAGCGGGCGGCGCCTTGAGGCCAACCGGAGCGAAGGATGAGCAGCGGCGCCGGGATGATCGTGCGCGCGGGAAGGCAGGCGTGGCGGGTGGAGGTGGCCACCGGTGGGAGGTAAGCTAACGCGCTGCAAGGCAGAGACGGGCGAAGCGCAAGCGCGGGCGCGGTCGGAGATGGCACGCGTGCACGGTGTCGGGCGTGAACGAGTGCACGGCGATGTGTGAAGAGAGAGGGGAGCTCACGGGGGCTGAGGGGTCTGGGCAGCGAGCTTGGGAGGAGTCGGTGACGGGGCGGCGCCGGCGTGGTCGACGACGATAGGGGCGGACTCCGGCGGCGACGTGGCGCAGAGCACGACGAGAAGTAGGAGTCGAGGACGAATCGGTCCCGCGGGGAGGCGGTCCAGCGAGGGCGGGCTTCAGGAGGAGGGCGAGGTGTTCCGGCGAGGCCAGCGACGGGCGGCGGGGCCGGGGCATGCTGGGGTCTCGCAGGGCTAGCGTCGGGTGGACCCCATCCAGATCGGGGGGAGTGGGAGGACGAGGGGATAGGGCTAGGGTTTGGTGTGGATCAAGAGGGTTAAGGGGAGGCGGCTGGGCCGGCCTGGCTGGTTGCGGCCAGCTGGGTCGAGGCCCAGTGGGGGGGGGTCCTTTTACTTTGTTTTGTTTTTGTTTTAATGATGTTTAGTCTTTTCATTTTATTTATTTTCCTCTTTACTGTTTTATTTTTAGTCCCATCTTATCTGAGTTTTATAAAACCATAAAAGTTGTACCAAAATCAGTATTACTAATTATACCTATGTTACCAAAGTTTAAACCCCTAGATGAAATAGTTTAACATTTTATTAATTATAATTCCATTTAAACATTTGTTTTTGCTACAGTTTTAATTATCAAAGAGTATTTAAACATTTTGTAAAAATGTGGTTCCTCCACCGTAGTTACTTCTGCATCATTGGGCACAACCCGACATTCTAGTTTTGAAGTTTGATAATTTTGATGTTTGCCTTTTATTTGATTTTGAATTTGAATTGGTTTTTAAAACTAACGCGGGATTATCAACAGTAACTGCGGTGACGTGGCATCATTAACGGGGGATTACTGTAGCCTAATTATCCGGGCGTCACAATTCTCCTCCACTACAAGAAATCTCGTCCCGAGATTTAAGAGGTAGTGAAAGGGGGAAAGGTTTTGGTTACGAATCTAGCAGGTCTTCTCATCCTGGCTTGCTCTACGCTAAGAAGTTGATCCCTGTCGTTGATGTCTTCATTTCTCTACTTCAGGTCATCTTGACGAAGTCGCATCCTTTCTTCGGGGCACTCCATCGTACTAACGAATAGGTAAGGGGCAGCTTTACAACGATAGGATGTTATAAGGGAAAATCATCTGGGGGTATCCCAAGAATGAACACATGAGTATCTCTCGAGTTGAACAAATGAAACACCTCGAGAGCAAAGTAAGAAGGTACCATAAGCAGTTTCAAGCAGATAGACAACCGTTGTTGCCTGAAACAGCGCGTGAAATGGGTTCAGAGCAACGAGGATTAGTGTTGTGTCTGATACCAGAATTGACGATCTCTCGGAAGGTGGCTCCTGAATTACCTATGAGGTCACGCTCGAGGAATAACTATGGAAACAGGGGGTGTACAGGAGAGTCAGGTTTCGATCCTGTGGGACTGTGGGTTATGGGCCCACCATGTGGGTTAAAGTAGAAAGGGGGTTGACATCATGCACGGTCACGATAGCAAGGCATGTCAGAGGGTAGCCTGTCAGTTATGTCGGCAACAACATCGATACCAAGGGCGGGGGACGAAGAGAACCATTTTCCTGCATGTTGAACAAGGCGGACCAATAGGCAAGGTTCTCGTCCATCGGTGGCTACCGAAATGTCATCAACAATAGTAACAGGGTCTTGCTGACTGAATTGTACACTGAGGTGTTTACATAAGCAGGAGAATATCACTACTTAGATCATATAGATCACAAGAAAGGTTAAACCAACCAATGGAAAGGAAAATATGATTATCAGATTAAACAGAACAATGGAAAGGAAAATGTGGTTAAACACATGTTTCAGCGATATATCCTTCCCAAGGACAAACAGAGCATGATATCCAAGACAGGATAGAAAGTAGAAAACACTTTTGATAAGAGGAAAGAAATTTCATGACATTACACATACAACGGTGTTTGGGTAATTTTAACAAGAACATTTAGCATGGTGCTTCAAATGTTCTTATTGAAAATCGGAGTACCATAAACATGCTTCAAGATAGCACAGACATGTTCTACAAGCAAAAGTCAAACTTTGGATACACAAAGGATCCATCAGGAACAACTCATAGAATAAGTCTTGCAATAGGTCCTCTAACCAGGTGTGCTAGGCATGACATCACCTTATTGGGTTATAGAAAGACCAATGCTATGACTCTTGGAAAATGTTCCAACCATCATATTTGACCGAGATTCAGATCTGATTGGTGTTACGATACCTCAGACTCAGGATGCCTGAGAAGAAAAGGTGTAACACAAATTGACGAGATGTCATTGTAAGATTCTCGGGAAATGAACTATGGAAGCGAGTTCCAAAACAAGAGTTCATCATTTAACCAAGGAGAGGACGATGGGGTGGCGGATGGACTCAGTGACAATTCCTCAAGATTTCCAAAAGGATGGATTTCCACAATTATGTGAACAAGGGGATAACATTTGTCAATTCAAATGATATAATGTTGTATGCTCTAGGAAAACATACACCATCAATCATTAGTTGAAAGGTGTGCCCAAAGTATGACCTTAGGCAGCAAGCTCAATGTTAGAGTGACGATTCAATAACCAACAGTCTAAGGACAAACTGCCGATCGTTAACTTCAAAGCAATAGGGTTGCTAGAAGTACAGAACTCAAACAACAACGGTAGCATATTGGTATCCTGGTTAAAAACAACACGGGGACCAAGGAAGAAGGGTGATGGTGAGAAGTATCATCATACCGAGAATTTCTAAGAGGTGGAGCAATTCTCGCGACCTTCTTGTCACAAAAGAAAGTAATGCTCCAAGGTAGAGCATAACATAAGTCGAATAGCAAGGAACTCAAGGTACTACGCAAAACTAGAACAAGTTTTGTGTTGCGGAAATGCAATAATGTTGTCGATGGTAGCCCAAATCATTGAGGGCAATGGATGGCATTTCTCATAAAAATTCGATAGATCTCTTGGAAGAGCTCAGAATGTTGATGATATTCACGACACATTTGTCGCGAGAGTTCATGAAGATGTAATCAATCGGCGATGACATCAAATTAAAGGAACGATGAAGCGAAAAGTTATTGGAACCATGGGTACAAAACAAACTCATAATCAGTTTTGTTGTTCAAGGAGAAATGATAAGATGAGGAAGATCGACGTAAGCTTAGCTCAGCGTCAAAAATTGTGTTCCTGGAAGAAGGACCAGGTAGCACAGTTAAGATTTAGCACGATAATGATATAGCCGGTCAGGCTAGGAATGACATGATCGGGTACAAACTCGTAGGTAAAGAATATTAGTAAGAGTTGTTGAACCGTAATGCGGACTCGGTTCAGTTATCGGTGTCTTCCAGTGTTTAATAACTCGGAGCCCATAAAAAAATTGGAATCAGTGAGGATGTAGTACTTGATGAAGAACTCATAAGAGGTTCTACAGTTCTGTGATAATCTTTAGATACCGGGGGTAATACTCAACGGCAGATCAAAATAGAGGTTGGATTGGGTATTGCTCTGCGAAAGACAAGTGCTTAAACTTGCACGAGAAAGGGTATTTAAAGGAGAACATGGTCGGAACCATGATTGCATAAGACGAGATCCCAGATATAAGATGAACTTATACCAAAGGAATAATTAATTTAAGAGAGGCTTTAATGATAAGATTTACATCATGTCCATGGGCATGAATACAAAGTTCAAGGTCGACTCCCACTTATCCAATGCATAACCTTTCATTCATTTCTCCCTTCAAAGAAGTTGTAGTGTTGAAATTTTATCTGGCAAAATACCAGAAGAATATGACTCACGAAAACTTTCGAGTTCACACATATTAAGGAAGGCATAGGTTCAACCCATCGGGTTATCTTAAACATATGCCACCAGCTACAAGGGTAAATGTCACCAGCTCCAAGCAGAGCATGGTTGGCCAAATCAGAGAATAGGATTTATCAATGGCATTAGGTATCAGGGAAAGAACTTCCCGAGGTTTTTGTATACCACGGACACTGTCGGATGATAATTCAACAAATGACCTGATGGTCCGAAACGTAGCTGATGTGAGTATCGCCACACAACCGGTGAAAGAAACAATGCTAAGGCATTAGATTATAGAAGCAACTGACTAATTCAAAGCACAAATGCAAAGGAATTATGATTTCTAATTCAAGGGATCAGAAGCAATGCTCTGATTAGGGATGGATAAGTTGAATAGCCTTAGGGGTACAATCAACGGCAATTTGATTGGCCGAGAACCAGCTCATGTTCAAAATGACATCTAAGACGGAAGGATGAATTCTAGGATCTGATTGAGCGAGAATTCACAACATATCGAATCAAGTGACTCGAAATGATAGTGACAGAGGATGTCAATGGAGATTACTAGAAGTATGGAATTAACCATAATGCCGGAAGGCAGGGAAATCAAGAGCAATGGGCTACTGAGGATTTTCAGAAAATCGAATGGTATTTCGAGGACTTATGTGAAACACATGAACGGCTAGGGATGAGGGGATACTCGGCAAGTGCGACGAATTATCCGTTTGGGTATTCAGGTGACAAAGAACAGCAAGGCGGTAAGCTCAAAGGATTATCAAAACAACGACGAGTGTTTCGGGGTATCTTGTAATAACAAGACAAACTGGGGATGAATGTAAGAATAACAACTGCAAGTAGTTATCAATAAGGGTTGACGGTGGAAGGGAATTGCAAACGCGATGAACACAAGTTCTCGGGTTAACAGCGGAGAGTATCTTCAGGGTCTTCACGTGCAGCGAGGCGATCATCAAGTAATAAGAGGCTCTCCGGTGAAAGTGATAACGAGATCCTAATGTTAGATTTAGTAAAATTCATTTAACCCGAATAGAAGAGAGATCAGAGTCCCAGAGTATAGGATGAGGGATAAAAGATCCTACTACCACCCAATGGCAATGTGTGCCCGTAAGACACACAACCATGTTAGTAAAAGTTTTGCAATGTCTAGACTCGACTTCGGCCAAGGAGTTGGAAAGGAGGATTCCTACAGCAATCGGCTCGATATTAACTTCAGACGCCTCGATTCAATCGTACACTAATCATGCACGCAAATGTGTACGATCAAGATCGAGGACTCACGGAAGATATCACAACAAAACTCTAAAACATAAATAAGTCATACAAGCATCATAATACAAGCCACGGGCCTCGAGGGCTCGAATACAAGTGCTCGATCATAGACGAATTAGCGGAAGCAACAATATCTAAGTACAGACATAAGTTAAACAAGTCTGCCTTAAGAAGGCTAGCACAAACTGGGATACAGATCGAAAGAGGCGCATGCCTCCTGCCTGGGATCCTCCTAACTACTCCTGGTCGTCGTCAGCGGGCTGCACGTAGTAGTAGGCACCTCCGGTGTAGTAGTCGTCATCGACGGTGGCGTCTGGCTCCTGGGCTCCGTCGTCTGGTCGCAGCAATCGGATAGAGATAGGGGAAAAAGGGGGAACAAGGCAACCGTGAGTACTCATCCAAAGTACTCGCAAGCAAGGAGCTACACTACATATGCATGGATATATGTGTAAAGGGCCATATCAGTGGACTGAACTGCAGAATGCCAGAATAAGAGGGGGATAACTAATCCTGTCGAAGACTACGCTTCTGGCAGCCTCCGTCTTGCAGCATGTAGAAGAGAGTAGACTGAAGTCCTCCAAGTAGCATCGCATAGCATAATCCTACCCGGCGATCCTCTCCCCGTAGCCCTGTTAGAGAGCGACCACCGGGTTGTATCTGGTACTTGGACGGGTGTGTTTTATTAAGTATCCGGTTCTAGTTGTCATAAGGTAAAGGTACAACTCAAAGTCGTCCTGTTACTGAAGATCACGGCTATTCGAATAGATTAACTTCCCTGCAGGGGTTCACCACATAACCCAACACGCTTGATCCCATTTGGCCGGACACACTTTCTTGGGTCATGCCCGGCCTCGGAAGATCAACACGTCGCAGCCCCACCTAGGCCAACAGAGAGGTCAGCACGCCGGTCTAAACCTAAGCGCACAGGGGTCTGGGCCCATCGCCCTTAGCACACCTACACGTTGCGAACGCGACCGGAAGCATACCTAGCCTAGCAGGCGTTCCAGTCCAATCCGGCGCGCGCCGCTCAGTCGCTGACGTCACGAAGGCTTCGGCTGATACCACAACGTCGAGTGCCCATAATTGTTCCCGCGTAGTTGGTTAGTGCGTATAGGCCAGTGGCCAGACTCAGATCAAATACAAAGATCTCGTTAAGCGTGTTAAGTATCCGCGAACGCCGACCAGGGCCAGGCCCACCTCTCTCCTAGGCGGTCTCAACCTGCCCTATCGCTCCACCACAAGTAACAGTCGGGGGCCGTCGGGAACCCAGGCCCACCTCTACCGGGATGGAGCCACCTGTCCTTTTAGCCCCCATCTTCGAACAGTATCACAGGTAATGTGATAGTGTAAAGTATATAGTATATGCCCGTGATCACCTCCCGAAGTGATCACAGCCCAGTAGTATAGCATGGCAGACGGACAAGAGTGTAGGGCTACTGATGGAACACTAGCATCCTATACTAAGCAGTAGGATAGCAGGTAAAGGTAACAATAGTAGTAGCAAGGACAGGCTATGCATCAGGATAGGATAAAGGAAAAGCAGTAACATGCTACACTACTCTAATGCAACCAGTATAGAGAAGAGTAGGCGATATCTGGTGATCAAAGGGGGGGCTTGCCTGGTTGCTCTGGCAAGAGAGAGGGGTCGTCAACTCCGTAGTCGTACTGGGTAGCAGCGGCGTCGGTCTCGGTGTCTAGCGGAAGAAGAGGGGGAAGAAACAATGAATACAATGCAAACAGATGCATGACGATGCATGACAAAGAAAAGCGTGATGCTAGACGTGCCCTAACGCGGTATGAGGTGATGCCGGTGAAGGGGGGAACATCCGGGAAAGTACCCCCAGTGTTTCTTGTTTTCGGACAGAGGAGCCTGAGGGGGAAAGTTGCGAGTTCGATAGGTTAGGTTAAGTTAATTAAGTTAATTGATTTTGTTTATTAATTAATTATTAATTAGATTATTATTATTTAATTCTCTTTTTTTTAGATCCAGGGGTTGGGTCCGACTGGTCAGTGGGCCAAAAGGCCTTAGAGGGTCAACGGGCGCGGGCGTGGGCGCCGGGTGGAGCCGGGTGACAGGCACCAGCCCGCCCGACTGGCGCTGCGGCCAGCGGGTGAAGGGGGCGGCGCCAGGCCCGACGTCGGCGACCGTGGCCAGAGCGGGGCGGCGCCGCGAGGCCAACCGGAGCGAAGGGATGAGCAGCGGCGCCGGGGATGATCAGCGGCGCCGGGGAAGGCAGGGCGTGAGCGGGTGGAGGTGGCCACCGGCGGGGAGGTAGACTGCGATGCTGTAGCAGTAGACGAGACGCGAAGCGCGCGCGCGCAGGCGAGATGGCACGAAGGCGTGCAGTGTCGGGCGTGAACGAGTGCACGATGATGTGACGCAAGAGAGAGGGAAGGAGAGGGGAGCTCACGGGGGGAGCTGTAGGGGTCTGGGCAGCGAGCTTGGGGAGGAGTCGGTGACGGGGCGGCACCGGCGTGGTCGACGACGACAGGGGTGGACTCCGGCGGCGAGGTGGTACAGAGCACGACGAGAAGTAGGAGTCGAGGACGAATCGGTCCATGGGAGGCGGTCCAATGAGGGCGGGCCAGGAGGAGGGCGAGGTGTTCGGCAGGCTAGCGACGGGCGGCGGGGCGGGTCATGGCTGGGTCTCATGCAGGCGAGCATCGGGTGGATCCCGATCCAGATCGGGTGGGAGTGGGAGGACGAGGGGATAGGGCTAGGGTTTGGTGTGGATCGGGAGGGTTAAGGGGAGGTGGGCCGGCTGGCTAGTTATGCCAGGTGGGTCGAGGCCCAAGTGGGGGGTCCTTTTAGTTTGTTTTGTTTTTGTTTTAATGATGTTTAGTCTTTTCTTTTTATTTATTTTCCTCTTTACTGTTTTACTTTTAGTCCCATCTTATCTGAGTTTTATAAAAACATAAAAGTTGTACCAAAATCAGTATTACTAATTATACCTATGTTACCAAAGTTTAAACCCCTAGATGAAATAGTTTAACATTTTATTAATTATAATTCCATTTAAACATTTGTTTTTGCTACAGTTTTAATCATCAAAGATTATTTAAACATTTTATAAAAGTGTGGTTCCTCCACCGTAGTTACTTCTGCATCATTGGGAACAACCCGACATTCTAGTTTTGAAGTTTGAAAATTTTGATGTTTGCCTTTTATTCGATTTCGAATTTGAATGGGTTTTTTGAACTAACGCGGGATTATCAACAGTAACTGCGGTGACGTGGCATCATTAACGGGGGATTACTGTAGCCTAATTATCCGGGCGTCACACCCCTTGACAACACAACATTGTCTTAGCCGTGTGCGGCACCCCCCTCCCCCGTTTACTCCCCCGGCCATATTTCTGTAGTGATTAGGCGAAGACCTGCGGAGATAGCTTCACCATCACCGTTCCCACGCCATTGTGCTTCCGGAACTCGTCCACTACCTCGCCGTCTTGCAGGATCAAGAAGGCGGAGGACGTCGTTGAACTGAACGTGAGTTGAACGCGGAGGTGACGTACGTTCGGTGCTCGATCGATTGGAATGTGACGAAGTTCGACTACATCAACCGTGTTGTCAAACGCTTCCGCTTACGGTCTACGAGGGTACGTAGACACACTCTCCCCCCTCGTTGTTATGCATCTCCATGAATAGATCTTGTGTGTGCGTAGAATTTTTTTTGTTTTTCATGCAACGTTTCCCAACATTTCTACCCCGAAATTTCGAGTCAGATTCAATCTAATTTCAAAATATATTTATATTAGGTTAAAATCCAAAGCAATTTTGCATGCAGAAACAAAGTTCAAACAATTTAAAATCTAAAAATCTAAAAAAATAATTTGAAACTAATTGCCGGTTTGTTGTGTTTTTTATAATTACTACCCATTTATTATTACTTAAAGCATATTTCTGGGTAAGCTGAATGCATCCCTCCTCCTGTTGAAAGATATGCAGCCAAATAGGGTCAAGAAAAACAAGTTGGCCTGGGTTGGGTATTCTTCAATAAAAGTTCAACTAGGCTAGCCATTTTCACATTAAAAAACAATAGATGGGCTGGGTCAACATAAAATACTAGCCTGGGCTAGGTGGGGCAAAGCCCCCACACTGCCCAGTTGATACCCTGTTCCGTCTCAACTACAAAAAAACATCGCTGGAAAAAATACCGCACGACCTACTAGGTCCCAACTATCAGCCGATCGTTCTACAATTCTCTTGTTTATTGACTATGTGGACAATGGTGTGGGACCCAGATGTCATGAAACAAGGAGGTAGCATTTTTTTCTTGTAGTATTAAGGAGGCACCTGCCTGTGTACGGCCATGGCCCTGGTGGGTCCCTACTATCATCCTCTCCACGTACAGTCATCTCCTGATTCTTCTTGTTTGTTGACCATGTTGACAACGCGAGACGGCGGCGCCATGGTGAGCACAACAAGGCGAAGGACGACAGAGAGAGCCTTGTGGGCCCTATGGTTGGCCTGGTACAACACCCGTCGCTCATCTAGGAAGCCCGGATCATCGAATCCCATGTCCAAGACGACATTGTCGTTCACCTATTCACCGGAGATTTGTCCCTCCGTGTGTTGGTGCTCGTTGAGGATACAGAGGTTGTAGCCCTGGTCCTCCTACGCTTGTTGTAATGCCGACACCGACGGCGCTCATAGCTCTTTCGCCATTACGGCGGCAAAGTGAGGCCGCACCTGCTCTATGGTGAACACAACATGAACGATGCAGAAGGTGGTGCCGGCTCCTGGTCGGAAGCCTCGTTCATCATCTACTCATCATCGGAGCTCAAAGAGCTCGGTGGTGAGCCAACATCTGTCTGGCTCATACGGCAGGCCCGCCTGCCGGCAGCAATCCGACCAGCTCCTACTTAGCTCCGTCGAGAGGCTCTCCCACATCGCTTCATAGCTCGTGATTATAGCGGTGGACACCGGAGTGGGTTTCTCAGCCGCCGCTCATGTTAAATGGCTAAAGATGGATGGACGGGCAGCTGGTTTAATGCGTAAATAATCATCCCGCGCCATTGGGTCAAGTCACTCCAGCATTCAATGGCGCAAAGACTGGGACACGACTTGTGGGCTGTGGTCTAGACTTGTGAGACGCTTCATTGACGGAGAGAATTAGAGGAATGACCTGGGACACGCTTCAGGCGAGAGCTGGTGGAGAGGGGCGCACGGCAGTGCTACCGGCCGAGGGGGTCGCTGCAGGAGGTCCCGACGGACCTAGTTTGGGTGGCCGGAGGAAGAAGATGGGATTAATAAAAAGACGAGATTAGAATGAAAGACTTGTGTTGTGTACTTTCATACATTTATATTAATATATGGTGATGTTGACTATGTTGACCATGATTTAAGTGGGTCTATCATGCAAGAGTTAGTCACTAGGCCGCCATGTGAGCGCCTAAGATAAGCAAATAGGTTCATGGGTGCTTACACAAATTATTTTAAAGCATATCCTATGCATGAAACAGTAAGATGTTGAGTTGGTCGTGAGATCATATGGTTTCACCTCTAGCCTATCGCAACTTGTTGTTGTATAGGCTATGCATGAAACAGTAAGAACTACACTAGCATCTAGACCTACTAGTACGCTTTATGACGTTGTGGTTCTACGTGCGCACTTTCAACTTTATTCTTAATAACAGGCAAATCATTGGCTCATTGTAAAAGTGGCATTAGATCAACATGCTAAACAATACATAGCATTATTCTCAGGACGCACGGTGAACAGCTCGTTTGTCACAGTTTCACATGGGCCATAATGTTTGAGCAACTTTATGTGTGGGTGTACCCTGCATCATCATGACGTGTGCCACAACATTTCAAGTTTAACATTGCAATCAAACTCATAGGACTGGAAATTCAAAGACAACATTCACAACAATCTCTTAGATTACCATATATTACTGATGCAGTGACGTGCTATGCAGATGGTTTTTAACCCCTTTCCGCGACAAAGTTTTGAACCGTCGCATTGCCTGTGTGTGCGATAGGGGGGTCCTTCCCACACGACCCAGAAACCATCGGCGATAGGCAGCGATGATGTAGACGCATTGCCAAATGTAATCATATGTGATGTAGGAACATATCACACACACTATATTCTAGCACACGTGTGGGATTGGGGATCAATTGCCCACGTCTCTCACGAGTCAAACATTTTTAATTGCGCAGGGAAGCCAAATGGTTTTTAACATTCGATCATTTGCAAAATAGTACCTAAGCCACACGGGCCATCATAGAAACTGTGCGCGATATGTGGCCCGTCGCACACGAGTATTCTATGGCAATCATCTTCCATACATGTCATCATCGCACACATTTCCTAAAAAATTTACGAGTGGAATTGCATTTTGCATTGGGCACGGTTTCCTCTAAGCTCTTGTGTGCGATAATGTGCTATCACAAACGGTTGAGGAGCCCCTACGCACACGTAGAAGTGCTGCAAATTGTCTCCGATTTGTTGTATATCACCGATGGTTGCGCTATGAGTGACGTGTGCTTTCTATTCTAGATCCCACACACTCATTTAGTTGAACCATATGCGCTTCAATGACCAGGTTAAAGCAAAATACCGCATTTGAATCGCCCTCCGAAAACCAAATTTGCGACAATATGCAATTGACAAGAATAACATTCATTAGAATTCGCCACAATATGCAATTGAACAAATGCTAGCTAAATTCCACTGATTTATCGACGTATGTTGTACATAATCATAGTGTACAAAATACAAAGACCTAATCATATGGAAAACAATGCATCCATACCTATATGTTTAGCGGCTAACTCTAGTTGAATGCATACTCATTGTTCAAGTAACAACCATGCTAAAATCTTAATTATCATTAGTGGGCTTGATGTAGTGATTCGGGAAGAAATTGTTGATAAATCTCCAAACAGCAATTCACCAGCGGGGAGCGGTTCAGGGGTCATCGGTTCAAAGATGAGCTGCGTGGATTTTAGTCCAGAATGTGCCATACGAGTGGAGTAGAAGATATTAATTAAAATACAAACTTAGTGGTACTAAATTGACAACATCGTTACAACAATTAGTAGATTTGCAGATGGAGATCATGTGTTTGCAAACATAGTATATCCACAAAGGTTGGTCACAGCTTGTTGCTGAAGACATTGGATTTTTTTGTATAAAATTAGTCATGTATTTGCCCTATTAGGAACAACCTAACTGGTGTAAGATGTTTATTTTTTTTTCTTTGGAGAGAAATATAAAGAGGTTTATTTAGAAACTTGAACATTTGAATAGCATAATAAAAGGTATTTGCAAACATTTGGATATATTTTTCGAAAATAACAGATTTGAGTGTCTTACCGAAGAAACGATCATGTGCTGGACAGATAGTTCATAGTCGAACCAGGTCCTTGATTTAGTTATGCACAATGACAATACACTGCAAATGAAGATAAATTTTCACATACTCAATTCTTGAACCAAATATGAATACAAATTTCAACATCAAATAATTCAATACTATCCATGAATTATGGAAGATGCTTTATTGACTCTCTCACAGAATCCAGGTACTAAACTATGTTTTGCTTTGGAACAATGACTACCAAGATGCAGCGATAGCTAGAGATTAAAAAAACCATGAACTTACAAACTATTTTGAAAACTGAAAGACGATCAATGTATGCATGGTTGTTTATTTGACTTACCCTTCATGATATGGCTAGAGAGAGTATTCTGCATTGGGCGTGAAATCCAAGATACCAGCGACCTTGCAAATGGTCCACTCTTGTTGATCTTTGGTACCACATAATAATGTGCCGTTGCTACATCAGGATTTATGAAATACACTTTCTCCCTTGTTGTTATCTACGCAATCAATTTCCTGAGAGGAATAATACAATTAGCTTTTTTTCGTCGACAACCTTGTATGGAGAACTTGATCAGAGTTTCTGAAGTACTTACAACATCAAGCATTTAACAAGAGTGACAGCGAGCACATCAAAGTTGAAGAAGAGGTGAAAGTCCTCATATTCCATAGTGATGGCACCCTCATCGTGACAAAAATGCTCTGTCATAGTGGACAAGCAGAACCTTATGACCTTCTGACATTGCATCCATGCAATATTTATGTAACTTGCGGCAACTGGAACTGCACTCCTCAAAGTATTCGCCAACAAGAAATTGCTGGCCATGGACGTACTTGCATGCTTCATGTATTAGAAAGTATCCTCTCCAATGCTTCATCGATCAAGCTGTCAGAACCAGTATTACTCTCCGATTCGAACAACTTGCTTATTATTTGGTTCTGTGAAAATTCATTTTAGTAAGAGGCTATCATTCTCATTCCTCCTCGGTTTTGGGGGGCGCTTCCTCGCGGGTGCGCCCGTACCCGCTTTCTTTTGGGTACTTGAAGCACTTCTGGTGCAAGGTCTGGATGTTTGAAAGACAGACTGCTGAGCAGACGGTGAAGCTACGATGGATTGCTAAGCAGACGGCTTAGCTACGCCACACTGCTAAGCTAGCAGTGCTGCTTTGACAGACCCATGAGTTGTAGGAGCAGAAGCATCGGACTGCTAGCCTATACGTCTCCATCGTATCTATAATTTTTTATTGTGTCATGCCAATATTTTACAACTTTCATATACTTTTGGCAACATTTTATATTATTTTTGGGACTAACACATTGATCCAGTGCCCAGTACCAGTTCCTGTTTGTTGCATGTTTTTTGTTTCGCAGAATACCCATATCAAACAAAGGCCAAACGCGATAAAAATTTACGGAGATTTTTTTATTGGAATATATGTGATTTTGGGAAGCGGAATTAACGCGAGACGATGCCTGATGGGCCCACAAGCTCAAGGGGGCGCTCCCCTGCCAAGGGCGTGCCTGGCAAGCTTGTCGCCACACTGTAGGTCAGTTGGAGGTGTCCTTCGGCTGCAAGGAAGCTTATATTCGGATAAAAATCTTGTTAAAATTTCAGCCGAATCAAAGCTACGGATCTCCAGGAATTTAAGAAACTGTGAAAGGCCAGAAAACAGGAACGCAAAACAGAAGAGAAACAGAGAGATAGATCCAATCTCGAAGGGGCTCCCGCCCCTCCGCCGCCATGGAGGCCATGGACCAGAGGGGAAACCCTCCTCCGACCTAGGGGGGAGGGCAATCAAGAAGAATAAGAAGAAGGAGGGGGGCTCTCTCTCCCTCTCTCCCAGTGGCACTGGAATGCCGCTGGGGCCACCATTGTGATGGCGATCTACACCAACATTACCGCTGTCATCACCAACACTCTCCCCATCTATGCAGCGGTGTAACAACTCTTTTTGCTACTGTAATCTCTACTTGAACATGGTGCTCAACACTATGTATTATTATCGAATGATATGTGGCTATCCTATGATGTTTGAGTAGATCTGTTTTGTCCTATTGTTTGATTGATGATCCTGATTGGTTTGAGTTGTATGTTTTATTATTGGTGCTGTCCTATGGTGCTCTCCGTGTCGCGCAAGCGGGAGGGATCCCCGCCGTAGGGTGTTGCAATATGTTCATGATTCGCTTATTGTGGGTGGCATGAGTGACAAAAGGACATACCCGAGTAAGTGGGTTGTTGCATATGAGAGTAAAGAGGACTTGATACTTAATTCTATGGTTGGGTTTTACCTTAATGATCTTTGGTAGTTGCGGATGCTTGTTAGAGTTCCAATCATAAGTTCATATGATGCAAGTAGAGAAAGTATGATAGCTCGTGTGACGCCCCCGATTCAATCGTACACTAATCATACACGCAATTGTGTACGATCCAGATCAGGGACTCATGCGAAAATATCACAACAAAACTCTAGACACAAATTAAAGTATTACAAGCCAGGGGCCTCGAGAGCTCAAATACATAAGCTTGAAAACATAAGAGTCAGCAGAAGCAACAATATCTGAGTATAGACATAAGTTAGACAAGTTTTCCTTAAGAAGGCTAGCACAAACATCAACATGTATCCAAAAGGCGAGGCCTCCTACATGGGAGCCTCCTATCTACTCCTGGCCGTCGGCGGTCTCCACGTAGTAGTAGGCACCCTCGCGGTAGTAGAAGTCGTCGGTGGAATTAGCTGGCTCCTGGGCTCCATCATCTGGTCACAACAACCGGGAAGAAAGGAAAAGGGGAAAAGGTAGCAAAGCAACCATGAGTACTCATACAAATACTCGCAAGCTAGGATCTATACTACGTATGCATTGGTATCAATGAAAGGGGTAGTATCTATGGACTGAACTGCAGAATGCTAGAATAAGAGGGGGAGAAGCTAGTCCTATCGAAGACTAGCATCTTCAAGCATCTTGGAGCATTTAGAAGGGTAAAGAACATCATATTATTATTATTAGCAAGCATATCGTAGAATTAACGCCCAGAGATCCTTTCTCGACTCCCTGCAATAAAGCTATCTCAGAGCCACATATCCAATCCACATCTCAGTATCCAGTTCTTGTTGTAAAGATCAGGATACAACTCCAAGTCGTCCTGTTACCATGGACACGACTATTTGAATAGATAAACTTCCCTACAGGGGTGCACCACATTACCCAACATGCTCAATCACTCTGGCTGGACACACTTTCCTGGGTCATGCCTGGCCTCGGAGATCAACACGTCACAACCCTACCTAGGCTCAACAGAGAGGCCAGCACGCCGGTCTACATCCTAAGCGCACAGGGGTCTTGGGCCCATCGCCCTTTGCACTCCTGCATGTTGCAAGGGCGGAGAGTGAGCAGACCTAGCCCCTCTTATACAAGGGTGGGCATAACCAGTCCAACCCGATGCGCGCCGCTCCGTCGCTGACTTCTGAAGAGCTTCGGCTGATACTACGACACCGATTGCCCATATCTTGTCCCAGGTGGTGGCTAGTGCGTATAGGCCAGTGGTCAACTCAGATGAACGACCCAAGTCATTAGTATCTTGGGAGCGCGCGGTAGCGAGCAGAGACTCACAATCATGTGACCCCGTCGCCCCGTCTTGTGGACTTATAGCAAGGGCCCTGAATGCCCGGTTGTGCCACGTAGAAATCTCGCGGGTACCCTCCAGGTCAACCCGACTACACATCAACTCGCGGGGTACCCCTAAGGGCCTACCCGACATCAACATGGTACTGCCGTAAAGTCAAAGTTATCGTGTGTCCAAAACAACAAGGGGAAACCCGAGGAATCACCCTCAACGGATCTCCACTCAATGAAACCATCAAAGTGGACTTGGAGGAATCACCCTCGATGGTCCACACTTGAGGGCTTGCACGACAGAGTCGTTATCGGGAGTGGTGAAGGAGGAATCACCCTCGAAGACCACGACCAATTAGCTACACTATAGAGTTAACATCAGAAGTGATATACGAGGTATCACCCTCGGCACTCGATAGTAGCTCTGCAGAGTCGTACAACTAAGGGGGGGGGTGATGTGATGTGTCAGGCCCTGGACGTCGATCACGTTGATCGATCGAGTCACCTGGTAATCCAGCGGGGGCAACAGGGACAAGGTGAGGGGTCACAGATGGATCACTAATCAACCTATACTAAGCATATAGGATAAGCATGTAAGGTATAAAGTAGGTTACAAAAGCAGGCTATGCATAAGAATATGAGCAATCAAAAAAATAGCAAAATCTAATGCAAGCATGAGAGAGAATGGAATGAGTGATATAGGAATGATCAAGGGGGGTTTGCTTGCCTGGAAGCTCTGCTGAAAAGGTCTGGTCGTTAGAGGCGTAGTCGTACCAGGTAGCAGCCTCGGTCTCTGTGTCTAACGGAGAGAAGAGGGAGGAGAAACAATAAATATAAAGCAAGCAAGTGCAACACTATGCATTACATGACAATATGCAGTGCTAGGGGTGTTCTAACGTGGTACTACACATTGCAGACGGAGAGGGAAAACATCCGGAGGGGTTTTTCCGGCGTTTGGCATTTTTAAGACAGATGAAAGAGGAGGGACGGATTCATGTTTGCTATGATAGAGGCATGTGACAGGTATGCGAATGGCATATTCGGATTCATCTTCTTTTTCTGAGCAACTTCCATGTATAAATTAGTTTCATCGGGGTTACGATTTATTTTATATGAATTTCCAAAGAACTTAACATTTTTCGGAATTCTAGATTTTCTTGTATTTGAATTCATCCGATTTGACCAAGACAATTTGACTGGTCAAAGGAAAGGGGTGGCCCGCATGTAACTGGCACATTTTTTAAATGAGGGTTTAATAAACCGGGGCCCACAGGTAACCTGCTATAGACTAACTTACCACTAAAATTAGTACTATCTAACTAGTCCTAATTAGACCTAGCCTAACTAAACCAGAGGCTGGCTACGCACACACACGCTCACACAACACATGGCCCTGGCCACCAGCAACAGCAGCGGCATGAGCAGTACAGAGCAGCAATGGCAGTAGATAGTGGCTTGTATGTAGCGGCAAGGAGCAGAGAACAGCAGCGGCAGAAGCAAGCAGCTAGGAACGGCAGTAGCAGAGGCGCTACTGTATGCGAGCAGCATCAGCAGCTCCACGAGAAGAAGCGGCAAGGCGAGGGCAGAGGCAAGGGCGCGGCAGCGGTGGGTACGAGCGGCCGCGGGCGGAGGCAGGTGCAGGGGGGCGTGGCCCTGGGCTAGCAGCATCATGGGGCGAGCAGCAGCTGGGAGCCAGCGGAAGGTGGGCGAGCCCGCAAGGTAGGGCGCGGTTGGCGCCTGTAGAGGCACGAACGGGCGTGAGCGGCGCTCGGTGGCGCGGCCACGATGCAGCAGGGGAATCTAAAGCGTGCACGGGGCGGCTGCAGTATGGGGCTAGGGGCGGCGCAGACACGGTTGGCTGGCTGGGAGCAGGCGTGTGTGTACGCAAGAAATCGAGCGCGGCCATGGACAAGGACGGACGAGCTCGGGGATGACGCTCCATGGAGGCGGAGTAGAAGGGGAAAAAGGGGGGAACGCAGCTCACTGAGAGGGGGGCGGATACGTGCTCGGGTGGTTCGAGTACGTGCGGTGGCGCAAATCCATGGCGGAGGCAATGGTGGCTGAAGATGATGAAGCCGCCCGATCCACGTGATGCAGGGACTCCGGGCTCCAGGTCGTGGACGAAGAGGAAGCAGAAGACGATGGCAATTCTCTTGGCGCTTTCCTAGATGGCGAGGAGTTCAGTGGCCGCGACGACGACGATGGCCATGGCGTGGTGGTTTCGGGTGTGTGTTTGTGACGAAGAGAACAAGCGAGGGAGAGAGGGAATGGCGCTAGGATTATTTCCAGGTGCTCGGGGTGACCTTATCCACGGAGGGGAAGCCGCGGGATGGCCGCCACGCCCTCCCTCTGTCTCCTTCAGCATGGGGAGGGAGAGGAGGTGGGGTGGTTTGGGCCTCCCAGCCCCCACACGGGCCTCTTTTCTTTTAATTGCTTCCTTTCTCCTTTTCTTTTTGCTTCCGTTTCTGTTTTATTTAATGTTCTCTGTTGCAATCATGTTAGGCACTAAATGACTCTATTTCACACATAACTCAAATACAAATATTTTGGGGCTACACACAAAGTTTCACCTGATTTGGAAAAGTTTAAATAATTGTTTTTTAAAGGCCATTTTAGTTGATGTTGGACCACTATATTATTTTCTAGGGATTACTAGGTGAGCCAAATGATGTTTTTTTCTACATGATAATTCCTTAGTGAATATTTGCAACCCAACGAACATTTTTGTTTTACCGTTAGAAGAAATAATAATTTCACTTGCAATTTAATTTTGAATTTGATTTTGATTTTTCGACAAGTGGCAAGTTGCATATTAATAACGATGACATAGCACCATTATGAGGAGATTAATGTTGCATGATTATCGGGGTGTTACAAATCTCCTCCACTAAAAGAAATCTTGTCCCGAGATTTAAGAGGTAGAGTTAAGGGTAGGAATTAGTTACGAAATTCTAACAGGTCTTCTCGGTCTTGGTTGCTCCTCCCGAACTAGTTGATCATTTTCATTGATGTCTTTATTTCTCTGCTCCAGGTCATCATGAAGAAGTCATCATCCTTTCTTCGGGAACTCCATCATACTTATGAGTAGGGTATTAGGGGGAAACTATAAGGACAGATGCCTGGAAGGATTGACATCCGGTAATTATCTCAGGGAAGGAGATTTAGAAGCACCAGGAAACATATTGAGAGTGATATAAGTAGGTTCAACAAGATTCAACCAGGTAGGAATCTAGCTGATGCCTAACACACGTGATGAAGGCACCAGTGGAGAAAAGCCTAGCTACGGCGTGCCAAAAACAGTCTTGGTGGCGTGGACACCCGACGCCACCAATATGGTGCCACTGTTAAAAAATAGCACTGGCGTTGGCACCTACGCCATCAGTATTTTGAATGGTAATGGCGTGGCGAGTTTTCCACACCAGTGGTATTAGTCATCAGTTGTGGCGTTCCATTTTTCTTGATGACGGTATTTTGATTTTCAAATTTGAAATAAAAGCTGTACAATAGCGATTTCAACCACAATGACAGCATAATCCAGTTTCAGAACAGTCACTAAATCAAATATATATATAAATACTCCCAATGAGAGCATTTAAGTTCAACAATGCAATTATTGATATAGTTCAACAAATTAGGCAAAGTAAAACACACATATGAATGTACACAAGTTCAAATAAATAGAGGTGACAATAAAATGATGTATATCTTCCATGCATGCCAACTAGCTAACTACGACTTTTCGACAGGCGAAGTCAGGGTCATAGTCCAGAGTAAGTGCACCATCGTCGCTGTCAGCAGGCTTGTAGTAGATCATGATCTCGTCGCGATCGTAGTCGAGGTAGAACGTGGCTCTCTCCCCAGCTTACAGCTCGTAAGTATCTGCAAGGGCTTTCCAACCAGGACAACCAAAGTAGGTGCGGTTTGCGTCGTTGGTGACAAGAAAATTGAATTTTTGGGCCATCAACATCTTCATGAGGGTGCACTGGAATGTGATGGTGGCATCAATTGGAACTTAAAACTTCGCTAAGAAGTCACGCCTTGCCCTGCAAGGGATGACCTGAGCAAAATTGAAAGAAAGAAGTAAGTAGCTAGTAACACAATTGTCTTGTCATGCATGAAACTCAATCAAAACATGTTCAGCTAAAACATAGCGTCCTAGTAAGGAAGTCATTCGGCAGATCTATGAAAAACTTCTTATCCCTTTGGCATCTCACCAAACCACAGGTCTCACATGGGGCATCCATTTTCTGCTTTTATGCATGAAGTTGAGAAAAATAACCATACATAATTAAGATCCACATAAATATAATGCAACATAATAAGCAGTTAGTACGAAACCAAAATCTTTTTTCTTCGGACTTTCCCAAACACAAAATACCTCCTTGTATTCGCACTCTCAAATGAGAGTGGAATAAATT